>CM038219.1:575653-2008594 GCA_021442155.1 Cymbidium sinense
AAATAATAAAATTAATAATGTTTAGCCCATATGCATTTCAAGATTAAAAAAAATATTTTATTTTATTTAAAGTCTAAGTACATCTATACTATTAAAGAAATAATGTTTAATATTTTAGTTAGAATTATTGTGTTGTCACGTATCCTAAACTGTTGAAAAAGATATAATTATGTAGTATGAAACAGTTGCCTATAATACTCAGGTAAAATTAAACCAACATAATCTCTCTCTCTCTCTCTCTCTCTCTATATATATATATATCTTATATATATATATATATATATATATATATATATATATATATATATATATATATATATGATATATATATATATATATATATTTATATATATATATATAATATATGATAATAAGAACATTTATCATACGTGTAGGCTATGGATATGATCTCTCTTAGATTAATTTGTTTATATAACTTTAATAATTATTTGACAATACACAATAAAGATAAAATTATATTATTAAGTATGTGCTAATCATAAGACTGATTGAAAAAAAAATTCAGATAAGTTATTATGTAATATAATTTATGATTTATAATAAGAATCTATTTGAGCAGTATAATTTTTTTTGAAAATTTAATTATAAAATTGATGTGTGTATTACTAATATTTTATATTTAAAAAAATTTAAAAAATAATTTTTTGATAACAATCACATTTTAATAGATCTCGTTCTCAAAATAGTTTTTTTAACATAACTTTCAGAAAATCAACTAAAAAGTTCATAGTCAAATAAAATTGCTTTGGCTGACTGCTTTTTGAAAAAGTTAAATAGTCAAAAAGCTGTCTCAAATATATCATAAATTATATGATATAGATATAAGTTATTCCGAGGTGTTAAAAAATTGATTTATAAATAAAATTTATGTTAGTGTACATATTAGACCGTTTCAAAAATTTAAGGTCAGCATTAAATTTCCGTATCAAATGATTTTCAATAAATAATATTTTATGAAAAATAACACAAATTTTTTTATTGTGACAATTTTGTGTAAATAATTATAAAATTATACTCAAGATTTGATCAACGCATCTCTCATGCGTTACTACAATTATTGATTTAAATGTATTTATTTATTGATATGATTACATAGATAGCACTCAATTTATATATTTATAGAGCATTTATATCATTTTTTTTAACCTAATAAACTCATATTTATGCATGCCACAATTAAACTATTGTGAATTTGATAAAATGGAAAAAAATATGAATAAGAATTTTAAAATAATAAAACTTATTCATATGAGATTTTAAAAATAAAATAAAATAAAATGGTTCTAGTTTTATAAATAGTTATATTTTAGATGATATGTATATTGCCTTTTTTATTTTGATTCAAATTATATATATTTTTTATAAGTAAAATTAGTTTTTCGTTGAAATTAATATATATGATAATTCTAATGTATTAATATATCTATATTTTTAATATTTTATCTATACATAAAAGGTTTATTTATTTTTAAATAATAATAATAACATTATTATGTAATGTTAATAAGAAGTGTCAAATATATAAAAAATATACACTATTAACAAAAAAAAATGGTTTTAATATAAATTTATAGAATTAATAAATTGGTTACTAATATACATACATAGCACACAATTCTTATCTATTTATATTTCTAATAATTAAAATTTTATATTTATATAAATAATACTTAAATTTTTATTATAACATCAAAAAATAATACCAACATTAATATTTAAAAGTAATATACACTTTTCATGGAACACCAAAAATAATATATTTCTAAATATTAAACTTTATTAATAGAATTAATAAATTATAATATCAAAAATATATATTTTTTAACGTTCCAAAATTAATAAATATATAAATGTTAAAAACTTTATATTATATATATATATATATATATATATATATATATATATATTTATTTATTTATTTAAGAAAAGTTGAAAGAAGAAAATAAAATTTAGAAAAAAAAAAGATTGGTGGGTCTATAATCTATTCCGTTTCCCGTTCTCGTTTCCCAACTAGGCTCATGGAACAGTTGTTGTATACCCACCGGGCTTAGCTCAGTTGATGAGATGACGCGATCTCCTCAACGCTCGATTCCCCTTGACGAAAATACCCTTACGCAAAAGAAAAAAAGCGCAAGACTGGGGGTCACAAAAAATTAGCTCAAATCACGTCACTAAATGGGTGGGATTAGGATGGACACCAAGTCATAAAAAAAAAAAAAAAAAAAAAAAAAAAAAAAAAAAAGAAAAAAAAAGACAGTTGTTGAATAATGATTGTTAGTCCTCGGTGTCGGCCTCGAGGGAACCGCATGATACGCGCAATCGGCTAATGCGGGCCCCACGAATCACTCGCTCTCCCACGGTACCTTAAACCCTGGATCACGTGACACTTGCCCTCATCCGGCCCCCACGTGATTCCCTCCACCGCAACACCCAGCGTGCTGACACCTGTTCAACGCGGCGCTATTCGGCGCGGCGCGGCGCGGCTCTTGTTGCCCACTAAAATTAAAAAATAAAAATTAATAAGCTTGCACCAGACAAAATAAAATTTAAATTGGGACCAATAATTTAAGTATTTTATTATAGAAAAATTCCTTAAAAAATCTGACTAAAATAAATATTGTAAATATTAAATATATTTAATAGTGAGTGTACTATAAAATCATTAATATAACTAATTTTAAAATAGATGCAATGTAAATTTTAAATCATTAATATTAATTTTGAATAGATATTGATTAGAATATATTTTCAATTTTTTTGTGAATGTTTAATAAATATAAAACATTTACATATAAAATAATCATATTTATTTAATTTTAAAATAATACATTGATTAATTTTTCTAAAAATAAATATAATCAAATTACTTATTAAAATTATTTAACTATCAATTCCAAACCTTATACAATTCTTTAGAGGTGTTAGTTAGATGATACAAGATGTGCATATCATCTAAATTTCATTTAATTGCCCTTTAATAATGTTTATTTCAAATTGATTACTTTTTAAATATAATTGAAGGCACTATCAAAATAAAAATTAAAAATTATATCAAAATTATGTGCTTGACATATAAAAAGAATTTCACAAAGAAGAAGATTTAAGTTCAAAGCACACATTAATCGCTAGCATCTGATCTAACAATCATTAAGACTCTGCTTAAAAAATAGAACTATAAAAATCATAAATATTATTATAAATTCATAAAAGTACTCTTAGAACTTCGATATACATCACCAACCACTCAAAGAAACATTGGCAATAGCAATGTTTAATCATTAGGTTGATGTTTTGATAGTAATTTAGATAAATGTAAATAGTTAAAGGGATATGACACTTTGAATACGCATCGTTGTGAAGATTATGATGCGAATGAGAAAACATAAGTTAGTGATATAGGATGATATTGCTAAGGCAGAGTTGATGAAGGGATATATTTAGGAGCAAAATAAGAAGAGTTAACGATGTCATGCAAAGTAGAATGAGTGAATAACTTAACAAAGTGAACCATAACCTTTTAATTTCAATATGAGTTGTGCCAAAAAGTGTCGTGTTGGTTATCGTCTTTGTGTTATCATAATCACATGAACATCAAAGAAATTCTAAGAGAATAAAATTATAAGTTATTTGTGCATAATCTCTGCTTAAGTTATCATGATTTACAGTTATTATTCAACAATATGGTATTAATTGATCATGGAGATGGATTGATGCTATGGCAAGGATGACATAAAGTGTGAGCAAGATGGTGATGCCTACAAAATGGGGTAAATAGATTAGGAAATAAACTTATTGTTGAATAAGTTTTATTAAGAGTTATAAAATTTTTATTTATAGTAAAAAAATTATATTAAATGGATGTTCATAGTGTGAAAATATGTTCACATTTATTCAATTAGAAAGAACTCCAGTAGTTTCAAAAGGCTGACATTTTTCTAATTGTGATCCTTTGAAGTTCAAATTATTTTATTGAATTTGTGTAAAAAACTCATAATTGAAAGAGAGAATGATGATAAATGCATAATTAGTAGATTGTGGCTTTTTTAACATTCAATTTAAGACATAATTTGGCAGTCATAATGAAAAAAAAGATTAAATTAGGTTAGATAATTGATTGCAATAACTAGTGTGGTCTATAAAAAGCTAGAGGCCTCATTTTCAAGAGAAACAGAGCCTCTCATCAATTCAACTTAAGTATAAAATACTTTTAGTAACAATAGGTTGTTTGATCAATGCACTCTTCATTAAAAATGTGTGAGAGCTCATTGAGGGATATGCAGCCTAATTTAAACAATGAAGTGCTTTATACCATATTAAATTGATCATGTCATATTAAAAGCATTAGGAATGAGAGGGGACTTGCATTAGGCTATGTAGGTTCATAGAAAAGTTCTGATTATGATCATAAGTAGGTGGTAGGGTTCATAATGCTAGATCCAAAGAAGGAGGCTATAATATTATTAGGGAAGAAGAGAAGGGAAAGAAATAATTCAATGCTCTCATGTCATATTAGATTTTGGATAAAAACTTAAAGGGAGATTTACAAACATATCACAAAATTCTTATGTATTTATATATCTAACACCTAAATTTTAATTTTTACATATATAACACCCAAATATTCAATATCACATTAAAAAAACCATCATCACTTACTTTTTAAAAGTGAAATGCACATTTTTAAGCATAGAAAAATGTTAGATAAGCAAATATCTAACTTTAGGTGTTAGATATATAAATACATAAGATTTGTGTGGTATGGATGTAAATCTCTTAAACTTAAAACATTACTTAAATGAATCAACAAAAACATATTACAAGATGCATAATTCAGTTTAAACAAGACAATTTTTTTAAATCAAGTATCATTATACGTAATTAAGTATAATAATAAAATATAATTATGCACTAGTATACATCGATATTAATGTGGCGTGGCAAAAGTTATTGAGGCAAGTCGCCCATTAAGTGGGCGACTAGCTTCAGATGGTTTTTTTTATATGATTAAGAACAGTACTTTTAGGAGCTACTTTAGCTCTTGCCTAATTCAAAGAAGTTTAGCTTATTCTACAATGTCTCCATTGGGTTAGATTATGTTAGCTCTAGGTATAGGTTTTGATTGAGCTGTTTTCTTTCATTTGATCAACCATGCCTATTATAAAGCTTTCTTGTTTTTGGGATCCATTCTTCATTCAATTGAACCTTATGGGAGGTTTCACAACAATGACAAAAACAATATTTTTTATTTACAAGTTTTCATTCCAAGAAGTAAGTACAAGTATTTACATAAATTGATGATACATAAATAAAAATAAAATGGATAAGAACAAATGTAGTGCGGACGCACAAACAGACTATCCTAAACATCTAACGCCTCCGTCGTCTACGTGAAATCGCACCACTCCCAGGTGTATACTGGTCAAGTGCACGGGATGGACGATCACGCAGCTGATGGTGGCCCTCCAATGCAAGATCTTCGATAGTCTGCGTCGGATCGTCCTGTGACGGGAAGATAGGTGGTTGAGACTCATATGTAAGCTGGTTTATAGAAGGACCTAGATCAACATACATAGATGGACCTGGATCAGCATATGTAGATGGCTCGACACTCCAGTCATGGTATGGGACACCCTCTGTAGGCTTCGATCCGTAATGTGTGTCCCCAATATGTACACACAATCGCAAGTCTTTGCATAGCACCTCGTACCTATCGACGGCTCCCTGTAACTCGTGCTCATCCATACGGCCAAAGTATGACTGAAAAATGTCCTGAGTCACCGAGATGTGCTCCGCCTACACGAACAAATAGTATATGAAATTAGCCTCTCGTAATATATTGGATCACTCCTTCAGCATAAGCAAGTGTGACGCAGCCTCTAGTACAGTGCTCTGCAAAAAAAAAAGATCCGTCATTAACCAAAATAAAAAGTAAGCAGGTGTAGCGTAGAAACATAAATTAAATATTACTTACGATCGGTGAGCTGCCTATGCCCATGGGGAGGCTATGCTAGGATGAATCTCGAGATGGTCGCTCCATGGGTGGCCTCCCAGTATGGCTACGCCGCCGACGTGGGCGGTTCTCCTCCATCGCATATATTGAAGAAGAAAACAAATGCAAAAATCAATATCAAACAGTTATTAATAATGAAATGAAAAATTGTAGCGTAAATTAAATAGAAAAACTAGAGTACTGCAACCTATACGAAAAAGTTGAGTAACAACCAACAGGCAAAATCTAAACAACATGAACTACACATATACATTATGCACTAAAGTATCCTCGACGTACCATAACATTGTGAGGGCACGATGACTGTGTACCAGATTGCATGATCAGGTTCTACCATGCTAGCAATATTTTCATCCATTGTGTTTTTAAATCTATTCGTACGAGGTCTGCCTGACCTTCTACGAAAATTGGGTGGCTGCAATGCTATTAATCCATGCTCTGCACTGAAAGATAGCCACTCAGAATGGTCAAGCAATGTATGAAACTCATTTATATATGTCAGCTTATATAGATGCAGTGTGTAGTACTGTGACACACATGTAAAGTGATTCAATCGTCTAAATCCCAGTGCAGCAACTACATGTGGGAATGGCCAATGATATATAATCATTTTGTTACAACTACAATTACAAATGCCGTTATCTAGCAAATCAACTCTAAATGATCGGCTAGACCTGTCAAAAACTTGCATCTCATAGGGGTTGATGTTCATAGGTTCAGGGAAATATCTGGCCTCCCTTTCAGTACACTGTAACATTGTGGATACCCTTTAGGTAAAAATGGACAAGTCGACATCCTGTTGCTAAGTTGCAGTGGCTAGTCTTTTCATGAGCAATGCTACTAAGTTGTAGTAAATAACAGTGATTAGGGTCTGAATCGGTAAACCATGAGCTTTTTTCAGGACACCATTAAAATACTCAGATGCATTAGTCGTCATTGTACCATAACGCATTCCATCATCATGTACAAGTGACCATTTAACAGGGTCGCGCTCTACAAGCCATTTGGAGCTTCTTCTTTTATATTTTTACTATCTAACATGAAACGATTAAACTAACGGATATCATCTGTATTTCCTGCCATATACATCTTCTGGCATAGAAATTTAATATCACCAATTCCCAATCTACGTATTACCTTTTTAAAATTTTCACGCAGATGATGCAAACAGTGTCTGTGAGCTTCCCATGGAAGCACTTCTTTACATCCACGTAATAAACTAGCATGTTTATCAGATATTATGCATAAATCACGTTTAGCAGACATAACAGGTAGCATATCATGTAAGCATATCAAGAACCACAACCATGAATTAATCGACTCGGACTCTATGACAACAAAGGCTAGTGGAAAAATCTCATTATTTCTATCGATTCCAACAGCATTTAATAACGTATCACAGTACTTGCCTAACAAAAACGTACCGTCTAAGCTCAACATTGGTCAGCAGCTACTCCAGCCCATGATTAAAGGACCAAATGCCCAAAAAATTCCCTGGAAGTGCTTTGTACTACTAGACTGAATTCTGTAGACTGTACTAGGTAAAGTATTGCAAACTGATTTCATATAAAGACTTAGAGTCCTGTAAGACTCTTCCCATCTGCCAAGTATTACTTTTATTGTCTTACGCCTTGCATCCTAAGCCTTCATGTACGAAACTTTTACATTGAATTTTGACTCCATTATACTTATAATCTCCCTAGGTTTCAGATCTATTTGATGCCTCATCACAGGTATAATGAAGTAAGCTATGAATTTTGAACTATACTGTCGATGATTGGCTGCACTTATTGCATTGATACATCTATGATTTTTCTTACTTTGGATATTCTCCAAGCACCCCCTAAGCGTCTGCTGCTGCTACAATGCAAATGCTAATTGCATGGTCTTGTAGGACTATCATATTGTACGCATACAACTGTGTAGTTCTTTTGGTTAGAGGTAACTGTTTGAAATTGAACAGTATTTACTATGCATCACTCAACAATAGCAAATTGAAGACTCCGTTTACTTGCGAAACACATACCTTCTACAAGGTCACCTGGGATTTCAATATCATTTATTAGGATAGTTTCGTCAGATGGATCGTCAAAGTAAATATCGTTGTCTCACTCTCTCGTAGTTTGACACATCCGGACATACTCATTTGTGGACAATATCTGACTCTCACCATCAATATTTAGAGTGAATAATTTTTTAAAAGATCATGATTGTCTAGATTCCCAAGCACAATGGCTTCTACCCCGAGTGAGTAGTCATCATGTCTAATATCCTGCTCAGACTCACTACTTGAACCACTGCTCATAGTCTGATACTCATCATCGCCTGCAACACTCTAAGGAATATACGGTTCCTCTGAACGATAAACAACATTATCGCTGCCATAAAACTCATAAGTTGGACGACAAACTATCATATTAATTATTACAAGTATAAACAGGGAAAAGTTGACAAGGTATTACGTGGGAATCAACTCATCAAAGTTGCGTTGTATCGCTAGAGGTGTATGTGCAATAAAAGCCTGTGTATGCATCAATGGTACATCTACTGACCTTATTACCGGATCAACTGATGTGGATGCAACATTAACATCCTCCACTTCGACATAAAACACTAATATGTGATGGGAAGCTTCATCCAGTGTAACTTCACAAACGTCGTCGTTAGATATAACAGACGCTATAAATCCGTTACCCACCGGATAATGACTTGTAAGAGTGATTATGTGACGCTCTGAATCAATGTGCAAGTTTTTCATAATTCTTTACTTCAATTCCAGTAAGGTGCTGTGATGCAGAACCTTAATTGGACGATTTCGACCTCTCACATAATTTGGACTAAATTGCTCATCAATACTTAGTTCGACTCCATAGAAAAAGATCAGCGAAACAAATTCTCTATTCATTCTTGCAAAACAAACTACATAAATAATCAAAAATTTATATCAATCGACACCTTAAATAATACTACACTCAGCTACTTATCACCTGAACCACAACGCTAACACTAACATACAAATCAAATCCTAAATAAAATTCTAACCATACAACTCTAATCTCTAGCACACATACTCTATTAATTTATAAATGGATAGAAATAGATATTTACAGTGTGTTCACGAAGAACGACGGGAATGTGCGCAAAAAATGATAGAATCCGTCATAGGAAACTTCCTTGAACAAAATGAAGCCACTGGAAGCTAATGTTGGCTTCCAACGGCTGCTAGATGGGAGAGTAAAGTCATCAAACGGCGTGGATGTGGCTGTCGGGAAGAAAGAAAGTTTTTTTCGGATACCCGGAGAAGACGGCACAATGCCGGCAGTTGTAACAACACCGACGGATGCCGGGAAGCTTCGAGACGGAGAGGAGCTTCAAGAGCAAAACTACGGGCTGGCTGCGTAATCCCTGCCTAATCGATGGAACAGAGAGGGAGGAGGAGGAAATAGGGCCGATCGGGTTCGATAGGCCATATTTTAGATCCTGGCGGATTAACGCGCTATACCACGCCGTGATCCGATCCACCTACCACTCACTAATTGGACGACTATACCTATTTTAAATTTTTTTTAGCAATACTTAATTATGTAATTAAGATTTTAATTATACTTAATTAAAAAAATGCCTTTAAACAAATTGCAATGATTTCGACATAAATTAATATAAATGAAGTAAATTCATATCAAATAATGAAAGGGAATAACTAACAAAATAATTTAACAAATGCTTGTATTATTTTTAAATTTATGACAACTATTTGCATATATATTATTATATGCATTAAATTTAGCATAATTTTAATAGAAATTATTATCTTGTCCGAGTGGGCGAAAGTATTTTAATAAAAAAAGTTGGGAGCAATTAAACCCATAACTCTGCCATGACGGCAATGAATTAAATCATTAATCTGTCCCCAACACAGCCTTGCTCGGGAGTTATCAGCTTATACAAAGTTAAAAAAACTCATTTTAAGTGTGTTTTGTACAACTTAATCAACGGTCAAGGGGACAGTTGTGCAAAGCCGCCGGCTTCCCGGCGCGACGTGGAAGGCTAAACCTAGTTAGTTCATCATGCTGAACGGTCCGCTCCCAAATCAACCATGATTGCGATTATTGGAAGCTCCGACAGCAGCAATGATTGAACCAACAGAGCTTCCTATTTAAAACTCCACTCCACTCTCCTTCCACACGTCCCTTTAACCTTTTTCCGATTTCCTTTTCTTCCTTTTAACGTTAACCTTGAGCGGCAAAAGTAAAGGAGTAAAGGGGTGGATCGATGCTGGTGGAAAAGGACGATCTTGGGCTAAGTCTTAGCCTCAGCTTACCGGAAGCTCGATGCCCTCTTCAACTAAATCTGACGCCGCTTTCATTCGAGATCGGTTCTCACTCAGGTACTTCATTGTTCCTCACACTAGATCTGGCTATGCTTTCTCCAAACTTAGTTGAAGCATCAGAGCACGAAAGGTGATCGCAGTGCCGAGGGAGGTGGCGGCTTCGCCGGAGGTGGAGGAGAGGATGAAGCTCTTGGGGATTGATGTTAGGCGCGCATTGCCGACGGAGCTGGAAATCAATGAGGATGCTGGCGCGTCCTCGCTCAATAGCACCGCGTCCGTTGGCAGCCATGGTGGTAAACGCAACCACGATAATCGGTGCTGCCCCCGCGGCGCCAGCGATGAGGAGGATGGTGAGGCGTCGCGCAAGAAGCTCCGGCTTTCGAAGGACCAGTCCGCCGTTCTCGAAGAGAACTTTAAAGAGAATAATACTCTAAATCATGTGAGTTTTCTCTGCTATTTGTACACATGAGAGAGCACAAAAATGGAGAAATAATATTTTTTGACCGTTCAGATGTGGGAGCTCGAAAAACTCATAACTATTTTTTTGAAATGGTAAATCTTTTTAATGTAATAGTTGCACTGAATCGAAAAAGTACTCTTTCATAAAAATAATAGATTTATAGTGTTTCTTATGCATTATTTAAGTACTTAGTGGATGGATATCTATCTATACCGGATCAATTTGAGTCTTTTATTTCAACTTCTTATTCCAACTCGACTTTTTTATTGAGATCAAGAAGTATTTTATATGATTTATTGCTTTGTCCTTTCTACTACCGTTTAACAATTTCAAAAGTTTTTTTTACAGGGGAGGAGTCATCTTTAATGGACATAGTATTCCGATCAAGAAGAAAAAAGAAAAGAAATTTTGATATACTAATAATGTAACTGCTGATTAGATTGAACTTTAGCATCGGTGGATGTTAGTCCTCTAGCATAATGATCCTTATCTTTTACGTTAAGCTTTAAAATTGATTAATGCATGTCCTTCTCCTGATCTCTCTCTCTCTCTCTCTCTAACACTTTATTTTAGATTTTTTTTTTTGTTGGATCTGAATATTTCTATGCGATTGACTCAGAAGCAAAAACTGGAGTTGGCGAAGCAGCTCAACCTACGGCCAAGGCAGGTGGAGATCTGGTTCCAGAATCGAAGGGCCAGGTAACTTGACAATCTCGCTCCTTTTCCCTCCCAATCACCCAAATTTCAAAAATTTCAGGACCAGAAAGTATAAAATTTGTGTTTTTCTTTTCTTTGTCGGGACTTCAGGATGAAGCTGAAGCAGACGGAGGTGGACTGCGAGTTCTTGAAGCGTTGCTGTGAGAACTTAACAGAGGAAAATCGCCGGCTACAGAAGGAGGTTCAGGAGCTCAGAGCTCTGAAGCTCTCGCCCCAATTCTGTATGCACATGACTCCTCCCACAACTCTCACCATGTGCCCTTCCTGCGAGCGCGTCGCCGGTCCGCACACTCCGGCGAAGGTGCCGAGAGCCGAGCAGCAGCTTTTTCCCCGGCCGATAAGGCCTCAGTTCGCCGCCGTGGGGGTGCCGTTGGCGCCGATCGGGCTCCGGCCGTCTTTTCTTCACACGCCGCCGCAGCGCTCCTGATGGCTTGGTGCTAGGACTTCTCGGAAAGAGGAAATAGAGAAAGCGGCTAGGCCTTTTTGGGGATTCTTTGTTGAAATCTTTTTATTAATATTTGGTTTTTTTTTTTTTTGTAGGGAGATTATTTGTTGAAATCTTTTTAATAATATATATATTTTATATTTAAAGAAATTGAGATGCTTGGTTCATTTTGTTTTTGAGAAATTTAGCTACAAAGAAGATAATTTTTATATATTTATATATGTAACATCTAAAATTTAATATTTACAATTATAATAATTTTTTTGTGTATAAAATATATATATTATTTTATAAATTAATGATTATGCTATTTCTTATATAATATTAAAGATTTTAAGTATTATTTATATAAATATTAAAATAAAAAGTAATTATTATGCTATTATTTATAATATCAGGGCTATATGATGAGAATTTGATTAGTGGAGAAATATTTTATTGTTATTACTTACCCTCTTCCCCAAACTATAAAATGATTTTGAAACACAAGGTTATCATATTAAAAGAGTAAAATAAATAATTTCTTGAAATTATTTTATTATTTATTTTTATCTAATTATGATTTTATTATTAATACAATTCATATATGAAAATCAATATCTTTTAGAGCTCTAATAATATATCATAATAGATTTATGCTCTTTGATGCTGTCAATCTTTCTCTTTTTAGTTAACCATCATAATAAAGTTAAAATCTATAACTCTTACAAGTGAATCTATTTATAGATGAATATTTTATGAAATCAGTTAATATTATTATTTTTAAAATGCTTGTAAACAAATTATAATTTTTTATGATTACAAAATTAAGGAAGGATATTAAGATATGACAATGATGTTATATAATTATTCTATATATAAAAAAGATATAATTCTTTCAATCTTCAAGGATTTGGGTTTAAAATATGTACAAATTTTGTGATGGAAAGAGCTTGAGAGAGAGTAGAGTTTCATATTAAGGTTTAAGGGTTTCAAAATAAACTATGAATTGAATAACTAGTTCATAAAACTAATTCCCTTTATTCCCCACCCCCAGATGCTAGGGCTGGGCTTCAAATGAACTTGAGCCAAGCCAAGCATGTGGGTGTTCGAGTTTAAAGTTATTTACCATTATAGCTTGAAAATTGAGCAAATTTCAAAATATTGTTCAAATTGAAATTGGCTTTATTCAAATATATTTGGCTAATAATTATAAACTATTTAAACAATATTGTTTAATCCCTTATAGCTCCATATTGGACGAAATTATCTAATCGAAACTAAGTATAACTTGTCCAATGGCTCGTTTGATCTGCAGCCTACTTAACCCCTAAGGTCTCACTGGGGATCAAGCCTTTCTCCTTTGTTGCTATCTTGAAGTCGCAACGGGGCACATCGATGAAATTGTGGCAATGTGAGTTGGCGTGAAGCCGAAAATTTTCAACAAAATCGGGTTTTAGGGTTTGTTCGAAACCCTCATCTTTCTCCCCTTGTGCTCCGCTCCCTTTCTACTCGAAAACCTTGAGGATGAGAAGCGATATGCCACGAAGGTAACCCTTATCTTTCCTCTCACCCCTTTTGTGCGCGCTTTAGCTTGTCTAAATCTCGTTAATCCACCTATCAGCAGGGTTTAGTAAACCTAGATTTAACCCTGTGAAAGCTGCTTAGTAGATTAAGAGTGCGTTTGAGATAGTTTTCGAGCTGCTTTGCTTTTTCAAAAAGCAGTAAGAAAGTAACACAATTACGTTTAGCTACTAGCTTTTTGGCTGTTTTTCAAAAACATTTTGTTGTGAAAAGCTGATTTTGAGAACTAGAGCTATTAGAATGTTGTGGTGTTAGAAAACTAGTGTTTGAATTTTTTAAAAAAGTAAAATATTTGTAATAGACATAATAATTTTTCAAAAAATTTCTTTATCCACAGTAACTTTACAATCAACTTTTCAAAAAATTACAGTTGCCCTAAATAGACTTGTCCAAAATACCGTTTAGATGGATTTAAGTTAAATCCATCTTAAATCTTACTCAAATCATGCAACAACTGTTTGGCTACACCCAGGATTTAACTCAAGTAGGATTAAGTAAATCCAATAAATTTGAATTTAGTAAATCATGTGAAAGTTAAATCCAGAAAACTATTTGGTATGCTCATAGTTAAATCCAGTTAAATCCTATGATACTTATCTCGTGCTAGAAAATTAGTTGTGGTAGAATAAAAGTTTAAGCATTAGCCCTGTTGTGAAATCTATCACACACACAAATATTTGAAGTGTGAACAATAAACTCCAGGATTTTTACGTGAAAAAATCCCAGAAAGAGGGGGAAAAAATCACGAGGCCTAGCCTAGTAAAAATCTTCCACTATATATCTGCTTCGGAGTACAAAGTTTAAGTTTTCTCGATAACGGGATTACATAATTGTATCCGAGAAAGCCTGACAATGGGAATCCCAGAATCAGGTAACAACAACTATGTAGCAGTGGTTAGATTGTAACAATTATTGGTGACAGTTGGTGATAGTGAACAGCGGTAGTTGGCGGTGACCGACGATGGTGGTCGGCAGCGGTGACCGACGATGGTGGTCGGCGGTGGTGATCGACGATGATGGTCGGCGGCGGTGACCGGCGATGATGGTCGGCGGCGGTGACCAGCGACAGTGGTTGATGATGACGATGATCGATGGTGGTATCGACCGCGACGGGATTGGCGCGGCGACGACGGCAGTGGTTGACGCGGTCGACGGCATGGCGTGGTGGTTGGCGATCGACGATGGTGGTCGGTGACCGTCGAGTGGTGGCACTGCGGTGAAAATTTTATTAGACATTTTCTAAGAGTATACTTCCATCTTCAATCTATGTGGATAAAATGAAGATAGAAATATACTCTTTACATTTGGACACCATGTAAATCTGTAGATATTCTTATTAGGGTGATCGGGTACGGCATCGAGAGGAGGTGTACTATCTCGAAAGACTGAAGTCACCACCCTACAATGGACCTAATCACCTGAATAAAGACTCCTAAGGACAATTAGTTTGCATATGTACCAGAGATTCTTCCCCTACCTTACATGGAAAAAGTAAAGTAGGGTTTATTTTAAACCAGGTTCGTTAAGTTCCCTATGAAGGCAAGCCCCCATAGTTAATTACATCATAAAGAATGAGATCCCTTAGGAATACTCTCGATTAAGATAAATGATCATTGTCTCGAAAGATTTCAAAAGGATAGGACTATCAATCAATTGGTTTATTTTTAGAAAGTCAATTGAGATCGATTAAGAGGAGGGAGTTCTTATCGAAGCCAAATGAAAACAAGTAGGGGATGCTTAAGATACTAGGAAGCCTAGTAAGCATCCCAAACTACCCTATTGTTGGGCTTTACATTTTTAAAATTGAATTAGTTTGTTTGAGTTGAATTTTTATTAGAATGTTAGGGCTTACAATTTCATAATGCAAGGTTATGAAAATGCCTAATAGGTGAGGATTTATGCTCGTAGCCCGCAAAGGGAAGTAGCAACCTCTGAACCTGAATCTAGGGAGCTTTGGCGAGGGCCAAAAGCACGACCTAAATCTAAAGAAAAAATGGGTATTTGGTTTACCTCCACAAGAGAAGATAAACCACCAGACTGCTTGAACTTACAACTACTAGGGGTGGCCACCAACTAACTCCTCTTACAATTTTAAATTCATGTAGGCAAGTCGTATGCTTTATGTAAGATAGCTAGGTTGTTATTTATTTTAGAAAGAGACTAAATCCTTAAACTCACTCCCTAAAGAGACTAGATCATGTAGGGGTATGAAAAATGACCTAGATCTAATATAAATCATATTACATTTTTTTTTTTATTTTTGGACAATCATTTGACTCAAGCATATAGGATTCATATGCATAATGCATGAGAAATAAGATTAATGACCAAAATCAGCGAGAAGGGGGAGGTGTATTTCCACCATGGCTCTCAAAGGTCAAACTAAGTTCTCTGAAAAAGGTGGAAACCCTCCAATCAAGAGTGAAACAATATACTTTTATACATGATGTTAGAAAAGAAATACTCATCCAACTAAGGAGTTGCTAATTCTTTTATCTTGATCTTTAGCCTAAGCTTTATGTGAGATTATGAGTTCTTTATTTTTAATTTTGAGTTATTTAATTTGGTAGAAGATTTATTTTTTTCTAAGAGCCTAATGGTCATCCAGGCCATACATCAAGCAAGGAAGAAACTAGGAAAAGGATGTCGTCTTAATGCACAAGCTAAAAAAAAATGTTAAATATTTAATAAAGCTAACACAAAAGAATAAAAGGTCATTTGTGGTTGGGCTCTACCGCACAAACCCGAAAATAAATTGGGTAGCCAAGCTCTACCCTTATATAACTTGGATTACAAATGAATTAATTACAATTAAGCAAGAAAATTCATGTTATGGGGGTCTTCATTCTTCATTTCTTTATTCTTCTATTCTTCTTTCTTCTTTGCTTCCTTCTTTTGGATGGTTAGAATGTGGATACTTCAAAGGCTTCACATGGTACATAAGATGAGATCTTATGACCAATGCTCATCCTAATCCCCCATAATAATCATTCTAAAATCTTAATTGCAAAAGTACATAAAAATGAAAAGTAATTTTAACTAACACCTATAAAATAGATATTAGCTAAATAAATCATACAAATCCCAAGCATGTACATTAGACTTAGCACCCCACACATGGGTAACCAAGTTCACCTAACCTATTGGATTATGCTTAAGGGGTATAAGCACCTACACAGTAAAAGCAGATATATTTTTATTACAGCGCCCCTTAAGCACAATCATCTTCAGAAAATAATGATTAGAATAAATTGTCCAACCATTCATTCTACGTACATACACCCTAACATCCAGACTAGAAATAATTCATTACAAAATAAAGGCAAACATCAAGCCATGCACCGCCCTAACCTAAAGCTAGAAGTGGTGACTTAGCCTAATGTGTATGCTATTTAAGGTTTGTGTGGTATGCTTAGCTAGGCTTTAAAGTTTAGATTTCCTAAGTATAAAAATGTTCAACTTAGTGGGTGGTTTCATTTAAATTATTTAGTTATTTTGGGTTAATTTTATTTGATGATTTTTGTTTGGTTTAAATGAACCTACTTAATTATTAAAGGTTGTAAAGAGAGAGAAAAGAGAAAAGAACTTCTCTTTCCTTCCCTACCCTAAGTAATTTCTAAAGTGGATTCATGTTTGATTTTGTTTAGTGAATATTTTATTATGTGTTTTAATTAATCCTAAGTTTAGATCAACTCTAAACAAACCCATTCAAAAGGAAAGATATTTTAAGATTAAGTAAAGTGAATTAATATCACAAAACACACATCACTTCATTTCTTTCTCAATATGTATAACATGCATATGAATGAATCCTAAGCATATCTATACATACAAATGAAAATGTTTAGCACACTTTATGATGAATGCTAAGAAATGTTACTTAAGAAAATTGGAATGCTTTATGATGCATGATTTTCTTTAAGTAGAAAAGAGGGATTTCTTTTATCCATTATTCACATGCACATGTGTATGTATGAAAGACATAAGTGAGTACGATGTCATTGTTAGCGCCAGTAGTGTAAGGTACAAGACCTACTTAGGGCTACTTAAATCCTTGCAACCCCGGGTTGTTCAGACTAATATACCACTTTCTTTAAATATAAACACATGTACAAAAGAAATGAATGGAAAAAGAAGGATGCAAAAAGTTTGTATTTATTTGTTTATTTTATTTATGCAATTTATATGTACAAGTGTGGATGCCCTTCTTAGGTAATAGCATAGGAATAAATATGAATGTTGTTAGTCAAGCGTTGTGTTCTTTTCAAATGAATTATACACTTTGTCAAATTCTATTCAAAACTATGCTAAAAGAAAAGAGAAGGAAAGCCACACTATGCACATCTTCATATTTAATCCACATGCAAGCTTAAAAATAATTATAAGTAGCACACTTTCAATTTTAGGTGTTTGATTTATAGATTTTGAAAATAGTTTTGGATTAAGTAGTGATAATAGCCATTCATATCTTTACTTTAGCCAAAATATGCAATTTGACATAAAGAGAATATTTCATTTTCAATTTGATTTTAAAAAGTATGAATGCATGAATTTCATATGACATACACATTTAGCATGCTAGGAAAGAAATAAAGTAATGAAAGCAATATAAATTGATTCACCCTAATTAATTTCTAAAGACAATCCTATGAAATATGAAAGTTCAAAGTGAATCAAAGTTTATTTAATGTGATTTTTGTTTTGCATTTGCTTTATATTTGATTTGGGAAATGTAAAAGAATGTTTGCTGGTCCTAACCCGTTTCCCCCACATATGAGTTAATTTAGTTTGTTCTTAGGATCATTAGGTGATTTTTATACTTTATTTAGGTTAAAGTGTGAATTACGTCTGTTAATTACCTCTTACCTACACCACCTTAGCATACTTAATCAAATAATTATGAGCCAATGATATGACATAAAACCACACAAGGAATTTAAATTAATAATGTACATAAGAAATAAAAAGGGCCTAATGCAATTGGCTCATGATTAATGATTAATTAAACTAAAAGGGTTTAATTTAAGTACTTTCATAATCCCTCCCACACATGTGAGTGGGATTTTGATTTTCTTAATGTACATAGGTTATTGAACACCTAAGAAGCTACCCAAGATGGATTAGCTAAGTTCTGGAAGGTTTTAGAATTTTATCAAATTAATTAGGTAGGTAATTAGTGGGTTAATCCTTAATTGAATTTGGATTAAGGAAGAAAGGAGGGGGGTGGGTGGGTTTAAGGAATAGCTTAATGAAAATATCCCAAAATTATTCCCTAAACCTCTTATTCATTTAAACAAACCTTAATTAACTCAATCAAAGGATTAATCCATTGATTACACACTTAATTAGGCTTAATTACATTAAGAGGATAACTAGAAATTAATTTAGCAATTCTCTAATTAAACCATCAATAAATCCCAAGAAAATTAGGAGAGGTAGAAGTCATCCCACTAATCATATACAAGAAGTTTGGAATTAATCAGTTGGGTAATTAGAGAGTAATTAACAAAATCAAATCCCCAATAAAGCTCAAATCTAGAAAATAACACTATTCAAAATCCATCAAAATCAATTTTATAATATTCTACATTCAATTATCTTTTATATGCAATTTATTTCATATTTTTTTTGATTTTTTTGCACTTATATATGAATATTTGAAGTTTCCTTTATTAATTAGGTAATTTAAATCCCTAATTATAAAGCTAATCACATCGACGCCATGTGGAGGCTAATGTAGTGAGCGCTTTTCATGTGGCCTGATGGGATTTGCTATTTAAGTTGTCACATCCTAGCACCGCGTCAGCAGCGGTGCTATGTGCTTTCTTCATGTCTGTCCGATCAAGGATGAGATGGCTGGAGTTAAATCCGTGGTTCTAAAGGATTAAAACATGGATCTACATGGATTTAATCAAGATCGTCCATCCAAAACACACAGGATGGATGGACTGTGATTCATCCCTGAGATTGCCTATGGGAGATGGCCACCGTCCATCTTCCATGGCATGATCTGAGCTCGATTGAGCTTGGATTGATCCCAAAACTTACCCACACCATCATCATGCAAGGAAGATCACATCCAATGGCTAGTTCCTCATGGGATGAAACTTTACTTCACAAAGGACCACACAATGGATAAATTGAGCTCAGTTTCATGGCTTACCTCCCCGGAGGCTATCACCGGTGCTCAATTCCCTTGGAGAAGCTTCGTCTAGTGGAGATGAAGCTTTGTTGAAGTTTTGAGGCCTTGAAATTGGATGGATCTTCCTAGAGGCCAACTTCACCTTCACTTGAGCTCGATCTTGGTTGAAGTAGCACCTTCCTTGCCTTTGGAGCTTGGAAGAAGGTTGGGGTGAGTTTGATTTCATCCTCTGAGGGTGCTTGAAGGAGGAATTGGCTTGGTATTGAGTGTGGAGTAAGTTGGATTTCAAGTGGATCTCCCCTATTTTCAATCTATGAAATATGAGAAAATGGAAATTCAATTTTCCTCTAAGTAGCTTGGGATCACTTAGCAATGGCTCCTCTGGCTTCCTTAAGTTTAATCTAGTGTGCTAGAATAAAATTCAAGTGAAATTAGGAGGAGTATATCTCCCCATAGAGCAATCGGATGACTGAGCCTTCTCTTGCCATTTTTTATCAATACACCTCATGCAATGGGTTGTTAGGTTATTTAGGGCTTGCACATGGGTCGTTTTGGCCAGAGGGAAGTAGTGGGAAAGTTTCCATGTGTTTAATTGAGTGGAGGAAGGATTTCCATGTGCTCAATTTGAAGGAGGCGGTCAGTTTTGACCTTGAGTTGGGTTGGACTGACCTAAACCCAATGAGTTAGGTGCACCACACTTACTAGTGTCCACTTGGTCCACTAAGAGGGTGTCAAGTGATCATGAAGAGGATTTGACTAAGTTCCAAGTGAATTTGGCCAAAATTTACCCTATGGCCAAGGGGTAAAATGGTCATTTGTCTTGAGTTTTGATTTGAATATGTTTGATATGATTGAAAAATTGGCTAGGCTAAGTTTATTGAATTTGGAGTTGGTTTGATGTGATTTGGCTCATGTTGACCCATTTAGGTCAAAATGGGTCAACTTGGGTCAAGTTGACCAATTGGTCAAATTGGGTCAAACCAGGGGTTGGCTCAAGTTCATATGACCATTTGAAATATTTTTGTGGCTTTGGTTTGATTCAATTTGGTTTATATTTGGTTTTGATTCAATTGAGTTCATTTAGGTCAAATGGGTCAAGTTGCCCAATTTGACTTATTTGACCTATTTTAGTAAGATCATGGGTTGGTTTAGGTTTCATTGGTCATATGAGATGGATTGATATCTTTATTTCCAATTAATTTGGTTTATATTTGATTTTGGCTCAATATGACCTTTTAGGTCAAGTTGGGTTGATGGTCAATTGGGCTAGGTTGGGTCTAGTTGGCCAATTGAGGCTTTGGTCAAGTTCAACAAGTGATTTGGAATGAACTTGACCCATTGGTTTCAATCAATTTAGCTTAGATCAAGTTTTAACACATTTTGATTTTTTAGGTTAAGTTGGGTCAACTTGGGTCAATTGACCAATTGGGCTAGGTTAGGCTCAAATATTGACTTGGTCAAGTTCAAATATTGATCAAGAATGAACTTAGATCAATGGTTTCAATCAATTTGGCCTATGGTGGATTTTGGCTATGTTGGGTTTCATTTTGGTCAAATGTTGACTTAGTCAACCCTTATGACTTGGTTTGACCCAATTTGAGTGATTGTTCATCTCATGATGATTGTTGATCATGATGAGAGGCTTAGATGGACTTAGTTAAATCCAATTTGGTTAGGATTAGAATTTGGCTCATAAGGGTACTTTAGGTCACTTTGGGTCAAGTGAGCCTAAGTAAATCAAATGGCTTAGTCAAAACTTGATTTGAGTTTGATTGAACTCACATATAGACTTATGATTGAAATATAAATCCATTTGCAAGTGGTTTGAAGTCAAATGGGTTTTGACTCATTTAATAATTTCAAGTTCAAAGGGTGAATATGACTTTGATTTGGGTTTGATTTTTTAATTGAGTTTTGGTTAAGTGATTGAAGTTTGTGTTTATATTTGGATTCATGATTGAAGGATTGATTGAATCTTGAAGAAAAATCAAGAGTTTGGCTTGGTTTGAATTTGATTTAGCTAAGTTCAAGAATTTGACTTGAAAGGCTTAGGTTGAATTTTGAATGAATTTGAGTTTGATTTTTGGATTTGGTTTTGGATATTTGAATTTATATTTCATTTATATGTATGAATATAAATGATAATATAAATGGGTTATGAGAAAATTTCATGAATTTGAAATGATTTGAACTTGATTTGAGCTAAATCCATAAGAGGGAATCAAAGGACTTAGGAGAGATTTTTGGAATTTGGATTTGATTCTTGAGTTTAGCTTGATTGATTTGAATTTATATCTCATTTATATATGTGAATATAAATGAGAATATAAATGGATTGTGAGAAAATTTCTTGAATTTGAGTTGATTTAGATTTGATTTAAGTTAAGTCCATGAGAAGAAATCAAAGGACTTAGGAAATATTTTTGACTTGGATTTTCAATCATAGGCTTCAATCATAAGTTTCAATCATGGGTTTCAATCATTTGGAATTGATTTGAGTTTGGAGGAAATCAATTAAGTTAGAATTAATTTAATCTTTAATGTTAATTTGATTTGGAGTTTGACTTGAAGGAAGGAAGTGAGGAATGTGGTTCAAGCTATGGCAAATAATTTTCTAACACCCCAAGGCATGACCTATTCCTATGGCTAACTCTTCTAAGTCTCTGTGGGTTGAGTGTCCACCTAATCACTAGATGTGCTTAAGACTAAGGAACTCTTAAAGTCTACGAGAAGTCCTATGTCTAAGATGGAGGGGTTGAGGGCTCATTCTAAAAATGAGATCAACAAAGGGCGCCCAATAGGTGTAGTGTGACTCACAAGGTATACCGCACGTATTGGTGTTGACCAAAATGATCAACAATACCGAACAATCACAAGCACTAACAGAGATGATCTACTCCTAACCATGGGTGTAGAAGAAAACCAAAACTTAGTGCAATGTGACTCTACTTATGTCAAAGACATAAGAGAGAAAGGAGGAATCAACTAGGGATAGAGTATGTGAACCTTCCACTAGGGAAGCAGGTTCAAGTCATCCACAAAAGGGATGAGAGATTTGATTTGATTTGAGTCTCACTGAGGAGAAATTTGATTTGTTTTATTAAGTTTTGCTGGGGAAGAGGGTTGAATTTATTTAATTGTGTTTGTTTTGAGTCCACTGGGGATAGAAAAGTGAACTCTCCACTGGGGAGGCATGTTCAAGTCATCACAAGGGAGGAAAGGTTGTGAAATCTGTTGAGGGATTAGAATTCTAGATCCATTAGGGAGCTAGAAAGATTTGCATTTCACTGAGGAGAAGAAAAGATTTGATTTAGATTGATTGATTATTTTATTTTATTTATTTCACTTGATTTGTTTTGTTGAATTTGTTTGACTCTTCCAGGGGAAAAGGGTTGAATTTGTTTCAGATTTTTAGATTATGGATTTTGAGATGAACCCCGTTAGTTTGCAATGGATCACCCTAAGTAGGAGCCTTGGTGGCTTAAGCCTAACTCAGATTCACCAATCCAAAGGGAGTAGTCTATTAAACACATAGTAGGACTAGCCAACTAAAGGGGATTCCTTTTGGTATGCAGCAGCTGTACTAGGAAGAAAGCATAGTAGACTTACATCCTCCAAAGTAGGGACCAGTTGCTGGGGTAATCTATTGGCAAGACAATAGATTGAACCCAACTTAGGGCTGACTATTGAGTGAATGCCTATGGGGGACTTAAATCAGCTCAAGGATAGTCAAGATTAATTTCATTTTTAGATTTGTTTTGATTATGATGGATGTTGATCTCATTTTTAGAATGAGCCCTCAACCCCTCCATCTTAGACATAAGAATTCTCTTAGACTTTAAGAGCTCCTTAGTCTTAAAACACATGTAGTGATTAGGTGGACACTCAACCTAGTCCTAGAGACTTAGAGGAGTTAGCCATAGGAATAGGTCATGCCTTAGGGGAGTTAGAAAAATTTGCTTACCCTATATCTTGAACCAAATTCCTCACTTCCTCCATTCAAGTCAAACTTAAATCAATTCCAACTTAATTGATTTTTTCCAAACTCAAATCAATTCCAAATGATTGAAATCCATGATTGAAACAAATGATTAAAGCTTATGATTGAAATTCCATGTTCAAAATATTTCCTAAGTTCTTTGATTCCCTCTCATGGACTTAGCCAAAATCAAATCTAAATCAACTCAAATTTAAGAAATTTTCTCACAACCCATTTACATTCTCATTTATATTCACATATATAAATGAAAGATAAATTCAAATTAATCAAACTAAACTCAAGAATCAAATCCAAATTCCAAAAATCTTTCCTAAGACCTTTGATTCCCTCTTATGGATTTAGCTCAAATCAAGTTCAAATCATTTCAAATTCATGAAAGTTTCTCATAAACCATTTATATTCTCATTTATATTCACTTATATAAATGAAATATAAATTCAAATATCTAAAACCAAATCCAAAAATCAAACTCAAATTCATTCAAAATTCAACCTAAGCCTTTCAAGTCAAATTCTTGAATTTAGCCAAATCAAATTCAAATCAAGCCAAACTCTTGATTTTTCTTCGTGATTCAATCAATCCTTCAATCATGAATCCAAATATAAACATAAACTTCAATCACTTAACCAAAACTCAATTCAAAAATCAAACCCAACTCAAACTCATGTTCACCTGTTCAACTTGAAATTGTCAAATGAATCAAAACTCATTTGACTTCAAATCTCTTGCAAATGGATTTATATTTTAATCATAAGTCCATATATGAGTTCAATCAAACTCAAATCAAGCTTTGACCAAGCCATTTGACCCACTTAGGCTCACTTGACCCAAAGTGACCTACAGTACCCCTTTTGAGCCAAATTCTAATCCTACCCAAATTGGATTGAACTAAGCCCATCAAGCCTCATATTATGAGCAACAATCATCATAAGATTATCAATCACTCAAATTGGGTCAAACCAAGTCAAACTTAAGGGTTAACCAAGTCAACACTTAGCTAAAATGAAACCCAACATAGCCAAAATCCACCATAGGCCAAATTGATTAAAACTATTGATCTAAGTTCATTCATGATCAATGTTTGAACTTAACCAAGTCAACATTTGAGCCTAACATAACCCAATTGGCCACTTGACCCAAGTTGACTCAACTTGACCTAAAAAGTCAAAATGTGCCAAAACTTGATCTAAGCCAAATTGATTGAAACCAATGGGTCAAGTTCATTCCAAAATGATTGTTGAATTTGAACAAAGCCCTGATTGGCCAACTAGACCCAACCTAGCCCAATTGACCATGAAACTAACTTGACCTAAAAGGTCATATTGAGCCAAAATCAAATTAAACCAAAATTGATTGGAAACAAATATACCAATCCATTTCATATGACCAATGAAACCTAAGCTAACTCATGACCTAGCCCAAATAGGTCAAATCGGTCAAATTGGTCAACTTGACCCATTTGACCTAAATGAACTCAATTGAACCAAAACTAAATATAAACCAAATTGAATTAAACCATAACACCAAAATATTTCAAATGGTCATATGAACTTGACCCAACCCTTGGTTTGACCCAATTTGACCAATTGGTCAACTTGACCAAAGTTGATCTATTTTGACCTAAATGGGTCAACATGAGGCAAATCACATCAAATCGACTCCAAATTCAATAAACTTGGCCTAACCCATTTTTAAAACATACCAAACATATTCAAATTGAAACCCTAGCCTAATGACCATTTTACCTCTAGTCCATAGGGTAAATTTTGGCCAAATTCACTTGGAATTTGGTCAAATCCTCTCCATGACCACTTGACACTCTCTTAGTGGACCAAGTGGACACTAGTGAGTGTGGTGCACCTAATCCAATGGGTTTGGGTCAGCCCAACCTAGCCTAAGGTCAAAACTGACAACTTACATGAAATTTAGCACATGGGAATCCTTCCTCCACTCATTTCAAGCACATGCCACATCACCACTCCACTCCTCTGGCCAAATTGAATGCAAGGACACCTCTAACAACCTAATAAACCCACTCAAGGTGGTCAATTGGATCAAATGACAAGCTCCTTCACGACCGTTCGATGGCTCTATGGGGAGATATAGTCCCTCTAATTTCATTTCATTCCATTAGTCTCTAATTCAATTGAGTAAAGAGAAGCCAGGAGAAGCCATTTTCAACTCTCCCCAAGCTCTCTCAAGCAACTTGAACTTCCCATTTCTCGGTTTATCAAATCAAAAATAGGAGAATTCAAGCTGAAATCCAACTTACTCCACACAAAATACCAAGCCAATTCCTCCTTTGAGCACCCTCAGAGGATCAAACCGAACTCACCCAAACCTTTTCCCAAGCTCCAAAGGCAAGGGAGGTACCACTTTGATCAAAGCCACAAGGAGTTAAAGGTGGACTTGGCCCATAGAAGATCTACCCAATTTCAATACCTCAAAACTTCAACAAAGCTTCGTCTCCACTAAACGAAGCTTCTCCAAGGGAATCGAGCACCGGTGATAGCCTCTAACGAGGTAAGCCATGAAACCGAGCTCAAATTAGCCATAGTGTGGGGCTTTATGAAATAAATTCTCATCCCATGAGAAACTAACCATTGGATGTATCCCCATTTACCCTTAGATGGTGTAGGTTGAGTTTGGATCCACCTGAAGCTCACTCATCTTCCCTTGATGGACATGGCCATCTCATGTGGAAGAAAGAATAGAATCATCCATCCATGTGTTTTGGAAGGACGGCCATGATTAAAATACGTAGATCCCACATTTTATCCCATTAGAACTATGGATTTAACCTCAGTCGTCCGATCCTTGATCGGATGGACAGGGAGAAAGTGTGTACACTGCCGCTGACATGGTGCTATGATGTGACTACTTAAATAGCCACTCCCGTCGTGCCACATGGAAAGCATGTCGCATCAGCCTCTACGTGGAGCCGACAGGATTAGCTAAATAATTAGGGGATTAAATTACTTAATTAATCAAGAAAACTTCAAAAATGCATATCTAAGTGTAGAAAAAAAAAAGTGAAATAAATTGTATATGAAAGGTATTTAAATCTAAAATATTATAAAAATAATTTCAATGAATTTTAAGAAGTATTATTTCCTGGATTTAGGTTTTATTAGAAATTTGATTTTGCTAATTACTCTCTAATTATCCCACTGATTAATTCCAAACTTCTTGTGTATGATGAGTGGGATGACTTCTGTCTCTTCTAATTTTCTTGGGATTTATTGATGGTTTAATTAGAAGAATTGCTAGAATAATTTCTAATTACCCTCTTAATATAATTAAGTTTAATTAAGTGTGTAATTAGTGGTTTAAACCCTTGATTGAGTCAATTAAGGTTTGTTTAAGTGAACAGAAGGTTCAGAGAATAATTTTAGGATATTTTCCTTAAACTATTCCTTAACTCCCTCTTTCTTTCGTAATCCAAACTCAATTAGGGATTTATTCATTAATTACCTACCTAATTAATTTGATAAAATTTTAAAACTAGAAACTTAACTAACTATCTTGGGTAGATGCTTAGTGTTCACAACCTAAGTACATCAAGGAAATCAAAATCCAACTCATATGTGTGAGGGGGGTTATGAAAGTACTTAAATTAAACCTTTTAGTTTAATTAATCATTAATTATGAGCCATTTACATTAGGCCCTTTTCTTTCCTAGGTGCATTGCTGATTTAAATATTCCTTGTGTGAGTTTATGTCATCTCATTTGCTCATAATTATTTGATTAAGTATGCTAAGGTGGTGTAGGTAAGGGGTAATTAACACACTTAATTCACACCTTAATGTAAATAAAGTATAAAAATCACCTAATCATCCTAAGAACATACTAAATTAACTCACATGTGGAGGAAATGGGTTAGGACTAGCAAACATTCTTTCAAATTTCTAAATCAAACATAAAGTAAATTCAAAACAAAAATCACATTAAATAAACTTTGATTCACTTTGAACTTTCTTATTTCATAGGATTGTCTTTAAGAATTAATTAGGGTGAATAAATTTACATTACTTTCATCACTTTATTTCTTTCCTAGCATGCTAAATGTGTATGCCATGTGAAATTCATGCATTTATACTTCTTTTAAAATCAAATTGAAAATGAAATGTTCTCTTTATGTCAAATTCAATGTTTTGGCTAAAGATATGAATGACTATTATCACTACTAAATCCAAAACTATTTTCAAAACCTATAAATCAAACACCTAAAACTGAAAGTGTGCTACTTATAGTTATTTATAAGCTTGCATGTGGATATAAATATGAAGATGTGCATAGTGTGGCTTTCCTTCTCTTTTCCCTTAGCATAATTTTGAATAGGATTTGGCAAAGTGTATAGTTCATTTGAAAAGAACACAACACTTGCCTAACCCCATTCCTATCCATTCCTATGCTATTACCTAAGAAATACATCCACACTTGTAGATATAAATTGCACAAACAAAATAAACAAATAAATACAAACTTTTTTCATCTTTCTTTTTTCCATTCATTTCTTTTGTACATGTGTTTGTATTTAAGGAACGTGTATATTAGTCTGGACAACCCCGGGATTGTGAGACTTTAAGTATCCCTAAGTAGGTCTTGTAACTTACACTGGTATAACAATGCATACTCACTTATGACTTTCTTATACACATGTGTGAATAATGGAAAAAGAAACCCCTCTTTTCTACTTAATGAAAATCATGCATCATAAAGAATTCTAATTTTCTTAAGTAATATTTTTTAGCATTCATGATAAAGTGTGCAAAACATTTTCATTTATATGTATAGATATTCTTAGGATTTATTCATATGCATGTTATACATGTTGGGAAAGAAATGAAGTGATGTGTATTTTGTGATATTAATTCACTTTACTTAATCTTAAAATGCCTTTCCTTTTGAATATGTTTGTTTAGAGTTGATCTAAACTTAGGATTAATTAAAACACATAATAAAACATTCACTAAACAAAGATCAAACATGAATCCACTTTAGAAATTACTTAGGGTAGGAAAGAAAAGAGAAGTTCTCTTCTCTTTTCCCTCTCTTTACAACCTTTAGTAATTAAGTAGGTTCATTTAAACCAAACAAAAATCATCAAATAAAATTAACCCAAAATAACTAAATAATTTAAATAAAACCACCCTCTAAGTTGAACATTTTCATACTTAGAAAACCTAAACTTTAAAGCATAGCTAAGCATACCACACAAACCTTAAATAACACACACATTAGGCTCAATCACCACTTCTATCTTTAGGTTAGGGCGGTGCATGACTTGATATTTTGCTTTTGTTTTATGATGTATTATTTCTAGTCTGGATGTTAGGGTGTATGGGCGTAGAATGATTAGTAGGAGAATTTAGTCTAATCACTATTTTTTGCAAGGGATTGTGCTTAAGGGACGCTGTAATAAATAAAAATATAAATGCTTTTGCTGTGCAGGTGCTTATACCCCTAAGCATAATCCAATAGGCCAGGTGAGCTTGGTTACCCATGTGTGGGGTGCCAAGTATAATATACATGCTTGAGATTTATATGGTTTGTTTAGCTAATTATTTTGCAAGTGTCAGTTAGATTTACTTTTCTTTTTCATGTAATTTTATAATTAGAATTTTAGAATGATTGTTATGGGAGATTAGAGTGAGCATTGATCATAAGATCTCATCTTATGTACTATGTGAAGCCTTTGGAGCATCCACATTCTAACCATCCAAAAGAAGGAACCAAAGAAGAAAGAAGAAAGAAGAAGAAAGAAGAAGAAGAATGAAGACCATAACATGAATTTCCTTGCTTAATTGTAATTAATTCATTTGTAATAAGGGTGAGTTCTACGCCAATTTATTTTGGGTGGCACGACCACAAATGACATTTTATTCTTTTGCATTAGCTTTATAAAATATTTGATATTTTGTTTAGCTTGTACATTAGAAACGATATGTTTTCTTAGTTTCTTCCTTGCTTGATGTATGGCCTGGATAACGATTAGGCTCTTAGAGAAAAATAAATCTTCTACCAAATTAAACAAATCAAAATTAAAAATAAATAACTCATAACCTCATCTAAAGCTTAAGTTATAATTAAGATAAAAGAATTAGCAACGCCTTAGCTAGATGAGTATTTCTTTTCTAATATAATGCATAAAAGCATATTATTTCACTTTTGATGGGAGGGCTTCCACCTTTGCCAGAGAACTTGGCTTGACCTGTGAGAGCCATGGTGGAAACACACCTTCTTATCTCACTGATTTTGGCACACAATCTTATTTCTCATGCATTAGGCATATAAATCTTATAAGCCTGAGTCAAATGATTGCCCAAAAATAGAAATAAGATGTAATGTAATTTGCATTAGATTTAGGTCATTTTTCATGCCCTTACATGATCTAGTCTCTTAGTGAGTGAGTTTAAGGACTTAGTCTCTTTCTAAAATAAATAACAACCTAGTTATCTTGCATAAAGCATACTACTTGCCTACATGAATTTGAATCGTAGGAGGAGTTAGGCCACCCCTGTTGTAAGTCCAAGCAACAGATTTATCCTCTCTTGTGGAGGTAAACTAGTTACCCATTTTTGTCTTAGATTTAGGTCGTGCTTTTGACCCTCGCCAAAGCTCCCTAGATTTAGGTTCAGAGGTTGCTACTTCCCTTTATGGGCTACGAGCATAAATCCTCACCTCTTAGGCATTTCCATAACCTTGCATTATGGAATTGTAAGCCCTAGCATTCTAATAGAAATTCAACTCAAACAAACTTATTTAATTTCAAAAATATAAATCCCAACCATAGGATAGTTTGGGATGCTTACTAGGCTTTCTAGTATCTTAAGCATCCCCTACTTGTTTTTATTTGGCTTCGATAAGAACTCACTCCTCTTGATCGATCCCACTTAACTTTTTTAAAAATAAACCAATCGATTGATAGTCCTACCCTTTCGAAATCTTTAGACACAATGATCATTTACCTTAATCGAGAGTATTCCTAAGGAATCTCATTCCTTAGATGTAATTAACTCTGAGGGCTTACCTACATAGGAAATTTGACAAACCTGATTTAAAATAAACCCTATTTTACTTTTTCATGTAAGGTAGGGGAAGAATCTCTAGTACATATGCAGAGTCATTGTCCTTAGGAGTCCTTATTCAGGTGATTAGGTCTATTGTAGGGCAGTGACTTCTATCTTTTAAGATAATATACCTCTCCTCAATGTCATACTCGATCACTCTAATAAGAACATATGTGAATCTATGTGGTGTCCAAATGCAAATAGTATATTTCTATCTTCATTTTATCCACATAGATTGAAGATGAAAGTATACTCTTAAGAAATTTGAAAAAATTTTACCACAATGGATCCCATCGGTTTGCGATGGATTGCACAGAGTAGGGGCCATGGAGGCCTAGATATAACTCAAACTTACCAATCCAAAGGGAGTAGTCTACGAACCACAAGATAGGCTTATCCAAACAGAGGAGTGCCTTTCAGTTTGCAGTGGTCAAGTCTTAAGAAGAAAGCGCGGGGACTCACATCTTCTAGAAATAAGAAATCACTTGGGCGATTGGTTGCTTTCAGCAACAAATTAAACCCGACCTAGGGTTGATTTGAGTGAATGCCTCTGGGGGACTTAAATTAGCTCAAGGATAGTTAAGATTAATTTCATTTTCAGATTTATTTTGATTATGATGGATCCCATCGATTTGCGATTACACTGAGTAGGGGCCATGGAGGCCTAGATCTAACTCAGACTTACCAATCTAAAGGGAGTAGTCTTCCAACCATAAGGTAGGTCTATCTAACCAAGGGGATGCCTTTCAGTTTACAATGGTCAAGCCTTAAGAAAAAAGTGCGGGGACTCACATCTTCTATACACAAGAAACCAGTGGGGTGATTAGTTGCTTTAGGCAACAAATCGAACTCGACCTAGGGCTGACTATTGAGTGAATGCCACTGGGAGACTTAAATTAGCTCAAAGATAGTCAAGATTAATTTCATTTTTTAGTTTATTTTGATGGATTCTGTTGATTTATGATGGATCACACTGAGAATGAGCTTATATCAGCCTAAACCTGTCTCAGATTACTTAACCAAAGGGAATAGCTTCCTGGCCGATAGAAGAACTATCCGACCAAAGGAGTGTCGGTCAGTTTGCAATGATCAATTCAGGGGAAGAAAGCTCGGGGACTCACATCTTCCACTACAAAGACCATGTGATATTTGGGCAACAAATCAAACGACCTAGTTATCGCTTATTTATACGCCATGCTAGAAAGAAGAATGTCTTACATCTTTCAAAGTGGAATGACTACTGTGGCAATCTGCTTGTGAAAAAATTGATTGAACTCGACCTAAGGAGACTACGGAGTGAGTACCGACCAGGGATTTATCTCAACTCAGGTAGTCAGGCAATTCCTATAGAGAGTTTTGTTGACATTACCCTAAAGATAGGATTCCTGCTTGGGAAAAGGGACCCTTTGGGAGCTTGAATTCCAAATCCATAAGCGAAATAATTTATTTATTTATTTATTTATTTTAACATGGACCATGTTGGTTTGCGAGGGATAAAACTAAGAAGGAGCTTATATCAGCCTAGGCCTATCTCAGATTTACTGAACCAAGGGAAAATCTGTGCATTCGCTGAATAAATTCTCCAACAACAGGGGTGGCTACCAGGAAAGGGGGACTGTCTAATCCAAGAGTAATTTGAGTAGTGTCTAAATGGGGTCACAAAGGACGTGATCCAAATAGAATGCCCACAGGGAGAGGGGTCGCTATCTTGAACCTAGAGAATATGACATGGCTAGTTATATCAAATAGGGCCACACTCAAGGAGAAAGTGGGGACTCACATCCGCCAAGAGTGGTGTATCCAAGTGAGATAGCAAACATCAACCAACCTGCTGGTCATCAACAATGGGAAGAAAGACATGCAGAACCTCGGGAAAGTGCCATCATTTATACTGCCCTGAATGTCACCGAGGACTTATATCAACTCAAATGTAGTCAAGAGGAAAGAGACTCGGGACTTATCCATCCTCAAATATACTCATGAGATCATGATGATTAGTTCAAGAAGAAATCTTGGGACTCATATTAAATCAAAATCAACATGAGGTTTACTTAAATAAGGAAATCTACCATAAATTAGGTGCTCAAGAAAAAAGCTGGGGACTCACATCTTCCAAATAAGTACCCACTAGGTGACATCACAGAGGACATGGGAGCCATGGGAGTGAGCTTGCTCTCACATAAAAATAGCTCAAGAAAGAATATGTATTTATTTTTGTGCTTGTGTTAACAGGAATAGGATGCCTCTTAGGTTATCTCACATTCTAATTCACGCTGGGATTTTATGAAGTGATGGGATGGTAACCGAATTCCCAAGAAAGGATGTCGTTTTCTTACACCTAACTTAGTTATGCTAATTGAAATAGGATGCCTCTTGGGTTCTCTCACACCTATTCTAATAGTTCCAGGGGATTGTATTTAATTTTTGTTTATGTTGTGAAGAAGGATAGGATGCCTCTTGGGTTCTCTTACTCCTAACCTAAACACATCTTGGCAGATTCACAAGACAAGCAGATAACACTCTGAATGAAGAGAAGATTTTGATGAATTGGAATGAAATTTTATTCTTTTGATAATAATTATTTTCAAACATATTTTTATGGGTAATATTTCTTTAAATAGAGCTCAGAAGCATGTTCCCCTTACAATCAATAAGCTGATAGGATTCTCCTTGGTAGGCCTTCTCTATGACATAGGGGCCTTCCCAAGTGAGTTCAAACTTGCCTCACATCTTTTGATGGGCAATAATTGGTCTCCTTAGGATTAACATAAGTTCTCCTACTTGGAAACACCTAGGGCAGGCCAGCTTGTTGTGAGATTGAAATATTTTGGCCTTGTACAACTTGAGGTTCTAGCATGTCCGTAGGCGACTATTCTCCAAATGTTTGAGATTTTCTAACTATAACTTTGCATTCTGCTCTATAGTAATCTTGCTATCTAATGTTATCCTCAGTGACAGGAGTTGAACTTCTAAAGGTAGAATGGCTTCGGACCCATACACTAAGGAAAAGGGGATAGATTGAGTTGGAGTTTGGTATGTGGTGCGGTAGGCTCACAAGGCTTCAACCAATTGCTCATTCCACTGCCGCTTATTGTTATCAAGAGTCTTCTTTAGTATTTGGATGAGAGTTTTGTTGAATGCTTATACTAAGGCATTTGCTCTAGGGTAGTAGATGGTGGAGTATCTCAAATCTATACAGCATCTTCTAGCGAAGCTATTGATTTTAGTGCTTTTGAATGCAGTACCATTATCAGATATAATTCATTGTGGCACCCCGAACCTATATACGATTTGATCCCTAAAAAATTAAAGCACATGCTGAGCTATAACCTCTCTAGGAAAAGTAGTCGATGACAGCTAAGATGAACCGATGATCCTTGGAAGAAGGAGAATCGATCGGACCCACAATGTCAGTACTCCAACACTCAAATGGCCATGAGGCCAATGTAGGGTGTAGAATGTTGGGTGGTTGATGTAGGATCACATCGTGTACCTGGCACTGATGGCATCTCCTAGCTACATCAATGCAGTCTGTAATCATCAAAGGCCAGTAGTATCCTAGTCTTTTGATCTTCATCTTCATCTTCAAATTGAATAGATGCGCTCCACATAGATCTGAATGTACCTCAGTTAAAATGCCATGGGCTTCATGTTTAGCTAAACAACGTAATCACATTTGATCAAAGGACCGTCGGTACAGGGTGCCATCAATGAGAGCATAGGAGAGAGCTCTCTGTTTCACATGATAGGCTTATGACTTTTCTTGAGGTAGTTTTTCGGTGTTCAAATTGTTTATGAACAGTTGCATGCAATCCAGCTCCTTTTCCTTATAGGCAACGACAACCTTCTCTTCAAGAGAAAGTCTCTCGATGAGTTCAGCATCGATAAGGGATATGACTTGTCTATTTTGGACCCTTATTGGAATGGACTCATCTTCCAGACATGTCAATTCTTTGGCAAGTTTTGCCAAAGCATCTGCTACTATGTTCTCTATTCGGGGAACCTTGTAGATGGTGACTTCAGGGATTTGGGCCAATAGATTCATGGTATACTCATGGTAATGATGAAGCTTGGATTTTAGAACCTTGTAGGACCCAACAATCTGATCGATGATCAACTAAAAATACCCAAAAATATTGATGCTCTTGACACACACTATGATAGCTAACTCCAGACCGACAATCAAAATCTCATACTCGACTTCATTATTGGTGCAGGGATTGGAAAGATAGCATGTGAATCTCATCACATCACGGTCTGGAGTTAAGAGGACTATTCCTACCCCTGCCTTTCCTGAAAGAGTAGATCATGGTGCTTCCCTCTTTATGAAAAGAAGCCGCACCATCAAAATATATCTCCAATCGATGGTTGCCAATCTCCACTAAGTTCATGATTTGTTCATCAGGGAGATCATCACTAAGCGGAGAATCAGCAAGAAGTGGGTGTGTTACTAATGTCCTTTTACTGCACGGAGGGGTATAAATGTAATATCAAACTATGAGAGAATCATGGACCATCGTGCTAAACGTCTAGATAGCATTGGCCTTGTCATGAGATACTGTAGTGGATTGGCTTTGGAAATCAAGTTCACCTTATGAGAAAACATATAATGCCGTAACTTTTGGGAAGCAAAGATCAAAGCTAGGCAATATTTCTCAATAGGTGGGTAGTTCGCTTCAGCAGGAATCAGATAATGACTGAGGTAGTAGAGAGCGCTCTCCTTCTCTTTGTCATTGGCGTGGGTCAACAAAGTACCGAGAGAGTCATCCAATGCAGCAGTGTAGAGAATGAGTGGCCTGCTTGGGATAGGGGTTGCTAGAACTGGCAGCTTCACCAAATACTGCTTGATATCTTCAAAGGCATGCTGACACTTATCATCCCACTTGAACTTGGCATCCTTTTTGACAAGTGCTGAAAATGGCTTGCATCTCCTCGATAGGTTAGAAATAAAGCATCTTAGATATGCCAACCGTCCTTGAAAAGAACTGAGTTAGAGTTAAACTCTTAGGAGGTGGCATTTTCAAGATAGCTTTGATCTTTTCTAGATCTATTTCTATTCCTGTGTCGACAACAAACCCAAGGAATTTTCTAAAGCTACTCAATGCACACTTGGGATTCATTTTGAGGTTATATTATCTTAACCGCTTCAAAACTACTCTCAAGTCAAAGAGATGGTCTTCCTTTTCTCTTGACTACTATCATCATCATAGCACTCAACCTCGATGGATGAGTTCATTGAAGATCTGAGTCATGGCTTGTTGGTATGTAGCACCAGCATTTTTAAGGCCGAAAGGCATGACCTTATAATAATAGATTCTGATAGGGGTTCAAAAAGCCGTATTTCTTTCATCTTCAGGAGACATCTTGATTTGATTGTAGCCAGATGACCCATCCATGAAAGAGAACATTGCATGAGATGAGGCGATCTCCACCATTAATTCTGGTATAAGAAGAGGAAACTCATCCTTAGGACATGCCTTGTTTAAGTCCCTAAATTTGATGTAAATGTAAATTTGGCCATTCTTCTTCTTAACTGGATTGGCCACAACTGTGTAGATTATTTTCTTCCATGATGAAACCAAAGATAATCGCTTGACTTTAAATGACCGTTGTTCATTTCTAATCGCATGCATCTAGGAGTTTGCTTGATAGGTTTGCTAGATCTATTGCTAGTTTGTGGACTATACATTAAGAGATAATCTGCATCTCTTCATAACTCCATGTAACAAGCCCTTAAACTCACCAATAGCAACTAAGTCATTGGTTTCTTCTTCATTCAAAGAATGATGTATGTATGGATTTTCTCTATCCGAGGTTGATTTCTTTAAGCTTGTCAATTGTTGAATGAATCTCCTCTTCAAATTCTAGGTGCATCTTTGATTTGAAGATCATCAATCATCTAAGTTTCTAAACACACATTCTCATAAGAGTTGATGTGTGAAAAGAACCTATCGACTCAAATGATTGGTAACAACTAAGCAAGAATCATCATCATTGACCAAACCACATACCGAATCCTACCCGATCTTGATTATGCTCACCGTATTGTTCCAGCTTCAAAAAACTCGAATTGCTTGGACCATGTATGAGGAACCAAACCTTTCAGTATAAGATTATGAACACAAGGTGAGTAAAAGTCAAAAGATAATTCCATTAATTCTTTAATGAATCATCCTCGTTCTACATCAACTGTGACTTGAGGATGATGATCCCAAAAAGAATCTCTTCACTTCATATCTTTGGAAGACTTAGGATTTCCTTAACTACTAAACCTTCAACTTTTAAGATGAAAGTGAGGTAGAGCTAAGGTTCCCTGCCTAATAGTCTCACATAAACCTAATTTGACTACTTTGCTTTGTCTGAGGCTGGTCTTCATCCGCCGATCAAAAGTCACCTCAATGGAAACCCACAGAGGGGTTGGTCGGTATAATCACATGAGACTCGTCCTCCGAGCTGGATTCCAAATCTATGTGAATAGAAGGGGTACTCCTACAAAGTGGACATAACCAACCAGGGGGTCTTCCACCTTTGGAACTGCCTCTATTTCTGCCTTTGTCTCTTCCTGGTAGAGGTCGAGTCATCCTACCCACATGGCCATATGATGGAATGAACTGTGGGTGGAATGTGATATGCAGCTCTATTTCTTCTTCAATTTCCCTTTCTTGTTTACTTGGATTTTCATTTTCTTTTCTTTTCTTTTTTTTCTTTTCTTTTCTTTATTTTCTTTTCTTTTGAATTTGAATTTTGTCCAAGTTCAAGAGAAAGGGTGTTTTGAGGAAGATAGTAGGTCGCATCCTCATATATCTCAACCTCTCTAATTGAAAATGGCTTTTCATCTCCTTTAACACGATACTCAATCCCATCCTTTATGAACTTGATGCACTAATGGAGGGAGGATGGAATCATCTTATTCTGATGTATCCATGGCCTACCAAGCACAGCGATAAATGAAGTATTCAAATCAATTATGTAAAACTTAGCTTTAGTCTTCCAATCACCTATCTCCAAAGGTAACACTATGGAACCTAAAGCCCGCTCGCCTTGTTCATTGAATCCTCTCAATATCATCTGATCTCCTCGGAGTGTGGAGATGTTAATCCTCAAATAGGCAAGAGTCTTTAGACTCATAATGTTCATTGATGCACCTATATCGATGAGAACTCTAGCAAGTCTGAATCTGCCCATGTCAACTATAATGTAGAGGGGAGGTTGTGCTCCATGTCCCCCAGAAGTAGGTCTTCATCTGTGAAAGTGATTCCCTGAGCTTCTCTAGAATAATGTTCCTCCTCACCAATAGCGATCAATTAAGCTAAACATATCTCAGGATCAAGGAGAGCCTTGATTAATGATTCCCTCATCTCTTTAGATAAGACAAGGACATCACATATGCTTAGCTTAGATGGCAACTTTCTTAGATGAGAGAGGACATTGTAATCCACCATGGGATGATCCTCCACAAGCATATCCAAGGGTGGAGCATCTTGTGGAGGGGCTTCTCGATCCTCTAAACCAATGACTTGTTTCCCTCTATCTTGAGGTGCTACCCTAGGAGGTAGAACCTTGCCACTATGGAGGTTGACTTTGGTGATCTCTTGTGGCAGGATAATGGGAGGTTCTACCTACATGTCAGGCTCACCTACAGCTTCTCTTATAGGACCCTCAGAATTAGATGATTCCAAGTCTATCTCAAGAGATGAACCCGTAGCATTCAGAGTAGGGAAATCCAACTCTAAATCAGAAAGAAGAAGATCAAAATTACTATAATTATTTTTACTTGAAGTTATCATTAGAAATAGAAGTAGACAACCCATCATAAGTGACACATATGTAATTCAAGCTAGGTTTATTCTTTAATTTCTTGGATTTGATAGGAGGAACAAAGTAAAAATCAAGTAAAGTAAGAGGGGTGAGGGATTTGATGCCCTTATCTGCTGATACAAGAGTTCTATTGGTAGAAGAGGAAGAGCTAGTTGAAGTAGAAGAAGTCGCTGATATTAGTAGCTACAACGGTGGACTGGAGGCTAAACTTAGTCAGTGGTTGCACTATTAGGCTATCTCGGGCTGGCACATGCTACTGCTACTGCTGCTGAACTCCCGCCTTCCTTGGGTTGGCACTGGCAACTTATAAACCTTCCCTGATGTTGGAGGTTTGAGCTGACTCAGGCACCTGCATGGAAAGTTTCTTGATTTTTTGAACAATCATTTTAGAGATTTTGGATAAAGAGATATCCCAACCTTCTTTGGTCTTAGAAGGATCACAAGTATCCCCAAGGATTACCCTAATGGAACTGGATGGTTGTTCCACAAGGTGTTCCTTTGGGATGATTATAGCACCGGTCTTGAAGCTATGTTTAAGCCAGTCCTTAAATGTGAAGCAATCTTCCAAAATATGACCTAGCATACGGTAGTAGGGGCAAAAGTTAGGATCATGGCTTTTGCCCACTTCCTCCGGTCTCCTAGATTCGAGTAACTAAAAATCAGGCTTCTTTAAAAGGTTCTTAAAGATCTTCCTGATTACCTCCCTCTTAAATATATAAGGCTTGTTAAGTTTATTCAAAAGAGTAGGTAGACCATAGCTACCTGGTGATGGGTATGTGTATCGCTGCTGTTGGTGATGTGGCTGAAGAGGAGGTGGTGTGGCATGCGGGTAGGGCCTCTATGGTGGAGAGGAAAGCAAGGTCACGAGGTCATGGTCTCTGACCGATCTCTAGTTGGTTGCTTCCCCTTGTCTACACCTCACCCCGCTTTCTTCTCATATACCTTCTGCAGCTTTGACTTAGGCAACTAGTCTTGAAAAGATAACTGTTTGGCCTCTCCTTATAGACTAGCCGCCTTGTTGATTAACTTCTCAAAAGTTTTGATGGTGAAGCCCTTAAGCATGAAGGCGGCCGGGCCATGGATATTCCTTAGAAGAATCTCAATGGCATGTTGTTCAAATAGCTGTGGCTTGCATTTCATACTCAGGTTATGCCATCTGAGAATGTAGTCAATAAGGGACTCACCTAGATGTTGTTGTGCTACAACAAGATCGCCCATAGTGACCCTTTACTGAGATCCATCAAACCTCTTGATAAAAAGTTGCTCAAACTTAGCAAATGTCTTCACTGAACTGTTGGGAAGTTCAGTGTACCAATCAAATGCTATACCCACTAAGCTACTGATGAAGAGACAGAATAGTAAAGCGTCACTACCACCAGCTTTGCAATAACTAGCCCAAAAATGTGTAATATGCTGCCTCGGGTTCCCACTACCATCAAAACTCTTGAAAGAATGTGGCACAAAACCGTTAGATATTGGATCATATTAAATTCCTCTGGGTAGGGTTTACTCATTGGAATTGTTGATCCTTCTCGGGCTTGAGCCAACACTTCTTTCACTTGCTGCTCAACCATGGACTTGATGTCTTTTTCTTATATGGAAGTACTATCCACTACCATCCTATACATGCTGGTGCTACCTTGCTCTATTAGAGGTAAGGCCTTGGTTAGGTCCAAGGCATGCATCAACTTTGGCTGACTAGTCTCAACTATGATAGGATGAACTACCGGGGATTGATTTTTCAATGCTAAGATAACTGCTAATAGATCTTCAAGCCTCTTCTCCATCCTATCTATATTTTCATCATTCTACTTTATTTATGCCAGGAGGTGTTGGGTCGAGTAGGCTATGTCTTCCTGCTCGGCCTCAGTACCTTCTATAGTTTACTGCCCTTTAAGGAGAGAACTTCGTGTATCTACCATGCAATCCCCTACTGAGTCTCCCAACAAATCATCTTCATTGGGATCAAAGCTGATCTTCTCCTCATCAGACCAGTCATATCCTAGGATTTCTTTCTTCTCCATGAGATAATGTGTTACTATGTCCTCTAGAGAATGATCCGTCTGGATTGGCACAAATGACTTTAGTTGACCAGTGCTAGGATCACTATCATGTACTGTGAGGCATCAGACCTCCCCTGCTACTGGAGAATCAACCCTGTGAGGGATATACTCGCTAGAAGAAATGAACTCCTGACTGTCACTGACTCTGTATGGGGTGACACTCCTAGGAGGCTCTATCATCATGGGTGCAACTGGGTTGTCACTTTCTTCCTCTGCAACTACTGCAACCATCTCTATGTCCTACTATGGTGGCGGTGGTCAAGGGATGAACACTATGCTTCGAGGTCGCCATTTTGTTCACACCACTATTGGGGCAGAAGGTTGAGTAGGAGAGCTTAGCCTTGCTATAGTAGATTTTATGGATTGGATGGGATCTCTCGGCTGTAGCCAGATCACCAACGGGGTCCTCTTCTTCCCTGATGTGGCCTTCATGGGCTTTGGTGGAACTGGAATGCTGAAACATGGATCGGAGATAAGACGGGGGGGCGTAGAGCGGTGTGGTGGAGACACCACCGACTCTCTTGGAATAAGAGCTGCTCTCCTATGATGGGTAGTCCTCGTGAGAAGAATACTGTCGGTATGATCAACATGCATAGTGCGCTGATCAGGAAAATCAATGAGTGTAGAGGTCACTGACTGGCGGCTGAACCTCCGCCTCTCCCGGCTGGTAATCTGAATTGAAGTGCAGATCTCCATGTCCCTCTCTTGCCAAATATGCTTCCCCATGCTATGAGGGATAATGAACCTCAAATCAAATTGAGCCCCAGACTCAGATTGTCCATAGGCTCCGCCAACTTAGCGTAAAACTGAATGGAGGCTGGCATATGTCCTCCTACTCTGGATGACTAGTGGCTGAAATTGAACTGCTGGTGGAGGTGAAGTAGAGATCCTTCTGGCATCCTCTCTATCAGACCCAGAGAGAGGATGGAATGGGTTTGCTCTAACCAGTGGGAAAACCAAAGTGGTCAACTCCTTAATAACAGATTGTGTAGCTACCACCATCTTCCCTAGCGATGCGAGTATGGTACCGCTTTAATATGAGATTCTTGTTCCTCTTCTGGGTCTTGGTAGGGCGAGTAGAGTAAGATCTAGACCCAACCTCAAAAGCAAGGGAGACAATCCCTGGGATTAGGGGAGCCTTCCCCTTAGAAGGTGCTAGTGAGTGGGTGTTATCCCTCACTAGGGCAACAAGGGAAACAGTCAGGCACACTAGCACTATCACGAATCGGCACCGATGCTAGCACCGTAGAACCACCACCGCCTTCTTCTTCGCGAGGGAATATCAAAATTTGATGGCATCTGAATGCCGCCGTTATTGTGCTCTATAGTGAGGAGGGTGCCCTCAGGTAATCCTCGCCCCCTCAAAACCTCATCCAAAGTAGATGAGATGAGCGTAGTCAGAGCGGGGAAGGCTGGCCAGATCCAGGGCCAAGTCCGTGCCAAAGGGAAACGTGAAAATATACTTGGGTGCTTCCATTTCTATCAAGTGAAAATTGAACTAAGACTGAAACTGAAACTGTCACTGAATGAGAGTCTGCAATGTTGAAAATAAACTTGAATTAGATTCCTGTTGATTTTGAATTTAAATTTTAGAATTTAACCCATAGTCAACATTTTGAAAGTGTAAAGTCGGGTTTAAATGGATTTAGATGAGATTTGAGATTTGATTGGAAAGAGAAATTTTTGAATATAGAATCCACTTTCAACAAATTTGAGTATGTTAAAAATGAGTCCAAATATTTTTGACGAGATGCTTCCATAGGTTCATATTTGAATTTTGATTTTTGATTTGAGGACCATTCATTTAACAAATTCGAGTTTATTAAAGTAAAGGGTCAATTGATTTTGTTTTTGATTTGAGATTTTTGGAATTTGTTCACTTAGCGAATTTGAGTATGCTAAGTGGGGTGTTTGAAAATAATTGTGTTTTTTTTTGCTTTATTTTGTAAATCATTTATGATATTGAAAAATGGAATCCTCAATTAACAAATTTGGGAATGCTGAAATGAAGGATCCAAGTGTGTTTTATTTTTGAAATTTTTTGAAAATGTTTGAAAATAGGATCCTTAGCAAATTTGAGTATGCTAAGAAAATCTTAATGTATTTCTTTTAATTTTGATTTGATTTTGAAAATAGGATTCTTAACAAATTTAAGTATGCTAAGGGATTCCTAATGTGTTTCTTTTTAAAGATTTTGATTTTGAAAAAATAGGATCATTAGCAAATTTGGGTATGCTAAGGAAATCTTAATGTGTTTCTTTTTTGAAGATTTTGATTTTGAAAAATAGGATCCTTAGCAAATTTAAGTATGCTAAGGGAGTCCTAATGTGTTTCTTTTGTTCTTGATTTGATTTTGAAAAGTAGGATCCTTAGAAAATTTGGGTATGCTAAAGAAATCCTAATGTGTTTCTTTTGTTTTGGATTTTTTTTTTTGATAAATGAAGACTTCATTTTAGCAAATATGGTATGCCAAAAATGAATTTCCAATGTGTTTTGAAATTTTTTTGTGAAATGGAGACTTCACTTAGAAAATTTGAGTATTCTAAATGAAATTCCAAAAATGTGTTTCAAATTTGTGTGTTTTTGAATTTTGGAGACTTCACTTTAGCACATATGATATGCTAGAATGAAATTCCAAATGTGTTTTTGAAAAATCTTTATTTTTGTAGATTTTGAAAAGAGAGATTTCCATTTAACAAATTTGGGTATGTGAGATGGAAATTAATTTTTTTGAAAGAGCAAATCTCAACTTAATCATATATGGAATTGTTAAGTAGGATTTCAAAATAATGTCATTTTATTTGAAAATGAAATCTTCATTCAATAAATTTGGGTATATTGAATGGAGATGTTCATATGAGCTTTTGAAAAAATTTATTTTTGATTTTGTTTGAAAATGAAACATCCATTCAATAAATGTTATATTGAATGGAGAGGTTTCACATGTGCTTTTGGAAAATTTATTTTTTATTTTGCTTGAAAAGATGAAAATTTCAACTTAAAACATGTGGAATGTGTTGAATGGAATTTCAAAGTTGTAATTTTTGTTTGAAGATGTAACATCCATTCAACACATTTGAATGTATTGAATGAAAAAACTCATCTTTAAATTTTGTGCTTTTTGAAAGTTTATGATTGTTGGAATTTTTACTTTTGAAATGTTCCTACATATGGCAATTATAAAAACTATTAAATGTAGTGCAAATATTTTATTAAGTGTATTTTGAAAAAGTGCTTTTGGAAATTGAGACTTTTATGAAGAGTTTATTTTTCCTTGCTTTTAGAATGAACCTTTCCTTATCATGAAAATGATAAGGAGGAAGTCTTAAATATTTTCTTTTTATTAGATTTTTTTTTCACCCATTGGAGAACCCAACTGGGGTTTTAAGACCAACACGGGGTGAGGTCCTAAAACCTAAAGATGTTGGCTAACTTAACTTAAGGATAAAATAAGCTAAGTGCCAATGGAAAGAAAGATAGTCTTGGATTCATACAAAAGTACAAACCCACTATCGATACTTAGAGACAATGATCATTTACCAAAGTTGGAGAGAGGAACCATCCCTAGCGGAGTCATCAGAAAAATCTATGGTGAAAATTTTATTAGACATTTTCTAAGAGTATACTTCCATCTTTAATCTATGTGGATTAAATAAAGATAAAAAATATACCTTAGCATTTGGACACCATGTAGATCCACATATATTCTTATTAGGGTGATCGGGTATGACGTCGAGGAGAGGTGTACTGTCTCGAAAGATAGAAGTCACCACCCGACAATGGACATAATCACCTGAATAAGGACTCCTAAGAATAATGGGTCTGCATATGTACAAGAGATTCTTCCCCTACCTTACATGAAAAAAGTAAAGTGGGATTTATTTTAAGCCGAGTTCGTTAATTTCTCATAGTTAGTTACATCCTAAGGAATGAGATCCCTTAAGAATACTCTCGATTAAGATAAATGATCATTATCTCCAAAGATTTTGAAAGGGTAGGACTATCAATCAATTGGTTTATTTTTAGAAAGTCAAGTGGGATCGATCAAGAAGAGGGAGTTCTTATCGAAGCCAAATGAAAATAATAGGTGATGCTTAAGATACTAGGAAGTCTGTTGAACTCATTTTAAGAATGAGCTCTCAACACCTCCATCTTAGACATAGGATTCCTCTTAGAATTTAAGAGTTCCTTAGTCTTAAGACACATCTATTGATTAGGTGGACACTCAACCTAGCCTAGAGACTTAGAAGGGTTAGCCATAGGACTAGGTCATGCCTTAGGGGTGTGAAGAAATTCGCCTACCCTTAGCTTGTATCATTCCTCACCTTTCCTTCTTTCAAGTAAAACTTCAAATCAATCTTAATTGATTTTCTCCAAATCAAATAAACTCCATCTAAATGAAATCCGTGATTGAAACTTTTGATTGAAACCCATGATCAAAATCCATCAAAAATTCTTAAGTCCAAATTTTGCCTAAGTCATTAATCTTCCCTTAAGGACTTAACCAAAATTATGATCTAAACCACATCAAATCTTTGAGATTTTCTCATGATTCATTTATATTTTTATTTATATTTATATATATAAATGAAATATAAATTCAAACCCATCAAATCAAATTCAAAATTCAAAACCAATTCATGAAATTTTCTTAAGTCCCTTTAATTTTTCATTAAAGGACTTAGCCAAAATTAATCCTAAGCCTTGATCAAACCTATTCAAAGTCATGGAATTTTCTCAAAACTTATTTATATTCATATTTATATTCTCATATATAAATGAAATATAAATATAAATCAATCAAGTCCAACTCAAAAATTAAATTCGAAATTTAAAATCCTTGAAATTCCTTTAAATCCATTAAATTCCCTTTAATGGATTTAACCTAAACTTTGATCAAACCATTTCAAACTCATGGGATTTTTTCAAAACTTATTTGTATTCTCATTTATATTCTCATATATAAATGAAATATAAATATAAATCAATCAAATCTTAGGCAAAAATTAAATTTCAAATTAAAAATTTCTTTAAATCCTTTAAATTCCCTTTTTATGGATTTAGCCTAAATCATTAATAAACCACTTCAAATTCTTGAAATTTTCTCACAATCAATTTATATTCTCATTTATATTCACATATAAATGAAATATAAATTCAAACACTCAAAACCAACTCCAAAAATTAAACTCAAATCCACTCAAAATCAAATCTAAGCCTTTCAAGTCAAAATCTTGAACTTAGCCAAATCAATTTCAAATCAAGCCAAACTCTTGATTTTCTCTCATGATTCAATCAAACCTACAATCATGAGCTCATTTATAAATCCAAACTTTAATCAAACAATCAAAATCTAATTCAAAAATCAAACCCAAAACCTCTTCATATTCTTCCTTTGAATATGAAATTTTCAAATGGTTCAAAACCCATTTGACTTCAAACCACTTATAAATGAATTTATATTTCAATGTGGAGTCCATATACAAGATCAACCAACTTCAAATCAAGCTTTGACCAAGTCATTTGACCCACTTAGGCTCACTTGACCCAAAGTGACCTAAAGTACCCTTATGAGCCAACTTTTGATCCTAACCAAATTGGATTGAACCAAACTCATATATCCCTCTCATCATGATCAACAATCATCATGGGATGATCAATCAATCAAATTGGGTCAAACCAAGTCAAACATAAAGGTTGACCATATCAACACTTAACCTAAAATGAAGCCTTACATAGCCAAATTCCACCATAGGATAAATTGATTGAAACCATTGATCTAAATTCACTCATGACTTATGTTTGAACTTGAACAAGCCAACATTTGAGTCTAACCTAGCCCAATTGGCCCACTTGACCCAAGTTGGCCCATTTTGACCTAAAGGGTCAAAATGTGTCAAAACTTGATCTAAGCCAAATTGATTGAAACTATTTGGTCAAGTTCATTCCAAATCACTTGTGAAACTTGACCAAAGCCTCAGTTGGCCAACTAGACTCAACCTAGCCCAATTGACCTTAGACCCAACATGACCTAAAGGGGTCATGTTGAGCCAAAATTGAACTTAACCTAAATTGATTGGAAAAAGATGCCAATCCACATATGTAACCAAACCTAAACCTACCCTTGACCTCAAATATCAAAGGTCAAATAGGTCAACTTGACCCATTTGACCTAAGTGAAGTCATATGAGCCAAAATAAAATATATACCAAATTGAATCAAACCAAAGGCACCAAAACATTTCAAATGGTAATATGAACTTGACCCAACCCTTGGTTTGACCCAATTTGACCTATTGGTCAACTTGACCCAAGTTGACCCATTTTGACCTAAATGGGTCAACATGAGCCAAACCTTATCAAATGGATTCCAAATCCATTGAAACTTGGCCAAACCTAGTTTCTCAACATACCAAACATACCCAAATTGAAAAAATAGCAAAATGACCATTCTACCCCTAGGATGGTTCGGCCATCCGATTGCCATAGGGGGAGATATACTCCCCCTAATTCAATGAAATTTCATTACACACACTATCGATTGGAGCTTAGGAACCCAGAGCAACCATCTCAGAGCCTTCCTAAGCTTCTTAGATAGCATTTGAATTACCTAATTCTCGATTTTGCACAGTGCAAAGTAGGGGAGATCAGTCCATTAGCCAACTTCATCTACACTTGATCTTAATCCAATTCCTCTTGCACACTCCATCAGAGGGTCAAGCTGAACTTGCCCAAGCTCTGATTGAAGTTCCCATAGCAAGAAATAGCTCAATTGGATCAAAGACAAAGCCCAAGCAAAGAAGAGTTGGTCTTCCCGTTGATCCACTCAATCTCAAGACCTAGGAATTTTAACAGGGCTTCATCTCCATCAAACGAAGCTACTTCATCGAGCTCGAGCACCGGTGATCACCTCCGATGAGGTATGTAATTTTTTGATCACTTAGCTTGATAGGTGTTGGTCCTTTATGAAAGAAATATTCATGGCATGTGAAATCCACCATTGGATTGGCCGCTCTATTCTTCTAGATGGTGTGGGTTGAGTGTTGTACGATTCTATGCTAGATCAGCCTCGGATCTCCCCCCTTAGATCGTGGGCAATTCCCATTGATCTTTAGGGAAGAAGTTGGCTCATCTCAACCGTCCATCTGCACATTCTAGATGGACAGCTGAGATTATTTAGCTCTTTTTAGAAATCCTTTATCAATTTTAAACCGTTGGTGAATCTTTAGTCATCCTATCTTTGATCAAACGACCAAGGATATTAGCGAGTGCGCTGCCATCGCCATTTGGGATGTGACGTTTAAGTCATAACCTCAGCGATCGCGTGTAAAAACTGATCGTCAGCGTGTGCCAGGAATGGGATTAGAGATTAATTATTTACCTAATTAATTCCTAATTAATTCCTAATTAATCCATAGAACCTCTAAAATTCATAACTCTTCATAGAAAAATCAAAAATATATAAGAAAAAATGCTATGGAAAGATAATTTCATTTATAATATTTAAAAAATATTTTCAATGGATTTTGAATTACCCTTTTCTCTGAATTTGGATTTCTTTAGGAATCTTAATTAGCTAATTATTCTTTAATTAGGCCATCAATTGATCTCAAATTTCTAGGGTTCATTTTAGGGGATGATCTCTACCTCTCCTAATTTTCTTGTGATTTATTGAAGGCTCAATTGGGAAAATTGCTATTTCATTCCCTAATTTCCCCTTTCATATAATTAAGGGTAATTAAAATGTTAATGGTTTTAATTAGGGTTGATCCAGTAGAAGGTTTATGGAATAATTTTGGGGCATTTTCTCTAAGCTGTTCCCTAAACCCCCTCTTCTCTCCTTAATCTTCTCTTAATTAAGGGTTTAACTCATTAATTATCCCCTTAATTAGTTTTCAAAAATTCTAAAAAGTTTCAGAACTTAATTAATCTACCTTGGGTGGATGCTTAGGTGTTTAATAGCCTAAGTTCAATTAAGAAAATTAAAACCCCTTTCATAAGCGTGAAAGGGTGTTTTAAAAGTACTTAAGCTAAACCCCTTAGCTTAATTAACTTTTAATTATGAGCCAAATTGCATTAGGCCTTTTCATTATTAGGTGCATTGTAAATTTAAATACCTTATGAGTTTTATGTCATCTCATTAGCTCATAATTACTTAGTTAATTTTTCTAAGGTGGTGTAGCTAAGGGTTAATTAAGCCACTTAATTCATACATTAACCTAATCAACACATAAAAATGGATCTAATTGCCTAAAAATTAAACAAAAATCTCAAACACATGTGGGAATGGGTTAGGAACAGCAAACTCATCTCACCTTTTTAAAATTAAATCAAACTTCAAACTAAACAAAAATCATTTTGAAATTCACTTTGATTTATTCTAAATTCTCTTATTCCTTAAGAATGTCTTTAGGATTTAAGTAAAGTGAGTTTGTTTACATGCTTTCATTTCTTTGAATCTTTCCCAACATGTTAAGTTGTATGTCATGTGATTTCATGCATTCATGATTTCATGTTTCAAATTTTAAAATAAAAATTATTTTCTTTATGTCAAATGTGCATGTGTTGGCTAAAGTAAAATATGAGTGGCTATTATCACTACTAAATCCAAAATATTTTCAAAACTTATAAATGAAATATCAAATGTGAAAGTGTGCTATTCATATCTTAATTATAAGCTTGCATATGATGGATTATAAAAGCATGTTTAGCATAGGTTTTCTTTCTTTCTTATGTTAGCATAGTTTTGAATAAGAGTTGGTAAGCTGTAGGGTTCATTTGAAAAGAACCCAACACTTACTTAATTCCTTACCCTATTCATCCCTATGCTCTCACCTAAGAAGGGCTCCCTATACTTGCATGCATAAATTGCATAAATGAAAAAAATGAATCCATTAAATAATTTTTACATTCTTCTTTTCCATTTCATTTCTTTTATACATATGTTTGTATTTAAGGAAAGTGGTATATTAGTCTGTACAACCCTGAGGTTGCGAAGCTTTAAGTAGCCCTAAGTAGGTTTTATACCTTACACCTCTGGTCAACAATGGCGTCGTACTCACTTATGCCTTCTACTTTCATATGTGTATGTGATATTTTGGATAAGGAAAACATTTTCTACTTAAAGAAAAATAATGCATATTCAACTTCTAAATTTTCTTAAATGGATTACTTAGCATGCATCATAAAGTGTGTTAACTACTCTCATTTGCATGTATAGATATACTTAGGGTCCATCCATATGCATGTTATATATGTTGGGAAAGAAATGAAGTAATATGTGTTATGTGAATTTTGATTCATTTTATTTAATCTTAAAATGCCTTTCTTTTTGAATAGATTTGGTTTAGAGTTTATCTAAACTTAGGATTAATTAAAAGATGTAATCAAAACATTCACCTAAATGAAATTAAAATGTGAACTTACCTTAGAAATTACTTAAGGTTAGGGAAGGAAAGAAAAGTTCTCCTCTCTTTCCCTCTCTTCATAACTTAATAATTAATTGTAGGTTTCACTTAAAACAAATAAAAACATGAAATAAAATCAACCCAATACACTTAAACAATTTAAATGAAACCCTCCTCTAAGTTGAACAAGTTCTTCACACTTAGAAAATTTGAACCCAAAGTACTAAGCTAACCATACCACACAAGCCTTCAAAGCACACACATTAGCCTAAGTCTCCACTTCTAGCTTTAGGTTAGGTCGGTGCATGGCTTGATGCTTTATTTTGTTTTATGATATATGTTTTGGATTGGATGTTAGGTTGTATGCTTGTAGAATGAATGGTAGGATGTGCTTAGTCTAACTATTCTTTTCTACATGAGATTGTGCTTAAGGGGCGCTATCATAAAAAATAAATATTTGTGCTGCAGGGGCGCTATCAAAAATAAATATAAATTTTTTGCTTGTGTGCTTTTATACCCCTAAACATAACTATATTAGGTGGACTTAGTCACCTATGTGTGGGGTGATAAGTCCAATATACATGCTTGGGATTTATGTGGTGTGATTTAACTAACCTTTATTTTGTGTGTTAGTTAGATTTCCCTCTTCCTTTTCATGTAAAAATTTGTATAATTAAGATTTTTGAATGATTTGTTATGGGGATTAGGATGAACATTGGTCATAAGATCCTATCTTATGTACCATGTGAAGCCTTGGAGCATCCACCTTCCAACCATCCAAGAAGAAAGAATCAAAGGAGAAAGAAAAGAAGAAAGAAAAAGAAAGCTTGAAGACCCCCATAACAATGAATTCCTTTGCTTAATTGTAATTTAATTCATTTGTAATCCGAGTTGTATAAGGGTAGAGCTCGGCTACCCACATTTGATATTTTTGGATTTGTGCGGTGGTGCCCGGCCACAAACGACTTTTTATTCTTTTTGCGCTAGTTTTATAAATTGATTGATGTTTGTTTAACTTGCACATTAAGTGGCATGCTTTTTCTAGTTTCTTTCTTTCTTTATGTATGACATGGATGAGGATTAGGCTCTTTAGGGAAAAATAAACCTTTTACTCAACTTAATAACTCAAATAAAAAAATAAAAATAGCTCATAACCTCACCTAAAGCTTAGGTTTAAAATCGAGATAAAAGATTTAGTAACCTCTTAGCTGGATGGGCATTTCTTTGTAATTTCATGCACAAATGCATCTTATTTCACTCTTGATTGGAGGGTTTCTAACTTTTCTAGAGAACTCAGCTTGACCTTTGAGAGCCGTGGTGGAAACTCACCTCCTCCCTTCTCGCTAATTTTGGCCAATAATCTTTTTTCTCATGCATTAGGCATAAAAATCATATTAACCTGAGTCAAAATAATTGTCCAAAATAAAAAATAAAATGGAATTTGAATTGCATTAGATTTAGGTCATTTGAAGCATGTCCCTTTACATGATCTAGTCTCTTTAGAGAGTGAGTTTAAGGACTTAGTCTCTTTCTAAATGAAAATAGATTAGTTATCTTGCATTAAGCATAAAGACTTTCCTACATGTGTTTAAAATCATAGGAGGAGTTAGTTGGTGGCCACCCCTAGATAGTTGTAAGTCGAAGCTGACGGGTGGTTTGTCCTCTCTTATGGAGGCAAACCAATTACCCATCTTTTGCCTTAGATTTAGGTTGCGCTTCCGGCCCTCGTTGAAGCTACTTAGATTTAGGTTCTGAGGTTGCTTCTTCCCTTTGTTGGCCATAAGCTTAATTCCTCACCTCTTAGGTGTTTCCTTAATCTTGTGTTAAGGAATCATAAGTCCTAAATTTCTAATAAAAAGTCAACTCAAACAAACTAAATCAATTTTAAAAGCATAAAGCCCAACTATATGATAGTTTGAGATGCTCGCTATGTTTCCTATCATTGTGAGCATCTCCTACTTACTCCCATTTGGCTTCGATAATAAATCTCACTTTGATCAATCTCATTTGATCTTCAAAACAAACCAATCTATTGATAGTATTTCTTATTAAAATCTTAGAGACAATGATCATTTGCTTTAATCTAGAGTTTTTCCTAAGGAATCTCCATTCCTTAGGATATAATTAACTATGGGGGCTTGCCCCTATAAGTAACTTAATGAACCTAATTTAAAATAAATCTTGCTTTACTTTTCCATGTAAAGTAGGGGAAGAATCTTTGGTACACTCCAAAGACCCAACGTCCTTAGTAGTCCTTATGGAGGTGATTAGGTCCATTAAAGGGTAGTGACTTCTATCTTTTGAGATAGTACACTATTTTCTTGATGATGTACTTGATCACCTAAATAATTACATCTATGGATCTGCGTGGCATCCTAAAAAGATGAATTTCTACATATATATAGTTTTTCCTCTCCTTCTACATCTAATCTGAAGGTGCGCCAAGTAAGGGCTGTATCGACAGTAGGGTGTCCGTCATGAGCCATGGCATGTGCATAAATGTGCACTAATGAGCATTTTTTATTTTTTCAGTTTTCTTCAATTTTTTTTCATTTTTTCCATTTTTTTCTATTTTTTTATTGATTCCCTTTTTGCCCCTATAGTAGATCTATAAAAATCCTGCCTATGGTCAAGTAAGGAGACATAATTTCCATATGCTCTAGTGTTCTTCTGAATTAGATGAGAAGTTATCTAGCAGAAGTTCGGGGGCTAAGGGTAATAATATTTTTTTTTTCATTTTTGTCAGCAAAGCTCTGACCTTCTTCTTAAAAGAAGGTTGTTGACCTCATTTTTAGAATGAGCTCTTAATACCTCAATCTTAGACATAAGACTCCTCTTAGACATTAAAAGTTTCTTAGTCTTAATACACATCTAGTGATTAGGTGGACACTTAATCTAGCCCTAGAAGACTTAGAAGGGTTAGCATAGGATTAGGTCATGCCTTAAGGGTGTTAGGAAATTTGCCTACCCTTAGCTTGATCCACTCCTCACCTTCCTTCCTTCAAGTCAAACTCTAAATCAATCTTATTTCATTTTCTCCAAACTCAAATCAACTCCATGTAATTGAAATCCATGATTAAAATCTATGATTGAAGTCTATGATTGAAACTCATGATCAAAATTCATCAAAATTCCTAAGCTCAAATTTCCCTAAGTCCTTAATCTTCCCTTAAGGACTTAACAAAAATTTTGATCAAAACCTATTCAAATCTTTGAGATTTTCTCATAATTCATTTATATCCTCATTTATATTCATATATATAAATGAAATATAAATTCAAATCAATCAAACTAAACTCAAAATTCCAACTCAATTCATGAAATTTCCTAAGTCTTTTAAATATTCCTTTTAATGGACTTAGCCTAAATCTTGATCAAACCATCTCAAACTCATGGGATTTTCTCAAAACTCATTTCTATTCTCATTTATATTCACATATATAAATGAAATATCAATATAAATCAATCAAATCAAATCCTCAAATTAAATTCCAAATTCAAAATCTTTCTGAAGTCATTAATTCTCCCTTAATGGACTTAGCCTAAATCTTGATTAAACCATCTCAAACTCAGGGGATTTTCTCAAAACTCATTTATATTCTCATTTATATTCACATATATAAATGAAATATAAATATAAATCAATCAAATCAAATCCTCAAATTAAATTCCCATTTCAAAATCTTTCTTAAGTCATTAATTCTCTATTAATGGACTTAAACAAAATTTTGATCAAACCATTTCAAATTCATGGGATTTTCTCAAAATTCATTTATATCCTCATTTATATTCACATATGTAAATGAAATATAAATTCAAACAATCAAAACCTATTCCATAAATCAAACTCAAATCAACTCAAAATCCAACCTAAGCCTTTCAAACCAAAATCTTGAGCTTAGCCAAATCAATTTCAAATCAAGCCAAACTCTTGATTTTCTCTCATGATTCAATCAAACCTACAATCATGAACCCATATATAAATCTAAACTTCAATCAAACAATCAAAATCTAATTCAAAAATCAAACCCAAAATCCTTTCATATTCTTCCTTTGAATATGAAATTGCCAAATGGATCAAACCCCATTTGACTTGAAACCACTTGTAAATAAATTTATATTTCAATCATAAGTCCATATGCATGTTCAATCAACTTCAAATCAAGTTTTGACCAAGTCATTTGACCAAAATATGTGACCCACTTAGGCTCACTTGACCCAAAGTAACCTAAAGTACCATTATGTGTCAAATTCTAATCCTAACCAAATTGGATTGAACCAAACTCATTCATGCCTCTCATCAAGATCAACAATCATCATGGGAAGATCAATCAATCAAATTGGGTCAAACCAAGTCAAACCTAAGGGTTGACCAAGTCAACACTTAGCCCAAAATGACACCTAACATAGCCAAAATCCACCATAGGCCAAATTGATTAAAACCATTGATCAATGTTCATTCATGACCTATGTTTGAACTTGACCAAGCCAGCATTTGAGCGTAACCTAGCCCAATTGGCCACTTGACCCAATTTGATCCAACTTGACCTAAAAAGTCAAAATATGTCAAAACTTGATCTAAGCCAAATTGATCCAAACCAATGGGTCAAGTTCATTCCAAATCACTTGTTGAACTTGACCAAAGTCTCAATTGGCCAACTATACCTAACCTAGCCCAATTGACCTTAGACCCAACTTGACTTAAAGGGGTCATGTTGAGCCAAATTTGAATATAACCAAAATTGATTGAAAATAAAGATACTAATCCACTCCATATGACTAACCTAACCTAAACCTACCCTTGACCTACCCCAAATAGGTCAAATGGGTCAAATAGGTCAACTTGACCCATTTGACCTAAATGAAGCCATATGAGCCAAATTCAAAACTATACCAAATTGAACTAAACCAAAGCAACTAAAACATTTCAAATGGTCATATGAACTTGACCCAACCCTTGCTTTGACCCAATTTAACCAATTGGTCAACTTGACCCAAGTTGACTCATTTTGACATAAATGGGTCAACATGAGTCAAACCCTATCAAATGGATTCCAAATCCAATGAAACTTGGCCAAACCTAGTTTCTCCACATACCCAACATATCCAAAGTAAAAAAAAATCAATAAAATGACCATTCTACCCCTAGTCCATAGAATCAATTTTGGCTTAATCTATGGGTAATTTGGGCATACCCTCTTCTTATCCACTTGATGCTTTCCTAATAGCTCAAAGGGACCTAGTGAAGAGTGGTGCACCCAACCTAATGGGTTTGGGTCAACCCAATTGGCCCCAAGACCAAACCTGACCCCATGGGTCAAAATGGTTAAATCAAAATCCATCTTCCACTTGATTTCATGCACATGGGAGGTTGGCAATCCACTCCTTAGCTCAAACCAACCATGTGCACAGTCCTAACAGGTCAAACAGCCTTTCCATTGTGATCATTTGGATCAAAATGGCATAATGGCTTGCGACTGTCCAATCCTTCAAGGGGGGAGATATACTCCCCCTAATTGAAATCAAAATCATCTCAATGATTTAACCTGGGAAGCTGAGAAGCCCTCACCTCCTCAAGCTTCCTAGAGTGAAATCAAATCTCGTATTCTCGATTTTGCATAGTGTGAAAACAGGGGAGCTCAATCCATTCTTGAATTTTCTCCACACTGAAAACCATCTCAATTTCCTTTGCATACTTCATCAGGGAGCTAAGTCGAGTGCACCTAAGCTTCCAGAGTTCTAAGGAGGGAGTTGGATCAAAGCAAATGGGAGCAGGGAGTTGGTCCATAGCAATTCACATAACCTCAAGAGCTTATTCTTCCAACAAGCCTCAACCGATCTAAGCTCCTCAAGGAATTGAGCACCGATCACCTCCGATGAGATATGGGATTTTTTGACCACTTAAGATTGGAGGTGTTGGTCCTTTGTGAAGAAAATTTTCAATTCAAGGGAATCCCATCGTTGGATGTGCCGCTCTTTGGCTTTAGATTGTGTGGGTTAAGTTTGATTTGAATCTGAGCTCAATCGAGCTCAAATCTTCCCCTAGATCATGGACGGTCTCTATTGATCAAGGGGGGAAGAACTTGGGAGATCTCAGCGGTTCATCCGCGCATTTTGGATGGACGACTGAGATAATTCCCACATTTAGATTTCTTTATATCTTTTTTTAAATCATGGAGATCTCCGCCATCCATCTTTTGATGACGTGAGATCAAACACCAGCCGCTTTGGATTTTATGTTTAAGTGAATCCCTCACGACGTGATGTGTGTAAAGCACACTGACCATCGCCGCCATGCGTCACACCGAGAGCAGGAGGATTAGTTAGGGAATTAATAAAAATGCTATTTAATCTAGGGATCTTCTAAAATTTATAACCCTCTCTACAAAATTTAAAGAAATGTGAAATAAAATCCTATGGAAAGATAATTCAACCTAGAATATTTTAAAATTAATTTCAATGGGTTTTGAATTATGCTTTTCTTTGATTTTATATTTTATTGGAAAATTCATTTTGCTAATTAATTTTTAATTAAGCCTCTGATTAATCCCAAATTTCTTGGATATATTTTAGGGGATGACTTCACCTCCTTAATTTTCTTTTTTTGATTAGAAATTTTTTAATTAATCTCCTTATGTAATTAAGGATAATTAAGATGTGATTAGTTGTTTTAATCCATTATTAGGGTTGATTAAGGTCAGATACAATAAATAGGAGGTTCATGGAATAATTTTGGGGCATTTCTCCTAAGCTATTCCCTAAACCCCCTTTTCTTTCCTTAATCTTCTCTTAATTAAGGATTGATCCATTTAATTATCCCCTTAATTAATTTCTAAAAATTCTACAAAAAGTTCCAGAACTTAATCAATCTACTTTGGGTAGATGCTTAGGTATTTAATAGCCTAAGTTTAATTAAGGAAATCAAAACCCAATTCACATGTGTGAAAGGGTGTTTTGAAATTACTTAAGCTAAACCCCTTAGCTTAATTAACTATTAATTATGAGCCAAATTGCATTAGGCCTTTTTTTTATTAGGTGCATTATAAATTTAAATTCCTTGTGAGTTTTTTATATCATCTCATTGGCTCATATTTATTTGGTTAATTATTCTAAGGTGGTGTAGGTAAGGGTTAATTAAGTTACTTAATTCATACCCTAACCTAATTAACACATAAAAATGGATCTAATTATCTAAAAATTAAACAAAAATATCAAATACATGTGGGAATGGGTTAAGAACAGTAATTTTATCTCACCTTTTCAAAATTAAATCAAACTCCTAACTAAACAAAAATCACACTGAATTCACATTTATTTATTTTAAACTTTTTTTATTTCTTAAGATTATCTTTGGGATTTAATTAAAGTGAATTTGTTTACATGCTTTCATTACTTTGAATCATTCCCCAACATGTTAAATTTGTATGTCATGTGGTTTCATGCATTCATATTTTTTAAATTCAAATTTAAAAAATGAAATTGTTTACTTTATGTCAAATTTGCATGTGTTGGCTAAAGTAGAAATATGAATGACTATTATCACTACTAAATCCAAATTATTTTTAAAAAATATAAATCAAATATCAAATCTGAAAGTATGCTACTTATACTTTAATTATAAGCTTGCATGTGAAAGATTATAAAGGTATACTTAGCATAGATTTCCTTTCTCTCTTATGTTGGTATAGCTTTGAATAGGAATTTGGTGAGATATATGGTTCATTTGAAAAGGACCTAATACTCACCTAATTCCATATCCTATTCATCTCTATAATACCACCTAAGAAGGGTCACCTATACTTGCATACATAAATTGCACAAATAAAATGAATCCATTAATGCAACTTTTGCATCCTTCTTTTCCATTTCATTTCTTTCATACACATGTTTGTATTTTAAGAAAGTGGTATATTAGTCTGGACAACCCCGAGGTTACAAGACATTAAGTAGCCCTAAGTAGGTTTTATACCTTGCACCTCTGGTTAACAACGACATTGTACTCACTTATGCCTTTCTTACTTTCATGTGTGTATGTGAAAAAATGGATAAAGAAACCTGTTCTACTTAATAAAATCATGCACATTCAACTTCTAAATTCCCCTAAATGGATTACTTAGCATGCATCATAAAATATGTTAAATACTCTTATTTGCATGTATAGATATGCTTAAGGTCCATCCATATGCATGTTATATATGTTGGGAATGAAATGAAGTAATATGTGTTATGTGAATTTTGATTCATTTTATTCAATCTTAAAATACCTTTCTTTTTGAATAGGTTTATTTAGAGTTCATCTAAACTTAGCATCAATTAAAAGATTTAATCAAAACAGTCATCTAAATAAAATTAAAATGAGAATCTACTTTAGAAATTACTTAGGTTATGGAAGAAAAGAGAAGTTCTCTTCTCTTTCCCTCTCTTCATAACTTAGTAATTAATTGCAGGATTCACTTGAACCAAATCAAAACATGAAATAAAATCAACCCAAAATAATTAAATAACTTAAATGAAACCTTTAAGTTGAATATATTTTCACACTTAGAAAATTTGAACCTAAATTCATAGCTAAGCATACCCCACAAACCTTCAAAGCACACAAATTAACCTAAGTCACCACTTCTAGCTTTAGGTTAGGTTGGTGCAGGGTTTGATGTTTTATTTTATTTTGTGATATATATTTTACGAATGTTGGGGTGTATGCTCAGAATGAATGGTGAATTCTTAGTCTAATCATTCTTTTCTAGGGATTCTGCAAGGCTATCATAAATAAAAATATAAAATACTTTGCTGTGCTTTATACCCCTAAGCATAATCCATAGGCCAGGTGGACTCAGACACCCATGTGTGGGGTGATATGTCTAATATACATGCTTGAGAATTTGTGTGGATTGTTTTAGCTAACCTTTATTTTGCAGGCGTTAGTTAGATTTTCATTCTTTTCTTTTCATGTAAATTTATGCAATTAGAATTTTGGAATGATTGTTATGGAGATTAGGATGAGCATTAGTCATAAGATCCTATCTTATATACCATGTGAAATCTTGGAGCATCTACCTTCCAACCATCCAAAAGAAGGAACCAAAGAAAGAAAAGAAGATGAAGAAAGAAAAGAAGAAGAAAGAAGAAAAGAAGAAAGAAGAAAGGAAGCTTGAAGACCCCCATAACAATGAGTTCCTTGCTTAATTGTAATGTAATTTATTTATAATTCGAGTTGTATAAGGGTAGAGCTTGGCTACCCAATTTAATATTTTCAGGTTTGTGCGGTGGACCCCGAGCATAACAGCCTTTTGTTCTTTTTGCAATTAGCTTTATAAATTGATTGATAATTTGTTTAGCTTGTGCATTAAGTGGCATACTTTTCCTAGTTTCTTCCTTGCTTTATGTATGGCCTGGATGTAGATTAGGCTCTTAGGAAAAAATAAATATTTTACCCAACTTAACAACTCAAAATAAAAAATTAAACAACTCATAACCTCACATAAAGCTTAGGTTCAAAATCAAGATAAAAGAATTAGTAACCCCTTAGCTGGATGAGCATTTCTTTTGTAATATCATGCACTACAGCATCTTATTTTACTCTTGATTGGAGGGCTTCCATCTTTGCTAGAGAAACTTAACTTGACCTGTGAGAGTCATGGTGGAAACACACCTCCTCTCTTCTCGCTGATTTTGGCCAATAACTTTATTTCTCATGCATTAGGAATATGAATCATATTAGCCTGAGTAAAAATAATTGTCTAAAATAAAAAAATAAAATAAAATTTGAATTGCATTAGATTTAGGTCACTTCAAGCACACCCTTTACATGATCTAGTCTCTTTAGGGAGTGAGTTTAAGAATTTAGTCTCTTTCTAAATAACAACAGCCTAGCTATCTTGTATTAAGCATAACAACTTACCTACATGTATTTAAAATCATAAGAGGAGTTAGTTGGCGGCCACCCCCAGGCAATTATAAGTCCAAGCTATCTGGTTTGTCCTCTCTTACGAAGGCAAACTAATTACCCATCTCTGCCTTAGATTTAGGTTGTGCTTTTAGCCCTCGCCAAAGATCCCTAGATTTAGGTTTTGAGATTATTTTTCTTCTTTGTGGGTCCTAAGCATAAATCCTCACCTCTTTGGAATTTCTATAACCTTTTATTATGGAATTATAAGTCTTAACAGTCTAATGAAAAATTCAACTCCAACAAACTAAATCAATTTCAAAAATATAAAGCCCAATCATAGGATAGTTTTAGATACTCGCTAGGTTTCCTAGCATCGTGAGCATCTCCTACTTATTCCCATTTGGCTTTGATAATAAATTTCTCTTTGATCAATCCCATTTGATCTTCAAAAACAAACCAATCGATTAATAGTCATTTCCCTATTGAAATCTTTAGAGACAATAGTCATTTACCTTAATCGAGAGTTTTCCTAAGGAATTTCCATTCCTTAGGATGTAATTAACTATGGGGTTTGTCAGGAACTTAACAAACCATTTAAAATAAACCTTGCTTTACTTTTTCATGTAAGTAGGGAAGAATCTCTGGTACATCAAGACCCAACGCCCCAGAGTCTTATTGAGGTGATTAGGCCCATTAAAGGGTAGTGATTTCTATCTTTCGAGATAGTACACTATTCTTTGATGACGTGCTCGATCACCTGAATAAGTACATCTGCAGATCTACATGGCGTCCTAAAAAGATGAATTTCTATAAACTTGTCTTTCTCTTTCTACCAACAAATTTTGAAAGCAACTCTCGTATATTAAAAATTTTCAACCTTCAAAGGTCATTTGCTTTGTTGATCAAGACCCGTAGTTTATATGGTAAGGCTGTTTTCCTGAGAGAAATATCTCATCAATAGATTTGAGGCCATCAAGACCCATAGTTCATACGGCAAGGCTCTGATTTTCCCTCGTGGGAGATCCCCTCGCCGATCATGTTTGAGGTGATCAATGGGTTTATATGGAGAGGCTCCAATTTTCCTTGAGAGGTGTCAACCCCTCGCTTGGACCCATGAGGTGATCAAGACATCCATACAAATTTTCCCTCGAGAGAGGTGTCAATTCGTTGGATCATCAAATTTGGAGGATTAAGACTTAGTTCATGGCAATTCATTTTCCTGAGAGAGGCATCAATTGTCCTCATTGGATCGATCAGGTTTGGAGGTAATCAAGGCCTGCATTTTCTACTTTTTTTTGTAGGAAATTGAATTTCTTAAATCTCTAATGGATGGTTCAGCAGTTGTCAACTGCCAAGGTGGTGGGGAATCATTAATTAGGAACCATCCATCAAAAAACTCAAAAAATCTAACAGGTAATTTCGGAGTATCATTAGAGAGAAATAGTTATTTTTATCTCATATATATGTGTATATTTTTTGTCAAATCGTAGGAAAAAAATTTTATCCAAAATTCAGCAACAAAGTGAAATGATATGCCCAAGTATTTGTGAGTGAGTGCTTTCACATACACCTTTATCTTTCTCTTCTCTTTTTTATTTTGTATTTATGATATATTTTTACAGGATGATGGCTGGAAGAAAACTAATAGCATGACAGCTACAGACGATGTATCATCTACTATCACAGATGATAGTTTAATGGTGCTTCGTAGGAAATTTTATTTTCCAAATGAGTTGGTGGCTATTATTGCCAAAAATTCTGATCAGGCACGTTCTCCTTCGCAAGGATACTTTACTATTTCTAAGATAATTCTTCATGCAGGACTGCGATTCTCTTTGGCTCTTGAATTGATTGAGGTCTGTAAAATATGCGATGTAGCTTTGTCAAAATCTTCATTTCAAGCTTTAGTGATCATCATTGGTTTGATTATCTTCTTTAGAGAGCATGGTGTGACTTTGAACATCAAGTACTTGTGTCGAATGTGTAGATTCACATGTGTTGCTTAGGGATGTGTTTCATATCAAGGTAAAAAGAATTGGATAGAATTTTCAACACGGGATCCATCTAGAAATTAGTCTAATGGGTTCTTTTTTGTGAAAAATGAGTGGGGCCTCCCTAAGAGATTGGGAAGATTGAATGACCTTTCAGATCCATTACTGATTGAAGAGAATGAAATCTTAACAACTCTCAATATTCCTGATATATGAGGCTTGCAGCATGAGTTACGTCACATTGGAAAGTATATAATTGAAGATAAAATGTTCAAGGTTGGCCTTTTCATTCAAGCAGGGAGATCTCATGCTCTTCCACTGAAGAGATCAAGTAAAAGTGAGAAAGGTCTCCTCATATTCACAGGATTCTTTCAAGAAACTTGTTACGAAATCATGGTGACAACAATGCTTCTTCTTTAAAGAAAAAGAAGACATGTGTCGAAGTAACTATGTTAAATATTTACGGAGAAGATGTTCTCCCCTAGTTGGACTCTGAGAGTTTAGCTATCTCAACTCATAATGGGGGATTCATTTCTCAAAGCTGCATATTCCTGAAGAGGTTTAAAGCACGTATGCACTAGACGTCAACAAGCAGATGAATTAGTATGTTATCTTCTCTTTCTCTTTCTTTTCTTCTTTCCTTTTTTCTTTGTGTAATATTTGTGATTTTTTCATTGTAGGTAACCCAAATAATAGGGCTTATGGCTCATTTGGGTGTTGTTCTAGATGAGTGGAATACTAAATTTGTGAAGGTAAAATACTTACAAGGAGAGTATGAGCGAAACATGAGTGCTAAGGCCAAAGAAGTGGTAGCTCGAGGATCACTAATCGAACTGAGCAGCAATATATAAACTTCTTTCCTCTAAAGGTGGATACTCATGATGAGTTGATTGAGGTGAGGGCGAGACTCACCAAAAGAGAAAAGATCAAGGCTTTATGGAGAAAAAAATTTGAACGGAGAAGAAGGCATTACAGGATCATCTTTCTGAGAAGGATCTTGTAATGTCCAAAGTGAAAGTAAATGAAGTATCCTTGAAGGCAGTGGAAGACTTTAAGAACTCCTTAGCTTATCACGATGCTATCAAGGATCATATCCTAGAAGCTTATAATCATATTCTTGATATTGAAGTGAAGGACTTGGTGCATCAATGTTTGGAGGAAGGCTTCATCTGAGGATTCCTAAAAGGAATTTGCTTAGTACATAGCAAAATTGGGGCTAATATTGAGAATTTATCTCTTAGCCAAGTATCTGAAGACCCTTCGTCAAATTCAAGAGATGAAGGGGTTAAGACTGAGTTTAAGGGAGCGTCTTCTAGTAGTGAGGAGGATGTTGATATCATGTAGTATCACTTGATGATGCATTTCTTTCCCTTTTATCTATGTATTGTTATTTATTATTATTTTTTATATCCAAAATTTTGATTCTTTCTTATATTATCATGTTAGAGTTATCAATGACATTAGTAAACTAAAAATTTTGAGTGATTTTCTCTCATTTTGTTTTGACCTATCCAAGGTGATTAGTCGGAATATTATTTGAAGATTATGGTGGAAATTTTATTATTTGTGCCTTCATCTGTCCTCCTTTTTGTGAAAAGAAAGAAGATAAATGAAAACAAGAATATAAACGCCTTGGTGTCATAGAATAGATGTACTTATTAGATGATGCATGACATTTAGAGAGGTACTATCTCAAAGATAGAAATCACCATCCTACAATGGACCTAACCACCAAAATAAGGACTTAAGGACATTGGGTCTTCAGTGTATTAGAGATGCTTTCCTACTTACATAAAAAGTGAAGGTGGTTTTAAATCGTGTTCGTTGTTCTATGGGGCAAGCCCTCATAGTTACATCCTAAGATTCTTTATGAAAATTCTGATTAACGTAAATAATCATTATCTCTAAAGATTTCAATGGGAAAAGGACTATCAATCGATTGGTTCATTTTCGAAGATCAAATGGGATTGATCGAAGAGAGAGTTATTATCGAAACAAAATGAAGATAAATAGGAGATGCTCACTATGGTAGGAAACTTAGCGAGCATCTCAAACTATCCTATGATTAGGCTTTCTATTTTTAAGGGGTATAAGCACCTACACAGCAAAAGTATTTATATTTTTATTTATTACAATGCCCCTTAAGCACAGTCCCCTATAAAAGATAATGGTTAGACTAAGATTGTCTTACCATTCAGTTTATGCACATGCACCCTAACATCTAGTCCAAAATATTATATCATAAAATAAAAGCAAACATCAAACTATGCACCGTCCTAACCTAATGCTAGAAGTTGTGCCTTAGCCTAATATGTGTGCTTTTAAGATTTGTGTAGTATGCTTACCTATGGCTTTAAGTTAGAGTTTTCTAAGTGTGAAGAATGTTCAACTTAGAGGAGGGTTTCATTAAGTTGTTTAGTTGTTTATGTTGATTTTATTTCTTGATCTGACGGCTAAGATTAAAGCGATGGATTTGAGGGAGGAAAATAAGGATATTGCGTGTTTTAATCTTGGTCGTCTATCCAAAATGTGCTAATGGACTGTCAGAGATCCATCCCTATAATTTCCTATGAGTCATGGAGGTCGTCCATGTTTGAGGCCATGATCCGAGCTCAATTGAGCTCGGATTAGGATGAAACTCAACCCACACCATCAACATGCATCCTAGATCACATCTAATGGTCAAGATCCTATGCCATTAACATTTCTTTTACAAAGCTCCAAACCACATTGAATTTAAGCTCAAAAAAATGGCATACCTTGTCGGAGGTGATCGCCGTTCTCCGGGAGAAGCTTTGTCAGAAAGCTTTGCTAAAAGTTGGGGTGAGGTTGAGTGGATCCTCCTATGGGTCACCTCCTCCTTTCCTTGAGCTCGGCCTTGATCAAATTGGATCTCCCCGTACTTCAAGAACTTGAAAGAGAGCTTGGGCAAGCTCGATTGAGCTCACTGATGGAGTGTCCAAAGGGAATTGCACTGATTTTGAGTACATAGTGAATTGGCTTTTCAATAGACCTCCCCTATTTTTAAATTCTAAAAATCAAGAAATGAAGTTTTCAAATCCTCTCTAGGAAGCTTGGGAAGACTCTCTAAGGCTTGCTCTGAGTTCCTAAGCTTTAATCGATAGAGGGGAAGTTAGAATTAAAATGAATTACGGGGAGTATATCTCCCCCTTTGGCAATCAGACGGTCGAGCATAGGCTTGCCATTTTGATCCAATTGCCTTGATTCAAAGGGTTTGTTAGGCTATTAGGATTGTCCTTGAGTTTGATTTGGCCAGAGGAGTGGGAATATGAACTCCCCAAGTGCTCAAAACAAGTGGAGGCATGATTCCCATGTGGCCATTTCAAGGGGAGTGGTCAGTTTGGCCATTGGGTCAGGTTGGGCTGACCCAAACCCACTGGGTTGGGTTCACTAAGTCCATTAGTGCTCATTTGATCCACAAAGAAGATGCCAAGTGGGTATGGAAAGGATTTGACCAAATTCCAAGTGGAATTGGCCAAAATTTATCCCATGGCTTAAGGGTAAAATAGTCATTTGGCTGATTTTTGAATTTGGGTATGTTTGGTATGTTGATAAAATAGGTTTGGCCAAGTTTCATTGGATTTGGAGTTCATTTGGTATGGTTTGGCTCATGTTGACCCATTTAGGTCAAAATGGGTCAACTTGGGTCAAGTTGACCAATTGGCCAAACAAACCAAGGGTTGGGTCAAGTTCATATGACCATTTGAAATGTTTTGGTGGCTTTCATTTGATTCAATTTGGTTTAGGTTTGAATTTCATTTAGGTCAAATCAAGTTGACCAATTTGACCCATTTGACCTATTTGAGCTATTCCATGGGTAAGTTTAGGTTTGGTTGGTCATATGAAATAGATTTGTATCATTTTTTCTAATCAATTTTGGTTAAGTTTGAATTTGGCTCAATATGACCCTTTAGGTCAAGTTGGGTTTAAGGTCAATTGGGCTAGGTTAGGTTTAGTTGGCCAATTGAGGCTTTGGTCAAGTTCAACAAGTGATTTGGAATGAACTTAACCCATTAGTTTCAATCAATTTGGCTTAGTTCAAGTTTTGGCATATTTTGACTTTTTAGGTCAAGTTGGGTCAACTTAGGTCAAGTGGCCAATTGGGCTAGGTTTGGCTCAAATGTTGACTTGATCAAGTTCAAACATTGATCATGAATGAGTCTTGATCAATGGTTTCAATCAATTTGGCCTATGGTGGATTTTGGCTATGTTGGGTTTCATTTTGGCTAAGTGTTGACTTGGTCAACCCTTAAGTTTGACTTAGTTTGACCCAATTTGATTAATTGATCATCTCATGATAATTGTTGATCATGATGAGAGGCATAGATGGGCTTAGTTCAATCCAATGTGGTTAGGATTAGAATTTGGCTCATAAGGGGTACTTTAGGTCACTTTAGGTCAAGTGAGTCTAAGTGGGTCAAATGGCTTGATCAAAGCTTGATTTGAGTTCGATTGAACTTGTATATGGACTTATGATTGAAATATAAATCCATTTGCAAGTGGTTTGAAGTCAAATGGGTTTTGATTCATTTGGCAATTTCAAGTTCAAAGGGTGAACATGAAATGGATTTTGGCTTGATTTTGAATTAAGTTTTGATTAAGTGATTCAAGTTTGTGTTTATATTTGGATTCATGATTGAAGGATTGATTAAATCATGAAAAATCAAGAGTTTGGCTTGATTTGAAGTTGATTTTCCTAAATTCAAGAATTTGACTTGAAAGGCTTAGGTTAGATTTTGATTGAATTTTTGGAATTGGTTTTGATTATTTGAATTTATATTTTATTTATATATGTGAATATAAATGAGAATATAAATGGGTTATGAGAAAATTTCAAGGATTTGAAATGATTTGAATATGATCTAGGCTAAGTCTATAAGAGAAAATCAAAGTGACTTAGGAAAGATTTAGAATTTGGAATATGACTTTTAGATTTAGTTTGATTAATTTGATTTATATTTCAATAATATATATGAATATAAATGAGAATATAAATGAGTTATCAGAAAATTTCATGAATTTGAATTGATTTAGATTTGATTTATGCTAAGTCCTTAAGAGGGAATTAAGGACTTAGTAAATATTTCAAACTTGGAATTTCAACTTGGAATTTGATTTGATTGATTTGAATTTATATTTCATTTATATATGTGAATATAAATGAGAATATAAATGAGTTATGAGAAATTTCATGAATTTAAATTGATTTGAATATGATTTAGACTAAGTCCCTATGAGGGAATTAAGGACTTAAGAATATTTTTGACCTTAGAATTTCAATCATGGGTTTCAATCATGAATTTCAATCATATGGCATTGATTTGAGTTTGGAGAAAATCAAATAAGATTGATTTGGAGTTTGAGAAAATTAATTAGGATTGATTTGGAATTTAACTTGAAGGAAGGAAGGTGAGGAGTGGTTCAAGCTAAGGGTAGGCAAATTTTTCTAACACCCCTAAGGCATGATATATTCATATGGCTAACCCTTCTAAATCTCTAGGGATAGGTTGAGTGTCCATCTAATCACTAGATGTGTCTTAAGATAAAGGAACTCCTAAAGTCTAAGAGAAGTCATATGTTTAAGAAGGAGGGGTTGAGAGCTCATCCTAAAATTGAGGTCAACAACAACACTAACCTCTGTGGAAGAGGTCGTGGGAAGTCCACCAAGGACTTTTTGACCTATCCTAGGTATTAGTCAAAATATTATTTGATATCTTACATGTATGGAAGAGGCAATGGAATGTCCATCGAGAATTTTTTGACCTATCCTAGGTATTAGTCAAAGTGTTACTTGACTTCTTACCTATATGGAAGAGGTTCGATCAAATTCCCTTGGGATTGATCATGCCTTGACTGAGACACAACGTGAGTTGTGCATTCCTCAAGTGGGAGGATTAAATGAAGAAGGTTGTTTATATGCAACAAGCTTAAAAGAGAAAGCCATAAATTCATTACTTTGATAAGGTCGGTGATATAATATTATCATAAGATAACTTAACAAAGATATGAGTTGAAGAGGAAATGACAAGCGAGATAAAATAAAAGTTGTAATATTTATGCAGTATGAATTACTGATAATACTTTCAGAGATTCTCCGTGTTCCAAGTTTGGGGCAAGGTTTTTTCTCTAGATCCTTGAGCTTAAATGTTACTGGCTTGACCATAGCTGTAACCACATAAGGGTCATCCCAAAGAGATGAGAGCTTATTATGTTAAGAGTCTTTGCCTGCAGCTTCAAGACTTCGCAGGACCAAGTCACCGACAGAGATGAGACAGGGTTTCACTCTTTTGTTGAAGTGACAAGCTACCCTATAGTGGTAAGAAGCAGTCTGAAGTAGGGCCATGTCACAAATTTTGAGGAGTAGGTCCAAGTTTTATCGGAGTTTTTCTTCATTAATATTATGATTGAATTATTAAACTCTTTGACTTTGAATCCGATATCTACTGGTATAATAACTTCTATGATGAAACACAAATTATATGGTGTCTCACCAGTCGGAGTTCACGGTGTAGTGCGATAAGCCCAAAGAATATTAGAGAGCTCCTCAACCCATTGCCCCCAGCCTTCTCGAGATGAATTTTTGACCCTTTGAGTATAGTCCTTTTGGTAGTTTCAGTCTGTCCATTAGTTTGAGAATGGGCTACAGTCGTATGCAGCAGCTGAATGTGAAGATCTTTACAAAAAGATATAAAGATTTTTCTAATAAATTTGGTTCCATTATCGATGATGATCTTTGCAGGAAGACTAAATCAACATATTATATTTTTTCAAATAAATTATTTAGCATTTGCCTCCGTGATTTTAGCGAGTGGTTCAGCCTCCACCCATTTAGTGAAGTAGTCGATAGCTAAAATGATAAACTTTCGTTGCCCTGACGCTACTAAAAAATGTTCCATGATATTAATTCCCCATTGAGCAAAATGCCACAGGCTTTAAAGAGATGAGAGCTCTGTATATGATGTATGAGAGAGGTTAGAGTGTAACTGACAACTTGCACATTTTTTTATGAAATCCAAAGCGGCTTATCTCATCGTAGGCTAATAGAACCCTTGCATCATAATTTTAAGGGCTAGCCCTTCCTCCTAGGTGTTCTCCACATATCCCAGAGTGAGCCTCTCTTAATGCATAATTGGCCTTTGATGGTGAGAGGCATTTAAGGTATGGCCTAGAAAAAGCTCGTTTGTATAGTTCACCTCCGATAATAATAAAGTTTGCAACTTGTCTTCGGAGATGAGTTGCAGTAGTTGGGTCTTCAAGAAGGGTCCCTTCTTGTATAAAGGATAGGATGGGGTCCATCCACAAATGTTCTTTCGTCTCGTTAATTGCTTGTATTACCCATGTCCCTTGGATACTAGAAAAATATATTTCCTCAACATGTATTCTCTTAAATAGATCTCTAGTAGCAAAGGTAGCGAGCTCAGTGAAAGCATTAGCTTGAGTGTTCTTCTCTCAAAGTATGTGAATGATTTAATGTGTCTTGATATGGGCAAGAAATGACCTCACCAAGCTGAGATATTGTGCTAACTGGGGATTATGAGCATTAAAGTTTCCCCCAACCTGGGAAGCGATAAGCTGAGAGTCAGTGTGGATCATTAAGTTTTGAGCTTCAAAAATCTATGAACAAGTCTCAACCATATGATGATAGCCTCATATTCAGCCATATTATTAGTTATAGTGAATTTTAGGCAAAGTACATACTCTAAGATATCATGTTGGAGAGAAATAAGTAAGATTCCTACTCTGACACCAGTATTTCCTGAAGCTCCATCAACATAGAGGGTCCATTGAGGAGATGAAAGGGGTGTAATAGATAGCTCATTTGGAGTAGGGATAATGCACTCCGCTATAAAGTCTACGAGTACTTGAGACTTTATGTCTGGCATGAGTAGAAAATGAATATCAAACTCTCCCAATTTATGGACCATTTGATTAACCTTCTAGATGCCTCTGGTTTTTATAGAATTGCCCTCAATGATAAATGGGTATAAATACTGATTGTGTGAGCTTGGAAGTATGGACGTAATTTTTGCGTTGAGAAAACTTTTATATCATAGAGAATTTTGCTAACATAGTAAATTGGTAGTTGTATTATATTTTTCTCTCGCACTAAAACTGAGCTTATTACGTGAAAAGAGACTATGAAATATAAGTATAACATCTCTCATTGGATAGACGTGGATAGTAAGGGTGAAGATGCTAAATATTCCCTTAGTTGCTCAAAAGCAGCTTGGCATTCATTAGTCTACTGAATATTATTATTTTTAGCTCCCTTTAATATTTTAAAGAATGACAAGTATTTATCCCCATAATGGGCTAAGAAGCGGATAAGGCAACAATTCATCCATTCAAGCGTTGAACTTTCTTGATATTCTTTAGAGGAGCCATATCTCTGCGCGCTCTAATTTTCTTGGGATTAGCTTCAATCCCGCGGTGGGTGACCATGAGCCCAAGAAAATTTTCGGACATAATCCTAAAAGCACACTTGGTTGGGTTGAGTCGTATGTTATAACGTCGAAGAAGGTTAAAGCATATTTCTAAGTCAGAAATATGTTATGATTCTTCCAAGCTTTTTACTAACATGTCATCGACATATACCTCCATTGTGTGGCCTAAGAGATCTTTAAAAATTATATTCATAAGGTGTTGATAGGTAGCACCAGCATTTTTTTAACCCGAACGACATAATTTAGTAATAATATAAATCTTTATATGTTTGAAAAGATGTGGCTTTTTCATCCGTTAGATTTATTTTTATTTGGTTGTAACCTGAGTAAGCATCTAAAAAACTGAGCATTTGATGCCCAAACGTAGCATCAACCAATTGATCAATTCGGGGGAGGAAAAAACTATCTTTCAGGCAAGCTTTATTGAGATCAGTATAATCAATACACATTCTCCAAGTTTTATTTGCTTTTTTAACTATGACAGCATTTGCTAGCCATGTAGGGTAATATATTTCTCATATGAATCCCGCTTTTAAGACCTTGTTAACTTCTTGTTCAATAGCTTGTAGGTGATCAGGTGCAAAACTCTACTTCTTTTGGATGATCAGTTTGAATGTTGAATCAATCTTGAGGGAGTGTATGATCACATTGGGGTCGACTATGTCAGACTCCAAGCAAAGATGTCTAGATTTTTGTGTAAGAAGTCTATGTATTTTACCCTTTATTTGTCTGAGAGTAGAGATCCGACTTACACTGTTTATAAAGGTTGGTCATCTGATAATGAAACAGGGAGCAAGTTTTCTACAGGCAAAGTCATCTCGAAAATTAAAATTCTTGATGCTAAAGGTCACCGAATGGCATGGTTGAGTTTGTCTGAGGTAACATGATTGTGCTATTTGTTGATTTTCACACCACTTAACCCTAACTGGGTTAAAAATTTTATCAAATAATATCAAAGACCAAAAATTGATTAGAGGGGCCTTCCAAAGATAGCGTTATATGTTGAATCTGACTTGACTACCATGAATTGAATTGAATGAGTCACTTGTCGAGAAAATTCTCTGAGGACAACAGGAAAGGTGATTGCCCCCTCCACTTGCATAGGGCAATTATCAAATCCATATAATGGTCCTACAGCGAGTTTGAGCTTTTCCTAATCATACACATGCTCAGAAATGTGGAGTAAAATAAGACATCAACAGAACTCCTATTATCAATCAAAATTCTCTTAATATTATAACATGTGTCACCGATCCCCACACTAATGACAAGTGGATCTTGATGCAGAACTTGGACTCCTTCTAAGTCCGAGTCATTAAAAGTGATGGAATGATTAATACAATATTTCTTTAACTCTGGCTCTTCGGAGGTGCCAATGAGGACTTGATTAGATAGTAGTGGTCCTCCTGTGATTATTTTAATTTTTCCAACTATATGGTGACTATTTTGGTATTTCTGTGATGATTGTCTGCTGCCAGTTGAAGTTATGTTTGCTTGAGTTGATTGATTCTGCATAAATCGACATAGATATTCTTGTTGAATGAGCCTCTCGATCTCTTTTTTGAATTGTTTACACACCTCACTAGTATGTCAACAACTTTGATGGAAGTGAGAATATTGCTTTTGATTTTTTAAATTTGGTTTCAATAGATGTGGTCACTTAACGATCTCTTCATCTCGAATGATCATCAAGACGTTAACACGAGATGTGTTCAGTGGTATGTATTTCTTTTCTGGTCGTGATTCACGTCGTTGATGTGAGGGACGTGGAGAGAGATCACGATTGCCTTATTGCTTCTTTTGATGAGATTATTGATCTTTTGATGAGATTATTAATAGCCTCATTAGCAGAAATTTGCGCTTCCACACAATAAACCAAGTCGGCATATGAGTGGATCGTATATCGCATTAGTGACGAGTAGAAAGGCCCAGAATGGAGCCTTCCAAGGAAAACTCATTTTAATAATTCAAGGTTTACTCCAGGTATTTGGTGAGCCTTTAAAGAGAACCTCTGGAAATACTCCTTAAGTGATTCACCCTCATTTTGATGAATGTCTGAGAGATGAGAGGAATCTGTAATGATCCTTTGATTTGTAATAAACTATTCTACAAAAATCTTGGTGAGTTCCTCAAAGATATGGATGGATCCCCTTAGAAGGGAGTAGAACCAAGTGCGAGTCTGACCTTTGAGCGTAACTAGAAAGACCTAACAAAGTAGTGTGTTAGGAGCTCATTAGATATACATCATGGTCCTATAATGATCGATGTTTTCATATGGCTCAGTTGCCCCATCATAGGAATCGATGCTCGGAAGCTTGAAACCTATGGGAATAGGATGTTGAAGAATAGCTTCAGCCAAAGATGAAGACTCCTAATAGCTGCTATGAGAGGGAAGATGATTTCCTTCTTTAAAGTGGAATTCTTCTCGCACTAAGCGTTGTAATTCCACACATATAACATGATAAGTGGAATCAACAGGATGAGAACGTGCCAAGCTACCGGCAATAATTAGTGGATTATCAATCAGTTGAGCTGGAAGTGATGGATGAGTAGAACTAGCGGTGTCAAAGAGATCAACATCACGACCTAGAAACGGAGGAACTTCAGCCTTATGGAGAGAAGGCCCCGTGTTAGCATTTTGACCTCCCCTGGCTAACGATCGATCTTGGGGGAGATGCGTTTGTCACAGTAGTGGTATCATGTTTCTCGTAAAAGTCAAATTATCTCATTTTGAGACTCTTCCATTCGACAAACACGATCTTCTAGAGAGATTCCTGTTGCACCTTCACCGTAAGGTCATGCCTATCAAGGGGAAGTGAGGCAGAAGCTTAGCATTCTTGGTTCAAGGATTGGTTTCAGGAGTGACAAGAGTTGGAGCGAGGCTCGCTGTTATGAGTATCTTAGCCATAATGCGTGTTCACAGATTGCATCAGGGTTTGATTCCCACGGCTAAACTCGATGCTAGAAAACCAGGATAATAAAAAAGTTTATGTCTTACCTTGTTATAAAATCTACAAGACAATAATGATATTTGAAGAGTGAGATAAACCCGTGATTTTACATAAAAAAATCCTAGAAAGAGGGAAAAAAACCACAGGGCCTACCTAGTAAAAATCTTTCACTATATATCTATTTCGGAGTACAAAGTTTAAGTTTTCTCGATAACGGGATTACATAATTGTATATGAGAAAGCTTGATAATGGGAATCCAAGAATCAGGTAACAACAGCTATGCAACAGTGGTTAAGCTGTAACAGTTTGTTGGTGATGGTGAACAGCGACAGTCGGCGGCCAACATCAACGATCGACGGTGGTGATGACTGGCAAAGATGGTCGACAACAATGGCTGGTGGTAATCGGCGGTAGTGGTCGATGATGAGGATGATCGATGGTGGTGGCCGACAATGCGCGGGACCGACCGCGAACGGTCAGCGATGACCCGCGACGGTCAACTGCGTGATGACGATGGTGGTCGGCGACGATGATGATCGACGGTGGTGGCCGAATAGTGACGGCGTGGTCGGCAGGACGACGACCGCGGATCAACGGGACCATGATGGTTGGCGATAACCGGTGGTGGTTGGCGAATCAGCGGTAATGATTATGGTTGGAGGATCTTCGCCAAGAGCTCTCTTCTCTTTAGTTGACTCTCGTGTGAATGAGGACTATTTATAAATTAGAGAAATGACGTTTCTGTAAATACATGCAAAATCCAAACCACTCCATCGGACGGCTCGAAATGATTCAATTGATCATCTGATATATTTTAAATATTTAAATGCTCAAATGAAGTCAGAATCAAGAGATCTTGGGCTTGTTAGATCCTGCTCATCAAGACATTCGATTTGATCATAAACACGTCATATTTAGGAACTATTTAGGATTCAATTGATATCCTAAAGTTTTCAATGATATTTTAAGTGTTTAATCTGGGCTAGTTTCGACTTATGATCAGATTGATTTCGACATCAAGATTCGTGCTTCGACTAGTAGAATTTTTAGTGTCATATCAATACTATTTAGTTACTTATATCAAGATTTAAGTTTGTTATTTTATTTAATATTTAAATAATGAATTTGGTGGTTAATTTTTATTATATTTTTTATTATAAAATAAATTAAAAAAATTTAAATAAATAATTAAGTTAAAAAGATGTAAACTAAGTAATTAAAAATACAATAGTAATATAGATGATAATATTAATTAAAATTATACTAAAAAATATCTAATAAATACTCGAATGAAAGTTACAAAAGTACCATGAAAAAAATAGCAAATATTATCGATTAGCATATTTTTCTCAAATATTATTTAAATAACTAACAAAAAATATATGTAATTTGTTTATGTGTTGAGATTATAATTGAGAATATCTAATAAGTAAATTAAATAATAATTTCTATTAAATTTATTTACATAAAAATAATAATTAAATTAATCAAAATAAAAGTATCCTAATATAATATATCAATTAATTACAAATCTATTAATTAATTATAAATTAGTAAGTTTATATTAATTACATCTAAATATATTAAATTATAATTAATTTAATATGATATATTAATTCATTATTGTCTAAATAATTTAAAATTAATTAAAAATAAATCAAAATAAAAAATAATTAAAGGGAAGGGAATGACGGCTTTTCGGCGTTCGAAACCCTCGTCTTTTGTACTCCTTCCTTCCGCTTCGCTGCTGCCCGAAAAAGACGAGAGAGACGTCGCGAAGGTAATCCTCGTCTTCCTCCCACTCTCCTTCGCGCGCTTCTACTTCTCTAAATCCCGTAAATCCAGCTACCAACTGGATTTAGTAAATCCGGATTTAACTTGCGAAAGCGGCTTTAATGGGATTACAAAACAGCGGATTTAACTTGTCCAAAAATTCGGTTTGGCTGGATTTAAGTTAAATCCGGCTTAAATCCTACTCAAATCCTGCAACCAAACAGCCCCTTCGTCTTCATTCCATCGCTACCTTTGTAATCTGCTGCTGGGCCCAGATATAGTTTCCCAGCATATTCTTCCCAACAGTGTGCCATCGCCGCCGTGGTTGACATCGGCTTGACGTCGCCCAAAGCTGCCGCCTGAGGTAGAGACCTCTACCTTTTCGTCCTTTTTTTTTTCTTCCCCTTATCTCCCTCCTATTCCACCTTGATGCCGCCACCACTGCTGCTACTGCTGCCTACATGTGAGGCACCTGGATTACGCTTACTTCTGTATACACATTGCTCAGTAAATTTTAGCCCATTTGTTTGGTTGACTTCTAATACGTAATGTTATGTTATAGCTGAAGTTAGCTGTTTGGTTGACTGATTTCTTTAAATAAAAATAATTTGTAATTTGTTTTGATATCAAAATGTTAGTGTAATTGTTGACATCTTGATGCTAGACTGCCTGTTGACTAAAGTAAATAACTAAAAGTCATAATCACTGTTGATCTGTTTGATAACTCCAGTTGTTTGAATTAGGTAATTTACACCAAATAAATTGGATTTGATAGATTAAATGATATTATCATTTAGATGTCATTATTATCCACATAACATTGAACCAAACAATTAAGTTGATATGTTGTTTTCCTCAGTTTCATTGGCAATATGGGATCTATTTCTAGGCGTTCTAAACGTTCTAAGAAAAATGTTATAGCAAGTGAAAGTAGTTTAGAATCGGATGGATACAATAAAATTGAAGTTGGATCTGATGGAGATTTAGGGATGGAGATGGAACTAAACTTGAATCAGTCCGAGCAAGATGGAGACAATAGTGGAAGCAACTCTGAAGCTAAGGATGCTGAAGAGAGCAATGTGGTATGTTTGCTATGTTCTTCACCTAATTTAAAAGCTTTTTTTCAGCTTGGTGTTAACACTTTTTATCATGGCATAGGAGGAAGAAGAGGATGATGAAAAAATTGATGAGCAAAGGGATGCAGAAATGGAAGAGCTTGAGAAAGAGTATCAAACTCTCCGCAATGAGGAACAGTAAGAACTTGACAAGTTACTATCTTTACAATAATTGCTATCTTCCCATTTTCTATCGAATATATTGTTTTAATTGCTCGATGAAAGGATCTATTTGAAACAGATCAGGAGTTTTTTGTTCATTGAATGACAGGTATTTGGTTCTAATGTCGTGCTTTGTTCATTGATTTGTTAATAATTGATCCATTTGAGCTGTTGTTGGATGTTAGATAGAACAGGAGAATTATTCTTTCTAGATAAAAGCTTATTGGACTTCACGTATTGTTAAGAAGGGTCTCATTCCACATGATTTATGCAATAATTGAGAGCTTAATGATTGCTTAACGAGTTCCATTGTAGAAGGTGAGGTAAAGTGGAGGCAAAAGAGCGAACATTTCTATTTGCAGAAATGAGGTGTTATGTATATATATATTGCCAAGACTACAATATATTGATGACATAATGTTTTCTTTTAGTTGTTTTGTCTCCATCAAATCTGGATAGTTAGTAAAATTGTATGAAATGATAGTTCATGTACGTTCTTGGCTCGTTTGTGTAATGCTAATTGTTCATGCAGGGGTCAGTGCAGTTAGATGGAAACTACACACATCAACATGATTGCTATTGATATTTGTTGCTCTTATTTGCATGTGCTCAACATGTTTTTAAACTGAAGTAGTTGAAACTAGGAGGTTTGCCATACTTCCAATTCCAAGCTGAATATATGATGGAGAATTCTTATATTGGTTTCAAGTGTGACATTTACATATTTCAAGTCTGTTCTATTTTCCCATAGTTGTTGAATGACATGAATTTTTGTTTTCTTTTTGAGAAGGTATGGTTCTTTGTTTAGCTTTCTTATTTTGCCTAGAAAGAATGCTGATTCTCTTGCATAGTTCAGCAGTGTTAAGCCAAAGTTTGTCTCACAAACTATCGTATGGTCTGAAATATTAATCTAATATTTACTGTTGCGTGTTTTTGATTGTTTGCACTTGTAACTGAAATCTTACTGGTTCTGTTTTTAGGAATCAAGCCACTGTCGTTTTATAAATTACCTGCTAGTGATATTATTTCATTGTGTTGCGTCCAACAATATAACTCATGGAATATGGGATTGTTTCTGTTTGGAGCTGTTCCAATTTCCATTGTAGTATTTATTGTTTCATACCGAGGATTACAGTTCAATTAGAAGGCACCTTCAGTGTTTCTATTACCATATTTACATCTACCAAAATAGATCTATTCTCATTTCTATGAATGTTTAGTTTGGCATTCTTTATATGCAAATTGTTTCCGATAGTTGTACCCTACTGGTAATAATTTTAGCTATGATTTGTCAATTAGAAATCTTTTGAAGAATTTGAGGCGTCATAAGGATGAAGATGCTATTAAAGGTCAAGCTGTAAAGAATCAAAAGGTATTTATATTGATGATACCTTGGCAAGTATTTAGTGCCATTGTTTTATTTCTTTCTCTTTCTGGCGATCCTTTACTCACCCTCTTACTTATTTTTGAATTTTTTTTAATTTTATGCTCTCTGTTTGCTCTCCTATGCTGTAACACAATTATTTCTGATTTGATTTGAATTTATTTCCCTATTTATGTCATTATATTGTTCTCGAGGACATTTAAAGTTAATGGGGAATGTTTAACTTCATATCCACGGCCCAGAAATTGGAAGGAAAAAAAAATGCAATTCTCAACTGAATTTTTTGCACATCTTTAGTTTTGGTTGTGGTATCTGTAAAATACCTATAAATTGAGTATAAATTGACAAATGACTTGGAGTTATGCATAAACTTCTACTTGGCAAATCTAGAGTATGGGAAGGATAGTGGGAGAGATCTCTTGGGGTCTTTGCTGTACAAGCCTCCATGTTGGTTTTCCTTCTAGCTTTAAAATGTCAATTATAACATAAAATATCAAAAAGATGTGAATTTTGATTTCTTATGGATTGATTGATGGATGTGTGAAAGAAAACGTATTTGTGGGGAAGAAGAGATGAGGAGTTTTCAAGCTCTGCTAGGTTCTATTATGAGGGAGAGTGGGGGAGGGAGAGAAAGAATTCAGACAGCCATCCAAAAAGATTTAAGTGGTTTGATTTTATAACATTTATTCATTGTATCTCAATATGATCAAGAAGAGAAGTACATGGTTCTTAGCTTTTAGCTCAAAGAAGGAATGTAGGAGAGAAGGAGAAAAAGACAAGTACAGAGTTCATATCAATAGCTCAATGAAAACCAAATTACAATGTTTATAAAAACCTATTTATCAACAAATAGATTTAATTAGTGCCTGTCAATTGATGTAATAGGCTAGTTCATGTTGACTAGAGGTGACTAGCGGTGATGCACTTAGATTAGCGGGCTCATGTTGAGATGGGCGATCAATTGGTGCAACATTTCAAAATTCCATAGATTATTAAGACTACCAAGAGGAGATTGTGCATGACAGGTGGTAGGTAGATGACATTGAGGGCTATTGGGGAGACAGACGGAATATTATTTTGCTGCATGGGAGGATGTTTACATGTAAAGCATGCATTGTATCATACAAGCAACTGTTGTTGATCTAAAAGGACAAGGAAAACTAGATCAGTTGGCTAAGTCTAGCAAAGGATGACAAGATACCAAAGATCAAAGTTTGCTGGGTTGAAAATTAGTTAGTGTTGTTACATGGCTAACAACTTGGTTGGCAAGGGGTTAAACGAGAGGCATGTTGGTTAGTATCGTGTGTTAGGAAGGGAATGAGTTGGCTAGGATGAACCGACATCTAAGTTAGGCTGATAGGCTAGAGTTAGGTAAAAGAAGGTTGCCAGTGTTGTGAAAATTAGATTGAACAAAGAATAAATAGGAGAGGTTAACAATTCAATGGTTTGATTGGAGTTAAACTTGGGGTTAAACCGAATGATATAATAAATATTAAAATTATTTAAATATGATCTAAGTGTTGCAATAATACAAATATATGATTGATGTGATAAAAATAAACAAAATTTCTGCATAAATAATACTTTCAATAATTATAAATTTAATGGCTTGATTTATAACTTGTTAAGTTACTATATATATATATATATTATAAATCTAAATATATGTATATTAAATCTATTGAAAAGTTAAAAAATTATAATATAGATATGTAAATATAAATATATTTTATAAAATCTGAATATAATTTGTAATAAAATATAGTCAGTAATAAAAATATCAAGTTTATAATATCAAATAGTTTAAAAATTAAAAGGGTTATTCCAATATTCCCACATTTTTCTGCTCATTCAATATTTCTAAAATCAAAATTCCACAGCTTAATTCTTTTATTTCTATAGCCCCACTTTGATTTCAACATACATTTGTTTTGTCCTACGTCATATGATTGAGTTAATATCGTACCATTTATATGAAAAAAAAAAAAACTATGCAACATAAACTTGTAACTCACCTGGTAGGGGCATGGTAGGGATTAACTCAATTAAGCTTATGTTAATGGAATATTTTTTTACTATGAGATTTATAATGTTTGTTCAAAATTTTTTTAAAATTAAAATGTTTTATGTTAAATTATATTGGATAATCAACCATTTCGATAAAATTAAAACTAGTTCATTGGTTTACTAGTTGAATCGTCAGTTCTGGTTGTCTATCATTGATTTGATGCGATATCGGTTCTTAAGGTTTACTATATTGGCCATATGACCGATTCATGGTTGAACGAGTTGGATCAGTTTTCAAATTCATGAAATTAGGTCAACTTGTTGGAGTTGAGTGGAGAAGATGGGTAAGCATGTTCGAGTTGAACGAATGAATATCTGTTAATAGGATGAAGCTAGGTGGATGAAGGCAAACAGAAAATTACATTATGGAATCCGACATCCCTTAAACTGGTTAGATTGAAATTCGACCAAACTTGAGGTGATTAGGAGTTTGGCTGACATGGCGTGGCTCTATTATCATGTCACTTTGATGATCGGGATTGAATGTGGAAACTAACACAATATAGATACTCAAATATTTAATCTATTGATTAAATGAGGGACAGAGGATTAGAACATGTAGTAGATATCAAATGTCTTACTGTTTGATTGCAAATAATCTGAATGTTTAACAATGTTCGTTGGTATTCCTAAATCTTTGAAATAAGCTATGGAATTGTTAAAAATAAATGAAATGGACATTGGTCTATTAAGTATTTGATTAATGGAATGATGTTATGTGATGATTGCAAATGGATGATCGGTAGTTCTAGACTGGTATATTAGACAAGGTCTATTAGACATTCATCTGAAATTTGCAAATCACAATAAATTTGGAATTTTAAATAACCGTGTCAGCGTATTGATAGCATATTGGATGAGTTTTTCTCTTAAGTGCAGAAACTGGAACTACTTTGGTAGACTTAATGTTGATGTTGACTTAATTTTGGTCTCGTTGATTTCAATGTTAATACTTTGTCAGTATTTGCTGATATTGTGTTGCACGCTGGTGTGTTGCAAGTTCGCTATTTTCTTATATGGATGGGACAAGATACTTCGTAAATGCATCACTATGTTTTGAGCTAAAGGAGTGCGGTGTATGCTTTGCTTGTATCCTTATTTTTATTTGCCACCCAAATCTTAAATGTGGCGTGATAATTTTTTAAAACATACACATAAGCAACACATTGCCAAACAAAACTCAGTTGCTGTGATTTTAAATCCATTTTATATAATGATTTTTAAATGTCTGCAATATGTTTATATTTCATTAAATTTTCAATGATTCTTCTGGTACTGAGAGTTGTGTTATGCTGTTATTTGGATGACTTTCATTTGCCAAATGAATTCTCATTAACAATGCTTTTTAAGCATACCATCTTTTTTGAAGGCACTATGGGATAAGACCTTGGAGTTTAGATTTTTGCTTCAGAAAGCATTTTCAGCCTCCAATAAACTTCCACAGGTTTGGTTAAATAAACGACATGCATCCTATACTTGGATGAAGATTTTGCGTTATTCAATTTATTTTTGTGATATTAATTTGCCATTCTTTATCGTGCTTCGGCATTCATTATTTGAGATGTATTTCAGGAACCTGTGAAGTCATACTTTTGCAGTTCATATATGACAGTTGACCAAGCATATTTAGAACTGTTATCTTCATCTAAACAAACTTTAAATTCACTGTTGGAGCTACAGGAGGTATGACTGATTTGCCAGTTTGGTTTTAGTTGTGGTCAATTTGTGGTGAAAGAATGCATGCTCTTTTACTGGTCAATTTTGATTGACATGCTTTTCCTTTGGGTTTCTCAGGCTTTACTTGAGAATAACCACTCTATTATTCAAGGTGCGGTTAGTCTTCTCATATAGTTTTAGGTTCCTTTAGATTTAAATATCATCTGGTAGACAGTTTACCCTTTTCATTTAGAAATTCACGTTTTTGATAGAGATTTAAGCCTTCCAGATTGACTTTTTTTTTGGAATTATGATCAAAATAGTGCCTTTCTTGCTGTGATATTGCTCACTTGTGGATTTCACTATATATTGGACCCATTATGCTATCCATTTCTCTTAAAAGTTTTTTTTTCAGTTTTACCTTTGTAGTGTTGGAGGCAAAATGTATGATCATCAGATACCTTTCATGTTATTGTCGCATGTTAAATAAGATGATTTCCTTGCATATTTTCTTACATGGTAGACAATTCAACTTGGTAGTTGCTACTGCACCTAATAGACGACATGTAGTCAAACAAAAGCCTAGTAAAATGTCTATATGATGGCAAGTTTGGTGGGCTTGTGGACTATTAAATCCACAGGGGCCCTTTATAAATTTGTTAGAGAAGCACTTTTTTTTCCTACATCAGTATTTTTATTTGCTAAAAGTTTTTCCACCATATTAGTTGAAACCAATTAGACCTATGCAATATTCAGAAAAATTCTTTTGATGTATGTGTAATGAGTTGTTCCTAACGGTTAAGATGCAAAAGAGTAGGAGTGTCAATTCAGGTCAGTGGGTCAGGTTCGGATTTGACTTGAAGTTGACTCTACTCAAGTTAGTGTGATTTGAACACGACCCATTTTATTAAATTAGTCAAAACCTCAATGCGAGTCCGACTTATTTTCAACCCGATTGATTTGAATATGACCCGAGTGATCTGTTCAAATCATCTTACATTAAATTTCATAATGTTACTCTCAATAGTTGTTCTTTTAGTCTTCTGTAATTTAGTCGGATCACACTTTATCATTCTTTTTCTTGCTAGTCTTCCGTTGTGGAGCATAAATTTCTGCTATTACTTAAAACACATGAGCTTATATAATTCACTTTCTACTGCAAATTAGGGTCTTCTAACATTTTTGTTGTTAAATCCACATTTAACATTTTTTAGGTCACGTTGCCTATTTTTATTTTTACGTTTTCATTGTAGTCCTGTCCTGAACATAAGTTTGATAGAATATCCATGATGTCTTTTCTAGGTCTGTTATTTTCTAGCTTGAAATCTGATCGTAATTACTTCATACCATAATGAACTTTTCATGAGCAACGGGTAAAAAAAGTATTTGATTTGTTTCCTTTAATATTGATCCAGTATTTACTTGTAATTTTAGTTATCTTGATACTTCTCCTGTTTAAGGAAATGGTAGCGATTCTTGCAAGGACGATGAATTATCTTCTGATTTAAAGGGTGAAGATGACGAAGAATGGGCAAACATATACAAATCACATGACAGGTATATTGATCGTTTTTTATATTTTAAGCATTATTTATCAAAATCGCTCAGGTGTTACCTTTTAGCTGAGATTATAGGTTTTTTTCCTATAAATATATTTTTATTCTAAACAGATTTTGAACCATTCTGACATTTGATAGCGGTGCCAGTGGGGGTGGCAGGACAAAATAGTAGAAGGAACGAGTAAAAAAGATTAATGACGGTCATAATCTATTTTTTGAATGACTTATATGCATCCTTTAAGCATAAAAAAATTAGTCGATTGAACTTGCCATTTTATATTATAACATGCATATTACGAAGCAATATTTAGTTTTTTCTTTTTCCATGCCAAGAAAGCTTGATGATTTCCAAGCAATTTTATTGATTTGGGCAATTTCTCCTTAGAAATGTTGGCTCACTCATATGAGTTTGGATCGATGGTTCCTAGGCAGTTGGATAGGTTAAGTAGAGTTTCTCCTCTAATTAATTCATACTATCAACAATTTTGCTGATCTAATTATATATTGTGGTCGGCTAACATCAACCTTGGGAACTCAAGAGGATGATAAAGGATCAAGGATAAGTTTTGGGATGTTGGTTAACAGATTTGACAAGAGAGGAATCTGAAATGATGGAAATCAGAAAAGAGGGTTGGCAGTTGGTGTTGGCTCCTGGCGACTTGGGAAAGATGAGGCCTGGGTTCGAACAAGGAAGGATAAGTGCTGGGAAGGAAAAGTGCTGGGGTGATCCATCTAAATTTGCTCAAGATACAAGTTTCACCACCTAGAAAGATTATGATGTAGATCTTCGAATAGGAGGAACATAGAAAACAAAGTCTCAAATACAAAACTTGAACCAATAATATCCCTACAATGCTATAATACTATATATTTATGCTACAATCACAAAATTATCATACCATGAGTCTGGAAGGTGATACACCATGAGAACATGGGATATAAGAATTATGCTGCTCAGCTCTAAATTATAGCATACCAAAAGCTTAAATTATACAGTTTGATTTTTCGTTATTGCAGTCCAGCTTCAAATTTTATTATATTCATCATTTTTTAGTCCCACATCATCAAAGAAAATTAGTGTTGAGTTTGCAACCTACATATAGGTGGTGGCTAGTTATGAATTGTTGACCTCCATACACATTAAATTAGTTAAGCAGATGCGGTGAAATCGATGGACACCAGACGCAACGTCACGTAAAATTGAAGTTTAAACATCTCGATTGTGCGTTTGAATGAGAAGTATTTGAGATTTCGTTTCTATAGATGTTACTACTGTAATATGGTTTGTGTTGGAAGTGCTAATATTTTTTCTTTAAATCAGAATTGCAGCTTTCAGAAATAACTCAATAGACAAATGGCATAGAAAGACACAGGTCACAACTGGTGCAGCTGCTTTCAGAGGCAAATTGAATGCCTTTAATCAGGTGGGCTTTTAGGAGTCTGAATACAAATAAATTTATAGCATTCCTTTTTAATTATTTTACTTTGGCTTCACTTCTTTTGGTTGTTACTTTCTGTTTAGAATGTTAGTGACCAAATCAACGGCTACATGCGAGATCCTAACCGAATGATTAAGAGGATGCAATTACGGAGTTCTTCTATAGGTGTTTTTGGGAAGGTAAGAATATAATATAATCAAGATTCGAATTAGGAAATTTCTTCATATTCAATTCTTTTGATTGGTATGTTTTGATTCCGCAGGTCCCTGCACTGCACGAGAAAACAAATGAAGAGGTTTTTACGAATCCTTGTTTATTTGATGTGCAAGTTATCTAAATTTAAAACACTTGGCCTTGTCACTCATTTATTTATTAATTAAGAACCAGCGAGTTAGCACTATGAGCTATCTGTAATAAATTGTTTTAAAATTATATTATCAGTAAGACATTGTAGGTCGTTTACTTCATTTGCTTGTTTAAACTTGATTCCCTTTTATTTGTTTACCGTTTGTTCTAGGGACAATAATTGGCAACTCCATATTATCGTGGCGAGATTACAAATGTTTGTAGAAAATGATATTACTTGGTTGCATGTACTTATCAACACTTCATCAATATAACTTGTCTTATCTAACTATCGTGATCAGCTTCATGAATATTTATTCACCAATTTGGATCGATATTTGTTGTTAATTGCAAGGTTTTCAAGCTTGTTTTTGTTTCATTGACCGGCTTTTACTTTTGGAAGGTTTAGTACCTTTAGATTTTCTTTAGTTTAATTTTTCTAATTCTGATCTTTTAAATCTTCTTATATTTTAAAGATCAAGAATACCTAGGCATATATGACTTCGAATTAAACCTAATTGTTGCTTTGGTGTTCAGGAGTCCCGTCTATGAGACAGTAGGTTCAAATCACGTCATTTGACTAAAGAAAAAGTCTTAATCTAACTAGAACAATCAAACTCAAATCTTACCATATACCTAATTTTGTTAGTTAACCGCTAACTGATGAATAAGCCTGAGCTATTTCTTTGGCTTGGAATCATTTTTAACTTATAGCCAGAAATTTGTTTGCTCCTTCTCGATAACTTTTTCAGATTGTATTGGGGCTAGGACAATTGCATGAAACCTCACACAACATGAAAAAATTAAGGTATCTTTGATTGATTTGACCTAACCCCGCCAGTCCAATGATTAGGTGGACGCCCAAAAAGCTTGGCCTAGTCATGAAGCTGCACTTTCACAAAAATTCAAGGCTTTCCTACAATTTGACTTGACCTTTCTGACATACCATCCATTTTCATCGGCAATCCTTGGGTGATCTGCATGACTGTAAGAAGCGAGTAAATTAGCTTGATGTCACTCGAAAGCTACCGAGCTTTGGCCAAAATTTTTTATCTACATCAACTTAAACTTATCTGTTTCACATGATTTGACTGGATACTGCTAAAGTCAAACGAAGTTTTTGGTAAAAATGATTCTGTATGTCTGATGATTGTTGCAACAAAAGATTAATACTCTGACAAATTCCACTTTAACCTAAGCCAACCATCAGTGCTTGGCATGAGCCAATATTATTAAAAGCGTTTTTAATAGTGAAGTGATGCATTGACATTGTGAATTGGTTGTTTATGAAGCAACAGTTCACAGCAAAACGTGTGTTACACCACTTCGCCACATTGCCTTGTGTGCTCAGCTTCAACTTGTGATGAAATTTTGATTCAAATATCATAGTTCTATTAAGCATTGTCTTAATAACCAGGTACGAACATTGAGTGATTGCTTATTGTTTCTCTATTCTCTCATGATGGAGCTAGGGGTGTAAGTGAGTTGAGATAGCTTGCAAGCCGGCTCGAGCTGGACTCGTTTACGAGCTCATTAAGCCACGAACTCGAGCTTGAGCTCAGATTACCACGTGTATATTATATAAGTAGGAGTGTGCATTCTTAAATAAAATCGAAAATCCAAATCAAATCAAACCAAACTTTCTAATTCGGATCGGTTTTATATTTTTTATATGGATTTCAGGTTTTAAATTTACCTATTTTCAGTTATCGGTTTGTGGATCGGTTCAGAATTTTTTAAATCCAAATCACCGATTAAACCAAATTTCAAAATTTGGGTCGACCGTCGACGGGTTGAGTGTCGCGAGTCATGACTCGTGTAAAACCAATCCCCGCTTATGGCTCACCGCTGGGCCCTATTCTCTTTATTGAGTTCTTGCGAAGCAAAATAGGCAAATAGTGAATCGCCTTCGGCCGCCAGGCTCCCCTATTCTCTTCTTTCTCTTCTCAGTGTTCTTGCTAAGCGAATCGCTCTCCCGCCCTATTCTCTCCTCGCGAAACAAATCACCCTTGGCTGCCCAACGACGTTACGCGTACATCCTCGATCGGATGATCCAGAGGTGAGACACTGAGACAAACCTGAAGAAAATCTATTTGAAGCCCTAAAAAGCATCTCCCTAACATTCTTCCTCTCCGCAGCTCCGCCTCCATGCCTCGATAATGACATTTGAGCTCTCATAGCTGGTGATTGTCAGCCCTTAATAAGTATAAACAGCTATTAGGTACAAATCTTATCCTGTATATCTCTCTATTGTTGAAGGTTTGCAAGTTTTTTTCCTATTCAGTGCAAGAAGTTTCATTGTAAATCAAATTTAGGGGTGTGCTTCAATAGTATAATTACTGACTTGTTGTTTCATTTTGGATGGATTTGTTGTTAGTATAAGTTAATTATTTTGTGCAGTGGTATAATATATGACTATAAGAGTCATAAGACCATTTGGAAATACTCAATACATGAGCATCCAATAGTTTAGACAATACAAATGTTTAGAGGTTCAGTAAAGCAAACTTCGATGGAAATACTCATTTAGGTTTCATTGACACAGCTCTAAATATGTTGTACTTTTTATATGTTTGCATGAATCATCATAATTCCATATAAAATAATGAGTTGTTCTATAAGAACGAAGTCATAGAGAAGGAACACGTGCAATATAATGATCATACAAACACATTTCCCATCTAAACTAAAGCTATTTTTTGACAACTTAAAAAAGAGAAAATTGGTACCAAATGAAGCCTTAATTGAAGTGAATCACTTGTTGTCTTCTGAACTATGTGTACTCATGTGTATTGTTGAAGAGCAGAGCCACAAATTTAACTTCATCATAACTACCATATGCACTAATCTATTCCAATAGGCAATAACAAAATAAAATGGATTCCTTTCAAGCAGCAACCTTCTTCATAAGAAATCAGTCTTATGTTGTTGTTAAGTCATTCACATTTTGCATGTAAGTCCTCTAAAAGGTAGGGTGTCTTGTGAGCTTAGGAAATTTCCTTGAAATCATTAATCTATGTATTTAAAGGTGAAGCATTATAAATTGTTGTGAATGTTTATTGCTAACTCTTTGAAATATAAAGCTAAATAGGCTATATTCATGTTATCAATGGTTTTCATTGAACTAAAAAATTCAATATTATATTTTTCTAGTCTTATATAACTTATTCTTTCTTGGTCTCATCATTTTTTTATTAGATGTCTCATTATGGAGAGTTCAAACATGATTAGTTTTTTCCAAAATCAAATACCTATTAACCAAGATAATGCCCATTGTGTTACAAGTACTTCAAGCAGCAAGTCATTAATTGAAAAGAAAAAAAGAAAGGCAATGTGGCTAAGATCTGATGTTTGTGATCATTTTACTAAATTTAATAATTACGATGGAGAAAAGATGAGTAATTAAAAGTATTGTGGGAAGACTTACCATAGTGATACAAAGCTTAATGATACTACAACTTTACAGACACATCTTTCTATATGTCAGAAGAATTCTCATAATATGGAAAAAACTCAAAGACAATTAGTACTGCAATCTAGTGGCAAAGGTGAACAAAATATTGGAGGTCTTAAAGCTTGGAGGTTTGATCAAGAAGCTGTTAGAAAAGCCTTAGCAGCCATTATAATTGTGGATGAATTACCATTTAAATATGTTGAAGGATATGGGTTCAAATATTTTTTGTCTCAGTATTACTCAATATTTTGAATACCTTCTTGATGGACACTCACCTGTGACTGCTTTCAATTTTACTTAGGTGAGAAGGTTGCTTTGAAATAAATATGGGGAGATTCAACTATAAGGGTTTGCTTGACAACTGATACGTCGATATCAATTCAAAGAATTAATTATGTGTCTTATCGTGCACTATATTGATGAAGATTGAAAGTTGAACAAGAGAGTGATTAATTTTTGTCTCATATATAGTCATAAAGGTGAGTTTGTTGGACAAGAGGTAGAAAAATGTTTGATTGATTGGGGTATTAATGTAATATTTATAGTTACAATTGATAATGCTAGCTCAAATAATAGTATTATCAATCATTTGTAGAAGAAATTTTCAAAACGAGAGGGAAGTGTTCTTGACTGTAAGTTCTTACATATGAGATGTGTTGCACATATTATAAATCTTATTGTTCAAGATGGAATTAAGGGGGTTGATAAATCTGTACATGTTAGAACAACAGTGAGGTATATTAGACAATCACCATCAAGATTTAAAAGTTCAAAGAATGCATTGAAATTGAAAAAATTCAAAGCAAAATCTTGTTGAGTTTGAATGTACCGATGTGGTGGAATTCTACATATTTGATGTTGAACTCAGCGCTTCAGTTTCAAAAAACTTTTGAGGGATACGAAGAGGTTGATTCTCAATTCATAGTAGAATTGGAGAAAGAAGAAGATGCAAGTCAAGGTGGAGTTTCATGTGATGGTGATTGGGAGAATGTGAAGAATTGTTGCTTTCTTAGAAAAGTTTTATGAGCTGACTCTACGCATTTCAAGTTCCTTATATATCACGTCAAATATATTTTTTCATGAGATGAGGAGACCTAATGCATGCTTCAGAGTTGGGAATCTCATAATGATCTTGATGTTAGCACCATGGCTAGAAAAATGAAATTAAAGTTTGATAAGTATTGGGGATGTGTTGACAAAATGAGTATGAATATTTAACTTGCAGTTGTATTTGATCCACAGTTCAAACTAAGATATATTTAATTTGCAATAATGAATATGTATCCTAGCTTGGAGGGGGCTACTTTGGCACGAGCAATAAAGCTTAGCTGTTATGATATGTTTTATGATTATAAGATAAAGCTAGTTGACAAAAGTAGGCATGAAATTGCTACTGAGATAAAACAAAATATTGTTGAATGTTATAGTGATCCAAGAGATGGTGAGAGAAAATACATGATGGTTGAGCAGTTCAAGAGGCATAACCATGGGAGAGATGATCTTGAGAGTAAAATAGACTTAGAAAAATATTTCGCTGAAGACTTTGAAATTATACAAGATTATTTTGAAATTTTAACAAAGTGGAAAGTTAATGTTTTGCAGTTTCCTATTTTAGCTCAGATGTCTCGAGATATTTTAGCTGTTCCAATATCAACTGTTGCCTCTAAGTCTACTTTTAGCACTGGTGGTCGTATTATGGATGCTTTTAAGAGCTCTTTGTCTCCAAAGATAGTGCAAGCTTTTATATGTGTCCAAGATTGGATGAGAGCAAAGTGGATAAATGAGCTAATTGTTGAGGAGAACATCCGTGATATTGATAAATTTGATGAATGTATCGTAATATTATTTATGGTCAATTACATTACTTTATTCTTTGATACATATATTATTACCATAACTAATTATGTATTTTACCTTTTTAGACCTATCAAAGTTTATAAATGATCCAACATGTTGGTAAAGTATTAGCACTTGAAGAGCTTGAAGAGATTTGAGAGCTTGGAACTACAGAATTGAATGTCAATTTTCACTAAATATTATGTGTTAGTGTTGCCACTATTTTTGAGATTGTTGCTTGCTATTGTTTCTTTGGGTATTGTGACATTCTAGTTATTTCTTGTTATCGATAAACTTTATTTTGGAGAGTATGAAGTTTATTGTTGTTAGTTTTGAAACATTATATATGCGTTAGTGTTGCTACTATTTTTTTTATTGTGATATTTTTATAGTTCTTCTACTAGTTGATGAATTTTATTTTGGAGAGTATGAAGTTTGCTACTGTTAGCATTGGAACTTATATATATGCATTAGTGTTGCTATTTTTTTTTATTATTGTGATATTTCTATATTTTTTCTATTACTTGTTGATGAACTCTATTTTGGAGAGTTGGAGTTTATTACTGTTAGTGTTGGAACGTATATATGCATTAGTATTGCTACTATTTTTTTTATTATTGTGATATTTCTATGTTTCTTTTACTATCTGTTGATGAATTCTATTTTGGAGTTTGGAGAAGATGTGATGTTAGTGACACTTTATAGTTTGTTGATGTCTGACTCTTCCTCTAGCAATTGTGAAGCATCAATTGTAGACATAAACTCCTATAGCAATCCAATGCTTTCATCTGTGATGGTTTTTTACTTGTGGTGATAATTATGTTATGTATTCTTTTTTCATAAATCATTATTTCATTTGAAAGAGGTGATAGCTATGAGTTGATACATAGGTTGTCATTTAGCAATTAGTTGTGTACCTTAGTGATTAACTTTGTATTATCACTATTTTAGTAGCTTAATTTGTAGGCATTTAACATTCAGATGATCATAATATTGTTATAATAATTTTTGGAGTATCTCTCACTAGAAATTGACTATTGTAAGCTCTCACTATATATTTTTGGCTTTTTTTAACCGATACAAAAATCCGAACTTTTTTTCGGATAGGATCGATTCAATTTATATTAGATATTATACGGATTGGTTTTCCCGATTTTGGATTTCAAACCAAACGGATTAGCAAATTGGAGAATCGATTGGTCCGATCCGACCGAGTGCACACCCCTATATAATATAAGCTCGAGCATGAGCTTGAACCAACTTGACTCGTTAGCTCACAAGCTCAGCTCGATGTTAGTAACTCTATTTATTAAATTGACTATGACTTTATTTAAAAAAATATCAAAAGTTGCTATGAAGAAATGCAGTTCTTGCATTTAACATTATGTTGAATATGATATAATATTAATTTTTTATGTTGCATTTAATTCTTACTTGCAAACTCCATTATTTCAACTCCCCTTTTGATGTCTTCTTTTGAAAGCCTTCTCCAATGCCTTCTTTCGCAAGCTACCTTTGCTAGTCACACTCGTGATACTTTCTGGATCATGCGCGTGATACATTTGTTGGTGAATTCTCATAGATGTTGGTAATGTCGATGCTTTCTCTGGTGAGCTCTTATTGTGATTTTTTTTCAACTCAATGTGTTGGTCACATCGATACTTCTCCAGTGAGATCCCATCAATTTCTTTGCCTAAAGCTAACAAGCCAGCTTGCAAGATCTTAGTTATTTCCACAAGCCGAGTTTGAGCCTGGCCTATGGGATCGACCTTTGAGCTCGAGTTTGAGCCAATGAGAAAGGAGGTGAGTCGAGCTTGAGTTAAGTGTAGTTCGAGCTCAATTCAACTCGTTTACACCACTAGATAGAGCTATTCTATCTCTGTGTTTTTTCTCATCACTCTCCTACCTGCTAATTCTCATAACACGCTCTTCACTAGTTATTGTTACTGGTACTATGAACTTCTCACTCACAAATTTTTCTTAAGAATTTTTATTGATGCCTTATATTCATATCCTTCTCGCTTCACATTGCCTCAATCTCTTGATCTCTAATTCATACTCCTTATATTCTTAATTTTTATGTATTTTTTCATCACTTTTTTATGTCTTTGATTTTATTTTTTGGAGGCTTTTAGAAAGATGAAAATTTCTATTATTTAATATATTATTATATTTATTGAAAATTATTATTTGATAATTTATTTGAATACATGCTCTATTGTATGCACGTAATATATCTATATATGATTATATAGAGGCCATAAACATTCTAGTTTTTAACCGGGCAGCTTTATAGTATTTAACCAAAGCAGAATGCCAGTTATTAATTCTTTCAGGTTTGGCAGGTTTACCACAGCAACTGCTCGCCAGGATTTTATATGAACTATGAAAATTTGCCATGATTAACTAAGGTTCATTTAGTTACTTGAAAAATATGTTTTCAAAAATGATGATTTCATTTTTATTTATTATTGACTGTGAAAAACTCATCACTTTTAATGAATTTTGAACATGTTTAAAACCTATATTGATTTCTAACTGCATCCAAACAAATGACGAATCCAGTAAATTCACCATTCATATTCATGATGAAAATAAATTCTATTTTCTCATCACACTCCTGTTACAAACTGCATTCATGACCTAAATCCATAAATTTGAACTGATGCATCATTTATCTGTTCTCTCTTTTTTTTTTCTTTTGGGTTTTTACAATCAGGATGGGAATTTTGATGGAGATCCAGAACTCCTTGATGACACTGAATTCTATCAGCAACTACTTAAAGAATTCTTTGAATCTTGTGACCCAGCATCATCTGGTCAGTAATTTCATTGCATCTGTTTGTCTGTCTTTTGGTTTTCAAAACGACCATTTGCATTATAAAAAAATTCAATGTAAAATAAATATAATATATTTAAAATATTTTATGATTTTTTGGATGGATGTAAATTAAATTCAATTTATTTTTTTTAAAGTTTTGGTTTGAGTACAAGTAAAATCAATATAAATCTTAAAAATGAATGTTGGTGTAAATGAAAATTATTCAAATTATTCGAAATTCTTCTTCGCTGGATTTGAATTAAAGGCTGAAGGTGGAATGAATTGAAATTTTACATTGCATTCTTTTTTCAATCAATCAAATATAATTTATTTATTTTTTTCACTGCATTTGAAATTCATTTCTTTTTTCCAGTGAACCAAACAACTCTTAAGTGTCATAACAATCCTGAAGTAAGCTCGAAGAAATTGAAAATTGATCATTCAGTTGCTCTACTTTTGTTATTTTGCAGGGCCTGCCTTTTATGCATTGAAAAAACTACAGCCAAAGAAGCGAAAAATTGTCGATCGCCGAGCTTCTAAGAGCAGGAAAATTAGGTAATAATTCTATTTTTATTTTGATATCATGCATGATATTTGCTTCCAGATTTCTTAATTTCAGCTTTGATTATCAGGTACAATGTCCATGAAAAGATAGCTAATTTCATGGTTCCAGTGCCAATGAACCTCCCTCCAATGGCCACGAAGTTATTTGATAACTTATTCGGCATGGCCAATTCAAAATCTTCTGTTGAATGAACGGCTACAGCAGGTTAGGTTAATGCTGCAGAAATTTAAAGAATTCTATTTGGATCAAAAATTTTCACTTCATTTAAATTATATATTTGTTTGTATAATGTCAATTTTATTGTCTTTTAGTTTATTTTGTTTTATTTTTCTAAGATTGATTTTACTTCTTTAGCGTTTAATTTACATTGGGTTGGTTGGTTTTGTTCAATATTTTTTAGGGTGTATTTGAGATTTTTTTTTTTTTTTTTTTTCAGAAAGTAAAATAATTTCTTTTAGTTTTCAATTTTTTGATTATTTTTTGGAAAATTTTATATTAAAAAAATTATTTTCAGAAACAGAATTATTAAAATAAAAATATTTATAACATAATAATTTTTTAAAAAAATTATTTTATCCACATTAATTTTATAACTAATTTTTTAAAATATTACAGTTGTTTCAAACATTCTTAACAGTATTTGATTTGAAAGGGATAGTCATTGTTTGTTTTTTTTTTCAGTATAATTACATACATAACACTCAAAATTTATGTATTTATATAATTAATATTTTTTTGCATATACGCGTGCTACCATTAAATTATTTAAATTTAGTAAAAATGAAAAATAAAATTTTAATATTGGAGTGAAATTAAAAAATAAAATAAAATTAGAGTGTTGGTTTGTAAATATCTATATTTTGAGTGTTATGTAAGTAATTGCCCCTCCTTTCTTTTAACTAAAACAATTTTATGATTATTAATAAATCATGCTTATTTTCATGATCTCATTTTAGACATTGACAGCTAACAAGTTATTATTAGGTTACATGCTCGCAAATAGAATATAGTAGTGACAAGCTCATACTTATCTTAGAATTCTTGTATATTTATATAACAAATATTTAAAATATAATATTTACTTGCATATTATTTAAATTCTTAATATTATATTAAAATTATTATTATTATTTTAAAAGTGAATATTATTTTAGGTGTTATGAATATAAATATTAAATTTTAGATGTTAGATTTATAAACTCATATTAATTTAATGAGTTATGCACCATTCAAATGCTAGTAGAGAAATTTTTAAAGATATATATATATATATATATAAATCTTAGTCTTACAGAAATGAGCTCATGATCTTGTTTTGGTGACTGTCTTTTAGGCACAGCTGTACAAATGCTATGTTACTACATTGTGCTTTGGAGACTCGAATGCTATGCTCGTTGGTATAATAATTAATCAAAATCAACCAAAAAAATATATAAATAAATAAAATATCAAAATCAAATTGTAGCGTGATGGATAAGGTGCTATTTGGGATCGATTTGTTTTATATTTTTTATTATTTTTAAATATATATTTTTATTTTTAAAATATTCAAAATATTTTTTAGATGTTTTAAGTTCTTTTAAAAATAATAATTATTATTATTAAGTTTCAGGCATAATAAAATGAATCAGTTGATAAAAAAAAAATGTAGGGAGGCATTATTGAAGGCATTCAAGATGATTATTATGACACAATTTATGAATGGAAAGAATTTAATGTGTTCATAATATTGATGGATAAAAATTAATTCAGTGGGACATAAATGGTGATTGTGCTACTCATCTGAAACTGGAGCCCTCTGGTAAACTATAGTTAGTTCAGAGCCTGCTGGATCAGCATTGTATTGACCATAAACGGCATAAATGGCAACTGTGATGATGCTTAGGACAACGAATCTGATCCATGCTTCTTCATGCAGCTGCAATCACAGATGATTTGCTTCTTATCAGTCAAATCAAATAGAAGATTATTATGATATATATATATATATATATGAAAAAGAAAATTTTATTTATATATGCATAAGACACAATTTCTATGTATTTATATATCTAACATAAAAAATTTAATAGTCATAATTTGTTGAGGGATTATAAAAAAAAACTAATGAACAGAGAGAAGCAAACTATGGATGCTAACCTGTGCAAATAAGAAGATGTTGACAAATATGCTGATAATTGGGAGAACAGGGACTCCTGGACAAGCGAAGCCTGGTGGATTCTCATAAACCTAACAATTGGAAGCGCAAAGAAATTAAAATCAACATAAAGTCTTGCAAAATACATGATTTATAATTTCAGTAAATATGGTAATACAAACATAAAAACATTAGAAAAAAAAAACAATCAGAAGATTCTATAATTTCAGAAACAAGACGCTGCATTTCTGTTAGATATTCTCAACAATACGATTAAAAAACAATGCCCGGAGGAGCTTTATACTTAAGGTGGAAAAGTAGTGACCACACGCGGTGATGAATACGACGCCAGCGATTAGTCACGACGACATCCCCACCCACAAGATGGGTGGGGTGTTGGGTGGATACCCATTGCAAAAAAAAAAACAATACGATTAAAAAACAAGCTAGATGAAGATTCTATGGTCATATATAAACTCTTGCCATCTTTTAATAAAAAATACATATAGATGAGATTTCCATTTATATTTGGATCTTTGTTGTCTACCAAACGAGAAGCCTTAGTATTCCATAGGATAAGAGATACAAAAGTACATGAACGTAACAACTATCAGCTAAAGATAAGAAGATAGACTACCAAGATAAAGCAGATGTCGCAAGAGCAAACTTAGTATTCATGCCATGGAAATCAAATCTAGGGCTTTGTTTGGTAATAATATCTAGTGTTCTGTTGTGATGTATGGCATCGTGTTATTTTGTGCTACTAAGTAAAGCAAACATCAATTTGGAAAAATCATGATAAAGTCGTTGAAAGAACTGTAGTTGTTGTCTGATAAAAAACTACTGTGGCATGAATGATCAGAATGGATAATATCATGAATTTCATATAATTGTTATCTGATATCATAATCTAATTAATTAGTTAAAATAACTCATTTTATTAATTAAATAAAATAATCTAAAATTCAGAAAAGCACGTTTCAAAAATAACCAAATCTGTTATTCTAAAAAAAGCTACTTTTTTAATTTTCATACAATTAATAGGGAACTTTACATGCAAAGCACTGAATTCTTAGACCTAACACTTATATTTACAAAAACAACACATTTTCTAGGTATGAAAAATGCATTTCACTTTAAAAAATTAATGATAATGCTATGTTTGATGTAATATTAAAGATTTGAGTGCTATTTATTTAAATATGAAAATTTAGGTATTAAATATATAAATATATAAGAATTGTGTTCTATGTATGTACATGCAAAATGATTTCCATCTAAGCCCTTATAGAACTGAAGTTTTATGAATTATGACATTCATAGCTTTCCTAGAATCACTTTCCACACGTTTCAAGGAAAATAACTTAAAGCTGGTCAACCTAAAACCATGAACATAATCAAAGTAAAGCATATAGAACTCACCTGTCGAAAATGCAGGCTACTCCTGCAAGGATTGCGATCAGTACAGCCATCAACAATAAGACAATTGAAACATTAAAGCGGTAGAAAAGTCCAGCTGCAAACCCACAGCAACCAACAACCAAAAGACAGGTAACCCCTTCATGCCGTGATGAAATGTACCTTGAAGAGACTTGGCCTGCAGAAATATCCTTCCAACGCAACGTAATGACACAGGCTGAAACAACAGAATAACCAGTCTGCAAAGCAGAAGCACAAAATGATTCATTTCATAATTGAATTAAAGAATCCATCATGCAAATGCTTTTAAGCAAGTGTAAAAAGCATACCAGCGAACCTACTGAAAGAATGTGTGACAGCGAGTGCACATTAAACAGACCTCCCATAATCCCAGCAACACAGCCAACCCATATCTGAGAATGTATAGGGGTGTGTCGTGTAGGGTGTACTTTGGCAAAATGAAGGAAGCAGACCATCCCGTCCAAGGCCAAGGTACAATCGGGACTGCTCATATTTATTGTCGACTCATTATGTAATAAGTTCAATGCACAAAAGCAGAAGAGGTAGTTAGGAAGAATGTTGGAGAAATCACCTGCACGTATAAACCAACAAGGAGGGTTGTAGTAAGGCCTGCAACTGCCCCAATGCTGATTAAAACGGAAACATATTGCATGCCTTTAGCATTGAAAGCTTGAGCCAGTGGAGCATCTTCATCAAGAAATTTATAAGGAACCATCCCAGTTAAAACCAAGCAGACGCAAACATACAATAATGCACACACAAGAAGGCTTCCTATGATGCCAATGGGCAAGTCCCTCTGTGGTCAAGAAATAAAATGAAAGAGCATAGACTGGAGTTAAGCACAGAATAGCGTTTAGAAAGAGAGAAGGGATCTTCTGCTGGCACAGTTTTAGAGAATAACAAATTCAACTGTAACAGCACTTACATTCTAACCTACCTGAAACAAGCATTGAAGTATGCAGTGCATATGAGTACCTGAGGTCTCTTGGATTCTTCAGCAGAATTAGCTACTGCATCAAATCCAACATATGCAAAGAAAACTACAGTGGCGCCGGTGACTACAGCTTTAAAACCACTAGGAGCAAATGGAGACCAGTTAGACACATCCACTTTAAAAGCACCAGAAAGAATTACTATTATAACAATGATCACCTACATCAGAAATAGTGAGCACCACTGTATTAGCATTATTTTGGAGTGATTCCTTGACAAGTATGTAAAGATTAACAAATGCTAAAAGGCATCACCATCAAAATAAAGGCCACAAAAGATGCAAATCAACTGTAACACATTATAGTGAAATCAGGCTGAACAAGTGGATGCCAAGCACACCAACCAAGATATAATTTATATATGAATTCTTAATTTCAATCATACCATTGCAAGGATCCACAAACAATACGAAAGTAAAATAGTTGACTTTTACCAGAAAATATATAGTTGTCTTTTACCATACAAACGAGATAAAGCTAAATATTACAGGGATCCAAATTTACACTAGCAGATGATGAAGAGTAATAATTAAAAGTTGTTTTAATTTATCAGCTATCTTTCAACTTTAATTGTAATCTCCATCTTTTAATAGACTTAAATGTAATAAGTCAAAGGTTCCCTCTAATTATTGAATGATAAATTGAATATTGAGTTTTCTTCTAAAAGCCCTTTCAGTTGCATCTCTCTCTTATTTCTTTTCTCTTTTTCTTATATTCTTATTTTATTCTTCCTCTCGTCCTCTAATCCCTATATTCCTCTTTCATGTCTACATCATATTAGTATTAGAGACTCAATTAACTCCATGTGTGGATCTCACTCCCTAATCCACATCCACGACCATTTGCTCCAATCGCATATAGAAGTTGCCAATAACAACTTCCATATCCCATATTCACTCAACCACACAGCTTATCGAAATGGTAACCTATCTACAAAATTGCAACAAAACTCAGCATGCTTCCTCCCTATATTATTGTTATGCCCAACTACTCACCTTTACTGCTCGCTCAGCCCTCACTGGCATGCATACCACTGTTTGCTCAACATCACATGTCACAACCTAGTTTCACGCTTTTGTATCTCAAGTGAAGTGCCCTCAAATCTAAGTTAATTCAATGAAATGGATAAGAAGTTCCAAATGTCTAGAAATATCTATCCTGAGTTTTGTTGATCTTCTAAGGAATTATGGCAAAATTCTTTTACTATTATTGATGACTTAAATATTCTTCCCCTTTGTCCCTTCTACCTTATAATGGATTTCTTGTTCATCTCTCTTCCTTGGAGCAGATGTTATTAAAATATTAGTACAATTGGTGGCTTAATTTCTCCTTAAATAGCAATATAACACTCCAAAGTAGATTTTTCCCAACCTTGGGAGAGCTAATGTAATTTAATTAGAGCTAATTAAATTTATCTGCTTTTTAAATTTCATTGTAAATATCAACTTTTAATAGACTTAAATATAATAAGTCAAAGGCTCCCTCTATATGAGGAGACAATTGACTTAGGGTTTCATTATTGATAGTTGAATTGCATATTGAGCTTTCTTCTAAAAGCCCTCTCAACTGCTACCTACCTATCTTTCTCTCTAGTGATTTCTCTTTCCGTTCTTCCTCTCATTTCTCTTATATTCTTCTTTTATTGTTCCTGTCCTTCTTTAATCTCTCTTCCCTATCTACATCAGGAAGAATGATTGCAGAGGGGGCATGAATGGTTTCAAAAATGCTGACACAAATTTTGCTACAATTTTGTTATTCAAGAGATCTAAAGTTATCAACTTTTAAAAGGTCATAGTACCATGCATAGATAAATATCTTTACTTGGTGAAACTTTGACAAATGCATGATAACTTTGTAGCAAGTCAGGAATTAAAAGTAAAAGCCAAACTTATTTTTTTCTTCTTTTTGAGGACTTATACAGAAAGCAAGGAGCTAAGAAAAATAATAATAATATAGATAAAATAATTTAAAAAAGAGAAGCATGATCCAATGGTCTTGATCAAGTCAAGTGAGTCATTATTATAATCATTGTTAGCCTTATTCTAAGTATTTAGGGGGTAACTTCATGAATCCTCAATCTTCTTTTATTCCTATGGGACATTATAACTATTTGGTACAAATCATTTTACATAGTTTATATCCATATTAACATTGGTCTACACACATTTTTCTTTCGAATCCTTCTAAATTAATTTTATTAAATCAACTAATTGGTGCATCTTGTACCTTCTATTTTACATGTCTTACATTAAGCAATCAGTCAAATTATTTCTAAGATCATCCATCCTAATATTGTCACATATCCATCTTAAGATTCACATGTCTAGCACAGTCAATTTGATATCAGTAACTTCTTTAATGCACAACACTCAAATATATATAAAATAGCCAATTTAATTATAATTTTATAAAACTTACCTTCAAGTCTATTTTAACCAAACAACATTAACTTTAGAAATGAAACCTTCATCTATGTCATCATCTTTAATAAAATAGATCAAAAATATTTAAACCTATCATATTGAGATACTTGATTTTCTAGCCAACCAAAATTGCATATCATATATTAAGTCTTTATTCTACTAATCTTATACCCATTATCAGTTTGCTCCTGAAAATTTCTCTACTAAAGCAAACATCTCACATAATAGAATTGTTGTCTACAAATAACATACAACTTGATAACTCCTTTTAAATATTCATTATGAGCATCCCCACAACCAAATGTAAAAAAGATGCAGATTTAATGATATTGAGAATAATCGCCATACCTTGTTAAGATTAATATAAATTAAATGTAGATAATTTCTCTACTTCATACTTTTTCATTAACTATTTAATAAGAAAAATTATTTTTTAGTGAATCTTCTTGATATAAATCATAATTAAATTTTCGTATTTTTTTCTATACCCATGTCATCGGCCTATCGGGATCCAGATACACATATAAACTTTCATTTTTCTCTAAATTCTAAATGAAGGCTCCATTTCTTAGTAGATAAAAAAATTGCTTGGTGAGAAATTGACTATAATGAACAAATGAATAATTGAGTCTCTTGCCTCAAATCCCGTATCCCTCTTAATAGACTTTATGAGGATTTCCAAATATTTCTCACTTTTTCCCTTTTACTATTGGCTAATTTTGATCTTTATGGGCAATAAAATCCCATGAAACCCAACATAGTTTATCTAATTCAGGGTAGACTTTGTGTAATGTAATCTACTAGAAAGTAAGGGTTTTGGAGAAGTAATGGAACTGCCGAATTGTTTTCCAGTCACTAGTATTTGGTGGTGAGCACTACTGTCTTTAAATTGCTATGGCTACAACTAACTTGCTAGTATAACAATAAGCTTAAATATTCACTAGCATATATGAAATTAATGATTATAAATGAATATATATTTTGGATTAAAATAAACTCAATAAGTAATACACTTGGATCTATCATACATAAAATAAGGATATGAGAATTAAATTTGTATGCTAAAAGTTAGGTAGCTAGAATAATAGTAGGTTATATATGTGATAAGACAATTTACTATAGCCGTGAGCGCCATCAATATTATCTTCTTCATAATTTGGAGTCTACATTAAGACCCTCCATTTATTCATACCGAGTAGCACATGAGATGTTAGCCATATTACCTTCAACTCATATACTACCAAATCCTTCCACAATAACTATACCTATGAACCTTATTGGTACATCTTCTATCCTTAGTTGTGCAATTCCAAACATCTCGTCTCTAATTTTCCTATTTTAATTTCAATAGATGCTACTCATATCATCAATTTAATATGATTATTCTACCACAAACCCACCATAAAAATTCTCATTTTGGACATGGATATTTAGACTATCAATGTTTTTTGCCAGACAAACACATAAATACATTTAGCACAACCGGGTTAATTATAATTTTTAAAATTATTTGTTGCTATCCATAATATTCTTTTGTGCATAATACTACTAAGATGCTTGTCCACTTTAACCATCCACCTTAAACAGGAACAGAACAATTAAGTTTGCATATCAGTCAATAAATAAGTCATAGTAGTCAAGTATGATAAAAATGAGAGTATTAAAAATGGGTGAATGGTAAAAGTGACGTAAAACTAAGATGAGTGTGAAATTAGAGGACAAAATTAGAGAGATGGGAACAAAATGACTTATTGAAGATAAATAGTATAAAGATAAACTTGAATTAATTGAACATATAAAATAAATAGGGAAGGATGAATAAATAAGGTGATGATATAGAAATAAGAGTTTATTTGAAAACAGTAGTGAGTAGGAGAAACATGCCAAAAGTAGACATTACAAAAGCTGTACAAAGCTGCTTGCATGACTTAACACCTGTAGCACTAAAAGGGAATGAATGGACTAGGACTAGCAAAGCATGGGCTAAAATCATCTTGAGCCCTGATAAAGATAATAACAGTAAGAAATTTACATAATAAATTAGTCTCACTAAAAGTTCTCAACTGATAATTATTGAGGCTCAAAGAACACTATGATATCTATTTATCCTATTGTTGTAAAATAAAATATGCAAACACAAGCAATTAAGAATAATCAACCAGATAAACCAAGCATGACAAGGTAAGAAAATACCTTCAGTGAAGTCATATATGAGTTCACTGCTGATGATTCTTTGACTCCATAACAAAGAATTACGGTTAAAATAAGCAGAAGTATTGGAGCCAAGATATTGATGGAAAGGATTCCTCCAAATACTTCAAAGCCTCCATGCCCAATCCAGCTAGGAAAAATGCCTTTAAGAAATGGAAAGAGCTCTAAAAGAGATATCCAATAGCTAGCTAGGCTGCGCGCAATGCTCGCAGCACCAATATGATAATCCAGCATTAGTTGTGCAAAGACAAGAAAAGCTGTAAGCTCATTGAATGCTGTATATGAATATAAATATGCACCACCAACCACAGCAGGAAACCGTGATGCTAGTTCAGCATAACAGAGGGCATTCAGTACACACGCTGCTCCAGCAAGAATGAAACTAATAGTAACACCTGCACTGAATCAAGCAGTCGTCAATAGCAAATTAAAAAAGCAACGCAAGAACAAGAGAGGTATAAAGTTGAGCATTATCTTAAGCCATGAAGCTTTTAAAGCTCCAAAATGGCATTCATCTCTGCATCAAGTTTAACCATCTTGCCACTGGAATTTTTCACTCTTTTGCATGGGATCTTAAAAAAAATATGTGGTCAAGTGGGAAATCTAGCTCAGTTTGTTCTTTCCAAAAACTTAGACTTCGAATAAGAATCAAGTTGGTTTAACAGAATTGGGAAAACATTGGGTGCTTGCTTCAAATATAATTAATGGGAAATGGATCTTATCTGAGATCTGTGAACAAATGCATATTCCATATACAATTCCACACCCAACCGTAGTGAAAAACGTAGAGAAGAGTTTATTTGACCCATCACTGTGACTAACTTGACCCCTTCTCACAAAAAAACTAAAACTCAATTTCCTATAAAACAAATAAAAATAAAAATAAAACTTTTCACTTAATTTCTCCTTAACTAAACAATTAAGGCAAAGCAATTCTAAATTCAATTCATTTATCATTTTCATTACCATCTTCTTCTTATATATATAAATATATATAATCTTGATTAATAATTTTAGAAGTTTTAAAATAGTTAAAAGATTTGGTTTGAATCAGCTCAAAAATTGATTCAAAATTGATTACTTTTTTTAGTTAAGTTGATATCTATGTCTTTGATTTCAAGTTAAGACCGGCTAACTCAAACGTGACTTGATATCACCCTACTTCAAGCCAAACAGATCCTAAAAGAAATAATTTTCCGTTTATTTAATGAACATAATGTGTGGAGCACTTCAATTCTATGGTTTCATCCTTGCTATCCAAACTTCTACAATACTGTCAACGCCAATAATTATATTTAGTTAACTTTTTTACGCCAACGATTTTTCCAACTTCATTAATATCTTGCTTCAGCTTAGTCAGTTCAAATTTCATAACCAAACAAAACTTAGGTTTCAAACTAGTGATGGTTACCATAGCCAGAATTAAAAGGAACACTGAAAGCAGAATTTAGGGGAGACAATAAGAAGAGTGAAAGCTCACCGGGCCCAGCGTCTCGGGCTACCGTACCAGTAACGACGAAGATCCCAGCTCCAATGGAGGCTCCAATTCCTAACAGTAACAGATCGAAAAGACCGAGGCCGCGAACGAGGTCCTCGCCACGGTCAGTGCGCACTTCGCCTGACCGCAGAAGGCTCTTTCTACGGAGGAGGCGCAGAAACCTGAGAAGAAAGAGCAGGAAGAGGAAGGCGACAACGCGGCGGAGGTAGAGCCTCTCATGACGGCGGCAATCAGACACTTCTCCGGTATGCGGGGACAGAGAAGCGCGATTCAGTTTTGCTTCTTAAGAAAATAAAGGTCAGATGATCAACTTTCTCTCACATGTCCTCCAAAAACTACTAAATTACTAATATGTTTTTTTTTTATTATATTTAAGTAATCTAGATTAAAAGATAATTTATAGATGAGAAAAATTAATAAAGGTATTTATTATAAACTTATAAAAATTTGAATTATTAAGATATTTATATAATATAATAATAAAATAATTATCATAAAAGATAAAATTTTTATAATATATAATAATTTTAAATATAAAATTTAACTTTATGAAGATATTACTTTAAAATTAAATGTACTATTTAAAGTATATCACACCAAATATAATATATTTTCATGTCATTAAAAAAATATATATTATTATTTTTCAACTCTCGAATTCATCTTAATATTAATTAGGCGATCTTATCCTTTCCCAATTTAACAAAAAATCTCGTGTTTAAAAAATCAAAAAAATATGAACTTATAATCGAGAGCCTTATTCACACACTACGCATTAAACAACATACTAGATGTTATGATATGATTGAATTAAACTTAAATTAGATTCAAATGAAAGTTCGGACAATGCTCGTGCCTTTTTTCATGCCAAGTTCAAAACTTGCTTCAAAAGTTTGAATGTAATTTGATCATTATTTGAATATAATTTGAACATCGTTATACCATTCTTTTTTATATTATGCTCTATATCTTTTATAAAATTAATATATTTGAGTTAATTTATTAGTCAAAGATATTCGTTCTAATCATATCAATAGAGATATTAAATTGATTTGATCATATAAAGAGATAAGGATATGATGGATAAACTTATTAGAAAATTTGACTCTTTTTTAAATCTTTTTAAAAGGAAGAGAAATGAAGAAGAGAGAGCATGGATAAATTTAGAATTCTATAATTTTGAAGAAATGAGATCAAATTTGAGTTAAAACTATGGTGCATTATTTCAAATCATTTTCAAATTAGGTTCAAATGTGATTTAAAACGTTTGTAAACTTTTTGGATTCTTGGCGGTTTAAAATATTTCGCTATTTTTTTGAAAAGAAAAAACGAACTTTCATTGAGATGGGTAAAACACAATTTAAAAAACATATTATATTGACGGATATCAAAATTAAAAATTCACGCTCTCAAAATAAAACGCTAAAAAATCCTCTCAAACTAATCTTAAACATCTAAGCTCTCAATAACTAGACTAAATCTATGTCTTGCACAGTTCATTTTGTTCAGAAATTTAAATGTGGTGTGCAGCTTTATCTAAAGCTGCAACTACACTTTGTATTGCAGATAGAGCTCCGATGAGTCTAATAATTACACAAGCGCACTTCACACGAACACAAATTACACTCAGCCGCAGGCCAATGAGGCACTGGACTTCCCATGTCGAGACTACTTAGTATTTAATCACATAAACTAAACATACGTCCAAAAGCTACAGAGCTGTGAAATGGGTTGCGCGTTCAGTTAGTTCTTCCTAGCTGAGACTGAAGGGCGAGAAGGGAGGGCTGTTGTCCTGCAAACCGGCCTTATACAGAGCCGCGTCCCAAACCGAAGCAGCCCACCTCGAGATCTGCTGGGGCTGAGTGGAAGACTTATCTTCTAGGTATGGCACCATATACTTCTTCATGTCGCTCTTCGATATTCCAAGATGGCCTCCTGGAACGCTCACAAACTTGACTCGCCCGGCTTCATCCAAAGCTCTCAAACCTATCCAGTCTTCTGTGTATAGCGTGGTCTGCAGCCTCATTGAAATTTATTTTTTTATTAGGTTACAAATTCTATGTATTTACATATCCAACATCTTATCTATTCTATGCTTGAATAGATATATTCACTTTTATAAAGATAATAATAGCATTATTTTTGATGTGATCTTAAAGATTTAAATGCTATGAATGTAAATATCAAAACTTTGGTGTTGAATATGTATATAATACACCATTTTATTATTTAACAAACTTTATTATTACGCGTATACCACGAAACAAGGGCGGAACTCATTTTATCATTCCGTGCGTGAGTTCCGACTGTTTTCGTGGTATACGCTAATAATAAAGTTTTGAATGTTAAAATATAATATTTAATATCTGTAAAACCTTTATAAATGTTCACAAAGTCAAAGAGTGGGTAATAGAAATGAAATAGCCTGGTCCTTTGGTAAGCAAGATTTACTGGTTAAGCTGTTTAATCTTTAGCTTCAATTCTTGATAACAAGAAGGCATTGATGTTGATGTTGATGATAGGAGTTTGGCTAAATGATTACTTTGTTATGATGAAGAAAAAAATAAAAATATGTGGACAAAATTAAGTTTAAATGTTTGTTAAAGAATTTCTTGTTTTAAAATAATTTAAAATTGAAATTTGAATATGATTTAGAATTGAGATTTACAAGTACATAGAAACTCGCTTATGGTATACTAAGAGAAACTAGAAATGATAGTAAGTAAATTTCTATGAGCAGGATTTTAGTATCCTAACCTGTTGTGGAGGTAGAACAGGACTGAAGGCACCATCGGGATAATATCCAAACCAGGATGTCTCTCGAGGGATCAGAACACTATCTTGCTCATTCTAATAAGACATGAAATCGATTATTATATCTACAAAGACAAATTAAAAAAAAAATGCAATAGCAGTAATGTGCAGAAGTTCCAATTCATACCATGATAAGAACTAAATTCTTCAGTCTACTGAATCTTTCTTTATACGTTGCATTTCTCTCATTAGGCCGTTCATTGTTGAGCTTTGGAAGAAAGCGGCATCTTTCCAAATAGTGAGACATATCCTAAGGCCAATTAATGGTTCAGATTGTACAATCAATTCTTTATAGATAGATAATATTGTGTTACTTGCAATGAAAAATGAAGTAGATTACTAGAAGACATTTGCCAGCAGTTGCAGCAGGGAGTAATGGCAAAAGGAAAATACAAAGGAAGCTGCTCAAACTTAGTTCATTCAATGAAATAAAATTAAAAATGGTTAAGTTTTGAATGATTATTTTTGTTTTCAAGCACATTTAGTTATGTAACAGATTAATGTCAAATGCTTCAAAAAGAAAATTGAGCGCACTGGAACATCAAATTTTACCATGAGGGACTAGATGAAATAGAAACTAAAACATCAAGTTTTGAATGGTTTTCTTTTCATTTAAAAATTCCTCGACGCAAAAGACAGCTTGTTTAACAGCGGCGTTTCACTCAAAATAAACTTGGAGGACTTGATATAGAGAGCATTTCATGGCACGGTAACCATGTTACCATAATAATCTCAAGCATTCAATAAAAGAAAATTTTCAATGTGCAGTAAGGAAAGTTTCCTGGCAGAACGGGTAGTTCAAATAACTCCATCAATAGTAAGTATGCTTCATAAATACTAAAACTGTAGGTGGTGATAGCACAATCTCATTAAAGTTTTTTGTCAGCAGTCTAAATTTGAGAGCGAACTGCTTCTCTACTAAATAATTAGTCGCAGTTCTCCTGTGGAAAAATTTAAAGATAAAAGCAATACATATTCAGATAGTTGAAGCAGAGACACTAGGAATAGCATCACTAAACAAGTTTGAACGTATCCTTCAGATTTGACATGAATCACAATTAAATAGCGGAGACAGGTGGAAAAACACTGGTGATAAACACAAAACATATTTTCTGCTTAGTTTGATAACTATGCTTGAAATTTGAAGCTTGATTGTGTTTTGAGCCAACTTGAAATCAACTCAAAATTTTGACTCGAGTTATTAGCCATAATCTAAATTCAAACTTTTTCCTAGCTAGTTTCGAGCCAGACATGACAAGGTTATATATATATATATGTATGTATGTATGACCTTAGGATTAATTTGTAACAGGTGAAATTAGTTGGGTTTTAATGTTCCACACAGTGAAAGGTCGTCATTCAAGCCACAATGCGCACCAGTCTTATTTATTATTTTTTCTCATCCCTCTATTACAACCAACTAGTTCTTTACTCAACCTTCCAATCTAGGGAATCCTTGTTCCAACGATTGATAGTCGTACCTGTGAGGGTAAAATAGAAGAGTTAGGGTTTTCGGTCGCTGACCCCACTCTTCACTCACCAACTCTGCAGTTAGGCTCTCTGGATCTCTCTCTATTTCCATAAGTTGGCAGTGACATTTCATTTTCTGTCTCTATTTCTTGAAGAGCCTAAGAAGACAATTTTGGATGATTTTTTTTCCCACTTTTCGCAGATTTTGCGAAATGTTAATTAACAGTATTTAATATTTGCATTCTAGGTTGATTCTTGATCATTCAGCATTAATTTCTCTAGCATATGGAGACATCTGAGATAAAGTATGCTGTGGAAGTTTCAAGTATTAGGGTGAGCCATCTTTTCAAAGTCTTCAAACAATTCTGCAGTATAGCACATTAAACAGAAGTTGTCAAAAAAATTAATTTGACCAACATTTCAAGCAATTGAATGTTTCGGTTAACAACCTCTTAGCAGTGGAGATACATCTATCTGGCTTAAAATTTAGAGCGATCAACAGGAAGTGATGGATTTAAGGAAAAGCAAACAAAACCATAGGATATTTTTGTTAAAACAAAAGGAACTTATTCTCCTTCATCTAATTTTCTTTGTAAAATGTTAATTCTTTGTTCCATATATTTTGATGAAATATCATTATATCAAATTTTGAATGTAATGTCTGCTGTATCTTAATTTACTCAATAAACACCAATACTTTAGGTTGATTAACACTTATAGTTTGTAATTTTTAAACAAACATTACCCTTGAAAACTTACAATACAATGCATCTCATGCATTTGAGTCAACTCAAATTGGATTCAAGCTAACCCAATGTGGTTTAATTCTAGCAGGGTTAATTTGAGTCAACAAGACTTCATTTCAAGTTGATTTGAAATCAACTCTTTCTGAACCGAGTTGACATGACTCAAAATACATTTGGATTTCAAGATGAGTTTGAGTCCACCTCAAGTTATTTATTTTAAATTGGAGTTTGGTCTGACTCACTTGAAACTTAGCTGTTTCCCAACCTTGTTTCTGCTAAACCTGGCACATTGTTTGATAATAAACTAAATAATACTGTTCTTGTGATAAATAGAATACAAACCAAAAAGTAAGCCCCATTTGCTTCTTCAGCCAGGAGTATCCATATAAATTCATTACGATATTGTGTGACTCTATAAAGGAAAGTTGCATGGAAACAACTGATAAAGCTGCTCAACAAAATGTTCAAATGCTGATAGACTGCCTTGCATTCCACGTAATAATTACGATAAAATATCACAATAAGAGAAAATTAACTCACAGTAGGAATTTTGAGATATCCACTAGGAGCAAGGTGTTCCTGCAGTTCAAAGCTTTAAACTTAGAATTAAATTTAGAGACTGTTTTGTAGGTGTTGATTTATAATGCCAAGAAGAATCATTCTCATACTAGGCAGTTGTAACAACATTTCATTTACATAACTGCTTTATAAAGTTCAGAATCAAATTACAAACCTGCACATAATCACTGTAGATCTCTGCTTTGATGAGTGCATCAACAATCACACAGAAAATTCCTGACTGCTTAGGAACAAACAACAGTAATCTTAGTCAAAATGAAAAGGAAAGATATTAAACTAATTTGATAAAACAAACGCTAGTTTTTCCGCGAGAGTATCCGCAGCAACTTTCCTTAACGATACAAAATAATGCTACAATAGAATTAGCAGTTTGAATACATTCAGAAGTAACACACCTCCGATCCACGCGATTTTAAATGAAATTACTGCAGGAAATTTTACAAAGCTAAAGCGAGATTGTCTCAATTGTAATGGATAAGCAATAATTCATGTATATATCAAATGTGTGAACCCAAAGATGCCATAATACCATGGCGTCTAGAATTAAAAGAAAGTTTTTTTCCCTTGAGGTGAAGAGATTAAAGCCTTGGATTTATAGAACATACATAAGCTTTACTCTCTAAATTACTGCGTTAGAAAGTAAAAACATTATAAATCTGTGCCAGAATCTACGAAGGAACTAAAGAAGGGAAAAAAAAGAGACTATACTCTCAATGCAAAATTAGCACATTTGGCATTATATTTTAAATTATTAAAAGCATTGTAATTGATGAATTAATTCTCCAATTTTGACTATTTTGATGGGGAACCAGAGCACTTGATTGTATGAAAAACTAAAGCAAAAGAAGACTTACACCACAAAGTGGTACTGAAGCTGTGCCAGCATGAGGGCCACCCAAGGAGATGAAATTTTCAACCTGTAGAAAATTTCTTTATTTCAAAGCAGTGCAAATTTATATTTGCATAAGTATCCTGAATGGATGAGACAATTCTCAGAAGTTTAGTTCTAAAACAAAAAAAAAAACAAGTGAATAGCAGGCATGACGATAACAAAAGAACGGTATTCAGTAAGTAAGAAATATGGTCCACAGTTTCTAGAAATCTCAACAAGCAAGGTAGTTGTAGACCTCTTAAAAGAAGAGATCGCCCTAAGAGGCAAAATAACTAATCAAGAGAGGCACGGGTAACCTACATGCTTTTCAAAGAAAACAGTTTAACTGCACAGTAAATTACTTGATAATTGTTGAATTAGTTTGCCTACTATGCTACATCTCTTAACTTCAAAACTAATATGGTGTTTTTCTTTAGGATATTTATATAATTTTACTACAATGATATGGAATGGCATGCTCATAGTGATGCATTTTTACACAACCAACCGATATTGATGCCTCCTATTTTATATTTGTCAATGCAATTTGTCAAAGTCTACATAAAAAAATTACAAAAAAATAAAAAAAGAATGTCAATAACGCTATTAAGATTAAATAGCCAGTATTACTTCTCATCTCTAACTCTGTACACCTTCACTGCGCCAAGATGGGATGAATACATGACTTTTTTACCAACAATGGAAAGAGACATGGATGGCAAATTTGCCCCATTCTAAGATAGTCCAAGATTCCAAGCCAGATTCTTAATGGTAGCTAATTCAGTTTAGCCAAACGAGTGATGAACCAATTGTTGGTAACACAAACCATGATCTGCGCAAGTAATACATAAGTGACAAGGTGCATCATTGCCTACTAATAGTTACATACTGAGCCAAAACCCAAAAGCCTTATTACAGCTCAGTCAGAACTCAAATTGAATCAAATACATACAATAAAATCGATCTAAATGACTATGCACTTTCCAAGCATTTTAGAACATATGTCACCTTAATATTGATGAATCTCACCCATAAACACATAAAAAGTTATAATTTACCCCAATTACAAGAAAAAAGTATCAACATATAATAACCAGAGAAAAAAATGAAAAATCTGAGCAAAAAGTGAGGAATTTGAGAGAGAGAAGGAAAGAGAGGTAATTACAAAAATATATATATATATATATATATATTGCGTATGCTATTGTATGTTATGATATGTAGGTTGTGTGTTAGGCTTCAACCTCCCTTCCAACCAATTGTTCAACTTTGGTACTTTGAACTCCCGGATCGAATCTTGATACATCTCCATGAGCTGATGCAAACTCTTAACATTAAACATAAATGAAAAATGAGGTTTCACGGCTACTCATAAAAACTGTGCCTCCATCAAAAAAAATCTCATCTGAATGAATTTTTCAAAAAATTTATAATTTTTTGATGATTAGATATATATTTTGACTTCAATCAAAGATTGCTATGTAATTCCATCCGACTCTACTTGATTCCACTCTCCTAATCAATGCTGAGTGTTAATCCCCTTTGACTCCAACACCTAATTGAGAGAGAGACTCACAAACTGATGGAACTAATAATAGATTTTAAGATTGAGTTATAAAAAATGAAAAAAAAAAAGTTTACTCAATTATCATTCTTGCAAAAAAAAAGAAAAAAGAAAAATAGATAAGTCATAAATATTCTAACTACACGCACCCTTAGAAAAATTTGATGGCAAGGAATTATGATTGTTGCCTTGCTCAATAGCTGCCAAAATCATGATGAAATAAATTAACCTTGTGTTTGGGCCCTAACTCCATGTTAGATCAAGTCCTTACAAAATATTCAACTTAAAGCTAGCCAACAAAGCAATGTAGCATATTTTACATTTCATGAAGGAGGTGAGAACACAACGCCTAACGCCTAACGTCACTCACTGTCCACCAAGCAAGATGTACTAGCATAGTACTGCCAAATAAGCAAACATATTCCTTTTTCCACCTCATGAAAATAGATGCCTCCTATGCACTCTTTTGTGTGATACACAACACCTATGTTGGGCCTTCAATTAAACCCACCAACAAAATATTATTGAAAGGAAAAGACAACCAACGCCACCCTAGAGGTATTTTTGAAGTCATATCACCCTTAAGCACTATTGTTCCATAATAATTAACAAAGAAGAAGTATGTCCATTGACTCTCTTCTTTTTGAAGGAACAATAATTAAGTGACCTTTTACCACTCCTCCCCAACCCAAACAAAAACACTAAAATCGTTGAAGATCTAATCATCATTGTAGAAGATGACAAAGCATCCCCTCCTCTGCAAATTTCCTTCTCCCATTTTAACAAAAGAGTTACAAATTGAAGCATACTAGAAAAAGATGGATATTAAGATCAAGAAATGTTTAATGTGATTTCATTTCAAAACCAAGCATATCTCAATGGTTGTTTGACTCATTCAAACAGATGAGCCCTACTTGAAGAACAAAATTTCATAAGAAATAGCAAAAGTTTGTGAAGACATGAAGAGGGAATGTCTGTGATACAATTACCACAAAAAAAAAAAAAGTAATGAGATTATAACTCATAATAAAATAAAGAACTTGCAAAATGAGCATTTAGGTTCTCTAATTTCTTTGCAGAGGACTTCAATTTGAGGGTATAAAATAAATAACTCCATAAAAATTATTATATCATAAAATTAGACTTTTAAGATCATAAAAATCATCATAAATTTTAGTTTTCTACTCTTATTGATGAAAATGTAAAAGGGACTTTTCAAAAGTAATAAAGCATGTAAAAAAGATGAAAATGAGCTCAAATCATCTAGAAGAAGCAATTTTAACAAATGAATGAAAAGGCCTATATGAATTGAATGCACCACAAAAATGTTATAAGGCTATAGAATAAAATATGTTGACCAATAAGTTTCCCTCAAAGTCTATCAAAATAAACTGCTTCAGAAAACATGTTGCAAGCCTCATGCATTGTCTCCATCTAAGAAGAAATGATCCATCAAAAAAATAGTAAACAAATTAAGCATGCAATATCACTAGAAGTGCAAATTCCTATGACTAAACATTCCAAAATCATCTTCTATGCAAGAGTAAAGCATGCACGCTCATACTTTTCGCATTCACTCTTAAACAATTGGATCAAGATATTATCCATCTTGCTAAAACCCATAAATTAGCATCCAACAGTTTTAATTCGGAAAAGAAATGAATGCATATGATATGTCAAGTTTCAAGTTTCTTACTGGTGGTGCACCATCACAAAGTTCAATTATTCCTCGAGCTATCAAGTTTCCCTGAACAAAATGGATAAAGACAATATTGATTACCTTCGATGCCGATTAGTATCAACAATAAAGACTAATCCAAGTGATTTCTAACATAAAATAATAGAAGATAACCTTGTTTTAGACATCTAAGGGCAGCATAAAATAAAGAAACATAAAGACAAACAAAAATAGACAATTGTTAGATAATGAAATACAATAGGAATCTTGTACAGAATTATGAAGTCAAAGCCTACAGCGATTGGAAACCAAAGAGTTAAACATCATAATTATAAATACTAGAGCCTGGAAGATGGACTAATGTCACAGAAAGAGCAAGGGAGACTTTTACTAGGTTTCTTTAGTGCATTGCTGGAGTATGAACTTCTAGTTACTAGGATTTCAGCCTACACAAGATATTAGCATTAGCTATGTAAAATCATCTAAATTTTTGAGGTTTTGGGAAGAGGCTCAATTTGAGTTCAATACTACAAAAAGAATTGACATCTATGAATAGCCAGCAAAAGCCTTTACCATAACCTACTACTATCTACCATCACAAGGTCAAGGAATATCAAACCAGATTAGCAAAGACGCATCAAGAGGTAATTGCCAATTACAACATTCCAGGTGACTACATCAAGCCACTTAAAGCCAGCTACATCTAGAGAGGTTTACTAGATTATTTTAGGTCATCTACACCATGAGAGAGAAACCTCAATGAACCAACAGGAGTTGAGTACAGAAGAATGTTTGTAACATTAAGAAAACACAAAAAAAAATTAGCTACACCAAGAAGGGCCACCATATGAAACGGGAACTCGGTTTGACAACCATAAAATCCCATCTTGATATCCCTAGGGTCAATGGCGCTTGGAAATCACAGGATACAAAGATGGTATTAGGATCTTTTGACTTAATTTTATAAATATTGATAATAATATGAAATCTCTTATTTCTTACTTTTTAAAAGTTGCTATCTTTACCAAAAAAAAAAAAAAAACACGGAAACCTCTTTTTTATAATTTATATTAAGTAGAATAGAAAAAGTTGCATTAGTAAGAATAACTTTCATGATATTATTTGATTAGAAGATATTATCTTGCATGATAATTTAGAACACCATACGAGATATTACATTATTACTTGATATTATTTATAAAATTGCAATTTGGTGATTTGTAATCAATCTCCCAACATTCTTACATAATCATAATGAGGGTCTAGAAAAGATTCATAGATATTTTAACAAATTTTTTTTTGGAGGTTCACTCTATGGAAGACTTATTGATCTATCAATCAATTAGAAGTACACAGATCACTAATTCACATTATGGAAGACTTAATTCTAGTTTGAACACCCCCTTGCTATTTCAACGAGTTTGTCCTTTGTTTTCCTATTCCTTATTCTAAAGAAAATAAAAGTGATATTCTCTGCTTTAGATTTGGCGTCAATCTTTTGGATTTTAATAGCTTTTTACTTGAGTCTTAAATTGTTGTAGACAGTAAATAAAAACCTTTTTTGTAAGAAAGATTCCATGTTGATTTTAGAATGTTGTGAAATAATATTACATTGTTGCTACAAATTCAAGAAATGTGGCACAATAATCAAGCAAACACCTGCCCAATTTGCCAATAGCATCCGTAGGAAAAATTGGGAAGAGGCATCAGCTAGAAAAGAATAAATAGTGAAAGATGAAGAGTTTTAAGAGAATTTCAAATTGGTTTTTCTACAACAAATCAGGCCTTTAATTGGCCAAATTATAGCAAGGATAAATCTAGTCCATTCATAAATAAATTCTACCAAAAGAGGAAACGCTATCTATAATGTAAACCTAGGTAAGATCAAATTAACAACAATTCCAATAGGAACTATTCTAATCTAAACTTAAAAAAAATTGGTTATAGAAAACTGAGCATTTAATATTCATTAAGTAATATGAGCAAAAATGCTATGATCATCACAAATAAATTTTTCATTCTAAGTTGCAGGAAATTCGTAATATCGACCGCCAGTGGTAGACAAAATTCCTAAATGTGACTTTTGGAGCAAGATAAGTATATCCATCTAATAACGTGTTAGATAATCATAAGGAAGGGATGGGATGAGAGAGGGACCTATAATATTGGCAAGAGGTACATGAAATAAAATCAAATTAACTGCATTAAAGTTCGAAATAATAGTATATTCAACTCATAAGTATCTATCCCACTGTATTGTATGGTTTTATATGACACTACCATTTTAAAATTAATTCTTAGAGGTCCCTGTCAAAAGCCTTCCTATTCATATCAATAGTAGACTAATAATTTCATAGCCAATACTTACTTTTTGTAAACATCTTCATGTAATCAAGCAATTTATACAAATCATAATAAATAATTTGAAGTGATGAAAATATTAGAAATGCCAACATATGTCATAACTGATGGTAATAATAATAATTCATAACTTACCTCTAGACGATGAATTGATACACAAAAATAAGAACATGTAAGACAAAAATAACAAATGTTAATTTAGATAAACAATCTTTAGCGAAAGCCAACTCAAATGGCTTCAAGCCGTCAAAACTAGTAAAGATCATCTACACAGTTTGAGATTCAAGCAAATTTTAAAACTCGGGTTTCTTTTATGGCTTTAGTTATTAACAAAATTAATAAAATATTTCTATCATTTGATTTTCTCCATAAATCTCTTTTTATGAATTTGGATGTCATATATAAAGTTCTAAAAAATAAATCAATTTCAATCTAATTGGCATGGATAAATTCATTAGAATTTTAATAAAATGTAACATCAACTTGTTCAATTGATTTATCATCTATAGCAGGCATGAGTTATTCACTTCCACATTTGTGAATTACTTTATCAATTCACTCACTGGACTCATAAATTATAATGAGCATGATTTCTTCAATATACATTTAGGAATAAATTTAACAACTTTTAGAAGCTTAGGTTCATGTTTGAGAGAATTTGCACTCAAGATTGGGTTTAATGTTGATTAAAAGCTTGGGTTCAGACTTAGGAACTTCTACTAAATGTTTATGTTAGCAATCAATAACAACTCAATTTTTATTTTCATTTATGTAATAAAATCAAATTGAGAATTTACTTCATATTTAAATACAATTGTAGGATCAATTTGAATGGCAAGTTCGAATTCAAAACAACCACCATAAATTAGCATTCACAATCATGAATAGAATCAATTTTTAATGAAGATTAGGTTCAAGTTCTATTTAATATCAAACATGATTGCAAGTTCAAGAATCAAATTTTAACTATAATTCATCATCTAATTTATTTTCAAAAGGATATTCACAAACTACAGCTTTGTCAATAATATTAGAATCAATTAAGAGTGATGCTTGTGTTAGAAACGTTTTGACATGTTTAAGAGGAACACATTAAAAGTTCTCTTTAATGATTTTAACTATGGGTTTGATATTGCTAACAAATCATTCATAGTAAGCCTAAATAGCCCTCCGGTACTTGGTAAATTGTAACATAAGATAACCCTAATTTCTTTCTAAGATCAATAACAAAATACATAACAATAACAAGGTAGTATGAAATGAAAATCATATTTAATTACAAGATCTATGAATCTATCATAATATGCATTCACATCATATTATCTTTCTTATATTGCCTAGAATGGTCATGCGGCCGATCTCTATAGTCATTAAATGACAAATATTATTTTTAAGTTTATGTTTTAAGTCAAACAATGTGGATTTAGTTTCAGTTACAATATTTAGTCTAAATAGCTATGCAAATCCATTCATTTTGATTTATCACAATCAATTTTTTCTAAATCAAATATCTAATAATATGAAGAAAACTTTTTCAAATTAACAATCCATCCTAAAAATTTCTCAAAATTATATCTCTGATCGAATGCAGAAACTTGATTTAGAACCTTGTGATAGTTTTATTGAGTTCGTTTTGAACCATAACTTACTGACTCTATTTGTTGCATCCTTCATCAACTTTTTATTAATCCAAATACTATATCCTACTTTAGTTGACTTAATGAGGCAATTTAAGCCCTAATATTAATTTGATGTAGAACATTGAGAATCTAGAGTTTAATAATCCAACATTGGATGTGATGCATAATGAATGTACACAAAAAAAAAAAGACAATAGGTTAGCAGCAATTAAGTACACAATCAATTTTTAATATTAAAATGATAAGACACTTGTTTCATTCCAAAAATAATCTAATAGTAGCCAAAGTCTAAAATCCCACAAGAAAATAGTGAGTGAAGCAATGATCAAAATTCACATTATCAAATGAAATTTTGCAGATATCACGCTTGACAAAATTTCAACCACTTTCAAACACTATCAGGCTATCAGCTAAACATAATAAAAGCAATAACAAGGATAACAACCATCCATCAGAAATATTTAGGTCTAATGTAGGAAAAAGGTTTGTCAGAAACATACACCATTTCCATTCATCACATGCAAGCACTAGGTGTAGCCTACATATAAGGATAACTCATCGTGTCTGAGACTGATTGCATGAAACAATATCAGGTTAGTTGGAGAAAGGTTTAAAAGAAAACAAAACTTGCAAAAAAATATGAAACTAATTGATCTGTTTGTGAAATTTAGTATGCAAATAGTATCAGAACACATAAATATCTTAATCATAACAAATGCTGACTAAAATGCCCAGAGCCAATAGCAGAGTCCTAGTGCAGTAGCAGAAAAAGTTTAAGAGACTGAAGAGAAGTGAAGCTTTAGATCTTTTGATGGGGTGATTTTTGATCTTTAGCTGAGGTGCAGGAAATAAAATATGACTCACGAACTTGTTTTTGAAGGATGAACTACAAACGGACAATTCCAATAAGATGTCTCGAACACAGAATTGCACTAATGAAGCAAAAAAGAGTTTAAAAAAAAAGTAAAAAAGTTAAATTAATACCTGAGAAAGGCCAACGATGTTAAAGCCACTACTCAGTTCCTCCATTTCCTTCACCTGACATCAACAAATGAGGCTGTGGCATATTTCTACAAAACTCTAACCACCCTTTTGATGTGAAATTAAGTTGCCCAAAAATAGTTGTATTACCTTTTCACAAACAATATCTGTCTGTAAACATGTAAAGTTACAGTATTAGGAGTACTTCATAAAAAAAATTGTTTCAGGAGCAAGATCAGCATAGCATTATAAGGTGAACCAACCTGTTTTTGAAGGGGCATAACCCATGAGTCCACTGCACCCTTGCCAATTTCCCTTACAGAATACAAAAGAATCCATAAAAATATGACATCAACAGTATACACAGAGGCTAAATCACAAGCAATAAACAAGAAATTTCTTGTATAACTATAAGCAGTGGCCAAACACAATATAAAAACTCTGAGAGAATTGAATGACTATCTATTGAAAATTAAGCATAATGCATAGGCTAGAACTACTCCAAAAACTAAGTTATTTTATGCCAGCCACTACAGCTATCGATGTCACACTCTACCAATAAAGATCCTCAAAGTAATCGCTATCTGGCCTTCATAGTTGAGCCTTACAAGTTAAAAACTCAAAATAAGACACAAGTTGAGCCTTACAAGTAACTGACCATGCAACTGTTTCTTTCCATCAACTCCAATCATGGAAATAAAAGTGTAAAAAAGCATACGATACAAAAAAAAAAAAATGATTGAAATTATCCCAACAAGTAACCTTGACAAAGAATTTCCCCGTCTATCAGCAAATCAGGTTAAGCAGTCATTTCACTGAAGACCCGAATCGACCACCATATCACTAGACAAATCATATCGTCTTCGCTCCATTAACGAAACGATAGACCGAAACAAGATAAAGGTAACAACATCGACCTTAAAAAATTCGATCTTCGCAATAAAATCCCAACAAAATCATAAGAAGATGGACGGAGTTACCCACAAGCAGTATCCTTGAGAATTAGACCACTCGCCCAGAAGCTCTGTGAAGTGCTTCATCCCCCGATTACCACATGCGTCTCCAATTCCTGGCCAAAGTGAACTACAATATCGATTAAAAGAACCTAAAATTCGCCTACTTTTCACAAACCGGCCATCAACCAAACTAGAGCCAGAACCCCTCTACCGTCTACCCAACCTAGGAGATTGCAATACAAGGACATATACGCAAATGAACGAACCATGTATGACGATAAACGGCAGAGAAAACGAGCTCGGAAGATAAAACACGAAGATCGCGAGTGCGAAGATGATCTTTAGCTTCGAAGTGCCCATCCCCAAATCTCCGACAGCAATCAGCAAGTGAGGAAGTGGCTGCAAGAAGCGGGATTCTGGGAATTTCTTTTCTTGGAGGGAGACCAGAAAAGATATTCTTCGTGTGTATATATTGTGGTTGCTAGTTTGGCGAGAAGATTTGTGTAGCGTCGCGTGTGCTCTCTGGCGATAAAGGTACACGCTCAAGAAAAGTATCGATCAAGCCCCATAAAGGCGTGGAGAAAATAAATCATTTCTGTGCTTGATTATAAAATAATTAGGATAGGCATATGATTTGAATTTATTTTGAAATTAATCTATTATTAATTATTTATATGTTATATTTATTTTAAAAATAAATTAACGATTTTAGAGACTTATAATGACTAAAATTGTAATAAGAGAATCTCTCATAATTTTTTTAGTATTGAATAATTTTATCGTAGTGTTATCTCTCTAAAATTTATAAATTAATTTATAAATTAAGCACATATATTAAGTTAAAGCATGTATATAATCAAATTAAACAACTTCGGTGAGACAGTTGAAAATCTTTAGAATGTGAATTGATGAAAATGAACTTTAAAGCTCGAAGTATATATAAAACTTTGAAATCACTAGGCAGATAAATGACTTCTAAATTTGAAGTAAATATAGTCAAATTGAGCGGTTCGACCAGAAGAATCTAACGTTGGGAGAAATGTGAGAGAGAGCTAGAAGTTCGAAGTTCGTCATCGCCTATTATCGTCGCTGGCTACCACCAACAACATTCTGGCCTATTGTCGTATTGTAACCTAATTCTCATTCTCGATTTACATCTGATCTTGTAATCATTACTCGGAAGATTTAAATTTTGTACTCCAAAATAGATATATAGTGGAGCATTTTTACTGGGCAAGACCCTATGATTTTTTCCTCTCTTTCTGGGTTTTTCCATATAAAAATTTTAGAGTTTCTTATTCTCTTTTCAACAATCTATGTGTGTGATAGATTTTCATACAGGTTAAGATGTGAAGTTTTATTCTATCACAACTGATTTTTTGGCACGCAACAGTTTGTCGTTGTATGTAGGGCTGAGAAATTTGCTTGAAGATCGTTAATCGCTCGAAAGTCAGGTCGTATTTTAGCTTGAATCGAGCTAAACAAGCTGAGCCACGAGCTTAATTGTTGCTCTGTTTTAAATTCGAGCCGATTTCGATCCGTAGTTAAATCGGCTCATTCGATTTTTCGAACGGCTCGAATCTGTCTTTGCGGCTGCGAATCGAATCACGAAGCGGCGAATGGTGATTCTCCTTCTCTCTCGAGTCCGTGAGATCAAAGGTGAGCGATATCTAACATGATGGTTTTGATTTTCAAATTCCATCCTCCAACGCTTCGTAACTCCGACTTTGTGAAGACCTTGACTTCTTTGAGTTCTTTCTCTCATTCTCGGTTTCTTATATTTGCGGTTGCAGCTAGGGCTTAAGAAAGGGCTGAGAACGATTCTCGATTCTTCGCCTCTTCGGTCCTCACTGATCTCTTCAGGTTTTCTCGCTTCGTGATTCTATGAATCGTGCTTTATTTCTTAGCCCTCTCTGAGGCGCAGCCGCGCAGACTTGCATTGTTTGCAGTGCCAGTGTCTCCGTTTTTTCTCTGTGATAGAGTCATTGTTATTTCTTAACTTCGCAACTTGGCTCAACTGCTCAGTTTGTTTCTTTGCTCAAGACTCATTTCTACGGTACAGAGACAGTAGCAATATTGGTTAGTTTATGACATAGATGTTCGTTAGTTATTTGTTTTTATATATTATAGTTTCATAATTCATTTGATCATATCTTGATTACTCTTGAGTCTTGAGTCTTGACGGCAATCTCAAAGCCGATCAACACAATCAATGATATATTGGATTAATACTTGATTGTCCCTTTGTGGTACAATTTCTCATGTACATCTTGTGAAAGAAAGATTATATTTATGTCATCTTAAAATTAATCGTGTGGATTGTCCTTTTAGCCATGATATGTGGATAAAATTTTAAAACCATGATATGTGAAGAAGAAAAAAAGTGATCTTAAGTTGAATGCTTTAACAATTTTCTTATTTTGTAACTGTAACTGAAGCATGCAGCTGAACCCTTTAGCTTTCATTTGTTGATATTATCTCATTATTTTGTATGCGACAGACAATCTAAGTTTATGGTAATCAATGCTTGCAGCCTTTGTCACACATAATACAGGCATTGGATTTTAAATTCCAAATCATCTCAATGATGATTCATGTTGGTCCTTTTTTAAGAAGTTTCAAATGATTTATTGTCATTTTTGCTGATTTGAGTGTCTGTTTAATTGGGTGAACACTTTTAGATTCTTTAGCTAAGTTTTTTTTTAAGATCATTGAATTATTTACATTTTCAGGATCAGATGGTTTCCATGAAAAATATGAAACATTAGTTTACCATTGAATTAGTCGGTTTGGACTTTCCAAAAAATTTTGATTGCTATTTTTCCTAATCTCAATTATAACCGAAGTCTTAATTATCTGAACGAACTGATTTATTTAAATAATATCTTAAATTACATGTGGTTGATGTTATATTAAGTTTTTTTTGTAAACTCTTAAAATTAGTTATTCACATACAAATTATAATTATTTGTTGAATTACATATGAGTTTATAAATGAATCATATTATATTTGTATAGAAATAATGGAAAGTCACTCTCAAAGCAAATCAAATAGTTCCTCAACTCAACCTCATGCTGAAACTGCAAAAAATGATATTGATAGTGTCGATGAAATTACTTGTATAGATGATAGAAAGGGTAAAAGATAATGTTCTGAAGTTTGACAATATTTTTTAGAAAAATCATACAAAAGTACAAATAAATTATTGTGTTAAGTCTTATGTTAAATAGAAAACTGGTACTACATCTCAATTGAGCAGACATTACAAAATGAATCACTACAGCAAAAATAGTGTTAGAGAAAAGAGACAAAAGTTTTTTGATCCTATAAGTGAGGACCTTGAAGAAATTGATTTGATTTCTAGTTTGTGTGTTTTAACTACTTATGATCATAACAGAATTAAAAATATTGTTGCTAAGATGATCATTGTTCATGAATATCCCTTTATGACAGTTGAACATTTATGGTTTAATATTTTGATGAAATCTATGAATCCAAACTACCGTAAAATTTTTAGATTTGGTGTCAAAGAAGAGTGCATGAAAGTATATGAAGTGAAAAAAAAAAACTTAAAAAAGTTCTAAAATTAACTGAGATAGTTTCTATTACTAGTGATTGCTGGACATTAAGCCAAATAATTGATTATATGTCTCAGTGCATTACATTAGTTCTAATTGGAAATTACAGTCCAGGATAATTAGTTTTATTGATTTAGATCCTCCTCACAGTGGAGCTGTGATATCTGAAGTCATTTATGAAATTTTGTTGCAATGGGGTATTCAAAATAAAATTAGCACTATAACTTTGGAAAATGCATCATCAAATGATGTACTAAACCCGAAAGTATTATTTACTGATTTATGGTAATGGGGGATTTCTTTCATGTTCGTTGTGCTGCTCATATTTTAAATCTAATGGTGCAAGATGGCTTGAAAGAAATTGATAATATAATCAACAATAAAGTCACTATGCATTGATGTTCCCACACATTGAAACTCAACATACAAAATGTTGGAGTCTGCATTTTACTACAAGACTGTTTTTCCATAATATATTTTGAGAGATCTTAATTACATATGGTTACCTTCTGAGAAAGATTGGAATCATTTTGATAAGGTTAGAGAGTTGTTTCACATTTTTCATCGAATAAATGAAATGTTTTCTAGCTCTAACTATCCTACTGCAAATAGGCTTCTTCCAAATCTAATATTAATTAAGAAGACCTTAGATATATAATATTTATCTGATAGTCTTTTCATTTCTAATATGACAAGCACTATGAAGGCAAAATTTGATAAGTATTGTGCAAATTGTTCGTTATTATTCTCAATTGCATGCATTATAGATCCAAGAATAAAATTATTTGTCATTAATTATTACTATCAATATATTTATGGCTATGATATTATTGATGAGAAAAAGGACACAGTGAAACAAAAATTATTTAAGCTCTACTCTTTCTATGTTGTTGATAAACAACATACAACTAAAGAAAATATAGGAGCACCTACTATACAATTTGAATCAACATCTACAATAGAAGGAAGTCACATTTTGTCGATGATGGTTGTATGATTTTATAATTTTACCGGCCTTTTAGTTCAGTAAATCTAACTTAGAGATATACTTAGATGAAGCTTGTGTGAAATGTCCTGATTCAGAATTTGATATTTTAGATTGGTGGAAAATGTCTGTCATGAAGTACAAGATACTATCAAAGATGACAAAAGATATTTTTACAATTCTAATACTGTTTCCTGAGCCTTTCAGGTAGTGTGCTTAGTGATTATAGAAGTTCTATTTTGCCTAAAACATTGGATGCCTTAATATGCAGTGGAAATTGGATTCGTGCAGCGTACAAAAATTCAAAAGAGCCCATGATAATATTTTCATCATTCTATTTTTTTTATATATAGTGAAACTACACTCTATTTAATTTTTTCAATAAAAACAACGCATTCTTTGCATTTCCAGTTTGACATCTTAGATGAAGAAAACTTAGCTATATCTGTGCCTGGAAGCTTGAGTGTGGATTCACAAATTTGAATTTCATGAGGGTAACATTATTTTATGTGCTTTCACAATATGCTTTTGTAAGTTGTAAGTTGTAATTACTATTTTATGTATTGTAGACTATAACAATTAACGTTTATTTTTAATTTTGGATGCCCAATGATAAAATTATACTGAGATGACTTTTGAGAAAAATGGTGAATTTTGATTTTTTAATATATTGGTTTGGTCAATGAAAAAATTTGAGACCACTTAGGGTGACAAAATACTATTACAGTTTTCTGCTTTGAAATTGTGGCTTATGACAAATTGCAATATTTAAAATTTGATTTTTTAAAAATTGTGGCTTACTTTCTCAATTTTTGTACTTGTTACAATGTTAATTCTACATTTCAATTGTAGTTTTTTCAATCATGAAAATGGAAGGTTGGAAGACTTGTTTCAATTACGTTGTAATACTATTTGCACATTTTAATAGTTGAAGAACTTTCTTGAGCTTTCGAAATCATTTTGCATTTTCATATAATTAAAGTTGATGCTTTTCAGCATCTTATCACCCTAAAAAATACCAATCATCTCAGTATTTTGAGGGCAAAAAAATAAAATAAAAAATGCAATCAATTCTTGGGGTTTAGTTATGCTCTCTCATGTATAAACCATTGTATTTGCAGTTTAGACTTCTGATCTTTGTTGTGCTTTGCTGAAAACTGAATCGTGGACCTAATGCTAACTTTCTATGCCTCAAAGAAGATAAAGAAAAACTTCTTCATCTTCAATATTTAAGGGAAATTTATTGTAGGTAAAATGTTGCTATCAAATGTCTTTGTGATAAATTGGCATTCAAAATTAAGACAACTTGTTGTCTGCCACTACCTTCTGCAATATTATCTCCACCGTTGCTTGATAACAAAAAAATTAAATCAAGCCATTGGTTTACTCATCTGTACCGTTTCTACTATCACTTATTTGTACCAATATGGGATCAATACTGTGAGTAGATATAGGGGCTGAACTATTCTTTCATTTGCATTTCTGTATAAGTCCTCTTACTTATTATTTTACTGGAAGAGCTGAATACAAGATTATATGAGCTTCCTGGAATTATTACATCTAAGATAAGTATTGGCTGTCTTCAAACGCTACATAATTGTAGTGTTAGGCTTGGGAGCTTGTGGTGCAGGAGGCTGTACTTGGCTTGAGATTTCTGGTTGCTACGAGGGCGTAAGTTTAGTGCTAGGAGGTCGAGTTGTCACACCCCAAATGACCTATTCTGTGGGAGGTGTAAATGTAGATGACTCGATTAGACACAGATTCCACAAACACATTCCAACATGTGACATTTTAGAACAAGCAAGTGAAATTTGTATCTCATCAAATCACAAACAAATTCACGTATTTTATTTTCCATATCTAATGAATTCATATCACAAAAATTGGAAGCATGAGAATTTTCAAGTTTGTACACAAATACAGAGTAACTAAAGGCATCAGTATAATTTTATATGTACCCAAAAAGCCTTTATAATCTTTCAAAACTATAAACCCAAAACTGTACAAATCAATAAAACTTACTAGCTTCTACCCTCCTCGTCCTTGCCTGAAATTATCAATAGTATCATCATAAGCTAAAGCATAGTGAGATAAATAAAGTTAAAGTAAGCTCATAACAAGACAATAGAAATAAGCGTGCATGTACATTTAAAATTTGCAGTAAAGTAAGAGTGGTAAAATATGCTGCAAAATATAACTAAACAATATTTTGTAAAATAGTACTATATAAATAATTTGTCATTTCATAAGAGTCGATAATTTATTCAGTTATTTAATGAAAATAATTTTTATTCTATATCAAATCCTTTTCCCATAAATATCATTTATAATTGCATAGGTTTTCATTTTCATAACATAAGGGTCGTCACCAAATAAAGTCAAGATAAGGCGGTCGGTTATCTACTTGCCTACTCCCCTTATACCAATTGGTCTACTCCATGGCCCCAACCTCAATGCCAGAGTCGAGAATACTAAGATTCCCTGTTAAAGGCTTATCTCGTCAAAACTTTTCTATCTGCATAGATTTTTATAACATAATATTTCTATCATAATTTCCTAACATTTCTTTGTTTATCACATTATTTCATTTAGCAATTAATAATGCATGTTTTAAAACATTTTCATATGCACAGTCATATGCATATCAAGATAATATGATATTAAGACAATTGACTGACTAACTTATAATCATTGTAAATCGGTAATATATATTAGGTCAGGTAATAAGCATTTGTATTTGCCTATAATATGATAGGAATTTCTATATGTCATTCATATAATATTAATAAAATCAGTAAGAATCGGTAGGAACAGTGACATACATTAGGGCTATAGAAATTGAATTTAAATTAACAATTATGTGTCTCACCTCAGTGTCATGATATGCTCGATGTTTTCTTGAGTACACAACCTATAATGGAAATATCTCTTCTAAATATATGAAATTTATAAATAAATTTAACATAGCAGTGTCTCAAGCTTAAACTTCATTCTTACCTGAAGTTGATGTCTCCTCATATAATCTTTCGTAACACAGGAGCACGACTCCGAAGTACTCTTAACTAATGTCAATACTAATTACCTGATTAAATTAACATAAAATAAAAGTAAAAAAATGCCAATACAAATCCCCCATTCTAATTCACAATCCAATATCGATCCTAGTAGAAAATGAAAGCAGGAAAATTTTGCATACTTACCTAACTGCCAAAAGCAACTATTCCTTAGCAATTTACGGAACTTCCTATCACAATTTCTTGCACTAAGTAAGGTTGTCGGCCGAAGGAAATGGAATAGAAAAGAAACCTAGCAAGTCACGAAACTCCCAGGGCTACCCTTCTATCGGCCAGACGAATGCCAACAGCACCGACGAACTCATCGACGATTTGCCTCACGTGACGAATGGTTCCAGGAAGCGAGGGTTCAGCGGCCGACATGATTCCTTTGCTCGAGCTTGTGCGATCTGCCACGTGAAGCCAGCTTGAAGCCACCGAAGAAGAAGAAAGGGATTACCCGCGGCTTGGAGGAGACGGAGCCGCAATTCAAATTTGTGGCTAGAGGAAATGAAATAAAAAGGAACGAGTATACCTTTCGATAGATCCCAGCCAAACACGTGAATTCCTTAATCCAGCCACCGCTGCATGCCAAAGAAGTGGGTTTCGGTGCTACAGTAATATTACTATAATACCAAAATTAGATTATTTAAATAAAAAAAATTATTAGCTTTGGGTATTACAATATCCCCCTCTTAAAAAATTTTGTCCTCAAAATTTCTTCTCAATCATTCAAACAGGAAGAAAAACATCTGTCTCATCTCTTATTCAACCTCCTAAGTAGCTTATTTGATTGGTCTGTACTTCCATTTAATTTTAACATAGGAAATTTATCTGTTTCTTAATTTCTTCACATCAAATTCTAAAATATTTTCTGGCTCTAATGCATAAGTCAAATCTGGTTGTATTTCAAACTTTGTGTATGAAATCTTCTGCTCTGAATTTGTGATCTATTTTCTCAACCTTGAAATGTGAAAGACATTGTGAATGTTTGCCAGTTCAATGGGTAAACAAGCCTGTAAGCCATATTGTCAATCCTTTCAGTGATTTCAAAAGGTCCTATGTACCTATGGCTTAATTTACCTCCGTAATTAAATCTACTAATTCCTTTCATAGGTTTGACTTTCAAGAATACAAATTCTCCAACTTGAAATTCAACAGCTCGATGTTTTAAGTCGTAATACTTCTGCTGATGATCCTGAGCAGCTTTCAATCTATCATTGATTAATCTGATTTTCTCTATAGCTTGATCAACCAACTCTGGACCTAACAACTATCTTTCTCCTACTTCGACCCAACTCAATGAAGTTCTACACTTTTGACCATACAGTGCTTCATATGGAGCCATCTGAATACTAGATTGATAACTATTATTGTAAGCAAACTCGATAAAAGGAATATGATCTTCCCAGCTACCTCCAAAATCTAAAACACATAGCCTCAACAAATCCTCTGAGACTTGAATTATTCTTTCTGATTGTCCATCAGTCTGAGGATGAAAAGCCGTACTTAAGTATAATTGTGTGCTCAAGCCTCTCTGAATTTCATTCTATAATCTGGAAGTAAATCTACCATCTCTATCAGAGACGATTACTTTTGGAACACCATGAAGTCTTACAATTTCTTTAACATATAATCTAGATAATTTATCAACTGAGTCTGTCTGTTTCATAGGTAAGAAATGAGCTGACTTGGTCAATCTATCGACAACAACTCAGATATTATCACGACCTTGCCTGGATCTAAAAAATCCCATAACAAAATCCATTACAATTTCTTTCCACTTCCACTCAGGTATAGGTAATGACTGTAACAATAATCTGATGCTCGCCTTTAACAATCTCGACAAGCTTGATATTTAGAAACATATTCTGTATGTCTTCTTCTTCCCGACCATCAAAATGCTGCTTTTAAATCTTTATATATTTTCGAACTACCTGGATGAATAATATATCCCGCCTGATGAGCCTCCTGAAAAATTTCATGTCTCAATTCAATATCACTTGGTACTCATAATTATGAATTCTTCTGAATAACACCCTCTGCATCTACAGTAAAATTCTGATTCTTCCTAGTTTAGATTTGTTCAATGGATTTCTGATATCCACGATCCAACTTCTGTGCAGCTTTGATTCTGTCAAATAAAGTTGATTGCTTAATGCATCTGCCACCACATTAGCTTTGCCTAGATAATACTGAATATTTAAATCATAATATTTAATGAACTCGAGCCATCTTCTTTGTCTTAGATTCAATTCTTTTTGTGTAAATATATATTTAAGACTCTGATGATCAGTAAAAATTTCACATTTCACTCCTGTACAAGTAATGTCACTAAATTTTAAGAGCAAACACAACAGTTGTTAACTCTAGATCATGAACGGATAATTTCTTTCATGATGTTTTAATTATCTTGAAGCATAAGTAATTACTCTTCTGTTCTACATTAAAATACAACCCAAACCTTTTAAAGATGCATCACTAAATATTTGGAATCCCTCAATCCCTGATGGAATAGCTAAAACTGGTGCAGTTGTCAAATGCTTTTTCAATTCTTGAAAATTCTGCTCGCATTCAATTGTCCATTGAAATCTGACATCATTTCTCATTAAATTAGATAGAGGCATGAGAGAAAATCTTGATGAAACTTCTTGTAATAACCTACTAAGCCTAGAAAATTACAAACTTCTGTAACATTCTTTGGTGTAGGTCATTCCAAAATTGCCTTTACTTTGAGAGGATCAACAAAAACTCATTTGCCACTAATAATATGACCTAGAAATGCGACACTACGCATCCAAAACTCATATTTTAAAAATTTGGCATACAATTGATTCTGCCTTAATAACTCTAAAATAATACTCAAGTGATTTGCATGTTCTTCATCTGTTTTAGAATAAATCAGAATATCATCAATGAAGATGATAATAAACTGGTCCACCAAGGGTTTGAAAATACGATTTATTAAGTCCATAAAGACTATAGGAGCATTAGTTAAACCAAATGGCATAACAAGAAATTCATGATGTCCATATCTAATTTCAAAAGCTATTTTAAAAATATTAGTATCTTTAACTCTAACTTGATGATATCCAGATCTCAAATCAATTCTGGAAAATACCATAGCTCCTTCCAACTGATTAAATAAATCATCAATCCTCGGTAGTGGATACTTGTTCTTGATTATCACTTTATTTAACTCATTATAATCAATACACAATCGCATAGACCCATCCTTTTTCTCAACAAAGCATCGGTGTACTCCACGGTAAGTTGTTGGGCCTAATAAATTCTTTGTCTGTCAATTCCTGCAACTAACACTTTAATTCATGCAATTCCTTAGGAGCCATCCTGTAAGGAGATTTATGTATAGCAGTTGTACCAGGTTGTACATCAATCTCAAACTCCACTTCTCATTTTGGTGGCAACCCTAGTAATTCCTCAGGAAACACATCAGGAAATTCAGAAACAACTGGAATGTTTTTCAGCTCAAACACTTCCTCATTCAACACATCTAATTTGGCCAGAAATACAATTTCACCACTTCTTAAATATTGACTCAATTTCACTTCACTAATCAAAGAAGACACAATATTCTTATCACAAGAAAAATAAAATGATTTTTCACCAGGCACGCAAAATTTCACTCTCCTCTTCCAGCATTCAATTGTTGCAAAGTATTTGATCAACCAATCCATACCTAGTATAATGTCAAAATGTCTAATTGGTAAGATAATTAGTTCCATAGAAAATTATTTATCTTGAATGTTAATGTCAACAACATATTTTCTATTTATACTCAAACTATCACCAGAAGGCATCACCACATTCAATACAGGTGTGAAATAACTAGTATCAACTGGTAAACTGGTGGAAAAAGAATCAAAAATAAACAAATGTGAAGCACCAGAATCAAACAGAACTGAACTCAAATGATATGAAATTTTAAGCATACATGACACCACTTCATTTGATTCCTTCGCTCGGGTGATGGCAAAACTCGACTTTCTTGGAGGGTTGGTTTTACGCTCAAGTTTCTCTTTTTCTTGAATTAAGGTTTCCATTAAGCGTGTTACCCGGCGCTTCCGGCTTCCAAAACTTTCTTTATTAACCTTGTCCTTGATAATTGAATAATTTTATATCCTTCTTCTTCTCCAATGGGCAATCTGTTGCACGATGTCGAACCTGACCACATTTATATCATTTCCCTGATCCAGCTAAAGATTGTCCAAAATATCTCTTTCCACACTTATCACAAATATGTTTCTCAACTGAATTTATTTCTATTTATTATCAAACTTAAATTTCTTGCTAGAGAAATCTGGCTTTCGTTCAAAGCTTTTGCGCTTGCTCGCCTGCGAATCTCAATGTTGCTTGGAAAAGTTCAACTCATTTTCAATCCCTTTTCTTTCAACTAACACCTAAACTCAGATATCAAATGGTGCTAGTGTCAACCTTAATTGATCTCTTAGGCCTCGAAAAAATCTATGACATTTATCTTCCTGTGTACCGATATAATGTGGAGCATATCTAGAAAGAGAAGTGAACTGCCTTCATATCAGATATCATTGAATTAGATTGAAAATTTTGTCTTGTGAAGCAAGTCTAGCTAATAGTGGAATAAACCAATCCTTGAACACTTTAACAAAGTTACCCTCATTTGATCTATGTAATAGGTATCATTTCAAACCTCTCCTTGTGTTGAGCCACCACCTTTTCTCTCCCTTCTAATACAAAGTAGACTACTCTTCTATTTTCGTGGCAAATCATCCCATCCGTAATTTTTTCCAATTTTAAGCACAATCTCGCCACTATGGATCACTAGCTCCCTTGAATGCTGGTGGCTTGAATGATTGAAATATCCTCAAATGCTGATTGAACCAAACTCAGATCTGGGCCCACTTATCGTAGATTTTTTCATAGATGCTAACTTATCAACTACTTGTGAAATCAGCTGAACTACCCCTTACAATTCATCAGATCTACCTTCACCACTTGCTCTAGGGTGTATTTCACTCCTGTTAGAATTATCTCCATCATGTAGTTCAGGATTTGTAGCTAGTCTGGAGGACTAACCATCTAACCTTTCTGGCATTTTTTCAGGCAAATTACTCTGTAATTACAATAATTATTTATTTGATACATATTTATTAAATATTATGCATGCATGAAGTTAAGAATATATAGATTCCTAACCCAAAATTAATCATCTTATAACTCTGTATTGATCAATTCAATACTTATTCTAAATCTAAATCATGCTTTCATTGCTATTGCTCATCAATCTTTTTGCTCTCAACCTTTTTGCTTTGATACCACTTTCTGTCACACCCCAAATGACCTCCCTATTCTAGGGTCAGTCTGAGGTGTAACAAAATATGATGGCTCGATTAGACACAGTTCCACCAACACATTCTAACATGTGACATTTCAAAACAAGTGAAATTTGTATCTCATCAAATCATCACAAATAAATTCATATATTTTGTTTTTTTTAACTAATAAATTCATATCACAAAAATTGGAAGCATGAGAATCTTCAAGTTTGTACACAAATATAGAGTAACTAAAGGCATCAGTGTTAAAATTTTGTACATACCCAAAAAGCCTTTATAATCTTCCAAAATTATACACCCAAAATTATACAAATCAACAAAACTGACTAGCTTCTACCCTCATCGTCCTTATCTGAAATTATCAACGGTATCATCATAAGCTAAAGCTTAGTGAGACAAATAAAGCTAAAGTAAGCTCATAACAAGATAGTAGAAATAAGCATGCATGTACATTTGAAATTTGCAGGAAAGTAAGAGTGGTAAAATATGTAACTAAGATTGTAAAGTAGTACTATATAAATAATTTGTCATTTTATTATCATTTCATAGGAGTCGATAATTTATTCAGTTATTTAATGAAATAATTTCTATTATATATCAAATCCTTTTCTGAGAAATATCATTTATAATTGCATAGGTTTTGACTTTCATAACATATGCCATCACTTTACTAAAGCTAAAAGTGGTAGCCATATACTCTTTACTAATAGCTTACATCGTTGGTTCCGCTCAATGGCCCCAACCTCAATGTCGGAGTCGGGAATACTAAGATCCTCTATTAAAGGCTTATCTCGTCAGAACTTTTGCCTATATGCACAGATTTTTATAACATAATCTTCCTATTATAATTTTCTGACATTTCTCTGTTTATCATATTACTTCATTTAGCAATTAATAATGCATGTTTTAAAATATTTTCATATGCATAGTCATATGCACAACAAGATCATATGATATTAAGTCAATTGACTAACTGACTTATAATCATTGTAAATCGGTAATATATATTAGGATAGGTAATAAGTATTTATATTTGTCTACAATATGACAGAATATATATATATGTCATTCATACAATATTAATAAATAAAAAATTAGTAGAACATGACATACATTAGTGGCTATAAAATGAATTTAAATTAACAATTATGTCTCACCTCGATCGTGTGCTCGATGTTTCCTTGAGTACACAACCTATAATGGAATAACTCTTCTGAATACATAAAATTTATAAATAAATTTAATGTAGCAGTGTCCCAAGTTTAAACTTCATTCTTACCTGAAGTTGATGTCTCCTTATATAATCTTTCGTAACACAGGAGCACGACTCCGAAGTACTCTTAACTAATGTCAATACTAACTACCTGATTAAATAAGCAAAATAAAATTAACAAAAATTCCAATACAAATCTCTCATTCTAATTCACAATACAATATCGGTCCTAGTAGGAAATGAAAGTAGGAAAATTCTGCATACTCACCTAATCGCTAAAAGCAACTATTCCCTAGCAATTTATGGAACTTCCTATCACAATTTTCTGCACCAAGGAAGACTATCGGCCGAAGGAAATGGAATAAGAAAGAAACTTAGCAAGTCACGGAACTCCTAGGGCTACCCTCCTATCGGTCAGGACCCGAAATGCCAACCACGAGCTAGCCGACTCACGAAACCCTCATCTTGCGCAATTTGCTTCACGTGACGCATAAGTTGACAAAGTCAAGGCAAGAGCGGTTCCAAAAAAGCCAACATGGGATTCCTCCGCTGAGCTCACGCTGCCTGAGGCGTAGTCCAGTTGAAGTCGGTGAGAAGAAGGAAGGGATTAGCTGCGGCTTGGAGGAGACGAACCCACAATTCAAATATACGGCTAAAGGAAATGAAATAAAAAGGAATGGGTATACCTTTCGATAGATCCCAGCTAAACAAGCATCGAATACCTTAATCTAGCCGCTGCATGCCAAGGAAGTGGGTTTCGGTGCTACAATAATATTGCTACAGTAACAAAATTAGATTATTTAAATAAAAAATTATTAGCTTTGGGTATTACACGAGTTGCGTGCATTGTATGGGTAGGTGATGTATAACGCACTATATAGGAGACACTGCAGGTTAGCTTTGGCTTTGTGGTGTTCAAACTGCCTTAGTTTGATGTATGGGAGGGGCTGCTTGAAGGCTCCAAGGAGTTGGACAATAATGATCTTCCTATTCTATTTTAGTGGATAATCTGGCGACAACAAGTTGTTTACAAATAAGATATATTCGTTGTCTCACATTGCGTTTTGGAATAATTGGCTCTTCCTTACTTCTATCTGGGTTGTTCTTACTGGTTTAGGTTGTTTCATTGTTTGGTTGGCTTGTTGGTCCGTCTCCGTGTGCTATTATCCATGGTTTGGTTGGCTTGAAATTGCATCATGTTAAGCATTCTATTATATTATGTTCTTTCCTATCATGATTGGGTATGTTTAGACTCCCTCTCTCTTTCAGGTCGCTTAGTCAGCGGGCTTTTTCCTTGAGGTTTTTTTATGCTATTTGGTACGATTTTTTTGGTTCTTTGCGCTTTTGTCTCTTCAAAAATCATTGTCGGGTTCAGTATCTATTTTGTTGTTTTGGTGTTTGCCAGCATGCTATTTCTAGATATTATGGCTACAGGCTAGTTTTTATGGTTTCTCTTGTGGATGGTTCCTTGTTCTCTTAATTGATGATTGAATAATCATCATATCCGTGATCTTAAACTTGTAATTCACAGTGATCATGCTATTATCAAGGGGACTATTAAAATATGTATTGTTGATCCTGAATGGTTTTTATTTTGAACTCAAGCCTGGCCTTTTACTCTGATGATTGTAGTGTATTTCATCCCTTTAGCTGTGGCCTTGATTTTTCTGTTAGCTTACTAGTTAAGTTTTTGCTTGACTCTCTTTGATATGAATATTTATTGTTGTGGTCTTATTATCAATATGGTGGATGTGCCCAGAATTTTTAGCTGGTTTGGGATTTTGTTGGCTGTGCATTCTCATGACTTGTGGGCATTATTTGGTGATTCATATCTTATATGGGGTGGGTGGCATCCCTTTACCATTTCGATCTATGCTGCCTTCTTTTTTATTATGTATGCAGGTATTAAAGACCATATCAACTCCTCCAAATGGAAGTCGCTCCACCTCGTGTATGTGGGATATGAAGGCGGGATGATTTCACTCATCTTTTGGTTGGTAGTAGCACTCTGATGTAACCCTTCATTGAAGTTTGGATGCTTATGTTTGTGGTTGCCAAAATTTGTGTGGAAGCAGCTCTCACTAGATCTTCTATAATTCACTCATTTTATTCTGTTTTCACCTTTAATTTGATATGTATTGCTTTATTTGTGCTAACTCTTTTACCTAGATGCTTGCAGATTCGATGTTATTTCACTAATGTTTCTTCCAACAAAAAATTTTGATCCATCATTGGTGGCTCTCATTGGATGGCCGTGCAACCTCAATCTATTTTGAGCTTTTTTTTATTTTAATGGCTATTTGGCCTCGCAACTGAGTCTACAAGTGAAACATAGAAATTTGTATAGATTGCAAATACTTGCAGATGATTATAACTCTCTTTGAGTCATGATAATCAATTTAAATATGTGCTCTTGATATTGTCTTTTATTTATATTTTTGTAAACTTAATTTTTTTGTATTGGCTAAACACAATTAAATATGTATAATGTAATTGTTATATTGATTTAAATTTCAATTTTATACAGTAAATTCAAGCAAATTTCAATTTATGTGATTTTTTTTCTTTGTGCTACTGTGTATTAAGTTTGAGCTACTTAAATCAAAACGAGCCAGCTCGTTTTTAATTTCGAGCCAAAAAAAAGTCCAAACCTAAACCAAAAAAAGCGAGTCAATTGTTCGCCATCGAGCTTGATTCACATTCGATCCAAGCTGGCTCCAAAGCAATGTCTACGAGCTACAATCTGAATTTGAGCCATCATAAAATACATTCAAGCTGATTTCGAGCCAGTCCTGGATCGGCTCAAAATCGGATTGTTCTCAGCCCTAGCTGTCTGTGAGAAATATTTCCTTTATATTTTTAGAATGGTTGATAATTTGACTTTATGTTCAGCATAACATCATATATATGGTGGAGAAAATCTTACTTTGGAGAAATACATAAAAAGAATGAAGATTTATCAAACTCCGATCCTTCAATTTTTGTTAGAAACTAGGGGGGATCTTAATATCAAAAGATCGTTCAAATCAATATTATGTATATCCAATTGATTATCAGTTCAAGAAGCAACTCAATGATGTGGAGTAATTACAACATTAAAAAAATATATAGCTTTGTAAATCGTGATTCTTCAATTATACTTGTGGGAAAATAAGGCAAAGGTCAAGAAACAACTTTGACTACAATCTCAAGTATTTGTTTTGATTTGACCTCTTCCACACAAATTAACATCATCAAGTAATACTCTGACAAATAATATTAGAAAAATTAAATGTTTAACTTCTTTCACACAGGTTAATGTCATCGAGTAACACTTTGACAAAATAACCTCGAATGAGAGTTAAAACTATTGATTTCTTTCACACATGTTAAATGTCACCGAATAACGCTCTGAAAAATAATCTCGAATAGGACAAAAATTATTTATGGATTTCTTCCCTGGAAGGCAAGCTCCTGAGGAAGAATCGATAGGAAGCTAGTAGTGGACGATGTTCTCACTAGAAAGACTCTAAGAGAGCAAATTGATAGGGTCTCCACTCATCAAAACTTTAGAAGACAAAAGTCTTAGAAGGTACAAATATATTAAAAACCTCAAAAGGCAAAGGCCTTGGAAGGTACAAGTTTACTAAAAATCTCAAAAGATACATGTATACTAAAAAATTAAAGATATATATAAAAATCATAATCACTTTGAAGTCAAAGTTTGAAAAAGATATATGATTACTATCGTCATTGGGGGATAAAATTTTTATAAAAATATATGCACCGCATATCCAGGACAGTTTTAACTTTTACTAAAAAAATTAAAAATAAAATAAAGGATACAGAATCACACTAGAGCCTGAATTTGGGATACGTGCCGCCTAATCAGGTCAGTTTCAAACCCTGAGACTAGTGAGAACTGGAGTCTGCGAGGGTGATCGCACACCGTCATAAAAGTCAGTGGAGGATTTTAGGATTTAAAGAAAGTTGGAAGAACCTGAAAGCACACTGGAGCCTAAATTTGAGATATGCGCCGCCTAACTAGGTAAGTTTTAAGCCTCTATATTGGAGAGAACTGGAGTCAGTGATAGGGGTTGCTTACCGTCATAAAGGTTAATGGAGGATTCCAAGATTTAGAGAAAGTTGGAAGAACCTGAAAGCACACTGAATTTGAATTTGGGATACGTGCCACTCAAGTTAGTTTCAAACCTCGAGTACGAGGAGAACTAAAGCCTACGAGGGGGATCACACACAGTCATGCAGGTCATTGGAGTCCACCATGGGAGAAAAGAAAATATGTGATTTTCCCCCATCCCCTTAAGAGTATTTATACTTAAAAATTGACTTTTCATCTTCTTAAAAAAAAATAGAAGAAAAAATTATTCATATTAAAAAGTTTCCCTCTCTCTCTCTCTCTTCCCTCTTTCCATCTTTTTCTCTCCCTCTCTCACCCTCTTTCTGTCTCTTCCTCTCTCTCTCTCTCTCTCTCTCTCTCTCTCTCTAAGGACAAAGTTAAAAAAACAAAATAAAAAAATCGAGGCCCACAGCCCCCTTTTTTCAAACCAAATGCCACCAATATATATATATATATATATATATATACATATATATATATATATATATATATATATATATATATAATTACAATAATATTTAGTGGTTTTACTTTTTTAATATATTTTTGAACGAAATAAATTTTATCATTCAAAAATAAAAGGTCATATATCCCTCTAAATTTTATAAATTAAACACCGATATGAAGTTAAAGCATGTATATAATCAAATTAAACGACTTAGTGAGACGAGTTCAGCAGTGCTAGAATAAAGTAAAATCGAGTCCAAATGAGCTTAAATTAAGCCCAAAAGTTACATATAAAAATTTCAAAATACTGACTAAAAAATCAAATGACTTCCAAATTTGAAGTGGTTTATAGTCGAAACAGCTTGACCAGAAGAATCCAATGAGCTCAATATCACTCAAATTAAATGTCATTTGAATGGTCAAATCACCAAACAATTATTTATGATCAAATGAATCGATTTGAATCGTCTGAAAATTTTGAGATTTTGGCTACAATGACTAAAACACTTCTCTCAGAATCCTATAAATAGGATCTCATTCTTGTCATGAGGGGAAGAATGAGCTTCGAAATGACTCTTGGGAGAAAGAGAGAGAATTTAGAAGTTCGAGTTCATCATCGGCCGTTGTCTCGTCATGCTTTTACATTCTTGCGCCACCACTAGCAGATTATAAGCCTAGCTACCACCCATAATTTGTAATCTGATTATGTAATTCTCATTATCAGGATTTCTTACATACAATCTTGTGATCCTATTATTAGAAAGATTTAAATATTTTATTCTAAAGCAGATATATAGTGAAGCATTTTTACTGAGCAAAGCCCCGTAATTTTTTTCTCTCTTTATGGAAGATTTCCAAGTAAAAATTATAGAATTTCTTATTTTTTTCAACTATCTGTGTGTGCGCTAGATTTTCATATAAATTAAGATGTGAAGTTTTATTCTATCGCAATTAGTTTTCTGACACGCAACACATAGTAGCCATCGAGTTGATCGATCTAATGCATCAACTCAATAAAATTTTATATATGGGATAGGTGCCGCTTAACCAGGTCAGTTTCAAATCCCAGGACTAGGGATAACTAAAGCCTGTGAGGGGGATCGTGCACCGTCATATAGGTCAGCGGAGGCCATGAGAGGTGAAAAGAAGAGATGTGATTTTCCCCCATCCCCTTATAAGTATTTATACTTAAAAATTAACCTTTCATCTTCTTAAAAAAAAGAGAGAAAAGAAAAAATTATTCATATTAAAAAAACTCTTTATATTCTTTATTAAAAAAACTCTTCATCTTATTAAAAAATAAATTAAAAAAATATTTTTCCAAACTCTCTCTCTCTCACGACAAAGTTTTTAAATGACCCTCTCTTTTTCAAATCAAATGCCACCAATATATATATATATATATATATATATCAAAATAATTTTTAGCTAAAGTGATTTTACTTTTTAATATATTTTTGAATGAAATAAGTTTTATTATCTAAAATAGGGGAGCAAATGATATATCCTTCTAAATTTTTTAAATTAAGCTCGGATCAGAAGATAAAGCATGTATATAATCAAATTAAATGACTCAGTGATACGAGTTCAACAATGCTAGAATGGAGTGAAATCGAGCCCAAATGATCTTAAATTAAGTCCAAAAGTTACATATAAAAATTTTGAAATACTGACTAGAAGATCAAATGACTTCCAAATTTGAAGTGATTTATAGTCGAATCGAGTAGCTTGACCAAACAAATCCAACGAGCTCAAGATCAGTCAAATTAAAGGTCGTTTAAATGGTCAAATCACCAAAAAATTATCTTTGATCAAATGAATCGATACGAACCGCCCAATGGAGTGTTTTGAGATTTTGACTACATGACCAAAACACCCCTCTCAGAATCCTATAAATAGGACATCATTCTTGTCATGAGGGGAGGAAGGAGCTGAAAGCGAATTTGGGAGAAAGCTGAGAGAGAGCTAGAAATTTGAAGTTCGTCATCACCACCATTATCACCGACATATTATTGTTGATTCTACCACCAACACATACAAATTCAGGCAATTGTTGTAACTTGATTTTGGAATTCTCATTATCAGGATTTCTTACATACAATATTGTAATCCCATTATCAGGAAGATTTAAACTTTGTACTTCAAATGGATATATAGTGAAACATTTTTACTAGACAAGACCCCGTGATTTTTTCCTCTCTTTATGGAAGTTTTTCACGTAAAAATTCTGAAGTTTCTTATTCTCTTTTCAACTGTGTGTGTGTGTGCTGAATTTCCATACAAACTATAGCGTGAAGTTTTATTCTATCGCAACTTATTTTCTGGCACGCAACACATAGTAACCATCGAGTTGATCAATCTACCGCAACTACTCAATAAAATTTTATATAATTAATATTTAGATTAATTTATTTAAAAATAAAAATTAAAGAAATATAGTAATTTTTTACATATTAATTTTAAAAATAAGATTAACACCTTTCTTTAATTAATAAGAAGAATAAGTTCATGGAAAAAAACTTTCATTATCCATTAAGAATGAATTCATGTAATTGAAAATGTCTAGAATAGAAATACAAAAAAAAAAAAAAAGGATACTTTGTACTATTTCGACTTAATCGTACACTTTTGGTTGAGTATTGTCCTCATTTGATCATGCACTTGCAATTTAATAATTCTATTATTTGATCATATATATGATTTATTTTTACACTTATGCCCAAATCATTCATTTCTTACATAAAATATCTCTATTTAGACTCACCTTTGTTTTTAGATATTTTGAACTCTTTTTCAACTTTTGTTCAAATGTGAATTTTTTGACTTTGATAGTTGATGGTTTCAACTCTCCCTTAATATTGTTGCATTTATGCATACAAGTGTTTGAGTAGACATCAATAGACTAACAAAGTTTGCTCCCAATTTTAAGACTAGCATATGGCTATGATAAGTTGATTGACATTACTAGCTAAGAGCTTACTAGCTAATGAGAATCAACATATCAAGCAAAATCTTATATTACTATTTAAGAATATAAAGAACTTGTGGCATTTCATCTCTATCAATTTTAAAATTTACCCATTTACTCTAGGTTATATAGGGCCAACATTTTAAAAATATTTTTATGTATTTTGAAAATTATAAGTAGATATTTATTTCTTTTAAAATCTTATTTAACTCTATTAAAATATATTTTGAAAAATACTTTAAATTTTAATTTTAAGACAAAATGCTTTAGCTTAATCAAATTCTTGAGACTAGTTAGCTTGGTAACCCAACATAATTATATGAGTTGATCTTGATCATACTGAGATTTTGCACACACTTGAGTTTTGTGATAAGCCACAACCTTAGTCATTTAATTTACGTCTAGAGTGTTGTTAGATTGCTTTGATGTGAAATCATTTCGATGTGTTGTTTTATTATCACTTTATATGATTAGTTAAAATAATTATTTGTTGGTTTATGTTGTGGTTACACACACACACACAAATGTCAAATAAAAGTGTTATAACTGTCAATTAAAATGACATCAATGTTTATTTCTGTCTAGATGTGAACTATTTAGTTTGTTCAAAGGCAATGTTGTGTACAAGATGCCTTATTGTGCTTTTAATTTTGAAAATGTACTCAATTTTACTTAAGAAAACTTTGCATGTGTAATAGGTATAAAAAAAGATAGTCCATTAAACCTTTGTGATTAGTTGAACCAAGAACACTTACAATGATTGAAGTTGCAAGAATTAAGAGCAAAGAGATCATAATACTTGTGTCTTATTTCACTTCAATTGTTGCATAAATCAAAGATTGGGTTGTACTTATGCAAGCCTAGCTACATTTTTCTAAATTTTTACCAAGAGTGCATTAACAATCCAACTATATCAAACCTTTTTATTTGTTTGGCCCCTTATACTTTACCTTTTTATTTTCAATTAAATTACAATTTGCCTAGTTTTACTTTTTGTATGATATATGACAATATGTAGTTTGTATGATCATTTAGTGGACTAAAATTTTGTGAACTTTAATAAATTAACAATCAATTTAAAAAAATACATAGCTCTAATGCAAAATGTATAGATTAAATTTTGTTCTAGATATATGTTCTTAAGGAAATATGAAATTTAGCTTATTAGGAATCAAATTCTTCTCAAAAAAGTTATTTCAAAGATAAATTTATATATTATTGATTTCATTTGTTAAAGAGTTATTTGATTTTGTATGAAATGATTTGATAAAGTGATGTAATTAATGTAATTATTTGATAAATAATTATTATAATAATTTATATTTTAAATTTTCGATTTTTTTCTAAACCGAGTCGAAAATCCAAAATAAATTTCGGTTTGGATTAGTTCGGTTTATATTATTAATTAAAACGGATCAATTTTTTCAGATTCTAGATTTAAAATCGAATGGTTTAACAAATTTTAAAATTGATCTATCCAAACTGACCGATTACACAACCCCATCTGTCTTACAAGTTGAGATGTCCTATCTCATCGGACCTCTTTATTTATCTCTTCTTATAGAATCTCTTATACGAAAAGAATAACCTATTTATCTTCTTAACTCCTACAACATTGATTATTGTTAAAATCTTCATGAGAAGGTGTTAAAACTATTGTTTCTTATAGGATTTTGTTTCATTAATCACATTAATCATGCTAATTAATCATATATCCTTGGCCATTTATTTTATGAAGAATATACTTCATTACCTAATATAATCTCTATAGCAACACTTTGCTCATGTGCAATGTACAATATTACAAAATCAATTAAAGTAATTACATTAGTGTGATTGATTGATAAGATAATGACCAACTTTCTACAATCTAAGAACTTCATAAGATTTAATGGACTTATTATAATAATCATAAATAATGCTCCATAATTCTCAATTGAAAAAGCAAATAGATTTCTATGCCAATAATGACACAACATTAAATTCTCATATGTACACTAATCTTAAATTAAAATAGAAAGCAAAGCCACTAAAAAGCTTATTCAGAGCTTATTGAAGAAGAAAATCTCTAACAATCAAATGAAATAGGCTAATACATTCTTATCTTATTCATAAACATACCCATAACATATATCATTAACTTGAATCTAAGATCTCTTAGTTAGAAGCTTAAACTTTTAACAATTAAGCTAAGGTGGCTTATATTTATTACACACTTTCAATATATCGAGGAATTTGAATATATTGGGGCTTGCAATTGAATGCCTATATTAATGAACTCATTTGAAATAAAGAGTCTATTAGCAGTGAAGTGGGTTCCTGAGTTTCAACTTGCTACTTCAAATTAAATACATCAAATATAGTTGTGTTTGAGGTTGTATAGTTGAGAGAAGGGCTATCAAAAATGCTTGTATTTAATAATATGTTGGTTCTTTAAATAAATACGTCGAATCGTTCTTTAACCCTCAATTTGATCATATTTTGCTATATATGATTTAGGGTTTGAATCATAGAGCTTCAATATTTTTTAGAATTTTTTGATTAATTTGGATATGAGTTAAATAGGAGCAATATCAAGTTGAAAATGAATAAATTTTTTAAGAGCTTAGTTAGAAAAATAGACCCAAGCCCAATAAAAATAAGGAACATTTACATACATAACACATAATTTTTATATATTTACATATCTAACACATAAATATAGACATTTACATATATATATATATATATATATATATATATATATATATATATATATATATATATATATATATATATATATATATATATATATATAACACCTAAATTTTTATTATTATAATAAAAATATTACTTTTCTTAATTTTTTGAAGTAAAATTTACTTTTTGAAGCATAAAAATGGTATTATATTTATAAATATTAAATTTTAGGTATTAGATATGTATATGCATAAAAATTGTGTGTTATTGATGTAAATTTTTCTAAAAATAAATAGGTCAACTAGCCATCACCCTAATTGAGAGCTCGTTTTATGCATTCGTTCCACCCGTTCCTGTTCCAGCCCAAGCCAACAACCGGTGTCTACTCCTGCTACCTGATAAACGGCAATGGCGACGGCGGCGCCTTCTAGGGCTATACTCTCTTCCCATGTTCCCAAAACTTCCGCCCTTCCCTACCGCCACTCTATCTCCAAAGTCCATATGTCCTCTCTTCCCTCCCCTCTCAAAGCCCTAACCCTAACTCCTCGAAGACCCCTCAACACTCCTCTATTCGCCGCCGCAGATGCGGACCTTGCCTCTTCAGGCTCTATCACAACCTTCCACGGTTTGCTACGTTCTCGGTGATAACATTGACACTGATCAAATCATACCTGCCGAACACCTCACTCTCGTCCCCTCCAATCCCGACGAGTACCGCCAGCTGGGATCCCTTGCTCTAGTCGGTCTACCCACAGCCTCCTACCCCGTTCCTTTTGTCAGCCCCGGCGAGAACTCCACTCGTTTCTCGGTCATCATCGGCGGCGACAACTTCGGATGCGGATCCTCTCGCGAGCATGCTCCTGTTGCGATCGGAGCCTCCGGAGCCCGCGTAGTCGTCGCAGAGAGCTATGCGCGGATCTTCTTCAGGAACTGTGTGGCCACTGGTGAGGTCTATCCTTTGGAGACGGAGGAGGTCGGGATCTAGAAGGAGTGCTCTACTGGGGATATTGTGATTGTTGATCTTGTTGGGAACCGCTTGATTAATCACACGAGGGGAAAGACTATAAGTTGAAGCCGATTGGGGATGCTGGCCGGTGATTGAGGCAGGAGGGATTTTTGCTTATGCGAGGAAAACAGGCATGATTGCTTCTACGGGTGCTTAAATCTAGGTAAAAAATTATATATTTTGTTAGAATAATCTATGCCCTTAAACATCTTTAGACTCTAGAACTTGCATTTCAGTTCACGAAATGGCTGTTGGTTTTATTTCTGTGGTCTTGAATTGCTGATAAGGATGGCTTGAAGCTTGATTAGAACTACATACACATGAATTTAGGTATATCTTTATTGTTGGCATGTGGGTAATATTATCAGGTCCTGTATTGTACCAGTGTGCATGGGTTGCAGTTTTGTGTCGGGTTTTATATTATGCTGTCGATGCCTAAGAAACATGACCTCTAACGTATTTGTGTGTTCTTTGAAACTCTAAACTGTAATTTGAGTGGTAATGTGGTTCAAAAATAAACAATAGTGGAAGGGAAGAGGTGGAAGCTGCATATGAACTTAAAATGCATATATTTGATGAAGAAATTTTTGTTGTCATTGGCTTTTCTTGTGTGAAAGTATTTGGTATTGCTATGATGTATTTATTTTTAGAGGCATATTGTGATCATTGACTAAAACCATTTATATTATGATATAAAAATAATGTTAACTGATATAGGGAATAAGAAGGAAAATGTATTTATTGAAGACTGATGAGATATAATCAGAGGATGATATAATTATTACATATGATTGTTTTTCTAATGATGATTATAATGAGGGTGTGCCATTGTGGATCTAAACCTCACGGTGTATTTAAATTTTAGATGTGCCTACCTTGAACCCACTAACATTTGATATTGAGATTTGTGGTTTATGTCTTTATGATGATGAACTAGTAAATATTACAATAGTTTATGTCATTTATGAATTATTTTTAATGTTATGGTTTTTTTTTTCTTTTTTTGAAACTTACATCTCCCCTTAACAAGGCAAAACTTTTCATTTCCTTATTTTTAATTTTTAAATCTTGGTCCAATCTAAGAATTTTTGCACAATGTATCGTTTAGGTGGAACAATTTCATAATCAACTTACATGTGTGGAATCTTTCTTGGTTTTAGTGCAACATGATAGATGCTATTCAGTTTGAAATCTCAACATGCCTGGTTGAATTCATTTTTGTAATTCTTAATGCATTTCATATATATCCAGATTCAACACATTCTTTTAGATCATTGCACCCATGTAGCACACAATGTTCACCAAAATTTTATCATCTCATATTTAGTTTTATTCTAACTACTCGGGGCAAGTTTTAAGGATCCCTTTTGGACCCATCACTTATCCCATATTTATTTTTATAATTTTTTTCATATTCTGATTCTATTCTCTCATCAGTTTGTGCACATGAGGCAGTTATCTATTCTAACCGCCCATTGAGTCTTAATATATAGGTTATGTTATTTTTTATATTTTATTCTCTGTAAGATATCTAAGGTACTCAATAAAGGGTTCATAGCACACCACAACACTTGGTGTGCCAGTGTTGATTTATGATATGATATTTATACTGCAAATGTGTTTAAGATTAATCTTAGTAGTGGTATATGTAAATTCAGGTAATAGTAAACTCAATTAGTATAAACTAGTATAGCCACAAGATCATATAGATATGCTTATAATAGTTTGAAAATAATTTATATGAAATTTAAGTTCAATAAAAGTAAATGTAAGTAAAAAACAAACACAACGTGAACCAATATTTTACATGGTCTGACACAACCTTACCAATGCCAATATCCCAAGCACACATATCTTGGGAAATTCATTGAATCCTCTCCTTTGTCAAAAGCCAAGAAAAAGTCGTGTACATTTCCTTTTCTTATAACTTGCTAGTAAATTTGATTCTTAATCTCATAAATTCAGCCAGTGGAAGTGCAATTCTTTATAACCTTAAGGGCCATAATTATCTCATTGATTTTTGGCAAGTGCATCACTTTAAATCCTTAGAAAACTTACTAAAGTAGGGTGTTGGAAGGGATAGCTAATAGCAAGATGTGATTAGCTTTGATAGTTTTATTTTTTAAAATTTTTTTGGGTGACAATGGAAAAGTTTGCAATGAACTCATCTTTTTTTAAGTAAAAACATTGGAGAGGTTTTCGCCTCATAGAGTTTTTCATTTAATTCTTTCAAAGTAATTGAACCATTTTATTCATTCTTCTCAAATCTCTCTCTCTCTTTTTAATTCATCAAGCTAGTCAAAATTGAAGGGCTTATAGAGCAAATAGGATAGGTCAAGAATATGTCTTGCTAAGAGAATGATTTGTGAATGATTTTTGCAACTCCCTTCAAGCTATTTGCAAGGACAAGTTTGGCAGGCTAGATGAGCTATGATCGAGGTTGAATCTGACATTAAAATCTAAGAAGTTCAAAGTTCAATTGTTTGATCGAGGTTAAATTATGGGTTGAACCGAATGATGTAATAATATTAAAATTATTCAAATATAATTTAAATGATGTAATAATATAATATATGATAAATATGTAATAAAATAAATAATATATAACTAAAATTTTTAATGATTATAAATTTAAAAATCAAAATAAGGCTTATTAAGATATAATTGTATGTGTATTATATATTTAGATATATATAGATTAAATATGTTTAAAAAATAAGAACAAGTTTCATAACATAGATTTATAAATAGAAATAAAGTTTATAATAAGGATATAAAGTTTATAATGTAAAAAATATTTTAAAACTTTATAAAATATAAATATTATAAAAATATATAATATGTAAAATGTTTTTGACATACATTATTATAAAGTTTATATTCTTAAAATAATTTGTTCATGTTATAAAATAAAATTTTATGTGTTCAAGAAACTAAATGGGTTGGTGAGAAGGCCAAGGAGATTGATAGTTTAGGTTTTAAACTTGGTATTCAAGTAAAAGTCGAACTGAAATCTGTATGAGATAAAAGTTTGAAGGATAATGTTATAAGTATTAATAGATGTGAGATAAATTATAAATTTTAAAGATTATTGTTGATATTAAGATTATCAATGTTATAAGTGTCCCTCAAGTAGGTTCTCAAAGAAAAAAAGGAATTGAAATTAATACAAAGATACCTCTCAAAAAAAATATTTAGGAGATATAAATGGATGTTGGTAGAGTGGTAGAAGATTTTAAAGTACATGGTTATGGATTTGAGATAAGGGTATATATATTAGATTTTGCTTTATGATTTCAGAATACACTTTATTTAAGAAAGAGAGAATATATTATTACTTATAAAATGGATCTAAGAAAACATTGATTGATTATTTTCGATAAAAAATTAGATCGTTTAGATTGTAGAAGATCAGAAGGTCAGTGAAATTTTAAGTCAACATCGAATTATTATTTTTAGATTTTAAGATGAAAGAAGAGAAAAAAATAAACTAAATTATTGGATTACAATTTAAAGAATTAATAAATAAAAATATTTTAAAGCTACAAAAAATTAGGGATGTTCATAAGGAAGAACGCATGAAAAAAAATATCAAAAATGAGTCAAAAGATGTCTTGGAAATCAAGGCTCTTTTAATAAGAATAGTAATGAGTAAAGAAAAATAAAGATATTATAAAATTTTTAGATGTAAAATGAGAATTTGGAAAGATATAAAGTGTAGAGATTTTAAGAAAACAATATATGATTTAAATTTAAATGATTTATACAATAGATTAGATACCAAAAGAAAGTGAATATGTATGTATAAGTTAGCCAACCAAAGAGATAGAGAAGAAAGACAGTAAGTTTAAGTGAATATGAAAATAATAAAGTATTTTTCTGAAAAATAATTGAAAATAGGTGGATGAGGTATTTGATAAATTTTCAACGGGGATCCGAAAGACGATTGATTTTAGCAACTTTACCCTAAATAAATAGAGAATTTCATTTTATCGTCAGATAAGTAACCGTTAGTGAAGAGAAAAAAATGAAATAGTAGGACCGGATAATATTCCAATAGATGTGTGGAAATGTTTAGGAGATCAAGAATTTTTTGGCAAATCTTTTAATGTTATTTTAAAGACTAAAAAAAGAGGAGAAAAGAGTTTGTTATATATTTAAGAATAAAGGTGATGCACAAGAGTGCAAATTATAGAAATTAAGTTAATGTGCCATGTTAAAAATTATGGGAGAGTAGCACGATGTGATACGAAGTTTCTCACAATCTGGTTTCATGCCGGTAGATCTACTATGGATGCTATACATTTGTTAAGAGGTTTGATGGAGAAGCAGAAAGTAAGAAGGATCTACATATGATATTTATTGATTTAGAGAAAGCTTAGAAAGTCTGATGTTCTTTGGAGAGTTCTAGAATAGAGTTAATATTAATATATTCAAGTCATTAAGGATATAATAGTCATTTGTGTCCAAACACAAGGAGGATTGACAAAATATTTTCTTATTTCGTTGGATTACATCAAGGATCAACATTAAGCCCTTATCTTTTTACTTTAGTTATGGATGTTCTTACGAGGAATTTACAAGAAGATGTACCTTGGTGTATGCTTTTTGCTAATGACATTCTTCTTGTTGATAAGACGAGAGGAGTCCAAGAAACTTGAATTATGGAGGTCAACTTTAGAGTCTAAAGGTTTTCGTTTAAATAGATCATAAAACCAATATATGGAGTGTAATTTTAGTTGTAAAAGTTTTAGTGGTAGTATTGTGACTTTGGTGATCAAGTCAATTAATAAGAGTGATTTATCGGATATTTAGATTGTTCAAAATGATGGTGAAATAGATGGAGATGTTATTAGTAGAATCTAAGTTGGATGGTTGAAGTGGAGGAATACATCCTGCCTATTATGTGATAGAAAAGTTTCACTTAAACTTAAGGAAAATTTTATAAGATAAGTAAGACCAAGAATGACTTATGCGTAATGTTAACAATAAAAGAAAGATAAGACTAAGTTAAGGTTACAGAGATGAGGATGCCGTGGATGAGTGGCTTTACTCTAGAGATAGAATGCAAAATGAGTATGTTGGGAAAAAGTTGGAGTAGCTTGGTAGAAAGATTTTAGGAGAGTCACCTGGTTTGGCCACATAAAGCGTCTACCGATGACAATTAGAGAGAGTAGATTTGTATGTTAAGAAAAAAGACTAAGAAGATGTATAAAAATGATCTTGATACTTTAAAATTAAATTAGAATTTGACACATAATGGACACAATGGAGACGAATGATTCATAAATGAATTCCACCTAGTGGGATTAAGGCTTGTTGTTGTTGTATAAAATAAAATTTTTAATAAGATTCTAATGTTAAAAATTAAATTGTTATTTTGGATTTTTTGTATTTTGAAGCTCATTTATTATTTTTCAAAGCTCAAATTTCTAATCTAATTCTTCTTTCATATAGCCCAACTTAAGTTTCAACACATTCCCAATTTTTTTAGTCCCACATCATAAGAGAAAGTTAGCGTTTCACTCTGTTTATATAGAAAAAAAACTTTGAGGGATAAGCTTCTTGGTGATGGCTTGGTAGGTTTATTATGAATTAATTTGGCTAGGTTCATATTAATAATGATAAAGCTTTTAAGATTTTTAAGATTTACTTAAAAATATTTAATTAAAATAATATGTTTAATTAATATATTCAAAAATTGGGGGATTTACATACGTACTACATAATTCTTACATCTAAATTTCAACTTTTATATATATAATACCCCAATCTTCAATATTATATCAAAAATATCATCATTACTTATTTTTAAAAGTGAAATGTATTTTTTTAAGCATAGGAAACTGCTAGATAAGTAAATATTTGATTTTAGGTGTTAGATATGTAAATGCATAAGAATTGTGTGGTATCTATGTAAATCTTTCTTAAAAATTTTAACATTTAATTAAAATTAAAAGTGATTTAGAAGGAGTTAATTTGGACTGGCCGGTTTTCTATGATCGGGACCGGTTCATCGGTTGAACTGTCAGTTTAAATTGGTTCTCACTAGTTCAATATGAAGTCAGTTTTTAAGGTTGGTTGGACTGGCCACATGCTCGGTTCACGGTTGAACTGGTAGGTCCGGTCTGATTTTTAAAACATTAGTAATGATGCTGGACTATAATAATAATAATGAAGCTTTGATTCTGATAAAAAATTATTATTGTAGCTTCATCTGGTGTTACTTTATTGAACGGCTTTAGTAGGTTGTGGTGATATTGGCAGCGTTTTATCCATTGGGTTGAATGATTCTTCTTTTTCTTTGTTGAGATTCATGATTATTGATTCTTGTCGTGGATACTATAATGGGTGTATTCCTTCAATTCCTGTAGTGCATGCGTTGCTTGTTTGTCATATGCTTAAACTATGACAACTTTTGTTATTTGTGTGATGTCATAATTTATAGTATTTCTGGACTTTTTTTCTGTAGCTTGATAATTTTTCGGTGCAAAATACACGTGCATTGAACTATAAAAGTAAACTAAGGACGAGAGACAAATGACTTTGAGGTTATTAAATTTTGTATAAATGCATGGTTGATGTATGCATTAGTTGCATTGGGAATGCATTTTCTTTGCTTGAATAAATCTTTCTTGTTCTATTTTCTTCTAAATAATTACTTATTAGTTTCATGAGCTTGCTTGATTTTAGATTAGTCTATTACAATTGGGCATTCAATTGCGGTGTGATATTTCAATTAAATTCTTCATTGGTTTTTTCAATTAACGTTCTTTGATTTAGTTGATTGTTAAATTTTCATTTGTTGGGATTATTGTATTTTTTTTTTTTTTTTGGATTTGCATCGAAAGAGTACAAGTTTTTTTAAATGTATGGTCATTTGAACTATGGATTTTCAATTTGAAATGTGTTTTATACATTAATTACCAAGTTGCATTGCAGACCACCCTAGATCAGATATTTTACATCAATTCGATATTTGAGTTTCAGTTGCATTATTATTTTAATTAGATGTAGGACATAATGCTTGAATTGAATAAAAAAAATTAATGTAATTTATAAGCGAATATTCTAGATAACTACTATGTGATTATTAATCACATTTCTACGTTCAGTGAGGGATATGATCTTAAAAAATATATAAATTGGATCAATATTTTGAAGATTTTTTGAAAAAATAATCCGTTTGATTCCCAAAGAGTTGAATTTGACAGTCTGTTAATTCAAATTTAGTGAGAGATGCTCAATTATTTTGGTGAGGTATTGCTACTTAGTACTCATTGGTTGATACGAGATATAGGCTTCAAAGGTAAAACTTATCTTATGGAGAATATAGAGATCAAGTACATGCTTAATTTAAATTAGAAATTAAGATGATTGTGATATGCTTAAATCTGATTGGTAAAAATAAACTTGAGCTTGAGTTTGAGCTTTTAATAGAGATAGAACGTTTACCTAAATATGAAATTGAAACAATCACATCTATGAAAGTTGATGAGTCAATTAAACAATCTAAAATTGCAAATATTGATGAATCATTTGTTGATATCATTCTCATGATGAATAGTCCGTCTGATATTAATTCTATTTTTGAATGTGGGTTGATATGCATATTTTTGAGTTGCGACGTGCGATTACAATGTAAGGAATTTGTCAATAACAGATGTGTCTTAAAAGAAGCATGAAACTTAAATTTAACTTAATTCATTCATCTAATAATATCTATGTATATGAATTAATGCAATTAATCATTCAACCATTTGTATTATTTTTTAGAAGAGTTTTTTCATTCGTATTACTATATCAGAATTATGTGGTTTGACTGCTCAATTTCTTAATTGTCACATTTTTCGTGGAATTAGTTAAAAGTCTTTTTTTTTGCATTGCCACATTAGCATTCTAGCATTTTAATTACAGCGAATTGGTTTATTGTTGTCATCACGTTGCTTTATCCATTGTCTTTCTTAATACAACAATAACAAGCTTTTATCTCACTACGTGAGGTTAGCTACATGATTCCTCCTTCTCTCTATTGTATCCTATTACGTGTCAAATTCTCATTTAATTATAATAATAAGATCACTTTTTATAACACCTTACAAAGTCTTCTTACTTCTACATCTACCTTTCTTAATATATGTCAAATCTAATGCATCTATTTTTCTAACTGGATCATTAGATGGTCGATGTTTTATGTGACCAAATCATCTAAGATGACTCTCGAATCTTATTTGCCACTAGAGCTACTTCAATTTTTCACCTATATATTCATTTTGCATTTTATCTCTAAATATAAAGCCACATATCCATTTGAGCATCCTCATTTCTGCAACACTTAATTTTATGCTTCTCTTTTATTGGTCAACATTCCGCTCCATAAATCATTGCAGATCTTATCGTCATCTTATTAAATTTTTTTTTAAGTCTAAGTGGTATTTTTCTATTACACAACAAGGCTAGATGCATTTCTCTAATTCAACCATCAAACTTGAATTCTACTAACATCCCAATTTATTTATCATTTTGAACAATCGACCTATATATCTAAAACATTCACTCTTTTTAATCACCTGATCACTCAATGTCACCACCTCACTATTAGATCTTTTACAACTAAAATTACACTTCATATATTTCGTTTTAGATCTACTTAAATGAATGCCTTTAGATTCTAAGATTGATCTTTCATAACTCAAGTTTCTTGAATTCCCTCTCTAATTTTATCAACAAGAAAATATCATCAGCAAAAGCATACACCAAGATACATCCTCCTGTAAATGTCTAGTATGAACATCTACAACTAAAGCAAAAAGATATGGGCTTAAATGAAGTTGATGACGAGAGGAAGTAGACTTTGGGGATATTAAATGTGTATAGATACATACTTGAAACATGTATGAAGAGAACTTTGCTAGAAAATTTCAATTTGTCTTTCAGTTTTGTGTGTGCCTGGCTGGTGCAGATTTTATTTTGAATTCAACCGGGCAATATTTGAAGAGGAACCTAGTAATATATACTTGGACCATGAGTACGTAGATTTTGCTTGAGATCTTCATTCATTTTCATTCATCTTGTAGTTGTAATGGACCATCCAAATTAGCTCATCTTCAAAGAGAAATACTTTTTTTAAGTGTGATTATACATTCATATGCTAGCCCTCACATATCATATCCTATTACATTATCAGCTGACATCAGAAACTTTTTTGTTTCTATCAAATTCATTTAGGCTTATGCGACTTGCACTTAAATCTAATCACATATCTTATTTAAGTTACAAACTTTTTTCCCCATTAGTTATAACTTTTTATTTTCCTAAGAAGAGCTGATTAATCAAAGTTATCTGATTCACAAATAGTTAACTTTTAAATAATGAGACACCAATGTACAAGTTTTTGAACTATTTTCTAAATGGGCAGACTATAGGTTTGATCAATTAAGAAGTTTAATTATTTATTAATAATAGTGTGATAGTTGTCTTGAAAGATGACTACTTATGTAGAAAAGACTAATTGTGCTGAAATAAAACTCATGAGAGGAGAAGAAGAAGACACTATCACAAATAGGAGGTCATCATACTTGATTAATGTATACTCTATTGTTATTGCATTGGTTTTCACGTGTCGTAGCATTCTTCTAAACAACGAGAAATTATTAAATGCGAAGTCGAGATGTAATTATACGTCTAGATTCTAATAGTATTGTGTCATGTGGTGAGTACACAATGTGTATATATGACGTGTATTATGCGCGTGCATTATACTGCTTGTCATGTATGCTATTTAGTCTTTAAAACTTTTTCCGACTCGACATAATAATTTCTCCTAAACAACACCAAATCTCTCCATCTTTTAAACCTATCTCACTTGAAACCTAAAAGAAGACAAGCATTCTTCTAAACAACGAGAAATTATTAAATGCGAAGTCGAGATGTAATTATATGTTTGGACTCTAATAGTATTGTGTCATGTGGTGAGTACACAATGTATATATATGCTGTGTATTACGTACACATGCACATGCTGTATACTTGTCATGTGGTGCAACGCTATTGGAGTCTAGACGTAAAACTTTTTCCAGACTCTGCACGTAATAATTTCTCCTAAACAACACCAAATCTCTCCATCTTTTAAACCTATCTCACTTGAAACCCTAAAAAGAAGACAATCATCTATCCAATTTCACAAATCTAAAAATGCCTACTTATTCAACCTAAGATTCTAAGAACTCAACCTATGGCTATATTTTTCCACCCCCTTTGATTTAAGTTTAAGTCAGTTAGAATGATTGTTCAAAAAGGACTGATGTGTCCATAAGATCATTAAACAATAATGATTTATCATAAGATAAAATCTTTTCTCAATAAGACAATGTTCATCTCAAAGAATCTCATAAGGGAGAGCAATTATTATTATAGCTATCTTTTCCTTCTCTTTAAAAAAAAGAAAAAAAAAAAAAGCTTAACGTTGACATTTCATTTAAGCTGCGATTGGACGCCATATGATCGCTTCAAAACTGTTCAAAACAATTGTTGGTATTCAAGCATCATATTTAAATAAAATAAATAAATTATTTTTAACATATATGATTTGTCCTTAATAACCTTCAAGTGTATAATTATCATTTAAAATTAATAATAAATAAATAAAATCCTTTCGTTGCTGGTAATCTGTAGTTAATAGTTATCTTTAACAAAAAATGTAACTTTCATGATCTTTCTTACACCAAAGTCCTCATAGCAATCTTTGTTGCTAAGGGGTCATTTGGGATCAATTTTAGTTTTTATTGTTTTGATTATTTTTATTTTGTTTTTATTTTGATTGAAAATAAAATATATTTGATGATGATAGATGTTTTCAAAAAACACGTGAAATATTTAAAGATTAATTTTGTATTTATTAAAAAAATATTTATTTGAAAAAAAAGGGCATTTACAGAAAAGCACATAATTCTTACATATTACATATTTCAAGAGCTAAACTTCTGTATTTACATAAATAGATAACATGTTAATATTACATAAAAATGTTATGTTAATTTATAAATATTAAAATTTTATTGTAGACATAAATGCATAAGAATTGTATTATGTATGTAAACTTTTTAAATAAAAATGTTTTAAGAATAACATTATGGACGGATGCGGGCAAAGAAATATTCACATTATGGACGGATGTGGGCAAAAAAGTTAGTTCATGAAATTAGAATTAGATTAGGATCTTGGAATGTAGGTACTCTTATAGGTAAATTAATAGAATTAATAGTTATTATAGAAAGATAAATATTTTCAAGAAATTAAAGTGAGAGAGATATTTTAAGCGAGTATTAAAGTCGAACTAAAATGATGTAGTGTGATTATAGATAAAAGTTTGAATGATAATGTTATAAATATTAATAGTGGAGATAAAATTATAATTTTAAAGATTATTGTTGATACTAAGATTATCAATGTTATAAGTGTTTATGCTCAAGGTTTGGAGGTTGTAAAAGATTTGGAATGAATTGATTAATAATAAAAAATATCTCAAGAAAAAAGTATTTATTGGAGGAGATTTAAACGTATGTTGGTTATGAATTTGGAGATAATAGATTAGATTTAACTTTTATTACGATTTATGCTAATATTTTATTTAAGAAGAGATGAACATATTATTACTTATAAAAATGAATCTAGTAAAACACAGATTGATTATTTCGATAAGAAAAATAGATCGTTTAGATTGAAAGATTGTCATTCCGTGAAAATTTAAATACCCAACATCGATTGTTAGATTTTAAGATGAAAGTTGAAGAAAAAATAAATCAAATTATTGTCAGAATTAGATGGAGATACTTAAAAACACAAATAAAATATTTTTTAAGCGTATAAGAGATTAGAATTTGGGATGGAATAGTAAGTTTAACATTATGAAAAAATAAGAAATTAAAGCAGAAGAAAGATTTAGAGAATCAAAAGAAATTTTTTTTTTTAATAAGAATAGTGGAAGGAGTATAAAAGAAAAGATAAAATATAAAGTAAGATTATAAAACTTTGGTTTAGATGTAAAACTTCGGAGAATTGGGAAAGATATAAAGTGACTAGAGATTTTAAGAAAAGTATATATGATGAAAAATTTAAATTTTTAGTGATTATTGATAGATTAAATACCAAAGAAGGTGAAAGATGATGTATAAGTTAAACCAAAGAGATATATAAGAATACATAGTCATGAAAGAGATAATAAAATAATACTTTTTTTTAGAAAATGATATTGAAAATAGGTGGATGAGGTATTTTGATAAACTTTCAACGCGATCCGAAAGACGATTGATTTAGCAACCTTAATATCCTAAACAAAAAAAAGAAATTTTTTTTTATCGTCAGATTAGTAAATGAAGTTAGTGAAACTTTAAAGAAAATGAAATGTGAAAAAAAGTAGACCAGGATAATATTCCAATAGAAGTAAATGTTTAGATCAAGAAATTTCTTGGCTTACAATTTTTTTATTTTAAGACTAAAAGATGCGAGTGGAGAAAAGAATTTGTTGGTTCTATATTTTTAATAGGTGATGCACAAAGTGTGCAAATTATAGAGAATTAAGTTAATGCATACATTAAAATTATGAGAGAGTAATTGAGCATGATGTGATACAAAAGTTTCTCACAATCGGTAATCGCCGTGTAGATCTATTATGGATGCTATACATTTGTTAAGAGGTTTGATGGAGAAGTATAAGAAAGTAAGGAGGATCTACATATGATATTTATTGATTTAGAGAAAATTTAATAAAGTTTTAAGAGATGTTCTTTGGAGAGTTCTGAAATGAGTTATTATATTGATTATTAAGGATATGTATACTAGATTGCTACTTGTGTCCAAACACAAGGAGGATTGATAAAAATATTTTCCTATTTGGTTGGATTACATCAAGGACTTTAAGCCTTATCTTTTTTACTTTAGTTATGGATGTTCTTACTAGGCATTTACAAGAAGATGTACCTTGGTGTATGCTTTTGTTGATGACATTCTTCTTGATAAGACTAGAGAGGAGTCCAACAAAAACTTGAATTATGCAGTCAACTCTAGAGTCTAAAGGTTTTCGCTTAAGTAGATCTAAACTTGAATATATGGAGTGTAATTTTAGTTGTAGAAGTTAGTGATAGTGCGTGACATTAGGTGAACAAGTCATTAATAAGAGTGGCGTTTGAGATATTTAGGCTCTATTGTTCAAAATGATGGTGAAATAGATGGAGATGTTATTAGTAGAATTCAAGTTGGATGGTTGAAGTGGAGGAATGCATCGACCTATTATGTGATAGAAAAGTTCACTTAAATTTAAGGAAAAATTTATAAGATGGTGGTAAGACCTACAATGACTTATGTTAATGTTGGCAAAAGAAGAGTAAGACTAAGTTATGTTACGAGATGAGGATGCTTAGGTGGATGAGTGTACTCTTAGAGATAGAATGCAAAATGAGTATAGGAAAAAAAGTTGGAGTGCTGGTAGATAAGATTAGGAGATGCCTGTTTGGCCACATAAGCCGTCCAGATGACCAGGGAGAAGAGTAAGATTTGTCTTTATGTTAAGAAAGGAGTAGACTTAAAAAGACTTGGTTAAGATGTATAAAAAATGATCAAGATACGATTTAAATGAGAATTTGACAATAATAGACAATGGAGACGAAGGATTCATGTAACCGACCCCACCTAGTGGAATTAAGGCTTGTTGTTGTTGTTGTAAGAATAACAATCTCTAAGATCCTGTTTGTAATTAATTTTTTATTTTAATGCTATTTCTGAAATATGCTTATTCAATATATTTTTTAATATTTTTGTTTTAAAAAAATAAATATCATTTTTAAAATTGTTCAAACTATTTTTTAAGTATTTTAAAAAATGATTATTACTATCAAATATAATTTATTTTAAAATAAAATAAAAAATAAAATATTTAAGAGATGAAGTGTGATCCGTGAATTTCATTAACTTGAGATGTTTCTTATTTTAATAAACAGTCAGTCTTACAGTAGAAAGCCTGCAATTGTTTTGCGATCCATTTCGATGACTGCAGCCATATATATAAAATTTATTGTTAAAACGTAAAAATAATTTTTAAAATTTTTTAAGTATTATTAAGATATTTACATAGCATGCAATTTTTATACATTAAAATATTTAACATTCAAAATTAAATATTTATATATCTTAACAAAAGAAAAGTAATATTTTTGTTACAATATTAAAATTAAGATATTATATGCATACAAATTAAAATTTAAGTGTTAAATATATAAATACAAAAAAATTGTGATATATATATATAAATTCTCCTATTCTTTGTTAAAAAAAATAATAAAAAATTACAGAAATGTGTATCAACAATCTTTGAAATAAAACGCACACTTACACCTTTTATTTGAGCCAAGAAAATACTATAGGATTCCATTTTCACTTGATTTCATGAATATTATTTCATCCAAAGTACGAAAAATCACAGTTCACCATTCAATTGCAGCTAAAATAAGAAGAGATTCGTTTCTACAAATAACAAATATTTTCAATGATTTATTAAAGAGGAAAATTGAAAAAAAACATGCATATAATTCTTATATGACAAAGAAGGAAAAAAAAAGAAGTCGCACAACTTAAACAATAATTGAAAACATTAAACAAGCAGAGGCAAAATAGAGTTCTTTGAAGCATTCCATAAATCACAGAGTGTAGTGCTGATTATAGTTATCATCAATATCCAATCCCTTCAGTTTGGCCGCAGTTTCCACCTTTGCTTTCAAAGTTGTCAACTCCCTCAACCTATTATTAGTGACACCAAATAAATAAATAAATAAATAAATAAAATAGAAAATAAATTTGAAAAAAAAAGTATGTTTAATAGAAAAATTTTCAGATATTTAATTTAGTTCCTCAACTTAGTAAATCTTTAACCAATTTGATCTTACAGTCAATTCTGTCAATTCATTGAAGAAGATTATTGAATGAAAGCTTTTTGGGATCGACCTCATTAGTTTGGCGTGGTTTTGGATTCTGAAAGGCTGCTTAAAAGATTTGTTTCTTTTGCTTTTGAAAAGGAAATTTTCACTGTTTAAAACTCAATTTCAAAAGCACTATTATTCAAACGGATCAAAATTAAAAATTCAGACTCTCAAAAGCAAAACGTATTAAAAAAGCTCTCTCAAACGAAGCCTGAATCAATATTAAGATTGAGTTGATGATGAGATTAAATTGGTTCAGATTTGATGTGATGAGAACTGAATTGAATACTTTGAAAGAATTTGAAATTAAAATCAGCACAATCTAATAAGTCTAGAGATAATAACACCCACCTCTCAATCTCTGCACGTTTTCTGGCTTCTTCGGCCATCTGATTGATTTCGGAGAAAGAACTGCGCTCGGTGAATTTCGGCTCCGCAGTTTGAAGACCATGAAGCGTGCGCTGCTCGACAGCCCATGCGGCTTTACGAGCTTCGCCGCCGAAATCGTTCTTTCTTGTGAAAGCCATCTACGAAATTCAAATGCAGGCATATAAAGATCAATAAAACTATGAATACTACTAAAAAAAAATAAAACATTGATAGTTTGGTCACCTTATTATCCAAGACCAAGTTCCAGGCTTTCCCACTCAAGGCATATCGAACTCCAATTTTGATTGGATCAAGAAGCAAGTAGACAACGATATTATAAATCCAGATAACTCCGGTCCAACCCCAACCGATTCCTCTGATTCCGGCAAAGTCCCAGTCGGCGAGGGCAGTCAACACGCTTGCAATCTACATTAATGAATCCGAGTGCTTAAAATTAGCTTTTGCCTTAAAGTCTATAGCCTTCAAGACGTAACTCTTAGGTCCATTGTAACAAATAACTTGCAAAAGCAAACGTTTAATGGACAATGTGTACTTGAGTTAACTATTGAAGTATATTATTAACAGTATAGAGAATTGATGTTGATGGAGTCAACTAAATCCTAAGTATGTAAGGCATGGTTTGCTCCAAATTAAAATGTTAAGAGACATATTAAGCTTACACGGGGCATGAAACTAACTCCGCAGTCCCTAAAAACAAGACATCAAAAGAGATACTGACCAGTTGAGCAATAGCGAATGCACCCACAAGAAGAAGACCAGGTCTTTCCAAGAAAGACCAACTTCTGGAGCGTGTCACAAATATTAAAGCCTGGCTAATGGTACTGACTTGGAGGTATACAGCCGAAGCCAACTCTTGTGCATTATAGAAGAGTTCAAGGTTATCTTGTGTGTTCAGGTTGTTCTTGTTTAAGTTCTTGACCTTGAAAATTTTCTGCATAGAAAGGTAGCAAGTAGATCAGTAACTGCAGATGGTTTCCTGGATGATGGTTCAGGATTAACTTCCAGTGTACAATTTATCTAGCTATTTAACCCTAATCATCAAGATAATAGAGACACTAAAGATATCAAGTGCTTATATACTCAATTTATAATGACCATAAAAAAGGGTCATGCTTCAAAACTTCGATCAAATACTACTATGTATTGAGTGTCATATTTAGTAGCAATCATAATTACTCTTGAAACAAACAAGTGAAAGCAGCTCGAATTTAAAAGTATGCTTACCTCAAAAAAATCAGTCTGATGAACTGCGTAAAAGAATAAAACAGTGGTAAGACCAAGGTAGGTTCCAAGTACCACTCCAGTTGAAAAAATTTCAGTGAGGTTCCACTTGTCAGGTAGTGGAGAAGGTTTGACCCTATCCTTTGAAATAGTCATGATGGTTCCTGGTAATGGAATAATGCATTATTAGGAGAATAAGAGAGCAAAATGAATGTGATAACATGAAAAAACAAAAAAATGCGAAGACAAGCCACAAGTTTGATACAAACCATCGTTCAGAATTGCAATTACGAGAACCATAAATGGAGGAAAATCAAATTTCCAAAAGACGTTCAGCATCATAAATCCAATCTGTTAATATGGAAAGTAAACATGTCAAAAGAATGATAATTGTGCTAAGATGAATGTGATATGCATCTTCATTGCAAAATATGAATTCTCAATTGCTCTTCTGTGGCTGCTATCAGACTAGGGCATGCCATGCAAGCTTATGTTTAAAAACAAATGTGAAGTTCTTTTCTATCATTGTTTTATTTATTTATTTTCCTTTGAAGAGCTTAGTTTATATTCACCTAAATGTAGTTCATAATGTTGCAAAATTTTAACTATATTTTATGAATTTTTTCGCACTTCTAACTGTACTAGTTTTGGTACATTTTACCATTTTTATTCCTAATATGCCACAAAAATTGTCTACGAGCCTTATTGTAGCAACATCCATCCACTTTTTTAAATGGCAAAGGTCTGTTTTTCACTGGTGTATCATCAATGGATGTTACTCCGACCATCCACCCAGTCAATTCTCGTTTCATCTTTCCCCGTTTTACTATATAAGAGATATTTCAGCAGTTTTACAGAATCTTTCAAAAAAACGACCTTTAAAATAACATGAGTTACAACTATGGTCAATTACTGTTTTGGAATCTGTGTTCTCAATGTGACCAGCGCACATGAACATTTTAAAGCATCATTTTATTGCTTTAGATTGGTGCCAGCATACACCATGAGAGCAACCAGCAGCTCATAATCTAGGAAAGACAGCAAACCATGCAAAAAAAAAAATAATAATAATAAAATACAGAAGAAAAGAAAAAAGAAAGTACGGAATGACAACAGAAATATGAAAATACATTATCAACTGCTTACCACAATACGAACGGTGATTGAAACAGCGTATATCTGGAAAATAAAAACACGTAATAGACATCAGCATCAGTAAGTTCAGCATTCAAATAATCCTCTATGAAATACAAAAAAGAAAAAAACCAATGTTATTCTTTCTATTACAACATTCATGGATTAATGCACAAGACTGCAATTTATAGAAGTATTGTTTAATTCCATTTCCAAAAGATGCCCAATTTTAACTCCATTTCCAAAAGTTCACCATGCATCAGTAAGTTCAGGCTGTTTAAAAAGAATAATTAAGCACTCTTTATTATTTCAGTTAGGAATAAGTTGATCATTGAAAAGGGTGTGCAAGGAGTCACATAGTGCAAGCAGCTGTAAATGGATTTTCAAGAGAAGGGAAAATAGTAGGCACCACACAAGTTGCTATGGTTGATGTTACCCATGGCGACCTTTACAAAGACATGGCACGAGAAGAGAAAAAAAAACTCAAGCTTTAACATAGCATAAGCCTTATATCAATCGAACCAAAATCCAGGGACTCGGAATACTTCACCTGTAATGATAAGATTAAAGTTCTAGCTTGCAGGACAACTAAAATTTCACATTGTTCGAGTTTATTAGTCCTTTTTACTCATTTCCTTTTAAGTTTCAAACTTTAACAGTTTGGCACATGACCCAAGCAATGGCAACAAAGATATGATTTAGAATATCCCAGCATTTTTTAAACTTGAATGACCCTTAAGTGCTACAGAAAACATAAAATTTTCAAAATTTTATATACCGTATAGTTCTTCATCCTCTGAAAAATTGCACGGCTTGTTAAAACAGCACTAATTATCACGCTTAATCCAGGTTCAGTAAGAACTATGTCTGAAGCACTCCGAGCAGCATCAGTTGAATCTGCCACAGCAATTCCTATGTCTGCCTTTTTAAGTGCAGGTGCATCATTGACTCCATCACCAGTCATCCCACAGATATGCTTCCTAGCCTGAAGTTTCCTCACGATTTCATACTTGTGCTCTAAGAAATATGAGAGAATTAGATTCAGTACAGTGTCATTACAAGTAATAAATATTACAACGAATTTACCTGGAAAAACCCCAGCAAAACCATCAGCCTGTTCAATGAGCTCGTCAATAGGAAGGACTGCAGCATCCCGATCCTTTGTGTCACCTAACAAGGATGATGATGGGTACATATTTGTGCCCATTCCAAGCCTCCGCCCAGTTTCCTTGGCTATGGCCAACTGATCACCTGTAAAATTTCCGGTAAAATGAAAAGCTAAAGTGGAAATATAGGAAAATGTGCTTCTACGTTACAAAACTTAGGAGTATACACCTGGACAGTTCTCATGCTTAGTGTGAAAAAATTATAGACTTTCTCCAAAATGACAAAACAATCACCTATGTAGAACAAAGTAGCCCACACATTCACATGTGTATTATTACTATGGATTTCAATTCAAGGCATAATTATAGGATTGTAGTCTATCGAGCAGCAGGTTTGGAATTTGACGGAGACAATGCAAACAAAAAATTTGCACAAACGAGGCCATAGTAAATGATATTTCTGAAAAGAAAATCCCCCCCAAAAAAAAAAAATCCAGTTGAATGTACAAACACATAATTTCTTAGTTCATCAGTGATTTTGCTATGAGCTAGTCAGTTTAGGCTACATTTTGCAATAGAAAGCTCCAGCCCACATGCACAGGGAATACATGTCACAAGGTCCACATAACATGCAAAGCCAAAAGAAACAAACCTGTGATCATCTTGACGCTAACCCCCAGGTTCAAAGCTCTTCTAATTGTTTCAGCACTATCATGGCGAGGAGGATCAAACAGTGGGAGAAGCCCAACGAACTCCCAAGGTCCTCCAGGAGAATCCTTGGAACCATCAGGTACAGCCTAAACAACAAAGTGAAAAAGATAGCTCCACTCAACAAAGACAAAAAAAAAACGGGGAAACCAATCGAAAATCTAATTGATAAACTCAATGAAAATGAGCTAAAGACTAACCTGATAGGCAACCGCAAGGGAACGAAGCCCTCTATCAGCAAATTTGTCAATAATTGCATGCACTTTTCTTTCAATTTCTGACTTATTCCAAGCAAGACCGAGAATCTGTGAAGGTTCAAAATTTTAATTTAGTGAGCACTTCTCCAGTCACATTATCTTCTTTTGTTGCAGAAAATACAACTGGAACTCCGTGAAAGCCTAAAAATACAATTGCTATTTGCATCTCTCTCTTTCACACACATACCAATAAATAAATAAATGAAATATGCAGAAACTTGTTCACTTACTTAAAATTTATAAGGATTGTTTTACCCATATACTTAAAAGCACTCAGTATGTTAAATGGAACAAAAACAATGCCAAATGTCTTCAAGGAACACTTACCTATGCTTAAGTATGATTAGATGTGAAAAATGATATATACCTGCTCTGGTGCACCTTTGCTCGCCCTGTGCATTTTACCAGCAGCATCTATATAAGTTAGAGCCGTTCTCTTGTCAGTTGGGTTGAAAGGAAGGAAGTGAACCTCTTGGATACCAGCACGTGCCTATAGTAATTTAGAAAATAGGTTGAGAAGCATTATTCAAACTGATATAAATGAAAATTAAATACAACTGAGCCAAATACTCTAACATCAATGAGTGATTTTATTCACATATATTGAAAATCAGAAATGAGATGCATACTTATGGCTTTTCAAAATCTGATATGCAATAAAGGAAGAGAGGATTGATTTAACCAGTGAACATGCCTACAATTCATGTCCATTTATCGAATCTACGTTGCTAAAAAGCTATTGATAGTTAAAATGAGTGTGGCAGAAATGAAAATGTAAAACTGAATATGTGGCAACTAGAAAAGATAAATTAAGAAATAATTATATTATAGAAATAATTGGAGCTTAGGTGGTTTATAAATGAGCTTAGGTGGGTTGTACATGTATACAAAGGATTGAAAAAGCATTAATTAAAAAAAAGATAAAATTAGTGTTTGATATTAGAAAAAGGGTAAACATAATGTATCATAGATAAAAATTATTCAAAATGATTTGAGAAAAAGAGATTTAACATCACAAGCATCACTCAGTAACAACAAACACAAAAAATGAGGATTCATAAAGTCAAACCCAAATGGTTGGAAATTGGAATAAATCTGATAATGATGATGACAATATTTTTCAAAAAAAAAAAAAAAAGGCATAATGTAATAAGCTGCATGAACCTCAACAAGAAGCTCAAACTCTGTTACCTCTTTAATGTCTGGCAACATCGATATAATTGCAGCATCAATAGCATCCTGATTCTCAAGCCTTGATGCCCTTGCAGCCATTAAAACAACCAAATCCCTGTCATAACCTTTGGCAAAGACCTGCAACAACAGTGATAAGTTATAACCTATTCCTTGTACTCAAATTATAATTGATCAACATGACAAGCATTTTGCGCATAAAAGCTTGAAAAAAGTTGAGATACCACAATTTGACAGGTTTCATGCTATACATTTTCTTTAGCTAAGCACAAAAATAGATAATAATAATAATAATACTAATAATAATAATAATTTTGCTGCATCTATTAGCATGCTATTTGCTGTTACAATAACTGGAGTCCATGCAACGATGACAATAAACTGGCAAGCTTAAGTTGTATGGATTGCAAGAAGTATGACCTCGATCAAATTCTTGTCGACAGTGAGCTTGTTAAGTGTCAAGGTTCCTGTTTTATCACTGCATAGAACATCCATCCCAGCCATTTCTTCAATAGCAGTCATCCTTTTTGTTATGGCACCCTAAAAAATTGAAAAACCACAATAAAATTCTCAATCAACAAACTGTGTTCAACATATAACCATGACGCTAAAAATACCAATAAAAATTTGTAGAAGCATGTAAATTGTAAACCTGCTGAGACAAGCGATGAGATCCGATGGCCATTGTAACAGAAAGAACAGTGGGCATGGCAATTGGAATGCCACCAATAAGTAGAACAAGAATATTATCAACGACAGTTCTATATCTCCTTTCATGCACTCCACACATCACTATTATATCAATAACAATTCCAAATGCAATTGAGCATATACAGAAGTTCCCTATGGCGGTTAAAACCTGCAGCACAAGAAATAAGGCTCAATATAATTCTTCTAAAAGACATTTACATGTCTTTCAAACGCAAGCAATGCAGAACACCGACAATTCAGAAATAAAATTTTGCAATCAAATGTCCCTAGGAACAGCAGATACCTTCTGAAAATGACCAACATGTGTAGTGGAGTCCACGAGATGAGCTGCTTTGCCAAAGAAAGTATGGACTCCAGTAGCAATAACTACTGCTTCTATTTCTCCTTGTTTGCAAGTTGAGCCTGAGTAGACAGCATCACCAGGGTACTTCGTTACTGGCAGGGATTCTCCCGTAAGAGCAGACTGAAAATTTACAAAAGTGTGATAATCATTTTATAATTCCTAAGTAAGAATTACTAGAAGTCACAAGCAATATACAGCTAAACATATCTTTAGCATCCAGTAATCATAAGCATGCGAAGTTGGAGTGTATGGAGTTTCATAAATTGCAAAAGACAAGTGCAAGCTTAGTGGTAATTGTACGAACTAAAATTTTCAAGGGACAAGTATGGCTCTGATCGGAGTGAATGTAGCAAACGAGATTTCTTCCAGGAAACCAGGCAGGCACTATTCAAATGTATTTTTGGGATGAAGATTATTCTATGTAAATTTTATAAACTGTAATTAAATCAAATATAATCTACGAATTTAAGTGCAGGTAATAAAAAGTTTTAAATAGCCAAGTTAAAAATGAGAAGATAGAAGTGAGGTGATACTCTGAATGATAAGGTACTATAAAATAGGATTAGGTGATTTTAGCATATGCAATGGATGATACAAGATACATTAATAAGATAGGTAGAACTGAGGTAAAAGGATTAGGAAGAAGAGGATGGACCAAAAATAAAGTAAAAAATATTTACATAAAACAGAGTTTTCACCTCCATCACTCAAATAGAAATGAGTGAAGGAGGATTCATAAAGTCAACATAAATATTTGGTATAAAATTAATGTAGAGGAGAATGATGACCATAATGTCAATAGAGCAATTCTACTTCACAAATTAAGTAGGATAACGGTGCCCCCAAAATGATGCCTTGCAAACTTACTTGTTCAGCTATAAGTAGAAAAATGAGTTTCTCTTGAATCGGGTAACAAACTAATCGTATGAATAAATTGGGCTGCATTACTCAAAAGAAAAAACATGCAGCACACCACGTGGTTATGTCATAGTGAACATAATGTAGTTTTTTTTTTGTGTCATCAAATATGAGTTAAAGACTTTTAAAGGAACATAATGAAGGTTTTATTTCCAAAGGCAAGAGACTATTTGAGAAAAAGCCATTTGATTAGCCATTGGCCACATAGGCAATGAGCAGGAGTAAAGCATTCTAAGTTAATGACATTTAACAGGTTAGCCATGTCTATCTAAAGATTGCTTTTCAGAATCCATCTACAATACTAGTTGTTTAATGAAACTGCATCTGCAGCTTGCTGACCTAAATATATAAGCTAGACACTGTTTCTATTCCACTAAACCATGGGTAACAAGGCACTGTCAAACATAACACAGGAACTGAAATACTAATATTATTTCATAGAATCAAAACACTTCTATATTTCAACATGAGAAAACTTGACAGCTTCCTGGGTTATTGAAAAAGAGATTGAACTGCAAACGAAATGGTAAGCCTATACATATAAAAATAAGTTTGAGGGCTTTTTAAACCCACTTAAGTTGGCACATTTTCATTATCTCATAGTGAATGTCATCGATAGATGTGAGATTGAATTACACAAGAAGTCATACACCATGTTCCTATCAAATGCGAGATACAACATGAGAACATGTGCTGAAAATATCTTTGAAATTGTGGATGTGATAAGCATTGTTATTCTCTCACATGTGTGTGTATAACTGGTTATTTGCCATGCTATATTAAATTTCAACATAAGAACAACATCCTAAGTAACATTTTAAACTCTATACCAATGAAACTAATGCACTACCAATTCAACTTTATTGAATTACTTCTTTGCAAACCACTTGTATCAAATCCCAAGGTCTAGTATGAAAATGCAATCCTGGTATCTAAAGCACCAATCTTAAAATTGAATTAGTGTGCCCCTACTTACATGGGATTTCACTTTTCATGAAAGTGCAATTTTAGTTTGCCTGCGATATTATATCTATGAAAATAAGCTCATCACTACAGAACCAACAGAAAGTTTGAAAATAAGAAAAAACCAGACACTCATCTTGAGAAAATTATTCTATAGCTGATGCCAATGGTTTTAAATGCATGCTCAAGAACATGTACCTGATCAATTTTCAGAGGATCTCCTGCAAGAAGACGTGCATCAGCAGGAACAATGTCACCAAGTTTAATGCTGATTATATCACCTGGAACCAACAGTGAAGCATCTATCTCACTCCATTTTTCATCCCTTAGGACCTGAAAACAATTTTTTTATGCATTGATAAGAATCAGTTCAACAGCACTAAGCTGGTTCTTCAGAAAATGCAGAATTTCCTTTAAAAAATGCAGTGGTAGAAGAAAAACCTTAGCCTTTGGGCCAGTCGAGACATTAATGCAGCAGCAGCATTACCAGCATTATTTTCTTCTATGAAGCTGATTGTCGAATTAATGATGAGTAGAACCACAATGCCAACAAAGTCATGGTAATCAATTTCTTTTTTCTGCAAGAAATAAGAATTATAAAAAAAGAAAAGCAGAAAAAAAAACAAGACAAGGTTTTCTCATGATGCAAGACAGATTCATTTCACACAGGTTTTAATCCAATATATAATGCCAAACAGTACAACAATAACGATTAGAAGAAAAAACACCACTAATATGAAGAGCTATTGCAATAGCAGCTGCAGCTTTAACAGTAGAAACTAGAAATTGCAGTGATGGTGGCAGTAGTAACAGTAATGTAAACAATGTTCATAACATTTTTAGGTATGTTAAAAACACTATATTCATTAAGGACACTTTTTGAAGCAAGGCAAACTTCAATGGAAATCTGAGGGCAAAATATTGAATCCACTTAGTTGTATCAAGCGAATCTGACTTTTTGGAGGAGAACTGAACAATAAAGTATCAATATTAGACCGGTCAACCTTTAACCAAACCCAAGCCTGTGCACATCATTGCACAACAACTGCTCACTGTGAGAAGGCAGAAGCCATGCATGGCTTTGGGAGAAGGGGGAAGGCGAATACAGAGAAATAAAGATAAAGGAAGAAGATTCACCATCTTTACATGCATCTCTCTCTCTCTCTCTCTCTTGCCCTCCTTGTTAAGCAAGTATAAAAACTCAAGTCTTGATTTAATTTTGAAATAGAACTATTTTCCCCTCATGTGATTTAACAATCCCTCATTATATGATGAGAGTCCTATGTATGAATCCTTATTTTTACTGACACAAAAACTTTTCAACATCATTAATATCATGAACTAAGAGCTCACTCAATCATGTGAAACCTATGTCAAAGACATCATTCTCGAACATTGTTCGACTCTTATAGAAGCTCTTGAGACTCATTAAAGGCACAAATCACATGGAATTGGGAGGCTCTAATATCAATTGATAGGAGGATGAAACAACAAATCCGAAGTTAAGCCTAGCATACTAATGGATAAATACTCACCAGCCTCAAAGATTACACCTGTGACTACTAGACAATACAAAAATATTTGGAACTCAATTGTTATGTTTACTTTTGTTGTGGACTATTTTCTATTTTCATGTGTATCTTTACAAGGATTAAGATAACTATATCACTAAATTACATGATAATTGAAGATGATTTGAATCCTAGCATTCAATCATGTAAAAGAATAGTTTTTATCTATTGATAACATACGCATAAATGATACCTCTCCTCGCAAATCATGCCCCCCATGTGCAAGAGCAATTGCAATGATAGCTGCAGCTTCCATAACCCAAGATAATGGATTCCACATAAATCCCAGAAATATGAGAATTTTATTTTCCTACACAAAAGAAATTACAAAAAAAATAATTATAAAGGCTTTAAGACATCAAAAAACCTCAATGTTTTAGGCTAGACCTTCTTTTCTTCAAGCTTATTATGACCAAACACAGCAAGCCGCTTTTGAACATCATCGGAGCTTAAACCTTCCTTTGTACATTTCAAGTTCTCAAAAACGTCCTCAATAGGAACATTTTCCTACAACATAAAATTTTGATGAGATATATTATCATGTACAATAAGGTTGATATTTATTGAATCATTATGCTTAACTAAATAGTAGCATAAAGAAGTACAGTCTATTCAATCATTCAATCAAATTGCCAATAAATTCAAAAAAAATGATATTTATAAAGAAACAAAATTTTGATGGCCTATGAGCTTTAAATTACTTAGGGTCTACATAGCATAGCTTTTTCACAACTTAGCATTAAAAAAAATTATTAAAATTTTGTTTGCCTATTTTGTTGCTTCTCAGAAATTTTTGGGATGAGAAGTAAATTTTATAACAACTAAATATGTTATATAATATGTAGCTATAAGAAAACTTTTTCATAATGAAAAATGACTGCAAAATCAACAATAGCTTTCAAAAAAATCGTTTTCCAATAACAATTTCACAATTCCATTTATAGATAGCTGGAGCTGCTCCAAATCCTAAGTTGAATAACAGCAATATAAACAAAAGAATTATATTTCACTTGCAAACATCAACAATAAAAGCATTTAACGATTAGTTGTGCTAGAAAATGGCAATTCTACTAAATATAAAATTTTTACGTGGTTAGTCACGGAAATTATGAAGCATGTTAAGTTAATTCAGATGCAACAATAGAAAATGAAGTTATGATATGAAATAACTTTGTTAGAGAATAGAGCAACCTGCCAATCTATTGGTTTCTATTCATGAATCAATGGGTGGAAATTTTTAAATTAAAAAAAAAAGTTAATTCTCAAAGTAGGGTATGAACCAAATCAACAGCTTCCTGTTTAATGGCCTCGAGTGAATTGTCATCCATAGCAGCATCCATTGCTTCAACACACACACAGTCACCTGAGGAAGAATTATCTGCAAGAAACAGTATTCATTTTTAAACTCAAGTGGTAAAACTTCTTTAAAGTAACCCAAACGATGTTTTCATAATCTCTTGTAATTATTAATATTTTCAAATTTCTAGCGGTTTGTCAAATTAAAAATAAGTGAAGCAAATAAAATATATTGATTTCATAGATAATTATGTGACCAGAATTCTATCTACGAATTACATTAATGACACATTTTATGAGAAGAAAACATAAACTTAACTGAAAATGCTAATGCAGAGACACTCCAATTTAGCAAAAAGACAACTAGCTTTTGATTCCAAGCAAAATAAAACAATAACGGCTGATTCCCTTTTCAATCCCCTCGCATAATCCACAAAATGATTCCCATCCGAATTGCGAAGGGAAAAATAAGATAAAATGAATAATACCTCCGGCTAATTAACAAGCCTACCACAACCAAATTCGCTGCCGCTAACCCTAGATCATCCGTACCGCTCAATGACCCTCTTCCTCCTCTTCCCTCTCTTCCGAACCACAATTTGGGACCGAAAAAGAAAAGACATTGCAGCACATATATATATTGGTATTCTCCAGCGAGGTTGAGGAACTTCCCATGAATTATGTTGACTCAGCGCGGGACAGTACATGCAGACGACCTAGACAAAGAAAGGTAGAGAGCGAACATTTGATGGATTATTACATTTCGAAGAAAATTGGATGCAATGAAAAAACAAACATTTGGAGCTCTATTAGGGAGTACCGGCGCCCCATATACCTCGATTTTGTCGCCCTTTCTTTTGCCGTCCACCAGAAAAAAGGACCGTGAGGACAGCGTCAAACGATCAAAGGGTTTTCAACAAGGCGGGTGGCTTAGGGTTCCATTACACCTTGTGAGATCGGTCCATGGGAAACGGCTGCAGATCGAGGCTGGCCATTTTCTCTCCTGAGCGAATTTAATCGCAAACTGGCCATTAGAAATGCTTTAAGATCGCTGCCGGACTGAACTGTCGCGCCCGAGTATAGCAGGGGAAAATATTAGGACTTAGTCCGCACTCCGAAGGTAGTTTTATGTGTGTTCTTCAATCCTAATCCTGACACGCAGTAATTTTTTTTTCCATTTTAGCTTAACAATGATAACCGGAATAATGACGATAACGCCATTTATCTACCACCCAGCCCGGCCATTCAAACATCGGAGAAGAAAAGAAGCCGCTCGACATTCCTCTCGAGATAGTTTGGCTTTTCCGCTACTCGCCTTCGCTCTCGACGTAACGTCCTACCAGCCGCCAGGTTTAGCAAATCTTGTGAATAACTTATCGATGTGTATCAGAGCACTACATGAGGTATTTTTACACCCATGTTCCCAAACTTTAATGAATTTAGTGATTTTCTTTTTTTCTCACCGCCCAAGATATGAACATTTTAGAACATTTGAGTTCTTTAAATGAACGATGTATTTTAGTTTTGAGATATTTTTCATGTACTTTTCAGATCAAGATACATAATACATCGTTATTTTCAAATTTTGAACTCATTAGCTTATGAATGTTTAAGTATATCACATGGTATGATGTTTGATCATGTTTAAGATTTTGTAACGATTAGGATAAGATATTCGTCGATGACATTAAAATTGTCACAGATATGTACTCAAAGATTTTGGTCATTTTTTCCAGCTTTCCTGCCGGAAGAAATATGTTCATTACAATCCAAGAACAATTTGGGCTGTTTAGTTGATTTTTTTGTTATTTCAGATTATACTCTATGCATTTCTCGAGAAATGATTTTGACCATTTTTCAATTTATTTGGCTGTTTGGAGGAAATATGTCATTACATTACATTGGAAGAAATTTGGAGGGATGTTTGATGATTTTAGAGATTTCCAGACTCTTATGAGAGTACATAACATTTAGTCATTTTTTCTGCTTTGGCTTTGGAGAAAATATGTTGCACAATCCATTAGGAATAATTTATTGCTTAGTTTTTTAATATTATTTTGTATATGTACTGCATCTCGAGAATCTGATGATTTTGTGATTTTTTCCAGCTTTGATGATTATTCAAATTATGTTCATTACATTCCACAAGCAATTTGGTTTTTTGGATAGTTTCGGGATTTTATATGTATTTCCTGTACTCAGAGTACATAGCATTTTGGTTATTTTTTTCAGTTTCTTTGACCTGTTCGGAGGAAATAGATTCATTACAATCCATTAGGAATAATTTGGAGGTTGTTTGGTTGATTTTTTAGTGTTATTTTGTATCTGTACTCTCTTAAGAGTACAAACGATTTTGACCATTTTTTACAGTTTATTTGGCATATTTGGAGGAAATATGTTCATTACATTACATTGGAAGCAATTTGGAGGGATGTTTGGATGGTTTCTGGGAGATTTCTACATTTGTACTCATCTGTACTCTCATGAGATTACAGAGCATTTTGGTCATTTTTTTCTTGTTTCTTTAGCCTGTTTGGAGGAAATATGTTGATTACAATCCACCTGAACAATTTTGGAGGCTAATTGGTTGATTTTTTAGTGTTATTTTGCAGATTCTCCTCATTCTCTTGAGAGATGATTTTGTGACATTTTTTTCTTTTTTTGGCCCGGTTGTTGACATGTTCATTTCATTATAGTGGAAGCAAATTGGTGACTATTTGGATGGTTTCTGAGAGATTTTTGCATATGTACTCTCTGTACTCTCATGAGATTACAGAGTATTTTGGTCCTTTTTTTCTATTTCTTTAGCCTGTTTGGAGGAAATATGTTGATTACAATCCACTAGGAATAATTTAGAGGCTGTTTGGTTGATTTTTTAGTGTTATTTTACATCTGTTTGAGAGTACAGATGATTTTGTGGATATTTTTTTCAGTTTCTTTGGCGTTGTTCAGATTATGTTCATTACATTCCATTGGAAGCAATTTGGTGGCTGTTTGGATGGTTTCTGGGGATTTATGCATCTGACTCTCTCAGACTGATGAGAGTACATAGCATTTTGGTCATTTTTTTCCTATTTCTTTGGCATGTTTGGAGGAAATATGTTGATTACAATCCACTATAAATAATTTGAAGGCTATTTGGTTGGTTTTTTTAGTGTTATTTTGAGAGTACAGATGATTTTGTGGACATTTTTTTACAGTTTCTTTGGCCTGGTTGTTCAGATTATGTTCATTACATTCCAGTGGAAGTAATTTGGTGGCTGTTTGGATAGTTTCTGGGAGATTTCTACATGTATTCTCATGAGAGTACATAGCATTTTGGTCATTTTTTCCTGTTTCTTTGGTATGTTTGGAGGAAATATGTTGATTATAATCCACTAGGAATAATTTGGAGGCTATTTAGTTAGTTTTTTAGTGTTATTTTACATCTGTACTCTCTACACTCTCTTGAGAGTACAGATGATTTCATGGATAATTTTTTTCAATTTCTTTAGCCTGGTTCTTCAGATTATGTTCATTACATTCCAGTGGAAGAAATTTGGTGGCTGTTTGGATTATTTCTGGGAGATTTTTGCATCTGTACTCTCTGTACTCTCATGAGAGTACAAAACATTTTGATCATTTTTTTTTCTATTTCTTTGATCTGTTTGAAAGAAATATGTTCATTACAATCCATCAGGAATAATTTGGAGGTCGTTTTTTTTAGTGTTATTTTACATATACTGTACTCTCTTGAGAGTACAGATGATTTTGTGGATATTTTTTTTCCAATTTCTTTGGCCTGTTTAAAGGAAATATGTTCATTACAAATCAATTGGGAACAATTTAGAGGCTGATTGGTTGTTTCTTATGGGTGATCTGCATCTGACTTTCATTAACTGACTTTTCATTTTGAAGTTTACCATGTCTGGGAAAATGATAACTTCAAGATGCAGGCCTACCACCGTTAGAATGGTGTTCGATAATATTGCAGCACGATTTATTGATGAAGTCATTGACATTTTAAAGAGGCTTCATCTGCATCAATTCATTAGACTCTGCGGAATTCAACAAGACTCACAACCATTACCTCAATCTGTCGGGAGATAGAGAAGCAAACTTTCTTTCTAGTGGGCGGTGCATTCCTTTCACCCCGGATGAAGTAGAATTGTAGGGATGCCAAACAGAGGAGAAGGTCTTATGGCGAAATCTCCGCCATCGCAGTCAGCCTGGACTATAAGACTATGCTTGATGCAGATAGCTTCGTTACTGTGGCACAATTTGTGTTGTATATATATTTTCTCAAATCTTTTTTTTGTATATCACAACTATAGGTGGCATCGAATTGATTGCCTACGATGACATAGATAAATTTGATGAATACAACTGGACAGAGGCCATTTGGGCCTTCCTAGTTTCACAATTTGATGGTATTACATCAAAGATTCATACCTAGAAGACACCTAGGTACATGAAAAAGCCAAGCTAAGAACTGTATATTTAAAGTTTGAGAAGTAGGAAATAATTGTACAGGGTATTTCTTTTATTTTTTTAATATCCTTAGGTAGTTTGGATCTTTTATTATTAGCAGAGAACACTAGAATTTGGTGAGGAATGCTTTCCGGGATGTGTTTCATCTCTCATACTGGGAGTATACAGAGTATTTCATATGTTTTTCTTCAATTTTTCTTGGCAGTTTTGGATGCTTATGGGTTACTTTTTTATGAGTTTTGAGCGCTTTGCTTGTGAACCCTATACTCTATATCAGTACTCTCAGACTTTTATACTCTCTGCACTTTCGTACTATGTACTCTACTCTCCCACTCTTGTAATTTCTCTATACTCAGACTTTTTATACCCTCTATACTTCTTGTACTCTCTATACTATCTATTCCATTGCAGGTAGTTTGAAGGCTGACTATAAGAATATTTGAGGTGTTATGTGGCTTAACTCTTTGTATTCTCCTCATAGTACAAACTATTTGCTTATTTTTTTTTCATTTCCACTTTTTCTTTGTAGGACAGAGAGAAATTGTTCACTATAACCTTAAAGTAAGTTGGATGCTCCTGGGTTACTTTTTTATGAGTTTTCTGAGTAGTTTTGCATGTGAACCCTCTCTATACTCTATGTACCCTCTGTACTCTCAGTACTCTCTGTACTATCTGTACTCTCTGTAGTCTTTGTACTCTCTATACTCTCTATACTTTTGCACCTACTCTCAGACTCTCTGTACTCTCTAGACTCTCTATGTGCTCTTTTCTACTCAGGGGTAGTTGATATAATATTATTTACGATTTTATGATGATTTTTTTTTTACTTGTTTGGAGAAAATAAGCTTAATTTTGATATTCAAATTATATCATATTTTAAATTCGGATCAACTGAAAAAGAAGTTAAAATTTATATTATCTAAAATTTATGTTATACTCAGCCACATTCAAAATGCCTCAATCTGAAAGTATGCAGGAGAAGCAATATGAATTACTTTTCATGTGAACGTAATATAAGTGGATACGATTATTAAACTTAACTCTTTAATAAAGGAAATTATGATCTTTAAAAATGTGGTAGAATTTTGTGAATGCATAAAATTACTTTTTACCAATCGAAATCATGCTTCTTAAAACTTACTTTCTACTGAAACATGTGCATAAAATAGACAAATAAACTCGATGATGCGACCAACGCCTTTTATTCAAATTTAAATTTTAAAAGTGGATCAAATTCTATATTTTAAGATGAGAAATTTTTTCAAATAATATAATAACTAAAAGTATCATCTAAATTAAATTAATATTATTGATAAATTTATAAATAATTACTAAACTAATATCATGACTAATATCATCTTCATCAGAATTTTTTTTCTTCGACTTCTACTAAACTTGTTGATAGAATATACCGCTTATCAAAAATTATAATGCATGCAATAAAAATCATTTCATAAAATATAGAGTGCTTTATAGAGTATATATCAAACTATGTAATACCTGCAATGAAAATTAGCTTATCCTCGTAAGCAAGGTAACTCATCAATCAGAAACTACAATTTGGTAAAATATGAGAAATTTTATTGCCATAGTCTAAGGATTACAAAGTCCTTAATAGGGGTTAAACTCTATGCACTGCTACTTTAAGAGCAACAAATAGCGTAGTGAGGAAAAACCTTAAAATAATTGGCATATTAAAGTCCATTTGGACCTTCTCGGTTTCAAGAAGTATTCTCTACTCTAAAATGATTGCATAAGAACACATAACTAAATGATATCATGCATTGAAATATTTTCCTATAATAATATCCATCATCAACTTAGTGTACCCTTCAGCCGACTGACTGATTGTTGAGCTCGAGTTGAATTCCTAAGGTAGAACATCATATTAATTAATGATTTTTTACAGCATCGATGTGTGCTATTCTGATGTACTAAAAAAATACTGCATAAGAGAAAAGGTGTTGCAATGGGTGATGAAACACGCTCTGACACTATCGCTTGTACTTTGATTTTGTAACAATAAAAATAGGATGGTTTGAAGATTAGCGAATATTTTAAATACTAAAAATTAAGAGATAAATAGAGAATTACTCTTGACTTTCTTGGATCTCTCCCAATATCCCTTAAGCCTTGTGTTGGAAATACCCTTTGGACGTTGCTTAAATGGATCCTTTAAGATGTCTTTTCCCTTGTCTGTTGTGGTTGACTTCTTCTTCTCAGCTGTTCCATCAACTAGAAGAGAATTCTAACTTATTATAGAGTCGACATCGTCATATAGTTTTTTAAGGATTGAAGCATATAATCCTCAGCTCTATTATTACCCTGTGCCCTGACGCTTATTTGATATGAATATCGACTAATGTGATTCCGAAAAATAATGCCAGTAGCATTTTCATCTATGCCTTCCACATCTCTTAATTTTCTATATGCACTATCGATGTAAATATCCCTCTTTGCTTTGATAAACCATCGCATGAGAAGATACTTATCCAGAATGCGCACTACATCTTCCTGACTAAGAACTCTGATACAATGGACACAATTTCAAATTTCTTACAAGTACAAGTTACATCTAGGGTAGTCCCATTGAAATGGACATGTTTTGATGAATTTTTATTCTCTAAGTTTCTCACCAAATACTCATGGTCATTATCAGACACATTTCCTGATATGCCTCCAACTCCATGCAAAAATTTTTCCTCAAACATAGTATAAAGCTTTCTTGTATAAAATATAGCTACTTATTTTAGAATTGGACTGATCTTAATAACAGGAACAATCGATGACTGGCTACACTTGAAGTCTTCGTCATGTTCATTCCGGCGCCATGTCTCCATAACCTTCTCCAACCCAAGAAATAATCTATGAGCGAACTTGTTGGTTTAGAGATTCTGTGATATACGTTGTTCATTGACTCACTACGTATGCTGACAAGATGCCCATGTAGAATGAGTCTTTGAATCAATGGGACCACTTGGATCTAATTTTATAAAGCTCAGACAACCAAGCATGATCATGCAAATTGTCTTCTTCTAGCATGGTAGACCAAACTTCTTCAAACTCTTCCTCTGAGTCACATTTGCTCATGCATGCATAAAAAAGCCCTTGTACCCTCTAATTATTATTAAAGCAGTGAACCTTGGAAGGAGCTTTCTTGAAATATGCCATTGGCACAACCTATGATAGTATGGTAATACAATTTTGATAGCTCGCCATAGCCGATCTTGATCTGAATATTATTAGGATGTCTATCACTCATCAACCGAAGAAATATGGAATAGCCATGAGAATGACTCTCTTCGATAAAAGGCTACTCCAAATAACACATTTTCTGATGATTCACTCCAATAAGAGGGCAAAACAAGATTATATTTATTGAGTCGATAGCTTGTATCAAAAATTATCACATCACCAAAATAGTCATATTCTATCTTAGACATTATTACTCCAAAAAAACTTACTAAGCACCGACTCATCAACTTGTACATCCCATGCAAACATCGTCCACGCTTATCTTTTAACAATCAGAATATTATTATCACCATTCACAATCCTCGATCTTTTCTCTTTTTGAATAAAATTGAAAGTATCTCTTTTTGTGAATCTAATATTCTCTACACTGCCAACTTCCTCACTTAGATAGCTGAATACATCGCTTGCTAAGCCTCGTCATTGTCTTCAACATGGAAGCCTTTTCATCGCTAATGCTGTGTGATCCGAGAAGATGTAGGTCAAGAGCTTTGCCAAAAGAATGATTATGACTTTCTATATATTTTAACCATCCGCCTCCAAGTCAACAGAGAATCTAATCATTCGGACAAGCACTTGTATCTTTTCTGAATTTTGCTAAGCCGTTTAGACGGTAGATTTTGACCTGCTTTTGCACATAAAAAATCTTTTAATTTCAATTTCTTGGAGTTTGGCCAATAACTAGTATGGTCCTTCCGAACACTGAAGCCAGTTTGATGTGCGTAGTCACAAGGCATAATGCCCGCTTTCTCAACATTGGTGCCAAGGAGTCTCCCCAAATTTGGGTCATTAGACATCACAACTTTGTCATCACACTACTCATTGACCGCATTCACCTGCGTAGACAGCTCCACATAAACGTGACATGTAAAATAGCTCCATAAATAAATATATTCCCTCCAAATAGGCCAAAGAAAGTGAAAGTAATGAGCTAAATACTGAGAGTACAGATACAAAAATCTTCCAGAAACCATCCAAACAGTCATCAAATTACTTTCACTGGAATGTAATGAACATAATCTGAGCAACCAGGCCAAAGAAACTGGAAAAAAATATCTACAAAATTATCTGTACTCTCAAGAGAGTACAGAGAGTACATATAAAAAATAACACTAAAAAATCAACCAAACAGCCTCCAAATTATTCCTGATGGATTGTAATGAACATATTACCTCCAAACATTCTCATAAAAACTGGAAAAAAAATGCCCAAAATACTTTGCAATGTACTCTCGTGAGAGTACAGAGAGTACACATGCAAAACTCTCCTAAAAACCAACCTAAACAGCCTCCAAGTTGCTTCTAATGGAATGTAATGAACATATTCTCTCAGACAGGCTAGAAACTTGTGAAAAATAATATGAAATTGGTCAGTACTCTCATGAGATTACAAAGAGTATACCCATGCAAAGCAGATTCTCAAAATAAGCAAAGTCCTCTTGCAAAGAACTCCAAACAGTGTAGGAAATATACACTAAATAAAAGAAATTCAAGGAATAACACTAACAAATTGTAAAAAATTGTATGATACAACTTGAGAAAATTATCGATGAAACATAAACGATTATATCAAGTTATCCATGAGTTGAGAAGAGTACAAAGAGTATAGAGTGAAAGTATAGAGTAGAGAGTACAAAGAGTACGAGAGTATAGAGTACGAGAGTACAAAGGGGCGCTTCGCCAAAAGGCTTATTTTGCTTTGTATTTTTTACCTTCAAGATGCTCTTTAAGGGCTTCACCTAAGTGTCGATCTCATGATAGCACATTCCCTATGCCATAAGACCTTCTCCCTCTATTTGACATCCCTATTATCACTACAACTTCTTGAAAGGAATGCACCGCCACCTGAAAGAAAGTCTTTCTATGTCCCAACAAGACAGATTGAGGTAATAGAATTGAGTCTTAAAATTCCAGTCTAATGAATTGATGCGATGAAGCCTCAGAAAATATCAATGATTTCATTACTAAAGAGTGCCGCAGATATCAAATATCGAGCGGTGGTAGATCGATCTTGAAGTTATCCTTTTCACATGGTAAACTTCAAAATGAAAAGTCAAATGACAGAGATGCAAATCAACCATAAAACCAACCAAGTCACCTTACAAAATTGCTACTAATGGATTGTAATAACATATTTCCTACAAACAAGCAATAAATTGTAGAAAATATCAAAATCATCTGTACTCATGAGAGTAGAGTCTGATGCAAAAATCTCATATAAACCATCCAAATAGCAAAATTGCTTCCAATGTAAAACCTAATCTCAACAACCGTGCCAAAGAAACTGGAAAAATGACAAAATTATCTCAGACTTATGAGAGAGTACAAAGAGTACAGATGCAAGAAAACACTAACAAATCGATCAAACAGCCTCCAAATTTTGCCTAATGAACATATTTCCTCCAAACAGGCCAAAAAAATAGGAAAAAATGACCAAAATGTTCTATACTCTCAAGAGAGTCTAGAGAGTATAGAGAGTACAGATAGTACAGAGAGTATAAAGAGTACAGAGTAATGTAAATAATCTCAATAACTAGTCCGAAGAAACTGGAGAAAATATCCAAAAATCATCTGTACTCTCAAGAGAGTATATATGTAAAATAACACTAAAAAACAATCAAACAGCCTCCAAATTATTCATGATGGATTGTAATAAACATATTTCCTCCAAACAGGCCAAAGAAAATTATTTCTAATGGAATGTAATGACCATATTCTCTCAATTCGTAAAATAAACCGCAAAGTATTCAAAATTATCGTACTCATGAGAGTATGAGTAGATGCAAAATTCTCAAAACAAGCAAAGTCCTCTTGCAAAGAACTTCAAACAGTGTAGAAAAAATACACTAAATAAAAGAATTTCAAAGAATAATACTAACAAACCGTAAAAATATTGTATGTATATAACGGTTGAGAAAAAATTACATGAATTTTATTTAATACATCCTCGCCTATTTCCTCGCCATAACAAATGTTCTCCATCTTAATGGTTCTTTCAGAAAAAAAGAAATGAGATTTTCTCTTTCTCTCTCTGAGCTCGGTTTGCAAGCAAAAAAATACACCCATAAATCCTAAATATATATATATATATATATATATATATATTTCTTTTAAATTCCTTCAGCGCATTCCAATGATGCTTCTTCTCCCGTTGTTTGAATGATGCCGGGTCAAAGCAGATAAACGGCCATCGCTCATCATTAACGCGCTAAAGCGGAAAAAACCACTGGGACACGCTGTGGGTCAGATTGAGTCCGCGTAAAGTTACATGCGACTCGTGACGTAATATTTTCTCATATGGGGAAATTTTCGCATGATTTGAAAAAAAAATTTCAGAACAAATTCAATTACTTTGATATTTCTTATAATAATAATAAATTTTAAAGGAAGATGTTATGATATAAAATTTATTTAAAGTTCTATTAAAAATTTTATATCAAATAAATTTTAAATTTTAAATACATTTGAAATAAATATAATATTAATCATTTATATATAACATTCATTTTAACATATATAAATATATAAAATTTTATTTTATTTTAATCATCTTTTATTAAAAAAATTTTAATATAAATTTTTTTAAAGTAGAATGTGCCAAGTTTAGTTGATAACATATTTAGAAATTACCATCAAAATTTTAAAATTAGTTTTATCTATATTAATTTATATTTTAACATTATCAATTAAAAAAGTTATTGATATATCCCTCTAAAATTTATAAATTAAGTATAGATTTCAAGTTAAAGCATGTATTTAATCAAATTAAAAGACTCAGTGAGATGAGTATTATAACGCTAGAATCTTGTCAAATTGAGTCTAAATGAGCTCAAATCAATCCCAAAAGTTACATATGAAAACTTCAAAATACTTATTGGATGATCAAATGATTTCCAAATTTGATGTGCTTATAGTCCAAATCTCGAGATGAATCTAACAGCATAAGATCACTCAAATCGAAAGTTATTTGAATGGTCAAATCAACAAAAACTATCTATGACTATCGCCATCCGAGGAGAAGAAGCTAGAAGCGAACTTTGAGAAAACCGAGATTTGAAGTTTGAAGTTCATCATCATCAGCATCGCCGACGCCACCTATCGCCACCTTGTCACCACAACCGCTACAGTCTAATTATCATTGCATAATCGTAACCTCGATCAAATTCTCGTGATTTCTCACATATAATCTTATAATCCAACTATCAGGAAGACTCGAACTCTATACTCCAAAGCAGATATATAGTAGTGCATTTTTACTAGGCTAGGTCCCATGATTTTTCTCTCTTTCTAGGATTTTTTCACGTAAAAATTATGAAATTTCTTATTATCTTTTCAGCTATCTATGTGGGTGTTGGATTTCCCCACAAAGCTAAGGCGTGAAATTTTATTCTACAATGATTAGCACGCAGTATTGACGCCATTTGTGAAAATATTCCCTTTACATCTTCACAATGGTTGACAATTTGACTTCAAGTTTAGAGCACCACCTTCTATATGGTGGAGGAAATCTTACTCTAGTGGAATACATAAGAAGAAAAAATCTTACTTTGAAAGAACATAAGAACATATAAAAAGAATGAAGATTCATCAAACTCTGATCCTTCAACTTTTGTTGGAAACTGGGGGGCAACTCTTAATCTCAAAAGATCACCCAAATCAATATTTTAGATATCTAATTGATTATCAGTTTGAGAAGCAAGTAAATGATGGGGAGTAATTTCAGCATTAAAAAAATAGTTTTGCAAATCATGATTCTTCAATTATACTCATGGAAAATAAGACAAAGGTCAAGGAGCAACTTTAGCTACAACCTCAAACATATGTTTTGATTTGACCAATTCCACACACGTTAATTTCATTGAGAAATACTCTGATAAATAATCTCGAAATAATCAACATATATGACCTCTTCCATACAGGTTAACATTATCGAAAATACTAACATAACAATTATGAGAGTTAAAACACTTGACTCTTCCACACGTTAAATACCGAAAATAACACTCAAACAAAATAACTTTGGATGAGAGTTAAAACTATTGACTTCTTCCACACAGATTAAATGTCACGGAGTAACACTCTGACAAATAATTTTAGATAGGTCAAAAAATCCTTTATAGAATCCTCCCTTGAAAGGCACACCCCTGAGGAAGTCTCGATGGAAAGCTAGTAGTGGATAAAGTCCTCATTAGAAAGACTCCAAGAGAGCAATTGGTTGACAGGGTCTCCACTCATCAAAAACTAAGAAGGTAAAAGCCTCAAAAGGTACATGTACATTAAAAATCTCAGTAGGCGAAAGCCTCAGAAGGTACATATATATCAAAAATCTTAGTAGGTAAAAGCCTCAGAAGGTACAGATACATCAAAAATCTTAGTAGACAAAAGTCTCAGAAGGTACATGTATATCAAAAACTTCAGTAGGTGAAAGCCTTAGAAGGTACTGGTACATCATAACCTCAGAGGCAAAAGCCTTAGAAGGTACATGTACATGAAAAATCTCAGAAGGTAAAAGCCTTAGAAAGAATAAATACCCAAAACAGAGGAGAATAAGCTCGTTACAATCTTTTAGGAGGAATATACACCAAATCATTTGGAAAATGAAACTTCTTCCTGAAGATTATCAAAGTATCACTGTTGATAGTTGACGTTACATCGTCAGATCTCTCCGTCCCCTGATGCTTCCACAACTTATCATCTTATATCTTTAGACATTAGGATATCTGTTCAAGGATGCTCACCCATGAAGATACTCTATATGTTTTAAGCTTGAATCACATAATTATCACGCTCATAACAAGGTTAGTTGAAAACTAGATCGGGGAGAATTGGAGCCTACGAGAGGCTACACCATTATACAGTGTGAGGCTACCAAAGAGAAGAAAAATGGACACCGAGCTTGAATTTGGGATGCACGCCAACTGTGTTAGTTAAACCCCAAGACCAGGGAAAACTGATGAGAGTACACCATTATACAGTTTAGTGGAGGCTACCAAAGAGAAAAAAGCAGAAGCACACTCGAGCTGAATTCAGATGCACCGCTAACCAGTCTTGAAAATCTCGAGATGGGAGAACCGGAGCTGAGGTGACATTATCTGGGTGGAGGTTACCACAGAAAAAAAAAGTAAAGAAAGTAAGGTGTAAATTTTTCATTACCCTTGGGGGTATTTATACTTGAAAAAGAGACTCTTTAAATTCATTAAAGAATTTTAAAAATAAAATAAAACCCTTCATATTCTTAAAAAAACTCTTAATATTCACACACACAATACACACACACACACACACACATATATATATATATATATATATATATATATATATATATATATATATATATATATATCATCTTCTTAAAAAGAGAAGATAAAATAAAAAAAATTCTTCACATTCCTCATTAAAAAAAACTTTTCATTTTCCAAATAAAAAACTTTTCATATTTCTCATTTAATAAAAAACTCTTTATATTTCTCATTAAAAAAAAGCCTTTCCATCTCTCTCTCTCTCTCTCTCTCTCTCTCTTTCTTTCTCTCTCTAGAATGAGAAAGAAAATAAAATAAAATAGTTATATATATAATAAAATAATAATTAAATTACATAAGTAATTATTAAAAAAATATGTAATAATAAAAAAGCATGCATTATTGAGATTTTAATAATATTTAAATGATTTATTAAATATATTTTTGGATGAAATAAGTTTTATCATCTAAAAATAGAGAGACAAATGATATATCCCTCTAAAATTTATAAATTAAGTATGGATTTCAAGTTAAAGCATGTATTTAATCAAATTAAATGACTCAGTTAGATGAGTCTAATAATGCTAAAATCGGGTCAAATTGAGCTGAAATGAGCTTAAATCAAACCCAAAAGCTACATATGAAAATTTCAAAATACTGACTGGATGATCAAATGACTTCCAAATTTGACATGCTTATAGTCAAATTGAGCAGCTCGATGAGATGAATCTAACGAGCATAAGATCACTCAAATTGAAAGTTATTTGACTGATCAAATCTCTAAATAACTATCTACAATCAAATGAATTGATACAAACCGTCCGATGGAGTGTTTTGAGATTTTGGCTACAATAATCAAAATACCCCTCTAAGAATCTTATAAATTTGACCTCATTCTTGTCATGGAGAAGGAAGCAAACTTGAGAGAAAGTTGAGAAAGAGTTTGAAGTTTGAAGTTTGTCATCACCACCGTTGTTGTCGATGTTCTATGGCGTCACATGTCACCAACAAGCTACTAACTACCAAGCATAAATGTAACTTGATTCTAAAATTCTTATTATTAGAATTTCTCATATACAATTTTGTAATCCCAATGTCGGGAAGACTTGAACTCTATACTCCAAAGTAGATATATAGTAGAGTAATTTTACTGATGTGGTGTTTATTTTCATTTATGAGTAAATGAAAACAAAATATAATAGTTGGACACCACGTAGATTCGTATATATACTTATTAGGATGATTGGGTACGACATTGAGAAATGATGTACTATTTTGAGAGACAAAAGTCATCATCTTACAATAGACCTAATCACCTAATAAGGACTCCTAAGGATAATAGGTCTTTGAATATACCAAAGATTCTTCCCCTACTTTACATAGAAAAGTAAAGTATGGTTTATTTTAAATAGTGTTCGTTAAGTTTTTTATGGAGGTAAGCCCCCATAGTTAATTACATCTTAAGGAATGAGATTCCTTAAGAATACTCTCAATTAAGGTAAATGATCATTGTCTTCAAAGATTTCAAAGATAAAACTATCAATAAATTAGTTATTTTTTTTGGAAGATCAAGTGGGATTGATCAAAAAGAGGAAGTTATTATTGAAATCAAAAGGAGATGAGTAGGAGATGCTTATGATACTAGGAAACCTAATAAGCATCCCAAACTATCCTATGATTGGGCTTTATATTTTTGAAATTTGAAGAGGATTATATGTTTGAGTTGAATTTTTATTAGAAATATAGGATTTACAAATCCATAATACAAGATCATAGAAATGCCTAAGAGGGGAGGATTTATGCTTGTAGCCCGCAAAGGAAACATCAACCTCGATCCTAAGGAGCTTTGGTGAGGGAGCTGGCTGACCTAAATCTAAGGAAAAAAAAAATGGGTATATGGTTTACCTCCACAAGAGGATAAACCCGTTGTTGGACTTACTGTTGCCGGGGTGCGCCAACTAACTCCTCCTATGATTTTAAATACATGTAGGCAAGTCTTATGCTTTTTGAGATAGCTATGTTGTTTATTTAGAAAGGAGACTAAGTCCTTAAACACACTCTCTAAGAGACTAGATCATGTAGGGTATGAATAATGACTTAAATATAATGTAAAATTTTGTTAAGTTTTATTTTATTTTTTGGACAATTTATTTGACACAGGCTATGGGATTCATATGCCTAATGTATGAGAAATTGATTATGGGCAAAAATCAGAAAGAAGAGGTGTGTTTCCACCATGGCTCTCAAAGGTCAAGCATTTTCTCGCAAAGGTGGAAGCCCTCCATTAGCAAGAGTGAAGCAAGATATTTTATGCATGATGTGAGACATACAACATCTAAGGGTTGCTAAATCTTTTATTATGATTTATGTCTAGGCTTTAGGTGAGGTTATGAGTTATCAATTTTAATTTTGAGTTGATTAATTGGATAGAAATTTTTTTTTTCTAAGAGCCTAATCGCATCCAGGTCATTCATCAATCAATGAAGAAACTATAAAGATCATGCCATCCTAATTGCATAAGCTAAAAAAATATCAAACAATTTTATAAAGCTAGCACAAAAAATAAGAGGTTGATGTGGGTCGGGCTCCACCGCACAAACCCGAAAGAAATGGGTAGCCGAGCTCTACTCTTACACAATCCGAATTATAAATGAATAATTTCAATTAAAATAAATTCATGTTATGGGGGTCTTCATTCTTCATTCTTCATTTCTTCTTTTCTTCATTTCTTTCTTTCTTCATTTATTTTCTTCTTTTGGTTAGTTAGGATGTAGTTTTCTCTAAGGATTCACATGGTGCATAAGACTTGGTATTATGACCAATGTTCATCCTAATCTGCCATAACATTTATTCCAAATCTTCATTGTAAAATTTCATGAAAAAGGAAAAGATAAATCTAATTAAACTTGTAAAATAGAGATTAGTTAAACATACCACACAACCTAAGCATGTATATGAATAAGTTGGACTTAGCACACATGGGTAACCAAGTCCACTGTCCTAGTTTGGATCATGCTTAGGGTATAAAATAGGCATAACAAAGCATTTATATTTTTATTACAAACTTAAGCAAAATCCCTATGAAGATAATGATTTAGACTAAGATCACTCATCATCCTATGCACATACACCTAACATCGGTCTAAAATATTACACCATAAAATAAAATCAAGCATCAAACTATGCACCACCATAACATAGAGCTAGAAATGGTGACTTAGCCTATTGTGTGTGTCATTTATGGCTTGTGTGGTATGTCTTAGCTAGGCTTTAAATTTAGATTTTTATAAGTGTGAAAAATTCAGCTTAGAGGGTGGTTTCATTTTAAGTGATTTAGTTGATTTATCAATTTTATTTGATGATTTGATTTGGTTTGAATGAACCTACATTTAGTTACTAAATGTTATAAAGAGAAGAAAAGAAAAGATAACTTCTCTTTCATCCCTATCTTAAGTAATTTCTACAGTAGATTCATTAGTGATTTTTCTTTAGTGAATATTTTATTATGTATTTTAATTAACCCTAAGTTTAGATTTGCTCTAAATAAATATATTCAATAAGAAAGGCATCTTAGGATTTGTTAAGGTGAATTACTATCACATAACACACAACCATTTATTTCTTTCCAACATGTATACAATGTATATGAATAATCCTAAGCATATATATACATGCAATACAAATCTTAGCACACCTTAATAATGAATGCAAAGAGATGTTATTTAAAAAAAATAGATATTCCATGAATGCATATTTTTATTAAGTAGAAAAGAGGAATTCTTTTATCCATTAATCAAATGTACATTTACATATATAAAAGACATAAGTGAGTATGACACCATTATTTTCTATACCACGGGTACAAGGTACAAGACCTACTTTGGGCTACTTAAAGCCTCGCAACTCCGGGATGTCCAAACTAATATACCACTTTTCTTAAATACTTGTGCATGTACAAAAATAAATAAATAGATGAAGAATCATGTAAAAAATTTTTGTTCAATTTGGTTATGCAATTTACATGTGTAAATGTGAAGATCCTTCTTAAGTCATAACATAGAGGTGCATAGGAATAGATTTAAGCAAGTATTATGTTCTTTTCAAATGAACTATAGACTTTGGAAATCCTATTCAAATCCATGTTAAGAGAAGAGAATAAAATCACATAATACACATTATATACTATAATTCACATGCAAGCTTATAAGTACTTATAAGTAGCATACTTTCATTTATAATCTTTGATTTATAGGTTTCAAAAATAATTTTTGATTTAATAGTGATAATAGCCACTCATATTCTTAACTTTAGCCAAAACATGCAATATGACATAAAGAAAATATTTTATTTAATTGATTTTTGAAAAGATATGAATACATGATTTCATATGATATACAATATGTAGCATGCTTGGAAAAAATAAATAAAGTGATGCAAGCATATGATTTCATTCTCCTAATTAATTCATAAGGACAATCCTATAAGATAAGATTATTCAAAGTGAGTCAAAATTCTTTGAAGAGATTTTTATTTTTGAATTTGATTTAACTTAAGAAATGTGAAAAGAGTTTGTTGGTCCTAACTCATTTCCCCCATGTGTGAATTACTTTAGTTTAATTTTTAGAATAATTAGATTGATTTTTATGTATTACTTAAGTTAAGGTGTGAATTAAATCCATTAATTACCCCTTACCTATACCACTTTAACATAATTAAATAAATAATTACCAAAACATATGATATGCAACATGAAATTAAATCACAATGTAAGAAATAAAGGGCTAATGCAATTAGCTCATAAATTGATTAATTAAGCTAAAGGGTTTTCATTAAGTACTTTCATAACCTTCCCACACATGTGAGTTGGATATGATTTTCTCAAACTTACCTTAGGCTTTTGAACACCAAAGGATCTACCCAGTAAGAGATTGATTAATTCCAAATTAATTTTGAAAGTTTGATTAGACTAATTAAGTAGATCATTATTGGATTAATCCTTAATTATATTTGGATTAAGGAAGAAATGGGGTTTAAGGAATAACTTAGGGAAAATATCCCAAACCTATTCCATAAATCTCCTCCTTACTTAAACAATGTTTAATTATCTCAATTAAGGGATAAGCCACTGTTCATATGCTTAATTACTCTTAATTACATAAAGGGGGTGATTAGAGTTCATTAATTAATTTTTCTAATTAACTCATTAATAAATCCCAAGAAAATTAGAGGAGGTAGAAGTCATCCCACTAAATATGTATGAGAAATTTGGAATTAATTAATGAAGTAATTAAGATAATTCAATTTTTAATTAAACCCTAATTAAGAAAAATTCACTATTAAAAATCCATTGATTTTAATTTTATATTATTCCTCACTTAATTATCTTTAAAATGAGCCCTCATTTCTATTTTTAGAATTTTTTTGCATTTAGTTATGAATTTATAAAGCTTCTGTGATTAGTGGATAATTAAATAGCCTGATTAATTAACTAATCCCATTGGCGCCACATGGACTGCTAACATGGTGCGCTTTCCATGATGGGATTGGTTATTAAGTTGTCATCAGCTACATTGCTGGTGGCTGCTTTCCCCAGCCATCAGATCGGGCGAGAGGATTAATCAGTGGTTTCAAGGGTTTAAATCGGTGGATCTAATTTAATCGGGGCCATCCATCCAAAACATGTGATGGACGGCCCATGATTCATCTTTACCTACGGAGATGGAGGCATCCTCCATGGGATCCAGAGCTCACGGAGATTGGGTTGAGATTCACACCATCAAGAGGTATAAGGAAGAACATCCAATGGCTAGGATCTATTGGGATTGCAATTACCTTCACAAAGGACCAAACAATTTTCAAATTAGAATTAGTTTTGAGTCATACCTCACCGGAGGCTATCACCGGTGCTTCCAATGGAGGAGGTAGCTTTGTCTAGTGGAGATGAAGCTCTGTTGAAAGTTCCAAGCCTTGATTTGAAGTGGATTGCTCAATTGGCCAAGCTCCACTTCAATGGCTTGCGACTTTGATCGAAATCCCCCTTCCCATGGCTTGGAGGCTTGAAAAACACTTTGGGTGAGCTTGACTGGCTCTCTTGACGGTGCTTGCAAAGTGAATTTAGGTTTGGTGGAGAATTGAGTGAAGTGGAGTTTCCTTAGGCCTCCCCTGTTTCGACTTTGAAGAAAACTGAGAAAGAGAAATTCAAATGAGCTTGGGAATGCTTGCCAAGGCTTGGAGAAGCTTGGTTTTAGTTTCTAGGGCTCAATCGAATTCAGAGTGTGTGGTTTGAGTTGGAATAAGGGGGGAGTATATCTCCCCCTCCTTGGATCGGATGACCGAGAGCCATCTTGCCATTTTCCTTCAATTGCTTGGATTAATTGGGTTGTTTAGGCTGTTAGGGATCCCATGTGCTTCATTTTTGGTAGAAGAGTGGAGGAGAGCACACATGTGCTGTGAGTGCTGGAGTGATCTAAGCAGAGAATTCCCAGGGGTCGATTTGGCTTGGGTTAATGGCTGACCCAAAGTGATCATGTTCACCACCCTTATTGTCCATGTGGTCCATGGAGGATGTCAAGTGGCCATGAGAAGGAATTGATCAAATTCCAAGTGAATTTGGCCATAGGTTACCTTTTGACCTAGGGGTAAAATGGTCATTTGGGTAGATTTGAGATGTTTCAAAAGTGGGTTAGGCCAAATTTCAAGTGATTTTGAGTTCATTTGGTTTGAATTGGTTCAATTTGACCTATTTAGGTCAAGTTGGATCAATTTGGGTTAGGTTGACCAATTGGTCAAATTTGGTCAAACCATGGGTGTTCAAATGATCATTTGGACATGGATGTCAATTTGGTTTAGATTTGGTTTTGGTTCATTTGAGTTCACTCAAATAGGTCAAGTTGTTCAATTTGACCCATTTGACCCAATGTTAGGTCATGGGTTGGTTTAGGCTTGGTTGATCATTTGATATGTATTGTAAGCTCAGTTTCAATAAATTTTGGTTTTGTTTGATTTCAAATTGATTTGACTTTTAGGACAAGTCAAGTTCATGGTCAAATTGGGCTAGTTGGGTCTAGTTGGCCAATTGAAGCTTTGGTCAAGTCAACAAGTGATTTAGAATGAATTTGACCCATTGGTTGCAATTAATGTGGCTTAGATCAAGATTTGACCCATTTTGACTTTTTAAGTACATGCCATTTGAGTTTGGAGTGATTTGAATTTGATTTGGTTAAGTTCAAGAATTTGACTTGAAAGAATATAAGTTGATTTTATGTTGGATTTGGATTTGAGTTTTAAATTTAGTTTTGGTTATTTGGATTTATATTTTATTTATATTTGTGAATATAAATGAGAATATAAATGGGTTATGAGAAAACCTTTTGAGTTTGAAGTGATTTGGATTTGATTTGGGCTAAGTCCATAAGATGAAATCAAAGGCTTGGGAAAGATTTTGGATTGATTTAAGATTTAAGAAAATTAATTAAGTTGAAATTAATTTAAGATTTTATTTGGAATTGATTTGAATTTGAAGTTGATTTGAATGAAGGAAGCAAGGATTCAGTTCAAGCTAAAGGGTAGGCAAGTTTTCCTAATATCCCTAAGGCATAACTTATTCATATGGCTAACTCTTCTAAGTCTCTTGGGTTAGGTTGAGTGTTCACCTACTCACTAGAAGTGTCTTAGGACTAAGGAACTCTTAATGCCTAAATGAGTCATATGTCTAAGATGGAGAAGTTGAGAGCTCACTCCAAAAGTGAGGTCAATGAAGGACGCCCAATAGGTGTGGTGTGACTGACAAGGCATACCGCATGTATTGGTGTTGACCGATCAACAATGCCGAACGATCACTAAGCACTAATAGAAATGATCTACTCCTAAACTAGAGGTGTAGAAGGAATCAAGAGTTTAGTGCAATGTGACTCTACTCATGTCAAAAATATAAGAGAGTGAAGGAATCCAATAGGGATTATGTATGTGAACCCTTCGCTAAGGAAACATGTTCAAGTTATTCACTGGTGATAAGAGATTTGATTTGATTTGCATCTCACTGGAGAGAAATTTGATTTGATTTGTTGATTTATGATTTGGTGCTCCACTAGGGATGAAAATGTGAACTCTCCACTAGAGGAGCAAGTTCAAGTCATCCACTGGGGATAAAAAGTTGTGAAATCCACCAGGGGATTAGAATTCGTGATCCATTGGGATGAAAATGTGAACTCTCTACTAGGGGAGTAAGTTCGGGTTAGATCGAGTTGATTCCACTGGGGGAACTAGAAGATTTGCATCTCATTGAGGAGAAGCATATTGATTTAATTTGTTTAATTTGGTTTGACTCCACTAGGGAGGTTGATTGGATTTATTTTGTTTGTTTAGTTTGGCTCCACTGGATAGGAGGGTTGATTTTATTTTAGATTTTAAATTTTGAGATGGACTCGTCGATTACAATGGATCCGAGGCCTTGGCCTAGCTCGATTTATCAATCCAAAGGGATAGTATACTAATCATATAATAGGATTATCGAACCAAGGGGGTTTCCTTTCGGTGTGTAGTGGTTGTACTAGGAAGAAAGTGTAGTAGACTTATATCCTCCACTATAAAAGATCAATAGGGTGACATGTTAGTAAGGTAACATGTTAACCCACCTAGGGCTGACTACTGAGTGAATGCTGCTGAAGGAATTAAATTAGCTCAAAGATAGTCAAAGTTAATTTCATTTGACCCAGACCGAAAAGTTGGCCTTGACCTAGCTGATTTACCAATCCAAAGGAGAGAACTATCCAACCAAAGGGTGCCTTTCTGCAGCTAATTTAGGGAAGAAAGCTTGGACTTACATTTTTCTTGAATAGAAGACCACTGGGGCAATTTATTAGCAAGATAACATGTTAACCAAACTTAAGGCTGCCCTTCTATTTGCGACGATCATGCTAGAAAGAATGCATAGTAAACTTACATCTTTTAGAGTGAAATGACCACTGAGGTAACCTGTTTGTGGCAAAATAGATTGAACCTGACCTAAGGGCGACTACAGAGAGAGTACTGACATGGGGACTTATCTATACTCAAGAGTAGTCAGGCAATTCCTATAGGGAGTTTTGCTAACACTACCCTAAAGATAGGATGCCTGCTTGGGAAAGGGGCCACTAGAGGCTTGAATTCCTAATCTGCAAGCAAATAAATTTGTTTGTTTATTGTGGACCTTGTTGGCTTACAAGAGTTCACACTGAGAAGGAGCTTATCTTAGCCTAGACCTTTCTCAAGTTTACTGAACCAAAGGAGAATATGTGCATTCGCTGAACAAATTCTCCAATCAAGGGTGGCTACTAAGAAAGGGGGACTATCAAATCTAAGAGTAACCTGTAGTGGCTAAATGGGGTCACTAAGGATATGATCCAAGTAGAGTGCCTGCAGGGAAAGGGGCTGCTAAGGGATTTATCCAAAACCCTAAATAATATAATGTTTATAGGTATTCAGTGGCCAACTCAAGGAGAAAGCATGGGGACTCACATCTGGCAAGAGTGGTGTATCCACTGAGTGAGTCGTTGTTAGCATAGTGAACATCAACCAACCTAAAGTGTCCATCGGTTTGCAACAATCAGCCTAGGAAGAAAGCATCGGGGATTCACATCCTCCTATTACGGAACTGATTGTTGGGATAGTCTGTCTTGGCTCGACATGTGCTATCTGACCTGGGCACGCTAAGTGAATGCCACTAGGGGACTTATATCAACTCAAGAGTAGTCAAGAGGAAAGGAGCCACTAGGGACTTATCCTAAACCTCAGATATACTCAACCTTAGTGCATGAAGAACCCATAGTGAGGTTTACCAAACTAACAAGGTGCTCGATTTTGCAATGGTCAAGTGAAGAAAGTGTGGGACCACTCAAGTGACCACCGGGTGACAGACAGGTAGAATGCGTCGACCTAGAGCAACTAATAGTTACGTATTTACTTCTTATTTGGGGCTTTATGGAAATAGTGCAGATAAAACATATGTGTTTATTTATGTGTGTGTTTATGTTAAAAGGAAAATGATACCTCTCGGGTTCTCTTACACCTACCCTAAACATGCTGGAGAATTGATGAAATGGTGCCATGAATGATGACTGTGATCCCACCAAGAAAGGATGCCGCTTGATTTTTCTTACACCTAACTTAGTTGTGCTAGTTGAAATAGGATGCTTCTTGGGTTCTCTCACACCTATTCTAGTAGTGCTGGGGAATCATGTTTAATTTGTGTTCATGTTTGTGAAAGAAGGATAGGATGCCTCTAGGGTTCTCTTACACTTATCCTAAACATGTCATGGCAGATTCACAAACAAGCAAGTAATGCTTCGAATGAAGAGAAAATTTTGATGAATTGGAATGAAATTTTGATGATAATTATTTTCAAACATGATTTTATGGGTAATATTTTTTCAAATAGAGCCCATTAATTAAAAGCATCGGGTGTTCCCCTTTATAATCAATAAGCTGATAAGATCCTCCTTGGTAGGCCTTTTCTATGATAAAAGGGCCTTCCCAAGTGGGTTCAAACTTGCCTCCCATCATTTGACGGGCAACAATTGGTCACCTTAGAACTAAAACAAGCTCTCTTACTTGAAAAGCTCTAGGGTGGACTAGCTTATTGTGAGCTTAAATCATCTTGGCTTTATGAAACTTAAAGTTCTGACACGCCCATAGGCATCTCTCCTCCAAACCTTCGAGCTCTTCTAACCGTAACTTGGCATTCAGCTTTGTAGTGATTTTACTACCCATTACTTTCCTTAGTGATGGGAATTGAACTTCTAATGGTAGAACGGCTTCGGACCCATACACTAAGGAGAACGGGATAGATTGAGTTGGAGTTCTGTATGTGGTGCGGTATGCCCACAAAGCTTCAACTACTCATTATTGTGCTTGTTCGTCAGTGTCTTCTTTAGTATCTGGATGAGAGTTTTGTTGAATGCTTACTAGGCCATTTGTCACAGGGTAATAGATGGCGAGTATCTCCAATCTATATCATGTCTTCGGTAAAGTGATCTTAGTGCTCTTGAATGCGCATCATTATAAGATATAATTTCATCGAGGCACCCCGAACCTATATACGATATGGTTCCTAAAAAACTGGAGCACATGCTGAGTTATGACCTCTCTGAGTGGGATTGCCTCTGCCCACTTGGAAAAGTAGTCAGTGGCAGCTAAGATGAACTGATGACCCTTAGAAGATGGAGGATCGATAGGACCCACTATGTTGGTTCCCAAACACTCAAATGGCTATGGGGCCAATGTAGGATGTAGAATGTTGGGTGGTTGATGGACCACCGACATTGATGGCATATCTAGCTACATTCATGCGATATAATCATTGAAGGCCGAGTATCATATCTCTTGATCTTTACTTTCATCTTGGATATTAATGCACTACATAGCGAATGTACCTCAGTCACAATCTTACGGGCTTCATGTTTGTCTAAACAATATAATCACATTTGATAGAAAGACCATCGATACAAGGTGCCACCAACAAGAGCATAGAAGAGAGCTCTCTGCTTCATCTCATAGGCTTGTGACTTCTTTTGAGATACTTTGCCTCTAGTCAAGTAATCTATGAAGGGTTGCCTCCAATCCAGCTCCTCGTCCTTTTCGGCAATGGCAACCTCCCCTTCAAGAGAAAGTCTCTCGACGAGTTTAGCGACAATAAGGGATATGACTTGTCTATTTTGGACCCTTATTAGAATGGACTCATCTTCCAGACATGCCAATTACTTGGTGAGTTTTTTCAAAGCATCTACTACTATGTTCTCTTCTCGAGGGACCTTGTAGATGGTGACCTTAGGGATTTGGTCCAACAGCTTCATGGTGTACTCATGGTAGCGACGAAGCTTAGGTTTTAGAACCTTATAGGATCTAGCAATCTGGTTGATGACCAGCTAAGAATCTGTAGATGTTGATGCTCTTGACACACACTGTAATGGCTAACTCTAGATTGACAAGCAAAGCCTCATACTCAGCTTTGTTATTGGTGCATGGATTGAAGAGATAGTATGAGAATCTTATCACATCACAGTCTGGAGTTAAGAGAACTATTCCCACCTCTACATTTCTTGGAAGAGTAGATCATGGTTCTTCTCCTTTGTGAAAGGAAGCCGCACCATTAAAATACATCTCCCAGTGGTGATTGTTAACCTCCCATAAGTTCATGATTTGTTCATCGGGGAGATCATCACTAAGCGGAGAATCAACAGGAAGTGGGTGTGCTGCTAAGAAATTCACTAGTGCTTGTCCTTTCACCGCATGGAGGGGTATGAATGTAATATCGAACAGTGAAAGAATCATGGACCAACGTGCTAACCGTCCAGATAACATTGGTCGTATCATGAGATACTGCAATGGGTTGATTATTAAAATCAAGTTCATCTTATGAGAAAGCATATAGTGTCATAGCTTTTGGGATGCGAAGATTAACGCTAGACAATGTTTCTTAATAGGTGGGTAGTTCACTTCAGCAAGGATCAGATGATGGCTAAGGTAGTAGAGAGCATTCTCTTTCCCTTCATTATTGGTTTTAGCCAACAAAGCACCAAGGGAATCATCAATGCAGCAGTGTGGAGGATCAATGGCTTGCCCGGGATAAGGGATGCTATAACTGGAGGCTTCACCAAATACTGCTTGATATCTTTAAAGACATGATAACACTTGTCATCCCACTTGAACTTAGCACCCTTTTTGAGAAGTGTTGAAAATGGCTTGTATCTTCAGATAGATTAGAAATAAAGTGTCTTAGATATACCAACCACCCTTGGAAAGATCTAAGTTGAGTTAGACTTTTAGGGGGTGACATTTCTAAGATAGCTTTGATCTTTTCTAGGTCTGTTTCTATTCCTCAGTGTCGGACAACAAACCCAAGGAACTTCCTTGAAGCTACTTTGAATGCGCACTTCAGGGAGTTCATTTTGAGGTTAAATTATCTTAACTATTCAAAAATTACTCTAAAGCCAAAGAGGTGGTCTTCCTTTTCTTCGCTTTTGACTACTAGATCATCAACATAGCATTCAACTTGATAATGAATGAGTTCGTTGAAGATTTGAGTCATGGCTTGGTATGTAGCAGATTTTAAGGCCGAAAGGCATGATCTTATAATAACAGATTTCGATTAGGGTTCAAAAAATAGTGTTTCTTTCATCCTCTAGGGCAATCTTAATTTAGTTGTAGCCAGATAACCCATCTATAAAGAAGAATCGCATAAGATGGCATGCCCACCATTAATTCGGTATAGGAAGGAAATTCATCCTTAGACTGCTTTATTTAAGTCCATGAAATTGGATATAATTTGGTCATTCTTTTCTTAAGCGCACGACCTAACTAGGTAGTATTTTCTTCCCGATGAAACCGATGATCGGTTCTTGACTTCAGAAATGACCTGTTGTTCAATTTTTAATCGCTTGCGTCTAGGAGCTTGCTTGATAGGGTTAGCGTTAAGGTCTATTGTTAGTTTATGGACTGCTACATTAGGAGATAATCCAAGCATCTCTTAATTTCTCCATGCAAAGCAGTCCTTAACTTAGTTAATAGCCTAATTAAGTCAATGGTTTCTTCTTCGTTCAGCAGAGAACTGATGTATGTCAGGCGTTGATCTTTGTTGACCTCATTTTTAGGATGAGCTCTCAACCCCTCCATCTTAGACATAGGACTCCTCTTAGACTTTAAGAGTTCCTTAATCTTAAGACACATCTAGTGACTTGAGACTTAGAAGAGTTAGCCATAGGAATAGGTCATGCCTTAGGGGTGTTAGGAAATTTGCCTACCCTTAGCTTAAGCCTTTCCTCACTTTCCTTCTTTCAAGTCAAACTCCAAATCAATTCTATTTAATTTTCTCCAAACTTAATTCAATTTCATGATTGAAATCCATGATTGAAATCTATGATTGAAACCCATGATCAAAATCCAATGAAATTCCTAAGTCTAAATTTTATCTAAGTCCTTAATCTTCCCTTAAGGACTTAACTAAAATCTTAATCCAAAACATTCAAATCTTTGAGATTTTCTTATATTTCATTTATATTTCTATTTATATTCACATATATAAATGAAATATAAATTCAAATAATCAAACTAAACTCAAAATTCCAAATCGATTCATGAAATTTTCCTTAAGTCCTTAATTCCCTTTTAATGGGCTTAGCCTAAATCTTGATCAAACCATCACAAAGTCATGGGATTTTCTCATAATTCATTTATATCATCATTTATATCATCATTTATATTTACATATATAACTAAAATATAAATATACATCAATCAAATCAAATCAAAAAAATGCAAACTTCAAACTCTAAAATTTTCCTAAGTCCATTAAATCTTTCTCAATGGACTTAGCCCAAATCATGATTAAACCACTTCATATCCTTGAAATTTTCTCATGATCAATTTATATTCTCATTTATATTCACATATATAAATGAAATATAAATTCAAATAATCAAAACTAATTCTAAAAATTAAACTCAAATCCACTCAAAAATCCAATATAAGTCTTTCAAGTCAAAATCTTGAACTTAGACAAATCAATTTCAAATCAAGTAAAACTCAACCCTACAATCATGAGCCCATATATAAATAGAAACTTCAATCACTCAATCAAAACCCAAGTCAAAAATCAAACCCAAAATTCCTTCATATTCTTCCTTTGAATATGAAATTATTAAATGGGTCAAAACTCATTTGACTTCAAACCACTTGTGAATGGATTTATATTTCAATCATAAGTCCATATACAAGATCAATCAAGCTCAAATAAAGCTTTGAACAAGCCATTTGACCCACTTAAGTTCACTTGACCCAAAGTGACATAAAGTACCCTTATGAGCTAAATTCTAATCCTAACCAAATTGGATTGAACCAAACTCATTTATCCCTCTCATCATGATCAACAATCATCATGGGATGATCAATCAATCAAATTGGGTCAAACCAAGTCAAACCTAGGGGTTGACCAAAATGAAACCTAACATAGCCAAATTTCACCATAGGCCAAATTGATTGAAACTATTGATCTAAGTTCACTCATGACCTATGTTTGAACTTGACCAAGCTAACATTTGAGTCTAACTTAGCCCAATTGACCACTTGACCCAAGTTGACCCATTTTGACATAAAGGGTCAAAATGTGTCAAAACTTGATCTAAGCCTCAATTGGCCAATTAGACCTAAGTTAGCTCAATTGATATTAGACCCAACATGACTTAAAGGGGTCATGTTGAGCCAAATGTGAACTTAACAAAATTGATTGGAAACAAAGATACCAATCTAGTTCATATGACTAACCTAACCTAAACCTACCCTTGACCTACCTCAAATAGGTCAAATGGGTCAAATAAGTCAATTTGACCCATTTGACCTAAATGAAGTCATATGAGCCAAATTCAAAACTATACCAAATTGAATCAAACCAAAGCTACCAAAACATTTTAAATGGTCATATGAACTTGACCCAACCCTTAGTTTGACCCAATATGACCAATTGGTCAACTTGACCCAAGTTAACCCATTTTGACCTAAATGGGTCAACATGAGCCAAACCCTATCAAATGAATTTCAAATCTCATGAAACTTGGCCAAACCTAGTTTCTCCACATACCCAACATATCCAAAGTGAAATATTAGCAAAATAATCATTCAACCCATATGCCATAGAACAAATTTTAGCTTAATCCATGGGTAATTTGGTCATACCATCTTCATATCCACTTGAGGCTTCCCTAAAAGCTCAAGGGGACCTAATGAAGAGTGGTGCACCCAACCCAATGGGTTTGGGCCAGTCCAATTGGCCCCTAGAAAAAACCCGATCCCATGGGTCAAAACTCCAAATTCAAACTTCCTCTCCCACTCAAATTCAAGCACATGGGAGGTTGGCAATCCACTCCTTGGCTTAAATTGATCATGTGCACACTCAAAATAGTCAAAACAAACTCAATTGCCATACTCACCTTTGCATACTTCATCAGGGAGCTAACTCGAGTGCACCCAAACTTCCATTGGAGTTCCCACAGCAAGGAGGAGTTGAATTAGAACAAAGCCGCAAAGGGGAGCAAGGAGTTGGTCCATAGAGAAATTCACATAACCTCAAGAGCTCATTCTTCCAACACATCTTCATCCTAACTAGACGAAGCTTCTCCAAGGGAATTGAGCACCAGTGATCACCTCCGGTGAGCTATGAACTTTTTCGATGACCTAGCATAGGAGGTGTTGGTCCTTTGTGAAGAAAATTTTCAATTCAAGTGAATCCCACTGTTGGATGTGTCGCTCTTTGGCTTTAGATGGTGTGGGTAAAATTTGGTTTGAATCTGAGTTCAATTGAGCTCGGATCTTCCCTTAGATTTTGGACAGTCTCTGTTGATCAAGGGGGGGAAGAACTTGGGAGATCTCAGCCGTCCATCCACGTGTTTTGGATGGAAGACTGAGATAAATCCCCATGTTTATATTTCCTTTATCCAGTTTAAAACCATGGGGAGATCTCTGGTCGTCCGATCTTTGATCGGATGACAGAGATCAAACCGCGTCTGCCATCAGCCGCCTTTGTGAATTTGACATTTAAGTGAATCCCTCATGGTGCAATGCATGTAAAGCGTGCCGACCGTCACCGCTACGCATCGCGCCGTGAGCAGTAGGGTTAGTTAAAATGCCTTAATTAATTTTTATTAATCTAGGGATCTTCTAAAATTCATAACTCTCTCTACAAAATTTAGAAAAATATGAAATAAAATCCTTTGGAAAGATAATTCAACCTAAAATATTTTAAAATTAATTTCAATGGGTTTTAAGTAATGATTTTATCTGATTTTGGGTTTTATTGGAAACTTCATTTTACTAATTACCTTTTAATTAAGCCTCCAAACTTCTTGGGTATGATTTAGGGGATGACTTCTACCTCCCCTAATTTTCTTGGGATTTATTGAAGGATTGATTAGAAGAATTGCATATGGATTTCTTAATTATCCTCCTTATGTAATTAAGCATAATTAGGGTATGATTAGTGATTTTAATCCATGATTAGGGTTAATTAAGGTTAGATCAGTAGATAGGAGGTTTAGAAATAATTTTGGAGTATTTCCCTTAAGCTATTCCTTAAACCCCATTTTCTCTCTTTAATCTCCTCATAATTAATGGTTAATTCATTAATTATCCCCTTAATTAATTTATAAAAATTTTAAAAAGTTCTCGAACTTAATTAATATACTTTGGGTAGATGCCAATATGTTTAATAGCCTAAGTTCAATTAAGGAAATCAAGACCCAATTCATATGTGTGAAAAGGGTGTTTTGAAATTACTTAAGCTAAACCCTTTGCTTAATTAACTATTAATTATAAACCAAATTGCATTAGGCCTTTTTCTTATTAGGTGCATTGTAAATTTAAATTCTTGTGAGTTTTTTTATTTCATCTCATTGGCTCATAATTATTTGGTTAATTATTCTAAGGTGGTGTAGGTAAGGGTTAATTAAGTTACTTAATTCATACCTTAACCTAATTAATACATAAAAATGGATCTAATTGTCTAAAAATTAAATCAAAATATCAAACACATGTGGGAATGGGTTAGGAACAACAAACTCATCTCACCTTTTCAAAATTAATTCAAACTCCAAACTAAACAAAAATCATATTGAAAATACTTTGATTTATTTTAAACTTTCTTATTCTATGAGAATGTCATTAGGATTTAATTGAAGTGAGTTTTTTTTACATGCTTTCATTATTTTGAATCTTTCCCCAACATGTTAAATTTGTATGTCACGTGGTTTCATTCATTCATGTTTTCAAATTCAAGTTTAAAAATGAAATTGTTTACTTTATGTCAAATTTGCATGTGTTGGCTAAAGTAGAAATATGAATGGCTATTTTCACTACTAAATTCAAATTATTTTCAAACATATAAATCTAATATCAAATCTGAAAGTATGCTACTTATATTCTAATTATAAGCTTGCATGTGAAAGAATATAAAGGTATGCTTGACATTAGTTTCCTTTCTCCTTTATGATTAGCATAATTTTGAATAGGAATTTAGTGAGATATATGGTTCATTTGAAAAGGACCTAATACTCACCTAATTTCATATCCTATTCATTCCTATGCTATCACCTAAGAAGGGCTACCTATACTTGCATACATATATTACATAAATAAAATGAATCCATTAATACAACTTTTGCATTTTTTTTTTTTTTTACATTTCATTTCTTTTATACACATGTTTGTATTTAAGGAAAGTGGTATATTAGTCTGGACAACCCCGAGATTATGAGAATTTAAGTAGCCCTAAGTAGGTCTTGTACCTTACACCTTTGGTTAACAATGACACTGTACTCAATTATGCCTTTCTTACTTTTATACGTGTATGTGAAAATTTGGATAAAGAAACCCTTTTTTACTTAAGAAAAATCATGCATATTCAACTTATAATTTCCTTAAATGAATTACTTAGCATGCATTATAAAGTATGTTAAATACTCTTATTTGTATGTATAGATATGCTTAGGGTCCATCCATATGCATGTTATATATGTTGGGAAAGAAATGAAGTAATGTGTGTTATGTGAATTTTGATTCATTTTATTTAATCTTAAAATGCCTTTCTTTTTGAATAGGTTTGGTTTAGAGTTTATCTAAACTTAGGATTAATAAAAAGATTTAATCAAAACATTCACCTAAACAAAACCAAAATGTGAATCTACTTTAGAAATTACTTAGGTTAGGGAAGGAAAGAGAAGTCTCCTTCCCTTTCCCTCTCTTCATAACTTAGTAATTAATTATAAGATCCATTTAAACCAAATCAAAACATGAAATAAAATCAACCCAAAAATGATTAAACAACTTAAATGAAACCCTCCTCTAAGTTGAACATGTTTTCACACTTAGAAAATTTGAACCTAAAGCCATAGCTAAGCATACCACACAAGCCTTCAAAGCACACACATTAGCCTAAGTCACCACTTCTAGCCTTAGGTTAGGTCGGTGCATGGTTTGATGTTTTGCTTGTTTTGTGATATATGTTTTAGACTAGATGTTAGAGTGTATGCTCATAGAATAAATGATAGGATGCTCTTAGTCTAACTATTCTTTTCTGTAGGTGATTGTGCTTAAGTGGCGCTATCATAAATAAAAATATAAATACTTTTGCTTGCAATTGCTTTATACCCCTAAGTATAATCCAATAGGCCAGGTGGACTTAGTCACTCATATGTGGGGTGATAAGTCCAATATACATGCTTGAGATTTGTGTGGTTTGCTTTAGCTAACCTTTATTTTGTAGGTGTTAGTTAGATTTCCACTTTTCCTTTTCATGCAACTTTATGCAATTAGGATTTTGGAATGATTATTATGGGGATTAGGATGAGCATTGGTCATAAGATCCTATCTTATGCACCATGTGAAGCTTTGGATCATCTACCTTCCAACCATCCAAAAGAAGGAACCAAAGAAGAAAGAAGAAAAGAAGAAAGAAGAAAGAAGAAAGAAGAAAGAAGAAATAAAGCTTGAAGACCCCCATAACAATGAATTCCTTGCTTAATTACAATTTAACTTATTTGTAATCCAAGTTATATAAAGGTAGAGCTCGGCTACCCACATTTGATATTTTTTTGGTTTGTGCGGTGGTGCCCGATCACAATGGCCTTTTATTCTTTTTGCGATTAATTTTATAAATTGGTTGATGATTTGTTTAGCTTTTGCATTAAGTGACATGCTTTTTCTAGTTTCTTCCTTGCTTTATGTATGGCCTGGATGTGGATTAGGCTCTTTAGAGAAAAATAAATCTTTTACCCAACTTAACAACTCAAAACTAAAATTAAATAACTCATAACCTTACCTAAAGCTTAGGTTTGAAATCAAGATAAAAGATTAGCAACCCCTTAGCTGGATGAGCATTTCTTTTTTAATATCATGCACAAATGCATCTTATTTCACTTTTGATTGGAGGGCTTCCACCTTTGCTAGAGAAACTTGGCTTGACCTTTGAGAGCTATGGTGGAAACTCACCTCCTACCTTCTCGCTGATTTTGGCCAATAACCTTATTTCTCATGCATTAGTCATATGAATCCTATCAGCCTGAGTCAAAATAATTGTCCAAGAATGAAAATAAAAATAAAAATTAAATTGCATTAGATTTAGGTCATTTGAAGCATGCCCTTTACATGATCTAGTCTCTTTAGAGAATGAGTTTAAGGACTTAGAGTCTTTCTAAATAAATAATAGTCTAGCTATCTTGCATAAGCATAATGACTTGCCTACATGTATTTAAAATCATAGGAGGAGTTAGTTGGCGGCCACCCCCAGATAGTTGTAAGTCCAAGCTGTTGGGTGGTTTGTCCTCTCTTGTGGAGGCAAACCAATTACCCATTTTTCCTTTAGATTTAGGTTGTGCTTTTGGCCCTCATTAAAGCTCCCTAGATTTAGGTTCTGAAGTTGCTTCTCCCCTTTGTGGGCCATAAGCTTAATTCAACACATCTTAGATATTTTCTTAATCATGTATTAAAGAATCAAAAGTCCTAAATTTCTGATAAAAAATGCAACTCAAATAAACTAAATCAATTTCAAAAATGTAAATCCCAACTATAGGATAGTTTGAGATGCTCGCTAAGTTTCCTAGCATCGTGGGCATCTCTTACTCATCTTCCATTTTGGCTTCAATACCCTCTCTTTGATCAATCCCATTTGATTTTCAAAAATAAACCAATCGATTAATAGTTCTTCCTATTGAAATCTTTAAAGACAATGATCATTTACCTTAATCGAGAGTTTTCCTAAGGAATCCCCATTCTGTAGGATGTAATTAACTATGGGGCTTGCCCTTGTAGGGAACTTAATGAACCCGGTTTAAAATAAACCCTGCTTTACTTTTCCATGTAAAGTAGAGGAAGAATCTTTGATACATATGCAGACTCATCGTCTTTAGGAGTCCTTATTGAGGTGATTAAGTCCATTGAAGGGTAGTGACTTCTATCTTTCGAGATGGTACACTATTTTCTTAATGATATACTCGATCACCTGAATAAGTACATCTGTAGATCAGCATGGCATACTAAAAAGATGAATTTCTATATGTTTGTCTCTTTATTTTCCTACCACATATTTGAAAGGCGACTCTGTTATAACAATTTTTCTAACAAACAATCTTCTTCTATCTCGAGGTTGATTTCTTTGAGCTTGTCAATAGTTGAATGGATTTAATCTTTAAATTATAGAGGTGCATCTTTGATTTGAAGATCATCTCAATCATCTGAAGTTTTTAAACACACCTCCTCATAAGAGTTAGTGCGGTTTGAGAAGAACCTATCAGACTCTAAATGGTTGGTGATAACTTAGCAGTAATCATTATCATCGATTGGACCCACTGTACCGAATCTTAATCCTGATCATGATTGTGCATCCCCTACCTTTGTTGTTCCATAGCTTCTCGAAATACTCTAACATGTTCTTGGACCATGTATAAGGAATTAAACTTTTCTTTGTAAGATTATGAACACAAGGCGAGTACAAATCAAAAGGTAATTTCATTAAATCGTTATATGAATAATTCTCAAGTTCTACATCAGCTTCTGAACTTGAGGATGATGATCCTAATAGGAATCTCTTTGGCTTGACATTATGGAAGACTTAGAGGCTTCCTTAACTACTAAACCTTCAACTTTTTGAGAAGAAAGTGAGGTTAGAGCTAAAGTTCCCAACTGCTGCCTAATAGTTTTACATAAACCTGATTCGAATACATTCATGCTTTGCTTGGAGGTCTGGTCTTCGTCATTGTCTGGCTCGACTGTCACCTCCAATGAAGCTTGTTGAGAGGGGTTAGATGGTATGCTAATCACATGAGACTCATCATCTGAGCTGGATTCCAAGTCTATGTGAATAGCAAGAGTACTCTGTGGAACATAACCCCTATTAGCTGCCAAGAGTCTTCGCCTTTAGAATTACCTCTGCGTCTGCCTCTACCTCTACCTGATGGAGGTCAGGTCATCCTATTCATATGTTTGTATGGTGAAACAAACTGTGGGTGGAATGTAATATGTGACTCTACCTCTTCCTTGGTGTCTTTTTCTTGCTCACTTGTACTTTCCCTTTTCTTTTCTTTTTCTCTTTCTTTTATCTTTTCTTCTTTTTCTTTTTCTTTTTCTTTTGTATTTGAATTTTGACCAAGTTCATAAGAAAATGTATTTTGATTTTGAGGAAGATAGTAGGTCGCATCTTCATATATCTCAACCTCTCCAACTGTAAATGACTTTTCATCTCCTTTGACACAGTATTCAATTTCATCCCTTCTGAACTTGATGCACTGATGAAGAGAGGATGGAATCATCTCGTTCTGGTGTATTCAAGGCCTACCAAATAAAACAGTGAATGATGTATTCAATTTGATTTTATAAAACTTGGCTTTAGTCTTCCAATCGCCTATCTCCAAAGGTAACAACACTATGGAGCCTAAAGCCCTCTCGTCCCGTTCATTGAATCCTCTCAACATCATCCGATCTCCTCAGAGTGTGGAGATGTCAATCTTCAAATAGGCAAGGGTCTTTAGACTCATAATGTTCACCAATGCACCTGGATTAACTAAAACCCAAGAAAGTTTCAATCTGCCCATATCCACTGTGATGTAGAGGGGATGGTTGTACTCCATGTCCCCTAGAAGAAGGTCTTCATCTATGAATGTGACTCACTGGGCTTCTCTTGAATAATGTGCCACATCTCCAATAGCAATCAGCTAAGTTAAGCATATCTCTAGATCAAGAAGAGCTTTGGTTAATGATTCTGTCATCTCTTTAGATAAGGCAAGGGCATCATATATGCTTAGTTTAGCTAGAAACTTTCTTAGGTGAGTAAGGATATTGTAATCAACTTTGGGCTGATCCTCTATAAGCATATCAATGGGTGGAGAATTCAGAGGGGCTTCTTGCTCGTTGGTACCAATGACTTGTTTCCCCTTATCTTGAGGTGCTGCCCTAGGAGATAGAACCTTGCCACTACGGAGGTTAACTTCGGTGATCTCTTATGGTAGTTTAGTGAAAGATTCTACCTGCTCGTCAGGCTCACCTACAGCTTCTCCTATAGGACCCTCAAAATTAGATGATTCCAAGTCTATCTCAAGAGGTGAACCCGCATTATTCAGAAAGGAAAGTCCATCTCTGAATCAGAAAGATGAAGATCAAAGTTGTTATACTTATTATTTAGACTTGAAGAGTTTTTATAAGAGTATAATTAGACAACCCATCAGAAGTGACACAAATGTAATTCAAACTAACTTTATTCTTCAATTTATTGAATTTAGAAGGAGGTACATAGTAGAAATCTAATAAAGTAAGTGGGGTGAGATTTGATATCATCTGATACAAGATGTCTACTAAAAGACCTGAAGTAGAAGTGTGAAATAGTAGTATAATGGTGGAATGGAGGGAGGCTACTAGTCGGTGGTTGTCTACTTGGCTATCAGAGTATGGGTCTGTCTTTGAGCTCCCACTTTCCCTAAGTTATCTTTGGCAACTTACGACCTTCCTTGATGTTGGAGGTTTGAGCTGCCTCAGGCATCTACAAGGAAAGTTTCTTGATTTTTGAAATAATCTTTTTAGAGGTTCGAGATATGGAGATATTCCAACCTTCTTTAATTTTGAGAGGATCACATGTATCCTTAAGGATCATCCTAACAGAATTGGATGGTTATTCTACTAGATATTCCTTTGGGATAACTATGGCGCCTGACTTGTAGCTATTCTTGAGCCAGTCCTTGAATATAAAGCAATCCTCCAAAACATGGCCTAACATGTGGTGGTAGGCAAAAGTTTGGATCATTACTCCTGCCCACTTCCTCCAACTTCCTAGGCTCAATTAGCTGAAAATCAGGTTTCTTTAAGAGGTTTTTAAAGATTTTCCTGACTACCTCCCTCTTAAATGAATAAGGTCTATTTAGTTTATCCAAAATAGTAGGTAGATGGTAGCTACCTGAGGGTGGGTGTGTGTACCGCTACAATGAGTATGGTTGAGGAGGAGGCGACAAAGGCCATGGAGGCTGCTGTGGCAGCCGATAAGATGGCCTAGGTGGTGGTAGTTGAGGTAGAAGTGACGATTATGGAGCTCGAGGTCTCTCATATTGCTCTATGGTCGGTTGCTTCCCCTTGTCCAATGCTGCTACTGCCCCTAGCTTCTTTTCATAAATTTTTTATGGCTTTGGCTTTATTGACTGATCTTTAAAAGGCAACTCTTTGGCCTCTTCTTGTTGATTAGCTTCTCAAATTTCTTAATGGTAAAACCTTTGAGCATGAAGGTGACTGGGCCATGAATATTCTTTAGTAGAATTTCAATGGCATGTTGTTCAGATAGTTACGGTTCACATTTCATACTCAAATTATGCCATTTGAGAATATAGTCAATGAGGGACTCACCGAGGTATTGTTGTGTTACAATAAGATCACCCACAGTTATCCTTTGCTGAGCTCCAGCAAACCTCTTAATAAAGAGTTACTTCAACTCAGCAAAAGTCTTCACTGAACTGTTGGGGAGTTTAGCGTACTAATCAAAAGGCTATGCCTACTAAATTGCTCACAAAAGATGGAATAGTAATGCATTCCCATTGCAATATGACCGAAGCATGTGCATGGTTCTGCCCATCAATGACTTTACATATGCAGTTCTATAACATAGCCTTCCTATCACAATTTTCCTGACATTTCTCTATTTATCATATTACTGCATTGAACAACATGTTTTAAATCTGGGGTGTGACATAATGCTCTTGAAAGAAGGTAGCACAAAACCCTTAGGGTACTGGAAAGCATGGAATTCCTCTGGGTAGGGTCCACCCTTTGGAACTGATGATCCTCCTTAAGCTTATGCCAATGCTTCTCTCACTTGCTGCTCAACCATGAGTTTAATATCCTTTTCTTATACGTAGGTACTGTCCACTACCTTTCTATACAAGCTAGTCTTTTTCTTGGTGGTGAAGTCTTAGCTTGATCCAAGACATGCAAAACTCAGTGACTGTCTTAATAGTAGGATGTGCTTGGGGCATTGTGCCAAACCGCTAGTAAATCTTCAAGCCTCTTTCCCATCTTATTAATCTGCTCATCCTTCTATTTGAGTTGTTGAAGGAGGTGTTAGGTCGAATAGGCTGTATCATCCTGTTCGGCCGTAGCACCTTCCAAACTCTGCTGATCCCGAAGGAGGGAACCCATGGTATCAACCATATGCACCTCTGTTGAATCTTCAAGCAAATCATCTTCGTTGGGATCAAAGCTAACCTTTTTTTTCCTCTAGGTCAGAGCAGTTGTACCCTAGGATTTCCTTCTTTTCAACGAGATATTGTGCTATAATATCATCTAAGGAGCGATCCGACTGTGCAGGTACAATTGATAGTGGCTGATCGGTGGCGGGATCATGTTCATGAACATAAATACATCTGACCTCCCTGGCTACCTGAATACTGATCTTGTGAGAACTATGCTCACTGGAGGATACATGCTCATGGCTATCATCTATCATAAGTGGAGTCTACTTCACGGAGGATCTATCACCATGGGGGCAACTGAACTGTCTCCTTCTCCATTAGCTGCTGCTATCTCCATGATCTGCTGTGGTGGTGGTAGTGATGACACGACTACGATGCTACTAGGTCGCCACTCCCTCTTCACCGCAACAGAAGTGGGAGTTTGAGAAGGAGAGCTTGGCCTCACCTCAGTTGGCGGTGTAGATGAAATGGGAATCTCTTGGTCGTAGCTAGATCACCAGTGGGGCTTTCTTTTCCCCAGATATTGCCTTCATAGCTTTAGATGGAACTATGGAAGAAGGAACTTGCACTGGTGATGGCAGATGTGGAGTAGAGTGGTGTTATGGAGGCACCACCTGACCCTCTATGTGGGAGCTCTCTTCCCATGGTGAGTAGTATCGATCAATAGAATCTTTGTTAGTATGACCGTGAGTAAACGTAGATGGAAATCCATGTGAGGTAGGCGGCTCTCCCTACCTCTTCCTAGTCACATGCACTGATACACGGGCCTCCCTGGCCATCTCTTACCGGATATGCTCGCCCACACTGCAAGGAATAATCGGTCATAAATTAAATTGGGCTCTATGGTGACATAAACCTTGCCATTTCGTCGAACTCACCCACATCCTCCTATCTCTAGTAGAGCCTCATACTAAAGCTGGTGGAGGTGACCTAAACCTCCTAACATCTTTCTCTCTCCATCAGATCCGAAGAGAGGATGAAACTTGTTCTATGTAATCAGAGGAGAAATTATCCTGGGTAACCCCTCTAATGCAACCCAAGAAACTGCCTCCATCTCCTTGGCTATGCGCACATGATGCCGCTTGATCTTGTGACATCTGTTAGGGTGTTGAGTTATACTGGGAGGAGCAGTATGGGAATGTTGACCTCACTTTTGGAGTGAGCTCTCAACTTCTCCATCTTAGACATATGACTCCTCTTAGACATTAAGAGTTCTTTAGTCTTAAGACACTTCTAGTGATTAGGTGAACACTTAACCTAACCCTAGAGATTTAGAAGAGTTAGCCATAGAAATAGGTTATGCCTTAGGGGTGTTAGGAAAGCTTGCCTAGCTTATAGCTTAAACCCAATCCTTCATTCTTTCAAGTCAAACTTCAAATCCAAACCAAATTCAAATTCTAATCAACTTCAAATTCAAATCAACTTTAAATCCAAACCAACTTCAAATTCAAATAAACTTCAAACTCAAATCAATTCCAAATGAAAATTCAAATCAAATCCCAACTGAAATGACTTTTCTCAAATCATTCAAATCAATTCCAACAATCCAAATCAATTCAAACTCAAGATTTTCTCATAACCCATTTATATTCTCATTTATATTCACAAATATAAATGAAATATAAATTCAAATAACCAAAACTAAATCAAAAACTCAATTCCAAATCCAAAAATATCTTTCCTAAGTCACTTTAATTCCATCTTATGGACTTAGCTCAAATCAAATCCAAATCAATTCAAATTCAAGAGATTTTCTCATAACCTATTTATATTCTCATTTATATTCACAATATAAATGAAATATAAATTCAAATAACCAAAACCAAAATTAAAACTCAAACCAAAATCTAACCTAAATCCAACCTAAGCTCTTTCAAGTCAAATTCTTGAACTTAGCAAAATCATCCTCAAATCAATTCAAACCTTTGGATTTTTTTTTTCAAATGATCAATCCTTCAATCATCAACCCAAATATAAACACAAACTTCAATCATCAAACCAAAATCAAACTAATCCAAGTCAAACCCATACTGACCACTTTGACTTGAAATTGTTAAATGAATTAAAACCTGTTTGACTCCAAATCACTTGCAAATGAATTTATATTTCAATTATAAGTTCAAATGTGAGTTCAACCAAACTTGAATCAATCCTCAAATTAGTCCACTTGACCCAAAGTGACCTAAAGCACCTTTTTGAGCCAAATTCTAATCCTACCCAAATTAGATTGAACTAAGCCCACCTAAGCCTCACATTGTGAGCAATAATCATCCTAAGATGACCAATCACCTAAATTGGATCAAACCAAGTCAAACTTAGCCTTTGACCAAGTCAACACTTAACCCAAATAAACCTAAACTATCTAAAGTCCACCAAGGTCAAATTGATTGAAACCATTGATCTAAACCAATTCATATCCAATGATTGAACATGATCAAGCCATCAATTAAGCCAAACCTAGCCTAATTGGCCACTTGACCCAAGTTGACCAAAGTTGACCTAAAAGGTCAAAATGTGTCAAATCTTGATCTAAGCCAAATTGATTACAACCAATGGGTCAAATTCATTCTAAGCCACTTGTTGAACTTGACCAAAGCCTCAATTGGCTAACTAAACCCAACCTAGCCCAATTGACCATGAACCCAACTTGACCTAAAAGGTCAAATTAAGCCAAAATCAAATCAAACCAAAATTGATTGAAACCAAAGCTTGAAAAATATTTAAAATGATCAACCAAGCCTAAACCAACCCATGAACTAATTAGTCAAATGGGTCAAATTGGTCAACTTGACCCATTTGACCTAAGTGGATGAACCAAAATCAAATATAAATCAAATTGAACCAAACCAATGACACCCATAGGCTACAAATGATCATTTGAACTTGATCTAACCCATAGTTTGACCCAATTTGACCAATTGGTCAACTTGACCCAAGTTGACCCATTTTGACCTAAATGGGTCAACTTGAGCCAAATCATATAAAATAAACTCCAAATTCATTAAAAATTGGCACAACCCATTTTTAAATCATTCTAAATATGTCCAAATAAAAATCAAATCCAAATGACCATTTTACCTCTAGGTCAAAGGGTAACCTATGATCAAATTCACTTGGAATTTGATCATATTCCAACTCAAGACCACTTAGCATCCTCCTAGTGGACCATTTGGACACCAAGGAGGGTGGTGCACATGACCCAATGGGTTTGGATCAACCAAACCCAACCCAAAGCCAAAACCAACCCCTCCACTCAAAAATATCCACATGGATCACCTCCCACACTCATTTTAGCACATGTGCACCTCCACACCCCCACACCTCTGCCAAAATTGAACCACATGGCACCCCTAACAACTTTAACAACCAATTCCATGAGAGAAATTTGATCAAAATTACAAAATGAGCTTCGACTATTCAATTCAAGTAGGGGGAGATATACTTCCCCTCATTCCAATTCATTTAACTTACCTTGCATTTGATTGAGCTCAGAGGATCAAAGGCAAGCTTCTCCAAGCTTCTCCAAGCATTCTCAAGCACTTTCCAGTTTCCCATTCTCAATATTTTCTAAGCCAAAAATAGGGGAGGTGATGGAGATTTCAAACTCACCCAATTCTCAACTAAAGTCCAATTCACTTTGCAAGCACCATCAGGGAGGCAAGTCAAGCTCACACAAGGTGTTTTCCAAGCAACCAAGCCATGGGAGGGTGGACCTAGACCAAAGCCGCAAGCCATTGAAGCAAACTTTGGTCAATTAGAAGATCCATTACAAATAGAACCTTCAAACTCTCAATGGGCTTCATCTCCACTAGAAGAAGATACCTCAATGGTTGAAGTGCGGGTGATAGCCTCCAGCAAGGTATGCTTCAAAACTAGCTTAAGTAAAAAAATCCTTGGTCCTTTATGAAGGAAAGTGCAATCTCATTGAATTTCCACCATTGGATGTGCTTCTCTTTGCTTCTTGATGGTGTGGGTTGAATCTTTATCCAATCCGAGCTCAAGTGACCTCGGAAGAGAATGATGCCCTCGCAGAATGATGGACCGAATGATGTCCACCCTGCGGCTTAGTGGATTAGAATGAGAATCTTGGAATGTTTCTTTTTTCCAGTAGACCTCTTTCAATAGTTTGTCCATCTATGATGGCATAAACATCAAATCTGAAACAAAGAGAAGGAAGGGGTTGATAATGCCATTCAGATGCGGGTGATGTCGATAAGATTTTCTCCAAGTCAAGCAAAGGGCACCATCACAATCGCCTAAAAGGTTGCTTTTGAGGTAACCAAACGAGAAAATAGAGAAGGCCCTAAGAAGACGAGTGAGTCTAGGAGGTAATGAAATAGAAGTTGCACGAGAAGATTCTTATGTCCATCCTCTTTCATCTGAAGTCAAAAAATCTTGCGACACCCAACAAGAAGAAAATCATATAAGATTGGAACATGGGACACCATTTCCAACCAAATTTGCATGTGATTCACTTGGTAGCATAGTGAGGTAAGGGGATGGATCATTCTTAGGACGGACGATCTCCGTCTCCCGTCAGTAAGATGAATCATGGATTATCCCGTGTTTTGGATGGATTGTCCATTATTCATTGATTAATCCTTGTGAAACAAGATTAAAGATCGACGGTGGGAAGAACATATATAGACATCCATTTGATAACTTAAATAATAAATTGCACCACATGGAAAGCGATGTGTCTAATGACAGACAAGATTAGTTATATAATTGGGCTATTTAATTACCATTAATCAAAACCTAAATTCATAATTAAATGTAAAAAATCAGAAAAAATATAAATGAGGGCTCATTTTAAAGATAATTCAGAGGGAATTCAATAAAATTATGTTTAATTAATTTTGAATAGTGGATTTTCCTTAATTGGGGTTTAATTAAAAGTCTAATAACTCTAATTACTTCTAATAACTTCATTAATTAATTCTAAATTTCTTGGGTATGTTTAGTGGGATGACTTCTAGATCTCCTAATTTTCTTGGAATTTATTAATGAGTTAATTAGGAAAATTAATTAGTGAACCCTTAATCACCCTCTTAGTGTATTTAGGGATAATTAAGCACATGAACATTGAATAAATCCCTTAATTAAGATAATTAAACATTATTTAAGTGAATAGAAGGATTATGGAATGATTTAGGAATATTTTCTCAAAGATATTCTCTAAACCCCCTTTCTTCCTTAATCTAAACCTAATTAAGGTTAATCCACTATTGATCTTCTTATTTAATCTAATCAAACTTTCAAAATCAATCTGAACTTAATCAATCTCTTATTGGGTAGATCCTTAGGTGTTCAAAAGCCTAAGGTAAGTTTAAGAAAATCAAATCCAATCCACATGTGTGGGAAGGGTTATGAAAGTACTTAATTAAACTTTTTAGCTTTATTAATCATTAATTCTGAGCCAATTGAATTAGGCCCCTTTCTTTCTTATGAGCATTACTGATTTAAATTCCATGTGGTTGCATATCATATGTTGACTCATAATTAGTTGATTAATTATGTTAAAGTGGTGTAGGTAAGGGGTAATTAATGAATTTAATTTACACCTTAACCTAAACAAAGCATAAAATCAGTCTAATGGTTATAAAACTAAACTAAACTAACTCACATATGGAAAAATGGATTAGGACCAACAAACTCTTTTCACTTTTCCTAAATCAAATCAAATCAAATTTAAAATTAAAATAAAAATATCTTTAAAATAATTTTGATTCACTTTGAATAATCTTATCTTATAGGATTATCCTTAGAAATTAATTAGGATGAAGGAGATCATATGCTTACATCACTTTATCTCATTCTAAGCATGTTAAATGTTGTTTGCCATGTGAAGTCATGCCTACATTCCCTTTTGAAAAATCAAATTAAATGAAATGTTTCCTTTATATCAAATTGCATGTTTTGGCTAAAATAAAATATGAGTGGCTATTTTCACTATTAAATTAAAAGTTATTTTCAAAATCTATAAATCAAAGATTATAAATGAAAGTATGCTACTTATAAGTACTTATGAGCTTGCATGTGATTATAAGTATAAAATGTGTTATGTGATCTTCCCTTCTCTTTTCTTAACTTGGGTTTGAATGAATTTACAAAGTGTATAGTTCATTTGAAAAGAGCATAACACTTGCTTAAATCCATTCTTATGCATTTCCATGTTATATCTTAAGAAGGATCTTCACATTTACATATGTAAATTGCATAACCAAATAAAATAAAAATAAAAATCTTTTGCATGACTCTTCTTCCATTCATTTCTTTTTGTACATGCACATGTATTTAAGAAAAGTGGTATATTAGTCTGGACATCCCGGGGTTGCAAACCTTTAAGTAGCGCCAAGTAGATCTTGTACCTTACACTCCTGGTATAGAAAATAATGGTGCCGTACTCACTTATCTCTTTTATACATGTAAATGTGCATTTGATTAATGGATAAAAGAGTTTCTCTTTTCTACTTAAACAAAATCATGCATTCATGAAATATCCAAAATTTTCCTAAACAACATCTCTTTGCACTCATCATCAAAGTGTGGTAAAGTGTTTGCATTGCATGTATAACTATGCTTAGGATCATTCATATGCATGGTATACATGTTGTAAAGAAATAAAGGGTTGTGTGTTATGTTATAGTAATTCACCTTCATTAATCTTAAGATACCTTTCTTATTGAATAGGTTTATTTAGAGAAAATATAAACTTATGATTAATTAAAACATATAATAAAACATTCACTAAAGAAAAATTATTAACAAATCTACCTTAGAAATTACTTAAGTTAGGGATGAAAGAGATGTTCTCTTATCTTTTCCTCTCTTTACAATACTTAGTAATTAAATGTAGGCTTATTCAAATAAAATCAAATCATCAAATAAAATTGACCAAATCAATTAAATCACATAAAATGAAACCACCCTCTTAGTTGAACCCTTTCACTCTTAAAAAATTTTAACCTTAAAGCCTAGCTAAGACATGCCACATAAGCCTTAAATGACACACACATTAGGCTAAGTCACCATTTCTAACTCTATGTTTGGGTGATGCATGGTTTGATGCCTGATTTTATTTTATGATGTAATGTTTTAAAGTGGATGTTAGGACGTATGTGTGTAGACTGGATAATAGGATGATCTTAGTCTAATCATTGTCTTCTGCAGGGGATTGTGCTTAAGGGGCACTATAACAAAAAATATATAAATGTCTTTTGTTGTGCAGGTTGTTTATACCCTTAAGCATAATCCAAAAATAGGCCAGGTGGACTTAGTTACTCATGTGTGAGGTGCTAAGTCTAATTTATTCATATACATGCTTGGGCTATATGGTGTGTTTATCTAATCTCTATTTTACAGGTTTTAGTTAGATTTACTTTTCCCATTTTTCATATAATTTTTGCAATTAGGCTTTGGAATGAATGTTATGGGAGAGTGGAGGTGAGCATTGGTCATAAGATTATGTCTTATGTACCATGTGAAGCCTTTGGAACAACCACATTCCAACCAAGCTAAAAGGAAGGAAGGAAAGAAGCAAATAAAAAATGAAGAAATGAAGAAAGAAGAAATGAAGAAAGAAGAATGAAGAATGAAGACCCCCATAATATAAATTCCTCTAAATTGTAATTATTTATTTATAATCCGAGTTATATAAGGGTAGAGAACTCACTACATTTCTTTTGGGTTTTGTGGTGAAGCTCGAGGCCTTTTATTCTTTTGTGCTAGCTTTATAAAATTGTTTGATGTTTGTTTAGCTTATGCATTAAGATGACATGTTTTTCCTAGTTTCTTTCTTGCTTTGATGAATGGATTGGAGGTGATTAGGGTCCTAGAAAATTTTTTTTTCTATCAAATTAATCAATTCAAAATTAAAATTAAAGTACTCATAACCTCACCTAAAGCTTAAGAAATAAATCAAGATAAAAGATTTAACAACCCCTTAGCTGGATGTTGTATGTTTCACATCATGCATAAAATCATCTTACTTCACTCTTACTTATGGAGGGCTTCCACCTTTGCGAGAACATGGCTTGACCTTTGACAACCATGGTGAAAACACACCTCCTTCTTACTGATTTTGGCCCATAACCAATTTCTCATGCATTAGGCATATGAATCCCATAGCCCATGTCAAATTAATTGTCCAAAAAGGAAATTAAAACTTAATAAAAATTTACATTAGATTAAGTCATGAGTTCATGCCCACATGATCTAGTCTCTTAAGAAATGAGTTTAAGGACTTAGTCTTCTTTCTAAATAAACAACAACGCTATCTTGGAAAAGCATAAGATTTGCCTACATGTATTTTAAATCGTAGGAGGAGTTAGTTGGTGGCCACCCCCAGTCGGTTGTAAGTCCAACAGTCGGGTGGTTTATCCTCTCTTGTAGAGGTAAATCATATGCCCATTTTCTCCTTAGATTTAGTTCATGCTTTGGCCCTCACCAAAGCTCCATAGATTTAGGATCTGAGGTTGCTATTTCCCTTTGCAGGTTACAAACATAAATCCTCACCTCTTAAGCATTCCCATGATCTTGTATCATGGAACTGTAAGACCTATATTTCTAATAAAAATACAACTTAAACAAATAATTCTCTTCAAATTCAAAAATATAAAGCCTAACTATATGATAGTTTAAGATGTTCGCTAGGTTTCCTAGCATCGTGAGCATCTACTACTTATCTCTCTTTGGTTTTAATAATAACTCCCTCCTCTTGATAAATCCCATTTAATCTTCCAAAAAGAACCAATTGATTGATAGTCTTATCTTTAAAATCTTTGAAGACAATGATCATTTATCTTAATCAAGAGTATTCTTAAGGAATCTCATTCCTTAAGATGTAATTAACAATGGGGGCTTTCCTCCATAGAAAAATTAGTGAACCGAGTTTAAAATAAACCCTACTTTACTTTTCCATGTAAAGTAAGGGAAGAATCTCTGGTACATTTGAAGACTCATTGTCCTTAGGAGTCTTTATTAAGGTGATTTGGTCCATTGTAGGATGGTGACTTCTGTCTCTCGAGATAGTACATCATTCCTTAATGTCATACTCGATCACCCTAATAAGAAAATTTATGAATCTACGTGATGTCCAACAAGAACTATTATTTTTGTTTTCATTTATTTTTCAAAGATATATGAAGATGAAAATAAAATTCACCACAAATTTTTCTAGCAACTTTGCTGGGGATAGTTCCTCTCTCCATCTTTGGTAAATGATCATTGTCTCCAAGTATCAATAGTGGGTTTATATTTTATATGAATCTAAGACTATCTTTCTTTTTCATTGGCACTTAGTTTATTTCATTCTTAAGTTAAGCTAGCCAACATCCTTTAGGTTTTAGGACCTCCCTCCGTGTAGGTCTAAAAACCCTTGTTGGGTTCCCCAATAGATGAAAATATAAATTTAATAATAAAAAAAGAAATAACTAAAGACTTCCACCTTACCATTTCCATGGTAAGGAAAGGTTTATTCCAAAAATAAAGAAAAATAAATCCTTTATAAAAATATCGCTTTCCAAAGCACTTTCAAAAAGAAATTCTCATAATAAAATATTTGCACCTCATCTAACAATCTTCAAGATTGTTACATGTAGGACCTTTTCAAAATCAAAATCAACAATCATCTTTTCAAAAAAGCACTTAGGAAAATCCTTATTCAATATACCCAAATTTATTGAATAAAGATTTCATTTCCAAATAACGCCAAAGTCATATTTCCAAAAGCACATATTTGAAAATGAATACCCTCATTCAATATACCCAAATTTATTGAATGAAGATTTCATTTCAAATAGAATCACAAATAACATTGAAATTCCATTTCAACATATCTTATATGTTGAAGTTAGAATTTCTTCCTTTTAAAAGTACAAAATTTGAAGATGACCCTTTCCATTCAATGCATCTAAATATATTGAATGAAGGTTTCATTTCTAAGCAAAATCACAACATTTAAAATTCTACTCAACACATCCCACATGTGTTAAGTTAAAATTTCTCTCTTTTCAAAAAGCAATAATCACATATAAAGATTTCTTCTTTCAAAAATAAAATTGACTTCCATTTTTACAAAATAGTTACGTATTGCTTCATTTCTAGCCGTTATCAAGTGAATCCTCTTTTCAAAAATCATAAATCAACACATTTGGATTCTTTAGTTAGCATACCCAAATTTTCTAAGTGAAGATCCTCTTTCAAAAAAAAAAGCATCAAAATTAAACACATGTGGATCCTTCATTTAGCATACCCAAATTTGCTAAGTGAAGATCCTCTTTTCAAAAAACATAAAAATCAAACACATTTGGATCCTTCATTTAGCATACGAAAATTTGCTAAGTGAAGATCCTCTTTTCAAAAATGATAAAAATTAAACACATGTGGATCCTTCATTTAGCATACCCAAATTTGCTAAGAAGATCCTCTTTTCAAAATCATAAAATCAAACACATTTGGATCCTTCATTTAGCATACCCAAATTTGCTAAGTGAAGATCCTCTTTTCAAAAATCATAAAAATCAAACACATTTAGATCCTTCATTTAGCATACCTAAATTTGCTAAATAAAGATCCTCTTTTCAAAATCACTAAACATAAAACACATTTGGATTCTTTATTTAGCATATCAAAATATTTCTAAGTAAAGATCCTCCTTTCAAAAATAAAAAAAAAAACACATTTGGATTCTTTCATTTAGCATACCCAAATTTTGCTAAGTAAAGATCCTCCTTCAAAAATCAAAATAAAAAATAAAACACATTTGGATTCTTTCATTTAGCATACACAAATTTTGCTAAGTAAAGATCATCTCTCTTTAAAACAAAAACAAAATCAAATATATTTGGATTTTTTTAGCATACCCAAATTTAAGTAAAGATCCCATTTTGAAAATCTAAAACAAAAGAACACATTTGGATTCTTCATTTAGCATACCCAAATTTGCTAAGATTCCATTCTCAAATTCACACATAATTCACAAACAAGCAAACAAAAGAAGAAAATTATTTTCAAACAACTCATTTAGCATACCCAAATTTGCTAAGTGAGCAATTCTAAATAAAATCAATTGACCCTTTACTTTAACATACTCAAATTTATTAAATGAAGGGTCCTCAAACACAAAATTCAAATTCAAATATGAACCAATGGAAGCATCAATCTCTATAAAAATATTTGAACCCATTTTCAACCTACACAAATTTGTTGAAAATGAATTATACATTCAAAAATCTCTTCTCCAATTCTGAACTCAAAATTTCTCTCCAAATTTAAAGAGCCCCACTTAACATATTCAAATTATTAAGTGTGGGTTCAAGTTCTAAAAAACAAATTAAAGCATAAATCTGATTCAAGTTTATTTTTCAAAATTGTAGAAGTTCACCATAGTTTAACTTTTCAAGTTTTTAGTTAAATGGCAAGTGCGTGTTTACTTTTCCTTTCGGGATGGATTTGGCCTTGGACCGGGCCAACCTCCCACAGACTGACTTTGCCCACCTCATTCATTTTGGCCAAGGTTTCAAGGGGGCTAGGATCACTTGTGAGGGGACCACCTGACCATCGGAGTGGTGGCAGGGGCAGTCGGTCATCCAGGTGAGATGCTCCCACTGAGTTTCTCACTTGAAGAGGAAGGCGTGGCAATTCTCAGTGATTATTATAGTGCTGGCTCAGATTCCCCTTGCTACCCTAGTATGGGTTAACACCCACTCGTTGGCTTCCTCCAAGGGGAAGGCTCCCCTATCTTCAGAGATAGTCTCCCCCACCTATGAGGTAGGGTCTAGTTCTTGTCGCCTCCTAGGACTCATGTTGTGTCGATGCTACAAGATCAAAGCGACATCATGGCTAGCCAAAGAGCTAGAGGCGGTTTCTCAAGAGAGTTACCAGATAGTTTATCCTCGATTAGAACAAGTTCCATCCTCTCTCTAGATTTGACGGAGAGGAGATATTAGGAGGATCTCAAATTCACCTCCACCTGCAGTATAGTATGAGGCTCTTATCAGAGATAGGAGGAGGTCATATGTCGGCCTTAGATCAGTTCTATGCTGAGTAGGTGGGGCTTACGAACGATCAGAGTCCGGGGCTCAAATTGATTTATGTTTAGTCATCCCCCACAATGTAGGGGAGCACATCAGATAGAAGATAAAATCCTATACATGTTGGAAAGAAATAAAGGATTGTGTGTTATGTGATAGTAATTCACCTTCATTAATCTTAAGATACCTTTCTTATTGAATAGGTTTATTTAGAGAAAATCTAAACTTAGGATTAATTAAAACATATAATAAAACATTCACTAAAGGAGAATTATTAATGAATCTACCTTATAAATTACCTGTTATGAGAAGTTCTCTCTCTTTTCCTCTCTCTTAGTAATTAAATATAGGTTCATCCAAACCAAACCAAAACATCAAATAAAATTGACCAAAATAATTAAATCACTTAAAATGAAACCACCCTCTAAGTTGAACCCTTTCACACTTAAAAAAAATTTAACCTTAAAGCCTAGCTAAGACATGCCACACAAGCCTTAAATGACACACACATTAGGCTAAGTCACCATTTTTAACTCTATGTTAGGGTGATGCATGATTTGATGCCTCATTTTATTTTATGATGTAACATTTTAGACTAGATGTTAGGGTGTATGCACGTAGACCAGATAATAGGACCCCCATAACATAAATTCTTTCTAAATTATAATTATTCATTTGTAATATGGGTTGTATAAGGGTAGAGCTCGACTACCCATATTTTTTTTCGGGTTTGTGCGGTGGAGCCCGACCACAAAGGCCTTTATTCTTTTGCACTAGCTTTATAAAATTATTTGATGTTTGTTTAGCTTGTGAATTAAGATGGCATATTTTTTCTAGTTTCTTCCTTGCTTTGATGAATGGCCTAGATGCAATTAGGCTCCTAGAAGAAAAAAAATTCTATCCAATTAATGAATTCAAAATTAAAATTAAATAACTCATAACCTCACCTAAAGCCTAAGAAATAAGTCAAGATAAAAGATTTAGTAACCTCTTAGTTAGATGTTGTATATTTCACATTGTGGTGAAAATTTTATATTAGATTAAAAATTTCTAAAGAATGTATACTTCCAACTTCACTCTATGCAAATAAAATGAAGATAAAAATATACTTTTTTAATGCATTTTTGGGCACCACATAGATCTGCAGATATTCTTATCGAGGGTGATCGGGTATGACATTGAGGAGAGGTGTACTATCTTGAAAGATAGAAGTCACCACCCTACAATGGACCTAATCACCTCAATAAAGACTCCTAAGGACAATAAGTCTGCATATGTACCAGAGATTCTTCTCCTACTTTACATGGAAAAGTAAAGTAGAGTTTATTTTAATTCAGGTTTGTTAAGTTTCCTACAGGGACAAACCCCCATAGTTAATTACATCCTAAGGAATGAGATTCCTTAGGAATACTCTTTATTAAGGTAAATGATTGTTGTCTCCAAAAGATTTTAATAAGTAGGACTATCAATTGATTAGTTTATTTTTAGAAGATCAAATGAGATTTGATCAAAGAGAGAGAGTTATTATCAAAGCCAAAGGAAGATAAGTAGGAGATGCTCATGATGCTAAGAAACCCAGCGAGCATCTTACACTATCCTATGGTTGGGCTTTACATTTTTGAAATTGAATTATTTATTTGAGTTGAATTTTTATTAGAAGTTTAGGGCTTATAATTCCACAATACAAGGTTTCATACTTAGGCCCATAGAAGGGAGAAGCAATCTCAGATCCTAAATCTAGGGAGCTTTAGAGAGGGCCAAAAGCATGACCTAAACTTAAGGCAAAAATGGGTATTTGGTTTGCCTCCACAAGAGAGGACAAACCACCCGATCATTTATTCACGCCAACTAACTCCTCCTATGATTTTAAATTCATGTAGGCAAGTCGTATGCTTTATGCAAGATAGCTATTATTTATTTTAGAAAGAGAGTCCTTAAACTCACTCTAAGAGACTAGATCATGTAAGGGCATGAAAATGACCTAGATCTAATGCAAAACATATTACATTTTATTTTCATTTTGGACAATCATTTGACTTAGGCTTATAGGATTCATATGCCTAATGCGTGAGAAATAAGATTATGGGCCAAAATCAACGAGAAGGGGGAGGTGTGTTTCCACCATGGCTCTCAAAGGTCAAGCCAAGTTCTCCGGCAAAGGTGTAAGCCCTCCAATCAAGAGTGTAACAATATGCTTTTATGCATGATGTTATAAAAGAAATACTCATCTAGCTAAGAGGTTGCTAATTCTTTTATCTTGATTTTTAACTTCGAATTTAAATGAGGTTATGAGTTATTTATTTTTAATTTTGAGTTGATTAATTTGGTAGAAGATTTATTTTCCTAAGAGCCTAATCATCCAAGCCATACATCAAGCAAGGAAGAAACTAGAAAACATGCCATCTTAATAAAGCTAAACAAAACATCAAAAGAATAAAAGGCCATTTGTGGTGGCATCCACCGACAAACCAAAACAAATTGGCTAGCTGAGCTCTACCCTTATACAACTCGGATTACAAATGAATTAATTTACAATCAAGTAAGGAAATTCATGTTATGGGGATCTTTATTTCTTCTTTTCTTCTTTCTTTTTCCTTCTTTCTTCTTTTGGTTCCTTCTTTTGGATGGTTGGAAGGTGGTTGCTCCAAAGGCTTCACATGGTACATTAGATGTAATCTTATGACCAATGCTCATCATAATCCTCCATAATATTCATTCCAAAATCCTAATTGTAAAAGATACATGAAAAATAAAAGTAAATCTAACTAACTTTTGCAAAACAGAGATTAGCTAAACAAACCATACAAATCCCAAACATGTATATTGGACTTAGCACCCCACACATGGGTAACCAAGTCCACCTAGCCTATTGAATTATACTTAGGGGTATAAGCACCTACACAACAAAAATATTTATATTTTTATTATAGCGCCCCTTAAGCATAATCCCTTGTAGAAAATAATGATTAGATTAAATCATCTTACCATTCATTCTACGCACATTCACCCTAACATCCAGACTAAAAAAATAATATATCACAAAACAAAAGCAAACATCAAGCCATGCACCGCCCTAATCTAAAGCTAGAAGTGGTGACTTAACCTAATGTGTGTGCTTTAAAAGGTTTGTGTGGTATGCTTAGCTATGGATTTAAAGTTTATATTTCCTAAGTGTGAAGATGTTCAACTTAGGGGGTGGTTTCATTTAAGTTGTTTAGCTAATTTGGGTCAATTTTATTTTGTATTTTGGTTTGGTTTAAGTGAATCCTATAATTAATTACTAAGTTTTAAAGTGAGGGAAAAGAGAAGAGAACTTCTCTTTCCTTCCCTACCTTAAGTAATTTCTAAAGTGGATTCATATTTGATTTTTTTTAGTGAATATTTTATTATGTGTTTTAATTAATCCTAAGTTTATATTTTCCCTAAACAAACCTATTAAAAAAGAAATGCATTTTAAGATTAAATAAAGTGAATTAATATCACAAAACACACATCACTTAATTTCTCTCCCAACATGTATAACATGCATATGAATGAATCCTAAGCATATCTATACATACAAATGGAAATGTTTAGCATACTTTATGATGAATGATAAGAAAGGTTACTTAAGAAAATTAGAATGTTTTATGATGCATGATTCTCATTAAGTAGAAAAGAGGGGTTTCTTTTATCCATTATTCACATGCACATGTATATGTATAAAAGGCATAAGTGAGTACAACATCATTGTTAGTACTAGAGGTGTAAGGTACAAGACCTACTTAGGCTACTTAAAGCCTTGCAACCTTGGGATTGTCTAGACTAATATATCACTTTCCTTAAATACAAACACATGTACAAAAGAAATGAATGAAAAAAATATGCAAAAAGTTTGTGTTGGTTGATTTGTTTTGTTTATGCAATTTATATGTACAAGTGTAGATATCCTTCTTAGGTAATAGTATAGGAATGTGTTTAGGCAAGTGTTATGTTCTTTTCAAATGAACTATACACTTTGTCAAATCCTATTCAAAACTATACTAAAAGAAGAGAAAAGGAAAGCCACACTATGCACATCTTCATATTTATATTCACATGTAAGCTCATAAATAATTATAAGTAGCACACTTTCAATTTTAGATGTTTGATTTATAGATTTTGAAAATAGTTTTGAATTTAATAGTGATAATAGCTATTCATATTTTTACTTTAGCCAAAACATGCAATTTGACATAAAGAAAATATTTCATTTTCAATTTGATTTTTGAAAACTTGAATACATGATATTCATATGACATACACATTTAGCATGTTAGAAAATAACTAAAGTGATGAAAGCATGTAAACACATTCCCCTTAATTAATTCCTAAAGACAATCTTATGGAATAAGAAAGCTTAAAGCAAATCAAGTTATTTTTAAAGAAGGTTTGATTTTATTTTGAGTTTGATTTAATTTGAAAAATATGAGGTGAGTGTGCTACTCCTAACCAATTCCCACAAATGTTTGTTGATTTAGTTTGTTCTTAGGATTATTAGATGATTTTTATATGTTGCTTAGGTTAAGGTATGAATTAAGTGTATTAACCTACAACACCTTAGCATAGTTAATCAAATAATTATGAGCTAATGATATGACATAAAACCACACAAGGAATTTAAATCAGTAATGCACCTAAGAAAGAAAGGCACCCAATGTAATTAGCTCATGATTAAGGATTAATTAAGCTAAGGGATTTATTTTAAGAAATTTCATAACACCTCTCACACATGTGAGTTGAGTTTTAATTTCCTTAATTGTACTTAAGCTCTTGAACACCTAAGCATCTACCCAAGATAGATTAATTGAGTTTTGGAAAGTTTTAGAATTTTATGAAATTAATTAAGGGGATAATTAGTGAATTAACCCTTAATTAAGGTTGGATTAAGGGGTTTAAGGAATATCTTAAGGAAAGTATCCCAAAATTATTCCCTAAACCTCATCTTCACTTAAGCAAAACTTAATTGATTCAATCAGAGGGTTAGACCACCAATTATACCCTTAATTAAGCTTAATTACATTAAGGGAGTGATTAAAGAATGAACTAGCAATTCCTCTAATTAAACCACTAATAAATCCCAAGAAAATTAGGGGAGGCAAGAGTCATCCCATTAATTATGTATAAGAAGTTTGGGATTAATCAGTGGAGTAATTAGAGAGTAATTAGCAAAATAACATTCTAATAAAATCCAAATCCAAAGAAAAGCACTGTTCAAAATCCATTGAAATCATTTTTAGAATATTCTATGTTCAATTATCTATTCAATACAATTTATTTCATATTTTTTTATTTTTCTAGGCTTAGATATAAATTTAGGAAGTTTCCATGATTAATTAGGTGATTTAATAGCCTAATTAAATGTTTAATCCTATCGGTGCCACGTGGACTGTTGATGCGGCATGCACTTTCCACATGGCACAACGAGATTCAATATTTAAGTTATCATATCATAAGTCGCCGCGGTGCGACTTTCCTCACCGCCAGGATCAAGGTGGTCTGGTTCGAAAGGATGAAATGTGTGATTTATGTGTCTTTGATCATGGACGTCCATCCAAAATGCATGGATGGATGACCCATGATCCTTCCCTATTCTTCTCTATGAGAAATGGACATCATCCATCTTCTAGGAGAAGATCGAGCTTGATTGAGCTCAGATTGGATTGAAACTCAACCCACACCATCAACATACAAAGGAGATCACATCTAACTGCTAGAATCTCATGGGGTGACACTTTACTTCACAAAGGACTAGGCCACATCTAGATTAAGCTCAATTTAATGGCATACCTCGCTCAATTCCCTTGGAGAAGCTTCGTCTAGTGGAGACGAAGCTTTGTTGAGAGTTTGATGTCTTGAGATTGGATGGATCCTTTTAGAGGCCAAGCTTCCTTTAAGTAGGCTCGATCTTGATCAAGATAGCACCTCCCTTACCTTAGGAACTTGGGAAATGGTCTAGGCAAGTTCAATTTGGTCCTTTGATGAAGCTCAGAGGAGGAATTGCCTTGATTTGAAGTGTGGAGTAAATTGGCTTTTCACTTGAGCTCCCCTATTTTTAGTTTAAGGAAACCAAAAATGGAGAAGTTCAAGATTCTTTAGAGAGCTTGAGAAGAGTTCCAAATGCTTGCTCTAGCTTTCCTAAGTTCAATTGAGTGTGAGAGAGTGAAGATTGAATGGAATTAGGGGGAGTATATCTCCCCCTTGAAGGATCGGACGACCATGCCTTCACTTGCCATTTTGATCCAATTGACCCTATTTAATTGGTTGTTTGAGCTATTTAGAGTGGCATGGCATTCAATTTTGGCAAGAGGAGCAGTGGGTGAGGTGGCCATGTGCTCAAACAAGGTGGAGGGAGGATTTCATGTGCTCATTTTCAAAGAAGGTGGTCAATTTTGGTTTGGGTTGGGTTTGGCTGACCAAACCCATTGGGTCATGTGCACTAGGTTCATTAGTGACCATTTGGTCCACTAAGAGGATGTCAAGTGTCCATGAAAAGGAATTGACCAAATTCTATGTGGTTTTGATTTTGGGTTACCCTATGGCCTAGGGGTAAAATGGTCATTTGGCTTGGGTTTTAATTGAATATGTTTGGCATTTGAAAAATAGGTTTGGCCAAGTTTCATTGAATTTGGAGTTGGTTTGATATGATTTGGCTCATGTTGACCTATTTAGGTCAAAATGGGTCAACTTAGGTCAAGTTGATCAATTGGTCAAATTGGGTCAAACCAAGGGTTGGGTCAAGTTCATATGACCATTTGAAATATTTTGGTGGCTTTGGTTTGATTCAATTTGGTTTGTATTTGGTTTTGGTTCAATTGAGTTCATTTAGGTCAAATGGATAAAGTTGACCAAATTGACCCATTTGACCTATTTGTGTTAGGTCATGGGTTGGTTCATGTTTGGTTGGTCATATGAAATGTATTGGTATCTTTGTTTTGAATCAATTTGGTTTATATTTGAGTTTGACTCAATTTGACCTTTTAGGTCAGTTCATGGTCAATTGGGCTAGGCTAGGTCTAGTTGGCCAATTGGAGCTTTGGTCAAGTTCAACAATTATTTTGGACTAAACTTGACCCATTGGTTTCAATCAATTTGGCTTAGATCAAGTTTTGACATATTTTGACTTTTTAGGTCAAGTTGGGTCAAGTGGCCAATTGGGCTAGGTTATGCTCAAATGTTGACTTAGTCAAGTTCAAATATTGATCATGAATGAACTTAGATCATTGGTTTCAATCAATTTGGCCTATGGTGTATTTTGGCTAGTTTAGGTTTCATTTTGGCTAAGTGTTGACTTGGTCAACCCTTAAGTTTGACTTGGTTTAACCCAATTTGTGTGATTAATCATCTCATGATGATTGTTGATCATGATGAGAGGCTTAGGTTGGCTTAGTTCAATCCAATTTGGTTAGGATTAGAATTTGGCTCATAAGGATACTTTAGGTCACTTTGGGTAAAGTGAGCCTAAGTAGGTCAAATGACTTGGTCAAAGCTTGATTTGAGTTTGATTGAACTCACATATGGACTTATGATTGAAATATAAATCATTTGCAAGTGGTTTGAAGTTATATGGGTTTTGATTCATTTGACAATTTCAAGTTCAAAGGGTGAACATGATTTTGACTTAGGTTTGATTTTTGAATTGAGTTTTGGTTTGGTGATTGAAGTTTGTGTTTATATTTGGATTGATGATTGAAGGATTGATTGAATCATGAAGAAAAATCAAGGGTTTGACTTGATTTGAAATTGATTTAGCTAAGTTCAAGATTTTGACTTGAAAGGCTTAGGTTGGATTTTGATTGAATTTGAGTTTGGTTTTTTGGAGTTGGTTTTGGTTGTTTGAATTTATATTTCATTTACATATATAAATATAAATGAGAATATAAATGGGTTATGAGAAAATTTCAAGGATTTGAAGTGATTTGAACTTGATCTAGGCTAAGTCCTTAAAAGGGAAATAAAGGACTTATGAAAGATTTTTGATTTGGATTTGAATTTTGGATTTAGTTTCATTAATTTGAATTTATATTTTATTTATATATGTGAATATAAATGAGTAGTGAGAAAATTTCATGAGTTTGAATTGATTTAGATTTGATTTAGGCTAAGTCCTTAAGAGGGGATTAAAGGACTTAGGAAATATTTGGAATTTCAATCAAGGGCTTTAATCATAAGTTTCAATTATGGGTTTCAATCATTTAACATTGATTTGAGTTTGGGGAAAATAAATTAAGTTGGAATTGATTTAGGTTTGATGTTGATTTGATTTGGAGTTTGACTTGAAGGAAGGAAGTAAGGAATGTGGTTCAAGCTATAGGGTAGGCAAATTTTCTAACACCCTTAAGGCATGACCTATTCCTATGGCTAACTCTTCTAAGTCTCTAAGACTAGGTTGAGTGTCCACCTAATCACTAGATGTGTCTTAAGACTAAGGATCTCTTAAAGTCTAAGAGGACGCATATGTCTAAGATGGAGGGGTTGAGAGCTCATGGTAAAAATGAGGTCAACACACATCATGCATAAAATCATCTTGCTTCACTCTTGCTTATGGAGAGCTTCCACCTATGCCAGAGAACATGGCTTGACCTTTGAGAGCCATGGTGGAAACACACCTCCTTCTTGCTAATTTTGGACCATAACCAATTTCTCATGCATTAGGCATATGAATCACATAGCCCGTGTCAAATTAATTGTCCAAAAATGAAATTAAAACTTAATAAAAATTTGCATTAGATTAAGTCATGAGTTCATGCCCTACATGATCTAGTCTCTTAAGGAGTGAGTTTAAGGACTTAGTCTTCTTTCTAAATAATCAATAACCTAGCTATCTTATAAAGCATAAGACTTGCCTACATGTATTTTAAATTGTAGGAGAAGTTAGTTGGCGGCCACCCCCATGCGGTTGTAAGTCCAATAGTCAGGTGATTTATCCTCTCTTGTAGAGGTAAACCATATGCCCATTTTCGCCTTAGATTTAGGTCATGCTTTGGCCCTCGCCAAAGCTCCCTAGATTTAGGATTTGAGGTCACTATTTTCCTTTGCGGGCAACAAGCATAAATCCTCACCTCTTAGGCATTCCCATGATCTTGTATCATGAAACTATAAGTTTTAGATTTCTAATAAAAATACAACCTAAATAATAATTCTCTTTAAATTCAAAAATATAAAGCCCAACCATAGGATAGTTTAGGATGTTCGCTAGGTTTCTTAGCATCGTGAGCATCTCCTACTTATCTCTCTTTGGTTTTGATAATAACTCCCTTCTCTTGATCAATCCATTTGATATTCTAAAAATAACCAATTGATTGATAGTCCTACCTTCAAAATCTTTGGAGACAATGATCATTTACCTTAATCAAGAGTATTCTTAAGAAATCTCATTTTTTAAGACAACGATCAACCTAGACCTATCTCAGATTTTCTGAACCAAAGGAGAATATGTGCATCCGCTGAACAAATTCTCCAATCACAGGGGTGGCTACTCGGAAAGGGGGGCTGTCCAATCCAAAAGTAACCCTATAGTGTCTAAATGGGGTCACAAAGGAAGTGATCCAAATAGTTCCCACAGGGAGAGGGGATGTTAAAGGCTTAATCCAAAACCTAGGAGAAAATAACTAGTCATATATCAAATAGGTATTTGGTGTCCAAATCAAGGAGAAAGTGTGGGGACTCACATCTGCCAAGAGTGGTGTAACCACCGGGTGAATCACTGTCAGCATAGAGAACATCAACCAACCTAAGATGTCCGTCAGTTTGCAATAATCAGCCTAGGAAGAAAGCTTGAGGACTCACATCCTCCTATAACAAAACTGATTGCTAGGATAGTCTATCTTTGGCTTGATAGGTGCCAGACACAGGTGACTTCGTGAATGCCACTGGGAGAATTATATCAATACAAATGTAGTGAAGAGGAAAAGAGCCTCTGAGGGACTTATCCTTAACCTCAAATATACTCGACTTAGCTAGATCATGATGATTGATTCAAGAAGAAAGCTCGGGGACTCATATCTTCTTAAACAAAATCAACATAAGGTAACTTACTGGCTAGGCAGTGAAGTCTACCATACTAACAAAGTGCTCGTTGGTTTGCAATGATCAAGTTAGAAAGAAAGCACAGGGACTCACATCCTCCAATAAATGACCACTGGGGTGACGTACTAGCGAGGTAACATGTAGACCCAACCTAGAGCAGCTAAAGAGTAAGTGCCACAGGGGGCTTGCTCTCACATCAAAATAACAAGACAAAAGATTTGTGTTTATTTTTGTACATGTGTTAAAGGGAATAGGATGCCTCTGGGGGACTCTTACACCAACCTTAAACACATTGAAGATTTGATGAAATGGTGACACAGATGGAAAACGAAAATTCCCTACTATGAAATGATGTCGCTTGGGTTCTCTCACACCTAACTTAGTTGTGCTTTATCAAAATAGGATGCCTCTTGGGTTCTCTCACACCTATTCTAATAGCGGAGATTACGTTTGTGTTGTGAAAGAGGGATAAGATGCTGCTGGGGGACTCTTACACCTACCCTAAACACGTCATGGCAGATTTGCAAGACAACAAACAATACTTGGAAAGAAGAGGAAATTTTGATGAAATGGAATCAGATTTTTGTTGATTGATAGATTTGTTTTCAAACATGATTTTTATGGGTAATATTTCTTCAAATAGAGCCCATTAATTGAAAGCATCGGGTGTTCCCCTTTACAATCAATAAATTGATATGATCCTCTTTGGTAGACCTTCTCTATGACATAGGGGCCTTCCCAAGTGGGTTCAAACTTGTCTCCCATCTTTTGACAGGCAACAATTGGTCTCTTTAGAACTAACACAAGTTCTCCTACTCAGAAAGACCTAGGGCGGACCAGCTTGTTGTGAGTTTGAATCATTTTGGCCTTGTACAACTCAAGGTTCTAGCACGCCCATAGACGACTCTCCTCCAAATCTCGGAGTTTTTCTAACCACAACTTTTCATTTTGCTTTGTAGTGATCTTGCAACCCAATGCTATCCTTAGTGATGGGAGTTGAACTACTAAAGGTAGAATGGCTTGGAATACTTTAAAGAAAATATGATAGATTGAGTCAGAGTTCCATATGTGGTGCGTATGCCTGAGCTTCAACCAATGTTCCACGCTTATTATTATCAAGTTACTTCTTCAGTATTTGGATAAGAGTTTTGTTGAATGCTTCTACTAAGCCATTTGCTCTAGGGCAGTAGATGGTGGAGTATCTCCAATCTATACCATATCTTCTGGCGAAGTTATTGATCTTGGTGATTTTGAATGTAGTACTATTATCGGATAAAATTCATTGAGGCATCTCAACCTATATACGATATAGTTCTTGAAAAACTGAAGCACACGCTGAGCTGTGACCTCTCTGAGTGGGAATGCCTCCGCCCACTTGGAAAAGTAGTCAGTGGCAGCTAAGATGAACCAATGGCCCTTGGAAGAAGGAGGATCGATCAGACCCATAATGTTGGAACCCCAACACTCGAATGACCATGAGGCCAATGTAGGGTGTAGAATGTTGGGTGGTTGGTGGAGGAACACACAGTGCACCTGACACTGATGGCACCTCCTAGCTACATCCATGCGTCTGTAATCATCGAAGGCCAATAGTATCCTAGTCTCTTGATCTTCAGCTTCATCTTCGGACCAGATTGATGTGCTACGCATAGATCTAAATCTACCTCAGTTATAATGCCATGTGATTCGTGTTTATCTAAACAACATAACCACATCTGGTCAAAGGACCAGGGGTACAGGGTGCCATCAACAAAAGCATAGGAGAGAGCTCTCTGTTTCACCTGATGGGATTATGACTTTTCTTGAGGTAGTTTATCGATGTTCAAATAGTCTATGAACGGTTGCCTCCAATCTAGCTCCTTGTCCTTATAGGCAATGATAACCACCCCTTCAAGAGAAAGTCTCTCGATGAGTTCAACATCAATAAGGGATAAGACTTGTCTATTTTGGACCATTATTGGAATGGACTCATCTTCTAGATATGCCAATTCTTTGGCAAGTTTGGCCAAAGCATCTACTACAATGTTCTCTGCTCGAGGAACCTTGTAGATGGTGACTTCAAAAATTTAGGCCAACAACTTCATGTATACTCATGGTAATGACGAAGCTTAGGTTTGAGATCCTTGTAGGATTCGGCAATTTGGTTGATGACCAATTGAGAATCCCCAAATATGTTGATGCTCTTGACATTGATTATGATGGCTAACTCCAGACCGACAATCAAAGCCTCATACTTGACTTCGTTATTGGTGCAGAGGTTAGAAAGATAGTATGAGAATCTCATTACATCGTAGCTTGGAGTTAGAAGAACTATTCCTACCCCTGCCTTTCCTGGAAGAGTAGATGGTGGTGCTTCCCCTCTATGAAAAGAAGCTGTGCCATCAAAATACATCTATGTTGACCTCATTTTTAGAATGAGCTCTCAACCCCTCCATCTTAGACATAGGACTCCTCTTAGATTTCAAGGGTTCCTTAGTCTTAAGATATATCTAGTGATTAGGTGGACACTTACTCAGAGACTTAGAGGAATTATCCATAGGAATAAATCATGCCTTAGGGGTGTTAGGAAAATTTGCCTACTCTACAGCTTGAATCACATTCCTCACTTCCTTCCTTCAAGTCAAACTACAAATCAAATCAACGTCAAACTTAATCAATTCCAGCTTAATTGATCTACTTCCAAACTCAAATCAATGCCACATGATTGAAACTTATGATGGCAATCTAAAATTCAATTCCAAGTTCAAAATCTTTCCTAAGTCCTTTACTTCCCTCTTAAAGACTTAGCTTAAATCACCTTCAAATCAATTCAAACTCATAAATTTTCCATAACCCATTTATATCCACATATATAAATGAAATATAAACTCAAATCAATCAAACTAAATCCAAAATTCAAGTTCAATTCACAAATCTTTCCTAAGTCACCTTGATTCCCTCTTAAGGACTTAGCCTAAATCATCTTCAAATCAATTCAAACTCATGAAATTTTTCCATAACCCATTTATATTCTCATTTATATTAACATATATAAATGAAATATATATTCAAAGCAATCAAACTAAATCCAAAATTCAAGTTCAATTCATAATTTTTTCCTAAGTCACCTTGATTTTCTTTTAGGGACTTAGACTAGATCAGGTTCAAATCACTTCAAACTCATGAAATTTTCTCATAACCCATTTATATTCTCATTTATATTCACATATATAAATGAAATATAAATTCAAACAACCAAAACTAACTCCAAAAATTAAACCCAAATTCAATCAAAATCCAACTTAAGCCTTTCAAGTCAAATTCTTCAACTTAGCCAAATCAACTTCAAATCAAGCCAAACCCTTGATTTTCTTCATGATTCAATCAATCCTACAATCATGAATCTAAATATAAACACAAACTTCAATCACTTAACAAAACTCAATTCAAAAATTAAGCCAAAATCCATTTCATGTTCACCCATTAAACTTGAAATTGTCAAATGAGTCAAAATCCATTTGACTTCAAACCACTTGCAAATGGAGTTATATTTCAATCATAATCCATATGTGAGTTCAATCATACTAAAATCAAGCTTTGATCAAGCCATTTGACCTACTTAGGCTCACTTGACCCAAAGTGACCTAAAGTACCCTTATGAGCCAAATTCTAATCCTAACTAAATTGGATTGAACTAAGCCCACCTAAACCTCTCATCATGATCAACAATCATCATAAGATGATCAATCACTCAAATTGGGTCAAACCAAGTCAAACCTAAGGATTGACCAAGTCAACATTTAGCTAAAATGAAATTCAACATAGCCAAAATCCACCATAGGCCAAATTGTTTGAAACCAATGATCTAAGTTCATTCATGATCAATGTTTGAACTTGACCAAGCCAGCATTTGAGCCTAACCTAGCCCAATTGACCTAGAACCCACTTTGACCTAAATGATCATATTGAGCCAAATTCAAACTTAACCAAAATTGATTATAAACAAAGATACCAATCTATTTTATATGACCAACTAAACCTAAACCAACCCATGACCTAACCCAAATAGGTCAAATGGGTCAAATGGGTCAAATTGGTCAACTTGACCCATTTGACCTAAATGAACTTAATTGAACCAAATTCAAACCTAAACCAAATTGAATCAAACCAAAGCCACCAAAATATTTCAAATGGTCATATGAACTTGACCCAACCCTTAGTTTGACCCAATTTGACCAATTGGTCAACTTGACTCAAGTTGACCCATTTTGACCTAAATGGGTCAACATGAGCCAAATCATATCAAACTAACTCCAAATTCAATGAAACTTGGCCAAACCAATTTTCTCATCATACCAAATATGCCCAAATTAAAATCAAGGTCAAATGACCATTTTACCCCTAGGCCATAGGATAAATTTTGGCAAAATCTACTTGGAATTTGGTCAAATCCTCTCCATAACCACTTAGGACCCTCTTAATGGATCAAGTCAACACTAGGGAGTGTGGTGCACCGAACCCAGTTGGTTTGGGTCAGTCCAACCTAGCCCAATGGCCAAAATGACCACATGCCTTGAAATGGAGCACATGGAATCCTCCTTCCACTCAATTCAAGCACATGGGAAGTTCACCATTCCACTCCCTGGCCAAAATTGAATTCAAGGACATCCTAAATGGCCTAACAAACCACTCCTTGTGGTCAATTGGATCAAAATGGCAAAGCATTGCTCGGCCGTCCAATTGCCAAAGGAGAAGATATACTCCCCCTAATTTGAATCGAATCCATCCTTCCCCAGTTCGATTGAACCTAGGGAAGTCAAAGAAGCCATTCCTAGAGCGAAATCAAATTCCCATTTCTCAATTTTCAGAGATTGAAAATAGGGGAGTTCCACCCAAAACCCAACTTGCTCTTCACTTCAAATCAACCCATTTCCCTTTGCAATCTCTATTAGTGAGCTCAATCAAGCTTCCCAAAAGCATCATACAAGCTCTTGAAGCAAGGAAAGAGTGCCCTATACCAAAGCCGAGCTCAAGACAAAGGGTAGTTGGTCTTTAGAAGTATCTACTCAATTTCAAGACCTCCAAACTTCAACAAAGCTTTGTCTCCACTAGACAAAGCTTCTCCAAGGGAATCGAGCACCGGTGATCACCTCCTATGAGGTACGATATTAAACCATGGTTAAGTTCAATGTATGTTGGTCCTTTGTGAAGTGGATTTCATTCCTATGTTGATCTAGTTGTTAGATGTGCTTATCTTCATGCTTAGATGGTGTGGGTTGATTTTCAATCCAATCCAAGCTCAATCAAGCTCAGATCATCTCCTCAAAGATGGACGGTCTCCATCTTACATGAGAATTAGAGATGAATCTCACATCCATCAGCATTTTGGATGGGCTGATTAAAACATGTAGCATCCATGTTTCACCCTTTAGAATCGTGGCTTTAATCTCAGCGTCCGATCCTTGATCGGCGAGGAGAAAGCGCGTCTTTGCGGCGATGTGGTGCTACGATGTGTGGGTTAAAGATCCAATCCCATCGGCATGCATATCGCATCGGCGCCCATTGGCGAGATTAAATACCTAATTGGCTATTTAAATATCCTAATTAATTATGGAAACTTCTAAAATTCATATATATGCCTATAAAATAAATAAAATGAAATAAATTGCATTAGATAGATAATTGAACATAGAATCTTTAAAATTAATTTCAATGGATTTTGAATAGTATTTTTTTGAATTTGGGTTTTATTGAGAATATTATTTTGTTAATTACCCTCCAATTACTCCATTGATTAATCTCAAATTTTTTGTGCTTAATTATGGGATGACTCTTGTCTCCTCTAATTTTCTTGTGATTTATTGGTGGATTAATTAGGAGAATTGCTAATTCATTCCTTAATCACTCTCTTAATGTAATTAAGCTTAATTAAGGGCATAATTAGTGGTTTAACCCTCTAGTTGAGTCAATTAAGTTTTGATTAAGTGAATGTGAGATTTAAGGAATAAATTTGGGATGCTTTTCTTAAGATATTCCCTAAACCCCCTTTTCTTCCTTAATCCATCTTTAATTAAGTGTTAATTCACTAATTACCCATTTAATTAATTTCATAAAATTCTAAAACTTTCTAGAACTCAATTAATCTATCTTGGGTAGATGCTTAGTGTTTAATAGCCAAAGTACAATTAAGGAAATCAAAATCCAACTTAAATGTGTGAAGGGCGTTATGAAATTACTTAAGTTAAACCCCTCAGTTTAATTAATCATTAATCATGAGCCAAATGCATTAGGCCCTTTTGTTACTAGGTGCATTACTACTTTAAATTCCTTGTGTGGTTTTATATCATCTCATTAACTCATAATTATTTGATTAACTATGCTAAGGTGGTATAGGTAAGAGATAATTAACATGCTTAATTCATACCTTAACCTAAGCAACATATAAAAAAATCATCTAATCATCTAAAAATTAAACTAAAATAACCAACATATGTGTGAATGGGTTAGGAATAACAAACTCACCTCACATTTCTCAAATTAAATCAAACTCAAAATAAAATCAAACCTTCTTTAAAAATAATTTGATTTATTTTAAGTTTTCTTATTTCATAAGATTGTCTTTAGGAATTATTAGGGTGAATAAATTTACATTGCTTTCATCACTTTATTTCTTTCCTAGCATGCTAAATGTGTATGTCATAGGAATTTCATGCATTCATGCTTTTTAAAAATAAAATAAAAATAAAAATATTTCTTTATGTCAAATTGCATATTTTGGCTAAAGTAAAAATATGAATGGCCATTATCACTATTACATTTCAAATTATTTTCAAAATATATGAATCAATTAACAAAACTGAAAGTGTGTTACTTATATTTTATTTATAAGTTTGCATGTGAATATAGAAATGTGTTTTATGTTTTCTTCCTTTCTTTCCTCTTAACATCAATTTGAATAAGATTTGCAAAGTGTATAGTTATTTTAAAAGAACATAACTGTTGACCTCATTTTTAGGATGAGCTCTCAGCCCCTCCATCTTAAACATAGGACTTCTCTTAGACTTTAAGAGTTTCTTAGCCTTAAGACACATCTAGTGATTAGGTGGACACTTAACCTTCCCTAGAGACTTAGAAGAGTTAGCCATAGGAATAGGTCATGCCTTAGGGGTGTTAGGAAAATTTGCCTACCCTATAACTTGAACCACTTTCCTTGCTTCCTTCCTTCAAGTCAAACTCCAAATCAAATCAACATCGAACCTAAATCAATTCTAGCCTAATTGATTTTTCTCCAAACTCAAAGCAATGCTACATGATTGAAACACATGATTGAAATCCATGATTTAAACACATGATTGAAATCCATGATTAAATTCCAAGTTAAAATTCCAAATTCCAAATCTTGCCTAAGTCCTTTGATTCCCTTTTAAAAACTTAGCCTAAATCATCTTCAAATCAATTCAATCTCATGAGATTTTTTCATAACTCATTTATATTCTCATTTATATTCACATATATAAATGAAATATAAATTCAAATCAATCAAACAAATCCAAAGTTCAAATTCCTAATTCAAAATTACTCTTAAGTCCTTAATTCCCTCTTAAGGATTTAGCCTAAGTCAAGTTCAAATCACTTCAAATTCATGAAATTTTCTCATAACCCATTTATATTCTCATTTATATTCACATATATAAATGAAATATAAATTCAAACAATCAAAACCACTTCCAAAATTCAAGTTCAAATTCAATCAAAATCCAACGTAAGCCTTTCAAGTCAAAATCTTAAACTTAGTCAAATCAATTTCAAATCATGCCAAACTCTTGATTTTCCTTCATGATTCAATCAATCCTTCAATAATGAATCCAAATATAAATACAAACTTCAATCACTTAACCAAAATTCAATTCAAAAATCAAGCCAAAATCCATTTCATGTTCACCCTTTGAACTTGAAATTGTCAAATTAATCAAAACTCACTTGACTTAAACCACTTGCAAATGATTTATATTTCAATCAAGTCCATATGTAAGTTCAATCAGCTCAAATCAAGCTTTGACCAAGCCTTTGACCCCAGGCTCTCTTGACCCAAAGTGACCTAAAAGTACCCTTATGAGCCAAATTCTAATCCTAACCAAATTGGATTGAATCAAACTCACCTAAGCCTCTCATCATGATCAAAAATTATCATGAGATGATCAATCACTCAAATTGGGTCAAACCAAGTCAAACCTAAAGGTTGACCAAGTCAACACTTAGCCAAAATCTACCATAGGCCAAATTGATTGAAACCATTGATCTAAGTTCATTCATGACCAATGTTTGAACTTGACCAAGTCAACATTTGAGCCTAACCTAGCCCAATTAGCCACTTGACCCAAGTTGACCCAACTTGACCTAAAAAGTCAAAATGTGTCAAAACTTGATCTAAGTCAAATTGATTGAAACTAATGGGTCAAGTTCATTCCAAATCATTTGTTGATTTTGACCAAAGCCTCAATTGGCCAACTAGACCTAACCTAGCTCAATTGACCTTGAACCCAACTTGACCTAAAAGGGTTATATTGAGCCAAATTCAAATTTAACCAAAATTGATTGGAAACAAAGATACCAATCCACTTCATATGACTAACCAAACCTAAACCTACCTATGACCTAGCTCAACTAAGTCAAATGGGTCAAATTGGTCAACTTGACCCATTTGACCTAAATGAAGTCATATGAACAAATTCAAACCTAAACCAAATTGAATCAAACCAAACCCACCAAAATATTTCAGATGGTCATATGAACTTGAACCAACCCTTAGTTTGACCCAATTTGACCATTTGGTCAACTTGACCCAAGTTGACCCATTTTGATGTAAATGGGTCAACATGAGCCAAACCATACCAAATGAACTCCAAATCCAATGAAACTTGGACAAACCTATTTTCTCAACATACCAAACATACTGAAATTCAAAAATTAGCCAAACGACTATTTTACCCTAGGCCATAGAGTACATTTTGGCCAATTTCACTTGGAATTTGGTCAAATCCTCTTCATACCTACTTGATACTCTTCTGATAGATCAAGTGAACACTAGGGAGGGTGGTGCACCCAACCCAATGGGTTTGGGTCAGCCCAACTTGACCTAATGACCAAATTGACCATGTGCATGGAAATGGCCACATTAGAATCTTCCTTACACTCAAATGGAGCACATGGGGAGTTCATATTTCCACTCCCTAGCCTAAAATGAACTCAAGGACAATCCTAACAGCTCAAACAACCCACTGAATCAAGCCAATTAGATCAAAATGGCAAGCTTATGCTCGGTTCTGATTGCTAAAGGGGGAGATATACTTCTCCTAATTCATTTGTTTCTTGAGAGCCATAGTCGATTGAGTGAGAGGGAGTCAGAGGAGCCATTTGTAAGTGATCCTAAGCTTCTTAGAGGGAGATCCAATTCCATCTTCTCAGTTTTTCTTAAGTAAAATGGGGAGCTCGATTGAATTTTGAACTTTCTCCACACTCAAACTCCACTCAATTCTCTCTTCAAGCTTCATCAGAGGACCAAGTCGAGTGCACCCATACTCTTTCCCAAGTTTCAAAGGCAGAGGAGGAGACCAAAGCTGAGCTCAAGCTAAGGAGGAGTTGGCCTTTAGAAGAATTCATTCAATTTCCAAGCCTCAAACTCTCAGCAAAGCTTTGACTCAACCAGACGAAGCTTCTCCAAGGGAATTGAGTGACGGTGATCACCTCCGGCGAGGTTAGCCATTAAACCAAGCTTAATTCCATTGTGTGTTTATCCTTTATGAAGAAAATCTTCACCCCATAAAATCTAGCCATTGGATGTAATCTTCTTTGCATGTTGATGGTGTGGGTAAAATTTGGGATCAATCTAAGCTCAATCAAGCTCGGATCATCCCCTAGAACATGGATGGCCTCCATTATTCATAGGGAAGAACAGGGACGGATCTCTGGCCATCCATCCACGCATTTTGGATGGACTGTCAAGATTAAAATGTAATATATTCATTTTTAATCGATGCGGCTTTTATCTCGATGTCGATCTTGATCGGGACGAGGAGAAAGCACGTATGTCATCGCTTACACTACGATGCGATATTTTAAAAAACGAATTAGGAGGCTAACGCGGATGCGTGTAAAGCGCATGCCGCATTAGTCGCATGCGTGGTGCCGTAGGATTAAAATTTAATTAGGGATTTAAATAATTCTAATTAATCACCTAAGATTTTAAAATTCATATCTCAACATAGAAAACTTAAAAAAATATGAAATAAATTGTATTAGAAGATAATTGAACATAGAATATTCTAAAATTAATTTTGATTGATTTTAAATAATTCTTTTATCTAAATTTGGATTTTATTAGAAATATTAATTTGTTAATTACTCCCTAATTAATCCATTGATTAATCTCAAACTTCTTGGGTGTAATTAGAGAAACTGCTTCTACCTCCCCTAATTTTCTTGGGATTTATTGGTGGCTTAATTAGTAGAATTTCTAGTTCTTTCCTTAATTACTCCCTTAATATAATTAAGGTTAATTAAGGTTGTAATTAGTGGTTTAACCCTCTGATTGAGTTGATTAAGGTCTTTTTAAATGAATAGAAGGTTTAGAATAATTTTGGGGCATTTTCTCTAAGCTATTCTTAAACCCCCTTTTTCTTCCTTAATCCATCCTTAATTAAAGGTTAATTCACTAATTATCCCTTAATTAATTTCATAAAATTATAAAACTTTCCAGAACTCTTAATTCTTCTTAGGTAGATGCTTAGGTGTTCAAGAGCCTAAGTATAATTAAGGAAATCAAAATTCAACTCATATATGTGATGGGTGTTTTGAAATTACTTAAGTTAAATCCCTTAGCTTAATTAATCATTAATCATGAGCCAAATTGCATTAGGCCTTTTCCTTCCTAGGTGCATTACAAATTTAAATTTCTTATGAGATTTTATGTCATCTCATTGGCTCATAATTATTTGATTAACTATGCTAAGGTGGTATAGGTAAGGGGTAATTAACATGTTTAATTCATACCTTAACCTAATTAAAATATAAAATGAATTTAATCACCTAAAAATTGAAAAAATATCAAACACATGTGGGAATGGGTTAAGAACAACAAACTCACATCACATTTTCTAAATTAAATCGAACTCAATATCAAATAAAAATCACATTAAATAAACTTTTATTTGCTTTAAGCTTTCTTATTTCATAAGATTACCTTTAGGAATTAATTGAGGTGAATGTGTTTACATGCTTTTATTATTTTAGTTCTTTCCTAACATGCTAAATGTGTGTGTCATATGATTTTATACATTCATGCTTTTCAAAAATCAAATTTAAAATGAAAATATTTTCTTTATGTCAAATTGCATGTTTTGGCTAAAGTAAGAATATGAGTGGCTATTATCACTATTAAATCTAAATTATTTTCAAAATATATGAATCAATTTGTAAGTCTGATTGGGCACATTTTTTTTACAAGAAAACCTTATTATTTTTGAGATGATTCTTCGCACGGGACTACGATTCCCTTTGGCTCCTGAATTGATTGAGGTTTTTAAAATATGCGGTGTAGTTTTGTCACAATTTTTATTTCAAGCTTTAATGATCAGCGTTGGTTTGACCATCTTCTTTAGAGAGCGTGGTGTGACTTTGAACATCAAGTACTTATACAGAATGTGTAGGTTCATATGTGATGCTCAGGGACGTGTTTCATATCGAGGTATAAAGAATTGGATAGAATTTTTATCACAAGATCCGTCTAGAAGTTAGTCTAATGGGTTTTTTTGTGAAAAATGAGTGGGGCTTACCTAAGAGATGGGGAAGATTGAACAACCTTCTAGATCCATTACTAATTGAAGAGAATGAAATCCTAACAACTCTCAATATTCCTGATGTAGGAAGCTTGCAGCATGAGTTAGGTCACATTGACAAGTATATAATTGAAGATAGAATGTTCAAAATTGGTCTTTCCATTCATACAGGGAGATCTCTCTCTTCCACTGAAAAGATCAAGTAAAGGTAATGAAAGGTCTCCTCATATTCATAGGATTCTTTCAAGAAGCCCGTTATAAAATCATGGTGACAACAATGCTTCTTCTCTAAGGAAAAAAAGACATGTGTTGGAGTAACTATGTCAAATAATTGCGAAGAAGATGTTCTCCCCCAATTGGCCTTTGAGAGTTTAGCTATCTCAACTCATAATGGGGGGATTCGTCTCTCGAAGCCACATATTCCTGAAGAGGTGTTAAAGCATGTATGCATTGGACGTCAACGAGCAGACGAATTAGTATGTTATCTTCTCTTTCTTTTCTTCTTTCCTTTTTTCTTTGTGTAATATTTTTGATTTTTTGATTGTAGGTAACCCAAACATTATGGATAATGGCTAATTTGAGTGTCACTCTAGATGAGTGAAATACTAAATTTGTGAAGGTAAAATACTTGCAAGGCGAGTACGAGCAAAAGATGAGTGCTAAGGCCAAAGAAGTGGTAGCTCTGGAGGATCAACTAATCAGGTGTAGAACTGAGCTAGCAAACATGTCAACTTCTTTTTCTCTTCAGCATCAAGAGGTGGATCGTACTCGTGATGAGCTGATTGAGATGAGGTAGAGACTTGCTAAACAGAGAAAAGACTCAAGGCATTTGTAGCGGAGAAGAAAGCTCTTGAACTTGAGAAGAAAGCATTGCATGATCATCTTTCTGAGAAGGAGCTTATTATGTCAGAAGCAGAAGCAAATTCCATATCCTTGAATGCAATAGAAGACTTTAAGAAATCCCTTGCTTATTGCGATGCTATCGAGGATCATATCTAAGAAGCTCATAATCATATTCTTAATGTTAAAGTGAAGGACTTGGAGCGCCAATGTTTGGAGGAAGGCTTCATTCGAGAATTCCTAAAAGGAATTCGCTTAGTACATCACAAAATTAGGCTATTGAGAATTTATGTCCCATCCAAGTAGTTGAAGACCCTTCACCAGATTCAAGAGATGAAGGTTGGTGAGTGAGTTAAGGAGCATCTTTCCGGAGGAGGATGTTGATATCATGTAGTATCACTTGATGATGCATTTCTTTCTCTTTTATATATGTTTTTTTTTTTGTATCCAGAATTTTAATTCTTTCTTATATCATCATGTTAGAGCTATCAATGACATTAATAAATTAAAATTTTTTTAGTGATTTGCTCTCATTTTTTGTTTTGACCTATCTGAGGTGATTAGTCGAAATATTATTGACACTAACGGAAAGAGGGGAAGTCCACCAAGGACTTTTTGACCTATCTAGGTATTAGTCAAAATATTATTTGACATCTTACATGTATGGAAGAGGCCATGGAATGTCCATCAAGGACTTTTTGACCTATCCTAGGTACTAATCAAAGTGTTACTTGACTTCTTACATGTATGAAAAAGGTCCGATCAAATCCCCTTGGGATTGATCATGCCCTAACTGAGACACAATGTGAGTTGTGCATTCATCAAGTGGGAAGATTAAATGAAGAAGATTGTTTATATGCAACAAGCTTGAAATAAAAATCCATAAACTCATTACTTTGATGAAGTCGGTGATACAATATTATCATAAGATAACTTAACAAAGATATGAGTTGAAGAGGAGATGACAAACGAGATAAAATAAAAGTTACAATATTTATAATAAGAATCACTGATAATACTTCTGGAGATTTTCTGTGTTCCAAGTTCGAGGTAAAGTTTTTTCCTCTGGATCATTGAGCTTAAATGTTCCTGGCTTGACCATAGCTATAACCACATAAGAGCCATCCCAAAGAGGTGAGAGCTTATTACGTTAGGGGCCTTTGCGCTTCAAGACTTCATAGGACCTAGTCAATGATAGAGATGGGATGGGGTTTCACTCTTCTATTGAAGTGATGAGCTACTCTCCGGTGGTAGGAAGCAGTCCAAAGTAGGCCATGTCATGAGTTTTGGGGAGTAGGTCCAAGTTCTATCAGAGTTTTTTTTTCATTACTATTATCATTGAATGATTGAACTCTTGGACTTAGAATCCCGATATCTACTAGTATAATATCTTCCGTGTCAAAACATAAATTATATGGTGTCTTACTAGTTGGAATTCACGATGTAGTGTGGTAAGCCCAAAGAACATTAGAGAGATCCTCAACCATTGCCCTCAGCCTTCTCGAGGCACATTAACCCTTTGAGTATAGTCCTGTTGGTAGCTTCAGTCTATACATTAGTTTGAGGATGGGCTACATCCGTATGCAGCAACTGAATATGAAGATCTTTACAAAAAAGATGTAAAGACTTTTCAAGAAATTGGGTTTCATTGTCGGTGATGATCTAGGAAGATCAAATCAACATATTATATTTTTTTAAATAAATTATTTAGTGTTTGCCTTTATGATTTTAGCGAGTAGTTCAACCTCCACCCATTTAGTGAAGTATTTGATAGCTAAAATGATAAACTTTCAATGCCCTCACACTACTGGGAAAGGTCCCATGATATCAATTTCCTATTGAGCAAAAGGTCATGGGCTTTGAAGGGATGAGAGCTTTGTATGTGGTGTATGAGAGAGGTTAGAGTGCAACTGACAACTCACATAGTTTTTTTATGAAATTCAAGATGTCTTGCCTCATCGTAAGCCAATAGAACCCTTGCCTCATAATTTTAAGTGCTAGTGCCCTTCCTCCTAGGTGTTCTCCACATATCTCAAAGTGAACCTCTCTCAGCTTCTGATGGTGAGAGGCATTTAAGGTATGACCTAGAAAAAGCTTATTTGTATAGTTCACCTCCGATAATAATAAAGTTTGCAGCTTGTCTTCAAAGATGAGTTACAGCAGTTGGGTCTTCAAGAAGGGTCCTTCTTGTATAAAGGATAGGATGGGGTTCATCCATGAAGGTTTCTTCATCTCATTAATTTCTTATATTACCCATGACCCTTCGATACTGGAAAATATATTTTCTCAACACACATTCTCTTAAATATATCTCCAGTAGCAGAGGTAGCAAGCTTAGCGAGAGCATCACTAGAATGTTCTTCTCTCAAAGTATGTGAATGATTTGATGTGTCTTGATATGGGCAAGAAGTGACCTCACCAAGCTGAAGTATTGTGCTAGTTGAGATTATGAGCATTAAAGTCTCCCTCAACCTGAGAGGCAACAAGTTGAGAGTTAGTGTGGATCATTAAGTTTTGAGCTTCATAATAGATGATAAGTCTTAACCCTGAGATGAGAGCCTCATATTGAGCCACATTATTAGTTGCAGGAAATTTTAAGTGAAGTCTATACTTTAAGATATCCTATTAGGGGAAAATAAGTAAGATTCTTGCTCTAGCACTAGCATTTTTGAAGCTCCATCAACATAGAGGGTCCATTGAGGAGATGGAAGGGTGTAATAGATAGCTCATTTGGAGTAGAGACAATGCACTCAACAATAAAGTCTGCGAGTACTTTTTATGTCTGGCCTGGGTAGAAAATAAATATCAAACTCTCCTAATTCTACGGATCATTTGATTAACCTTCCATATTTCTCTGGTTTCTGTAGAATGACCCTCAATGGTAAATGGGTATAAACATCGATGGTGTGAGCTTGGAAGTATGGATGTAATTTTTGCGCAGAGGAAACTAAAGCCAAAGCCATCTTATCTGCTAGTAGATAATCAACTTTCTATATCAAAGAGAATTTTACTAACATAGTAAATTGGTCATTATATCACATTTTTCTCTCGCACTAAAACTAAGCTTATTGTGTGGAAGAGATGAGATATAATTCTAACATCTCTCCTTGGATAGGCTTGGATAGTAAGGGTGAAGATGCTAAATATTTTATTAGTTATTTAAAAATAGCTTGACATTCATCAGTCCACTAAAAATTATTATTTTTAGCTCCCTTTAATATTTTAAAGAATGACAAGTATTTATCTTCAGAATGAGCTAAGAAGCGGGATAAGGTAACAATTCATCCATTCAAGCGTTGAATTTCTTGATATTCTTCGGAGGAGCCATATCTCTGAGAGCACTGATTTTCTCAGGATTAGCTTCAATCCCATGATGGGTGACTATGAACCAAAGAAATTTTTTTGGCATAACCCCAAAAACACATTTGGTTGGGTTGAGTCGCATGTTATAATGTCGAAAATGGTTAAAGCATATTTCTAAGTCAAAAATATGTTATGATTCTTCCAAGTTTTTTACTAACATGTCATCCACATATACCTCCATTGTATGGCTTAAAAGGTCTTTAAAAATCTTATTCATGAGACGTTAATAGGTAACACCTGCATTTTTTAACCAGAACAACATAACTTGGTAATAATATAAACCTTTATATGTTTGAAAAGATATGTCTTCTTCATCCATTGGGTCCATTTTTATTTGATTGTAACCTGAGTAAGCATCTAAAAAACTGAGCATTTCATGCTAAACGTAGCATCAACCAATTGATCAATTCTAGGAGGGAAAACTATCTTTTGGGCAAGCTTTGTTGAGATCAGTGTAATCAATATACATTCTCCAAGTTCTATTTGCTTTCTTAACCATGAAATATTTGCTAGCCATGTAGGGTAATATTCTTCTAGTATGAATCTCACTTCTAAGAGCTTATTAACTTCTTGTTTTAATACCTTTGAGGTGATCAGGTGCAAAACTCTACTTCTTTTATATGAACGGTTTGAATGTTGGATCAATCTTGAGAGAGTGCATAATCACATTAGGGTCTACCCACATCGAATACTCCAAGCAAAGATGTCTTGATTCTTGCATAAAAAATCTATATATTTTACCCTATGTTTTTCTAAGAACAAAGATCTGACTTGCACTGTTCGTAACAGTAAAGGTTGGTCATCGATAATGAAACAGAGAGCAAGTCTTCTACAGGCAAAGCCCTCTAGAGCACTTCTTCATCTCAAAAATTAAAATTCTCGATGTTGAAGGTCACCAAAGGGCATAGTTGAGCATGTTTGAGGTAACATGATTGCGCTATTTGTTGATTTTCACAAACCATTCCAACCCCAATAGGGGTTGAAAATTTCATCTTAAGATGAGGTACCGAAGTAACAGCACCAAAGATTAATTAGAGGGCCTTCCAATGATAGCATTGTATGCTAAATCTGACTTGACTACCATGAATTGAATTGAAAGAGTCACTTGTCGAGGAAATTCTCGAGGACAACAGGAAGGGTGATTGCCCCCTCCACTCACAGGCGATTATCAAACCCATAAAATGGTCCTGCAATAGGTTGGAGTTTTTCCCTAACCATGCCCATGCTAAGAAATGTGGAGTAAAATAAAATATGAGAATTCTCGTTATCAATCAAAATTCTCTTAACATTATAACATGTGTCATCGATCCTCGCATTGATGATAAGTGATCTCGATGTGAAACTTGGACTCCTAAGTCTGAGTCATTAAAAGTGATGAAATGATCAATATGAGATTTCTTTAACTTTGGCTCTTCGGAGGTGGCAATGAAGACTTGATTAGATAGTAGTGGTCCTCCTGCGATTGTTTCGATTTCTTCAACTATCTTGCAACTATTTTATTATTTATGTGTTGATTGTCCCGGTTGCCCCCAGTTGGAGCTATGTTTGCTTGAGTTGATTGATTCTACACAAATTGATATAAATATCCTTGTTGAATGATCTCTTCTTTGAGTTATTTATATGCCTCAGTAGTATGTCCACCACTTCGATGGAAGTAACAATATTGCTCCTGATTTCTTGAATTTAGTTTCAGTGGATGTGGCCACTTAATGGTCTCTTCATCTCGAATGGCCATCAAGATGTTCACACGAGATGTATTCAGTGGTGTGTATTCCTTTTTTGGTCATGGTTCATATCGTTGATGTAGGGGCTGTGGAGGGAGATTATGACCATCGTCTTGTTGCTTCTTTTGATGAGATTATTGATTTGTATTCTCTGAGGTACTCTTATGTTTTTCTTGATTATTCAAATTATTTTTGATGGGCATTAATAGCCTCATCAGTAGAAATTTATGCTTCCACATAATGAACCAAGTTGGCATATGAGCAGATAGTATCTCATATTAGTGACGAGTAGAAAAGCTCGAGACGGAGCCCTCCTAAGAAAACTCCTCTCAGTAATTCAAGGTCTACCACAGGTATTTGGTGAGCCTCTGAGGAGAACCTTTAGAAGTACTCTTAAGTGATTCACCATTATTTTGATGAATGCCTGAGAGATGAGCGGAATCTTTAATGATCCTCGATAAATGAAGTTTCTAAAAAAATCTTGGAGAGTTCATCAAGGGTATGGATGATCCTCAAGGAGTGGAACCAAGTGCAGCCACCGCGAGGTGATTAGAAAGACCTCGACAAATCACAGCGGTTTTAATCGATATGCATGATGGTTTTGTAATGGTCGATGTGTTCATATGGGTCAGTTGGAAGCTTGAAACCTACGAGAATATGATGTTGAGGAATAGCTTCAGCCAAAGGTGAAGACTCATGATAATCGCGATGAGAGGGAAGTTAATTTCCATCTTTAAGGTGAAATTCTTCTCGCACTAAGCATCATAATTCTGAATGTATAACATAATGGGTGGAATCAACAGGATGAGAACGTGCTAAGCTACCAGCAATAATTGGTAGGTTAGCAATCTGCTGCAAGTGATGAAATGAGTAGAACTAGCGCCAAGGAGGTCACATGTTCCGGAAGGAGAAACTTCGATGGCGAAGGCCCGGTATTAGCGTTTTGACTTCCCTTGCCTAACAATCGATCTTAAGGGATATGCGTATTGGCATTGTGGTTGTTGTGTTTCTCGTAAAAGTCAAACTATCTCATTTTGAGATTCTTCCATTCGACAAACATGATCTTCTAGAGAAGTTCATGTTGCACCTTCACCGATAGGGTCATGCCTATCAGGGGGAAGTGAGACAAAAGCTTGGCATCATTGGTTCATGGATTGGTATCGGAAGTGACGGGAGTTGGAGTGGGAGGCTCTGTTATTGCGAGTATTGCGCCTGTTGTCCATAATGTAGGTGTTCATAGAAATTACGATTGTGGGGTTTGCTTCCCACAGATGATGCCAAACTGTTGCGTGCTAGAAAACTAGTTGCGGTAGAATAAAGCTTTACGCCTTAGCCTTGTTGAGAAATTCAGCACACAGAGAGATATTTGAAGAGAGAATAAGAAAATCCAGGATGTTTATGTGAAAAAATCCCAAAAAGAGAAAAAAAATCACGGGGCCTAGCCCAATAAAAACATTTCACTATATATCTGCTTTGGAGTACAATGTTTATGTTTTCCTAGTAACAGGATTAAAAAGTGATATGTGAGAAAACTTGACAATGGAATCCTGAATCACGCGTAGTAACTGCAAATTAGAATTCAGAAATAAGGTTGGGTGACAGACAGGTATGGTTAATGATGATGGTGGTGGTGGTGAGCGACACCGCGTGATCATCAATAATAAGGCATGAATGATGGCAAGGGTCGGCAGCGATACGGTGGTGGTGGCGCGGTGATGGCCGATGGTGGTCGCAGCGGTGGCCGGCGATAATTGGCAACGGACCCAGCGGTGGTCGATGATGATGATGATCGAAGTGGTGGCCGACGGCGACCGCCATGGTTTGCGGAGCGATCGGTGCGGTGGTTGATGTGAGGCAGGACCGGCGGCAGTGGTGGCCAGACGCACATGGCGGAATGACCAGGCGATGATCGACGCAGTATTCGGACCCACTGGCAATTATGTTTGGAGGATCTTCGAAGAGCTCTCTTCTCTTTAGCTTCCCTTCATCGAAGAATGAGAGGTTATTTATAGATTATGAAAGTGACACCTCTATAAATATAGGCAAAATCCAAACCACTCCATCGAACGGCTCAAAATAGTTCCTTCGATCATCTGATGTATTTTAAATATTTGAATGCTCAAATGAAGTCAGAATTACGAGATCTTAGGCTTGTTAGATCCGGTTTGTCAAAACGCTCGATTTGACCATAAACACTCCATATTTATGAGCTATTTAAGGATTCAATTGATATCCCAAAATTTCCAATGATATTTTAAGTGCTTGATCTGGGCTAGTCTCGACTTAGGATCAAATTACTTTCGACGTCAAGATTCGTGCTTCAACTAGTGGAGTTTTCAGTGACATATCAGTACTCATCATAATGAGTATGATTAAATATTTTATTTTATTAAGAAACTAACTTTTTTTAAACTCATATCAAAAGCTATTATGATGTTTTGGCAGAGTACAATGTTAAAGTGGTGCATCTCTAGTCTCTTCTTTCTTGCATGATTAAATAAATGTCATTACCTAACTAAAGTGATATTTCTCAAAAAGATCCTTCAAAACAGAAAGTTAATGAATGAGTTATAGAAATATTTGCTTATCTATATATCTTGCTCTATTTTAAAAAGATTTACTAATTCTTTATATTTGAGCTGGCTATTGGAAGAGAGCTCCAAAGAACATAATTTGAAAAATATTTGAGATAATTAAAAAATAATTGTAGGACTTATATTTATATAATGGATATGGAAATTTTGTCATTAAAAATTTTGATTCATGATGATATGTCTAGTGACAAAATTTGCAATAATAGGTTTTAATATGCATGTTAAGAAAGTTCTAAAGAGTATTTATAACATGTATGTCAATGATTAAACATGCATCAAAAAGTTATGGATTGGATAATTGTGATTGATCTAATATCTAGTTGGGTTTATCTTGGATGTTGATATCTTAGTGAAAGATAATCTTGTTCTAAATATTTTTCTCAAACCTCTTCTTTAATTAAGTACAACTGCACTTAATTTTGAGAAATGACTTGCAAGTGTCCTTTTATTATTGACACAACTTATATGACTTCTGTGTTAATGGGTCATAAAAAAACTCTTTGCCCCATCATGGACATATGCTAGATTGAAGTGGGACAAATCTTATTATCTCATTACATATGTGCTTTCTTGATCCTTTTTGTATTTATTTATTGCTCATTATAATCACAAATGGTAACACTATAATATCAAGCTTGCCATTCTTCCTCACAATGCGTTCGATAAAATTTTGGAAGAAGCAACAAAAATCTCCCTTTATGTATCATATAAAAAAGAAGAAGATAGTGATTAAAGATGTTGAAAGGTCGGACAACTTCTCCATCACCAAGAAGCAACTGTTTTACATTAGGAATCTCCACTAATATGAACCTTTATTGGCTATGATGAATAATCATGTTTCGCCTATGATTTATAAAATGGGAAACCTAAAGCTATCAAAATATTATCATCCATTTATATGATAGAGATTAGATAGCTCCGAGTGGCTATGACAAATATGGCAAATGGCGTACAATCATTGTGATTCCTATGATATTATAAGAAGCTAAATATGACCTCAGAGACTAAAAACACGAGACCCGCAATTTTTATCTTGATCGCTAACATCCTCCCTTGTAGGGATTTAGGGGTTCTTCGACTACCTACAACTACTTTTTATCACTATAAAATCATCTTAATAACAGGGCAATGTCTAAATCCATAATTTCTTTTATCCCAATGGCTTGAATATTAAACTATAATTTCTCATTACTTCAATGTTTGGTTGAACATTGTTTTTTTTTTTTTTCAACTTACTCAAAATGTTTAATGAAATACAATCCATTATTCAATGCTATAGCCAGTAATTTATATTTAATAGTACGAGGGTGAATTGATTATTTCAAAAATATTCTAAACTTTTATCATTTTGACTCGAGACTGATCAACGCGTCTGGTGACTACTTCTATTTATCTCCTTTCTCTCTCTCTCTCTCTATATATATAAACTAATAATATCATTGAAATATAATCCTTCAAAAAAAAATAAAAGGCATGGTATTATTTTCTGACCCATACTAAAAATATTAATTATATTATTTGTGTATGAAAATAATTTTTATTGTCAGCAACTGGCACAATTAATAATAAATTACTCATCATTGGCTTATTTTGCGCCTTCTCATGCACTAATTGGTGAGAGACGGCAAAACACGACAAGAGAAGAAAGATATTTAAGGCCTTCTGTGTTCTACAAATACATAATTAGTTATTGTTTTTCAAACTCGTGGAAGTTTTTAATGGCTGGCCAGCTCTGTAAATATGAATTTAAAATATATGAAATTGTCATCTGCTGAATAATTTATTTATATTTGGCTGTGTCATTTGAAATCAGAGGTTTGAATTTAAACAAGTTGAATTATTTTTTTTTTATTGATTGACATGATTGCTTGAGTTTTCAGTTCTAATTTTTAAATTGATTAAATGTACTAAATTCATCGTTTTGGATTGTTGCGTGCTAGAAAACCAATTGTGATAGAGTAAAAGTTTTCGCCTTAACTTTTTGGGAAATTCAGCACACACACAGGTATTTAAAGAGTGAACAATAAAACCTGCAATTTTATTGGAAAACAAAAGAGAGAAAACCATGGCAGCCAAAGAAAAGCTTCCACTATGTACTGTTTACAAGACAAGATCTTCCGTCATCGAGATTGAATCAGAGAAGGAAAAGGACAGCGGTAATAAAACATATCGACGACGATGTCAATGGCAATGAATGTGATGTTGACGACGATAGGTGATGATGCAACGGCCGACGACGGCGAGGATCGTGGCGATGGCGGCGCGGCGTTGACAACCGCCGAGTGGTGACACATTGTGGAGGATCTTTAGAGCTCTCTCTCTCTCTTCCTTCCTCCTTCACTCTCCCATATGAATGATTTATAGATTAGGTGACATCTCAGAATATACATGCAAAATCCAACCACTCCTCTCCATCTGACTCATGATGATTCCCTTGATCATATGAGGTATTTTGTGTATTTGAATCAAATGATGTCAAATTATGAGATCTTGTGCTTGTTTGATTTGGCCACAAGACTGGATTATTATAAAACCATGTTTGAAAGCTATTTAGGGATTTAAGCGATATCCCAAAGTTTTCAAGAATATTTTAAGTCTTGACCGACGCCAACTTTGGATCTGCTTACTTTTAGCATCAAGATTCGTGCGTCGATTAGTAGAGTTTTCAGGGTCATATCATGGATAAATGCTCTTAAACATCAACAATAATATTAAATTTCAGGAGGAAATAAAATTATTATTTCTAATATATATATATATATATATATATATATATATATATATATATATATATATATATATATATATATATATATATATATATATATATATATATATATATATGAATAAAATGAAAAAAAAAGACTATAATTATTATTTATTATTTTGTGGAGCTTGATTTTATCAATCAATCTAAGATGTACTATCAACTTAGTAATATCCTTCGTGCTGATCAAACTCGACGATGAACTCTTTGGGGGATGTAGTAGGCATCGTTTCTGGCAAATTTTTTTCTAGCATGTAACACTTCTGTGCTATGTTCTAAAAGGCATGATTTAAAAAACATAAAAGGCAGCACCTCAATGCCAGAAGGACAACGCCATGGCACCAGAATCTATAGATTTGCCCTAGGAATATAGAGAAATTAGTGACGTGATGTTGGGACTTGAGAATTAGTACATAATATAGAGAGGTCGATGCCATGATGATATAGGAGCGAAGCAATGACTCTTAAGCCAGTGTAGAAAAGTATGGAGGATAGCAGCAAGATGATCGTGTCGATGTGGCATTACGAGATGGGAGACTTCGTATTTAGGCGGTTTTCGACAATTTTTTCAGTGTCTTTATTTCTATTCTCTTACGAGTGAAAGTGAGTAAAATATCACAGAGTGACTCAAGTGAGGAATGATATGAGTGAAGTGATTTGTACAACTCCTCTCAATTTTCTTCTGTCCTTGAAATTTTTTATGTTAAATTTGATGTCTTTTATATTTGTCTTATGATTTTATGCTTTGATTAATTATATTTAACATTTTACTCAGGATCTCTAGAATTGATTTTCACATTTAATCTCCCAATATTGTTAATTTATCCGCATCAAGTTCATGCCATTTATGATTGGGCCGAATTCAACTTATGATTATTTTCTGCCCATTTATAAATTTTCATTAATATATTTGCCTTTGGGGGTAATAATTTAAAAAGTATTTGTTGGGGATTCTCTCGTGTTGTTCCATCTTGATTTTATATGTTAGTGCCAATAAAACTTTGGAATTATTTTTACTTTTAATCATATTTTATATTTATACAATATAAAAATAGAAAAATATTTAAATTATAAAGCTAATTTCCAATGTATCATAACAAATAAAATAACTCACCGCATGAATTTATCTATTAAAATATTAGAAATCATTCAATTTAGTAAAATGATGATTGATTTTTAAATTGATAGAAAACAAAAACTATTCCATCCTTATTAAATAGAATAATATCTTAATAAAAGAGTAACTATATACTGAAAATAATAAAGAATAATAAATTAAAATATTTTTAATAATAAAGCTACATTATAATAAAAGAAAATTTAGATATATTTATTCTTGTCATTGAAGACGATCTGCAACCTGGGGAGAAGACGAGAGAGATAGAGAGAGAGAGAGGGAGTAGAAGAATAGGGAGCCTGAGGATAGATATAAATTCCTTGCGTACTAGCGTATTACAATGCATGGTGTTTCCTATATATAGCAACCGCATGTGAGGAGGTCCAGATCGCATGAATTTGGTTGGCAGTGATAGTGAGGCCGGAGGAGGAAGCTCACCGAGCGCGGCGGGCGGTTTTCGTCCTGCCAGTGGAGGAGATGAACAGTAGTGTTGTTAGCGTCCCTCAACCGAATGATCCAATGTTTGGATCGTGAGGTTGGTACGTAGATGGATGAAGCGGCGGGTTGGCAGTGGTTTGGTGAGAATATCTGCGATTTGATCTTCGATTGATATGTGATGGATTTGTATTTCTTTGGCGGCAATGTGGTCTCTTATAAAATGGTAGTCGATCTCGATGTGTTTCGTTCTTGCATGAAGAATGGGGTTTGTTGCGATTGCCATTGCGGAGGTGTTATCGAAAAGATAATGGTGTATGAGTCGTTGGAATTTCGAGTGCGCACGATCCGATTATTTCGGGTCAGTGAGGCTCTATACTCGATGGAGGAGCGTGCTACGGTGGTCTGTTTCTGAACTTTCCAAGATATGAGGGTTGGTCCGAGGAAGATGCAGAATCCGGTGGTGGAGCGGCGGTCAATTGGGTTTCCGGCCCAGTCGGAGTCTGAATAGGCCTGAAGGTTGAGATCCCCCTGTGTTATGGGTAGTCCGTATTCGGATGTGCCTTGCAGGTATAGTAGAACCCTTTTAAGTGATTGAGAGTGTGTTGTGAGTGGGTTGTGCATATGTTGGCATAGGTGGTGACAAAATGTCCTATGGTAAGGTATTGGGATCCGACCATACCACATTCTGGGGTTTGAGGTCGCCTACTGACTGAGGAGGAGTTTGATTGGAGGTGGGTGTTGGAGTGCTTTTGCAATTTGTCATGCCGTGGCTATTCAGGAGGCGAGAAATATAATCAGTTTGGGTGAGGAGGAGTTTGTTGTTGGCGTGGTGTACTTGAATTCCGAGGAAGGTGGAGACGAGGCCAAGATCTTTTAGATTGACGGCTGATTTGAGGTGTTGGAGGATAGAAGAAATAGTTGGAGGATCGGAGCCGGAGATGAGGATGTCGTCCACGTAGAGGAGGAGGTAGGTGCGGGTGTTGTTGGATGTAAGTAGGAAGAGAGCAGGATCGACTATGCTGGTAGTGAAGCCTGCTTTGAGATGCCCTAAAGGTAAGAGCACCATTGCCTGGGCCGAGATTGCTTTTCGAGACACACTGATGTGGGAGTTGGTTGTCGAAAACCCTATAGCCATGTATATAGTATCTTGAGGGAACCGTGGAGAAACATTGGAGACGCCTAGCTGAACAGCCATTGATAGTGGAGTGCTAGTGTTAGAAGGATGGTGGGCATTTTAGGACTGGACCGAAAGTTTCAAATAGTGAATCTGATTCTTGCTTGAAGCCTTGTGCCACTAAGCTTTAGCGAAGCTATGGATCCGTTAGAGTGGTGTTTGGTCTTGTATGTCCATTTGCACCCTATGATTGTATGGTTTGCTGGTGGTGGAACTAATGTCCAGGTTGCTTGTTGTTGAAGTGCCAGAAATTCTTCGGACATGGCTTTCCTCCATTCAACGTGTTTTATGGCTTGAGTGTAGCATGTGGGTTCTGTGGTGGTATGCTGGTGTAAGAGGTCAAGAATAAATTTTGGTTTCCAGTGGCCTGTTTGAAGTCTAGTTTTCATTGGGTGTATGGGTGGTGGTATTGGAGCTGGAATGTCCGCTTCTGGTTGTTTGGGGAACTGGTGTATGAGGAGGTGGTGGTTAGTTGGTGGCCGCGCTGGGAGGGAGATGAGGGATGGGTGTTAGGAGTAGTGGTGGTGTGACTGGTGGTTTGGATTGTGTTGATGGGTCGGATGAATGGGAAGTGGTGGAATGACGCATGGATATGGATGTGATTGGTGGTGGGATTGTAGCATTTGTAACCTTTGTATGTTTGGGAGTAGCCGATGAAGATGCAGAGAGGTGCTTTAGAAGAGAGTTTATTGGTGTTTGTGGAGTTATGGAGGGGGAAGCAGGTTGAGCCGAATACTTTTAGATGGGAGTAGTTGGGAACTTTCTTGTAGAGAGCTTGATGAGGTGAGCGGAGATTGAGTGTCTTTGTAGGTAGGCGATTGATGAGATGTACTGCGGTGAGTGCTGCGTCTGTCCAGAATTTTGGTGGAAGGTTTGCGGTGTGGAGTAGAGTTCGCGTTAGTTCAATGATGTGTCGATATTTCCTTTCGGCCACGCCGTTTTGTTGGGTGTATAGGGGCAACTGCGTTGATGAATAATGCCATGGTTAGTGAGGTAAGTATGAAGTGTATTGGATAGGAATTACTCAGCAGATGCGTGCAGTGTTTTAATGGACTTGGAGAAGTGTGTTTGTATCATTTTATGTAATGAATTTGGTGGCGACTTCATGTTTGTAGGTGAGGGAAACATCCATGTGAATCGAGTAATCATCAATGAAAATGACATAATATTTGTATGTGAAATAGTTGGTGATGGTCCCCATACATCAGAATGAATTAGATCAAAAGGGTATTTAGTTTTACTAGTGGATTTAGGGAAAACAAGTTTGTGACTCTTTGATTTGAATATGGCGAGGGATGAGTTTGATTGTATGTGAAGGTGCTTGTTTTGTAGCGAGATAAGTCGGAGAGTGTCTTTGTATGGATGACCGAGCCTTTGGTGCCAAAGGTTGGAGGATGTTCGGTTGGAATGGAGAGCTTGTATTGCTATGATGTTGGGGAGGAAGTATAATCCGTTAGTACAGCGGCCCTTTAGAAGAGTTTGATGTGTTGTCCGATCCTTGATATGAACCTTATTGGCATTGAATATTATTGAGCAGTTATTATCTTTTGCAAGATGTGATATGGATAGAAGGTTGTGAGATAAGTGTGGTGCGTGAAATATGTGTTTGAGGAGAAGCTTACGAGTAGGTGTGGGAGGATGTGTAGCCACGATGGAGAGAATAATGTTTGGCCGTTCGCGACAGATTGATTTCCTGAGTACTCGGTTGGATTGTGAAGTGTGTCCAGTTGTTGGTGAGATGTGGGAGGATGCCAATCCAACATTCGAGATGGAAACAACGTGAGGTTGGCAAGCGGCGAAAGGAGATTTGGAGGGTAGTTGTAGTGTAATACATTGATGCCGACGAGCCGAAGTGTCCTACCTTGTTGCATATCTGCGGCGGTGTTGGAGGTTGTTGTGGTTTGTCCGGCCTTTTGTCCGTCCCACGTCTGGTTGTGGGGAGTATTGATTTTGAGATCTGCCGTGGGGTTTGTAGTGAGGTCGCCACGGTCTGCCTCGGTTGGCTTGAAGAGCGGTGATGGATGGGGTGAGTTCTTTGTCGTGGTCGGTAGATATGTTGATTTCTTCGCTGCAGAGAAGAGAGTAGAGGTCGTCTATGTTGATCGGGTCGGTTCTTGTGCGTATTGCGGTTTTGAACGCGTGATAGGTTGGTGGCAGTCCGTTGAGTGTATATAGGATGATGTCTTCGGGATCCAAGTTGGATGGTCGATCAGATTTTTGATTTCTGCGAGGTACTTGGTCATCGGTTTGTCTCTAAGGGTTATGTGGTGAAGTTCATTTTTGAGTTGAACAACCTTGGACCGATTTGCAGATTGCATTCTCTTTGCTAGAGTGGACCAAATGTCCGAGCAGGTGTCTAGATTTAGAACGTATGGGAGGATGGAGGGTGAGATGGTTGAGTAGAGTGCTGCCGAGAGGTTTTGATCAATGAGTTGCCATATGTTGTAGTTGGGGTTAGGTTGGAGTTGATTGTTGTTGTCTAGAGAGTATTGAGTGGGGCACGGTGTGGAGCCTTCTAGAAAGCTGATGAAGCCGTTTGCTTTGAACAGCTTGTGGATTTGAGTGCTCCATATGCTGTAGTTGTCGGTCGTGAGTGTGGTGTTTGCTACAGACTTCATATTTCCTATGAGGAATTTCAGGGATGGTGGTATGGTTAATGGCTGAAGATCCCTTCGAGTATCCATCGCTCAGGAGTGGGAGGAGGAGGATGCTGACATTTCTTATCCAGGTTAGGGCTCTGATACCATGAAGACGATCTGCAACCTGGGGAGAAGACGAGAGAGATAGAGAGAGAGAGAGGGAGTAGAAGAATAGGGAGCCTGAGGATAGATATAAATTCCTTGCGTACTAGCGTATTACAATGCATGGTGTTTCCTATATATAGCAACCGTGCATGTGAGGAGGTTCTGAGACATGATGATCGTGAATTTGGTTGAGCATCCGCTCTGTGATAGGAGGCCGTTAGGAGGAATCGCATCGCGTGGTTGGTTTTCAGTGGTGGAGAGATGAAACAGAGTGTTGTTAGTCATAAAGAATTATTTATTAGCTATTTGATTTGGCGCATTAGCAAACTAGATAAAATATATGCATTTTAGAAATTCGAGTGTTTGACGCTCCACTTTTAAAATGCAACATTTTTCATCAATAAATTTTAAATTAATCATTTAGTTTGTTTTTGATGTATTTATAATTCATTCAAAATGAATGATTTTCAAATATACTATAACTGCTTCACTATTGTGTACTGATACCTGTTGACTGTCACCAACGATCGTCATTGACAGTTGACTATCACCTAATCACCACTGCCCACCAATATTAATATTTTATTTTATATTACTTTGCTATACAAAATAGTAAAAAATAAACTCTTAGATTTGAAATATTTTAAATCTAACAACCCTAAAATTACTTCAAACGCATTATTTTCAATTTCATAATATATATATTTTTTATCTTTTACTTCTTTTTCAGCCAACTAAACAGCCTTTTAGTGTAGATAATGATGTAATTATCTATGTTGACGTTTTAATAATCCTCCATTGTGAAGAAATCCAAATAATATCTTTCGTTCTTTTACATCTCCAATACTTTTAGAAGATTGGATTCTCGTAATGAAAATTAAAATATTATTTTTATTTCTTGGACGAGTTCTTACTTCAAGGGTGGAAATCGATCGAACTCATTATCACTAATTGATTTTTAAGTAATTATTATTAATTTGGAGACTTTTCAGCAGAAAAAGTTTAAAGTGCATAAAATTCTCGTATTTTGAACATTGGTGGCTCATATTGTGTTGTCTTCTGCAATCGTTCATCTGCAACAAAAGCCAGGAAGAAGAAGAAAGAAATATTTAAAAGCTATCTACTGTTATACTTCTTCCGGCTAAGCTTTTTCAAATTATTCAAATGCATGGATGCTTAATTTGATTTGTAACCTGATTTTAAACTGTAATATTTTCATATTTTAATATATATATATATATATATATATATATATATAGAGAGAGAGAGAGAGAGAGAGAGAGAGAGAGAGAGAGAGAGAGAGAGAGAGATTTAAGATTAATTATGAGGCGATGCTAAGCATGATCCAAAGAAGAAAATTTTACTACATGGTATTATCTTGGGTTGATTTACTTTTATTAATCGAATTTTTCATGAATTTATTTCTAGCTCTTTCTTAGTAAGCAATAATTACTATGCATGCATGCACGCAGTCTCCTGAAAAATTAAAGGTCGTAGTGAAGATTATTTTAGGAATAAATTTTTAGCCCTTTTTTGGGTGAGAATTTGAATTTGAGCTTTAATTGCTTTCAAATGAAACTATGAAAGAATAAATCATCTAATCATTGTATTAATTCTCTCCCTCACTTTTTTGAGAGATTATTACGTGTTTAATTTGAGTGTGATTTTATCTTCTACTCAAATAATATATAGATTATGTATTATTTATTATATATATTATAAAAATATTGAGACTTCAATAGTATTATTGAAAGGATAAACAAACTCCATATACCAACAAATGGAATTTCTCGGTAAGAGTTTCATTCATTTATTGTTTTTTGCTTACTGACGCTATTGTTATTATTATTATTTTTTACTTGAACTTTAATCAAATTAATTTAACACAACGAAGGGCAAATTTCTAAATTTTAATAAATCACGGCTCATCATCAAGTAACGAATCGGTCCTCCCCATCTCTCAGAAGGTGGAATTTTCTATTAAACAATAGTGCTTCTTTTTTGTCATAATCATATTCATTTACGTTATTTGCAAACTTTTACTATTCTCATAATTAGAAGATAATTAGAAGAGATTTTATATATCTTTAGATGTAAATGACTGTCAAATAGGTCAAAATATTTAATTATATATTGTATGCAAAAAATCTATCGTAATAAAGTTTACGCCTTTATATTGTGAAATCCAAAGACATATACGATATTTGAAGAGTAACAAGAACTCCATATTTTTACATGGAAAAATCCCGAAGAGGAGAAAAAATCTGGCTCAACAAAAATTTTCTTATATATCTATTTTTGGAATACAAAGTTTTCCGATACAATTATAGAATTATATATGAGAAAGCGATAATGGGTGAAATGTAAACGCAATTATCTAAATTTATTGTTATGATGATAAATCTCAACGATCAACGATCGACGCATCAGTAGATGATGGACGACCGGTGCAATGGCGAATTTACCAGCGGTAGTAAATGAATGATCGATAGTGGTAGTTGGCATGCGGCAGCAAGCGATAACCGCAGCGGTGGCGCCGCGATGTGGCCGGACCTGCTGGTTGATGACGGATGATCGATATGGTGGTAGCAGCGCCGACATGCACGCCAGCGGATGATGGCAGCCAGTGACGCGCGTGTAAATACGGTAACCACGATTTACCATGGTGGCCGGCGACGGGGCATATGACCGGTGGTTGGCGGTCGACGGTGGTGGTCAGCAACCATTAAGTGGTGGCACGATTATGCTTGGAGGATCTTCAAACCTTAGACCTCTCTCTTCTCTTTTGTTTCAACCTTCCCTTAATGTAAAGAATGAGGAGTTATTTATATATTAGAGCACTGACGTTTCTGTAAATACATGCAAAATCCAAACCACTCTATCGGATGACTCGAAATGATTCCTTTGATTATATGATCTACTTTAAGTATTTGAATGCTTAAATGAAGTCAGAATTAGAAGATATTAGGCTTGTTAGATCTGCCTCATCAAGACGCTCGACTGATATCACAAAATTTTCAATTATATATATATATATATATATATATATATATATATATATATATATATCTGATCAGACCAAATACAAAATCATGAATGCATGATATCAGCATAAATGCATGGATATTATTAACCTCATTAAGTAAATGAACGTCAAATGATTTGCCGATTATTGGTAACCGCAAAGTGATAACGGCAATCGGCATGGTGAATAATAATAGTGGCCGGCAGTGCTTAGCGGCGGACGGTGGTTAGCAACAATGAACGGCACGGTAGCGGTGGTTGATAAGATGAATGACGCGGGTGGATCGATGACAGGATCGATAGTGGTAGCTGCGGCGATGAAATGGCGGAGAGTAAACCAATGTGGTCGGCAACAATGATGGCGTGGGCCAACGAGTGGTCGTCGATGCGGGTAATGCGGTGGTGGCGGCAATGACGATAATGACCAGTGGTAGTGGTCAACGGCAATGACCGGCGGCGGTGGTTGGTGACCGTCAACTGGTGGTAGAATTGGAGGATCTCTAAGTCTTAGAGCTCTCTCTTCTGTTTAGCTTAGGTTCCCCTCATGTGAAGAATGAATGGCTATTTATAGATTTGAAGAATGATATTTTTGTAAATAAGTGCAAAATCTAAACCACTCCATCTGGACAAAAAATTTCGATCATCTGTATTTTAAATATTTAAATACTATGAGGTAAACATCATCATGGGCTAGTTAGATCATCGTCAAGATGCTCTTTAATCATCATAACACTTCATATTTAGAAAATTTGATTCAACTAATATCTCAAAGTTTCCAATTACATTTTAAATATGATTTGGGTTATGACAATTTTAACGAGATTCGTGCTTATTTTGAAATTTTTGTATAATATATATATATATAATAATAATAATAATAATAATAATAATAATAATAATAATAATAATAATAATAATAATAATAATAATAATAATAAAGTTGTTGCATCAAAAAAAATTCTAATTCAGATGATTTGATTAAGGCTTAATTATCAATTAAATGAATAAAAAATTTTGTTATAAAAGGCTTCAATCACATAAGAAGATAATTACAATTCAAACTGAGTGGATTTAAAGTAATTTTAAAATAAAAGCATCATTTTTCTATTATAATTTGATCAAAAATAGTATGTTTTGAGATGATTTTTACTTGTTATCTAATCATTTATATATTTTTTAAACATTCTTGATAAAAGATAATATTTTCGTCAAATCATAAAATTGTATCTAAAATTAATTTTTATATTATTTGAATATAGACATTATCAAATTTGAATTTTAATGGCAATTACATCTAGTGGGCTTACCATCCTAACAGCTAGGCCTAATATTATTGAACCAAATTGGGCTTTACAGTTGAAGCCCAACAAATCTCAAAATTTAACAATAAATAAATAAATAAATATACCTATTTGTTTCAACAGAATAAGTTTATTGAAACTAAATTAAAAAAAACCTCAATACATATATTATTGATTCATTAGTTATTTTGTTTTCATAATATAATGAAAAGTGGAGGATTATATGTTGGCAGAACTTTGGGCCCTTCGTTCTGATAAAAGGTTTCAAGGCCCAATTTATTGGAATAAACTCTTCAGAAACTATACGATCCAGTTTCTTCAGAAACAATACGATCCAGTTTTTCCTTTCAAGGCCCATTTGCTTGAAAATAAACAAACCTTATTACAAACTACTAAATTTAATTTATTCTAACATTTAGTTTAGGGTTTATTAAAAAATTAGAAGATTTACATGCCTAGCAAATAATTCTTATGCATTTATATATTTAACACTTAAATTTTGATATTTATAAACTATGCATAAAAAGTTCATTTTAATTTAAAAGTGAATGATAGTGAATATTTAAATTTAAATATTATATATATAAAAATACACAGTGAAATGTGTGATGTGTATATAATGATCTTTAAAAAGTTAAATGAGTTTTAAATTTGATACTTTTCGAATGCAATAATTCTATTTTTTTAGCATATAAAAATGATTGAAATTAAAAATATTTAATTGATTTAATATTAGTCTTCTTTTATTCAAAATTAAATTCAAAATTCATAATAAAATTACCTTCCTACATACAAATTAATTTGACATTAGAATTAAAATACTTATATATATAATTTATAGATTTCTATAATTTGTAATTTACATTCAATCAAATATGCCCTAATAATCATTTTATCAATAGACAATACAATAAAGTTCTCTAAGAATAAAATAGGAAGGCAAATCTAATGGTGGTAAGACCAAATTATCAAAATACAAGTATATATATATATATATATATATATATGATATGACCAAAATTACAAGAGATTTAATCTATATAAAAGCAGTTAATAAATTAAATATAATCAAGACTTAAATCATATATATATATGGAGAGGAGTGGTTCTATATATTTAGACGCCATATCTATAAATTTCCTCATTTCATAACTAATAAGCAAGAGAGAGAGAGCTCTAAAGATCCTCCAAGCACAATCGTAGCCACTGAATCGTCAACCATCGCCATGGATTTTGAATCTTGCGCTCATGATCAACCACTATCGTTTGGCCATCATCGCAACATCATCGCCAACATCGCCAACATCAGCCAATTACTAGTTGTTATTTTTTTTTTTGTTGATCAAATGATACATAAAGTTTTTGCATTATTTTTCCCTCTGATTTTCCACATTATAATTTTTTCATTTTAAATTGATTACAACGAAGAAAACTTTTTTTTTTCGTAATAATATATATATATATATATATATATATATATATATATATATATATATATATATATATATATATATATATATATATATATATATATATATATATATATTAAAAAAAAAGGAATTTTGAACTTGGCCTTATCGCAAAATAAAAAATTAAAATATATAAGTGAATTTAATCTTAAATGGACTTAATTGTATTTCTAGATGATTCATGTCGCTAAATATTATTAAGTTTTTTTTTAGGATGCATATTTTGTTCTATAAATGAATTGAATCGAATATACAGTTTGCTTAAAATTGATTATTATGTATGAATTCTATATAAATGAATATGGAACAGATCCTTAAACAGATTAGCCCACTAATTGTTAAAAGGCTTGCCTTTGAGGGCTGGTAGTCCTCAGATTTTACGTTAACAAGCCCAATTAAAAGCCTGTCGACCTGTATCTGCTCCACATAATTTAAAAAAAAAAAAAAACATGTGTGAGATTAATTTTATTTTATATTATCTTTATAAAACATTTTTATCTAATAGAGTTTAAAGTATTATAATTTTAATTTTAAGAGCACTTAAAAAATATTTTTTACTATTTTGAGTATTTTTCTAAAACAATTATTTACACTAAACATAAAATAAATAATTAAATGATATATTATACTTGTTTTTAAAATTTCATGTGATATATCCCCCATAGTTTTGGTAGGATATATTTATTTTATTCATATAGTTCTAAGATTTATTTTCGAAGATTTGTTAGTTTGGATGTGTTATGGAAATGCATAATAATCAAAATAAATATATGCTAAAACTATAGAAATTAAGATTAAATGCAAAAAAAATATATTAAAATAATAATAAATAAATAAATAATAATAAAAAATTAGTTTAAGCATACAACCAAAAACTTTTAAACCAATGGTTTTTCAAAATTGAAATTCAAGAAGCCCTAAAGGCAAGACACCTATATTTTTTTAGATAGCTTGGCAAGATGATTAAGAATTTTTTTTACTAATATAATATAATTCTTTAAAATAATTTAGATTTATTACAAATTATATCCAAAAAAATTTCTTCAGTCTTGAATGACCGACTTCTTAATCTATTTATTTTAAATTCAAAATTTTCTTCTTTGACCATAAATTAATCCTAGGTCATATATAGCTTACTTAGACTCTTAAACATAAACGATTAACTCCTAATATTTCTCTCTCTCTCTCTCTCTCAACTTTATATCTACTGAATCTGGAACAATCTTCAGACTATCAGACTATATTCAGCATATCATTACAAGTTAACTATCTTAAAAATCATGAATTTTTTCCATCAGTGACTAAAATTTAAATTTATATTTAGTTCTGATTTTTCCTGCAAACTATTTAAAATAAATTTTAATTCTATTAAAATATTTTTAAAAAATCATCATTTCATTATATAATATAGAGAATATATATATATAATATATATATATATATATATATATATATATATATATATATATATATATATATATATATATATATATATATATATATATATTGGAGTATCCACTCAATCCATATGCTTGTGAGGATCAAGACTAATCCCCAGCCCACATTCATCACTCACGGCTATGTTCTGCTTTAATTTTCACCATTACTTAAGACATCCTGGATAATCGAACTCGGTCTGGAGCCCCTACCGAAGCCACCCACCATTTTATATATTTTCTCTCTTTAAAGTATAAGAATCGATTGATTGTGTAATATTATATAGTATAGTGTCAAAACATTCGTGCATCAAATGAGCCCAACAATCATCTATTGGCTTAATAGCCATTTTCTAATATAATTTAGGAATGAATGACTAAAGGAAATAAGAACAAAAAAGATCATTTTCAGAAGAAAATTTTCAAAACACTTTAATCAGATGAACAGAAGAAAAGGCTGAAATATATAATATATTACAACAAAATTATATGGTTTAGCTGACCAAGCAGAGTTGGTGAAATATGACTTTGACTTGTTGACCATGAAATTTTGATTGGATACTGTTAGCTTAGCTCACTTGATTGAACAATTGGGCAATGTCTTGAAGAGAAGATAACTGTAATAATCACCTGCTTATATTTGACTACCTTTGTTAGCAGAAATATAATAGTAAATGTTATAAGAGATGATTAGTTTGACTTAGTTGGGAGATAATTTAAAGCTTTAAGGCTGCTTGCATGAGTGTTTTCCAAGAGGAACTTATTTGAGTCACTGCAAAAAAATTAATTACAGCTATAACCAATACAAATTTTATTTGCTAATAGGCAAATATTATTTAAAATTACGATCAAAATAATATTTTTACCATAATTTTTCATGCTATGATCACCTTTTTTTTAATTAAATGTGATAATTAATAGTGCAACGAAAAGTATCTAATTAATATTCAGCTTCAGTTACAAATATGTTGGTCAAATCATCAATAATCATATTCTTAAAACTTAGATAAATTATTACGTGCGGAGTTTGAATGTAGCTCTACATCGTAACTCTAATAATATAGTGTCATGTGATACTTAGCTAATAAAAGGATGGTTTATATTAGCTACAAAGTGATGTGTATTAATGGAATATTAACTATTTGGTAACACATAATATCTATACACATAATAATACACAACACTTTATATTCAATATATAGTAACTATGTATTGACTGAGCGCTACATGGCATTATTTTCTTGGAGTCTGGATGTGAAAGCTAGAGCACATAAGATCTATAGATATGAAACTTTTTGGTTCATTTCATCTTCTCTTTCCCAAGTTTTTTCTTTTTCTGGCTTATTTTTCTATTTCACATTCACAAAGGAATCTGTCAATTTCAATTTCTTAACTTCAAATTCCACAATTTTTTCCGGCTCTACAGCATAAGTTAGATCTTTTTGAATTTCAATATTCTTATATGATATTCTCTAGTTTGCATATATAATACATCTTCTAAGCATTGAAATACGAAAAATATTGGATGTGAGTTATAGCTACAAAGTGATTTGTACTAAAAATTATGATTAAAATTTAAACAAATTATTACAAAAAATATACTTGTACTACTATATTATTAGAAAAAATGACTAATAATTTAAAAGGTATCATTATAGATCAAAATTAGTGTGAATCCATTAGCAATGGTTTTATTTATTCTGGGCTAGAGAGAGAGAGAGAGAGAGAGAGAGAGAGAGAGAGAAGAAAACCTTTAGTCGTAATCTGTGTGGGAAAGACTAGGAAATAGTTTAATGAAGCTGTTGACGAACTGATTACTCATTCACATATTTTGGCTTGTGGTGATTTGGTTTGTTCTAATTGTCTTCTAATAGAACAAAGGTTATTTAGTGATACTATATTTAAGAAAAATCATTTTATTATATTTTTTTAGTGGGAAGAGCTGCGACCAAATTTGTAATTAAAAAAAAAATTGTTTACTAGCTATGTATAGCTCAATTAAAAGCATAGTGTGTGAAAGCATGCTTAGTGGCTACTATTGTTGTGTCTTGTAGTATGGTCTAAGCATGAGTACACACCGAGATTCACACTTTACCCAGATTAACATGAAGGTCTTTGCAAGTCAAATTTGTGCAACTAAAAATATTATTATTCATATTTTTTTATGTTTAAATATTTAATTAACAGGTGATCTTTCTCTCTCTCTCTCTCTCTCTCTCTCTATATATATATATATATATATATATATATTTCGAAAGAATTATATACTAAAATAATATGAAAGTAAATATAAGAATTTAGGACTGAGCGTACAAGAAGCAGGGATTTGTCATCCATATACTACTAATTAAATTCCTCTAAATCAATATATCTAACCCCCTAAATCCTTATATTTACTTTCATAATATTTTAGTGTATAATTCTCATCAAAATTTATTGTTTAAAAGATATATTTTATTTAAGATATATTAATATTAATGACATTTTTTATGTAATTTAAAGAGATGCTTTGTATATAATTAAATAAGCATTTAGAGATTTATATATAATATAGTATATATATATATATATATATATATATATATATATATATATATATATATATATATATATATATATAAAATATATATATATATATATATATATATATATATATATATATTTGACCATGTCAAGGGATTAATAAATGGTCGATAGTAATATAGTAAGGCCACTGAAGATATAATCAGCCAATCAGTTCAAATAATAGCTTAATAGGTCATATGACATATACAATATTATCTATCACGTATGCATTGAACACCCAATTTTATTTGGTTTTTTTAAATATTGGTTATAAAATAAATAAATAAATAAAATAGGCCATCATATTCTGATTTAGACTTCGTCGAAATAATTTTTTATTTATAAGAATTATTTTAATATCAAATGCAATATAAAAGTTGATTGATTAGTCATATTCTTCAATTTTAAATATATTTCCTTCATTTCGTAATAAATCCAATGGATACAAATTTCATTATATTTAGTATATGATTGATTAATTTATATTTCATAATTTTTTTAATAATAATCTGCATTAACTCATATGGTTAAACTGACCAAGCAAGGCTTGGTGAAATCTGACTTTGACTTGTTGACCGTCAGGCTTATTGTTTGACATCTTCTTACTGTTAGCTCACTTGACTGAACACTCACTTAGAAATGGTCGATCTCAGAGATAAACTTTACTCGCATTATTTTTAAAAATTATAGCTATAACTCAAAATTATTGTACTGAGTGTCGGATCCATTTTTAATGAAATAAAATAATTATATTCTCATATATAAGCATGAGAATATCTATAATTTATATATATATATATATATATATATATATATATATATATATATATATATATATATATATATATATAATACATTTAAAATATCAAAAAAAAAAAAAAAAAACTAAGGATTTAAAAGTTGGTCTTACAATCTAAACATGCTTTCACATACTGTTGCTTCTAATTGGACTATTTATGACTTTAAAAAAAAATGTTTTTTTTTTCTTTTTAATTTCAAAGTTGGTCTTACATTTTAACCTCTCTTGTCTTTGTGGTCATTTGTTTTGTTGTAGTGTCTACTAATAAATTAACTTTAGTCTATTTAAGCGATATAATAATAAAAATTTATTATTATTTTTAATTTCAATGGGAAAGGCTAAGACCAATTTTGAAATTTAAAAAAAAAACATTTTTTAAGGTCAATTATGGTCTATTAGAAGCAATAGTATGTGAAAGCATGTTTAGATTGTAGTTACCATGCTTGATCTAATTATATATTTAAAAAATATTTATTGCAAGTTTTCCTCAGAATAAGGGTCTTTGCTACTGAAATTTGTTCACCCAAAAATATTATTATATATTTTTTTCAAAATATATATATAATCTTTAAAATATTTTATTGTATGAAAAAAATGTATGAAATTTAATTTATAAGACGTAACTTACTAATTAATATAAAATTATGTGCACTTTAAGTTAATTTATATATAAAAATTCACGTACCATATAATGATAACTTTGAAATCATAAATTTTTAATTTATTTTGATATTATTCTTAATCAAATATTTAAATTTGACTATGTCAAGGAATAAACGGTCGATGATATCATTTTAAAACTAGAAAGTATTTTGAATGATTTTATCTCAAATGCATTGTTCCCTCATTTTTATCCTTATATTTAAATTCATGGTTAGTTAGTGCGGTCAAAAAGTCAATTTCAATAAGATTTTATTTTATTTTTATAACAAGAAAGACACTATCTTTGATTAATATTTTATGATTAATATTACGCAAAATAAAGTTTATCACTATTCATTGACTGATTCCATTCCGCTTCATTGATGACATTCGAGAGGTTTTTCTCTAAATAAAAAATTAATTTAATTATTAAAAAATTATTAATAATATTATTGATTTTCTTAAACAAATGAATTTTCTCGATTAAAATAAACTTATAAAGCTCATATAAACTTTAAATGATTGTACTGAATATGTGTAATTGAATTATACAGTATGCACAAATTGGAATCGGGCTTTGAATTTCGAAGCTGCAATACATATTTCAAAAAAAAAAAAAAATTGTTTTTTTTTTATATAATTTAATAAATAATAAATAGTCTTTCTTGATGGAAAAAATGGTACGATTTTATTATTTTTTTTAAAATAGCTTCAAGTCAATAAATTTTTTTTTTTTTAAAATGCTTTTTGCTAGAAATTCAACTTTCTATATATCTCGTGGACACAATGTATAAATATATATAAATATATATATATATATATATATATATATATATATATATATATATATATATATATATATATATATATATATATATATATGAAGGTATTTTGCATTGGATGTAAGCTTTCGCTGTCTTCATTTGTTTTTTGGACGCGTATTTGAGACGGAAATAATTATATAAATAATAATAATAATATTTTTATTATTAAAAAATTACTAACAAAAAAGTTAGTCATTTTCGACCATACCTATCCGCAGAGCGGTTTCGTTGCAATAAAACTATTGACGGCTAATTAATTGTTTTATTTTATGTGATGGAAGCATAAATTTATTTATTTTGAGAGGTATGCTAATTTGAGATTTACTTATTATTTTTCCCTTTATAAATACATGGCATAGAAAAAATGGATAGATTTTGGTCAGTTCAACAAATTAGACTTGAAAATGATCTATACTTAATTTGGCATAAATAGATGTGAGTTGAACTCCAAACTCAACTCAATTCTAACCCGATTAACTCGAACATGACCAAAGCGATATATTTGAACATGCATTTTAAGTCAATTTTAAGTTAAAATCGGTCTAAAATTTAGGTTTGTTAGTCAAATATGTTGAAAATATATAAAGATAAAAATAAATTTATCTAGCCCATATCTCATGTCAAATCATCAAGCATTTAACGAAGATATCTCAATCCAAAGAGCTACGGGATGGCCTTTCACTTTTAAATGTGTTCTGAGAGAGAGAGAGAGAGAGAGAGAGAGAGAGAGAGAGAGAGAGAGAGAGAGAGAGAGAGAGAGAGAGAGAGAGAGAGCTTCTTTTCACTTAAGATAATGAGATGAGTAAAATGAACTTCACCCCTTTAACGGAACTATGACCTATTTATATTTTTATTTTACTTTTATTTCAGCTCATCATTAAAATAAAATAAAATATCTGGTTCTACACATAATAATTCCATATAAAATTAATAAGATGTCTCAAAAATCTAAAATTAATTAATCTTTATTTGATCACAAAATTAATAGGCTTAAAAATAAGATAACGCATAATGTATAATTAAATTTATATGTGAGCCCACAAAAAAATTTCTAACAATCTCCCACTTGGGCCACATATATATTGCTTGACAATTATACATTATTAAATACTTTAAGAGCTCAATATTTGCTATCTTCAAAGAGAATATCTTTATAAATCTTCATTAATAATATTGACATAGAATCAAAGTGATCTTTATTATAATTTTTCTATATTACATCATGATTACAAAATCAATACGAAATCATAGTATCATGAACAGTGTATTAAAATTTCATGTAATGTGATCATATATCACGCCTATTTCCAACTATATATATTATAACTCAAAAGAGTTATACATATAGTTTCATTTATTTATGCTAAACTGCAATAGAAATTATATAACTTTATTTCAAAGTTTTCAACTATAAGATAATAAAAATACTTTATTCTGATCAGAAATATATTTACAATCATTGAACATCATAAGAAAACTCCACTATGCTAGCATATCATCAAAGTAAACCACTCCCATACGAGCCACATGCTTATGAAATATTTTAGGTGGTAAACCTTTTGTAAGTGGATCTGCAATCATAAAATTTATACTGATATGTTCAATAGATACATGTGAACTCTGAATTCTTTCTTTTACAACAAGAAACTTTATGTCAATATGCTTTGATTTTGATGAACTCCTGTTGTTCTTTGAATACAACTCAATGACTCTATTATCACAATTTATTTTTAATGGTCTCTCTATTCCATCAAAATATGATAAAATTTCATAGCCATATTCCTTGATTTAATGCCTCATAACAAGCTATAAATTCGCTTCCATAGTGAAAGAAGCTATAAGTGTTGTTTAACACTTTTCAAAATATACCTCCAAATTAATAAGAAAATATAACCTGAAGTAGATCTTTTACTATCAAGGCAACAAACAAAATCAGAATCGGAGTACCCCATGATCTCCAAATGATCTGATCTCCGATATATGAGCATAAAGTATTTTGTTCTCTTCAGATACCGCATAACCCATTTTACCGCTTTCAATGATCCATTCTGTTTACTTAAATATTCACAAGCATTCCAACAATGTACACAATATCCGGAGACGTACAAACTTGAGCATACATAAGACTCCCTATGATGCATAAGGGATCTTTTTCATCTTTTCGAATTCATTTCTTGGACATTGAAGCAAACTGAATTTATCACCTTTAGCAATGGGTGTATCTCCTGGTGCACAATCTTTCATGCCAAATCTACTAAGCACTTTATCAATATATGTCTTTTGTGATAAACCAAGTATACCACGAGAATGATCTCGATAAATTTGTATACCCAACACAAAAGATGCATTCCAAGATCTTTCATTTCAAATTTATTTGAAAGAAATTTCTTGGTTTCATGCAAAAGGCCTATATCACTACTCAGAATATCATCAATATATACTAGATGATGAATTTACTCCCACTTATTTTGTGATAAATGCATTGATCAACAGTTTTTCTTTAAAACCAAAAGAAGTAATCACTTGATCAAATTTCTTATACTATTGACGGAAGCTTGTTTTAAATCATGGATTGATTTTAATTTGCATACCGTGTGTTTTGAATCAAGATTGAAAATTTTCTAGTTGTATCATATATATATAGTTTCTTCAATGTCCATTGAGAAATGCGCCTTTATATCCATCGATGTAACTCTAAATCATAATGAGCTACTAGTGTCATAATGATTCTAAAAGAGTCTTTCGAAGAAACTGGAGATAAAGTCTCTTTATAATCAATGCATTCCTTTTAAGTGAAACCTTTAGCGTCTAGACGTGCTTTATATCTTTCGACATTACCTTTTGAATCCCATTTGGTTTTAGAAATCCATTTACAACTAATGAGTTTTACTGATTTAAGCAATTCGATAAGATCCCAAACATCATGGTCTTTCATTGATTTTATCTCATCCTCAATGGCTTCTATCCATTTATGAGAGTTAACACTTTGTTTGACTTGACTAAAAGAGATTGGATCACTTTTCAATCCAATGTCAAACTCATGTTCTTGGAGATACACAATATAATCATCTGAAATTGCTAATCTCCTCTCCCTAGTGGATTTTCTTAATGACACTTCAGGTTGTGTGATTATGAGTGAGTTAACTCAAGAATATTTTAATTATCAGATATTTAATTTGAATATGATCGTAAAATTATCTAATCATTTTCTATTATACTATAGGAAGAGTAATAAATTACTCTTCAAATATAAAATTTTTAGGTTTATTACTCATTCAACTTCCTCAATAAATTTAGCATTGTCCGCCTCAAAAGGATTTATTTGAAGAGTCATAAAACTTAAAACCTTCGACCTTTCTCGAGTATCCAACAAAATAGCAGCCTTATAGTTCTTCAAATTTTCTTAGTTTTATATGGCTCAGCTTGACATCCTAGACATGAAGATGCCTAATACTAGGCTTCTTCTCAATCCATAATTCATATGGGGTTTTAGCTACTGCTTTGCTTGAAACTCTATTAAGGATGTAAACTATAGTCTTTAAGGCTTCTCCCTAAAGTGAATCTGGTAAAGAAAAATGATTTATCATACTTCTAACCATATCCATAAGGGTTCGATTTCATCTCTCAGCTACACCATTTTGACATGGTCCCTGACATGGTGTATTGAGGAACGATGCCACATTCTGCTAAATATTTGACAAAAGGATCTGGACATTATTCACCTATTCCATCATATCTGACATAGTATTCACCACCATAGATTTGACGCCTTTATTTTCTTCCAAGTTGATTTTCAACTTCGCCTTTAAAATTTTGAATACCAAAGGATTGTGACTTCATAAATTAAATATAAATACCCATAATGAATAATCGTCTATGAAAGTAATGAAATAATGTTGGCCATTCCAAGTAGCTGTAGAGAATGGACCACAAATATCAGTATGAATTAATTCCAAGACATTTAAACTCCTATTAGCACCAACTTTCTTGATATTTGTTTATTTTTTCTTGATACATTCTATATAAAGTTTATCATCTGAAAAATCAAGGGAATCAAGAATTCTTTCTGACATAAGTCTTTCAATTATATGTTTAGAAATATGTCCTAAATGCTTGTGCTATAACATATATAAATTCTCATTCATTAATTTTTGCTTTGTACCAAAATTACTTGCATGCAAGGTTTCATTAATTTGTGAAGTAGAAATTTCTAATTTATATAGATTATCAATCAAAGAACCAGTACCAATAATATTTGAATACTGAAAGAGACTAAATTTTTCATTTCCAAATGAACAAGAATAACCAGATTTGTCCAAACAAGAAATAGAAATTAAATTTCATCTAAATGATGGCACATAAAAGTCTCATGTAAATTCAAAATACAACTAAATTCTAGATATAATCTATATACGCATATTGCTTCAACAAGAGCTTTATTGTCATTTCCCACATAGATGAATCTTTCAGCATTAGTTGTGTTGCGTGCTAGAAAACCATTTACGGTAGAGTAAAAGTTTACGCCTTAGCTTTGTTGTGGAGTCCAGAACACACACAGGTATTTAAAGAGTGAACAAGAAAACTCCAAAATTTTTACGTGAAAAATATCGAAAAGAGGGAAAAAAATCACGGGGCCTAGCCCAGTAAAAATCTTCCACTATATATCTGTTTCAGAGTACAAGATCTTCCTGATAACGGGATTACAGAATTATATATGAGAAGAGCTCACAATGGGAATTCCAAAATCAGACAACAACAGCCATATAGTCACGTTCAGGTTGTAGTAGTTGCTAGTGGTAGCAGATGATGGTGAATAGTGGGGAACAGCTATTGACGATGAGGGTCGTCATGATGGAGATCGATGGAGATTGACGACGGCGAGGATCAGCGGTGGCGGCGGCCGACGATGGTGGTTGGTAACTAACGGGGGTGGTCGGCAACCGTCGAGTGGTGGCACGATTATGCCTGGAGGATTTTCAAGATTTAGAGCTCTCTCTCTTGCGCATTCCCTCATACGAGGAATGGTCGCTTATAGATTGGAGGAGTGGCGCTCTATAAATACATGCAACCAACCGCCTTCCATTGACGGCTCATGCTGATTCCTTGATCATATGATATATTTTGTGTATTTGAATGCTCAAATGAAGTCGTAATTATGAGATCTTGGGCTTAGATCCGCCGAGACGCCGATTTGACTATAAACACTCCATGTTTGAGAGTTATTTAGGGATTTAACCGACATCCCAGTTTCCAAGAATATTTTAAGTGCTTGATCTCAACCAGCTTCAACTCGACGCAAGATCAAGATTCGCGCTGACTAGAATTTTTTAAGTGTCATATCAAGTTAGCATTCACCTCCTTAGACAATCCTACACAGTCACACTTATGTGAGTAGTTGCACATGTATCTATCCACCAAGTGTGATTTAGTACTAAGGATAAATTAACTTCAGAATAAACAAAGTTAAGAAGTTTATTCTTTTTCACGAGCCAATTTGCATACTTGGGACAATCCTTCTTCACATGAAAATTTTCTTGCAAAAAAGAAATAAGTAACAAGATTATCTTATTTCTATTGTAATTTTTATGCCGTGAAGTCCCTTTGTCCGCACTTTTGCCTTTATAAGTCCTTTTTCTTTAGTAACAATGTCATAGGAAGTACTAAATAAGCACTTTCTATTTTATCATGTTTCAATCTCTCTTCCTCTTGCACACATAAAGCAATGAGCTCATTAAGAGTCAATTTTTCCTTTGAGTATTATAACTTATCTTAAAAGGATTAAATTGTGCAGAAGAGAGATCAAAACTAAGTGCACAAGAATATCATCGACATCTCTAATTTTAGTGTTCCTAGTGACAAAATTAGACATCTCCATAATATACTCCTTTATGTTTCTATTACCTTTATATCACATTGAAACGAGTTTACTAAGAATACCGCCGACCTTTAACTAACTAAACGGTTCCGCTATTTGGCTTATAAACTTTTTAGCACATTCCTCTTGTGTATTGCACCTCTTATGATTTCGGAATTACTTCATGATCATAAGACTCATGCTAGAACGCCCCACTTTTCAAAGTTACCATTTGTTCAATATGCTTTCTAGAAGGCGATGAAAGACGCTCACCGATGATAATCAAGATCCATACACCCAAGAATAATGGATATGCTATTTCTATTTCTTAAAGTTTGCCGCTGAAGACCTAATATTATTCAAATTGAGAAATATAAGAAACATTAACCTAAAAAAGAACAAAAATAACACTCACAATTAACAACATTATCATTTTTATATGCATATATAATGTAAACAAAATATATATTTGAAATAAAATGTTTAATAAAATGCATATATAAGATATATAATACAATAATTATTCACATAAATAACATAAATGATACTCTTAAAATTACAACCAACAAATATTGATAATAAATTCGCCAAATACATATATCTTTGACGACATATTATAATGATTAATATAAATTTATCACATATTTATATTTCTACAAAATCCTCAAAAAATAATCTTTCTATTATTTTTTCGATAGATTTAAATATAATCCATATAAAATATCATATATTTCAAAAATAAATAAATTGATATAGAGATCACTTTGGTGACATAATTTTCAATTTAAATTATTTTAAAATAATAAATATTAACTGTAATATTTCAACAAATAGTCTAATTTATATTATCGGAATCCATTTGAAAAAACAAAACAAATTTTAGCAAACTCAAAACATCAAACTCATATTTGAATAAAATAATAATTAAGTTGGATACTATATATATTCGATGAAAAAAAAAAGAATGCATAATATTATAATTAATAAAAATAAGCATTCTCTTTTTCACGATAGAAATTCAATGAATTATATATTATCGAATTAAGAAATATTTACCGAATATAAAAATAATAATTATTCATAAAATTTAAAATAAAATATTTATACATAAATGTTTAATATTAAAAAAAATTCTGAAATAGAAAACTTATAGAAATATTAAACAATAAGTGTAATTGTTATATTTACTTAATAAATATTTTATTTGAAATTAATTGCGCAACGTAATTAAATATAAAATATTTCAGATTAACAAAGATGGATTTAAAATCTGAAATGAATATGAAATGTTATAAATAATGATATAAATAAATGTAATAAATAAACTGAAAAACAGTAAGGCGAAAAGTTTCATATTCCGCTAATGAAAACCAATTAAATGGAATAATTATAATATTTATTCTAACTTATATATATTTATATAAATACCCCTCGGATGAAAAAAAAGATGAAACTGAATTAAATGGAATAATTATAACATTATACTAACTTATATATATTTATATATATACCCCTTTGATGAAACCGAAGTTGTTTCATATTCTTTTTTTTTTTAATTTGAAATATCATTTCATATTATAAATCATAGACTGAAAAACATTTAATATTTCTTTTTTTTTTTATTAAGATCATGTTGACAAAAATATATATATGGACCACATAAAAATTAAAATTGTGATTTTAAATTTAGCTATATTAATTTACTCAAAATTAATAATAGAAAAGTCATCTAAATTCATGCAAATGATACAAATCTTTTGCTCAAAAATTTTTGAATCATATATTTTGACCTAAAATATTCAAATAATCAACACAAAAAGAGAGAGAAAGCATTTATCAACGATTCAACATATAAGCTACGATTACTTATCAAAATATAAAAGATAAAATAAATTTATCTACTGATCTCACGCCAAATCACAAGAAGATGTAATCAAGATCAATCCATGAAGAGCTAACGGGGATTTCTCCACTTTAAAAGTTGAGAGAGAGAGAGAGAAGATTCTTTTCACCAAGATGGAGCATGAAAATAGAACTTCATTATTTAGAATGAAGATTATGACCATTTATATTAAAGATTTACTTTATTAAATTATCATTAAAATAAAATAAAATGCTGTCTACATATAATAATTTTATACAAAATTAATAAAATGCCTTAAAAGCTAAAATTAATCTTATTTGATCACAAAATTAATAGGCTTAAAAATAAGATAGTGAATAATGTATAATTAAATTTATATGTGAGCCCACAAAAAAAATTCTAATAAAATAGTCTCAAATTTGGGTCAATTTCAGGCTGTTATATTAAAATTAAGTTAATTTATAATTGGTGAGTCAACTCAAAGTTAGTCTAAAAAATTTAACGGATCAAATTTTAAGGCCTAAATCAAACTAAAAAATTAATCAGGCAAACCAAACTTAATTTTTTTTTGTTTGAGTTTGTGGCATGTTGTTGTGTCATGTTAATTATTAACACTCCTAATCCTATCATATTATATGACTAGAAATTGTTGGAAATTTTTTAATGTTATATAATTTAATTATACATTAATCTTATTAAGTCTATTAATTTTATAATCAAATAAATATTAATTAATTTTGCTTTTGGCGATCTTATTAATTTTGTATAATTATCATGTAGAGGCCAAACATTTTATTTAATTTTAATGTTTGACCAAATAAAAAAATACACTCAAATATAAATAAAATATCTCATTCTAAAGAAAAGTTATCATTTTAAAGATATCCCATATCGAAAAGAAGCTCTTCTCTCTCTCTCTCTCTCTCTCTCTCTCTCTCTAAGAACATTTAGAAGTATAAAATGTGATAGCTCTTCCATGATTCAAGATAAATTTCTGACATTCACATGATCAGATAAATTTATTTTTTTTAGTTATATCTTCCAATGAGTTGACATATATCAATCATTGAAATAATTTTTCTTTTCATCTTTGATTATTATTAAAAATTTTATATCAAAGATATTTGATTCAAAATTTCAAATAAATAATTTATCATTCATAAAGATCGATATATCTTTAGATAACTTTTCTATTATTGATTTTATAAATAATATAGTTAAATTTATTTTATATTTTGATTATAATTTTAATTTTATGTGATCGATATATTTATTTTTATCATTGTAATCTTAATTAAAAAAAATATGAAACGTTTATAATATGAAATAATATTTCAGATTTTAAAAAGAAAAATAATATGAAACTTTTATAATATTTACATGAACTTCTACAGCAAAACGTTTCATGTATAAAATAACTATTTGCATTAAATGCTCTAGTTATATATTAATATAAGGATAATTATAGCTGTACTGCTGTATGAAGTGATCCGACCTTTTGAGCCGTGGAAAGTCTCCATGATGTTTTTTTTTTTACATTTAATTGCTATGTGCAATTAATTAAGTTAATGAGCCATCTCAAAATCGCTAAAATGGATAATTCGCTCGAGCTTGATGTGGCAAAGTTTCGAACCGAAAGATCATCTGCTCATCGATCTGATCAAAACGATCTCAAATAACCGAGCTTCGAAATCCAAACGATATGACTCAAAATACCACTATAAAGACAAATCTGATGCCGAGGATATGATTTAGTCAAACCAAGACAAGACTTAAAATATCATGAATCTTGACATCACTAAATCTCAAACTTCAAATATAGTGTTTATATAAATCGAAGTGACAAGCCGGATCTAACGAAAGATCTCATAATTACTTCATTTGGGCATCCAAATGCTCAAAATACATCAAATGATCAAGGAATCATATTGACGAGGAGATGGTAAAGTTTAATTCACTAATCCTCCCATCTATAAATTCATTCATGTGAGAAGCCATAAGTGAAGTGAGGTGGAGAAAAGGAGGAGCACGCCGACTTAACCATTAAGATTTGAATCAAGCAAGGAAGAAAAGGAAGAGTCCGATAAGGAAGAAGAGGAAGAGTCCGAAAGCAAGTGGAGATAAGAGTCCAAGCAAGAGAAGATAAGAAAGGAATCTAAGATAAAGGAAGATAAAAAAAGGGAAAGAGAGCTCTTGAAGATCCTCCAAGAAGATCGCAAAGAAGATACTCTGGCCATCAACCATAGCCACCGATAATCAGATCAGATTATAAGTAAGATTAATCAATAATTTAATGATCATTGTTACATTGTTACTCCTCTCTTATATGTTGATATATCGAAGACTTTGTACTCAAACGATACATGGAAGCTTTTATCTGATGATTTTTTTTCGAGGTTTTCCAATGCTAAAAGTTATCTGTTCTCTCTTTAATTATTCACTTATATAAGAGAACTTTCACTCTATTTTTAAGACACAACACAAACGAATGTTCAAATGCAACGATCCGTCAAACATTAAATGAAATGTGTTGAGAGAATTTTAATAGCAAATTTTGGAATAAAATAAATAGACACGAATTTTGCCAATGATAAAATAACATAATCATAAAACATCAACATTCTAACCTAAAATAAGAATAACAGACAAATACAATTGAAACCCCACAAATTGAAGTATCAAGCAAAAAAATATGAATGCTTAAAGAACCAAACATCAAATCAATGATAAACATAAAATAGAACCTCAAATAATGGATAACATACAATAAATAACCAATGAATACTTACAGAATCAAATGAAACAAAAGAGGAAGTATTTCTGAAGCAAGGAAGCAAACCAAGCACATGCAATGATACAAATCGATAATCGATCAAATGTTAAACCAAAATAAGAATATTTTATCAATACAAACAAGAATAAAAGAAAGAGAATGAAGAATTTTTATTAAGTCGATTATATATTAGAATATTTTTATTAATTTAAATTAAGGACGAAATTTTTTTTTAATTTATTATTGAATAGCCATTTTTAATGAAAATAAATTTTAAATATTTTAAAATCGTTTGTTAAATCTCATTATTTATAGAAATAAATCTTTTAATTTCTTTTATCCAAATAATATTTGTTAACTAAATATAATAGTTATTTTAATATTTTGTAAACATTTTTAATTCCGTTATATAATTAACGGACTTATATTTAAATTAAAAAATGCACATATTTAATTGATTATAATATTTTGTATTCTTTCTTTTCAAAATATACATAAAACTAATAAATTTTATATATATATATTTATATATATATATATATATATATATATATATATATATATATATATATATATATATATATATATATATATATATATATATATATATATATATATATATGAATTTATTACTTTGACTAAAACAGTTAACCAAAGTTTATATACAGTTGTCAAATATTTCAAGTTTGTATCAATTAAAATAGTTGCTAATATTTGTTTTGTGATATCAAATGGATTCCAATAATGTAAATTGGAATATTTATTAAAATACTACAGTTAATATTTATCATTTCAAAATAATTTAAATTGAAATATTATGTCATCAAAGTGATATCTACTATATCAATTTATTTATTTTTGAAATATATGAATATTACATAAGGATTATATTTAAATCTATACGAAAAATAATCACCAAAGGAAGATTATTTTTTAGCAGTGCAAATAAATATGATAAATTTATATTAATCATGCATACAATATCGATCCAAAGATAAACATATCATCGTAATTTATTATCAATATTTATTAACCGTAATTTTAAGAGTTCATTATAAATTATTATTTATGTCAAAGACTAAATTGTAATATGTGTTAGGTATCTTATATGCCCATTTTATTAAACATTTTATTTCAAGCATACATTTTGGATATTTTTTATTTGCTAAATAAGGAATAACAATTTGAATAACAACTCTAAGAAATGAAAAGATCCTATCACCATTATTTTTGGATGTATGGATCTTGACTATGCGATCCAGACTAAACGTCCTCCCTCCCTTACTACAGAAAGTACTATTGAACAAAGGTCTAACTTTAAAAAGTGAGAGCGTTCTAACCGCATGAGTCTTATGATCATGAAACATTCCATTCCAGAAACCATAAGAGGTGTAATGCTTGAAGAAGAATGTGCTAAAAAATTTCTAAACCAAATAGACGCTTTTGTTAGTTAAAAGGTCAAACGAAAATTATTCTTAGTAAACTCATTTCAAAGAGGACAATTGAAATAAATGGGAGTACATTATGATATCTAACTTTGTCACTAAACTAAGAGTACTAAAATTAGAGATGTCTGATGACATTCTTGTGCACTTAGTTTTGATCTCTCTTCCTACATAATTTAATCCTTTTAAGATAAGTTATAATACTCAAAAGGAAAAATGGACTCTTAATGAGCTCATTGCTCAATGTGTGCAAGAGGAAGAGAGATTGAAACATGACAAAATAGAAAGTGCTCACTTAGCTACTTCTCTCGTTTTACTTAAGAAAAATGACTTATAAAGGCAAAGGAGTAAACAAAGGACTTCAAAGATAAGATGAAATAGAAATAAGATAATGTACTTATTTCTTTTTGCAAGAAGATCAGTCATGAAGAAGGATTGTCCCAAGTATGCAAATTGGTCTGAAAAGGGTAAACTTTATTTGTTTTGAAGTTAATTTATCCTTAGTACCAAATCACACTTGATGGATAGATACAGGTGCAACTACTCACATAAGTGTGACTATGCAGGGTTGCCTAAGGAGATAAATACCAATTGATGTTGAAAGATTTATTTATGTAAGAAATGACAATAAAGCTCATGTTGAAGCAATATGCTTATATAGAATATATCTAGAATCTGATTGTATTTTGAATTTACATAAGACTTTTATGTCATCATTTAGACAAAATTTAATTTATTTTGTTTTGGACAAATAGTTATTCTTGTTCATTTGAAATGAAAATTTAGTCTCTTTCAAGATTCAAATATTATTGGTACTAGTTCTTTGGTTGATAATCTATATAAATTAGATATTTGCTTCACAAATTAATGAAACCTTGCATGCAAGTAATTTTGGTACAAAGTGAAAAATTAATGAGAATTCATATATGTTATGACACAAGTGTTTAGGACATATTTCTAAACATAGAATTAAAAGAAGGGAGGAATTCTTGATTCTCTTGATTTTTCGATGATAAACTCAGATAGAATGTATCAAGAGAAAATAAATAAATATCAAGAAAATTGGTGTTAATAGGAGTTTAAACGTCTTGAAATTAATTCATATTGATATTTATGGTACATTCGCTACATCTACTTGGAATGACCAACAATATTTTATTACTTTCATAGACGTATATTCTCGTTATGGGTACTTATACTTGATTTATGAGAAGTCACAATCACTGGACGTATTCAAAAATTTTAAAGCTGAAGTTGAAAATCAACTTGGAAAGAAAATAAAAGCTGTCAAATCTAACAATGGTGGTGAATACTATGGCAGATGTGATGGATCAGGTGAACAACATCCAGGCCCTTTTGCAAAATATTTAGCAGAATGTGGCATCGTTCCTCAATACATCATGCCAAGGATTCCAAGTTAAAATGGTGTAGAGAGACAAATCAACTTTATGGATATGGTTAGAAGTATGATAAATCATTCTTCTTACCGTAATCACTTTGGGAGAAGCCTTAAAGACTATTTACATCCTTAATAGAGTTCCAAGCAAAGTGGTAGCTAAAATCCCATATGAATTATGGATTGGGAAGAAGCTTATTAGCATCTTCATGTTTGGGATGTCCTGGTTAGCCATATAAGCCCAATGAAAAAAAAATTGACTCAAGAACTATAAGTATATTTTGTTGGATACTGTAAAGGTATAAAGGGTTTTAAGTTTTATGACTCTTCAAATAAATCCTTTTCGAGACCAATGCTAAATTTATTGAGGAAGTTGAATATGATGGAAGTAATAAACCTAGGAATTTTATATTTGAAGAACAATTTATTACTCTTCCTATAATTATAATAGAAAATGATCATATAATTTTACCTGATCTTATTCAAGTTATAAATACGGATAATCAATATTCTTGAGTTAACTTTCACTCATATTAAGGAATCACAACAACCTCAAATTGATGTGCCATTAAGAAAATCTATTAGGGAGAGGAGATTAGCAATTTCAGATGTTTTTGCTATGTATCTCCAAGAACATGAGTTTGACATTGGATTGGAAAGTGATCCAATCTCTCATAAATGGGTAGAAGCCATTGAACATGAGATGAAATCAATGAAAGATAATGTTGTTTGAGATGCCTAAATTAGTAAAACTCATTGGTTGTAAATGAATTTTTAAAACTAAACGGGATTCAAAAGGTAATGTCGAAAGATATAAAGCACGTCTAGTCGCTAAAAGTTTCACTCAAAAGGAAGTCATTGATTATAAAGAGACTCTCTCCAGTTTCCTCAAAAAACTTTTTTAGAATTATTATGATTTAGAGTTACATCAGATGGATATAAAGATAACATTTCTTAATGACGATATTGAAGAAACTATATATATGGTGCAATAAAAAATTTTTCAATCTTCTGATTCAAAACAGGTGATACACAAATTAAAGAAATTCATCTATGATTTAAAGCAAGCTTCCCATCAATGGTATAAGAAATTTGATCAAGTGATTACTTCTTTTGGTTTTAATGAAAATACTGTTGATCAATGCATTTATCATAAAATAAGTGAGAGTAAATTCATCATCCTAATACTATATGTTGATGATATTCTACTGACAAGTAGTGATATAGGCCTTTTGCATGAAACCAAGTAATTTCTTTCAAATAAATTTGAAATGAAAGATCTTATGAATGCATCTTTTGTGTTGGGTATACAAATTCATCGAGATCGTTCTCATGGTATACTTAGTTTATCACAAAAGACATATATTAATAAAGTGCTTAGTAGATTTGGCATGAAAGATTGTGCACCAGGAGACACACCTATTGCTAAAGGTGATAAATTCAATTTGCTTAAATGTCTAAGAAATGAATTCGAAAAGAAAGATATGGAAAAGATCTCTTATGCATCTGTTGTAAGGAGTCTTATGTATGCTCAAGTTTGTACGTGTCTGGATATTGCATACATTGTTAGAATGCTTGACATATATTTAAGTAACCCAAGAATGAATCATTGGAAAACAGTAAAATTGGTTATGCGGTATCTAAAGAGAACAAAAGACTTTATGCTCACATATCGGAGATCATATCATTTGGAGATCATGGGATACTTCGATTTTGATTTTGCTGGTTGTCTCGATAGTAGAAGATCCACTTCAAGTTATATTTTCTTATTAGTTGGAGAAGCTATATCTTGGAAAAGTGCGAAATAAGCACTTATAGCTTCTTCCATTATAAAAGTAGAATTTATAGCTTGTTATGAGGCATCAAATCAAGGAATATGGCTATGAAATTTTATCACTAGGCTAAATATTTTTGATGGAATAGAGAGACCATTAAAAATAAATTATGATAATAGAGTCGCTGAGTTATATTTAAAGAACAATAGTAGTTCATCGAAATCAAAGCATATTGACATAAAGTTTCTTATTGTAAAAGAAAGAGTTTAGAGTTCTCAAGTATCTTGAACATATTAGTACAAATTTTATGATTGCAGATCCACTTACAAAAGGTTTATCAATTAAAGTATTTCATGAGCATGTGACTTGTATGGGAGTAGTTTACTTTGATGATATCCTAGCATAGTGAGAGTTTGCTTATGATGTTCAATGATTGTAAATATATTTTTCTAATCAGAATAAAGTGTTGTTATTATCTTATACTTAAAAACTCAAATAAAGTTTTGTAATTTCAATTGCAGTTTAGCATAAATAAATGAAACTATATTTATAAATCTTTTGAGTTATAATATAGGACCAGTTGGAAATAAACATGATATATGATCACATTACATGAAATTTTCATACTACACATCCATACTTGATCTATGCCATTAATCATATTGATTTAGTGATCACTGATGGGTCTTGTTATAGAAAAATTATAATAAAGATCACTTTGATTCTATGTCAATATTATTAATGGACGAGATTGTCTAAATATATTCCTCTTTGAAGAAAAGTAAATATTGAGCTCTTAAAATATTTAATAATATATAATTGTGAAGCAATATATATGTGGCCCAAGTGGAAGATTATTGTGAATTTTTGAATGTGGGCTCACATATGAATTTAATTATACATTATGAGCTATCTTATTTTTAAGCCTATTAATTTTGTGATCACATAAATATTAATTAATTTTAAGTTTTTGAGACATCTTATTAATTTTGTATGAAATTATCATGTGTAGAGACCAGACATTTTATTTTATTTTAATGATGGGCTGAAATAAAATGAAATATATTCAAGTATAAATAGGGTTATGATACCCATTCTAAAGATGAAGTTCTCATTTTACTCATATCCCATATTGAGTGAAAAGAATACTCTCTCTTTCTCTCTCTCTCTCTCTCTCAAGAATACCCCTTTAAAAGTAGAACAAAATCCTGTATTAACTCTTCCATGGATTTAGGTACGCTTCCTATTAAATATTCTTGATGATTTGAAATGAGATCCGGGCTAGATAAATTTATTTTTTTTATCTTTATATATTTCCAACAGAGATTAGTAGAGATTTATTTAAAAAATCAATATAGATTGAACAAAGGTTACATAAAAGGATTTTATAATATCAGCCCAAAGCGAATAATAAAATGAGATATTAGAACAAGTTGATATATAAAATAAATATAAAAAAGAGAGTTGATAATAAACAACTTATTAGTATTTGTAGAATAAAGATTATAGTCTTATAAAGTATGCCTCTATAAATAAATATTAAAAATATTAAAAACGAGATTATGCAGTATAAATTTAAGGTTTTCAAAATAGAAATAATTCTAATGGTCATTACTCAATTGTATCAATATTATATTTTGTTCTTAACAAGTCATATGATTTAAAGTAGCCATCTATTCACATATTAAAAATTAAACTAGCACTCGTGGACCCCCATCCACTGTCCAAATTAAACCGTGTGAAGCACCCCATAAAAGATCAAATGGGACAAACAATAAAATAAAAAATAAAAATAAGTCAAGAGATTTAAATTTTTATGCTTTTTTAAAACTCAAAGACAATTTTTAATCAATTAAACTATTTTGTTAATATAATTCATTGAATATTTATTAATGTTGGCTTGAAATACGCGTAGAAAGATAGAGTGGAATGACACCATGAACAAGTGAAGAAATATATTATTCTCGACATATACTAGAAACCAAAAGTATTTAAGAGGACATCCTCATATAAATTATCTAAGAATATAAAAGATTTCTATTTTATGTTAAATTTGTTCAATTCTTTTTTTTTAAAGTTACATATTTTTATCTTTTTTTTTAATCTGATATTTTGAGTACATAATATCATATATGAATATTTTAGTTCTTTCCTTAAAGTTTTAATTTGATTAAAATAAATGAAATAAAATAAAAATAAATACTTTGAAGAAATTGAAATGAAATTACTAAAAAAGAAAAATCAACCTAGCTGAGATTTTTCTTTGTGAATGCTCTACTTTGGTCTCTACTCTAAAAAAAAATATTATTTTTCATTAAACAAACTAGAAAGGGGTAATCTTATTAAATAGTTAATTCTGTCATCTTCTTCATTAAATTAAAGCATGTGCCTTGAAGAAGCCATTGGATTTTTGTTCTATGCTGCACATATGACTTGGCCTTTTCACGCTTATGTGGTCTTTGTTCAATCTCTAATTTTTTTTTTATTATAACTTCTTTAGTATATCAATAATTTCTTGGACTTTCAGTGAGCTATTTTACTTAGTCTCGTCAATTCTTTAGGGTAGTTGGGAAACCGAAGTTAGAAAATTGAGTTGTTGACTTTGTTGAATTGGTCATTTTCTTCGAGTTGTCAGCTTAAAACTAAAGAAAGTAAAAAATAAAAAAAAATTGAAAGGCTGTGAACTTTTGTTTATTATTTAATAGATCCTCAACTGATAATATATATATATATATATATATATATATATATATATATATTATCAATGATGAAGATCTCTGGTGTTTCTTTTTCTCCTTGTTGATCCAGTTCTTGAAAATGATTTTCATCAAAAAATTTTAATTTTGCAACATTTTCTAAATTATGCTTCTAATTTCTAATAAAGTCCCGAATATTTTTTTATCCACATAAAATTAATTATATTTTTGAACTGATAGATGACAGCAAGTGCCCTGTGCCAACAACTGCAAGAGTTCCTTGAAATTGCATGGCTGTCCATGCAAAAGTTCCCCGCACGGCACGTGTGCACGTGCCAACTTACTAATTGAGGCCATGCAAATTCACGTCATTAGTGATAAAAGAAGAGCTAAACTCTCATCTTCTTTCAATAGATAACCCATTAATTATCCGTTAATCACATTTTAATAAGGATTAAGATACCATTTGGACTCGGTAATTACAATTTATAGTTGCCTTGTAAGATTAAATCCTTATTTAATATAAAATATTTCTGTGACATATCAGATCTCACGCAAAGAAACTAATCGAGTATCATAGCATTATTATAATTAATTAGGTCTTTAAGAAACTGGAATTAGCAAAATAGTTGTTGCTTAATTTGGTATTATTCAATTAAAAAATTTCGTTAGTTGGCATCGATCGAATGCCTCCAATAGAGCAAATCGAGGAAAAAATATATTTATAATAATAAAATATTGTCTAATCTCTCATCCTATCTTCAAATTCAAATTCAATTTTGATTTTCCTTTCAATCAAGCAATGAAAAGATCAAATTTGACATTTTCTTTCCACTAGGTTATATTGTCGTTTATAGTTAAAAATTGAAAATATTAAATATTATTTTCATAAATTATTTTTGGATAAATGTTAAAACTGATTATTATGATATAAAATATACTGTCAAAATGATATAGCTTAGTTGGGCTGTTTCATTCCACTTTAATGTATTTTATGCATATTCTAAAATAAAACACTTTTTTTTTAACGATTCACTAAATCTTCATTATGATGAATAATCATGAGGCCACATTCATCACCACACGCATGATCCACTGATTTCCCACTATTACATAAAAGGCCTACGGAGAATTCAACTCTGTCATTCTCAGCACGCCACCAACCGAAGCAAGAGACGGTGGGTAAAATAAAACACTTTAAATGTAAGTTTTTGATTCAATATGCATTGAAAAGTAAATAATTTACAAAGTAGAGAGAGAGAGAGAGAGAGAGTATCAGCTAAACAGAATTAGGAACAATTCAAGCAAAAAAGAGAGAGGCTGTTTTTAGATATTTCAATCCACGTTCTACGAAGTGCTTTATTTTGACATCTTACAATCAAACACAGCTATGAACTATTACATCTCTAAACACATAAACAGAAAATAGAATACAAAACTCGTTACCAAACGCTGCGCATAATTTACATTTAATCAATATTAATATGATGATTAATGTTGTTTTTTATTAGAAAAATTGAGTTTTAAAGTCCAAATTTATTGCAGGAAGAATTCAATCCAGCAATCTTCACTATTTTTTTAATTACTCTTTTGTTTTTCAAATCATCAAAAGCTGTGGAAACCCTAGCGATGGGTGAGGAGATAACGGCGAGAGCGGCGGCAAATTGAAGAGTTCCTTGACATCCGCCCCTTCCCATACCACTGACCACGTCGACGGCGTCAATGGCCCTTCCGACGGAATATTCCTCTCCGATTCCTCCTCCTTCTTCCTCTTTATCTCCCTCTCCACCTCCCCCTCCTCCCTCTTCCTCTTCTCTGCCGCCATCGCCGGCCGAACCCAACCGGCCGAGCTTCCCACCTCATTGGGAAAGTTCAGAATCGCCTTGCTGCCACGCATCTGAAACGCGGCGCGGTCGTAAGCTCGCGCGGCTTCAACCGCGGTATCAAAAGTCCCAAGCCAAACCCTGGATCCCCGGCGCTTGGGATCGCGTATCTCCGCCGCGAACTTCCCCCACGGCCGCTGCCGCACCCCGCGGTACCGATGAAAATCGAACAGTTCCGGAGGACGAAGATCGCCGTCGGACCCGTCGATCCACTCCACCTTCGGAGCGGCGGCGTTGGGGATGTTGAGCGTGAGGCCGATTTCGGATCGGTCGCCGCCGAATCGGATCATTTTTTGAGCTGGTTCGCGAAATCGGAAACCCCCGGCGTAGGAGTTGGGGGTGGGTGAAGTGTAGGTGTCTGTCTGATCGAGGTAGTCGGAGATGGTGAGGTCGCTGGAGGAGGAGGTGGCGATCGGCTGGGGAGAGGGGAGAGTTGTAAAGAGATCGTCGAGGGAGGCGACGCCGTCGCCAAGGAGGTGCTCGCGGATGAGGTCGAGAGCGGAAATGCATTGGGAGGTTTCCATGGAGGTTAGAAGAAAGAGAAAGATGGAGAAGTGAGTGGAAAAGGTCGAGATAAGTTGCAGGAAGAAGAGGATGCTTTGGGGTATTTATATGGAGAGGGAGGAAAACAGCCGCGTCGAAAGCCAAAAAAAGAAAGGGAATTGGGGCTTCAATTATAAGAACCGAAAAATTGAGTTCCGCATAAAAAATCAAATTAAATTAATTTTTATTATGCCGTATATCTTTATATTAATTAGAAGAAATTATATTTTTATGTATTTATATATAATTTTTAAATTTATATGTTTATTTATGTCTATTCCTAATATTTAAATTATATTAAATTATATTTAAATTTTTTAATTTAATTTAAAAGTAAACTATTTTATTAATAAATATTAATATTAAATATATAAATATATAAGGACATTATCATGAAGATGTAAATTTTTTTATCCTCTGATGTCATGCGGATGCAATAATATACCTGAAATTATGCATATTTAAAGAAGAGTAATTTTTTTATTTATTTTAATATTTAATTATTTACCATTTTTATGTTTCAATTTTCTCATTTATTTAAATGAATATCTCACGAATAAACTAATAATTTTCTTTTTCTATTGGGAGTTCGAGGAAGAGCTTTCTATGGCTGAACGCTGGGATGAGGTCATGGCTTTGGGAAGGGAAATGCGGAGTGGGGCAGCCCAAGTTGGCAAGAAATAAAAGACAAAAATCGTATAATTAAATAATTCTTAAATATTTTGTTGAATAGTATTACTTTAAATTACTGGAAAAAAAAAATTAATGTTACTATTTTTAACATTTCGTAGTTTTACATTGCAAGTTGTGTTCCAAAGTCTCATCCATTAAGAAGGAGGGCTTATATTAGAAGAAGATATATTTCAAGAGATTCTTATGAGCATAATTTGATATAAAATTAATGAAAATAAATCTCAAACAATTGGATCTATTTTGAATTAAATATGATACATAGATAATAAATATTATATTACTTCTGATATAGATTTAAAATTTGGAGATTTTTTTAACTAAAAATTTAATAAAAAATTTGGATTTTTTTTTGTGTTTTTGAAAGATAATGAATATTCTATAAATTATATATAGAGAGAGAGAGAGAGAGAGAGAGAGAGAGAGAGAGAATGTGTGAAGATTTAACTATAATATTATGTCTAATAGTTTCAACAAAATTTTCCCTAATAAAAAAGTAACCTATTTTACTAATCAATGGAGGGTATCAATGGTGGTTAAAGGAAATCAAATTACTTAGAATTGGTGATCATGGATGCAAGCATTAATGGGTGTCATTGGTGAGAGTTGACAACAAGCTTTGGCTATAAATGATGGTGACCATTTTGTATTGGCAAATAGAGCTCTCCAACCTTCTAAGTTTACTTGTATACTAAAATGACTTTCAATTAATATGGGTTTTTTTTTGAAAGCAAATACAAATAACATTTTTCTAATAAATCTAACGAGACTTTGCCAATGACTTTGAAATAAAGCAAGTGCTATATGATTCATAGATGTGGTTAGCATAACTTAGTGCATGCTACAAATCCAAAATCTTGATATGAATCTTCTTAGTTGATATGTCACTTAAAATACTACTAGTCGAAGCACGAATCTTGATGTCAAAAGCAAGTTGATCCTAAGTTGAAACTAGCCAGATCAAATATTTAAAATATCATTGAAAACTTTAGGATATCAGTTAAATCCCTAAATAGCTCTTAAACATGGAGTGTTTATAGTCAAATCAAACGTCTTGACGAGCCGGATCTCTTAAGCCCAAGATCTCATAATTCTGACTTCATTTGAGCATTCAAATACTTAAAATACATCAAATGATCAAAGAAATCATTTTGAGCCGTCCGATGGAGTGGTGTGATTCGATTTTGCATGTATTTATAGAAACGTCACTCCTCTAATCTATAAATAGCCCCTCATTCTTCACATGAGGGGAGGTCGAAGCTAAAGAGAAGAGAGAGCTCTAAAGCTTGAAAATCTTTCAAGCATAATCGTGCCACCACTCGACGGTCGCCGACCACCTCCATTGGCCACCAACCACCGCTGCCGATCCAACCATCGTTTGTCGGCCGCCACGGCCACCACATGTCGGGTCCGCTGCCAACCATCGCTCGCCATCATAACCATCGCCGGTCATCCTCGCTGACTACCGACGCTGCCGCTACCATCACCTCCCGTTGCTGGTTGCGCTCTCTGCCGCCACCGCTGCCCACCGCTTAACCATTCATTAATTGTTGCTGATCATCATCGCCACCATCACGGCCATCTCACGGCTATCATCGCTGCTGACCGACTCTGCTCACCATCATCTACTATCACTAAGAATCATATAATATAACCACATATATGTTGATAACTGGGGTTAGTTTTCTATATAATTATGTAATCCCATATTGGGAAAATTTGTAATTCAAACGATACATACTAGAAAATTTTTTTCTGAGCTCGTGATTTTTTCCCTCTTTTCGAGATTTTTGCACGTAAAAAATTCTGAAGTTTTCTTATTAATTCTTCAAACATCTGTGTGTGTGCTAGATTTCACAATAAAGCTAAAGCATAAACTTTTATTCTATCGCAATTGATTTTTTAGCACTCCACATTAGTAATGGAACCACAAATTGAAATCTAGTTGATCTTATTGATATGGCTCTCAAAATACCACTAGTCAAAGCACAAATCTTGATGTCGAATGCGATATGATTTTGAGTCAAAACCGTTCGAGATCAAGCACTTAAAATATCATCGGAATCTTTGGGACATCAATTAAATCATAAAACACCTCAAATATGGAGTGTTTATAGTCAAATCGAAGCGTCTCGACGATGATCTAACGAGCCTAAGATCTCATAATTCGACTTCATTTGGGCATCCAAATGCTCAAAATACATCAAATGATCAAGGAATCATCCGAGTCCGTCGAGGGGAGTGGTATGCCTTACATGAATTTCCAAGAATGCCTCCTCCCATCTATAATAGCCTTCATTCCTCACATGAAGGGGCCAAGCTGCCAAGTGAAGTGAAGTGAAGAAGAGGAGCCACCGCCGACGGTGTCAACCACCAGCCGGCCACCGCCGATCCGCCACACAAGCCTGAAAGCAAGGAAGAAGAGGAAGAGTCCAAGCAAGGAAGAAGAGGAAGAGTCCAAGCAAGGAAGAAGAGAGTTTAAGGAAGAAGAGGAAGACAGCAAGGAAGAAGAGGAAGAGTCCAAGCAAGGAAGAAGATAAGAGTCCGAGGAAGAAGAGGAAAAGCCAGTGAGGAGAAGAGAGCTCAAGCTCAAGATCCTCCAAGCAAGATCGCACCCTCAAGATCGTGACTCCCGCCACCATCAACCGTCACACCACCAATCATTATAATTCCGCATTACTCCCTGATTCCACCACCATCGAAGAATTACAACTGATCATTGTTACAGTTATTCCTCTCTCATATGCACTCAATCTATCGAAGATCTTGTACCAAACAGATACATAGTGGAAGTTTTTATCGCTAGCCTCTTTTTCCCTCTTTCGAGGTTTTCCACGTAAAAATACTCTTACCTCTCTTACTTCACAACAAGGCATGATAAACTTTCACACTTTTTTTTCGACGCAACACTTATTATAAAATTTACATTTTTATTTTTTTATTTACACGACCTCGTTAATATTAAAAAAATTATGTGCGCGCATATATGCCAAATGTAAAATAAAGAATTATAAACTTATTTATGATAAATTCTCAAAAAAAAAATCATTATAATATTGATGTCTCGAGCCGTATTGTTCCTTGCACGGCAGGTGCACGTCCCAGTGTTCGAGGCCATGCAATTCTCGTAATAGTAATTATCTTTAATTAGTAGTAATTAGCTTAATTAATCATCTCATCTCAATTTTAACACATTAATTAGTATACCATTAGGACTTGGAAAATGGCTTTGCGGTTGGCCTGTCAGATTAAATCTTGAATAATATATATTATCTTATTCAGACCTGAGATCTCACGCTATCAAACCAAAGAGTATATTATTAATTAATTATAATCAAGTTTTTAAGCATCCATAAATAACAAAACTGTTGTTACTTAACCATTCGCTGAACATTTTCAGTTGACTTGAACCGGCCAATAGCGTAAATTAAGGGCGACCAAATTTAAAATATAAAAAAGATAATAAGCTTGTGATTCATATTTCCTATTTTATTATAGTTAGGGCCTTAGGGTTGATGTTAAGTTGAATCTTACCAAGTCTTTGATAATTTTGATTTTGACTTGAGTGAAATTTAAATTGATCTGAACAAATAAAAACAAATAAAAAAATAATAATTTTGAGTAAATTTTTAGCTGATTTGAGTCAACTTTTTGGTTGGATATAAAAAATTGAGTTGATGAGAATGAGAATTGGTCTTGATTGTCTTTATTTTTTTTTAAAACAAACTTATATGATCCAAGAAATAAAATAGAGAGCAACATGAAGTTCAAGATTGTTTATATGAAAGAGTATTAATGTCTGTTTGGGACATTTATAATTGTTATTATGTAAAAATCAATCAATAAATAAAAGTTTCTTTGTGGAATCAACACACACAATGTGAGAAGAATGAACAAGAAAATTCCGTGATTTTATGAAAACCTAAATAGGGGAAAAAGCCTGTTTACAAAATTATATATGAAAAACGGAATGAAAGAACAAATCCACAATGGTTAGGAATTGTTTATTGGTGATATGGATAGTGATAAGACGCTAGATGCGAACAATGGCTACTAACCAACTACGTCGATACATGATGATCAGGTGGTGGTGACACCGATGATAGCCAATCACCGATGGGTGATAATAGCATGGGGCATGACCATGATGATATCACGATGATCGATGGGCGACAATGGCACCGACATAATGGCGCAAACCGACGGACGCGATAAGGTGGTGATGGTGGTGAGAATTGAAGTGGTGGTTGGGTCTATTAGAGTGGCGGCGATGGGAGGATCTTCAAGCCTTAGAGCTCTCTTCTCTTTTGACCTTCATATGAAGAATGAGCTATTTATCGACAGATGAGTGATTGTAAATACATGCAAAATATGAATGACTCCACTCCATCAGATGGCTCAAAATGATTCTTTTGATCATTTGATGTATTTTAAGTATTTGAATGCTCAAATGAAGTCAGAATTATGAGATCTTACTTGTTAGATCCCTCACAAGACGCCGATTTGATTTTAAACACTCCATGTTTAAGAGCTTTTAGGGATTTAACTGATATCCCAAAGTTTTCAATGATATTTTAAGTGCTTGATCTCGACTAGTTTCAACTTAGATCAACTTATTTTTGACATCAAGCTTCGTGCTTCGACTAGTAGTATTTTAAGTGTCAAATCAGTTATCTCCTATTTTTGGATGATATTATCTCAATCATCTAAAAATATATATGCCAAATACTTAAAAATATCAAATTCTTTAATGAAATTTGCTGGTCCATTAACCATACATTTTGAGAGGACAGATCTTCATGGGAGCACAAGATTATGATTACGGAAATGGGTGTAGTCGATATGTACGGTATGACGCAGGTTTGAGTTATGGACCCATCAGGACATTTCACGTGCGCTTGCGGTGCCAGCGAACGCCGCCGCATGCTAAGCATGGCCAGTGCTTGTTGGCAGTCTGCGTGGGAGAACTGCAGTGCCACTTGTCTTTCCTGTGAGGGGCAAGCTAAATCGATGAGGGTTTTTTTGTCCGTTTTGGTCCATTTTTTGTGGTTTTCACCCATTTTTTTGCATTTTTTTGATTTTTTACCTTTTTGCTCTTATAAGGGATCTATAAAAATAATTGAACATGAACCAACACCTAACTCAACCCAATTTGGTTAAATTAGTCAAATTGGTCAACTTAGCCCATTTGACCTATTTGAATCCAAATGAGCCAAAATCAAATCTAAGTTAAATTAATCAAAATCACTTGAACCAAAACTCTTCCAAACATCATTTGAACCTAACCCAAGCCTTAGTTTAACCCAATTTGACCAATTGGTCAACCCAACCAACTTAACTCATTTGAACTCCTTTGACCATATGAAGCCAAACCATCCCAAACCAACCCATGGGACCCTAGAACCTGGCCAAACCCGACCCAAACCAGCCCAAATCTAAATGAGACACAACCTAAGGGAATTAACCATTGGACAATCTCATTTGCATTTGATTCTTGCCATAAGAGGCAAGGTCCACTCTCCCATCACCATGGTAGCCATCCCATTGAAAAATGGGGTATGCCTAGCCTCCCTAACCCACCCTAGAACCACTAGGATCGGCCATAAACCAAAGGGAGGTGAACTAACTCACCTCCTTGCATACCCGAGCACCCAAAGGACAACCCAACTCAACCCTCCCTACCGTAACTACCTCCACTCCTAGCGAGCCACGTAGAGTTGACCCCCTTGACGCCTCGACGGTGATGAATCGACAAACATTTAGGGACGGATCTTGTCCATCCATCACACTCGATTTCGGGGTATACTCCCTTAATTCAAGTTGCAATTATCATAATTCACATTCTCTAAGTCCCTTGAGTGATGTTGAAATCCCTCAGAGCCTCCTAGAGCACCCCAAGCCTCCCTCGATCAGCCATTGTTCTCTGTGTGTGAAACTGAGATAAGGGAGACCTCTCTTGATTCAAACCCACCCATTTCTCAACCAAACTCCAATTAAACTTGCACACACCTTCACCACACCTAATCGAAGCCAAGCAAATCATCCCTTAAGTTCCAAAGAAGCCGAAGCAATGTCAAGATCGAATGTCAAATAGAAGGAGGCGGCTCCAGGCAAACTACCTCAAATGCTCGTCAACAGGGCTTCATTTCTACCAAATGAAGCTACCTCGTTGATCCCACCACCAAACATTAGCTCCACTGAGGTAATTCCTCAAAATCGTCAATTTAAGAAAAAGTGGTTGGTTCTTTTCGAAGGAATTTTGTGTGTCATGAATTTTTGATCGTTCGATGTGCTTGCCTTCTTCTCCGGATGGTGTGGGATCAATTTGATCCCAATCTGAGCTTTAGTGAGCTTGAATCAAATGGAGAAAGACGGATGGTATCCATTTTGCCATTGGCAAAGAAGATAGATCATGGGTCGTTCGTTCCACGTGATCGGAACGGACAATCCTGATCTGATCACGTTAGACCCACCTTTATTTCCTCCTTAACCGCAGGATCTGATCATGGTCGTCCGATCGTGGTCGTATCCGTCACAATCCGAGTTAGCTTCCTAATTTGACAACTTAAATAGCTTATCCAGTCACTCCATGTGGAAAGAACGTGTCGCGTCAGCAGCCACATGGTGTCGGGATTAAAGGTTGATTAGGGTTGTTTTCATTAATTTTTAAGGCTGAAACTTCTTAAAATTATAACTAATCCTAGAAAAATTTTAAAAATATAAATGAGGGCATTTTAAAGGTATTTCAGAAGAGAATCCAAAATAATTTTATTAATTAATTTTGGATAGTAATTTTAGCTTTATTAAGGTTTAATTAAAATATTAATTAGCCTAATTACTCTCTGATTAATTATCCAATTAATTTCAAACTTTCGAGAGATGTTTAGGTGGATGACCTCTGTCTCTCCTATTTTCTTGGAATTTATTGGATAGTTAATTAGAAAAATTCATTGATTAAGCCTTGATTACTCTCTTAGCTTAATTAGTGATAATTAATCAAATAAATAGTGAATTGATCCATCAATTGAGTTCATTAGCCCTATTAATAATAGAGAAACTTAGGAAAATGGGTTAGGACCTCTCTTCCAATCTTTTCCTTAAGTCTTCTTCATTCCCTCTTTAAAATTGATTAATTAAGACTCATTAATTAATTAATTAATTAATCAAATCAATCAAAACCCAAATTATATTTGAACTTTAATTAACTAATTGAAAAGATTTAGTGATTGAGACTTAGGCTTCTTTCTCTCTTCCCTAGTCCATTTCATATTGATTAAGGATAATTAGGATTTAATTAGATAAACTTAATTAACTTGATTAAACTTACCTTCCTTAATTAACTCTTGGGTAGCTATTTGAGTGTTCAATAACCTAAAGAGAGAGCTAATGAAATTATGGTTATCTCACATGTGTGAGAAAATCATAAAAGTAATTAAGTGAGTCCCTTAAGCTTAATTAACTATTAATTATGAGCCAATTGCATTAGGCCCCTTTCATTTCTTAGGAACATTGCTAATTTAGTTTTATTGTGGTTGCATCTCATGTTGGCTCATCATTATTTAGTTAATTAGCTTAAGGTGATGTAAGTAAGGATTTAATTAATTAATTTAATTCATACCTCAACCTAATTAAGCCATAAAATCAACCTAATTACTTTTTATTAAATCAAATTAACTCACACATATGAGGAAGGGGATTAAGATTTGCAGACCTCTTTTACGTTTCTTAAATCAAATCAAACATAAAGATCAAATATGACTTTAAGAAACTTTAGTTTATTTTAAATGAGTTTGTTTAATATGATTGTCTTTAAGACTTAGTTGGATTGAATAAAATTACATGCTTGTGTTTCTTTATTTTCTTCCAATCATGTTAAAATATTGCATGCCACTTGTATTCATGCATTCATTTCTTTCAAATTAATCAAATAAAAATGATTTCCTTTATGTCAATTTGCATGTGGTGACTTAATTAGAAATATGTGTGGCTATTATCACTATTAAATCTCAAATGTATTTCAAAAGCTTATTAACAAAGAATAATATGTATATTATGATTTTAGTTACACATACATAGGAGATGCATGTGAATATAAGCTCAGTGTATGAAGTGAAGTCACTTTCTTATATTCATATGTTGATTTGCATAAGTTTGAATGTTAATGTGTATATTAATCTGGACATCCCAGGGATGCACGGCATTAAATAGCCCCAAGGAGGTTCCTGCCTCACTCCCCTAATGCGGAACAATGGTGACGTACATGTTTGATTTCATTCTTATGCATTTTGATATTAGAATTGGGATAGAGCTTTAATTCATTTACACAAATAAATCAATTCAATTAAATTCTACTTTTGCATGATTTTCATTCTTACTGTTGTTTATACGGCCATATGTATGTATAGCGTATATTATTAGACATTCAGGGGATGCATAGCTTTAAGTAGCCCCAAGGAGATTCCTACCTCACTCCCCTGGTGCAGAACAATGGCGTTGTACTTGCTTAAAACTTTTGATACATTTGAATGTGTATTTATCTAATGAATGAAAATCCCATTTTTCTATTAAAAAGACTTGCATTCATATTTTTGTTCAAGTGGTTGGGTTGTATAGTCATATGATTTAGAGTTCTTTTCTTATGCTTTTGTATAAGAATTTAGATAAAGCTTTAATTTAATATGACCAAATAATTCAACAAATGAAACATCAATTCAAAGTACATTTGCTTACATTCATCATTTAAGTGTGTTGAATACAAGTTGCATGTATAGGTATGTTTAGAATTTAATCATATGCATGCCATATATATATATATATATGATGGAAAGAAATAAACAAACATGTGTTATGTGATAGTAATTAATTTCAATTAATCTTAAGATGCCTTTCTTATTGAATGAGATTATTTAAAGTGAATCTAAATCTAGGATTAATTAAAATATGTAATCACTTCATTAAAGGGAATTCATTTAATTAATTTTCTTTAGGTGTGGCATAAGGTAGAGATGAAAAAGAGTGATCCTCTCTTTTCTTCTCTTTATAACACTTAGTTGTTAGGTGTAAGCCAAAATGAAACAAAAGAAAATATTAAGTAAGAAATTATAAATCAATTAAACTACTTAAAGTGAAATCAACCCTTTATATAATTAAATGCCCTTCATACTTAGAGAATGATAACTCTAAAGCCTAGTTAGAACATACCACATAAGCTTTAATACACACACATTAGATTAAGTCACCATTTCTAGCTTTATGTTAGGGCTGTGCATGATTTGATGTATGTTTATTTTGTGGTACTTTGTTGTAGACTGGATGATAGAATGTGATTAGCTTAATCATATTTTATGTAGGAGATTATGCTTAAGGGACACTTAAAATAAATATAAATGCTCTCTTTTTCACGTTGCTTAACCCCTAAGCATGATCTACATTAGGACGGGTGGACTTGGTTACCCATGTGCAAGGTGCTAAGTTCAAATTATACATATAACTGCTTAGGTTGTATAGTGTGTTTAGCTGACACTTATTTTACAGGTATAGTTAGATTTTATTTTCCTATTTTTGATGTAATTATACATTAAGAATTTGGTCAAGTGTTATGGGGGTTAAGGATGAACATTAGCCAGAAGGTTTAACCCTGGGGTGTCATGTGATGCCTAGAAGCCTACCAAATCAAATGGAGCAAATCAAATGAAGAAATGGAGGAAGCATGAAGACTTCAAGACTCCCCCATAACACTTTCAATTTATAATTTGTAATTATTCTTTCATATACCGGGTTATATAAGGGTAGAGCTAGTTACTCTTTTTTTTTTGGGTTATACGGCAGTACCCGACCACACCGGCCTATTATTCTTTCATATTGGGTTTATAAATTAGTTAATGATTTGTTTACATTATGCAATAGAAATTGCATGTATTTTCCTAGTTTCTTCATGTATGATGATTTAATGTGTGACCTGGATCCGCTTAGGCTATTAGGAAAAAATAAATTTTTTATCTCAATCACAACTCATAATCTAGTTTTCTAAATAACTCATAATCTCATTCAAAGCCTAGGTATTAAATCAAGATAATTAAAGATTTAGCAACCCTTAGTTGAATGTTGTATGCTTAACATCATGCATATCATATTATTTCACTCTTACTAAGAGAGGGTTTCCATCCTTACACGATAAGGGAAGACTTGACTTTTGAGGGTCTCCCTTGTGGTGAAAAAATACCTCTTTATCTCTCATTTAGCCAATAACCCTATTTAATCGTGCATCTATACATATAAAATTCTATAGCCTTTATCAAAATGAAGTGTCCAAAATTTGATAAAATTATATTAAACTAAGTTATTATTCATACCACTCATGCTCTAGTCTCTTAGGAAATAGGTTTAAGGATTTTAGTTTCTTTCTAAATAATAATAATCTAACTATCTTACAAAATATATGACTTCACCACATGATTTTAAAACGTAGGAGGATCTAGTTGTCTTCAGGCGATAAGTCCACATGGGGTGGTTATCTCTCTCTAGGTAAACCATATACCCATTTTCACCTTAGATTTAGGCGTTTTACCTAAAGCTCTTTAGATTTAGGATCTGAGGTCGTTATTTTCCCACGGGCTATAAGCATAAATCCTCACCTCCTAAGAATTTTCACAATCTTATGTTGTGGAATCATATGTCCTAATTTTCTAATAAATTTCAACTCAAATACATAATTCTCCTCAATTTCAAATATATAAAGTTCAACCATAGGATAGTTTGGATTGCTCAGTAGGTTTCCTAATATTATGAGAATTTCCTACTCGTTTCCTTTTGGCTTCAATAATAAGTCTCTCATTTTGATCTATCACACTTGATTTTTTGAACATAGCAAATTTATTGATACTATCTTAGAAATCTTTGGAGAAAATAATTGTCTACTTTAATCGAGAGTATTCCTAAGGAACTCACCTTCCTTAGGATATAATTAACTATGAGGGCTTTAGAACTTTAGGGTTTAAATAAATCATACTTTATTCATCCATATAAAGTAGAGAAAATTCTCAGTATATTCAGAACATCATTTTAGAGTCCTTGATTAGGTCCATATAGGGTGGTGATTTTATCTTTCGAGATAGTACTATTCCTTGATACGCCGTCACTCAATAAGTAACCATCGATCTTAATCGTGGTATTTTATATCAACTCTTTGATGATTAAAAGAGAGTTTGAAAGATTAAAATTTTGATTCTAAGTGATATTCAATAACACACATCAAAATTTGTGTTTGAACTACGAGATTTTTCAATAATATATTAATAAAAAAATAAAAGAAGAAAAAAAGTCTTTTCATAGACAATATTGATGAAATTTTCCTCATAACTTGGTAAGATTATTTGGGTTTACTAAATTAGCATATGGCTCTTAAAATTATTATACACTTATTTTTTAACCCTTTTTTGATGACTCACATAAAAGAAGGATACCTTCCTTAACTTCAAAAATTAAGATATGCAATAATGTTTTTTAAGTTCTATCAACTTATACTCTTCAAATATTGTTATGTAAGACATCTAAGTTATTATATAATAATTTTTATTTTTAATAAAGAAGATTAAAGAATATACTCTCTTTTTTTGTATGAAATTATCAATAATATTTCAATCGATTATGCATCTTTCTTTTCCTCTAGCTCTAGCATGAATAGGTTTATCATACACAGTGGCAAAATTAGAATTCAAAGACAGGGTGACGAAATAAAAAATAATATTAAATTATTATTAAAAATCTAAATTTATGAGGGTGAAATCTTTAGTGTAATCCACAATATTAAAAAGTTGATAAAAATCTAAGGTGTGACAATTACCTGCTCCAACTATCTCATGATTCCACCACTTATTACAGATAAATCATCTATATAGTAAATTAAGTAAAAATTTTTCTATTATGTTCAGCTTCAATAATTTTTAAATTTACATTAATATGAGTGAAATATAAATTAAGTTCAAAATTCTTGAAATATATCATAATAAAACCTTAATTACGATAACCTCATTCAAATTCTTATTTTCCTATTTTCACTTCGATCCAAAACTTTCTTTAAGAATTACAAAATCTCCCCATCTTACAATCTGGATGTTTGAAAACAAATGGAAATAAATAGAACGTGTAATTTCGAATTACAATTTTATAATTTTCAATTCAATTGTTCAAATTGCCTGCTCGAAGGGGCAGCGCAGGGTCCATGGAATGTGTTTTCGCGAGCTGGCGAGGAGAGAGATCGGAGTCCCACGTATGAATTGGCCGTTCGAGCTAAGGTCAACGATCGAAGACTTTAGAAAAAGTCAACAACTTATCCACGCCTCTGGATTCTAAATTATGTCGTTTAGTCAATCCGGTGGAAAAGATGAAATGAAAGCATGGGGCTCGGGTTGAATTCAAACTGAGATTAAATTAAATCAAAAGTAATTTAAAATATAAATAATAACTATATATATATATATATATATATATATATATATATATATATATATATATATATATATATATATATATATATATATATATATATATATATATATATATTATATTTATTTTTATTTTGTTAGATGGAGTTGACCTCACAGAGGAGGGCCATCAAATCACAAATTTGAATATAGAGGCAAGGTGGTCATCAAATATTCAAAAATGAGAAATTTTGTAAAGAAATAATTATTGTTGAAACATATAATTAATATATTTAAAAAAAATTATTTTACTTCCGAACCGTATTAGAGAGGGCGTGGTGTGAGCGCAACGCTTGTGGGCATTATTTTTTACATCCTGTCTTGATCAGTGAAATTTACATAAATTTCAAATAGAATCTTATATAATTTTAAGTTAAATAAAATAAAAAAATGATTGAAATATTTTGGTGAAGAAGGTTCAATTAATGTGAGATAGTCAAAGGGCTCTTTTCCCCTCGTTTCAAGCACGGCAAATGTGATATTGACCCTTTATTTATGCTTATATTTTAATAAATTTATCATTTTTAAATATTTTTTGAAAGTAATTATCTTTTAAAAGATGTCTATCAGAAGAAATTTTGAAAAGAAATAAAAATTTAGATAAAAAAATTGTTTTTTAAAGAAATTATGTAAATTAAGAAGATAGATATAGATGTTTCAAAGTTGAAATTTTAAAGAAAAGGGTTGATTTTTACTTTATAGTGCTGAATGATTATGACTTTCTGTGCACATAAATTTGAGAAAAAGAAAATAAATATTAATTGAGCTTCATTTTTGAATGAAGAGTTTAAGATTATTTTATTAGAAATGAAGATTTTATGCTTAATGTGAAGATCCATTTTCTTTCCCTTTATCTTTTATTAGATAAATATATATATATATATCTATATATATATATATTATAACACCAATATTTATTTATATAATTAACACCTAATCTTTAATATTACATTAAAAATACATCATTATTAACATTTAAAGTGAAATGCACTTTTTCATATATAGAAAAAGTGTTATATTAGTAAATTTTTAATTTTCGGTATTAGATATATAACTGCATAAAAAATGTGAGTTATTTATGCAAATTCTAATATATTTTTTATCTTAAGATATAATTATTTTTACTTATATGTTATTAATTAACATATATTGATTTTTGTTTTACATTTTATTAACAGTTATAATGTGAATTATGAGAAATACCACAACCATTAACATTATTTTTAATTATTAATTACAACATTATGATACCAAATCTAAAACAGGCAAAAATAAAGCCACAATCAAAATACTTTGAAAACATTTTTTAATAAAATAGTGAATTTAATATTCTTAATAAAATCTACTTTCAATCAAATGTTTATTTTCTTATAATTATAATATTTACAAAGTCATGATCTATAAAATTATATTAATTTAAATTTACATTTAAAAAATAATAATTAGACTTTCCAAGCCCACGAGATTAACGAGTTCCTCAAAAGGTCATAAATTACATAGTCTTAGAATCTTTAGCGGTCTAATTAAGAACATAGGTCAGAGGAAAATACCTGAAAAGAATAAACAATCATTGTAATTATACTTAAAACGTGCAATTTCCGATAAATGTGAAATAAATAAATAAAAATTATACAAAATCACTCTTTCTTTGACTCCCCATGAAAATATAATTGACCGTTTTCACAGTTCACACTATTTTTATTAGGCGGCAAAAAAACTAATCAAAGTTCTAAATGTTGCTTCATGCTTGCGATTCGATGTGCATTAAAAAAATTTTCAAATATGTAAATTAAATTTATAAAATAAATTTCCAAAAATGTTAATTTATTTTCACTTATTATTATAATGGATAAAACATCATTAATCTTATTTCATCTATTTATGATCAAATATCTTTATCTTCAATTTTTATTTATTTATTTATCCCTATCTAAAAATATATATTAATTAATAATTTATTTATCAAATATCTTTATTAGGTTAAGCATAGTGGCACAAATCTATTAAAAATGTTCTTATTTTTGAACATATAGTTTAAAATAGTCTATTAGGCAACCTCAAAATAAAGGAGATGTATATTATTGGGTTATTCGTGTGGGTGCACTTGAAGTAAACTTTGTCAAAAAAAATGGTTGTCATAACATTTCGGCTCATTCGTTAACTAGCAACGAACTCAAAATAATGATTACTCTTCTTAATCCTTTAATATAAAATTTATTCTATGTCTCATCGGGGCATCTTTTATATGATATTATATATATTTAGACATCCAAATTTATCATCTAATATATTATATATAATAAAAATTATTCTCAACCTAATAATTTATCTTATCACACATTTATTTTAACACTATTAATTCTAGATTATTCAATTTATTCATAAAATACTTAATTATTATCCAACACTATTTTTGATCTTATCATAAATTTATTTCTACATTATTTTTTTCAATCACCCTCAACTTATATAATAAAATACTTAATTTCATTCCAACACTCAAGTTTATATAACATAATTAACAATTTAATACAATTTTTTAAATTTAATGATATTATATTAGTCAAAATCATATTTATGCTTAATTAATAGATATTCATAGAAGAAAAAAAAAATTTATTTGCCATGGCTGACTTGCATGCAATCCTGTGGTCAATTCTCTCTTGCCCACTTGCCTGATGGAGAGCCGTCCCATGCCCTTGGCCACAATTAGCTGTCGCCGGTCCTCTACGGTTTTGAAGACGGCCACTCTTACGTACAATACAATCCATTCTCTCTTTTTTTTATTCTTATGAAAATTTATATTTCTATTTATGATTTTTAAAATTTATTTTATTTAATTTAGTTATAAATTTATGCACAAATTTACGTAAATATTGAAGATAAAAATTAATTATTTAATTATTCTCAATAAGTACTAAAAAATAATAAATTATTGGTGAGACATAAATGAACAATTTATTTAATCTGAACGAACGATGAGAAAAATAAATAAATAAATGCAACAAAAGTATAAAACAATATGCGATGAAAAAAAAGAGTTTAAATTGAATTAAAATTTGTGTAACGCTCAATAAATTTAAATCGAGATTAGAATTTATGAATTAGAGATTGATATGATATTTAAAATATATTAGAAGAATAATGTTAAAAGATGATATTGATCATACTTAAAATATCCTTAAACTTTGGTATATCCTTAAATACAAATATCAAATATTGTTTATAATAATCAGCTACAATAATCATAAAAAAAGTTGTTGGGAGTTCTATTTGGAAGGGGGCATGAGTTTAGACAAAGTTGGATATGTATCAAATATAGACGTTCCACAAGATCATAGTCTAGCATTGAGTGCATTGAAGATGATGAAGAGCAATGGTGGTAGAAAAAGTAAGTGTTTGGAGATTGTTCTGACCTTTGAGCATCATGGAATGAGTTGAGTTCATAAATTAAGGATCTCACTGGGTCAAGGATTTAAAGTGTTTATGGATCAAGTATCTACAGCAATAAAGGATTTAGTGAGTTTGTAGATTATGGATGGAGAGATCCAACATAGTAAAAAAAAAAAAAAATCTAAGCACGTGGATTAAGGATCTAGCACAACCAAGGATCAAATATGTTTATAATTGATGACTTATCACATCTAGAGATCTTATAAGTTCAGAAACTGGGGATCTTGTATGGTCAAAAATTTATTTAATTCATTGAATAGTAATCTATCATAGTCTAAAATCTAACAATTTCACATATTAGAAATATAGTATTATGAGAGAGCATAAGCCTAAGAAGGTTGATGATTCTTGGAGTTGATAATAATAATAATTTTGGTTGTGATTGACACAGGAAATGGCACATCAGGATAACAATTAAGTAGTAGGGAATAAAATTCAGATGTTTAGATGATCAATGGAGTAAAGTGTATATTGAATGAAAATTTCTTAAATGAAAGATAATGGACATGAAACAACATTAAAGAACACAACAATGTTGTTTAGCGAGTGCACCATTCAATACAAACTATATGTGATAAATTGACAAATTGATGTTTCAAAGATTGCATTAATGGGGAGAAAGAAGCAAGAAATAGATAGAATAATAGGGAAAGGAGCAAACTCATTTTAGTACAGCCTACTCCCTAATCATATGAATACCCATTACTTAGCCTATTGATCACTAACCCAACACAAACTCTCATTATTATCCCTATTTAATATTAATATAATATGATCCATTACACATTCATATCATAAATTGATTGTTTCCTAACCTAAAATCTTATTACCTTACTCCCTTACATAAAAGATTTAAATCATTATTCACCATCATTCATAATTTGGATTGAGAAAAAATTGTGTATTGTTGCGTGCTAGAAAATCAGTTGCGGTAGATTGAAAGTTTACGTCTTAGCTTTGTTGTTGTGAAATCCACACACACGTATTTAAAGTGAACAAAAACTCTAGAATTTTATATGGAAAACCTCGAAAGGGAAAAAAATTGTAGCCGGTAAAATCTTCCACTATGTATATGTTTAAGAGTACACATCTTCCGATTGGGATTACAGATTGCATGAGAAGCAACAACTATGTAGTCACGTTGTGGTACGATTCTTGGTGGTAGCTGATGAGTGAACGTGAGGACGTGAATAACGATGAAGGTATGCGTGATGGAGAGCCAGGTGGAGGAGATGGCCGTGGCGGTGGTTGTGATGGCCCGAGTGGTGGTAGGATTGTGCTTGGAGGATCTTCAAGCTTTAGAGCTCTTCTCTCTTGTGCCCTCCTCATGAGGGAGAGGCTTTTATGATGAGTGGCGTCTCTGTAAATACATGCAAAATCTGAACCACTCTTCTCCATCAAACGGCTCATGATGATTTCCTTGATCATATGATGTATTTTGTGTATTTTAATGCTCAAATGAAGTCGAATTGTAAGATCTTTGGCTTGTTGGAATCGGCTCGTCGAGATGCTCGATTTGACTATAAACACTCTATATTTTAAAGTTTTTTAGGAATTTAACTGATGTCCCAAAGTTTCCAATGATATTTTAAGTGCTTGATCTTGGCCAATTTCAATTTTCAACTGCTTTGATCAAATTGGTCTTCGGTAAAGGAATTTTCAGGTCATATCGGTTGCCCCTATTTTTGGATGATATTATCTCAATCATCTAAAAATATATATCTAATACTTGAAAATAGCAAATTCTTCAATGAAATTTATTAACCATACATTTTGAGAGAATAAATCTTCAGACAAGATTATGACTATGGAAGCGATTCTGGAGAGTGTGTAGGTATGCAGTGCGAGATTTTGAGTTGACCCATCCTGCAGCGATTACAGCGCGGGCATGCGCCAATGGCGGCTCGCCTTATGGGCGTCACGGCACTGCTCCATGGCGTGCATGATAGAACCCTGATTTGCTGGCCAGGCTTGAGGGCTACGCGGTGTGCAACGCAGTGTGGTCGCGAAACGGATGAGCGGCAGGCTGAGTTGGCGAGCACGGGCATGAAGCGTCGCGAGACCTTCCATGAAATCTTTTTTCACTTTGGCAATTTTTATGATTTTAGATGATTTTTGATAATTTTTTACCCTTTTGCTCCTATAAGGGGTCTATAAAAACCCCCTAGGGGTAAGGGAGAAGGCACATTTCTTTAATGCTCTAATGCTTCTCTTTTTCTTGAGTGAGAGTCATTTGGAGATGATCAGGCCAGTAGTTCATATGGCGAGCTCGTTTCCCTCGAAAGAGGCGTTATCTTGTGGGATAGTTTGGAGCGATCACCGTAGTTCATCTGGCGAGCTCGTTTTCCCTCGAAGAAGCGTTGGCGCCACTCGGACCGACGGTTTGGGCGATCAGGCGTAGTTCATCTGAGGCTCGGTTTTCCCTCGAAGAGGTGTTGACTACCTTGGACCGGCCGGGTTTGAGGAGATCAAGACATAGTTCATACGACTCGGTTTTCCCTCGAAAGAGCGTTGGCATGTCGGACTAAGCTTTGGAAGCGATCAGTGGCTCATGGCGCTCCTTTCCCTCGAAAGAGGCGTGCCCTGTCGGACCGAGGTTTGGAAGCGATCAAGGCCAACGGTACATCGTGTCTGGTTTCCTCGAAAGCGTCAGAGCCGGCAACCGGGTTTAAGGTGATGATCGTGGCACCGACGTGATGAGCGATGCGGTTAAGTCGATGCATGGAGATAGCCGCAATGATGGTGATCGCGGAGATGCGATGATCAGCGGGACCGGCAGCAATTGTTGGTGGCGTGTGAGCGGCTACAATAGCAGCAATGTCGATAATTGCAGCGGTGGTAGATCATGAGATAACCGCGGGATGAGTAACTGAGCAAATTCGATAATTGGCCAGCGGCAGCATGGCGGCAGTACGCGATAATGTGGTAAAGTAATGATGCAGTGATGTAGCGTATCGGCGTGTTAGCACCGCGGGTGGTGTGCAGCAATGCGATAATCGTGCAATTGCCAGCGTCAGTAATACGGGATAAGATTGGTAGTGGAAGATGAGCAGCAGTGTAGTAACCAGCGGATAATTAGTTGCGGCCAGCAGTCAGCAATGGCAGCCGCGGCAAATGTCAGCAATGCGCCAGCGGACGATAATCCAGGGAATATGATAGTGGCAGCAAAGCAAAATTGCCGGCGATGGTCAGCCAGCGGTAGCCGGTAATGTAGTGGCAGCTGTCTCCGCTGGTTGGTAATATCGGTGGTAGCGAGCAATACGCAGCAGTAGTCAGAAGCGATGTCTCCAGTCAATGGGGATGACCGGTGTTAGTGTAACGAGCGAAATTGCCGAAGGTGTGGCGGTGATGAAGGTCGGAGTGGCCGGCGGTAGTCTGTCGGTGGCAAACGATGAGGATTTTTGATCTATCCAAGGTTGTTTGTCAGAGTGTGACTTGATGACGTTAACTTGTCTGGAAGAGGTTGCATTGAATCTGCTGATGATTTTTGACCTATCTGAGGTTATTTGTTAAAGTATTTGCTCAATGATGTTAACCCGATGACGTTAACCTATGTGGAAGAGGTTGAATTGAATCCGCTGAGGATTTTGACCCATCCAGATTATTTTGTATGGAAGAAGCGAATGAATCGCTAATGATTTTGACCTATCAAGGTTGTTTGTCAGGGTGTTACCCGATGACATTAACCTGCATGGAAGAGGTCGTGAGAAGTCCACCAAAAACCTTTTGACCTATCCTAGGTTGTTTGTCAGAGTTTTACCCGATGATGTTAACTTGTGTGGAAGATGTTGAATTGAATCCCGGGCCATCCGGTTGTTTGTCGAGTGTTATGGCGTTAACATGTATGGAAGAAGTCAAATTGAATCTGGCGAGGATTTTGACCTATCAAGGTTGTTTATCGGTGTTACGACGTTAACACATGGAAGAGGTCGGGAAGTCCACCAAGGACCTTTTGACTTATCCAGTTGTTTGTCGGTGTTACCCGATGGCGCAACTATGAAAGATGTCAAATTGAATCGGCGAGGATTTTGACCCATCCGAGGTTGTTTGTCGAGTGTTAAATGGCGTCTATGGAAAAGTTGAATTGAATCGGCGAGGATTTTGACCTATCAAAGGTTATTTGTCGTGTTACCCGATGGCGTTAACTGCATGGAAATAGGTCGCGAAGTCCACCAGACCTTTTATCTGGTTGTTTGTCGAGTGTTACCGATGGCGTTAACTGTATGGAAGAGGTTGAATTGAATCCGTGAATTTTGACCCATCCGAGGTTGTTTGTCGAGGTATTCGATATGTACCCGAATTGAACCCGTGAGAATTTTGACCTATCCAAGGTTGTTTGTCGGTGTTACAGATGGCGTTAACACATGAAAGAATTGAATCAAAACATGTTTTATGGTTGTAGCCAAAGTTGCTCCTTAACATTGATCTTTTCATTAGTATTCTAACTTGCTTCTCTTAATAATTAGATATCCAAAATATTTGAATAATCTTTTGAGATTAAGTGTTGCTCCCGTCAACAAAATCTAAAGCTGAAGTTTGATGAATCTTCATTCTTCGCTTGCGCTCTTTAAAAGCTAGAAATGCTTCACCTCGATGGTGGTTTTGATATTGTTGGAAAACTTGGTCGTCATACAAGATGAAATAATAAGAATTAGTTTCTTAGAGACGGCGCCAAACTGTTGCGTGCTAGAAAATCAATTGAGGTAGAGTGAAAGTTTACGCCTCAGTTTTGTTGTGAAATCCAAAGACACACTGAGTATTTAAAGTGAACAAAACTCGAATTTTTGAAAAATCTCGAAAAAGAGGAGAAAAATCACAGGGCTAGCCGGTAAAATATTCCACTATGTATCTGTTTCAGAGTACAAAATCTTCCGATAATGGGATTACAGGATTGCATATGAGAAGGGAACAACAACTATGTAGTCACGTTCAGGTGGTAACAATTGCTAGTGGTAGCGAGATGATGAGTAGTGCGAGGAACATCGGCGATGAAGGTCATCATGATGGAGACCAACAGATTGACGGCTGCGAGGATCAACGGTGATGGCGGCGGTGGTGGTTGTGGCCGTCGAGTGGTGGCATGTGCTTGGAGGATCTTGCTTTAGAGCTCTCTCCTCTCTCTTGCTTGGTCTCCCCTCATATGAGGAATGAGGGGCTATTTATAGATTGGAAGAGTGGTGTCTCTATAAATATATGCAAAATCCGAACCACTCCTCTCCATCGAACGGCTCATGATGATTCCCTTGACATATGATTATTTTGTGTATTTGAATGCTCAAATGAAGTCGAAATTGTAAGATCTTTGGCTTGTTGAGCCGCTCATTCGAGGGCTTCGATTTGATAAACACCTAGCATTTGAGAGCAATTTAGATATCCCAAAGTTTCCGATGATATTTTAAGTCTTGATCTGGCCAGGTTTAATTTATGATCACTTTCTTTCGTCAAGATTAGTCTTCATTAAAGGAATTTTCTTCATGTATATATTGCTCATCAAAATACTTAAAAATTCTAACTATTAGCTATGTGTTTCTTAAAAAATAATTAATTTTATGATTTTTATACTTCTATCATAAGTCTTTTACATAATTATAAATATCTTTAGAATTTTTATTTTATTTTAAAAATTATTATGAATGTTCTCAAAAGCCAAAAACTAATGAGCAAAAAAATTTCAAAAATAATTATTTTATTTTTAAAATTAACAAAACTTTTTTAAATTATTTAAAATACAATTTTTAAATATCACATAATAAAAAAATTTTCAAATACCATGCATCACACGCAAAATTTTTATAAATAGAACCCAGAGACGTTAAAACTCAGAACTTCTATGTCGTGTCTATCTCGCAAAACCAGACATAAAGGCTGTGACCACAACCAATCCTCCCCATCTCTCCCTATAATACCTGTTAAGCTTCGCCCGCTTGCTTACTCCACATCCAGCTTCGAGCTTTCCACTCACACTGTGAACTTTCTATGGCAACCGAACAAAGCTTTGCCCTCGACCTTATCCGAACACCTCTTTGGAGACGCCACCAACTCTCTCGACGACCTCCTGAACGGCCTCCCTACGCCACCGCCGGCGACCGTCCCTTCTTACGGTGATCTCACCATCTCCGACTACCTCGAACAGCCTGATACCTACTACAACCTTCCAGTCCCTACTCCCGCTCCCTCTCTCACTGCCGCTCCCGCCCCAGCCTCAGCCCCAATCAGTACATCGGCGGGTTCAGGTTCCGCGAACCAGCGCAAACAATGATCCGATTCGGCGGCGACCGATCCGATATCGGTCTCACGCTCAACATCCCCCACGCGGCCGCCCCAAAGGTGGAATGGATCGACGGCTCCGACAACAATCTACAGCCACCAGAACTATTCGATTTCCATCGATACCGCGGCGTGCGGCAGAGGCCATGGGGGAAGTTCGCGGCTGAGATTCGCGATCCCAAGCGCAGGGGATCTAGGGTTTGGCTTGGAACTTTTGATACCGCGGTGGAGGCCGCACGAGCTTACGACCGAGCCGCGTTCCAGATGCGCGGCAGCAAGGCGATTCTCAATTTCCCCAATGAGGTCGGAAGCTCGGCCGATTGGGTACGGCCGGCGGTGGCGGTGGACAAGAGGGGGAGGGAGGACGGGGAGGCGGCGGAAAGGGATGCAAAGCGGAAGAGGGAGGAGGAATCGAAAAGGAATATTCCATCGGAAGGCCCACTGACGCCGTCGATATGGTCGTCGGTGTGGGAGGGGGCGGACGTTAAGGGGCTCTTCAACTTGCCGCCGCTCTCGCCGTTATCTCCCCACCCGTCGCTGGTATTCCCGCAGCTGATGGTGATTTGAATTTTGAAGGAATTAGAACACTGATACGATAGGAGGGAAACAGTGAACAAAGGGAAATAATTTTTTTAAAAAAACACTAATAGAAGTATGGTAATCATTTTATTATTGTTAAATAGATGCAAACGGTGTTTGAGGTTTTGATCATGAGGTTTCTGCGTTCTTTTCATAGGTTTTTGAGAGCGAGAGAGAGGTTTTGAGAGAGAGAGAGAGAGAGAGAGAGAGAGAGAGAGTATTTGTGTTTTATTGTGAATTTAAAAATATTTCTTTTTGATGATATGCAAGAAATTTTTTTGGTACATTTATGTCTAATATTAAAAAATTTTGAAGTGTCTAATTAAATATTTTTACGATATTTATGTGTATAATGTTGAGGTTTTTATATTATATATTTTTGATGTATTTACATACTTAGCATTTAAATTTTGATATTTACTCATGTTATACTCAAATTTTTAAATCATATAGAAATAACATTAATTTTAGATATATTTTGATGTGATTGAGATATTAAAATATAATATAAATACATATTGGCATAAAAATTATATGATTATCACTTTTAAAATTAATATTCAAATTATTGTTTAAACTTACACGCATAACTTTCAATTAATTGGAAAGTGATAAAAAATTGTTTTGTATATTTAATATATGTAACTGTAGGATATTTTCTAAAGAATATTCTCTTCAATATAATCCCTAAGTTTATATATATATACTGAAATAAAATGTTACTATTATTATTATAAAATTTAGGGGTACTATTATTTCTCAATTGCATCACAGAAAATAACAAAATAAAAAAATATTTAAAGTAATATCCAATATTTGAGATAATAAGATTAACAGTGAATCTGATATGAATATCAATATCCAGAGAAATATTAGAAACAAAAAAAAAAATTTAAAATTGACATTCCTTATAACAAAATCTCGAAGAAGATTTACAATCAGAGAATAAATAAATAAATAAATAACAAAAAAATATTATGAGAATTTTTACAACAAAATCCAAATTACAAATAAAGCCAATAAGCAGATAAAGATATGCCTTGTTTAAATCCATCCCAACGAGATTACAGACATACTAAAATCAAGTATCGAATAACTGGACATCATATGAAACAAGAATAAGTAGAAATGAGAATCTAGCGAAGGCAAATGAAACAAACTTCCAACAAATACATCGGTTAGAATCTCAAGATCAAGACCGAAGATATAAATAGAGATGAGAAGAGCGTTGAAAATCTTATCAATCTTCCTCTCTGTCAGTTTTCTTCTTCTCCCTCTCTCGAGCTTCCTCCTTCCTCTCAGAACATTTCCCACTGGATCTTCTGGGCGACACTCTCTAGAATCCTACGATCGATCTTCTTCCCCGGATCCTCGGTTCCCCTGAGCTCTCGGCTCGAATAGTCGAACGAAACAAAGCTGAGTTAGTTCCTCGATTCAAACCCTCAATTGATCTCTCATTCAGACACTTGAACCTTTCATCCGCATTCGCCAAAAACGGATCAATCGCCTCCAGAATCCACTCAACAATCTACTAAAGACAAAAGAAAACACATCCAGGTAGATTAAACTTCGGATCCAAACTTTGTGCAAAAGATCTCAGAGTCTTTACTGTAAAAAGCTATCCAGCGGCTCCGAACTTTCCCACGATTACTGATTTAACACTCGGTGAGTTAACTTTTAAGCCTAAAGCCAGATGGACCAATCCTCACTGTACCAGACCTAATTCAGAAAATAGGTCGTATTCACTCAAGCATCACTTAAATTCAGAAAACAGTATCTATCAGAATCATTATGAGGAGGATATATTATCGCTATGCCATCAAGTTATTGAAAACTCATTAGTCTACTTAATTAGCAGATTAATTCAACGAGTTTCACTAATGACACAAAAGTTTAAAGATTGATTTAAGTGCTTTATATAATATTAATTATGACTATAATTAAGACTTCTATATTCAGTATAGCAAAAATCTTAAATAAGGGGAGGTCATTAAAAAAATTTAAATGGTTCTAATTACTCGTAAAAAGGTTAGGCCCCATTCGCACCTAACTTTTTATGTAGACTCGCCCATTTAAGGCCCATAGCATGTCTCCCATTTATTTAATTTTAAATTAGGCCTTTGTAACACTGATTCATCCTAAGGTTTAACCAATTATAGATAGGCTAGAGATTCATGCTCTATTAAAATAATGAGATTTTCTCCTAGAATTTAAAAGGGCTTGAATTTTACTATTTATTATGGCTACCTTTATATTAATTGTCTTATAATCATATCAATTATTATTTTATGTATTATTCATATTAAAGAGATATGTGAAAATTATAAATATATTATCCAACTTATTGTTCTACCACAAGCTATTATGCAATAGCCTATTAAGAAAATTTGTAAACTTTTCTTTCATCTTTTTGAGTTTTTATGAGTTAATCCTTTATATTTAATGGATGATAAAATTAATTTAAACTAAATTTGTACTAAGATAATAACTCATTATTCATTATTAAGCTAAAAATTTTGACTTTTTATAATATAGTTGTATATCTACGTATCCATAGTTGAATTGTTAAGATTCAAAATTTAAGAATTTCTAAAGTCAACTATATTTGACTTTGAAGGTTATAATGCAACGCGCAATAAATAGGTGAATTATGTAGAAATATTATTTCACTTATCATCACATTATCTTAATTGATGGACCACATTGACATTATTATCATGGATTTCGTTGTTTATTCTATTAAGATTTAGACTTTATTTCTTTCAATTGTGAGATTGATGGATGGAAGGAGACATTTTGGTCTTTAGCTCTTTCTATATGTATGATATCATGGAATCAAATTTCTTTGTCAAGAGAGAGATTGGTATTATCAAAAAAAAAAAAAAAAAAAAAAAAAAAATGGGGATTACCTATGCAACACAAATTTTAATGCTTTTATCTTTCTCACATCTAACTTTTATATTTGCTCATAAACCACTTTGGTGCCTAAATTAAATCAATGCATATGCTTAAAAAGATGTGTTTTACTTTAAATAAATAAAAAAATATTAATGTTATTTTTAATATGATTTCACAATTTTAATTTTATACAGATATATAAATTTTATAGTGTTAAATATGTGAACACATAAAAATTAATATTGATATATTTCTAAATCCTCCTTTTTAAAAAAAAAATTATTGAAATGTTCAATCTCAAAGCTCTATGCGTCGTTGAAGATTCTAATCCTATTACTTAAAATTGGGTATGATTATTATAAAAAATCATTTCAAATGTGATTTGATATAGACACTTCTTATTATGATTAATATTGTCACTAGTATTTTTATTATTATGCAAAAATTTCAAGATAAATCTAGCTAATTCTTTTAATGGCCCAATTTTTGAGCTAAATGAGGTATCCTAGTCTATTAATTTATTCATTTTCTCTTCTAGTCAAATGAAAAGTCATTTGACTTCTTTTTCAAATCTCATATCTAAGACTACAAATGAGTCGAGCTAGTATAGACTTGCTCAAGTTCAAATTCATTTATTATTATTGAGCTCGATCTCAATTCAAGTTTTTAAAATGGTGTTCAAGCTCATTTTAAAAAAAAAAATCTTATTCGAGCTCAACATAAGCTTGTTTATGATCTAAATTCAAATTCAACTTATCGAGCCTATTAATAATAAACTTATTTAATAAAATAAATTAGCCTTAATCAAACTTGTTAGCAGAATGTATTAAAAAATATAAATGAAACAATTTATAAATAATCATAATCGAACTTCATCGCAAACTTTAAATAATAATATTCATGAAAATAAATGAATTGAATAAGTTGTTCAAACTTATTCATTTAAGAGCTATATAGAATCACTTTTATTTTTTATTTTTTTGTTTTATATTTATATTTTATTTTATTTATATTTTGATTTAAAATAAACTTATTTAATGATTATTATTTTTTTTTAAAAAAAAATACTCAAAATACCTTAAAACTTTTTTTGAATATTTTTAAAGAGTGTTATTTGTTTTGTAAACAAAAATAAAAATACATAAAAACACATTAAACTAGCATATTTTTAAAAATAACATAAAAATAAAAATAAAAAACACAAATTAAAATTAATCCCAAACAAACCATTAGCAATCAAGTCATTACGAAAATATTCAAGCTCATTTAATTAATCGAACAAATATAAACGAACTCTAATTAAGCCGAATCACGAGTAGCTTATTAAATACTTGATTCATTTGCAGCCCTACCGATATCTAACACGATGCGAGTTTTTTAACTCCATATTTTCTATCAATGGATGAACAATTGATACATCACTACGCCATACACCAATCCACCGATCAAATAAACAATATTAGCCAAATTCAACCCTCTCTAAGAAGTTTAATTACATTAGCTACATATGCTTAGACTTTCTTTCATTGATCTCCATTCAGTTTAGTAAACCCTAAATGTTTACATATTTTTACTAATTTATTCCTATCTATAATTTTTTTGATAGTTACACTCTTCGATTTCTAATGTTGTCTTTGAAGCCATATGGTATATAAGAAAATCTCCTCGAGACATCTGATCAAAGAGTAAGTAATTAGGCTCACCTATAAATAAGTTTGAATAGTATATTTAGTACAATATGCTCAGATTTTTAATGCCAATATTTAATAAAAAAATAATCAATAATGCTATAATTTAAGGGAAAATATGTCTCACAATCAACAAAATTATAATAATGGCATATATTCAATCAAAAATTGCTAATTATTCACTTAGAAATATTTAAATTTATTCTCTCGACAGATACGCAAACTGTTGTGGAAAACTAGAGCATTAAGAGAGTCCCACAAAGAAATAAATGCTTCGATGACATGCAGTGGTACTCAACACAGTTAAATGTGCAGAAAATAAGTAATTACATGGTGGGGTAAAATTAAAGGTCTTTGAGGCTTCCTTTAAATCCAAAACAAGGCTTAACAACTTCTAATTCTCCGGTGGGGTAAAATTTATTACAAGTTCAAATACATCGCCATAATTACAAACAAAAATAATAATAAAAATAATAATAATGTGAAACAACTTCAAAATAGTAATAAAAAAAACACATCATGATTGATAGTAATGAATATGTAAATACATGAATTTTAATTGTAAAATCAAAACAACTGTGAACTAAAAACGAAAGAGACTAAACAATTAAATTGGGTTCCCACTGTTCAAACAAAGATTAAAACCCAATGAAAATATATAAATATGAAGAGCTCAAAATGATTTATAACAGTTAAGGGCGAAAAAGAGTAATCAATCCAGAAATACCTCTGCCACCAACAATAAAAAAAAATTTTAAAAAAAATTATAAAAAAACTCCAACTGACTTAAGAGAATCCCCCATATCATCGAAAACAAGTGTCTCTATGGCATTGGCTGTCGTCTCCTGCAATTCAATATCCCAACAATGTAATCAAATGCATAATGATAAACGGAGTTCTATTAATTAATCACTGATTAAGCAAATCTAATCACATCGCCAAATTACAATCCAATCTAAATACATTTTGAAAATGATAGCCGTACTGATTTTACATATGCATATAAAATAAATAAAAATAAATAAAAACATCAATTTTTAAAACATCTTTTCTATCTACAAATGAATAAGATTGTAAAAAAAAAAACTCGTTTATATTCAATCATGTTTGGCTCGATAATTAGCTCATATTAGACAAATTTTTATGAGCTCATTTATTTAATGAGCTAAACAAGAATAAAATCTTGTTCAATAGTAATTTAATAATGTTTATATATACAATAAAAGCATGCATTTTTAGATGCCTATGCATGTTTATATGTCTTTGAGCAGGTGTATGTACATAAATTATGCATGCTCACATTCATAAATTTGTATTTATATGTATATATTTACATTTACATTGCCACATTAACATTCATGAATATCTCGTGATTGGCTCAATTAAGTTAAGGAGCAAAACACAAAACAAAATTTAGATCATTTGCTTAATGAACTAAGGCCAAACAACGCTTCTTGCTCAAGCTCAGTTCATTAGTGCTGAATTAGGTCAACATCTTTAAACAAAAACGGTCAAATTTTCATTTTTATGACATTTAGAAGAACAAATAATAATAATAATAATAAATAAGTAAAAATACCTCTTAGATCGAACCCGATCCTCCTCGTATTCCATTAGTCCTCCAGAATCAGAGAAGAGGATCTCATCGTGCCCTCGTAAGTCCAAGTCGGCCTGCTTAAAGTGTTTAACTTCTGCCATCACGTAAGTAAGATACATCGACCAACAGTGCTTTCGATAGGCAGCTTTAATATTTTAGAGCCGCTAAATGTCTTAAAATTTATATCACATAGTAAACATAAAAGAGTGGTGAACTCGTGCCAACGTTTTATATTCATGACTGTTAATATTGCACCTTCAAAAATAAAATATTAATGTACTCAGCTAAGAGCTATTTTAACGGATCAAAGCACAAAAAAATAAAAAATAAATAAAATAAAATTTTAAAATTGCACCACAACTACTAGAATATTTCTCCGGGTAATATAAATAATTATTTTTTCTTCTTAAGTAAATATTAAAATTAATTCATTAAATGTGAAAATAGAGTAACATAAATAATATAATTTAAGGTACACTTATTATTCTTAAAAGACCTATGGTGCAACAAGCTATAGACTTTGAGAATTAGCTAAAGAAAACACCCTAATAATGTAATATAAATTATCCTTTGTCTTCTATTAATTAAAAATCAAAATTAATTAATATAAAATATATAATTTCATGAACACTTATTATTCCTAAAATATCATCACAATCAATAGTTGGGGTTAACTTTAATAATGAAATTCAACCTAGGGATCAGGTTAATCGTAAATAGTCGGGTATCAAATTAGATCACTATAAAATCAATTGGAAAACTATTTTAGACTTTTTTTTTTTTCTTAAGAAAAAAAAAAGTCATTCAGCTCACCTTTAGTGACTTCTTCACATCTTCCACCTTGTCTTCAATTTCTTTCCGATGTTTCTTGTCCATCTCACTCATAGTATCAGCCCATTTGATTTTATCTTGAATTGAATGGAGTAAGTTGTCAGAAAGGCTTAGCCTGCAAGTCATGAAGAAAAAAAAGAATTTAAAGTGTAGACTTGAGATGTGTGGGGAGATGCTCTGCACATAAAATCAAGCATATAATATTTGAAGAGCAAAACAGATTAAATGTGCTAAATCACGCCTAAAAAATAAGCAAAAAAAAAATCGCCAGTCAGTCAATGCAAGGATAAAGAAAATTAAGAAGACAAAAATAAAGAAATGATTACACAATTGAATTTTTACTAATGTTAGAGTGTTTCTTAGAAGTGATGCACCACAACTTTGCTAACTCATGTTTTAACTATATTTATAAATTCATGATTATTCATTTGTTGCTTAATCTTGTATTAAGTTGATTTACTTATTTAGCACAATATTACTCCTCTCCCTGTGTATTTTTCGGTCAAACTCCAACAGCATTCTAACGTCACCTCCTTAGACTTGGCACCGGCTCGACCTTCCGCTTTGCTCCTTCAAGTAGTCAAACAGGAGAGAGTTACATGAGATTGACGTGAGTATAACTGTCATTCGCAACTTTCATGGTGCGGAGAGCCGGACGATACGAGCGACAGGTGAGATCACTAGGAGTACTCCGAGATCTGAGACCTCAACGTAGTACTTTATAGTCTGATGACACTAGAAGTAAGTGTGATATGCTACTTTCTCCTTTCTTTCTTTTTCTTTTATAATACATTTATTTTCTTTTCTTTGTTGTCATACTCTAATGATAGGACTCGACAAGAATGGGTCCCAAAAAAGAAAATCATTATTAATGAGATAAGTGATGTTAGAGAATCCTCTAGGGAATCTCATCACCTTGTAGCTTCATCTTCTCAAGAGGTAGTCGACTTTGATCGTAGCCCTCCCATTGAAGAAATATTCATGCTACAGCTTGAGCTTGAGATCCGATGGAGACGACACTCAGAAGTGAGGCTATAAGAAGAATGTGAAGATGACGATGATGAGACTATTAGAATAAAAGTGGTCTCTAAGGTAGGTCAAGGTGATGATCAACCTGGTGCTCGCTTCTATAATCAACATCGGTGTATCATCTTACCCACTGCTCCTCCCGAAAGACATCTTACCCACTGCTCCTCCCGAAAGACAGGAAGAAGAAGAGCATTTAAGTTCTTCCTGAGATGATAAGCGAAGAGAAAAATCAGAAAGGGAGGAGAATCTTGCATTTGTTTATACAACCACACTAGCCCAAGCACAAAGGCATATGCAACGCCAGAAGAGGGCAAAAGATAAAGAGATCGAGCAACTTAACACAAAGATGAACAAAATGATAGCGCAAAAGAATTTGATGATGCAAATACAATAACAACAAGCTTTTATCCCACTAAGTGGGGTCGGCTACATGAATCCTTCGTTTTCATTGTGTACTATTATGTGTCAAATTCTCATTTAATTTAAGTATACTAAGGTTTTTTTTCTTAACCTTTAGGTCTATAAGCAAATCTAATGCATCTACTCTCCCGCATTGGACAACCTGACGCTTTATGTAAAACCATCTAAGGCGACTCTCTTTAATCTCATCTGTACTCCAACTTTTTTCCCATACTCATTTCACATTTTATCTCTAAAGAGTCAAGCTCATTCCATCCTCATCTGTAACACTTAACTTAGTCTCGTGCTTCTCTTTTATGACATTCACTATAAATCATTGGTCTTACCACCATCTTATAAAATTTTTCTTTAAGTTTAAGCGGTACTTTTCTATCACACAACAGGCCAAATGCATTCCTCCACTTCAACCATTCAACTTGAATTCGACTAATAACATCTCCATCTATTTCACCATCATTTTGAATAATAAAACCTAAATATCTAAATCGCTCACTCTTATTAATGACTTATTCACCTAATGTCACAACACCACTAGAACTTCTACAACTAAAATTACACTCATATATTCAATTTTAGATCTACTTATGAAAACTTTTAGACTCTAATGTTGACCTTCCACAATTCAAGTTTCTCTTGGACTCCTCTCTAGTCTTATCGAAAATAATGTCATCAACAAAAGCATACACCAAGGTACATCTTCTCAGTCAGTAAGAACATTCATAACTAAAGCAAAAGATAAGAGCTTAAAGCTGATCCTTGATGTAATCCAAATAAGAAAATATTTTATCAATCCTCCTTGTGTTTGGACACAAGTAATCTAGTATACATATCCTTAATAAATTGAATATAACAAATATTAACTTCCTCGCTAGAACTCCAAAGAACATCTCTTTGAAACTTTATCTAAAAAATCAATAAAAATCATATATAGATCCTCCTTACTTTCTTTATACTTCTCCATCAAACCTCTTAACAAAGGTATAGCATCCATAATAGATCTACCTGACATGAAACTAAACTGATTGTGAGAAACTTTTGTATCACATCACAACCTATGCTCAATTACTCTCTCATAATTTTAATGTATGACACATTAACTTAATTCCTCTATAATTTACACACTCTTGTGCATCACTTTTATACTTACATATAGAAACCAACAAATTCTTCCTCCACTCATCTAGCATCTTTTTAGTCTTTAAAATAACATTAAAAAGATTTGTAAGAAATTCCTTGATCTCTTAAACATTTCCACACTTCTATTGGAATATCATCGTCTATCTTGTTTTTTTTTCATTTTCTTTAAAGCTTCTAACTTACTAATCTGACGATAAAACAAAATTCTTTATTTTGTTTATAGTACTAAAATCAATCGTCTTAAGATTATCAATGTTATAAGTGTTTATGCTCAAGTAAGTTTGGATATAAAAGAAAAATTTTGGAATGAATTAGAGATTAATACAATATACCTTGAAGAAAAGTATTTATTGGAGGAGATTTAAATGGGCGTGTTGGTAAAGTGTGGTAGAAGATTTTAAAAGTATTAATGGTGATTATCGTTTGGGTGGTAATGAAGAAGGTAGGGTATATTAGATTTTAATTTACTATGATTTTATAGTTAATACTTTATTAAGAAAATATATGAACATATTACTTATAAAATGGATCTAGTAAAACAGATTGATTATTTTCGATAAGAAAAATAGATCGTTTAGATTGTAAAGATTATAAAGGTCATTCCAAGTGAAAGTTTAAGTCAGATATATTTGTTAGTTTTAGATTTTATGATGAAAGATTGTAAGAGAAAAAATAAATCAAATTATTATCTAAGGATTAGATGTGGACACTTAAAGAACACAAATAAAAATACTTTTTCTTCATGAAGGAAATCACTATAATTCAATTTTTTTTAAATTATTATTTCTCAAATTCAAATTTATAAATTCAAATTATTATCGACTGTTAGTTTTAGATTTTATGATGAAAGATTGTAAGAGAAAAAATAAATCAAATTATTATCCAAGGATTAGATGGGGACACTTAAAGAACACAAATAAAAATACTTTTTCTTCATGAAGGAAATCACTATAATTCAATTTTTTTTAAATTATTATATCTCAAATTCAAATTTATAAATTCAAACTGTATAGTTGATCCTTTGCTAGCAAACAAGCTGAATCGACAAGGTCTACCCCAGTGATGATTGGGCTGATTGTAGATTTCAATCAAAGGGATTCCTTCTTAAAAATGAAATTATCAAACTGCAATGTGAATATTTAAATCATTCACCCCGATGATGGCTATATTGAATAAAGATTTTAACTGAATGAGGTATTACTATTAAGTTATATTCAAAATTCAAAGTCAAATCAAGATAAATTCAAATTTCATAAGGATATGAAGAATGCAAAAGAAATCAGACATAAATGTTTAAATGAAAATCAACAATCTAAAAATATAACGCTAAATCCATCCACACTCAGAAGCTTGTTTGTGGTGATAAATTAAAACTCTCAAATGGAGTTAATGTCGAATCATATTACACTCAAATAATTTTATGTCGATAAGAAGCGCATTATCTATTACATAGTTTAGGTAGTATACATATTATGCAATTCGATCAATCCTTTGTGGGGTGGCCAAATGACACAATTATATTACGATAACGGTTGTTGGTATGCTCACGATAATTTATGTCATTTGAGTTGTGACTATGATGCGATAAGATAAAAATTCTCAGAAAGGTGGACTTAAGCGATGCTCCTTACAAACACTACAGAATTCTACAATGCTCATTTATGACACAACCCATAGGTTGGCGAGGATCCTTCGATCGGGTTGAGTCGACTATATCGACTAAGTATTATCAAACGGTAGGGATGACAAAACCATGGGATCTTAATCAGGTGCGTCATCACTCCATCTACTTTGAATTTGCTACGTGAAATATCATAAAGAATTATATGAACACAATGATACAAGGAAGAGTAAATATAATTTGTTTACAACAATATATATAATAACATTGGAAAGATTGCAAATTCCAATATGCAAGAAAGATCAATAATAGAAATGAGATAAGGATAGTAATGGATAAAGGAAGATAAAAAATTATTAAGGCAAACAACGTTAGTAATAGATAATTATTATGATAATTATATATGAGAAATAAAATATATTTGATGAAGGTGACTCAAATGGACATGCAGATTTTAGTAAGATGGGCTATAGGCTGATTATGATGGATATGAAATAAGAGAGAAATATAATAGAAGAAGAGATACTTGACTTCACAATGGCATTTGATTTTATAATAGTAAACAAATACTTAATGAAATTAAAATAACACTAAATTACTTATAAAAATAGAGCACCCAAATGAATAATTAAGGAAAGAGTAAAGCTCCAATGAATTCATATCAAAGAAGGAAAATCAAGATCACATTAATTCATGACAAAGAATTCAAAACATATTTTTAAAATCTATAATTATTTGTACAGTTATAAATAGTTTCTTATTTCATTCATAGATCAACATTTATATTTTCATGTATCAAATAGTGTGGTGAACAAAACGAACTATTTTCCCTTGTGTTCTCCACATGGTATCAAAGCCCCAGATTCTATTCATTACAACTTCCATTGCTTGACATGTTTTTGACCTTTAATACCATCTCTTTACTCACCTTTGCTTTATCACCTGATGAAAAGTACTAGTCTTGTTGAATTCGACCATTGCTCAATGACTTCTAAATTTCACCAATGTGGCATAAACCGAATTTGTGTGATCCTCTGCTCGATGATTTACAATAGGATTGCTTCAGGCAGAAGCATTAAGTTCATATCTTTTAATATTGGTTATCAATATACTTATAAAAGCTATTCGAATTAAAGTGCCTGGTGTACACTTTTCACAAATTGTAAAATTCTAGTGGCTGAGACAACTGAAAAAATAAGTGAGAAGTTAAAACAATTGAGAAAAAATTCAAAAGAGAAATGCTTATAAATGCAAAGAACAAATACAACATATGAATTGCAATTTTGTGAGTGTGAGACTAACAATTACCAAGCACATATTATTAGATGATAAATGATACTTAGTTCTGATAGGTTTAATATTTTGGAGCTGTTCCACAGAAGAGTGATTATGAATATGAGGATATTTCTAAAATTAAGGTTGTACCATAAGATGATTAAAAATTAAGAAGATATCATGAAAACTTAAAACGTAAATTCCATAAAACTACAATTATGCCAAAGACGTTGTAAAAAGTTGGTAGTTGAGTGTGTAAATATGGAAAAATTAGAACAAACAAATTAAAAAAATGAAAATAAAGTAACTAAACAGAGAATCAAGTTGTTTGGATATATACAACAAAGGATAACAAATGCACCAACAAACCAAGGAAATAAATTAACATCGGAGGATTAGTTGGGTGAGTAAAATGGATAAATAAGCTCAAAATTATCAACGAAGAGTATGTATAATGACTTAGGTGGCATTTAGTAAGAAAATTCTACCTTAAATAGTTGGGCTAAAGAACTAATGATTACGAGCTAAATTAGGACAAAGGCCAAGATAAAAAATATCTACAAAAGCAGTCAAGAATGTCATAATTATTGTAACTAATGTAATTAATTTGCTTGGTTACATCTAAAAAAAGAAAAGAAAATCATAAAAATGTAACACACCGCATAAAACCTATACCCTTCAGCTGGTTGCCATCTGAAATTAGCATTAAGATTGCAAGTAGCACAAAAGGAAGATTTTATACGTGGATCAAACTAAATGAAATCAACGAACAAAGGAAAAGGATCCATAGATGCAAATGCATCAAATTATTGACGATTAAGTCACATATTTCGAAATTTTGTAGGTATCAGTGTAAAGGCAAAAATCCAGTTAACAGTACACGAATAAACCTACTGAAATACCTGCTCTAATTTAAAAAGAATCATCCTAAAAAAACTGTTTTTTCTTATCAGAACATTAATGCAATGGAATCACACAAGTCCAACAAAAAAGTACATCTCAACGGACAAAAACCTGCCAAATCCGCATAACCAGGGCAAGGAATGCTTAAAGGAGATCCTATGGAATACCTAAGAGATTAGGCTTAATGTAGCAACGACATATTAAAACTATCACCTAAATAAGTGGAATGAAGTTGACAACCTGATACCGCTTTCAAGTAAAAAAGAGGACACATTGATAAAGGATAAAATAACTCTTTTCAAATTTACAAGAGGAAGCAGCATATCATAAAATGAAAAACTAAAAACGCAAAAACTTTTTTCCTTGACATACAATCCATCTGTCAATGTAGTCAAATGACCAAACAAATCTAGCTGATGATAGAGACGATGGTTTCAAGTCAAACCTCATAGCAAATGAAAAAAAAAAATTTGAACCAGAAAACCTATTTTTGGTTAAAATATAAATAGCAGATGGCAATCCAAGATTATGCACACAACCTTTCCCGGCATAAAGATTAGAAAAAGATCTAAAATGATCAAAAATTAAATAGAAAATGCCACTCTTTATTGTAATAATATAGATTTGAGTATTGGACAGTAAAAATATCCCAAAAGAAAGTGGAGTTCGTGAAACCTAAGAATTTTAAAATAGATGCATGAATAAATTAGAATGATGGAAAGAGAAATATTACATAGATGAAGTGAGGGAGTAGCATCCATTGAGGTTGAGGAAATGAAAAATAAATTTAGGTGATTTACGTATGTTATAAAAGAATAGAAGATGCCGCTACATACAATGAAAAATGGAAGGATAAGAAAAATATAAAAAGGAGAACAAAGATTACATGGATTGAAGTTGTAAAAAAAAATCCACAAAAAAGATTTAATTCCTCAAGTGGCATTCAACAGGATTGAAAAAAAAAATTGAATCATATAACTGACCCTAAATAATTGGAATAAGGCTCATGGAGATAATGATGACTGTAAGGCATAAAACAGACCCAGGAAGATAGAGAAACATTGAATGGAAAGCACTTCCAATCAATAAAATCATAACTTTTGACATGAACTAGGTAGACCTTTAGAATGAAAGCAAAAGTTAAAAATAGAAATACCAGTTAGCTAGTGTTTGAATCATGCTCGTTACTTGTTCTGGTCTCAAATCCCTGCCAGCAGCAAATTGAACCTATTCCAATAAAAAGAACAAGGAAAAAAAAAACCTAACAATCTTAGGTGGTGGTTGTGAAAACATGGCAATACCAGCGATGTGACAACAGAATCAAACCTCAAAGCACCTGCGCAATTGATCCAGTTTTCCTCTAACAATTCCCTGCAGGAACATTACAGTATAAGGCCAATTTAATAGCATTCAGTTATCATCAGTGAATGCAAATTACAAGCTAAATATCAGCATAAACTGATAGCATGCCATATGGTCATATTTGTATGGCATCTAAAAGATAAAATCATAAGTTTTCAAAACTATTGAAAAGTTTTAGTTTCACATTTGTCTGAGATACAGAGCTCTCATCTTTATAAAAGAATACCCTTGTGTGCATGGATAGAATAGACTAGACCATGGGGCCTACATATGGGAACGAGTTGGGTCAAGCCCAATTTCACTGTCTTCCCAGATTAACTAACCTCTGTACATCAATTCCAAATTGACAATGTCTAAGCTTTTAAATGGCCGAACACAAAAGGTTGAGAGTCTATCTATTTTATTGCATCCTTTCAGTGTATATAAATGTCGCCTTCAAGATGAATTATTACTCAGTCCCAAAAATGAATCCCATCACATAATTCATTCTCTGGGGGTAAGAAAATATATAAGTTTTCCTCCTCGGGCGTACCATCAATGCATATCTACATGAAGAGTCTATTGAATCCTGGAAAAAGGGCTACTAAGACCTTTTGCACCATAAGTTCTAATCATGAGTGGAAATTTATCTTCAAGGACAGTGTTTCAAATGCCTCGAGCAACAAGATTTTTTGAACGCTTTACATAACAGTAATATTTTCAACAATCAAAAATGTGAATTATGAATTATGTTATGCGTTTACTGCAAAGTTTATGCCTTAACGTTACTTAAATAAAATCATTCTTCAGACAATTTTAGCAAATGGCAGAATAAGATTAAGTTCATTATCAAAATTGCTAAAATTGATTGTTTTGAACAGTCTAGGCTGATAAGTTATAAAAATATATAAGATTTTGAAAGAGTGGACAACTACTGATAAGACCTATAAAACAATATTTTGAATGCACTTTCCAATGAGCTTTTTAATGTGTATTATATGTTTAACCATGCTACTGATACAGAAACTACCTTAGAAAAGAAAAATGTTCTTGAAAACGCCAGACCAAACAAATATGCGGAAGGAAATTTCCTAAAATTTCAAATGGCTATGCTAAAAAGGTATCTTCTTATGTATAAGAATTTCATCTTCTCGTAAGTAAACTTTATATGAGGGCATCAATCTCCCGGAACCATCTATTGCAACTGCACTTGTTGTAAGATTACCAAGTTTATAGTAAAAATACAAGAACAGAATGATAATAAAAGCGTAGGTCTTAAGGCAGAAAGATATTAGAAACAAGAGGAAACCAGAGGAAGAAGAGAAAACATGGAACTTACTTCAAAGTCTAATTTGTACTATGGAATGATAACAATTCAAGAAGAAATTTCAAGGCAAAAAAAGAAACCAAGCACATTAAGACCAAAAATATTAATTAAAAAATAAGATTAATTGTTTTCTTTAAGATAAATCAAGTCACCATGCTCGACAAAGTATAACAAATCCAAAAGAGAACTTAGTATACGCTCAAGATAACATGGTTGCTCTGATAACTAAAATGAACCTAATGGAAGAAAAAGCGGAAGTGATTAACTATAGAGCAATGTGTGCAAAGATTCACCTCTTGCATTCTACTTATAGAAGACAAACAAATCTTCATAGGATATTCAAAGGCACACAAATGATGCTAGAAGACGAAAAACAGAACTCATGCTAACTTTAAGGAAAACCCTTACCCTTATGGATGTGTTACACGTTCCTTAAATTAATAACTTTAATCTAACTACCAGGAAAAGTTGGAGTTGAAATTATATTTGAGGCTGATAAAGTTGCATTAACAAAAAAAGATGTATATGTGGGAAAGGAGCACTTTCCATTGGCCCGTGCACTTTAGGGTTTTTGAGTTTAGTGGTTTATAAATTTAAGGTTAGTTATATCTTTGCTTCAATGAATGAAAAAAACTTCTTATGCTTACATGATTTTATGGATTTTTGGCACGGAAAATTATGAAAATGTTGATTTCCTTGCGTTAAGAAACATGACAGAAATAGAGATCTAGAATAATGTTCTTATGTCTGACTTAACAAATGTCAAACATGAAGGAAAATTTACAAAGAATTCATGCAAATATGTGACTAGTAGATACACTGGAATTTTTGTGATATGAAAAATCAAGTCTAGAGAAACAATAAAAATTTATTGATGATTTTTATCAATAATCTTCAGTGAATTTGCTCAAAAATAATAATGAAACATAATTGAACTTCATGAAATATAAATATGAGGTTGAGAATAAGATGGATAGGAAAATCATGGCGTTTAGATCCAATAAAAAAGGAATATAATTCACGTCCTCTAATATATTTTGTGAATCCAATATTATAGTCCAATTCATGCCACCTTATTCACCTTAATCAAATGGAGTAATGAAGGGGAAAATAGAGCATTGAAAAATAAAATGAATGATATGCTAATAAGTCTAGTAGCAATTCATTATTTGTTAGTGTAGGGGGAAAATGATCTATTTTATCAACATATTACATCCAAAATAAAATAAATTCTAAGAAAATTAGCATGATGCTAAATGAATTTAGTACGCAATTTAAAATATCTTATAGTTTGAGAGTAACGAAGGCGAAAATAGAACTTTGAAAAATAAAATGAATGATATGCTAATAAGTCTAGAAGCAATTCATAATTTGTGAGCGTAGGGGGAGATGATCATTTTATCAAGATATTACATCCAAAATAAAACAATTTCTAAGAAAATTAACATGATGCTAAATAAATTTTAAAAAATCATGTACACAATTTAAAATATCTTATAGTGTGAGAGTGTTTAGGTAATGTTCTTATACTAAACCCAAAGGTAAAAAATAGGTTCTAGAACTTGTGATTGCCTATTTATTGGACATGATGAAAATAGTGTTTCATATAAATTTTTAAAGATGAAAAGAAGAGAGACAAAACAACTTAAAAATCACTTGTGTTTACATTGTCATTCGAAAGATGCAAATTCAAAGCAAAAAATAATAAATATCATAGGAATACAAGAATTTGCCTAAGACATAATAATGTGAAGCAATTATAAATGAATGGGATAATAACCCTAGATTGTGTACTAAAAAAGATGAACTTGGCAGATCATATGACTAAACCATTTCAAAGAAATCAAGTGCATCATACATCAAGGGAGATGAGATTTCTGCATCAAACAAAAGTTATTAACACTAGGAACCCACCTAAATAAGTATAATCCCATAAAATATGTTCATGAGTAAAACCAAATCATCAATAGCTTGGTACAATATATTATATATTTTAAATGAATTGTTAGATCCTCTCATTGTGGCATTGAATAGTGTGAAGTTTCAGTGATAAGGTTGAGGTTTACTTTAAATGAATGAATAGTTAAAATAGAATAATGTTTATTAAGACACATGACACACTTGATAGGTCACTTATATGAGTGTAAAAATTTGGCCTCCCTTTATAAGAATTTAAGCAGGCTCTCGAATGCTCATGAAATTCAGGTTTTGATACATGGCTTATAAGCATCAAACCACATTAAATAGCTCTCATGTCTTTAGTATAATGTCAATAGTTAAACATGCTTTATAATTAAAAAAAATTCAAATAGTTTATTTCAATAAATTCTTGTAAATTTAGTCATGCTTGTCACCTATGATACACTTCCATTACATATTAACAGAGTAGGTAGTGTCAGACACACAGAGACACAAACATGCATCTATATGTCATACATGCCATTTTCGTGTTTAACTAAAAGAAATAAAAAGTATAATAAACACATGTACAAAATGCCCTAAAATAACAATTATATTTTAAAATATATTACATTAACAACTTAAATTAAGCCTCCTCTTCTCTTCTATTTTAAAATATATGACATATATAATTAATAGCCACTTAATCCGATTTTCTCTCTTCTACTCCATTCTTAATGACTTATTTTATGATTTTTTTAAATGAACTAATTTTCTCAAATTCAAACCAACAATTTCATTTAAGTCATTATTTCTTATTTAATAAAATTAAGATATTTAATTACATTTAACTTTATTTCTTATTTTATAAGAAACCAAAATAAAATAATTATTATATGAATTTATTTCATATTTAATTGATTTGTAATACTATATAATAGTTTAATTTTTAAGATATAATATTATAATGATGTGTTCAATATATGTTGATGTCTTATATTATCAATAAAAGATGTATCCACATGTATGTATTGGTGTATCATAGCTTATTGTACATAATAATATATAGTCCAAAAGATACTAATATTTATGGACTATATCGTATGTTCCAAATATTGCATTTCTTTTTTCATTTTCAAATGTTGATCTTGTAATATGTAAGGGACTGTAGTAAGCAGACCTACTTGTAATTTTGTATGAGTATTTCAAAGACAAAATCATGTTTTTTAAAAGCTTAGTCCCACCATGTTTTTAAGATGAGTATTCTCTAATTTATAATGCATGCTCTTACATGCATGGGTAGAGTAGGTTAGCTCATGAGGCTTACATGAACAAATTGGGCTAAACCCAATAAAAATTTATAAAACTAATATAAAATTTATTAATCAAGCACGGATGCATGCATTAACAGTATAAATCCTAAATTTGATATATTCCTAAACTAACCAACATTTTGCATATTGTTGTTTCCTAAATTTGATATAACCCTTATCTTTTTACTTTAGTTATGGATGTTCTTACGAGGCATTTACAAGAAGATGTACTGGTGTATGCTTTTCTTATGACATTCTTCTTGTTGATAAGACTAGAGGAGTCCATGACTTGAATTATGGAGGAACTTTAGAGTCTAAAGGTTTTCGTTTAAGCAGATCTAAAACTGAATATATGTAATTTTAGTTGTAGAAATTTTATGGTAGTGTTGTGACTTTGTGATCAAGTCATTAATAAGAGTGAGAAGGATTGAATTTAGGCTTTATTGTTCAAAATGATGGTGAAATAGATGGAGATATTATTAGTAAATTCAAGTTGGATGGTTGAAGTGGAGGAATTCGGCTTTATGATAAAGAAAATTTAAACAACGAAAATTTATAAGATGGTGGTAAGACCAATGACTTATGGTGCGAGAATGTTCAAAAGAAACATAAGAGTAAGTTAAATATTCTGAGAGATAACTTTCAATTGGATGAGTGGCTTACCCTAGAGATAGAATGCAAAATAGTATGTTAAAAAGTTTAATACTCATGATAGATAAGATTAAACTTTAGATGGTTTCACATAAAGCGTTAGTCGATGACCCATTAGGAGAGTAGATATTAAGATTTTCCATGTTAAGAAAGATAGAAGGTAGAAAAAAGACTTGGTTAAGATGTATAAAAATGATCTTTATACCAATTAAATGAGAATTTGACATAATGGAACCATAGCAAGGATTCATGTAGTCGACCCATAGTGGGATTGGAAACTGTTGTTGTTGTTGTTGTTGTTTCCAAACAACTGCATCCATTCTGAAATGACAATTTGTAATTGCTATTATTAGCCAAATCAATGGTCACAAGTCGTTTTAATCTGTTGGGTAATAAGGCTTTCAAGTTGAATTATTAATCTTAGAAAACCCTTTTCTTTGAATTCAGTATTAATCTTTGTTTATTCATTCCTTCGAACATTGTGATTGAGTTGTTCATATTCCTGCATGAAATCAATGTAGATCTACTTGAAGAAGGAACTCTGGATGGTGGACCATTGAAACAAATGATTTCTCGGTATAAGAAATCTACTTTAAAGGCACATTGTCTGACGTTTGGACTGATCTTTCTTTATACAAAAAAATGGAAAACCTCACTCAACTTTTGATTGTTTTGAAGTTGAGGTAAAAAATCTAGAACTGTTAAAGTGTGATGGTATCGAAAATTGTTGTTTGAATTTTCAAAAATATTTGTAACAACTTTTCAAAAAAGCTTTTACAATATTTATAACTTTAAAAACTACAATTACCCAAAATAAATTAAGACTATACTTATAAGTTATTTCCACCTAAACTCTTTCAAAAGCAATAATATAAAATTTCCAATATGGCGGTCATAAGGAAACTCTTTACTAGTGAAGTTGTTATAATCTGACGTCTCGTTAAACTTAAAAAAAAGACTTCTTTTCATATACAAGTACAAGTGAAACTATCCACTATTGCCAACAAATCTTGGAACCATAGCAAGTCTACATTTCAAGGGAATGGTACCTCATTTGCCGCGTGGCAAAACATAAGAGGATGGAGACAATAGAAAGCATGATGATAAGAAAAACCATATTATGGGTCACGAGAATAATAAATATCGTGGACAGCCAAGTCTATAGCATGTTGATAATTAAAACAAGAGTGACCTAATATTTGTTTTAGGTAGTTATAATGCAAATATTTAACCTATTCTTCAAAAAAGGTTCTTGTCCGGCAGTCAAAGGCAACTGAAGAAAGAGGCAAAATTACTAGATATGTAATTGAAAAAAAAAATCTCGGTAGAAAGCTCAGCTTTCTCACCACAAATTCTTCAAAAAGCTGGTAGAACGCAATTTTCCGCCCCAAACGCCCCCTAAGCCATCATAACAAAATCATAGTGATGCCACCCTAGATTGGATAATTGTACTAACACATCTCTTCATGCTGGAGAGCACCTGCAAGGGAATAACTGATATTGTATGACACGAACAATGAAATGGACTGATAAGAAGAACATGGTAGTTTGCAAATACCGTGAAGCCTCAACAATGGGGTAAGAGAACACTGGGATCAAGTTCAAAGTTTTTAACAAAGTGTTGTTCAATGTCATTCCACAGTTCAAGATGCACCCTTCCCAGGCCCATAAAATTCCAATGACTATACTATACATCAAAGGTCAGAAACATTTTAAATACGGTAAGACAGGTTAGGAAAATTGTGTTATTAACACATTGCATTATCATTACTGAAAAATATGTAAACCCTCCAACACAAAAAAAAAACAGAAAAAAAAAACAAATGGAAACATTAAATGTGAAGTCTTATATTGTTGATACTCTGTTAAATTTAATTAAAGCACTTGGTTCAAAATATAACAAAAAAATTCTCAAAAAGTTTTTAAATGAAAACCAAATTAAATGTGATGAAAATTGAATGTGCATTAATCTAAATGCCAAATGCACAGCAGAAGCCTGCATGGTCCTGCTATAAGTCTATAGCAATGATAGATATGAAAAATCAAACAGATCTCACAATAAAAGTCCAAGGGCTCCCAATAGTACAGAAGCCAACCAAAATACAAAATACAAAATAAAATAAATTCAATCTTCATGAACAATATCAAAATTTAATACCATATTTCTCACATAGTACATATATGATAGGCGTTTTATGGAAAATCCAGTAACAAGCACGCTTCTCATTAATAAAAAAAAGGAAGTTATATAAAGGTCCATAGAAAACATTATGATGCTTACCGAATACATGCACTCATTAATAAGAAAGTCTTCCAACTCTCTCACATTTGAAACATCAAGTTCTTGCATTAGCTGATCGTAAGGCAGCACCTGACAGCAAAGATTATTTTTATTACACTGGGCAAAGACAATCAAAGGCATTCAACGGGTCTTAAAATGGAGGAATTAAAACACCCAGAAAACCAATGCAGGACATGTAGTATTTAAGATGCCGAGAACAAATGATGATAACTAAAACAAGAAGATGAATCAAAAAGATCATTTTTATATAAACTCCAACAAATCAAACTATAATTTGGACAAACAAAGTCTTTCGTTGAGATGTGCTATTAAGCAAGTAAATGGTAATCATCTCTTACAAACCAGTAATAATTGTCCATACAATTAAATGATGCATGTGCTAAATATCATAAAATGCTGAACGAAAGCACGATAGAATAAGCTGTATAACTTCATAAGAAATTCTTTGAGGGGCCTTTCCATTACGGTAATACTTATATTATCCTTAGACACGACTGAGATTGTTCAGATTTCTAAAAACCAAGTTTAAGCTGCACTAGCAAATTTTTATTTTTTCTTATCTGTCCGGAGGTATAAAGCAACTACTCTGATAAAGAAGAAAACTTGAGTTATAAAGGGAGAAAGACCTAAATCCCATGCACTTGAGCTCTTTTATCAAATAATGGCCTATCAGTTTAGAAACTAAGCCAACAGAGCTTCAACATCGTTTTATGACTTGCCTTAAAACTAGCTTTTAGTGCTAAGCTTATGCTTAAAAAGTCATATTTTATTCGATTTAAGACCAACGGCCCTCAATTATTTATGGCGACCACTTAAATTCGATTATTTGATCGACCAAGTTAGTCCTTCCGTTAGGAATTTAACAAGAAGTTATAGAGAAATAATGAATACTACAGGGCATTTTCGGAATAACAAAAAATAAAAATAAGTAGATAACTAATAAACCCTACCTCTTCTCATTTTCATTCACGCACCGCACCACGGAAGGACCAACTTGGTCCCTGATCAAATAGTCAAGGGACCAAATTGGTTCTCCTGTTTAGTCTGGGACTAAATTGGTCCTTCATAAATAGTTGAGGGACCAATTTGGTCTTAAACCCTATTTTATTCTTCCATTTCGATTTACACTTCATTATGTATACATCATAATAATGCATGATTTAGGAGTACGATTTGCCCAATGTTAGATAAAAATTCCCTCTTGCTAATATTTTTTTTTTCCAATGCGTTCCCTAAAGTGCCAATTTTTTATAAGCATAGATTTCCACTTCATTTGTCTTCTCAAGGCTGCTTAGTGATTTTTAGCAATAATAAACACAAGCATATGCATAGAAAGATGAAGATATAGATGAAAATATACATTGGCATGCATATATGTGGGCATGCAAATGTATAAACAGATATAATATCGTTGACACACTATTTGTAATAATGGATTGATCAAAAAATTCTAAATTATAGCATGGCTATGTCAAGAATGAACAAATTATGATAAGTTTAAAAATCTTAGATCTATTATAGAGAAGGATGAAGATATGGATGAAAATATAACTCCTAAAATTAAACAAGATGGTTAAAATGGATAAGTATATTCAGAGTATCATGCGATTAGACAATACCATAAAATATATTTATCAATGATAAATAGCGCACCATAGTACAAAGATCCTCATGGAGCCAATGACACATAGCACATAATGCAATACATGTTATTATGACACAAAATATTGAAAAAAAAAACATGGATAACAAATAATAATAAAGGTAGCTAATAATAAAACATGTATGTTAGAAAATTTAAAATGACAATATATTTCAAAAGAATGAATTTCTATTAAGTAGCAATTATCAGACTATAATATAAAATTAGAAATACATATAATTTAAAAAAAAATTCAAAGTGGGTGAAAATACAATTCAAGATAGTTAAATAACAAATTCAACATTGAAGGAGAAAACAAGTGCATTTGTTGAAGCCATGTCAGGGCCTTCCCCTTCATCAATAGGCGAGAGTGAGATCGTTGATGAGACCAAATTCAACGTACAATGTCCTTAACGCCCTAGAGTCTCAGCCAAGAAAGAAGGTGCCAGAAGAGACTCAAGTAAAAATACTCAATACTTAAGAGTCAAACTTGAGAGAGATGAAGCTTGGAAAGGCTTCAAAAATCTAAATGTTCGATTGTATAGAGTTAAAAATAAATAAATAAATCGAGATACAAAACCTATAAGGATACGAAAAATGAAGACGTTCTGGTTAGAGATAACTCAATGCCTTAATGAACTCTAATAAACTTTAATTGCAATAAAATAAAACTAAGAAATTTATAATAAATAATATAAGCTAAATTTTAGCCCTAAATTATAAAATTTAAAAGACACATGTCATGAGGTATTTGTGCTATGCATTATTGTTGTGTATGGCATAAATGACAAGCACTATTTTCAACTCCCATGTTGTGACAAGCAAATCGTGCATTGGATGCACTTTGTTGTGCTATGACATATGCCATGGCGTGCACTATTTTGTGATATTGAGATGTGTGTCATTGAGACTTATGAATAGTACCTCAGAAGTTAAGGTTGTAATTAAGATGGAATATTACATGGTCTTGAGTGCTCAAAACATTCAAAAAACACATTGATAGTTAAGGCCTATTTGGCACCATTTTTTATTTATTTTTATTTTATTTTTGAAAATTAGGACAAAACATAATTGGTTAGAATTTCGTAAGTCTTTTGGAAAAAATAATTTATTCTTAAAAATACCCAAAATAACTTTTAATGGTTTTCATTATTTTTAAAATAAACACTCTCAAGCACCCAAACTCATTCACCACACTAGCAGACAACCTCATGCAAAGCTTGTGACATCTTCATCTAGTCTACCAATACCTTCAATTACAATGCCGCCACTCTCTTCCTATTCACAAAATAAATTAACTCAAGCAACATTCAATAAAATCGAAACCAAATATAACTTATATGTAGGATGACACATATTTTTATTTCATATCAAACATAAATAAAATAAGTAAAAAATACCTTCCTTATTTAAGAAAATAAGATATAATTTAATTAAAAAAATCTTGAGCATTATCAATTTTAATTTTAACATAGGCATCAAATTGGACTTTTACCATGAAGATATAAATTGAAAGAAAAAGACAAACACTTAATTTTTGTTTAATAAGATAAACATGTATCATCAAAGTGCAATAATAGCTTCAAAACTATTGAGGAGGTACCCAAATATCAGAGTGAATTATCATGAAAGGAGTAGAGGATTTGATTCACTTTCAAGAAAGGGGACTACAATAACAATAACAACAACAACAAACCTTTATCCCACTATGCGGAGTCGATTACATTAATCCTTTTCTCCATTGTCCTATCATGCGTTAAATTCTCATTTAACTCTAATAAACTAAGGTCATTTTGTATACATCCAAACTAAGGTCTGTTAAGAATCTTTTGAAAAGGGTTATAAAGACGAGAAAATAACTTTTGAAAAGTCTGATGTATAAATATTTTTCAAAAATTCAAATAACAAGAACTTTATCTAGTCACCACACTCTAACAACTCTGATTCTCAAATAACTTTTTCACCACAAAACTTTCTGAAAAACAGACAAAAAAATGATACCCAAACAAAGCTATTTTACTTTCTGGCTGCTTTCTAAAAAAGCAAAACCACCAGAAAGTTGTCCCAAACGCACCCTAAATCTTGTTTGGTCTATCTCTATCTTTCTTAACATAAGGCATAACTAATACATCTACTCTCCTAAGTCATCTGACGGCCGACATGTTATGTGGCCAAACAATCTAAGGCGACTCTAATCTTATCTGTAACTAGAACTACTCCAACATTATCATGTATATATCCATTTCACATTTTAACTCTAAGAGTAAAGCCATTCATCCACCTGCACATCCTCATCTCTGCAACACCGCACTTAATTTTATGCTTCTCTTTTATTGGCCAACATTTTGCATCGTAAATCATTGCAAGTATTACCACCATCTTATAAGAATTTCCAATAAGACTATGCAATACTTTTCTATCACAAAATAGGCCAAATGCATTCCTCCATTTCAACCATCCAACTTGAATTCTACTAATAACATCCCCATCTATTTCACGATCATTTTGAACAATAGACCCGAGATAATCTAAAATGTTCACTTTTTTATAATGACTTGATCACCCAATGTCACAACTCCATCATTAGATCTTCTACAACTAAAATTACAGTCCACTTATTCAGTTTTAGATCTACTTAAATGAAAACCTTTTGACTCTAAGGTTGACCTCCATAATTCAAGTTTCTCTTAAACTCCCTCTCTAATCTTATCAACAAGAAGAATATCATCAGCAAAAAGCATACACAAAGGTACATCCTCCTATAAATGCCTAGTAAGAACATTCATAACTAAAGCAAATAGATACAGGCTTAAAGCGGATACTTTATTTAATCCAATTGAAATAAATAAATATATATATATATATATATGGTCAATCCTCCTCGTGTTTGAACCCAAGTAACCGCTCTAGTATACATATCCTTAATAACTTAAATATAACTAATACTAACTCATTTCTTTTCTAAACTCTCCAAAGCACTTCTCTTGGAACTTTATCATATGTTTTCTCTAAATCAACAAATACCATATGTAGATCCTCCTTACTTTCTCTATACTTCTTCATTAAACATCACAATAAATGTATAGCATCCTTAGTAGACCTACCCATCATGAAACCAAATTGGTTTTGAGAAACTTTTGTATCACATTGTAACCTATGCTCAATTACTCTCTTCCATAATTTTAATATACAACACATTAACTTAATTCTTCTATAATTTGCACACTCTTGTGTATCACATTTATTCTTAAAAATAAGAACCAGTAAACTCCATCTCTCCTGATCTGATATTTTTTTAGTCTTTAAAATAACATTAAAAAGATTAGTAAGCCAAATAATTTCTTGATCTCCTAAATATTCTCACATTTCTATTGGAATATCAGTTGGTCCTACTGCTTTTCTACATTTCATTTTCTTTAAAGCCTCTTCAACTTCAATTTTATTAATTCAATGATAAAAACAAATTTCTCTATTTTCAGGAAAAAAACCTAATAGGATAATTATCAATTTCACAAGTCTAACAATAGAAGTAGTTGATGTCAACATTTATAAAAAAAAGTAAAAATATACATTATAGGAATTTAAAAGAGGGATGCCCTAGTGTATAATGATAATCCCAAATGGTGCCTTTATTTAGAATAAAAATGAAGAAGTAGAATAAGTTATTATTATCTTCAAATAGGTATAACTTATCATTTTATCTAGCTTGCCCAATCTCTTCCTTGCAGTGAGATCCTAAAATAAATAATTATTAAAAAATGCTTCCTTGCAATTATGGTTTTTGCTGAGTTTATAATTAAATAGATGATTTACTTTTTGATAGATAACGTATAGCACACTATTAAGAGTAAATGTTGAAGATATAAGAATATTCCCTTAATTTGCAACAATAATTAAAGAGCCATTAGTTACTTTTATTTTTTCTTATCGAGACAAGGATTGGAAATTATTGTCAATGTTTATCATGTGATTGGTGACTCCAACAATTATAATCCAAGTTTTAATAATACTATTTAAGACATTAAAATACAAAAATTAGAATTTGTATCATTTTGAGCTAGAAAGTATGATCCAAAAAAATTTTCAAGGGAATTGAGGAATGTTTCTTAACTTGTCAATTTCTTCTAATTAATCCCTTCTTTTTAAATAAAAAAATAAAGTCTGCCCTTTTTATTGGCCTCTTTTGTTTCCACCATAACCTTAGGCTTTCTCTAGAGTTCTCAATATTTCTCACTGATATGCTCCTTTTTCTAATAGTATTTTCAATAATTCTTGTCTTTTTTAGAAAAAATTTAGTGGCAACAAGTCTCTTATATTAAAGTTCTTTGATTGTCATGCCCGAAGTTTAATAGTTGGCAGTGTCAAACATTGTCATTCTTCTTCTTTCTTCTATACATTTTAATGATAGGATCTCAATTAGGGATATTAGGCTTTTTATGCTCAAGATTCAAATATTACTTGGTCAAAATCATTATGGATCATGTAAAAAACTCAAAAACCATTTTTCTTTCTACAAATTGTTTGAGAACCATTGCATTATCATCACGCTCCAACTTGAGACCATGATAATAATTAACTTAGGCAATAAGCTTTCATTGTAAAGAAATATTCAATGATAGATAGATTACCTTACACAATTGTTGATAGTTTTGCCTTGATCTCATAAGATTAGAGTGACATCTTTAATGTTTTAAGTCTACTTAATAACTTCCCAAATGTCTTTTGTGATTGTTAAAAAGCATGTATGATCCACTAATTTTTGGCATCATGGTGTTCCATTACTCTGATATAATCATGAAATATGCTTCATCCGAAAGTACAAACTTTGAATATTTCAGACAGAACAAGTCAACAAGATTATAAATTGTTTACTTCCCTTTCAAAAAAGTCTTTACTATTTAAGATCACTTCCATTGAAACAATATGAGGTTTGTAGCCATTGAAATTTTCCTTTATCCTAGTTTTCGTCATTCATGAAAATCAAGTCAAAAAAAAAAAAGGCAAAAAAAAAAAAATTTGATTGCTTGGATATCATATAGAAAAGAAATGACTAGAAAACTTGCTTTATTTATTACCATAATAACTATTTATACCTACAAATTGCAAATAATTTAAAAATTATAAATGTTGCCCAAAACTTCCTATCTTAGCTAGTGGGAAGAGGGAGCAATTCATGACACTCACTTTTCCATGTTAAGCATATGAATCCATTGCACTCCTTTTTCCTATGTTAAACACATGAATATGTGGCACTCCTATTTTCATGTTAAGCACATGAATTTGTAATATATTTTCTTTATGTAACACATGAATCTGTGACTCCTTTCATTCTCTATTTAACAATCCTAATACTTTGAATAATAATCATAAAATAATTTCAGTTTACAACTTTTGTTGGAGAGTCTCATGTATTTGCGGATCTATAACTACTAATCAATCTTTAGAAGATAAAATTCTTAAGTTGATGATGATTGCTAAAAACTTCAATATCGGAAGACTCCTGCAAAAAGGAAACTTCCAGTATTGAATAAAAATGCAACCAAATATGTTCTTACTCAAACTGCCATTTGTTCAACATAATTTTCTATCCTAATAGTTACTTTTAATGTCAAATGGCTACCTTAAAGTGGATAAAGCAACCAAATTAGACCCAATTCCTGTTGAATCAATCAGTTCGGCCTAGATCAACTTGGTGTGACAAGAAATAGTCACCAAATGCAACCAACTTCAATAGCTAACAAGATGCAACCGAAGTCAAGAACCCAATCCTACAAAACTTTGGAGATTCATAAAAAAAGATCAAAACAAGTATCAAATGTAGAACTATATCACATTGGAATATTATGCTTGAGCATACATTTTGATTGATCATTTTCTCCCTGGTACCAAGGATTTTTGTGAAGGAAGGTTTATTGAGTCATTTGACCTCCGAATTTAGTGAGTAAAGTACGAATTACACAGGGAAACTTCCATGACAATTATAACCCTAATTTACTCAATTACTTCTTTTCCCTCTCCAACATTACACTTAGTTTCATAAAGTCGTTCTGTTGACCTTCAGCTCATCCATCCATCTCATTTCCCCATGGCCCACCTTACTTGGAAATCTTCTAGTTGAATGAAAAGGGTGAAAGTAGAAAAGGGCAATGGAAACTTGAATAGTTCAAGAAGAGAAGAGACATCAAGAAGAAGTATTAACTAGTGGTCCAATCAGAAATCTCCACATCTCATAACTGCATAAGTTTCAACCACAGGCATAGGAAGCGACCATGAAAAAAAGTATATTTCCTGTTTTCCTGAAGGCTCTTAAATTACTTATACATTGGCTATAATGCCCGATAAGCCTAGTTAAAGAACCTCACAATCAAGCTAGTGGGGTTAGTAGTTAGAGAAGACTATTTCTCCAGGATGCAGATTCAAGCCACATATTTTGAAATTTATAGCTCACTATTTTCAAGAAAAAGGTGTTATAAAAATGACAGATTAAAAAATTAATTAATGTACACTGCTACTGTATGGTAGTTTCATCTTTCAAGTGAATGATATAGTCTGATAATTATCAGCCGCAGTATTACAAAACATATAAAATTGAAAAAATGCATTGTAATAATTGTGTGAAAAGTAAAATTAGCAAAGCACTCAAACTTCTTAAGAGAGAAGTAAATGATTGGGGCTAAGGAAAGCTAGAAATAAGAGCAAATAAAATGCAGAAAATTTGTGAGTGCAGATCATGTAACTGCACAATGCATGTGATATTAATTGCCATCTTTTAGATGTTACCTTGATTCCAAAGGCAGAATAACACAGAAATACAAAACTACCTTATTATTTTCCGCTAATGTTAACACACTAAGTTGCTTCAACTTGCGAACTTGATCTGGCAGTAAAGCTGGAAGACAACTAGAATTACCTGTAAGACAAATTTTAGAAATTTTCAAAATATATCCCAACACAAAGAATCAACAAAAACAAAACCTTTCTAGCCATAATTCTTCATTAGCAAAATCCATTCAAATAGCAGGTATCAAGAAAATGAAATTTAGTTAGAAGTCTTTCACTAAGGCTATTTTGGGATTGAAGTGAAGGAAATCAAATGAAATCAAAACAAGTTATAAGATGATTATGAATCTTTATCATTGATTTGAATTTTTCAACATTTATTCCATCTCCTTTCACTTAAGCTTCAAGCATACAAACACAACCTAAAACATTTTGGAAAGTAATTTGCACACATAATTCTCAACTAAATATATAAGATGATTGTAAGTGATGATTGATGATGGACTAGCAAGGGTAAAGGAAAGCTTTAACAGAGGCAAATAAATTATTCTTGACCATTTTGACAACACATTATGCAAATAAGAATCTATAAACAAAACTTCAAAATGTGGTGAAGATTACCTTCTAGAAGTAGTATAAACAAATATGTCAATTAAATCTACCGTAATAAAAAAAAATTCAGGATTTTGCTTCATTGAACATATCATAAATCAATCAAAAAAGTCTATTAAGGATCTGATCTTTTTGGTGATATCTCAGGTGATCTATTATCTTCCGCTCCATTTGGTACAGCCATTCTATTGTTTGCCTTTGAAAACATGTTTTGGTTTAAGAAAAATGTGTGTAGAAATCCCCAACCCGCATATACATTCTCACTACAAGCAATAACACATCATAGCGATACGGAACAAAGGATTAATAAAGAATGATCAACACCCCACAATACAAAATAAGACAAAAAAAAAGGTTCAATTGTTAGGAGTACTATAAAGACCGCCCACTTTTAATTAAAAGTGATTAAAATTTTAAGCAAATAAATTTAAATTAAACAAAACACACAATTCTTATGTACTTACATATCTAACACCAAAAATTGAGTATTAACATAAATAATATCTAAACCTTTACTATCACATAAATACCACTTTAATATCATATAAAAATATAACACTATCACAAACTTTTAAAAGTAAAATACACCTTCTCATGCATAGGCCTTATTTAAAATTGCACAATAAAAAACCCGTCTTAATGTGTTTTCGAAAAACTCACAATGAGGCGTACACCTCAAAGCCGGCCTTACTGCAATTTTTGTGAAATGTGCACTTCTAAATATAGGTTTTTTAAATCAAATCAAACATAAATTTTAATTATCCAAATGACATGCATGGCCTAACACGCATGCAACAAATCTTAAGATAAATATTACCCAAGTGCCTTTCCTCTCGTTTTCTCTCTACTCCTCAAGTACAACGTAGGCCACTGCTACTACCATCATGACTTGTGATTTTTTACTTTAATATTGGATAATTGGAGTAGAGAAAAAAATTTTATTATATTAAATTTATTTTGAATTGTTATGTCATTTGTTCTTGTTTTTAATATTTTAAATTATTTTGATATTTGTATAATACTTTTTACTTCATGATTTAAATCAAGATGTTAATATGTTACTTGATGGTTTGTGTAATTCATTATTTCATACTATATTAGAATGTTAATATGCTATATTTTAAATATGTCAATAGGTTAGGAGTTTAATATCTTATTATTTTGTACTTTGATGTTTGCACAACTTACTTTATGCAATTTGTTGATTCCAAAGCTTACACCTTGCCTCAGGGACAAAAAATGTCTTAATACCAAATTGCACAATTTTAAATTTTGTGCATAGAAAAGTGTTATATATATATAAATATTAAACTTTAGGTGCTAGATATGTAAATGCATAAGGATTGCGTAGTATGTATGTAAATCTTCCTTAAAATAAAAGTATTCAAATTCAAATTAAAATTAAAAGCTAAAGAAATATAGTATTGTAATGCATAATTAACTATTTAATAAAGTTACCATCATGACTTGTGATTTTTTACTTTGATATTGGATAATTGGAGTGGAGGAAAAAAATTTATTTTGAATTGTTATGTCATTTGTTCTTATTTTTAATAGTTTTTATTATTTTGATATTTGTATAATACTTTCTACTTCATGATTTAAATCAAGATGTTAATATGTTACTTGATAATTTGCATAATTCATTATTTCATACTATATTAGAATGTTAATATGTTATATTTTAATAAGTCAATAGGTTAGGAGTTTAATATATTACTTTTGTACTTTGATGTTTGTACAACTTCTTACTTTATGCAATTTGTTGATTCTATAGCTTACAACTCGCCTCAGGGATAAAAAAATGTCTTAATACCCAATTGCAAAATTTAAACTTTGTACATAGAAAAGTGTTATTTATATATAAGTATTAAACTTTAGGTGCTAGATATGTAAATGCATAAGGATTGTCCTTAACATAAAAGTATTCAAATTCAAATTAAAAGCTAAAGACATATACTATTATAACTATTAAATAAAAGAGTTGAACATTCTGTTTAGGAGCTTCTTTTTTTTTTTTTTTTGCTTTTGCTATTAAATGAATTTAAAGGTTAATATAGAAAATTTTAAATTCAAATTTAAAATAATAGCATACATGATGTAATAGGTAAATATTAAATTAAATAGTTGAAAATTCTAGTTTTAATTCAACTTTAAAAATAACTAGATGTATTATTATAAGTGTTAAGTCTAAATAAAAATTTCAAATTTTCAAAATCAAAATTACGTCATGTGTCATGTTCAGATTTAAAAGTAATGAATTCATAGTAAAGCATTAAATAAGAATTATAATTTCCATAAATTATAATTGTGTTCTATGTCATGTGATATTTAGCACTTACATATATTTGAATTAAAAATTAGGGGTAATTTCATTTAATGTCTTCTTTGATATAATATTATGTTATTTATGATAAAAAATGCTTAGTTTGATGGTATCACATTGAAATAATTTAAATAGCATTCGTGGACAAGATTAGTGTAATCTAAATAACAACCAAATTGAATGCTATCTGAATTATATCAACCTTAATGGTTTGGAAAAAAGCAAAAACAAAAATAAAGATCACAATCACCATTAATCATTCTAAGTAGCACTCATTTTTTAAGTAAAATGACATTAAACCAAGCCACAATGTTTGAAAGAGAACATTATTAACAGACCCTTAAAATCATTGGCATGTATCATGTGACAGCTATAACATGCACTGAGTGTAACCTCCCTAAATAATGTACTCTAGTGTGTGTGTGTGTGTGTGTGTGTGTGTGTCCCACATCTTCAAATTACAAAAATTCAGTTTATACTTTATAGATTAAAGTTGTACCAAGATTTTAGCCAGATTGGGCAACAAAAAGATAGAATTACCTTATAGAAAGAAAAAAAAATTAAGAAAGCCTGAAATCCCATCAATCATTCTAGTTAGCATTGTGACCTTACATAGAATAACATTTAATTAAACAAAAATAGAATAGACTGCACTAATATTCAGAAAAAAAATGTATCTAATTTACATTGAAACAGAAAAACAAAAAACAAAAAAAAAAACAAAAGATAGTCTACAACTCGTTTGAAATTTTACATTCCCCAATCATGCCCATTTATCAATATATTGTTCATCAAACAATATATTATACTATCATTGCCACTTTCTTCCATATCAACTCCAAGCCACATAAGCTTTCACTAAATAAAATCTTTTTTTACATTGAAAGCCAATCTTCATTTGTGAATGGAGCTCACCAATGTATGTTTGATATAGGATGTCATGAAAACTAATTGATGAAGCATGGATGTCTCTTGAGTCATCGAAATATATATCAAGCGCCAGAAAGCAATATAACTTGTTTTACCCCCTCCTTAATGAAGTTTCTAATCTTTGCCCACAACCAAAACATAACCCTATACTGACAATATCAATACACCAAAAATTATTGCATCATCTTCAATTGAGATGCAGGTGTCAAAATCAGAACTTTTTTCCAAATAATGAAAACCATGGGGAAGTGGCCCAACAACCCCATTCTAACCTCCAAATTTCCAATACATACAACAAAATTTCATACCTGCAGCATAGTCATATTTATTCTGCATCTAATCAACTCACTAGGTTTGCCATAAGAAAAATGTTCTGTCCCCAGAGAAGTGCTCCATAAGTGAAAAAGAAGAAAACACCTTGGAAGGAGTTGTTGAAATAAGGCATAATTCTTTTCATTTTCCACTTCGACCATCCCTTGTCAACACTTTGATGATTAGCCTAATAATCTAATAAAAAGCTATTTAAAATATGATACTGTACTGTATGGAAACCATATGATAATATATCAGATATAGATAACTCATAATTAGCCAGAGCAAGGAAAAAACTGAGATAAAATTTCCAAAATCCATCTTGGGTAAGAAGGGTATAACACTAAATATATCAATTTGCATATTTTCAACAAAATGAAAAAAATCTGTTATCAATTTTCTTTTCTGTTTTCATGAATTTAAGTTGTTTCCATTTCGACAATAGCTCCCACTATAGTAAATTACTCCAGAGTGAAAATTTCCTATTTCATACTTTTTATGACATCATTCTAGTGCACAAGTTGATGCTAAGACAGTGAAGTAGAAACATTCTTAATCATTATAAGAATTGAATATACATATTCTATTCAGTCACAGACCATGACATTCAGGAGAACAAAATTTCTTGATAGAAATTCACGTTTAACTACTTAACGGAAAAAGTGTGCAGGTTTGATCTAGCAGAATCCTTGAGCAACTAAAATACTAAAGCAATCAAATTTCATCTTCCACAGAAAGCAGAATAATGCAGAATCTATTATCAATGAGTGGATGCCAAAAAATTGAAGAGATTTTCCTTGGCATCTCATTAAGCACTCGAAATAGAAGAATATTTTAAGATGAAAATACACCGAGAGAGCAGAAACTCACTCTTGTAATCAGTCCAAGTACCATAGGCAAACAATCGAAGCAAGTCAAGAGAACTGGAATATTGAGTCCCTTCAAGCTACATTGGAATATAAAACATCTTAGATGTCTACACTTATTCAACTAAAAACTCATCAAAAGCAAAGACGGCAGGGGACCATCGTATATAAGAGCTTAAATTAACTCCATCACTCACAAAACACAGATACACAAATGATCCGAACCGAAACACAAAAAGAGAGAACCAAAGATGACAAAGCAATACAGTTCAAGGCATCACCGTGCAGAGATTGGGAACGGAGAGAATCTCAGAGAACGCGAAGAGCGACGGATGCGACGTCGCCTCGATTAGAAGAGTCGCAAGAGACGCCCCTTCATGATTTCCCGCCTGCTTCACGAATTGCTCGATGACCTCCGCCTGCTGCTGCTCAATATCCATATCCGGACGACCAACTCTTGCTCCTTCGATCACCCCGCTTCTGCGCAGTGATTTCTTCCGGTTCGAAAAAAATTTCAATACGCTAACTAAGTGCTACGTAGAAAACGAGATCAAACGAGATGGACCATTTCCTCGGTAGAGAAATAAAACGAAATAATGGAGTTAGGGTTTTGCCGTATGCTTCGGGGAAAAACTCGCTAGGAACTTCCACCGGAGACGCTCAGGATTTTGCCCGTGGGTGGCGCTTAAATGAAAAGACAATAGGTTTAGTACTAATTTTACTAATCTAAAATATAAACAAAGTTGGGTCATGACCTCGATGCACTAAGAGGACGTTTTATTTGCAATATTTATAATATACTATTAATGAATTAAATGTATGAATTTTAAAAATTTGACTATTTAATTTATTGCATTTTAAATAAAATCTAATTCAATCATCAATTTAAAACTCATCCTCTAAATTCATGTTTTATGTATTTAAAATTTATAAATCTTAGATGACTTTTAAATACATTATAAATTTTCAATCAATAACTATCACAAGTCATCATTGTTGGCTTTATATTAAATTTATTTATATAATTCTAAACTCAAAAAAAATCTCTTCAATTATAATTTTAATTAATCTTCTATGTAATTATTGAAACTATTTTTTATTATTTTTGAGATTAAATCATACAATTATTGAAACTATTTTTAAGTGATTGTAATATAAATTTTAATTACACAATTGCTCCCTTTATCTCATCTATAATCTCCTTAATAACGTCTTCTAATTAGTTATATATTTTCAATGTATGTTGTTAATCATGCTTTCTATGCATAAAGTTTTAAAGGTAAACTATAATGAATGAAACATTTGTTATTTATATGTAAGATCAATGACATCTTCAACAAAAAAAATAATGTTTTGTACCATCAATGTTTTGTTCCATTTTTCTATAAACGTATAATCAACTTGCACATCTATATTCCACTCTCCTTGATATAACATACGAATGATGATGCTTTTTATAGAAAAAATTTCTTTTATAGATAACTTTACCATTCTTTAAGCATATTTTGAACATGAACTATACCATATTTGAACATTAGGTCAATAATTGAACCATGATTAAACATATTTTATCTATGACTAAACTATGCTTGAAGACATGATTATACCTTATTTAGAATATATAATAAAAACATGTGCTCATTTATGTTTTAATTTTTATTAAAACTATGATTGGACAATGCTCAAAAAGGTTCAAGATTGCAAGAATAACATAATTTTTTATACTCTCAAATGTTTGATTATGATTCAAATAAAATTCAAACATAGCTTGTGCACTAACAAGCATCAAAATACATTATTTGACACTCTTTCTAACTTTGTGTTAGATATTCGTTAAAATGATCTAATATATAATATATGATAGAAACATCAAAGAAATAGTACTCACGTATGCTCAAATCGTGATTAAGAAAAGAAATATCCAAATTCACAAGTGTGATCCTTGTTGGATGTAGAAAGTTAGACGAAGATGAGATGATAGTGATGAAGAAGGATATACAATGAGTAGGGGTGTAAGTGAGCCAAGCTGGCTCGTGAGCCGACTCAAACTCGACTCGTTATAAAACTCATGAGTCGGGCTTATCAAGTTTTGAGCTCGAGCAGCAATTTGAGTAATAATATCTAAAGTTCGGTTTTCAAAGCTTAATAGTCTACTCGTTGTGGGATTATACGATTTAGCTATTCACCTATTCCTATTCCTATCTCCTGAGTTTCCCAACTCTCGACTTTTCGACTTCATGTTCGGCATTAAGCCCTAAAATGGGAAGTGGTAGTGCAGTGGCTTTCCCTCTCCATTGTTCTTGCACTGCAACCATCCTCCAGAAACTGCTAAAAGCGATTCTTGATAGCCAAACTCCTCCTTTCTTCTTCGTGCTCCACTTCGATTGTAGACAGTCGCTTCTAGGAGCGGCCACTTCTCGCAAAATAAATGATCGCCACCACCACACAGCCGATAAAGGAAATCTTGCTCAAGAGTCTGGATAGACAAACTTTGGTGGTTTGGTTTGGTATCTTTGGCTTATTCTTTATTTCTTCCTTGCATAAATGATTGGTAATATTATGCTTCTTCTTTATGATAAATCAGATTGGTATGATTGTGTGAATATGGTTTGGAGTTTAGGGTTGTTGGTATGAAGTTACTTTTAGAACAGCGATTTGGTTAAACCGGTTAAACCCTAAACCGAATCGATTTGATAACTTTTGCTCTGATTGAAGTTCTCTTTTATGTGTTAAGTTGATTTCTTCATAGTTTTTTCATAAACAATAATGAATAGTTATATTCAAATACCGATTAAGGGATTTTTTACCGATGAAATTGAGGGCAAGTAGTTTTATGCATTTCATATTAGATATGCATTGGTTGATTTTATTGTTCAGGTAATGTGCTTATATTTTAGTTGTGGTGGTCTGATGGATGATGGAGGCTTATATGAGATACTTTCAGATTGTTGATCCAATGGTTTTAGTTGTAATAGTTATGGGCATTGATACTTAACATTGCTGAATTATGTCATGTAACATATCTTCTTGAATATGTTTTTTTACTGCTATTAATTATGTTATTGCTATATTAAGCACTGGTTCATTGTTGATTGTTGCGTGATGTATGAAGATGTTAAGAGATTGTGTGATGTATGAAGATGTGAAGGGATTGTATTATGTTCAAGGTTATTATCTCTGCACTGATCCCTTAGATAGAGCTTAGCCCTTAAGCTGATTTCAAAGCAACGCTAGCACATTAAGCTTATTTAATTTGTCATTCAGGATTTCAAGTTAGCCAAAGCAAGACCACAAGTTTTAAATTTTTTTTTCACTCTCTTCTTGAAAAGTAGACTTCAAACTTTTTTGATTCTCCTATTTAACATATGCCCTATTCAATCGACTCAAGAAAATGTGTCAATGTTGTAGCCAAAGTGCCAAACTAAAATTTTGAGTGATGCTTCCTTTATTTATGATCAATTTTTCATGAACAATTTTTCATGCACAAACTTTTTTTAACTTAAGCCTATACATGTCTTAAGCAAATTATTCTTTCTTTTCCTATGGAATTTGATGTATCATGTACGGTGATCATATGTATCGTGTATTTAGAATGTTTTGAATGTCCTTGAAAAAAAAGTGGAATAATAAGTATTAATATGTAAAGACTGTTGCTCTTTTGATATAAAAACTTGGGTTCAAAGAATATACAATCGATTAGAAAGCTGAGGCTGAGTTGTAGAGTTATAATTTAACAATCAATTCCCTGTATTTTATCTTATTGTGCTTATTGTTCTTTCATCCAAAAGCATCATTGGATTGGGTAAATATGAAGGTAAATATCATCTGAACGTATATCGTGTACCTCACAAAGAATAGGATGTGAATATTTTTTTTTTCATATGGAATTATATCATGCTCCTTGATGAATCCATGATCATGGAGATTTTATCTCTTTATCCCTTTTCGATGAAATATGATTTAGACTCCTGCTGTGTTTCTAATTTTTCATGCACAAAATTCTTGTGGTTTGTTGGTGAAGGTATGAGTAATCAAACAAACTATTAAGCACTGGTTCATTGTTGATTGTTGCGTGATGTATGAAGATGTTAAGATATTGTGTGATGTATGAAGATGTGAAGGGATTGTATTATGTTCAAGGTTATTATCTCTGCATTGATCCCTTAGATAGAGCTTAGCCCTTAAGGCGATTTCAAAAGCAACACATTAAGCTTATTTAATTTGTCATTCAGTATTTCAAGTTAGCCAAAGCAAGACAACAAGTTTTTAATTTTTTTTCACTCTCTTCTTGAAAGTAGACTTCAAACTTTTTTGATTCTCCTATTTAACATATGTCCTATTCAATCGACTCAAGAAAATGTGTCAATGTTGTAGCCAAAGTGCCAAAATAAAATTTTGAGTGATGCTTTCTTTATTTATGATCAGTTTTTCATGAATAATTTTTCATGCACAAACTTTTTTTAACTTAAGCCTATACATGTCTTAAGCAAATTATTCTTTCTTTTCCCATGGAATTTGATGTATCATGTACGGTGATCATATATATCGTGTATTTAGAATGTTTTGAATGTCCTTGAAAAAAAAGTGGAATAATAAGTATTAATATGTAAAGACTGTTGCTCTTTTGATATAAAAACTTGGGTTCAAAGAATATACAATCGATTGGAAAGCTGAGGCTGAGTTGTAGAGTTATAATTTAACAACTAATTCCTTGTATTTTATCTTATTGTGCTTATTGTTCTTTCATCCAAAAGCATCATTGGATTGGGTAAATATGAAGGTAAATATCATTTGAACGTATATTGTGTTCCTCACAAAGAATAAGATGTGAATATTTTTTTTTTTCATATGGTATTATATCATGCTCCTTGATGAATCCATGATCATGGATATTTTATCTCTTTATCCCTTTTCGATGAAATATGATTTAGACTCCTGCTGTGTTTCTAATTTTTCATGCACAAAATTCTTGTGGTTTGTTGGTGAAGGTATGAGTATTCAAGCATGATTATATTTCGTATTTTTTATGATTACATTTCATTCATATTGGCTTTCATTGATTCAAGAGAGCATAACTTTCAATCTTTTATTAAAGGGTTTGGAATTTGTTAAAGATTTTTATGTGATTATTATAGTTTTTGTGAGATTATATTTTTCCTATCTTGGTTCTCTAAGATTTATTGTTAAGAGATATACTACTTTTTTTTTTTTACTTTTATGAAATATTTAGGTTTCAATGGAAAGAGTTGTTGAAGTTAATGTTAATGACTCAAATGATGTTGGGAACGAAAATTTTGAGGAGCATGCTTAATTTCATTTGGATGATCAATAAAATCTTATTAGTATTACTTACTTTGCGATTACAGATGAGCACTATGATGATGATAATGATAATAAGAATGATGGTGATGAAGAGAATGTTGATAATGACAATGAAGAGATTGATGTGAAAAATAAAAATGAAAATGTAATAGGAAGAAAGAAAGAAAGAAGGCATCAAATATTTGAGAAGAGTTCAAAGAAGTAATTCTTTTAGATGATCAGAGGAAGGGGGAATGTATGCATTGCAAAAAGAAGCTTGCTCTAGGAAATATAAGTGCTACCACCTAATTTAGAAGACATCTAGAGTGTTGTGTTCCTAGAATTTGCACTTTAAAGAAACAAAAATTGTTATCTTTTTAACCAACTGATAATAACAATGGAAGGCTCCAAACAGCTGAAGATGACGGTGTTTTAACTACGTTAAGATATGATCATGAGAAAGTTAGAGAGATTATTGCACATTATATTTTGATCAATGAGAAGCCTTTTTCAATTGTCGAGGAATTTGGGTTTAATCTTGTTTTAAAGTCGATGTCTCCTTATTTTAAGAGGTATTCTAGAGTTACTGCATGAAATGATGTTATGTTGGTGTATGAAAAAGAGAAAAAAAAAATCTTAGAAACTCATTGAAAAAATATAAATAGAATCACCTTTATGAGAGACATATGAAAGTAAACAAATCAGAGGATATCTTACATGGTTGTGATAGCACGTTATGTTGATACTTGTTAGAGGTTACAAAAACGTGTTTTAAATTTTTTGCATTTAACTCCTCCACATACTGCAACTGAAATTATGGATACATTCTATAAGAGGGTCTACTTACTTTCTTGGTTGTTGTTGGAAGAGGGTCTATGATATTTGGACCTTTGGTTGGCTATGTGGCTTTGTTATTGACTGTTTATATAACTATCGGTGGCAAGAATTGGAGCTTTGTAGGCAGTTATTCTTTGTCGGAATGATTTATTCGAGGACCCGAGGTAAGTTGGCTATCATAGCTTTGATGTTTTCTTCCTTCTTCTCTTTGGCTAGTTGCACTATATATGATTATAACCCTTCTATTGAAGTTAGTTGGCTATGTGAAGTAATTTTGTTGCTACATTTCTGCTGTGGTGCATTGATATTTTCCTCTTTGTGGAGGTGACTTGGTTGCTGCTCCTATTGGAATTAGAACTTTCCTGATTGTTTATGGAGGAGAGCTATTTTATTTTTTTGGTGGTGGCTTTGTTGGCCGATTTGTATATTCTTGGCGGTTTGGTTGGCTATGCTATGTTTTCGATTGTTGATGGAAGAGAGTCTATTGATCATGTTTGCTTTCATAATTATTGTTGAAGGGAGGATCTATATGTTTTGTCATTTGGTTGGTAGGTGAACCCTTCTATTGAAGTTTGGATGCTCACAGATTTTGTTGCTCTTGAGATGATTTTGGGTTGGCTGAGTCTGAGCTTTTTCTGAAACTTTCCTTACTTTGCTCTTTACTTATTGCTGTTATTCTGTCTCAGTTTTTGTTGTTGTTGCTGCTGCTATTCTGTCTTGGTAGTTTTTTTTCTTCCTTTTAGACCCTATATTGAGCTGTTATTATTGTATTATTGTTGGCTTTGTGGTCGATTTGTTGATTTCTAAGGCATCTTGCTAGCATCCCTTTCGGGTTGCTACTGTTATTGTTGTTCTGCCTTGGTTGTTTTTTTTCTGTCTTGGTAGTTTAGGGTTGTTACCGATGTTGTTGTGCTGTCTTGGTTGTTTTTTCTGTCTTTTAGGCCCGGTATTTGGGCTGTTGTTGTTAAATTATTGCTTTCTATATTGGTTTTTGGTTGGCTCATTGGTTGTGTGGCTTTATATTATTGTTGTCTAAATTGGTTGGCCGGTGCAGTCTATTGTCGCTCCTGCTGTATTAAGGAATTAACTTGCTGGTGTAGTATATTGCTTGTTGGTCGATATTGTGATTCTTTGCTTCTTGTTTGTCTCTTGTAGTCTATTATTTTTCTTAGGCCTTTTAGGATTTTTATGTTGCTCCCCTTTTCTCTTTGGATGTTGTCTTTTTTGTCCTTTTTGGTTTGGTTGTTTCGGCCTAGTTCTGGTTACTTTTCCTGTTGTTGTTACTTGAGGAGGGACAATTGTATTTGGGCCTTTGGTCATAGTTGGCTACTTGGCTTCATTGCCGACTGTTTATATTATTTTTTGGTGACAGGAATAGAAGCTTTGCAGACAATTGTTCTTTGGCTAAATGCCTTATCCGAGGACCCGAGGTAAGTTGGTTGTGATGGCTTTGATATTTTCTCCCTTTTCTCTTTGGCTGACAGCATTATATGTGATTGTAACCCTTCTAGTGAAGTTTGGATGCTCACATATTTTATTGCTCATTGAGATGATTTTGGGTTGGCTGAGCCTGAGACTTTTTTAAAACTTTCCTTTAATCTTTACTTGTAACTTTTATGGTATGAATTTACTGCTCTAAAAAACTCATGTTATTGTATTGTGATTGTTAGGTCTTAAGCTCAGCCTTGGGTGGTACTAGATGAGAATGCTTCGAAAAGGAAATGACTTTGGAAATTGTTGTTCTTATCAGATCTATCATCTATCACTATTTCTTGCTGAAAATTCATTTTCTATTTTCTTATTTTCTGTATAAAATAAAGTATTGCTAGAATTCCCTTTTTTTGATGTATTGATCAACTATTACTGTTTTCCTTATTTTTTGTGTAATATTAGAAGGTTGTCTAATTTGAAATTAGACGGTTGTATGATACTGTCAAAATAAATTTATTTGAGGTGTTTATCGTGTTATGCTATTTGTAATTTTGTATTGATCAAGTAAAAATTGTAATTTTTTTTATTTTTTGTGTAATATTAGAAGGTTGTTTGATTTGAAATTAGAAGGTTGCATGATACAATCAAATTAAATTTATATGAGGTGTTTATCATGATATGTTATTTGCAAAAAAAAGTGCTTACATGCAATGACAAGTTTAACACTATATTTAATCTATATTTAATTACTATGTTTAACACTATATTTAAATTTATGTTGCTTACATGCTATATACAAATATAATAATTGCACAACAATATATGCTATGTCATGTTATAAAATTAGTTTTTAAATACAGATAATTGCACAACAATATATATATACATCATTATAAATTAACAATATAGGCAAAAGATTAAAAAAATCTAGCTTTCATACTCAAGCTTCAAAATCGAGCTCAAGCTTTTTTACAATCGAGCTCAAGCTTGGCAAACGAGTTAGTGCTTCAGTTTTATCTAACGAGCCGAGCTCAAGCTAAGTAAACGAGCTTGAATCGAGCTCGAGCTCTAGTTAATTTAAACAAGTTTAGCTCGATTAAATAAAAGCTCGACTCGATTACACCCCTAACAATGAGATATAAGCATATCAAGAGATATTTTGGTTGAGATAAAAGCCATATTTCTTCAAATTGAATATTCTAAGGCATACATAGCCAAATTTACCTTATTGTTGTATCTATCTTAAAGTCACTTTTGATTGATTTTCGATCACATGTTTTTGATTTGTTGATAATTAAAATATTTGTTGAGAATGTATAATAAAATATTAACATTTTTTATTTGATCAATCTAAAATTATCATTAAGGATGAAATAGAAATACTCTTAATACATACAATAATTTTATAATAGATTATATATTCAAGAAGATATTTGCTATAAAATCTATGATAAAGTAGCAAAATGTTAACACAACTTTTTGAGATATTTTCATGTCACCAAAGAGCCTATTATTTGCTACATATTAATTTTTTTAGCTTATTCTCATAAAAATTGGATCAAGATATCATAACCCATTTTCTCATTTAAAATGATGCTATTTCAACCTTAATCCATTCGCTTGATGTAATCTTGGTTTGGTATATCACAATGAACTGTGATATGAGTTCATGTCAATTTATTCACATATCACAATTATTTCATAATATTGCTTTGATCTCACAATTATTTACAATTCATATTTATCTCATTAATTTGGTATTGAGCTCAATTAATTAAAAATAATTGTATATTATGAAATAAATTATTATTTATTGATATACTATTTAATTCATAAATATTATTAACATATAATAGTGAAATCATGGAAGAGCTAGGTGGCTTCCTCTTCCTTGCAATAAAAAAAAAAATCTTATACTATTATGTAAAATATGAAATTTTTACTCTTAAAATTTCATATAATTATATATAGTATAAAAGATGTCTTTTAAAATTTTGCTTAAGCCCTTTCCCAATTTCATAAAATAATGCTAATCTATCACTATAATTAATTGTATTGATTCAAAGAGGCTGTTTTATTAATGTTAAAAAACTAATAAATTTTCTTAAAAACACTTATTTTGACTTAATAACAAAAAGTAGTTAAATATGTTTTCTTATATTATTATTTAGAAAAATTATTATTTTATGCTTAACCTTCAATCTTCTTACAAAAATTACAATATATAGAACTATGATATCACCAAAATTATAAATGAAATAAAATAATATAATAATTAATCATGATAATATAAAATTAAAATAGATTCCATTTATCTCCACAAGTTGAACTTGAACTTCACACATAAACAAGTGGTAAATGTCAAGAGTTTATTATGGTTCCTATTTTTAGATCCTAAACTCTCTCTCTCTCTCTCTCTCTCTCTCTCTCTTCTAATTCTAAGATTGATTACATAGTATATAGTGAGGTTCAACTAATTTTTCATAAAAAAAATGGTTAAATCAAACAATCTTATTTGGTATAGTGACATAATAAAATATTGATTAACAATCAAGATGGAAAAGGCTATAAAACTATGAATAATAAAATGCATACAAGATTTATATAGAAACAAAATGTACAATTGGAGGCACCTAAAACTATAATATTGGTGTATAACTAAGAGTCATATATGCCTTACTAATAAGTAATAAAGCAATGACAAAATTAAAATATAATAAAGTATGCATTTGCACTTTAACTTTTCTTAATCCTTTTGAGTGAAATGGTCAAATTTTATAATATGAATGTAGCATCAAGAAACATCTAGTTAAAGCCATCATATCCTTTTACAGTGGATGATAAGGATGTAGCTCCAACTGAAGGGCTAGATGGAAAACATCCTTGAGAGTATAAATCTCTCAAATCAAAATTTCTTATTGGATTTTAGGATGCAGTCCATAATGGAATCTAGCGATGAAAGGCTAAGGATCTTCTACAATATTGCAATCAATCATCAACTCATCCAAATGAGTAATCAATGTCAGACATCGAATTGTAAGTGTGGTCAGCTCATCCAAGAACTACAATAGAAAGCTAAAGATGGTGATGTTTTTATCTAACTGTTGCATTTCAACCCAAGACCCAAACAATGTTTGTTTAGATCATTGGAATTGTCACTTTATGTCGACCAAGTAGGACTTCCAATCAATTTTATATGGGAAAATTGAACAAGACGGTCTTAAACATTGCCATACAATCAAAAGCATTGGTACCTGTAAAGGACCTTGTAACTCTTTAGAGATTCGAACATATCCAGTACATTTTCTGTTTTGGATCTTTCTCCGTATTATCCAGACAATAATTTCTTAGAAATTGAGGATAAGTTTTCTCCTACCTGAGGAGCTTGACACAGTGTGTCTAATAGGTAAGTTTTTTCTTTAATTAGTTTTAAGTTTTGTGTTTTTCTCTACTTATGGGCATGCTACTAATTTTATGGGGGTTCTTTTCTCTTGAGATCTATAAATACCTTCAGTATGAGATAAGAGGTCTTTCATTTGGTTTTTAGATCAGGATATCCTGAGTGTTATCTAGGATGGAATTCTCTACTCTAGGGTGGATTCCGCAGGTGGTGATCGGAAAGAGAGTAAGGGAAGCCATAGTGGGGTCTAAGACCTTTCCAAGATTAGTTCCAAGACTCTCAACCTCCTCTTTTAATTGTACAATTCAGGCCGGTTTCCCTCCATTGATGCTGGTGCTGCTCGGGTGAAGACCTTAGGCAGCAATCTGACTAAGAACTAGGTCTAGAAGGTGTTCGGCTACAGATCGGAAGGAATTCCAACAACGGTAACTCCAACTGAATACCGAGGGAAGTGTTGTAATTATTTAGTCTCATTGAATCACAAAGATGATCACCTTTCTTGCATCAAATTTTTCCTAGTTTCTTCTCTTTTCAGGAATTGTTGAGACAATAACTAGCTAGATTCCCCATCTAGAGTTAGGTACAGCTAAGATCTTTCCAATATAGAGTTTGGTTTCAGTAAATTCCAGCCAAAATTTTGTATTACGGCTTCAGTTCTAGCAATTTCCAGCCAAACAGAGACACTAGTGAATATTTGGAGCTGCCAGAAGATACAGTTGCCAAAATACCAAGAAAATAAATACAGACACTTTCTTGGAGCAAGAATTAAGTTCTCTATTTGTTTATTTGATAGAATTACAGTATTTCACTTTAATTTCCATAGGACTACTAGTTTTCCTTCTCATAATTTACTGCAGGCGGCCAGAATTCTCTAAAAGAAAGTTCATTCTACTTTTACATCCTAATAGTTGGTTATCTATTCCTTGACTATGGCAACAGAGGTCCCAGTAGCAAGAGGTAAATTTGTGGAGCTTGATCATGCCGATCAATTGGAAATGTACCGTTGACTCTACTCTCAATTTTGCTAGTTGTGCTTGGCGGTGAGATTGTTGAGGGTTTACAAGGGAGTCCCTGCATGAGGGTTCCGGGGTGAAGCCCATGAAAAATTTTTCTTGTGTATAGCGTCTCGACATTGTGATATGAAGGATTTGAGATAAAAGATAGAAACTACAGTGCCTTGGCTGTGGAAGATAGTGCCACGGCCCTAGGATTCATGTGATTGCACCACTAAGATAGTAAGATTAGTGCCACGGTGCTAGGACTTGGGTATCGAAGCAAGAAGACAGAGCTGCCAGTACCTAGACACTATCTTCGTGGTGCTACAGCTAGAGGGAGAGTCCGTCTTAAAGTAATTTTTTGCAATTTTAAAAGTACTTTTTTTCATTCTCTTGAAAGTGTTAGTGAAGAGTGAGTGTCATAAAATGATTAAAATATGGAGAAGCTTCAGTGTAATTTGTACAATTCTCCTCGATTTTTCTTCCTAGAAGATTTCTTGGTATAGTGTGATTTCATGGTTTTTCCCTCCCTTAGATTTTCCACATAAAATATGGTGTCCTATATGCATTATTGTTTTATTTCCTTTCATTCTAAGTTTTGCCCCGGTTCTTTAAATTATTTTAGTGTTTTCTCCCAACATAGGTGATTGCCCAGTAAATGGATTGATATGTCCTGCAAGAAAACTGTTATTTTGTGGTAACTAAACTAAGACAAGTCATGAAAGAATTGGTTAACTGAAGTAACCAGCCTTTGAAGGGAGCAATGTTCTCTGTTTTGCCATATTACGCATAGCTGGATATTTATTTTGTATGGGTTAATTTGATCCTATCCCAATTCTAGTCATGTGTGCTTGTTTTGTATAATCTAGAAGTATCTATCTTATAACTTAATTTGTTTGATTGTAATTGTAACTCTTAATGGTTGTAAAGGATCTTTATTTTGCTTCTGACTTTCCTATTAGTCATTCTCCTATATCATTTAATAAGAACGGCGTCAACTGACATCTAATGAAATCAGGCAAAATTAATATTTTAGTCTCTTATCTAACACTACCAACTAGTTCACTCACCCATGCTGGGCCAACTTGAATGTAAATATGTTTAAGTTAATATATATGTACAGCCTGCCATATATATATATATATATATCTATGTGTGTGTGTGGCAAACTCCAGCTGCAGCACTACCCATAAATTCATAAAAATATTTAACTGACGCCAGGTTAAAGGTAACACTTATAAGTTCTCAACACTACAAATACATTCAGATTCCCATTTAAAATTCAAAAAGTGAGGAATATTTCGTTAAAAGCTGAGAAAATTACACGTATTTCGTTAATTCCATGGTAGCTCAAAAAGCTTTTCTTGACAGGGCCATGACATTGAAGTTCAGCGATTCTGGATTTTCCTGAATTATAGATCGTATAACTTTGGCAGTATCCTGAGGCAAAAAGAGACAACAAATTATAAACCAATAAACAGAACTCAAGCATGCAACATTCAGATTATGCAGTGTTTACAAATTACAGTTAAGAAAAATAAATAAGAAGGAAATATTCAACAATCAAGATGAGCACGAGAAAGAGCCGTCAGTTTGACAATGAGATATCGTCGATATCACTGACCATAAGAGGCCGTTTGGCTGTAAAATTTAGGCTAGCCAAACAGTTTTTAGCAAATCTTGGGGGAAGTAAGGTTCAAGAGAGATCAATGCTTCTCTTTACTACATATCTTCTTCTCTTTCATTTAAATCATAAATTTTGCTATCAAACAATTTAGAAGTATTTAATCAAATTTTATCAGGCCAAAATAAATTTTAGCATTTAACATGTTCGAGGTCTATTAAACCTGAATTTAAAGGAATTACTAAATCCTACATTTAGCCAAACAACCCATAAAAATGCAACCTCACAGAGATAAGATGCAACTTCAGCTAGAAATGAGAAGGCAAGAAAAAAGGGATGGTTTGCTATACTGCCCTAGTCTAAATAAAAAGCACATATCATACAATTTTTATGCATTTATATATTTGACACCTAAAATTTGATATTTATAAATAAAATACTTTTTCTATTATTGAAAAAGTGCATTTTAATTTAAAAAGTTAATGATCATACTATTTTTGATATAATATTAAAAATTTGAGTGCAATTTATGTAAATATTAAAGTTTAGATCTTAGATACATAAATATGTAATAGATATGTAAGAATTATGTGCTATCATAAATGGCCAAAATTTTTTTGATCATATTAACAAAGTTATCAACATGTTAATAAACATGAAGAACATATTAGTGAAATTGCCAACATGCAATTAGAACTGAACCAAAATGCTGTCATGTTACCCACAACTGTCTTTCCCATCTTAATCTCATCGGACAAATGGAAAAGTCAGTCAAACCATTAATCAATTCATGTGGATCAACGCTTTAACACCTGTAGATACTTGGGGTATGTGCCAGTCTTCCAAAATACTATGCCACGTTTTTTTTTTTTTTTTTTTTTTTTTACTGTCATGTTTGGATTCCTTTTTATAGGCTCCGAAAATTCACAGCCGACCTCTGATGAAGAGAGTTTGGATTTGCCGAACATGTTTTCAGAAGGAAGATGAATTATAAATAAGACGCAACCAAAATATTTGGTCCTTATTTTGTAAGAACATTAGATATGATTCCAAATTTTCTCTAGGCATAAGCACTTATAGTTAATTACCCCCACCCCCCCCAAAAGTGAGAGAGAACTTTTGATTAAAACTAGTCATTAGATCGTTAATTACTTAACGTATAATAGCAACAAATGAAATTTAAAAAATTTATGAAATTCATCATACTAAACTTAAAGCATATGGTTGAGAGAATGATGATGTGTCCAATCAAGATCTCATGGTTCCGTCGTCCCGATCTGTCATGGTTCCTAATCTATTTAGTCAAATGAGGTAGTTTACCCAATATGACGAAATAACCCTTATTAACAACCATGAGGTGCATCGTCCAAGGAAAACTTATAGACCTGGGCAGATGTTTATTTAAGGAGGCAACTTTAAGATCATTTTAATTAATAGAGGGTTCTTTGCCCTATCAAGTGCATCCTCTGATTCATAATATAAGAGTCATAGTCATTAGATAACATATGAGCTACAGCCGCGACCGTAATTTAGTGGAGTCATTGAGGGGTCAAATCACCTAGTTAGAGGCCCTTGGTGGTAACCGCTTTATATGTGTGTTGACTTCACTTTTGGAGTGAGCTCTCAACTTCCTCATTATAGATCTAGGACTCTTATGCAAAGTAGAGTTCGTCTTAAGACACTTAGTGATTGGGTGACACTTCTGCAGAGACTTGGAAGAGTTAGCCATAGGGATAGGTTGTGCCTTAGAGATTTAGGTGAGACTTGCCTACCCTATAACCCAAACCCAATCCTTGCTTCCTTCTTTCAAACCAAACCTCAAATTCAAATTCAAATTCCAAAATCAAATCCAACTATCAAATGATTTAAATTCATCACCAAATTCAAACTCCAAATCCTTTCCTAGACCCCTTTGATTTTATCTTATAGACTTAGCCTTAACAAAATCCAAATCAACCATAATTCAATTGATTTTCTCAATTATTAAATTCAATCTCAAATCAATTCTCAACCCAAATTCCAAATCAAATCTCAAATCAAATGATTGAAACTTATGATTAAATTCAAATTCTAAATCCCTTCTTAAGCCATATAGACCTACCTCCATAAACCTAACCAAAACTCATTCAAACCAACTCAAATTTGGTTGATTTCTTTATAAATCAATCATTCATTTATTTATGTTCACAAATATAAATGAAATCAAAATTCAAACCTTTCAAATCAAATCAAACCAAATCAAAATCCAAGTTAGCCCTTTCAACCTACATCCCTAAGCTTAACCAAATTTGCTTCTAAATCACTCCAAACTCAAGTGATTTCCTCATGACCCATTTATATCTTCATTTATATTAAATATAAATATAAATTCAAACGAAATCAAACTCCAATCAAATCAAATTCTCAATTTTAGCTATTTTAGCCAAACTTTTGAACTTGGCTAAATGAAACCCAAATCAATTCAAAATTCATGGATTTCTTAATGATTCAATCATTCCTTCAATCATAGGTCCAAATATAAACACAAACTATCATTATCAAACCTAGTCTGTGACCAAGTCAACACTTAGCCCAAATGAAACCCAAACTAGCCAAAATCCACCATATGCTAAATTGATTGTAACCATTAACTCAAACTCATTCATAATTAATGATTGACCAAGTCATCAATTGAAGCCAAACCACTTGGTACTTGACCTAAGTTGGCCAAATTTAAAAGCAAAATGAGTCAAATCATGGTTTAATCCAAATTGATTAAACATAGTTCAAGTTGTCAAATCACTTGGCCAAAGTATGATTGAGCCCAAGTTGACCAATTGGTCAACTTGACCCAACCTAGCCTAAATTGACTAAAATTCAAATTAATTCCAAATTAAACCAAACCAAAGCCTACAATCATTTTTAATTAACCAATTGAACTTGACCCAACCCAACCCAACCCAACCCAACCTAATTTGATCAAATTGGTCAAATTGGTCAACTTGACTCTTTTGAATCCAAAAGAGTCAAATTCAAATTTAGGTCAAACCAATCCAAATTAATTGAACCAAAACATCCCAAATCATCATATGACCCTAACCCAAACATTGGTTTGACCTAATTTAACCAATTGGTTAATCCCACCAAACCCAACCCAAATGAACCCATTTTGACCAAATGAAGACAAATCCCTCCAAACCAACTTATGAGATCCTAGGGCTCACCCAGCATGCCCTACTTCATTCCCAAATCAGCCCAAAAGTGGACCCCACCAAGGGAATTAGCCATCAAACCATAGGATTCAAACCTTAAACCCAATGGATCAAAGCTAAAGTCAACTTGCCCATCCCCATGGCAGCCCCTTTTCACTCAAGAATCTTCCCATTACCCACCTAGTGCACCTAACCCACTCTAAGTCGGCTAAGAACCTTTGGGAGGTGAGTTGACTCACCTCCAAGCCAAATCGAGCACCCCATGGATAAAAGAAGAAGAAGCTTTGCACACCAGGCTCCTCCCATGACTCCCCATCCACGGCGTGCTGACCACGATGAAGACAACTCGGCGTGGGATGACGAGTGCAAAACATGCGCACACTCCCGTCCGTCAATGATGGAAAATTGAGGCGTATACCCCCTCAATTCGAACACAATTTCACACACAATCAACTCGTGTGAGTCCCTAAGCACATTCCGAACTCCATCAGAGCAATTCCAAGGATCCTCAAGCCCTTTCCGTTCGGCCATTGCCATTCCCGTGCGCAAGCCAAAATAGAACACCCTACCCTCAAGCAATACTCCCTCTCCACTAAACCAAATCTAAATTCCTTACACCCACACCATCCTCCTACCCAATTGAAGCCAACCAAACCATTTCCAAGCCTTCCAAAGCACCAGAGGTGTGAGTTCAATCTCGAATGGCGATGTGGATTGGTCAACCGTACTAGGCCAAACCGAGCTTGGACTTTTAAACAAGGCCTGCCTCACTGTACCTCACATTGCATTGCCAGACATTAGCTACGGTGAGGTAATTCCTCAAAACCATAACTTTAGGCCTATGTGTGTTGGTCTTTTGTGAAAGGAATCTCCATGTCGAGGGATTTTAGCCGTTGGATGTGGGTGTAGGATCCATTTGATCCTAATCCGAGCTCTAGTGAGCACGGATCGAATGGAGAAAGACGAACGGTGCTCGTCTTTCGCCGCTCGCGAACGGGATAGATCACAAGTCGTCCATCTCGCGTGATCGAGATGAACGGCTCTGATCAAATCCCGTAGTAGATCCTTTGATTTCTCCCTTAACCCGCGGATTAAATCGTGGCCGTCCAATCCGGATGTGACTATTTAAATAGCCAATCCCGTCGCGCCACGTGGAAAGCACGCCGCGTCAACAGCCACATGGCCCGACGGGATTAAGGGCTTAATTAGGGTTAATTAATTGATTTTTAATACTGAAACTTCCTAAAATCATAACAAATTATAAAAAAATCCAAAAAATACAAACTTAGGCTCATTTTGAAGATATTTCAGAGGAGAATCTAGAAAAATTATAATTAATTGATTTTAAACAGTGACTTTGGCTTAATTAGGATTTTATCAAAAATTTAATTAGCTTAATTACACCTTAATTAAGCACTCAATTAATTTCAAATTTTTTGTGAATGTTTAGGGGGATGACCCCTACCTCCACTATTTTTCTGGGATTTTATTGATTGCTTAATTAGAGAAATCATTTGAGTAAGCTATAACCACTCTCTTAATCAAATTAATTATAATTAAAGAATGAATATTAACTTGATTAGTCATGTGAACATAATTATCCCTGTTAAACAGTAAGATCACTTAGGGAATGTGGTTGGGGATATTTTTCTTAATTCATTGCCTGAGTCTTCTTTGTCTTTGAAAAATCAAAATAATTAATGGGTTAATGTAATGATTAATTGATTAATTAAGTGATTAAATCTTCAAAATAAGGAAATCAAAACTTAATTGAATGTTTAAATGATTGAGGGATTTGGATTGAGGCATTGCCCTTGATGTTTCCCCTAAGTTAATTTCATCATTCAAATTAAAATATAACCAAAATATTTAATCAATTCATTAAAAGCTTAATGAAATTAAAAATTAAAAATCAATCCATCCTCACCTAAGCAACCTTTAATTGATCTTGAGTAGCTCCTTGGGTGTTCAATAACTCAAGGTGAGAGATAATGAAATTATGATTGGCTCACATGTGTGAAAAATCATAAAGAGTGAGAGATCTCTTAACTAATCTATAAAATTGATTGTATTCTTTTCATTTCTTAGGAGCATTGCAAATTTACTTTTCATATAGTTGCATATCATATTAACTTATTATTAATTAGTTAATTAACTTAAGGTGATATTGATATGGGATAATTAATTCATTTAAATCATACCTTAACCTAATCAAGACATAAAATCAACTTAAATATTCTTCATTAAACCAAACTAATTCACACATGGGAAAATGAGTTAGGATTAGCAAACATCTCTCATATTTCCTAAATCAAATCAAATTCAAAGATAAAAATGTCCTTATTCATTTTAAATAACCTTATTTAATATGATTGTCCTTAAGAATTAATTGGGCTGAATAAAATCATGTGTTCATATTCCTTTATTTCTTTCTAATCATGCTAAATATTATTTGATATATAAAATCATACATCCATTTCTTTTGAAAAATAATTAAATAAAATATTTTCTTTTATGTCAAATTGCATGTGTTGGCTAAAACTAAGAATATGAGTAGCTATTATCACTATTAAACCAAAAACTATTTTCAAAACCTATAAATCAATTATTACAAATGAAGTAATGCTAATTACAAATACTTATAAGCTTGTATGTGATGATAGTATAAGATGTGTACTATGAAGTTCTCTTTCTTTCTCTTAACATGGATTCACATAGGATTTGCAAGTGTATAGTTCATTTGAAAAAAACATAATACTTGCCTAAATCTATTCCTATGCATCTCTATGTTAAGACTTAGGAAGGGTTTTCATATTATACATGTAAATCATATAACCAAATCAAACATAATTTCTTGCATAATTCCTTAGTCTGGACATCCAGGTTGCGAGAAATTCTGTCTCAGCCTTCACGCTGTAGAAAACAATAACGTCATACTCATTTAAAACTCTTAAACATTTGTATGTGTGATGTGACCAAAATAAATAAAACATAACTTGTGCATGGATTTTCCTATCCTTATAGTTATTCATATATTTACATGTATCTAAAAAAAAGTGATATTATTCGGACTCCACTGAGGCTTAAAGCCCCAAGTAGGTCTTTTACCTTACATGCGGTGTAGAAAACAATGACGTCATACTCATTTATAACTTTTATACATGTAAATGTGTATTTAGCCAATGGATGAAAAATCTCTCTTTTCTACATAACAAAGATATGCATTCATAATTCAATTAACAAATGAAATATTTAAATTTTAAAATACATTTCTTTACAGTCATTATCAAAGTATGCTAAGATTTACATTGCATGTATAGGTATGTTTAAGATTATTCATATGCATGATATACATGATGAAAAGAAATGGATAAGTGCGTGTTATGTAATAGTAATCCATCTTAATTAATCCTAAGATGCCTTTCTTATTGAATAGAGCTATTTAGAATGAATCTAAACTTAAGGTTAATTAAAACACATAATAAATCATTCGCTAAAAGAAATTCATTAATCAACTTGCTTTAGAAATTACTTAAGGTAGGGATAAAGGAGAGACTCTCCCTCTCTTTCTTCTCTTTATAATGCTTAGTTGCTAAGTGTAGGCTATATGAAACAAAAGAAAAATACTAAATAAAAATCCCCAAATTAACTAAACACTTAAAAGAAATCAATCTTTTATAAATTAAATCCCTCACACTTAGCAAATCATAATTCTAAAACATGACATACCTGCTTAACACATGCACATTAAGTCATTTAAACTTTATGTTAGGCGGTCGTGGTTTGATGAATGTTTAGTTTTGTGATGTATTATTTTAGACCGGACGTTAAAGTGTATGCGCGTAGTCGGAATGTTAGATCGACATTAGACTAATCATATTTTATGCAGGGGGTTGTGCTTAAAGGGCCACTGTAATAAAAATATAAATATTTTTTGCTGTGCAGGTTGCTTGCTTAGCCACGAGTTAGGACAAGTGGACTTGGTTACCCATGTGGAGTCTAAGTCCAAATTATTCCTATAACCTGCTTTTGGTTGTATGGTGCATTTAGCGTTATTTGGTGTGTAGATTTTTTCTTCCTTTTAATGTAATTTTTGCATTAGGACTAGAATAAATGTTATAGGATGGATTAGGATGAACATTGGTAATAGAACATGTCTTATATATCACGTGATGCCTTTGGAGTAAACCGCATCCAATCAAACTGAAAGAAAGAAGGAAATAAAGCAAACCAAGAAATGAAAGAAGAAGAGTGAAGAATGAAGGATGGAGAATTAAAATGTTTGATATTTTGTTTATTTATGCTGTAGAAATAAGATGCTTTTTCATAATTTTGCACACTGAGCCTATATGATTTCAAGCTCTTAAAAAAAAAAAATTATATCCCACTAACAACTCATAACTAAAATTTTAAAACAATTCATAACCTCACGCAAAAGCCTAGAAATTAAATCAAGATAATAAAATTTTTAGCAACTCTTTAGCTGGATGATTGAATGTACAATATCATGCATGTCATATTCTTCCACTCTTGCTAAAAGAGACTTTCATCTATGCCAGAAAATAAAAGCTTAACCTGTAAGAGCTTTTGATAGAAAGACATCTCTATCTCTTTGGATTTTACCCATAACCAATTTCTATGATACAAAATCCAACTTATATAAAAGTCAAAAAATCAAATAAAACTTGATAAATTGATAAAGCAGTTAAGTCATTATTCATGCGTCACGACATAAATTTCAAGGAGTTGGTTTTAAAACTTAATTTCTTTAATAATTTTTTCTCAAAAATATAAATATCAAGGATTTAAAAAAAAGCATAGAGTGAGTTACACGCCAAGAATAAGCTCATAATGGTTTATTCTCTTGTGGAGATAAACCATATATTTTCGTCTTAGATTTAGATGTTTTGGCCTCAAAGCTCCCCTGATTTAACTGAGATTGATGTTCTTTCTTTTCCACAAGATAAATCTTCACCTCTTAAGCATTTCTACAATATTATGTTGTGGATTTATAAGTCCTAGATTTTAAATAAAAATTCAACTCAAACAAATAAATTTTCTCAAATTCAAATATATAAAGTCAACCAACAGAATAGATTGCTCACTGCGCTTCCTAAGATCATGAGCACTCACTCATCTCGGGTTTGATAAGAACTCTTCCCTTTAGATCTCTTCGACTTGATTTTCAAAAATACCACTAATCCTTTTGCATATCTTTGAATTCTTTGGACAACAATTGTCTAATTTAATCAAGAGTATTCTGCGGATTCACTTTCCTTAAAATATAATTAACATGGAGACTTTCCAAGGCAGAAACTTAACTAACCCGATTTAAATAAACCTTACTTTACTTTTCTATGAAAAGTGAAAAATCTCCTGATATTCAAAGCACCCATCACGCCTTGGTGAGTCTTTGATTGTGGTACATGAATGACTTTATCTCTCGAGATAGTACACTATTCCTTAATGTCTTACCCGATCACCCTAATAAGTACATCTGCGGATCTGCGTGGTGTCCCCCTCACAAGCACATATAACACCAAAAATAAACACCATAATGTGACATGAGATTATCCTAATGACCAAACCACATAAACAAAAGACTCAAGCAATGACTTTACTGACATGAGATTATCTGAGTGTGAACATAATAATGTACTTGATTTGATATTGATTCTTTTGTGAGCTAAATTTTTTTTAAGTTTATAACCTTTATCAACAGTTTTGGAAAGTAGATTGAATGGATTTTTAGCTTTAAGTTTTGTTGACATCTTCTTTAGTAATGATTTGACTTAGAATTTAAGAACGTTTTGAAGATGATATCCCCGCTGGTTGAAATTCTGTTCAATACAACCATCAATGAAATAATTTTGATTTTAATTTGAACACTTGCATGCATTTCATTCATTTCTTACACCACTTGCATGCATTTCGATGTGATAATTTGAACAATGTAGATTCACCTTGACATATGTGAGTGTTGCAATCATTCAAATCGTTTGCATGTATTTCAGTACAATACATCAAAATGCAAGGTCAATTTGAGATGCATGCATGCTTCACCTCATTTAAATACTTGCTTGAACTATAGAACATTTGAGTTGAATATAGGGTTGCTACATCATGCATGTCAAGGTTCATTTAAAAACTCACTAATGCCTTCTCGCTTGCATAACGGCCAGATGTTTCATAAGGGTTTGTTGCATTTAAACCTCATTTCACTAAGTCCTAAGTGTTCAATGAAGATTGTTTTTGTTTCATTTATCATCAAGTACAACAGCCCAAGCATTTATTTGATTCAATTCATGCTCATCAGTGAGATATGCTATCCTGCTTTAGCCCATAAGCAAGCTATTTATCTCCCTTCAAGCAAGCTTGTGTGAACTCAAATCCCTTTCAGTTCTTTTGATGCACAATATAAATGCTATATGAATGTTCTTTGAAAGGCCTTGGTGAGATACCCTATCTCACTTTTGCTCATAAGTGAGTTGTCATGTCGTTGCTCAAAAATGAGCTATTCAATCCCTTGTTATCTATTTATGTATCCCATTGTCATCATTTTCAGTCAATTCGGTTTGAGATGTAACGATTCAAGTTTCATTAAAATATCACAATCATATTCATAAGTGAGCAATTTAGTTCTAAATTCATTAAATTCTCAAACTCCAACAGAACTTTGCTCATGTTTGTTGACGATCTTGTAAGTTCATTACAAATCTCGTTCAAACTCTCGTGATTCTTTTTCGATGTACTTGATATAGGATATAATATAATTCACCGGCTCATTAAGAAGCCTTCCTTATGCTTATTGGCAAGCTATTTAGCATTGTTGTAAGTCCATTGTAGGTCTACTATGATTTTTATATGTTTGTTTGTCTGCAGGAAAAAGTTTTAGGACACAACCAGAATAACATTTTCAATACTAATGTATAATATGCTAAATTTTCTCCTCTAGGGATCATTACCTGAATACCTTGCAGAAGGTAATCAACTGACTCATACTCTCATTTAATAACAAGATATGAAATATTTGGCAAATTTGCGGACCTGTAATAAGGTATCTGGTGACGAGGGACCATGTCTTAGCGGTTGGGACTTCATTCCATCGAACTAGAGTTGTCCTACATGGAGAAAATATTAAGTTGGAACTTAGAAAATCAGGTTAGTGAATGATCATTGCTATGACTTCAAATTTAGTATCGATGATATATAACCAAGATTCATACCATTAACACATGCAAAACAAATGTAGTGCTCCTCAACATTTGAAACAGCCTAAAAAGATAAAAGAAGTCATCAGAAACCATTTTCCAAGTGTCAACACTCAAAATTTGATATCAAAATCTGGACCAATGAGAATATGATAGTTTTATATTTAAAAATATGTAATAAAATAAATAAATAACAGCAAAGAGGAATTATGAAGAATGGCAGAAAATAGAAAAAAAAACAATAAGATATGATAAAAAACGAATCCACAAAATGTTGTTGCCAAATTCTAAATTTGATATCAAAATCTGGACCAATGAGAAGATGACAGTTTTATATTTAAAAATATGTAATAAAATAAATAAATAACAGCAAAGAGGAATTATGAAGAATGGCAGAAAATAGAAAAAAAAACAATAAGATATGATAAAAAAGCGAATCCACAAAATGTTGTTGCCAAATTCTCAAGGCCAAGTGATGGATCACCCAGCTCGATGAAAGAGTTGTGAAATCCCAAGCATAAATAAAACGAAGACATCCAAGAGAAAAGCTCAAAGTTTCATTCACAACCGTCATTGAAAATCCAATGCATAAAGCCCCATTTATTAAAAAACTAAAGCCCAAAGATAAATAATTTCTGTCAAATAATTATTGTCCTTATTAAAATCCAAGTTAATATAAAAATTTAGAAACTAAAAACTTGGTCATAATTTAATGGACTAATACTTGAAAATGAGCTCTACTTAACTACTTCGTATTTTAGTTCTACTCCTAGGGTTTGGTTAATAAGAAACTTGGGTTTATCTAAACCATTTGGCTGACGGAACTGCATCATTTACTCCAAGGCGAGAAAAAACTCTCCTTTGTGAAGTGTACGTGCTGGAAACTCACAAAGGCAGACGATATCTCCATCATATAAGAACAATTATAACATTTCCAAATACTACCACTAAAAGCGTTTATGATAGAAACAGAAGCAAACCTTTACCTGCATAGAAGAAAATTGTAGAAACAACAACAATAAATGGAGGCTTGTTAATGCCTCGAACTGGTAGCATAGTTACACCATTAAAACAAGCACTAATGATAATTTTAAAAGGCAAAGCACGTACAAATGCATTAGATACTTAACTGACTATTCATACAATAAGGCTTTATAGTTCTGTACAAAACAACAAATACAGCTACTGCAGATAATGACTTAAATACAGACGAACTAAAGCATTGCCCTTCATGAATGTTTTCAAATAATGGAATGAGCCTGCAAGATAAACGCATTCCTTCCATCTAATATCAAAAAATTCAATTAAAACTAGTGCATAATTCATACAAATGCTCACGACATAATGCAATAATATCATAGTACGCATGCTTGGGGAATGCAATAAAACTATAAGTTGTCTAATGGAAGATAATTCACGAAGAGAATATAAATTCCTGAAATATTTAGAATCTAAATTTTTTAGTTGCTTGAAAATTTTCATATTCAACTATAATTTAAATTTCATATTCAGATTCAAATTTTATTTCAGCGTCTAATTCAAAATAATCCACGCATAACAATGCATATTAAATGTGCTTGTGCTCAAAGAATCATCAAAATGGACAGTTATCTTCACATTCTTTACTATTTTCATCATTAAGACTAAGAAGTTCATTGATCTTTCACAATAGTTTAATTTTTGAAAGACATTGAAAAACTAGACGGCCTATTTTCCTTGACACCCATAGCAGACAAATTCACTACTATTTAATTGATCATTTTTATTTGAATTTCCAAAAAGAATTAAGTGTGGGCTGAACTAAGGGAAACCCTATAAATCACTCAACTAAACCCAGAAGGCCATGCCCTAGTGGTGATAGACTGATTGACATTATTTTTAAAAATAATACAATCGCATTTCCACCTCTAAAGCGTTATTATAAGTTTTCATGGTCCTTAGTTTAAAGAATCTTTCTTCAACCCTAATCTTAGGATGAAGGCCATTCACAAGCATAAATTTTATATACATGTTTCTTCTAACAAATCACATCCAAAATTTAACTATTCAAATTGATTTAAATATGTATTAATGATTATATTATCTTGCCTCAGGTTAATCAAATGATCTATTATTATAGACTTCTAAAAAGTAGACAAGAATGTCTCTATGTCTAACTTTTATGGAGGCCAAAATAAGTTATTGAGCAAAATTATGTGTCACACTAAATGGCTAAACATTATCATTTTGCACCACAAAAAACTTAATCTTAGCATATTTAGTAGATTCTTGATCAATCATAGAAAACTAAACAAATAGATCCTCAAACTTAGATATCCAATCTAAAAAAGTTTGTAAACCATATCTACCATCAAAAGTATAGGCCTAGACTTTAACTTTCTTTAAATTACTGGATTCACCATGATTTTGAGCACGAAGAACCTTACAATCTCTTTCAAGATGCCAACAATATCAAACATCATGAACATCACTAGAAAAGAAAACCATCAAGAAGGTCCCCACAATTCTTAATTTCTCAATCTCATTGGTCTCTAAAATGCCAATGATCTTTAGGATCCAGATAGTCTCAAAGACTCCTAGTTTGCTTAGGTCAAGGGTGGAGAACAATTGGACCTATTCAAAAGAAACTCTAGTAATTTGAAGTCGAATAGGCTGAGGAGGAACAATATGATTCCTATAAATATGTCATAACATGAACATAATTAGGCTCTTTTGATTAAGTCATTTAACATGTATAGGGAAAATGATGATTTCCTATGACATGGTTAATGGTCGCTAAATAAAGATGGAAAACCACAAGAAATTACTTCGCTAAGATTTCTAAGTTGTTCATTTAAAATGCAAGATCTCCCATTTGGCTAAATATTTCGTCTAACTAACACATGGCTCATTCAAATTTATCCTATACAGTTTCATATTTTTATTTAGTCAAAATCATTCTCATATCTATGTTTTCAACCTTGTTATTCCTTCGACGAATCAAGTTCAACCTCATCCGAATGTAAAACCAAATACAGTCAATTGTAGGCAACATAACTGACAAGATAATCCTATATGCAATATAGAATTAATTGATGAATCAAATAAATATATACAATAATTTAGATATAAGAAATGAATTCAGCACAAAATAGCTCAAAAGATTTTTCAATCAAGCCTAGCTAGTTCATTTGCCAATATTTCAATCTATAATTCTCTCAAACCCAGGAAAATAATTATCTTCTCTAGCTTAATATATGGAGGGAGCTTCCTAAAGCAAAGATACCATACATGACAATATATTTGATAATTAGAAAATGAATTATTCAGTTAAACATGAAAAAGATACCTTATCAGAGAACAATTGAATTCCAATTTGATGCAAGATTCACAAGAATAAGTTAAGCAGATTGAAGGTGTAGCAACAGCTTTGAAAGAAGTACCGATAATGAAGACTATCACAACAGTTAAGTAACAAAGTTTGAGGTGGTGGTCAAGTAGCATTGATCCAGGAGTTTCTCAATCTATTTGATGGTGGCAAATGACAAAGGTGCTAGTGTAGATCATCACCAAAGAAAGTTAAGGCCAGCATGCAATAATTCACCAAAGTGTTAAAGTCCAGTAGACAAGGCAGGAACAGAGAAATTCGGAGAGAGTGGTAAGTGTTCTTAAATGTACGCAAGGATGCAAAAAAAAAAAAAGAAGGCTTATATAGATGTCAACAAAGGTTCTCCCAGTGATGTTGCCAATCATGATCAGTAGTAACATTATAGTAAAGGAGGAGGTTACACTTGCAGAACAAGGACAGGAGATTCGACTTGCAGAACAAGGGCAAGCAAGAAGCAGGAAGATCAAGGGTGGGTAGAAGATGGGGCATAATAATGTCTTGTTGTCAAGAGGCACCGTTAATTTCAACTGAATAATGCGGAACATACAATATTCACAATAGTTTGGGGAAAAGCTAGGCACTACAAGAGGACAAGCAGAAGAGAAAATTTGAGAAAGAGAAAGAACCACGGAGTTGGTTACATCCGACATGAAACAAGCCAAGAAATTTAGCAAACGAGTGAATAAGGAAAAGTTGTGATGTAGAGACACGTTCTAGACGTTGAAGTGAAGTGATGTGTGAGTGGGCGATTGGGGGTTGCAGGTAGGCAGTCACAAGTTGCAACATATGGGTGCTTTGCACTTTGACAATTAAAAATGGTCGCAAGCTTGAATTACGGGAGTTGTTGGCTTCATGGGTTAGGACAAATCATAATTGGTTTAATGGAAACAAGAAGATTTTCAAGATTGGTGATGCGTTGGCAATTCAGGATAAGCCAAAAAATCAATTAGGACTTAATTCGATAAAATTTGTGAGCAAGATAAAAGGACATCCAATATGATATCAAATTAACATAGAGGACCGAAGGAATTACAACAACAACAACAACAACAACAACAAGCCTTAATCCCACTAGGTGGGGTCGGCTACATGAATCCTTCGTCTCCATTATGACCGAAGGAATTACTACGAGTGATTAAAAATAAAAGAATATAATAAAATGTACCAAGTAGCGATTCACCAAGTTGTTGCTGCCAAATCTTCAAGGAAAATGTTGAACCCTTAAGCATGATGAGCGAGATATGAATCCTCAAGCATTCATAAGTGAAGATATGCCCAAGAAAAACCTAAAGATTGATTTATAATAATTTATAGAAAAGCAAAAACATAAACTCATATTCATAGAAAACTAAATCTAACTAAGGATAAACAATAATCCTAACTAATTTTAAAAATAAAATAAATAAAGAAAATTTAACTGTAACTTATAATAGGCTAGGAAAAATTTGAAAATAGGCATAATTCAACTAATTTGTCATTATTTGCTGCATAGGATCTGATCTATAAGAAATTGACTATTTCATAACAAATTGGTTAATTAACGGCACAAGCAAGTCAAACAACTTTGCTTATAAGTTGATGCAAAGGGTAAACCTATCAAATGCTTGAAGTTCAATCAAAAAATTTATCATATAAAGAATTAAAAGATCACAAGATCTTATCAAAAGATTTGTTATGCCTTCATTTATTTTTCGCTTTTATCCTTAATCAAACAAAAATGTGTACTGAAAATAGCATTGCATTAATTGTTGACAACAACAAACATGGAAGTGTAAACAAGACAATAATATAGCATTGAAAAGGATATTCGTTGTCAACTTTAATCAATTTTTAGAGAAACAAGACTATCGACATAAAATGTCAATTCTAAAACTTGAAAAACTACCACGTAATCCCATAGAGTGCTCAGACAATAGTTACCTCCGTATCACCGGCAATAGCAGCCACAGAATGTGCATCTTCCATTTCTCTATCCTCCTCCAAAAACTTGGCTCGCTGAAGAGTAAAATTGAAGTATGAAAAGATAGCAAGTATATAAAAGTTAAATATGTGCTGGTAGAAAAACAACCTCAAACGGATCCATGTTGGCAGTTGACTTGTAGAATCGATCGAAATATGATCCTTCAACTAAATGACATCGAAAAAACCTCAAGCATTTACGTCTGCTAATAAGCTCAAAATTTGAAATAAAAAATATATATAACAAAAAGGAAATGAAACACAAGCACTAGCACACATTTAGTAACTTGTATACCAAGATAAGGACATTAAATCCATGAAAAATGTTGTAAAAGAATATTGATCAAACGAATAGGGGAAAATAATCAGCTGCCAAATTCTAAACACACTGTCGTGCTAACCACAAGTCTGAATTTTTGTTGCACATTCAAGCAAGATTACTAAACCTATAACAACTCAACAATTTTTAAAACATGTTGTAATTCATTGAAGGAAAATTTATTATTTTATCATGGGCTTGCTTCCTAAATAACATAATTGAGTATGGAAACAAATCTTAAGTATAGATAAATTGGGTAAAGAATAAGCATCATGTCATTTATCACAAAACTAACTAGTCAAAAGAAACAATCGCAACAGTCACAAATGAAATAATTGCACTTTAGGATTTCGTCCTGCCTTCTTGCTTAATAAAGAATATAGTCCACAGTTATGTGAAGCACTCCACACACGTCTTTATTGTTTAAGAAAATAGAAGCTTAACAGTCCTTCTATCAACTTTTATATAAGGATAAAATATCCTAATAATTGCCTCTAACCTTGTTCATTTGGTAGCATTAACCTTTCCAGCCAAACTAATACAAGCACTACTAAGCTTATCATCTGCATCCTTATATTAGATATTGAGATTTAAATAGCATTGCTTTGGAAGAGACTAGTCTCTCCCGACCCAAATCCACTAAAAGATCATTTTTAAATGTAAAAATTGTACGGTGCGGTATTCCCTAGGATTTCACTTATGGTGTGCTTGTTCTTGCCTATGTGATTACCTCAGACTTTCTCCTTGGTGTCAAATTTATGTAATTTTGTTTGTTGGTTTTCGATTTAGTTACCTGTCTCCCCCTTTAAGCTGACTTGGTTCCAATAGTTGTTGCCACCTTGCACATTGTGTTGGCATCAGATGTTGTGGTGTTTGCTTCATGATGTGGGAATTGACTATTGGTGACTTTTGCTATAATAATGGTGGCTTGTTATGGGGTTCAGACTTTGATAGTTTCAACTTTTTTATTCTCATTTGTTTGTTCTTTTATCCCTTCTGAGTTATGTTGATTCGTGCTCTATGTCCTTAGTTTCTTTGTTTTTGTACCCATCATTGCCATCAGCCATTGTATTTTGGTCATTTCTTCTTTGAATGCTATTCATATGTATCCCCTCATGCTGGCTACATCCAGGTAAGTATTTTTAATTTAATGTAGTAATTTGGGGATTAGTCTTCAACATTTCCAGACAAATAAAAATAATAAAAAGCCAGGATGGAGCGTTTGCATTAAGGCAAAGTTCTTAATAAGGAGTTTAAAAAAAACCAGCATGCTTAAGTATGCAGAACTTATACCTCTACAAAACCATGCAGTAAGCATCACAAATCAAAGAGCTTGAGAATCAAGCAAAATGAAATACTATATAGTACTAAAATAGTAATAGTCCCCAGTTATTCATACAAAATGCAAAAATAAATAATATGCAATTATGCTTTCACCATTAAAAAAAAACTTCTCTTTTCAATTTTTTTTAATTGCACAATAAAAAAACAACATTTACAAAGCCAAGAATTCTTTATTCCCATGAAAAAAAACTGATCATTATCAAGGCATCAACGTTTCCATCATAAATCTAATGGATAATAGCAAATGGTGAGTCTGATTTGCATTAAAATTAGCATATGCCTAGAGACAAATCCACGTGTATTAACCAAAATCTCAACAATGAGGTTAAAATTAAGACAACCTAGTTTACCCCAAAAAAAAACAATGGTCACAGTTAATCATTGATGTAATATCCTGTCATGTGTTAAAGAATCAAAGATGCGAAGGACTGTTAATCGGATGTTGGAAAAGAACAACTAAAAAAGCTCATACCCAGATTAATATTGGACTTCACATTTCCAATAGCATGAAGGACGCCTATGGTCCCACAAGCATTGTCAACATTTTGTTTGAGAAAATACACATTTTCAGGAAGCTCCTGCAAATATGAATAGAAAATAATTAGCAATTAGCAAGAAGACAAAATTACTCAAATATAGCAGTTATGTAAAAATATGATAGCTGAATTTATTGGAACCATAGCTTTGTAATGATTTTAGAAGTTAATAACATTAGTTAGCCACTATGATTCTTAACAATCTGCCAATACATTGAAGAATCTATAGATACTCTCCCAACTCTCATCCTAAGTGTGGCACAAATAAGAATGTTCATATGGAAATGAGGTTACACTAGAAAAGATTGATTTGTAAATGAATTGAAAATGATCATGTGAGAGCAGTGGTAGGGGTGTCAATTCAGGTCGGCGGGTCGGGTTCAGGTCTGACCCGAATTTGACCTGACCCGAATAGGTTTGACCCAAACCCGACCCATTTATTAAATGGATCAAAAACCTCAACCCGAACCCGACTCAACTTCAACCCGATTGACCCAACATGACCTGAATGATCTATTTAGATATGTATTTTAGGTCAAATCGAGTCAAAATTGAGTCAAATTGTGGTAAAATTCTGCTCAGATCACTGAGTCAAATTTAAGTTGGCGGGTCAAAATCGAGTCAACTTCGGATTGATGGGTCAACCCGAACCCGACCTGCGATATTAAATGGGTCAATTTCTTCAACAACACACGAGAAAATTATTCGGTCACAACCAACCCAATATTTGAAAGTCGTCGAGTTGTCGAGTCAGTCAATTTTTGACACCCCTAAGCAGTGGTATAAATTTTTACAAAAAATGGAAGGAATTGATTACGTGTATTTCATTTCAACTTGCACAAAACTCATACAATCCTGAGTAAGCGTATAATAGAAAATAATAATAAATCAGAGCATAGAATTAATTATAAATAACTACAGTAGTCCTTGGACTGATGAAAAGGCAATAGGAATCTCACATATTGATGAAATAAAAATGGACGAGAAAAAAAGATGGCAAAAGTTTTGCTGAGCGTGGAGCCCAACTATAGAATTTATGTAAGCGTATCACATTTCCCCTTGAGCAAATAGACCATTCTAAGCTTGCATGATAATTTTTTAAAGATTTCTCCTAATAATCCTTTGGTGACAAATAGGTTGTTTGTCAATGATTACAAATATAGTACACATTAGACCACTATCAAGTTTCTCTTTTATATAATAGTTGCCAACTTCAATATGCTTAAAATGGTCATATTGCACAGAAAATATGCAACATTAATGCTTGAGCAATTATCATAATTAAACATCATAGGACATTTCCATTCAACTTCTAAATCTTTTTAAATTCTTTTCAGCCATGGCAATTTAGAAATTTCAGATGCCATAGATCTAAATTCAACTTTTGTTCTAGATTTTGTTTCCATATTTTTTTTACTTCTCTGAATTATATGATTGCCTCCTTAAAATGTGCAATATCCTAAGTTAACCTCCTATCAACCACAGAACTTGCATACCTTGCATTTATGTGAACTTCAAGAGTTAGATCTTCCCAATTTTTGAATAGAATTCATTCACCAGGAACTTCAACTATTATAAAATTCAATACATGGCCCTACAATATGGCTATATAAAATTGTGTATAAATTAATTTACCACACCAACAACATAGGCAATACTAGACCAAGAATGTGATAAGTAGACAAACATTTTCTCAAGTTTTTGATAAAAGAATTTTTCTACAATAGCCATATAGAGCATCTCCAAATTTATAATTAAATTACATAAGGCTCTAGCAGGCTTGCATCACAATTACCCATCTATTTCAACAAATCTTCCATGTATTTTTTGTTGTGATATAAAGATGCTATGTTGGTAGTCAATGCCAATAAAGTACTTTAGCTTACCTAGTCCTTTAACCTTAAATTCATGAAATAATATTTTTTATAAAAATTTTAATTTCTTCAAAGTTACCAGTTATCACAATAATGTCATCAATATAAACAAATAGTGTGTAGACTCCCCGTGAAGCCATGTGTTTAACAAATAATATAGGACCTCCTTAACTTTATTTGTATCCCATGATAAGTATTAAGTTGGCAAGCCTTATGATCCATGCACTTAGAAATTGCTTCAACCTATATAATGCATAATTTTGGTTTACATACTTTTCATTTTGTAATTGAGTCAAATTTTAATAGGACCTGCACATACACATCCTACTCTAGATCATCATGTAAAAAGGCTTTCATCTTAAATTATTATATCTTTTAGTTCCCGGCAAAAATTAATAATAAAAGAACTCAAATAATATTCATTTTAGCAACTAGAGCAATGGTTATGAGATAATATTTAAGTGTAACATTCAACCACTGATATGGAGATATAACTTTACAATGAACCATCATATTTGTATTTACAATAAAAAAATCAACAACTAAAAAAGCTCATATTTATAAAAAAAATTTACATACTTTTCATTTGACAAGTTCATCGATTTTCATATTTTATTTTTTTCAAACGGCGCCCATTCCTTCCCTCATAACATTATTCAAATAATATTTTTAAGATGGTTCTAGGGATAAATAGTATTTAGGCTAATAAGAAAAGAATAATGATTATGAGAAAGTTTGTATGAGAAAAATAAGTGTAACAAATGTTTAATGCAAGTTCTTGTGTCTTTTATAGGCTTCATGGTTCATTCAATGAATTTAGTAATAGGGATTGATTCAATTGGATAGAGTTATGTAGATTGAGATGCCTTACTTTCTACGTAAATCTATAGTGGCTACGAAAGATTCTAGTATAGAGTCAATCCAAATAGGAGTAATTTATTCTAGATTAGAATTATTTCTTGGGACGTGATATAAGGGTAATCTAAGAGAAAAATCATTTCTGAAAAATATTTATTTCTTGGGTAAGTAATAACAAAATAATTTAGGGGTGTTTGGATACTTGAAAAAAGAATGCAGTGTAAAATGAATGTAATATATTTGGGTTACTTTAAAATTGTTTGGTTGAAAACTCTACAAATATATGATTTTATTTTTTTTTCTGTTTTGAAAAATAAATATAATATAAAGTATTTTTGTGGTTGTGGTGACGGATGAAAGCCGAGGTGGAGTGATGGGTGGCGGTACGGCCCGACGGCCCTAATAGCGATAACACTTTACACTAACTGATATTTTTGAAATTCACCCAAATCGGGTGAAATCCAAATATATCAAAAATGTCCCTTTCAATATATTCTAAACACTTCACTTTACTTTGAAATTTTATTTTGCACCATGCCAAACAAAACAAAATTTAAAATGCACTGAATTCACTTTACTTTACTTCACTTTACGCTCAAACCAAACAGACCCTTAGTACTATAGACTAAAAACTATGAGATTGGCTAGATATATTTTTAATTTTCAAGACATGTATAAAAGATGCCACAGTAGCTATTGAGGGGAGCACGATGACTCCTATTCTAGAGCCAAAGTCAGACAAGATTCCAACGCCTTCACTCCTAAAGGCCACTACAACTTCATTCCACCCCCAAAAGGTGTGGAAGATCAAATTGAGGATGCTAAGGGAAGAATTCACCAAGGAGATATTTCGAGAGAAGTTGATAGCTAACAACAACAAAATCTAGTTGCAAAATCAACTGTTTGAGCTAAAGGGTGAACTCGATGATGTAATGAACTCCTTTGACGAATTAAAGATGAACTCAGCGAAATAAAGACATTCTTTGAAGAAATAAGGAGGCAAGTGAGCAAGATGACTTCTCAATTAATTATATTTCAAAGGTGCTTGGAAGCAACTCAGTCTAGCCAATTCATGGTGGGAGGAAAGTTCGTGTAGCAACGGCTCCTTCAAAATGGGAAAATTAAGGCTGAAGAACTTAATGATCTTTGAAGTTCTTTAAACTTTTGTAACTTGCTGAGTTGCCGAGTAGACTTATAATTAAACTATAATTTTATAATAATAATAATAATTATTATTATTATTCATTCCTTCTCACCTTCTTTTCTACCGTCCATCATTATTACATGAGATTTGATGAATATCTTTTATGTTGAGCTGTCATTATATTTTTACATTGCTGCCCCTCCATGGTTTCGAGATATTCTACAATAACAACATCCTGGCTTCTTTCTTCAATTTTGCTTTGGCTTCCGAATTTTGAGTTCTCTGGGAGTTCCTTAGCAAACCCAAGCACACATTTCTCGTTTCTCTTTTCTCCTTCCACCTCATACTTCTCTAGAGAGCCATGGTTGCTTTCTGTAACAGCAGCTCCTTCGTTCAAAAGTCGAAAATGACCAGTGATAAACAAGCTATTTTTAGACTTATGATTTTGATAGGGATTGATTCAATTGGCTAGATTTATGTACATTGAGATGTCTTTCTTCTTAGGGTAGGACTAACTGATTCTCGATTAGAATTATTTCTTGGGATGAAATATATGGGAAATATGGAAGAAAAGTCAATAGTGAATAATATTTCTTTCTTGGGCAAGTAACAACAAAGTAGCTTAGTACCAATGACAAAGATTGATTCAATTCGCTAGACTTAAGTAGATTGAGATGCCTTTCTTCTTAAGTAAATCTAAAATGGTTGAGTAAAAACAGATTTTGATATAGACTCAATCTGGGTAGAAGTGACTTATTCTAGGTTAGAATTATTTATTGGGATGAGATATAAGGGCAATATAAGAGAGAAATCATTCCTGAATAATATTTCATTCTTAAGCAAGTACTAACATGCAACAATGAGTTAATGACCAGGGTAAGTTCTGTCATAACTTAGTACTACATTCAATATACAACTCTGCACCATCATCACTTGTACATAAAATTGGAAAGTACAATCTGCCAAGAATTAACTTATTTTCCCCTCTTTTTAAGATTGCATCAGCTTTCCATTACAATCCCTCATAATCTTACCACGCGTTTATATGATGGCATCATAGCTTACCAAAACCTCAAATAATGTTTACAGAGCAAAACTTCAAGAAATAAGAATCTAATGCAAAACTTCAAGAAATAAGAATCTAATAACGAGTATTAAAATGGTTAATACATCATTCTCCAGTTCAATATGAAAGCTAAAAAACGGGAGTAGAAAACTTGATAGCGCATGATAAAGCTCAATCTCGGTCCAAAAAAAATCAAACACGGAGAAACTGAGGAAATGGGAGAAAGAATCCAACATTAAATTGTTATTAGTTATAAAGACAACTGGAGCTATAAACGATCCAAATGTGCAACAAGTTAAAAGACAGCACTATGTATAGTTCAACCTCAGAAGCAAATCAGCAAAATAATTTCACCGCCTACCATTTCGGCACTCACTGAAATTTGCTCTCTCGCATCCCTCCTCTCCTGGACAGAAGCAAGGATGATAAGAACATCTCTAACATTGGGACCAAACAAGAAGGACATCTAAGATTGAGGAATTCAAGAAAAAACAGCGATCGTCTGATCAGTTAAATTACCTGGGAGTCAGGATAACAGAAAAGCACAGCAAGCACAGGCTTCGGAACCATCTCCAGCAGCTCGTCATCCAAACCATACACATCATTGAACTCGACTTCGTTCTCCGGGACGCCAAGTCCCCAGATGAACTGCATAAGCAAACAAAAAAAAAAAGGTTCAGGCACCCAACTGCTTCCAAAAAAAGCAACTCAATCATAGGAACAAAATCGCCCTTTCCAACCAAAACCCTATACCCATCGATCGGAAACACTGCTATAATGGTGAAAAAACTAATTGGAGAGGAACGGTTAAATAAAGCAGTAACAAAGCTCAACATCAAATCATCAGATTAGACAAGCAAAGGCGGGGGAGCAGAAACCTGGTTCATGACATCAGGGTTAGCTTCAAGCGGAATCCACCGCTTCTGAGACGCTGTTGCCATTCCTCCTAAACTAGTAGGATGAACGGAGAAGTCGCCGGGAAGAATTTATGGTTGACGTGGTGCTCAAGGAGCTGTTTTCCTGTCTCGGGGCTTTGGATTCGCTATGACGCAAAAGCCGGCCTGGACTCTAATTCACGGATGACACGTGTTTTTTTTTTTTTTCATTTTAGTGATTAACAAGAAGATAAGACCAGAAAGATATAATCCCATTATGTAAACGCCAATACATATTAATCCATGACTGTAAATATATTTCCTTCGATCCCTCACGGAATTTAAAGAAATATAGAGAATATATGATTTATTTAGGTTTTTTCCGGGTAAAATGAAATGTAAGAGAAATAGAAATCTCATTTTCTTTTATAAAACTAGAAGAAGAACGCTGAGGAAATAACAAACCATTTTAGGCGATGATATATTAAATAAATTCATCGCGCTTCTTAGATTTTTCTACGATTTATTAGATATATTAAATACAAAATAGATTATTTTGACCTTTTTTTGCGTTTTTTTGTATTCCCATGATTATGTTTAGGGCATTCCAAATCATTTTGGGTGGGTTTTACATGATTAGATTCAGTACCTCTTTGGAGGTACGATCATTTTGACCTTTTGCGCTTTTTTTTTTGTCAATTTTATGATTATGTTTAGGGCATTCCAAAGGAATCATTTGATGGTTTTGTATTTGGTATTTTGCTCAGACTACCTCTTTGGAGGGTACGCATTTTGATGTTTTTTCAGTTTATTTGCCAACTTATGATTATGTTTAGGTATTCCAAAGGAAGCATTTGATGTTTGGGTGATTTTGGGTGGGTATTTTGCATCAGACTCCTCTTTGGAGTGCATTTTGATCATTTTGACCTTTTTTTTGCGATTAATTTTAGATTATGTTGGGCATTTCAGGAATCATTTGATCGCTGGTATTTTAAGATTCAGACTGTACCCTCTTTGGAGGTACACCATTTTTGATCTTTTTTTCCAGGTTTATTTTGCAAACTTTTTTATGATTATATTTAGAAGAAGCAGTTGATTTGATTTGGCTGGTTTTGGATTTTGACAGACTGTACCTCTTTGGAGGGTACATATTATTTTGACCTTTTTTTCGCTTTTATCATGATTATGTTTAGGGCATTCCAAAGGAATCATTTGATGGTTGTGGTTTGGGTTTAGTGCATAGTACTCTGTATCTGGAGGGTACACCATTTTTTGATTTTTTTGTTTATTTTTTACAACTTTATGATTATAGAAGATGGAGGAAGATGATGGTTTGGGTTTTTTGGGGTTTAGATTCACTCTGTACCTCTTTGGAGGTAGACCATTTTGACCTTTTTTTTCCAGTTTATTTTGCCAACTTTTATGATTATGTTTAGTATTCCAAAGGAAGCATTTGATGGCGCTGATTTTTGGGTATTTTGCATCAGAATTTGTACCTCTTTGGAGGGTAGATCATTTTGACCTTTTTTTGGTTTTGTCAATTCCTTACAGTATGTTTTGCATTCCAAAGGAATCATTTGATGGCTTGGGTGATTTAGACAGTCACTCTGAGGGTACGTCATTTTTTGACCATTTTTTTTCCGCTTTATTTTGCCAACTTCTTATGATTATGTTTAGGGTATTCCAAAGGAAGCATTTGATGGTTTGGGTGATTTTGGGTGATTTTGATTCAGACTGTGGTCCTCTTTGGAGTAGATCATTTTGTTTTTTTTCAATTCTTATGATTATGTTTAGGGCATTCCAAAGGAATCATTTGATGGTTGGTGGTGTATTTTTTCAGACTGCATGTGTACCTCTTTGAGGGTACAGATCATTTTGACCTTTTTTGTAATTTTGTCAATTTTATAATTATTAGAGCATTCCAAAGGAATCATTTGGTTGTGGTTTGGGTGGGTTTAGATATCTGACTCTCTTTGGAGGAGAACCATTTTGATTTTTTTGCTTTATTTTTAACTTTATGATTATGTTTGGGCATCGAGGAAGCATTTGATGTTTGGATTTTGGGTGGTAGACTCTGGTACCTCTTGGAGGGTACAGATCATTTTTTACCTAGCTTTTTTTTGTCAATTCCTTATGATTATGTTTAGGCATTCCAAAGGAATCATTTGATGCTTGTGTTTCGGGTGGTATTCAGACTGCATATACTTCTTTGGAGGGTACAGATCATTTTTAACCTTTTCTTTGCAGTTTTTTTTGTCAATTCCTTATGATTATGTTTAGGGCATTCCAAAGGAATCATTTGATGACAGTTTGGGTGATTTCTGGGTGGTATTTTACATCTGTACTCTTTATACCTCTTTGGAGGGTACATATCATTTTTTACCTTTTTTTTGTAGTTTTTTTGTCAATTCCTTATGATTATGTTTAGGGCATTATAATGGAAGCATTTCAAAAAAGTTTGGATATTTTGCATCTATATTTTTTAACATATTTTTGTATCTATTTGCCAGGTAAATGCAGTCAATGACCCAAATTTGGGGAAACTCCTCACACCTGAGAATGAAATGGAGCGATGCAATCAGACCGTGACTATGCACATCAAATTGACTTCGCGTTGAAGGACCATACTAGGCCAAACTCAAAGAAATTGAAATAAAAGATTTTCTATGTGCAAAAGTCGTCGGAAGAAGTCTCCGCCTAAATAAATTTTAACAAAATTCCGTAAAGTTGATACAAGAACGGTTGTCCAAACCATGATTAGATTCTCTGTTGATTTGAGGGAAATTGGATGATTAAAAATATACGAAAGTCATAATCATTCTTTGGCGACACCGACCTACATCTTCTCGGATCACACGATGCATTAATGAAGGCGCGTGTTGAAGACAATGAGGTCGTATTAGAGCAACCGATGCATTCAGCCTATCTAACCGAGGAAGTTGGTGTAGAGAATATCGGGTTCACAAAAGAGATGCTTTCAATTTTATTGAAAGAGAAAAGATCGAGGGAATGGTGTTGGTAATGCATTAATCTGATTGTTTAAGGAAAGGCAAGCAATGGGATGTTTTGCATGGGATGTGCAAGTTGATGATTTGATAAGTTTTTTTTTAGTAATGGCATGTCTAGGATAGAATATGATTATTTTGGGGATGTGATAATTTTTGATACAAGCTATCGACTCAATAAATATAATCTCTTTGTGCCCTCTTGTTGGAGTGAATCATCAGGCAAAATGTATTATTTGGAGTAGCCTTTTATCAAGAGAGAATTGAGTCATTCTCATGGCTATTCCAAATATTTCTGGTTGATGAATGACATCCTATAATATTCATGATCAAGATCAAATATGGCGAGATTTATTGAAATTGTATTACATACTCATAGGTTGCCAGCATGGCATATTTCAAAGAAAGCTCCTTCCAAGATTCATTGCTTTAAGTAATAAGATAAGAAGGGCTATTTTATAAATGTGAGTAAGTGTGACTTAGAGGAAGAGTTTAAAGAGGCTTGGTCCGCCATGCTAGAAGAAGGCAATTTACATGATCATGCTGCACCCGAGCTTTATAAGATTAGATCCAAGTGGTCCATCATTCAAGAAGGACACATTTTGCATGGGCATCTTGTCAACGCAACGTAGTGAGTCCACGAATAATGTATGTCATGGAATATCTAAACCAACAAGTTCGCTCACAGATTATTTCTTGGGGTTGGAAAAGGTTATGGAGACATGGCATCGAATGAACATGAAGACTTCATACCATCGATCATTCTGTTAAGATCACCCAATTCTAAAACAAGCTGCTATGTTTTATACAAGAAAGGTTTACACTATGTTTGAAGAGGAATTTTTGCATGGAGTTGGAGGCCTATCAGTAACTAAGTCAGATGACAGCACCATGGAGTATTTGGTGAGAAACTTAGAGAATAAAAATGCATCCAAAACATGGACTATGCATTTCGATAGGACTACCCTAGAAGTAACTTGTACTTGCAAAAAATTTGAAATGATGGGATTACTTTGTGCCCATTGTATCAGAGTTCTTAGTCATGAAGATGTGCGATGACAAGTATCTTCTCAAGCGATGGTCTACCAGCAAAGAGAGGATATTTACATAAGCATACGTGTTAAGAGATGTGGCAAGCAGATGGAAATGCTTCGCATTATTTTCCGGAACACATAAGTCGATATGCATATCAAATAAGTGTCGTGGCACATAAGAGAGAGCGAGGACTATATGCTTGGATCCCTAGAAAAACTATATGATGATGTCGACTCTATAATAAGTGGGAATTCTCCTCCATCTGACAAAGCAATTAAGAAGAAGTCAACCACGAAGAAGTGGAAAAGACATCTTAAAAGATCCGCTAATGCCCAAAGGGTGTTTCCAACTCTAGGCTTAAGGGATATTGGGAGAGATCCAAGAAAGCCAAGAGTAATTTTCGCATATTATTTTTGGTATTTTAAATATTGCTGCTAATCTTCAAACCCTTCTACTTTTTTTTGTTGCAGAAACCAAAGTACAGTCTGATAGCGTTGCTGAACGTGTTTCCTCACAAGTTGCATCACCTTTCTCTGTTATGCCAGAGTGTTTTTCAGAGGTACGCACCTAATATCACACATCCATGCCGTAAGAAAGTATCAACTAATACGATGTTCTACATGCAGGAATTTATCTCGAGCTCCACAATCAATCAATCAGTTGAAGGGTACACTTAATGATGGATATTATTTCGGAAAACATTTTGATGCATGACATCCAGCTTTGTATTTAGAGATTTTGACCGGTCTGCTTTGTAGCTCTTTAAGCAATAGTGATTGAGTTAATCCCTAGTACATTATAATCATCTGTACCAATAAATATGCAATAAATAATAGATCGTTATTGCCTTTTTTTCCTTATTTTGCCCGATATTAGAAATAATATTCATTACATTCTTGTTTAGCCAATTTGAAAGCTATTTGATGACTTCGGTGGTTTTGTCTACTTATACTTATGTTTAGCAGGAAGCATTTGAGGCTAGTGATTTTGGGTGGTTTTGATCACTCTGTATCTCTTTGGAGGGTATAATTTTTGATTTTTTTCGATTTTGCCAACTCCTTATGATTATATTTAGGTGCTGGCATTTGGAGATTGTTTGGGTGGTCGGTGTGCATTGGACTGCCCTCTTTGGAGGGTACAACCATTTTTTGATTTTTTCTTTATTTTGCCAACTCTTATGATTATGTTTAGTGCATTTGGAGATTGTGGATGGACGGGTGGATATCACTGCATTCTTGACCACCATTTTTCAGTTTTTTTTGCCAACTTCTTATGATTATGAGGGCATTCCAAAGGAAGCATTTGGAGATTGTTTATGGATTTTGGGTGGTTTCATTCAGACTCTTTGGAGGGTGACTATTTTGTTTTTTCATTTATTTTACGACATAGGTATTCAAAGGAAGCATTTGATGAGCGTGATTTTGGTTGGTATTTTTTATCAGACACCTCTTTTGAGGGTCAGATTGACCTTTTTTGTCATTTATGATTATTTTGGCAATCATCATGTGATGATTGGAATTGGTATTTGTACGCGGTACCTCTTTGGATTACAAACCATTTTGACCTTTTTAGTTTTTTGCCAACTCTTATGATTATGTTTGATATTGCAAAAAAATTTTGAGAGATTGTTTGATGGATTTTGGGTGATTATTTTCAATTGAGCACCATTTTGAGCTTTTAGTTTATTTTGCCTTATGATTATTTTAGGCAAAAGGAAGCATTTGAGATTCTTTGGATGATTTTATGGTTTTGCATCAGAACTATTGAGGTAGCATTTTGATTTTTGCTTATTTCTTTATGATTATGTTTGTATTTGACAGTTTGGGTGATTTTGGGTATTTTGCATGTTTACCTCAGAACATGATTTTGCATTTTGTCAATTCTTATGATTATGTTTAGGGCATTCCTGAAATCATTTGATGGCGCTTTGGATGGATTGGTATTTCATCAGATCATGTACCTCTTTGAGGGTATAGACCATTTTGACCTTTTTCTAGTTTTTTGCCAACTCCTTATGATTATGTTTAGGGCATTGCAAAGAAGCGAGATTGTTGGATGGATTTTGGGTGGTTATTTGCATCTATATTGTACCTCTTTGAGGGTACAATCATTTTGAGCTTTTTTTCCGCTTTATTTTGGCTTATTGAGATTATATTTAGGCATCTCAATGGAAGCATTTGGATTGTTTGATTTTGGGTGGTTATTTTGCATGTACCCTTTCTTTGACAGATCATTTTGAGCTTTTGCTTTATTTTTGCCAACTTCTTATGATTATGTATGGCATCAAAAGCATTTGGAAGAAGTTTGGGTGGTTTCTGAGTGGTATTTTGCCAACTTTTGCCTCTTTAATCGAATAAATTCAGCCTCTAAAACCGATATATTATAAAAAAATTTATTATATATAACTTATTTAAATCATTAAACTAATATCTAAAATTTAAAATATATATGCACATGAATAATAGAAATTCATTGTTTTAGCATTATTGTAATAAAGACAAATAATAAGGCATTATCACTTTTATAGGGAGGACTTTCTCAATATTTCGAGTTACCATAAAATGAAGTTTTGTAAAATTTGAATAGATTTATAAAAGCATCACAGAAATTTATATAATTTTTCAAATCAATGATTTCGATTTTGATTTAACTCAAGAAAAAAGCCCTACTCCATAATGTATTAATCATCATCACAATCAATATCAACCCTAATGTGACACATAAATTCACCATAAATATGTTCAAAGTGAGAAAACTATGTTAAGCACAACTAAGCAACAATCTACCCTAATAAATAGAACTACTAATCAACACATTTACAATCGTAAATATTAAAAATATATATAAAAAACAAACCACAATACTTAATTAAATCATCACGAGATATACACCACATATCAACTAATATATTTAACATTAATCATAAACAAACAATATTTCGTGAGCAAAAACCTAAGCATTCATTCAAAGGGTACTTCAATGACTCTGAATATTTGATCTTCTGAATCAGTGTTCACTTTTATTTTGAAAGGTAATTTTTTATAGATCCATCTCATAGGAACTGAACCTGAGAATTATCAATCATCACTCTCAAATATAAATAGATCCATATCATATGTGGAAATATACAATGCGTAATCACTCTTATGTCAAGGAAATGCTCAATATTCAAGGAAAATATACAATGCGAATCACTCTTATGGCAAGGAAATCACTTTTATTGCATTCTTTATCAATTCCACAAGCGCTATTATTAAACAAGGAGGATGACACAATCTAGTGAAGGAAGAAGGTAAGAAAACACACTAAATCATAGAATAGGAATCAAACTGAAACTAACTATTTAAACTTGTTCACCTCCATTCCCGGCCATCTCTTCTTTTCTCATTGTGACTTAGGAGAAGTCAAGGAACAGAGAGGATGAGTTCCTCCCATTGATCTCTTCACACTACTTAAAGAAAAGCTCTTGATTTAGCTTTGGGAGCTTCAACGATCGACAGTGAAGAAAATCCTATATCAAACAAAATAATATTGTTCTCACTTTGAATTTTAAGTCCCAAACAAAATGTAGTTTAACTCCTCTAAATATATTCATTTTCTTTGGCCAATCGTATGGTCTACCCAATCCACTGGAGGTTTCGATTCGCCTCCATGTATTTGCACAAACATTCCGCATACACTATTTTCTTGACCCCACTCACTATGTCGATTGGCCATTTCTGATCGCTTCAAAAGCTCCCGCCCAAAGATCTTCAACAAGTAATTGATCTAAATAGATCAAAATCTCAATAAGTTGGACCGAAAAAAAATTAAGAGAAGAACCAAATTTGAAAACAGTTCTTACAATATCATGAAGAATGCTCTTATGGGTGGGTTTGGGCAATGAGTCATAAAAATACCAGGCCTCTGACTTAATATGCCCAACAGAGTGTCCAAGTCGATTATCTATAACCGCGCAAGATTAACTCACCTTAATCGCCCCGCAGTGATATGTTGGATGAACATTTTTGCTTTCCATCTTAGCGTACTGCATAACTCAGGAAAAGAAGAGAACGACACATTACAACTTTCATCTAAACAAACAAGAATCAATCGTAATATCAACATTCCTGGGTAACATACCCAATGCAAGCATGAAATGTACAAATATGGGACATATATAGCCGCAGAGTACTTCTCCAAAGCGAAGGCATCAATGTGTGCATCCGAGAGATATTGATCCCGAACTCATCGACCGCCTCGCAATAATGATATTCCCAACCCAAATGTATCACCGCAAGTAATAAATTTTTAAAGATCTCAACCGAACGAATAGGTTATTTTAATGAAGGAAGGACGATTGAGGCTTGACTTACTTGTCCTCAACCGAGAATGTGTCAATAAGATCGAGCATCGGCCAGTAAAATAAATAGCTGGATGAGAACTCAACAACATGAAGTGCCTCGATGCGCAACAAAATTATCGATGAAAAGCTAGTGATGAAGAGCTACATACTATGAATAAATCGATCATCTAAGATGATGCATACCTCGATGCTCTCCACCACGACGATACGGTCATCGAATTCTATTGGCTCATCTTTGAACCTATAAAAAAATTTAGTGATGACGAGCTAAATTAACTATGAATAAAGGATCGAAGATGATTCATACCTCCGACCGATGCTCCTCCACCACAACAAGCCTGTGAATCTTTATTACCCTCATCAAGAACCTATAAAAAAATTTAGTGAAAAACTAAAATAATAACACCTCACCGGCTGTACTTGAGTGGAGGCCACCACATTATTTATTCTTGCTCGAGACTTGTAAGTGTGTGTGAAAGGGGAAGTAAGCTTTTCCTCTTCTTATCTCACGAGCTTTAACACCACGCTCAATGTCCAATTACAGTTTCTGAGCATCGCCATGTGTAGGTGGCCTCCACAAGAACTTCCCTCTTTCCACGTGCTTCCTGAAGTATCCATCCCAAGAATGGAAGCTCCACCAGAGCTTCTTCCTCTTGTACCCCTCGTGGTCACACGCAGCCTCAGGTACCTCCACAGGGAAGCTCCCCGCAGTAGCCTCCTCAAGAGTCTATGGTGTCCCCATAGAATCTCCCTACATTTGGGGTGGTAGGACCCCCGCCGCTAGAACATCCTCGACAGCAAAGAACTCAAGCCCATCCAACCTCTCGCTTATTGTTGTATGGAAAGATGATCTGTCTCTCAGTCCTTCAAACCCAGAACATCCTCTCCACCGCAAAGTCCTGTGGGAAGCAGGGCGTGCTAAACACCTGACGGGAGAATATCGAGGAGAGATATAAGGAGAGTGGTAGCAGAATTGGACTTAAAATGGGACTACTCATGTGTACATTGTCTGGGGGGACATGAGAAGGAGCCAATTCTCGTCTTCCAATAAGTCCTCGAATGAAAGGCATACCTGTGGTAAAAGGATAAAAAATTTTGAAGACATACAACATAAATAAATACATTCTTATACTCCCAAACCAGTGAAAGCATTTTTTTGGAAACTCTATTTTAGCCCATCGCAAAGATACGGGTTTTGCGTGTGCTTATGATTGATGCTCGCCTATATCTACAATGAATATATTAAAGAAACTTCAAGACATTATATTTCACAATAAATGGAGATATAAAACATACCATAAGAGTGACAAAGCCACTCATGTAACCGCCTCGGTCTCAATCTTCGATGCAACATCAAATTAAAACTAGAAGTCCCAAATGGCATCCTTTGTACTCAAAGAATCTATCTATATCATCGTAAGCAATCAATTTCGATGCCACTGTAATTGTGATATACAAAAAATAGATTTGAAAGAAAATGTATATACCGCACAACAGCAACGAGCCATCAATTCTAAGTCATTCTTGTAAATCACGAGTCAACAAATGACAAGGGGATTGCCATACAACCTTCTCTCCTGTTGGCATCCCTATCATGCAACTTCATCGTGGGTGAAAGGAATGTATCGCCACCCAAAGAAGAAAAGTTTGCTATGTCCCAAAGAAGATCGATGTAATGGCAATCAGTCTTACTTAATGCCGGAGTCTAATGAATTGATGGAGATGAAGCCTCTTAATGTCGTTTCATCAAGAAAGCTGGGTCGTAATATTATCGAACACATTTCTCACAGTGGTAGGCCTGCACCTCAAAGTTATCCTTTTTCCAGACATGATAAACTTCAAAAAGATAAGTAATTAGGTCAAAAATGGTTTGTACCCTCCAAAGAGGTACACAGAGTACATATGCAAAATACCACCCAGAAACTACCCAAACTGCCATCATATGCTTCCATTGCAATGCCCTATACATAATCATAAGAAGTTGGCAAAATAAATTTGAAAAAACTGTCAAAAATGATCTGTACCCTCCAAAGAGGTACACATGGTACAGATGCAAAATACCCACCCAAAATCACCCAAACTGCCATCAAATGCTTCCTTTGTAATGCCCTAAACATAATCATAAGAAGTTGGCAAAATAAACTGGAAAAAAATTATCAAAATGGTCGTAATTCTCCAAAGAGGTACATAGTATATGCAAAATACCACCCAGAATCCATCGAAACAATCTCCAAATGCTTCCTTTGCAATGCCCTAAACATAATCTTAAGGAGTTGAAAAAAACAACTAGGAAAAAGGTCAAAATGATCTCAATTCTCCAAAGAGGTAAGAGGTACACGATGTAAAATACCACCCAATCCATCCAAACTGCCATGAAATGCTTCCTTTGAAATGCCATAAACATAATCATAAGAAGGTGGCAAAATAAACTGGAAAAAAATTGTCAAAAATGGTCTGTACCCTCTAAAGAGGTATAAAGAGTACAGATACAAAATAATACCCAGAATCCATCCAAACTTCCATGAAATGCTTCATTTGCATTGCCCTAAACATAATCAGAAGGAGTTGGCAAAATAAATTGAGAAAAAGGTCAAAATCAGAATTCTCCAAAGAGGTACACGTAGATGCAAAATACCACCCAAATCCATCCAAACAATCCCAAATGCTTCCTTTGTAATGCCCTAAATATAATCAAGAAGTTGGCAAAATAAACTGAAAAATTCAAAATGATATACCTCCAAAGAGGTACACGTAGATGCAAAATACCACCCAAAATCACCCAAACTCTCCAAATGCTTCCATTGCAATGCCCTAAACATAATCATAAGAAGTTGGCAAAAAAAGGTCAAAATGATCCAGATTTCCAAAGAGGTACACAGAGTACGATGCAAAATACCACTAAAACCATCCAAACCGCCATCTCAACAGATGCCCTAAACATAATCAATAAAAGCAAAATAAACTGAAAAGTCAAAATGATGTCTCCAAAGAGGTACACAGACTACATATGCAAAATACCACCCAGAAACCACCCAAACAATCCTCCAAATGCTTCCATTATAATGCCCTAAACATAATCATAAGAAATTGGCAAAAAAACACTGGAAAAAAAGGTCAAAAATGGTCTGTACCCTCCAAAGAGGTACACAGAGTACGTACAAAATACCACCCAAATCCATCCAAACAATCCCAAATGCTTCCTTTGTAATGCCCTAAACATAATCATAAGAGTTGGCAAAATAAACTGGAAAAAGGTCAAAAATGATGTGTCTCCAAAGAGATACACAGAGTACAATGCCCTAAACCCCTAAAACCACCCAAACCGCCATCAAATGCTTTGTAAATGCCCTAAACATAATCATAAGAAGTTGGCAAAATAAACTAAAAAAATCAAAAATGGTCTCAGACTCTCCAAAGAGGTACACGAGTACGCACTAAACCCACCCAAAACCACCCAAATTACCAAATGATTCCCTTTGAATGCCCTAAACATAATCATAAGGAATTAACAAAAAACTGGGGTCAAATGATATGTACCTCCAAAGAGGTACGAGTACGATGCAAAATACCACCCAGAAATCACCCAAACTGCCATCAAATGCTTCCTTTGCAATGCCCAAAACATAATCATAAAAAGTTTGCAAAATAAACTGGAAAAAGGTGGTCTCAGAATTCTCCAAAGAGGTACACAGTAAAATGCAAAATAACCACCCAAAATCACCCAAATCACATCAAATGCTTTGAATGCCTAAACATAATCATAAGAAGTTGGCAAAATAAAGTGGAAAACTCAAAATAGTTTGTACCTCCAAAGAGGTACATAGAGATGCAAAATACCCACCACTAAACCACCTAAACCTCCAAATGCTTCCATTATAATGCCCTAAACATAATTATCATAAGAAATTGGCAAAAAATGGATAAAATTGTCAAAATGATCTCATCCAAAGAGGTACACAGAGACACTAAACCACCTAACCATCCAAACCGCCATCAATGCTTCCTTTCAAATGCCCTAAACATAATCATAAGAAGTTGGCAATAAACTGAGGTCAAAATGGTCTCACTTCCAAAGAGGTACATAGAGTACAGATGCAAAATACCCACCCTAAACCACCTAAACTACCTCCAAATGCTTCCATTATAATGCCCTAAATATAATCATAAGAAATTGGCAAAAAAATAGACAAAAATTGTCAAAATGATCTATACCCTCCAAAGAGGTACACAGAGTACAGATGCACTAAACTAGTTCTTAACCATCCAAACTGCCATCAAATGCTTCCTTTGCAATGCCCGAAATATAATCATAAGAGGTTGGCATAATAAACTGGAAAAAAAAGGTAAAAAATGGTATGTACCTCCAAAGAGGTACAGTAATACGATGCAAAATACCCACCCTAAACCACCTAAACTGCCTCCAAATGCTTCCATTATAATGCCCTAAATATAATCATAAGAAATTGGCAAAAAAAAATGGACAAAAATTGTCAAAAATGATCTGTACCCTCCAAAGAGGTACACAGAGTACAGATGCACTAAACCGCCTTAACCATCCAAACCGCCATCAAATGCTTCCTTTGTAAATGCCCTAAACATAATCATAAGAGGTTGGCAATAAACCGGAAAAAAGGTCAAAATGATCAATTCTCCAAAGAGGTACACAGAGAGATGCAAAATACCCACCCAAAATCACCAAATCCAAATGCTTCCATTATAATGCCCTAAATATAATCATAAGAAATTGGCAAAAAAAAAAACTGTAAAAATCAAAATGATCTCAGATCCTCCAAAGAGGTACACGTGCACAAAATACCACCAGAAATCACCCAAACTTCCTCCAAATGCTTCCATTGCAATGCCCTATATATAATCATAAGAAGTTGGCAAAATAAACTGCAAAAAAAAGGTCAAAAATGATTTGTACCCTCCAAAGAGGTACACAGGGTACAGATACAAAATACCCACCCAAAATCACCCAAACTGCCATCAAATGCTTCCTTTGCAATGCCCTAAACATAATCATAAGGAGTTGGCTAAAAGAACTGAAAAAAAAGGTCAAAATGATCTCAGATCCAAAGAGAGTACACAGAGTACGATACAAAATACCACCAATTTATCCAAACTTCCTCCAAATGCTTCCATTGCAATGCCCTATACATAATCATAAGACGTTGACAAAATAAACTGAAAAACAATGGTCAAAAATGATCCGTCTCCAAAGAGGTACAGAGTACAGATGCAAAATACTCACCCAAAACTATCCAAACTGCCATCAAATGCTTCCATTTGAATATAATGAACATAATCTCAAGAAATTTAAGAAAACTAGTAAAAGAGCTCTAAAGTTATGTACTCTCTAGAGTACAGAGAGTACAAAATAAATAACATAAAAAACAATCTTTCACTGACATGAAGAAGAGTAAACCCTAAATTTATTCAAGTTCGAATGCATGTAAATACCTCATGTAGTCACCTACAATACCTCAATTTATGATTTGCTATATCATCGAAGAGCTCGACGCATCGACACGGAGTTAAGTTGAGAAAAATCCTTCGCCGAAAGAAAGCCCTAACCGTTTCAGACTTTATGACGATGAATGTCAAACGCTTGTTTCGCTCTTCTTCTCCGCTAACGCCACGGGCGCCCGCTGGGAAATGTATTTACTCCGCTAATCCCATCGACGCTTACTGCCGGTGGAAATGTCTTTACGTCATATCTTACTTCGTAATCGCCAAAACGGGAAAAAATCGGGACACGCCGTGGATCGGAGTCCGCGACGAAAGCTACGCATGAGGACGTAATATTTTCTCCTGGTTGGAACTTCCGTTATAAAGCCTTCCACAATAAATGCGTGTTACATCATACATGAAAATTAATTGTAAAATAAATTCAGAAAATTAAATTTTTGTTTAATTGATTGTAAGAAAGTTTAAATTTTTATATTATATATATATATATATATATATATATATATATATATATATATATATATATATATATATATATATATATATATATATATATATATATATATATATATATATATATATATATACTTTTTTAATTTAATGAACATAGAGCAAGATTGTGGAAGTTTGAGTTTAATTAGAAACTTACTTGGAATAATACTCAAATAGGTTCAAATTAGAGATAAAAAATAATCAAAATATCAATTTTGAAATTTTAATTTAGATTAATATTCAAAATACTCAATAGTGAAGTGTCTTAAATTAAAATATTATTTATTAAATTAATGAATAATATAATTATTACATCATAATTATATCATTTAAATTGCATTAAAATAATTTCAATAATTATTGTGTCATACAATTCAACACTAATTCAAATGTTGAACATTGTTCATCTCTTTCTTCTGGTTTAATTTATGATATAATTTTCAAAATGTAACCAAAGACACGAGAGAAAATTTTCAACTATATTGTGTTATAACTATTGTGATTGTATTTTATTGCATTAAAATTGATATGGCTCTCAAAATATGACTAGTCAAAGCACGAATCTTAATGTCGAAAGCGATATGATTTTGAGTCAAAACCGATCGAGATCAAGCACTTAAAATATCATGGGAATCTTTGGAACATCAATTAAATCCCAAAAAAACTCTCAAATATGGAGTGTTTATAGTCAAATCGAAGGCCTCGACGAGGATCTAACGAGCCTAAGATCTCATAATTCACTTCATTTGGGCATCCAAATGCTCAAAATACATCAAATGATCAAGGAATCATCCCGAGTCCGACGAGGGAGTGGTAGGCTTTACATGAATTTACAAGTGCCCTCCTCCCATCTATAAACAGGCCTTCATTCCTCACATAAAGGAGGGAAGTGAAGAGGAGTCAAACAAGTGAAGAAGAGGAGCCACCGCCGACGGAATCCACCACCCACACCGCCGATCCTCCGCCACACCGCCAAGCAAGGAAGAAGAGGAAGAGTCCAAGCAAGGAAGAAGAGGAAGAGCCCCAGCAAGGAAGAAGAGGAAGAGTCCAAGCAAGAAAAGGAAGGAAGAAAAGAGTCCGAGGGAAGAAGAGGAAAAGCCCAAGTGAGGAGGAAGAGAGAGCTCAAGCTTGAAGATCCCCAAGCAAGATCGCACCCCAAGCAAGATTGCACTCGCCGGCCATCAACCATCGCCACACCACGCCGCCACTAATTGTACTCAGATTCCACGGTTACCCCAAGATCTCCACCATCTAATTACAACCATCATTGTTACACATTTGTTATTCTCTCATATGCAATCAGAATCGTTATCGAAGAGAAGATTTTGTACTCAAATGCATATAGTGGAAGCTTTTATCTAGCCCCTGATTTTTCCCTCTTTCGTTTTCCACGCTAAAAATTTTGAGTGTCTCTTCGCTTTAATTACCTGCGGACTTCACAAGCTAAGGCGTAAACTTTCACTCTACCGCGGCTGGTTTTCTAGCACGCAAAAGCTTGCTGGATTCTCATTATTTCATCAGTATGACAAAGTTTCCAACAAGATCAAAACCACCATCGAGGTGGATCATTTCAAGCTTTTAAAGAGCGTTAAGAATGAAGATTCATCAAATTTTGTTCCTTCGATTCTCAATTGGGGCAACTCTTAATCTCAAAAGATAAGCAAGTCGAACAACAAAAGGCAAAGATCAATGGTCAACTCGCCAAGTTTCATAAAATATTTGACCTCTTCCATATTAACGCCATCGAGTAAACACTCGACTAACAACCCAGATAGTCAAAACGGTGGACTTCCACACTCTTCCATACGTTAACGCCATCAAGTAAACTCGACTAACAACCCAGATAGGTCAAACGCCCTGTGGACTTCCCGTGATTTTCCATACGTTAACGCCATCGAAAACTCGACTAACAACCCAGATAGGTCAAACGCTGTGGACTTCCCGCGATCTCTTCCATACGCAGCACGTCATCAGCAAAACACAAACAACCCGTGAGAAAGGTAATTTCCCATCATCCATCGGATAACACTCGACAAACAACCTCGATGGTTAAAATCTCATCGCCGCCGCCATCGCCGCACACGCAATCGCCGGTCACCATTATCGCCGCCATCTCATACCGGACTACTGACTTGCCGACTATCTTGCTAACAACCGGACAAACGCCGGCCGCTAACCCTGAATGGCCATCACGCCGACTATACGCCGACCGCCGCTGACACTGCCGCCGGTTAATCATTGCCGACTCAAATTGCCATTACCGCTCATTATTAACACGCTGGCTACCATCGCCGGCATCTTCACCGGCATCACCATTGTCCGGTTATCCATGCTGACTACCGACGCTACCGCTGCCAAAACGCCCTGGATTCTCGCGATCTATACGCAGCATGTCATCGAGCAAAAGCTCATAAATAACCTGTGAAAAGGTAAAACTTTGTACCCATCGATTGTGTTATCGCCATTTGATAACACTCGACAAACAACCTCGATGAAATTCATCGCCGCCGGCCATCATTAATTATCGCCGGCATCTCCGGCATCACATTATCGATGTCTGGCCGGACTATGTCGCTACCGCTGTCGATAAACCCCTCACGGCTAACCTCAGAATGGCCACCGCTGGGCTGATTCGCCGCTGGCCATTGCCATTACGCCGGCCGCTGGCCGCCATCAAATTATCGCCGGCATCGCCGGTATCCGACGTGACTCTGACGCTGCCACAAAACGCCTGGACTCTGATCTTTCCATACGCAGCATGCCATCGAGCAAAAGCTAAACAACCTGTGAAAGGTCAAACTTTGTACCCACTCAGATGTTAATGCCATCGATAACACTCTAAACAACCTTGATGGTAAAATCTCATCCCGGCCACTCTGACACTATCGTTACCATGCTGACCATCACGGCATCCGCCGGATCACTATTGTCGCCGGTATCCGGCTGATATCGACGCCGCCGCTACCGCCGACAACTATTGCTGCTTCGCTGGCCATTAATTTCACGGCCACAACCACTATGGCCACCGCTTACTACTTGCCGCCGGCAAGCCGCTAATTATCACGGCAATCTCGGCCATCACCATTGCCGCTACATCCGCTGATTACTGACGCTGCTGCCGAAAAACATCTTGTGGACTTCTCACTCTTCCATACGCAGCATGTCATCGAAAGCAAAGCTATAAAACAACTCAGATAGTCAAACGCCTGTGGACTTCGCAATTCTTCCAACGCATCGATCGAAAAACACAAACAACCTGAGATAGGTCAAACGCCCCTGGACTTCCCACGACCTCTTCCATACGGTTAATGTAATCGAGCAAAACTCGACAAACAACCGAAAGGTCAAAGGTTGTGGACTTCACCTTCTTCCAAAGTTAACGCCATCGAAGACTCGACAAACAACCTGATAGGTCAAAATCCTCGGATTCAATTCGACCTCTTCCATAGTGTTAACGCCATCGAGTCACACTCGACAAACAATCTCTGAGGACAAAATCCTCACCCAATTGACCTCTTCCATACGTTAACGCCATCGAAGTCACCGACAAACAACCTCGATAGTCAAAATTCTCGGATCAATTCAACCTCTTCCATATGTTAACATCATCGAAGTCACACTCCGACAAACAACCTCGATCAGGTCATCACTGCCATCGGCTGGCCACACATCGCAACGCCACGCCGCGGTATTTTATCCGCTTATATTACCGCCGCCGCCAAGCCGCCGAACCACCCCGTCCGCTAACCCATAGCCACCGCTGCTGACTACCGCTGCTGACATCGCTGGCAATTATCGCGGGCTTCACGGTACCACTATTGCCGGCTATCTCGCTGACTACGACGCGGCCAAGCATCAGCTTACGCCGCTACATCGCTGCCATTACCTCACGGCTAACCACGGTCCGGCTTGCTGCACGACGTCATCTCGCGGCTACCACCATCGTTGCTGGTTATCTCTCCGCGATCATAAGATCTTCATGCCCGGATCGCTTCCTGCATACAATCCGACGGATCGAAAGGAGAAACCGGAACCACGACGTGCGGTTTGATCGCTTCTAACCCGTGACGATCCGACGGACCAGAACCGGACGATCGGAACCGGAACCACGACGCATCGTGGCTTTGATCGCTTCTAACCTGACGATCCGATGCGCCGAACGAAGGACGAGTCGGAAACCGAACCACGACGACCGTGGCCTGATCGCTAACCTGCATAATCCGACGGCCGAACCGGACGAGGTCGGAACCGGAATCCACGACGCATCGGCCTGACGCTTCCTAACCCGACGATCCGACGGCCGAACTGACGACCGGAAACCGGAACCACGACGATCGGGCCTTGACGCTTCCTAACGACGATCCGACGGACGAAAACTGACGAGGTTTGTGAACAAAACCACGACGATTTTGATCGCTTCCTAACCTGACGACGACGGACGACGGACGAGAACCGGAACCACGACGATCGCGGCCTTGATCGCTTCCTTGATCACCTTCCTCCCACTGACGCCTAAAGGACCCTCACTCATGAAGAAAGGGGAGGGGAAAGGTGCCTTCCTCCTACCTGGGAATTTATAGCTCACAGGGGGTAAAACCTCTCAAAAAATGGCTCAAAACCTTCACGCCGGGCGCTGGCTTCACGCGGCGCTGGCCATGGGCTCATGGGCTTCACGCCGGCGCTGCCACAGCCTGCTGGCGCTGACAGGCGTGGCGCTACGCTTCCGCCTGCCCGGAGTTTTCCCAACTGTGGGCGATCGACCCGCTGCGACGGCCGCTCGCGAATCGACCGCTGGCGGATTCAATCGCCGACACTGGACCGAATTCAACCGGAATCAATCGACCGGAACCAACCCGCGACATCGACCGATACGGATTCGCCATGACGCTGACTGTGACAGCCGCTGCAATAAGCTCATGCGGCCCGCGGCCAGACACGCTCATGGGCGCCGACGGCGCGCTCGCTCTAGCCACGGGCGCCTGTCCTAAACGTCAAAACTTCCGTAGTATCCAAATAGATCCGTAACCTCAAAATCTCATGCCTACGGCTACACATCTACTTCTATAATCATAATATTGTATTTTTATGATGATTTGTTCCTCAAAATATATGATATCCACCGCACGCTTTGTTGAAGAAAGTTATTTTCGAAAGCATTGACATATATTTTGGATGATTAATGTCATCCAAAAATAGAACTGATATGGCTCTCAAAATATGACTAGTCAAAGCACAAATCTTAATGTCGAAAGCGATATGATTTTGAGTCAAAACCGATCGAGATCAAGCACTTAAAATATCATTGGAATCTTTGGGACATCAATTAAATCCCAAAACAGCTCTCAAATATAGAGTTTTATAGTCAAATCGAAGCCTCGAATGCCGGATCTAACGAGCCTAAGATCTCATAATTCCGACTTCATTTGGGCATCCAAATGCTCAAAATACATCAAATGATCGAAGGAATCATCCTGAGCCGTCCGATCGAGGGGAGTGGTACAGGCTTTACATGAATTTACAAGAGTGCCCCTCCTCCCATCTATAAATAGGCCTTCATTCCTCACACCAAAGGGAGGGAAGCCAAGTGAAGAGGAGCTGAAACAAGTGAAGAAGAGGAGCCACCGCCGACTCCACCAACCACCACGCCACCGCCACCGATCCTTGCCGCCAATGCCAAGCAAGGAAGAAGAGGAAGAGTCCAAGCAAGGAAGAAGAGGAAGAGCCCAGAAGGAAGAAGAGGAAGAGTCCAAGCAAGGAAGAAAAGGAAGAGTCCAAGCAAGGAAGAAAAGGAAGAGTCCGGTGAGAAGAAGAGGAAAAGCCCAAGTGAGGAGGAAGAGAGAGCTCTGAAGCTTGAAGATCCTCCAAGCAAGATCGCACCCTAAGCAAGATTGCACTCCCGCCCGGAGGCCATCAACCACCGCCACCGGCCACCGTCATCACTAATTTTACCAGTGTATTCTCACGGTTACCAGCATCTCCACCATCAATTACAACCTCGATCATTACACGTTATTCCTCTCTCATATGTACTCTAATCTATCGAAGATTTTGTACTCAAAGAGGATATAGGAAGCTTCTTAGCCCCGGTTTTCCCCTTTTCGATTTTCCACGTTAAAATGGAGTGTCTCTTGTTCGCTTTAATTACATGTGTGGGACTTCACAAGCAAGGCAAACTTTCACTCCCGGATCGGTTTTCAGCAACAAAATTATCATATTGTGTTATAACTATTTCTTGAAGTGGAGAATGATGTATTAACCATTTGCATAATTTTGAGCATAGTTCAAAAGAGGATCAAATAAGATTTTTATGTCTTACCTAAATTTTGTTGAATCTACTATGATTCTCATAAGAAATTCATGCCTAAATCTTTTAGAGTTTGATATGAATAATAAGCATAATAATAAAATCATTATAACATAAAAACAAAACTAATCCTTAATATAGCACATACAACATGAATTAACAACACTTAGATGCAATAAATAAAAATAATATTTATGAACTCTTAAATATATATTATGTGCTAAAAATAAGAGTAAAAGTTTTTCGTTTTGAAATCCAAAGACAATGATATTTAAAGAGTGAACAATAAACTCGAATTTTACGTGGAAAACCTCAAAAGAGGGAAAACCACGCTAAAAAAAAACTTCCACTAATCTGCTTTAGTACAAGATCTTCCATAACGGGATTACAATCAGAGCGAGAAAGGGACAACGCTATAATGTAATACAATTTATGCTGACGATGTTGACGATGATGAATGACAATGTTGACGACGATGTTGACGATGATGAGACCACGTAGTGGTCGATGATGACCGAACAATGGTCACGGGCGAGGATCGTGATGATGTGATGGCGGTCCGCGGCGGTTGACGGCCGGCTGACGATTTTGCTTGGAGGATCTTTGAGCTCTCCTCTCTCTTTTCCCCTCATATGAATGAGGGCTATTTATTGAGGAGTGGCGTCAGAATGCATGCAAAATTGAACCACTCCAATCGGACGGCCATGATGATTCCCTGATCATACGATGTATTTTGTGTATTTGAATGCTCAAAAAAGTGTAAAGATGGCTTTTGGAACCGGCCAAGATGCTCGATTTGACTATAAACACTTTATATTTGAGAGCTTTTAGAATTTAATGATGTCCCAAAGTTTTCAATGACATTTTAAGTGCTTGATCTCATATTGACTTTTGCTTGATCAAGATTATATTTCAATGAGAGGAATTTGCAAGGTCATATCAATTATAATAATAATTACTTCAAAAATCATTACAAACTAAAAATTTTACCTTTTATTTGTAGTATATTTAATAGTGTTACAATTATGACAATATATTAGTTGTAGTCTAAATCAAGTGATTAGACACCCCATCAAATGATTGGAGGGTTGCTCTTCGAACCTAATTTCACTTCAAATAGTTGAAATCTAAGGTTGAAATAATAAGTTAATCATCATTCAAATAAGAATTGAATATTTAATATAGTGTTTAAAGCTTATTCTTTTCTAAACCTAGGGCTCTCCTACTACCATTTTCCTATTATAACTATAAATCTATAGTTGTATTCAAACTTCTATAGCTAAAATAAATATGAATATTAATCTTTGTTTGTTAGTAAGAGCTTGTAGTGAAGCATTATGATAGAGGATCACTCAAATATGAGGAAAGATATTGCTTGGAATAGTCTAAGACACTTAGAGAAGAAATTCTTTAATAGCTATCTGAGCCTTCAAAATATCACAAAAGGCCATCACTTATATTGTTATCTCATTAGTAAGTTCTTTCCTAAGCATCTTTCAAGCATGTTTCCCTAAAAATATGAATTGTATGAATATTTTAGCCAATTATATTTGTTATGAGGAATATTAAGTCAATTTTCATTTTTTTAATCATATTTTTTTTCATACTTGTGGGATTATTATCAAAGTTGATTTCTAGTTATAGTAACAATTAGCAACTTCTTTATCTTGTGTACTTGTTGGAACATGCAATAGAATTACAAGGTAAAAGAAATAGATATAATCAGAAGATTTAATAGAATTCATATGCATTTATATATATCCAATATTTAAATCTTTTAATATATTTCTATAATATCTTAATATTTAAATGACATCAAATATATCATTAAAATTAATTTAGTTAAAATAAAATACACCTTTAAAGTGTATGCTTTGATGAACTTTTGATACTAAAAGGTTATATAAATAAATATAAAAATTTTAGATATTACATATGTAAATATTGAAAAATTATGTATTATTCTTCTTTATCCTCATCATAATTAACAATAGCTTAAGCATGAGAATTTTTAAGAGCATAGAACATAATATAAAATATAACCTCGTTTAGACTAGGTAATGAGTGAAAATTTGAAAAGCCAAATCTTGTTGTTTCTGGTTCAAAACCGCTTTTATTCAGATTTGGTGGTGTTCAAAATTGCTTATATAAGCTCGTATCACTGAATAATCAAAAATCAGAGAGAGAAGATTTGAATAATTTTTTTACATAAGCTCTAATCACTAAGTCATTCAATAAGATATATATATATATATATATATATATATATATATATATATATATATATATATTATGTTGACCTCCACATACGCCATAAGTCAAGCCACAAATCAAAATGCACCTGACGCCACCGTAAATGTTCAAAACGACCTCTGATCAATGAACGAACTTCGCCATCGCTTTAAAGCTGAAATTGGTCAAAATATAAATATTAAAACCAACGATCGCGATCGTTTATCAATGCGACGTGCATATCAGAGTCGAGAAGCTGCGACGATGTCTAAACGATCTCCGTTTGTAAAATTGATCACACCGTTAGCTTCGAAACATCGAAAACTATCAAATGAGACTGTACGCGCTCAATTCTGACAAGCCTGTGCAAATGTCAAATGATTAGAAGTGATAGCGCGCAAATCGAGTTTGAAGACACTGAACATCTCCAAATCAGCCCAAACGATCTCTAATTGATGAACGAACTTTGTCATCGCGTTCAGAACATCAAAAATGGCCAAAATATAAATATTGCATAACTTGATCAACCGATCAAGCGATCGAGTCGTTAACGCTTACATATATAGGCGGTGAGGCGCCGACGCGAAACCAAATGAATTTCATTCGAAATCATCGATCAACCAAACAAATCACAAGACTTTCGCGACAATCTATAGGCGAAAATCGAGTGGTCAAAAGACGATATTTTGATAAAATCACCAATTCACTCAAACCAAACTACCAATCAATAAACATACTACACCGCTACGCTCAAACATCAAAAAAAAGTAAGATTGATATATATATATATATATATATATTACGATTTTGTCGCATAAAATTCACTTTAAAGCCGATTAATTAATTTAAAATTTAAAAGTTAAACTAAAACCTAATCCTAGCGGTGACTCGTTACTTATTCACATTCGACCCGAGCCCCTTTGGAGCACGCACGCAAGTCGTTCACTCGTCCAACAGGCGATCCCCCCTTTCCCTCTCTTCTTCTTCAATTCTGCCTCGACCGAACCGTCCCTCTCCCTCACGTGGGCACACGAGAGCCAAACGAGCTCCCCTCTTCCGATCGGCTCGAGTCCTCTTCCGTTCGAATGCAAGGTAAGCAACCGTTCCCGCTCTTCCTCTCCAACCGATCCCTCCTATATTTTTTTCTCCAAAATCGCAGCAAAATCGGCTCCTTCCTTCATCCGACCAAAACCCTTTTCCTCTCCGGCTCCAAACCGAAAAAAGGTAAACTCCTCCTTTCCATTTCATTTTCTTCTCACATTTACACAACCAAAATTTCATCTTCCATTTCCTCTCTTTTTCACCAATCCGAAAATCCCCCACTTTCCTAAGCTTCTTTCAAGCATGTTTCCCTAAAAATATGAATTGTGTGAATATTTTAGCCAATATATATGTGTTATGAGGAATATTAAGTCAATTTTCATTTTTTTTAGGAGGATTTACATACATACCACTCAATTCTTATGCATTTATATATTTCACACCTAAACTTTAATTTTACTTAATAAGATTCAAATCTTTATTATTACATCAAAAATACTACCCTCGTTTTTTTTCGTGAAATGCACCTTTTTTTCAGATAAGTAGTTGCCAGAAATATTCGCCAGAAATACGTAAATGCTAATTGTCATGTGTAAATTTCCCTTTTTTTTAATCCTATTATAGCCCTTTACATACTTGTGGGATTATTATCAAAGTTGATTTCTAGTTATAGTAACAATTAGCAACTTCTTTATCTTGTGTACTTGTTGGAACATGCAATAGAATTACAAGGTAAAAGAAATAGATATAATCAGAATATTTAATAGAATTCATATGCATTTATATATATCCAATATTTAAATCTTTTAATATATTTCTATAATATCTTAATATTTAAATGACATCAAATATATCATTAAAATTAATTTAGTTAAAATAAAATACACCTTTAAAGTGTATGCTTTGATGAACTTTTGATACTAAAAGTTTATATAAATAAATATAAAAATTTAGATATTACATATGCAAATATTGAAAAATTATGTATTATTCTTCTTTATCCTCATCATAATTAACAATAGCTTAAACATGAAAATTTTTAAGAGCATAGAACATAACATAAAATATAATCTCGTTTAGACTAGGGGTGTAAATGAGCCGAGCTTGAGCGAGCCAAACCTTTGTTCTTGTTCGGCTCGTGTTCAAAATTGCTTATATAAACTCATAATAGATCGAAAAGCAATAATCCGAAAATTTTGTAGGAGAAAAGATTTGAAAATGGGCTAATTTTTTTGCATGACATAAGCTTTCTCTCTCTATATATATATATATTATGTTGACCTCCATATTATGTTTCTCAAATTACAAATCAAATTCATCTGAAAAGTGACGACAACCAAAATCAAACGCACCGGACCACCATAAATATTCAAACGACCGATCAATGAATTTAATTTCATGTTTCTAACTAAAATATAAATATGAAAATCATGATTTGACAATTGAGGCATATTTGAACAAAGTTTGATTAATAAATATGAATATTAATCTTTGTTTGTTAGTAAGAGCTTGTAGTGATGCATTATGATAGAGGATCACTCAAATATGAGGAAAGATATTGCTTGGAATAGTCTAAGACACTTAGAGAAGAAATTCTTTAATAGCTATCTCGTTTGAGCCTTCAAAATATCACAAAAGGCCATCACTTATATTGTTATCTCATTAGTAAGTTCTTTCCTAAGCATCTTTCAAGCATGTTTCCCTAAAAATATGAATTGTATGAATATTTTAGCCAATTATATGTGTTATGAGGAATATTAAGTCAATTTTCATTTTTTTTAATCATATTATAGCCCTTTTCATACTAGTGGGATTATTATCAAAGTTGATTTCTAGTTATAGTAACAATTAGCAACTTCTTTATCTTGTGTACTTGTTGGAACATGCAATAGAATTACAAAGTAAAAGAAATAGATATAATCAGAAGATTTAATAGAATTCATATGCATTTATATATATCCAATATTTAAATCTTTTAATATATTTCTATAATATCTTAATATTTAAATGACATCAAAATTAATTTAGTTAAAATAAAATACACCTTTAAAGTATATGCTTTGATGAACTTTTGATACTAAAAGGTATATAAATAAATATAAAAATTTTAGATATTACATATGCAAATATTGAAAAATTATGTATTATTCTTCTTTATCCTCATCATAATTAACAATAGCTTAAGCATGAGAATTTTTAAGAGCATAGAACATAATATAAAATATAACCTCGTTTAGACTAGGGGTGTAAATGAGCCGAGCTTGAGCGAGCCAAATCTTTGTTCTTGTTCGGCTCGTGTTCAAAACTGCTCTATTCGTATTTGGCTCGTGTTCAAAATTGCTTATATAAGCTCGTAATGGATCGAAAAGCAATAATCTGAAAAATCTGTAGGAGAGAAGATTTGAAAGTGGGCTAATTTTTTGCATGACATAAGCTCTAATCATATATATATATATATATATATATATGATATATATATATATATATATATATATTATGTTGACCTCCACATCGCCATAAGTCGTCAAGCCCAAATCAAATTCGAAGACTGGCGATAAAGTGCAAATCAGGGCTCAAAATGCACTGGACGTCACCGTAAATGTTCGAAACGACCTCCGATCAATGAACGAACTTCGTCATCGCGTTTAAAACATTGAAATTGGTCAAAATATAAATATTGCAAAATCTAACGATCGCATCGTATCAATGTCGACGCATATCGAGTCGAAGTCGCGATTTACGTGTCTAAACGATCTCCGTTTGTAAATCGATACACCGTAGCTTCAAACATCGAAAACTACCAAATGAGATCAGACGCCAATCGACAAGTCGTAAATGTCAAATGATTAGAGTGATACGCAAATCGAAGCTCAAAGACATCAATATCTCCAAAATCAGCCCAAATGACCTCTAATTGATGAACGAACTTTGTCATCGCGTTCAGAACATCAAAAATGGCCAAAATATAAATATTGCATAACTTGATGATCAACCGATCGATCAGTCCGTTAACGCTTACATATATAGTCGTGAGGCGTCGACGAAACCAAACGACCTTCGCTCACAAAATTGACGATCATTAACTTTAAACATCAAATCTATCAAGTAAGATTGTTCGCATTTAATTGGACAAGTGCGAAAAATCGAAAGTGGCCGCGTATTTTGAGTGAAATTGACTCAATGACGCCGACAACCAAACTCCCAATCAAAAGATCGACCGCCAAGGCTCAAACATCGAAAAAAGCTAAGATTGATATATATTGACCATGTGATTTTATCGGCATAAAGTTCACTTTAAAATTGATTAATTAATTTAAAAATCAAGTTAAAAATCTAAAACCTAATCCTAGCCCTAAGTGACCTTCGGCTCCTATTCACATTCGACCCGAGCCCCTTTGGTGCACGCACGCAAGTTGTTCACTCGTCCGACAGGCGATCCCCCCATTCCCTCTCTTCTTCTTCAATTCTCCCTCGACCGAACCGTCCCTCTCCCTCACGTGGGCACACGACTGACACGAGAGCCAAACGAGCTCCCCTCTTCCGTTCGAATGCAAGGTGAGCAACCGTTCCTGCTCTTCCTCTCCAACCGATCCCTCCTATATTTTTTTCTCCAAAATCGCACGCAAAATCGGCTCTTCCTTCCTTCATCCGAAAATCCAAAACCCTTTTCCTCTCCTGCTCCAAACTGAAAAAAAGGTAAACTCCTCCTTCCTCTTCCCTTTCTTCTTCTTCCTTTTCCATTTCATTTTCTTCGCACATTTACACAAAACCAAAATTTCATCATTCCTCTCTTTTTAACCAATCCGAAAATCCCTCACTTTCCTTTAGTCGAATTCTTCTTCTTCTTCTACTTCTCCTTCTTCTTTCTTTTTATTTCTTCCCTCTCTTTCCCTTCTTCCTGTCTTTTCTTCCTTCGCCGAAATCTGAAGTTCTACCTTGCAGAAATTTTCCGGTATTTACCTTTCAATTTCCTTTGTGTAGGAGAACATCATTATGGGTTTCTTCTCCGGTTTTCGCATCCCTCTTCCATTACCTTCTCTCAATTTCCTTGTCACAGGAGAAGAACTCATTAAAGATTCTTCTCCCAAATTTCGGCATCGCCTCTTCCATTATCTTTCCAATTTCGCTTTGTTGTAACCAGAGAAGAACATTGTCATTAAGCGGGTTATTCTCTCGGTTTCCGGCATCGCCTCTTCCATAACCTTTCCAATTTCTTTCAGACAAAGAGGAACATCATTAAAGCGAGTTCCTCATTTCACATCGCAATTCAGTCCCTTTGCAGATCATTTGCGCCTGGAAAAAGCGAGCCAGAACATGTGAGATCAATGTGTGATGTGTGATGTGGATATATGTACTTGTGTTTTTTTGATTCCGTTGTCATTAGGATGTGGCGAGATAAAAAATCATTGTCACCATGAAAACACTTCATTCATTTCGTTAAAGAAAGCCGGCATCCATTAGATGTCGCTCCCCTTAGTTGAAATGTTGCCGAAATTTTGAATGAATTCTGGACTTAGAAAAAAAAGAGAATGAATATATATTGCATTGCATTTGTCTTCTTTTAGGTTTAAAGGTCTTCATTAGGGCGTGACAAGATGAAAATCGACGTGGTGTCATATGACACCACCATCAGCATTAGAGATCTTGAGAGTCAAAACACTCGATCTGCGATGGGATGACGTTGGGAAGCCAAAATTTCATCAAATTTCTAGACTTAGAAAAAAAATAGCTTAAGAGCGCTAAACAAATAAACTCAAAGCTAAGTTCAAATTAAAAAATCAAACACAAAAAAAGGGAGAAAGAAGCTTATAAAATAAATGGAACAAATAGGAAGCTTATCCAAATTTTGAGCCCTCCTCCTCTTTAAAGTACTTCAAAATCAAGCATATGAAAGGAAATCCCTAAGCACTTCAATAAACACCATGTGATGACCTACTCATAAATATAAGAATGATTCCTAATTGAGCAATCAAATCCTATTACAATTTGTATTGGGGATTGAGTTAAGTAATTGATCATTAATATCAAGACTAAAAATTCACTCTTAAGCAAGAGGAATATAAGTAGGGTATTGTAGACTTTCAAAGCATTACAATTATAATGAGAGAGTCAATGTGGTTTGGATAAAATTTACAATGGAATTAAATGTCTTCTAAAACACAAATAGTTATGCACCATATTGAAGGGATTAAAAAAACAATACGAAGAAAGCTTCAAAATAAAATCTATATCACATTTGAAGATTCTTTAGGGAGCATAAGTTCAATTAGGCAACTCATGATCAACCATGAATGCAGCCTTTAAAAGAGCATTTAGAGCTTGCATTTAAGATGGAATTTGAAACGCTTGTGATATATCTATTGCTTATCTTCAAAATTAACGAAGTCCAATTGAAATCCACAAAGTGACTTATAAAGTGGCTTTCCAATTAACAAGTGAATTATGTTATAATTCATTTTTTAAAATCAAATGGGAGAAATATAAATAAGACTCACAACAAATTAGAAAACTCGCCAATTGTAGTATCTCGATTCAGATGAATTGAAGAAGGCTTCAATTGAATTTAAGGTTGTAGCATATGAGATCTATCATATATCTGAACATCTACTTTCAAGTAAGAGTAGAACCCAAATGCAACCTTCAATAGTTACAAAATCCGTGAATATAGTGGTGGATCAGGCCACCTCGTCCTTAACTTTTGCGCTTCTATTTTCAAATGTCACCATTTACACATTACAAGTGAAGAAACATTAGTTAAGGCATTCTCAAATACACCCGCATGAGTCCCGACACTATGTTGAATACTTAAACTCAAGTATCTGAGGATGTTGTACGGGTTGCTTCGGTTTAGTCTTAGGACTGGGTCCGGGTTAACAAAACCTAAAAATTTAATATGAAAATTTCAAATTAGTGAAATATCCAGAAACTGATTTTGCCAGGTGACATTTGATCTAATCATCTGTTAGCAGCTAAATAGAGTTGACGGGATCTAAAAGCTCTTAAACATATTCAAATTAATCAAAATTTTAAATCAAATTAAATATCAATCTAAAAAAAACTATTTAAATGAAATTCAATCATTAAAAGCTTAAAACAAAACTCAATCTACCCACATTTCGCAATTATTTATCGGGGGTGACAAATTAAGAAAACTCTAACTCATAAATGAGCCAATGTCAAATCAAGTGTTCTACTATGTTCACTCTCAATCAATCTCTTGCTAGTAAGGGCATGACGTGTGTTTAATTGTGGGCTTGGCAGACTTGAATGATGTAATTACGACCAGAGTCCTTTGATCGGGTGGTTTGGCCAGTAAGGCTCCATTATATTACGACATCAAAGAATAACAACTACCACAAATAATATAAATATCATTCTGCAATGGATTCAATCACTTAATAAAAACTCTTAAGATTGATGGGCTTGCGTGAGATTTTTCCCCTATCTCACATGGGAGAAATAAGACAAAGGTTTATTCCTTATATTACAAGTTCCTTATAAAGGCAATTATATGTAGTTAATTATATCTTAGGAGATGAGATCTTCTAAAAAAAACTCTCGATTAAAGTAGTCGACTATTATCTTTATAGATTTTAGAATTTAAGTTAAGGGTCGCTAAATTTGAATGTCAAATGGGATGGACTAATTAGAACAGTTCTTTTTGGATTTCAAATGTGAAGTAGGAAATGCTTTAATATTAGAGAAATCAATAAGCACTTTAACCTATTATATGATTTGACTTTGTATTGTTGAAGTTGAGAATTTTTATTTTATTTTGAATTAATATTTAATTAGAATGCTAGAGCTTGCATCATAACAGCACAAGACTATAAAATGCTTAAGATGTGAAGACTTAATCTTATATCAAAAGTGAAACATAATTCCTCAAATATTAAAACTAAACGTGCTCCCATCACAAACTAGAAGCCATAACATCTTTGTGATTTGATCTAATCATCATTTTAGCTTTTATAAAATTAATACTAGTATGCAAAACAAATATGATAATTTGCAATGACTAATTTAAAATTTATAATATTTTTTCTTTGTACTTATTTATATGATTCTTCTAGTTTGTGATGGGAGCACGTTTGTTTGTTAGTAAGAGCTTGTAGTGAAGCATTATGATAGAGGATCACTCAAATATGAGGAAAGATATTGCTTGGAATAGTCAAAGACACTTAGAGAAGAAATTCTTTAATAGCTATCTCATTCGAGCCTTCAAAATATCACAAAAGGCCATCACTTATATTGTTATCTCATTAGTAAGTTCTTTCCTAAGCATCTTTCAAGCATGTTTCCCTAAAAATATGAATTGTATGAATATTTTAGCCAATTATATGTGTTATGAGGAATATTAAGTCAATTTTCATTTTTTTAATCATATTATAGCCCTTTTCATACTTGTGGGATTATTATCAAAGTTGATTTCTAGTTATAGTAACAATTAGCAACTTCTTAATCTTGTGTACTTGTTAGAACATGCAATAGAATTACAAGGTAAAAGAAATAGATATAATCAGAATATTTAATAGAATTCATATGCATTTATATATATCTAATATTTAAATCTTTTTATATATTTATATAACATCTTAATATTTAAATGACATCAAATATATCATTAAAATTAATTTATTTAAAATAAAATACACCTTTAAAGTGTATGCTTTGATGAACTTTTGATACTAAAAGGTTATATAAATAAATATAAAAATTTAGATATTACATATGCAAATATTGAAAATTTATGTATTATTCTTCTTTATCCTCATCATAATTAGCAATAGCTTAAACATGAGAATTTTTAAGAGCATAGAACATAATATAAAATATAACCTCCTTTAGACTAGGGGTGTAAATGAGCCGAGCTTGAGCGAGCCAAACATTTGTTTTTGTTCGGCTCGTGTTCAAAATTGCTTATATAAACTCGTAATAGATCAATATAAAAAAATCTGGGAGAAAAGATTTGAAAGAATTTTAATTTTTTTACATGTTAAAATCATATATAAGTATATATATATATATATATATATTATGTTGACCTCCATATGTGTCATAAGTCGGGTCAAGTCCACAAATCAAATTTGAGACTTGAAAAGTGGCGATCGTAATCGGCTCAAAATGCGGGCGTCATTAAAATGTTCGAAACGACCTCCGATCAATGAACGGATTTCATCGTCGCGTTTAGAACGTCGAAATTGGTCAAAATATAAATATTGCAAAATCTAACGATCAAGATATCGATGTGTCGATCGTGTCGAGTTAAAGCTGGCGATGTCCAGATCTCCGTTCATAAAATTGATCGGAGCTTGAAACATCAAAACTACCAAATGAGACTATCTCAATTTGACAAGTCATTCAAATGAATGATTAGAAGTGATACGCGAAATCGAGTTTGAATGAAATCTCCAAATCGCCCAAATGACCTCTAATCGATGAATGGACTTTGTCATCGCGTTCAGAACATCGAAAATGGCCAAAATATAAATATTACATAACTTTAATGATACCGATCAGTGATCAGTGGTTAATCTTCGTATATAGAGGTCGGGGAGGCATCGTAAATCAAATGACCTTGTTTATGAAATTTATTGCATATTAACTTTGAAACATCAAATCTATCAAAGACTGTTGCACTCAATTGACTAAAAAAATCGTGGTCGAAATGGCGGATATTTTTTTTGAAATTGACTCAATTTGTAGACTTGAACAAACGGCTCCGTTGTAAAATGACTGCCGTTATCGTTGAAATATCAAAAATAGCTAAGATTGATATATACATTGACTATGTAATTTTATCGGCGTAAAGTCCACTTTAAAGTCGATTAATTAATTTAAAAATCAAGTTAAAAAATCTAAAACATAATCCTAGCCCTAAGTGACCCGTTCGGCTCCTATTCACATTCGATCCGAGCCTTGGCGCACGCACGCAAGTCGTTCACTCGTCCGACACGCGATCCTCATCCCCCCATCCCCTCTCTTCTTCTTCAATTCTCCCTCGACTGAACCGTCCCTCTCCCTCACGCGCGCGCACGAGAGCCGAACGAGCTCCCCTCTTCCGATCGGCTCGAGTCCTCTTCCGTTCGAATGCAAGGTGAGCAACCGTTCCCGCTCTTCCTCTCCAACCGATCCCTCCTATATTTTTTTCTCCAAAATCGCACGCAAAATCGGCTCTTCCTTCCTTCATCCGAAAATCCAAAAACCCTTTTCCTCTCTGCTCCAAACCGAAAAAAAGGTAAACTCCTCCTTCCTCTTCCCTTTCTTTTTCTTGCTTTTCCATTTCATTTTCTTCGCACATTTACAAAACCAAAATTTCTTCTATTTCCTCTCACTTTTCACCAAAGTCCCTCACTTTCCTTTAGTTGAATTCCTTCTTCTTCTTCTACTTCTCCTTCTTCTTTCTTTTTATTTCTTCCCTCTCTTACCCTTCTTCATCCCTTTTCTTCCTTCGCCGAAATCTGAAGTTCAACCTTGCAGAAATTTTCCGGTATTTACCTTTCAATTTGCTTTGTCGAGAAGAACACGTCATTAGCGGGTTCTTCTCCCGGTTTATCGCCCTCTTCCATTACCTTCATTTCTCATCGTCATTAGTTCTTCTGATTCCTCGCCTCTTATTACCTTCTCAATTGCACCGGAGAATATTAAGTCTTCTCCCGTTTCGCGCTCTTCCATTACCTTTCTAATTTTGCTTTGTGTAGGAGAAAAACAGTTATTAGGCGGTTATTCTCTGTTTATGCATAACCTTTTCAATTCTTTCTTGACGAAGGAACATCGTCGATTAGGCAGTTCCTCTATCCTGGCATCCATAATTCGTACTTGATCATTGCCCAAAAGCAATATGTGTGATCATGTGATGTGTGATGTGGATATATATGTTTGTGTTCTTTTCAGCTGAAGGCTGCTGCCGTTAAGGCGCTGAAAAAAAATCATCGGTTATGCAAACGCTCCTTCATTCACGTTAAAGCCAAGAAAGTTTCAAGATAGATTCCTCCTAGATCTTTGTCGAAATTTTGAATTCGAACTTAGAAAAAAAAAAAGAGAATGAAAGCATTTGTCTTCTTTTAGGTTTAAAGGTTCTCATTTTAGAGGCGAGATGATAATCGGCGTGGTGTCATGCGTTCATTTCATTAGGCATCTTGAGTCACACTCGTCTATCATGGGGATGGCATGGAAGGTCGTCAAATTTTATCAATTAAAAAAAAAAATAGCTTAGGCGTTAAACAAAGAAACCTAAAGCTAAGTTCAAATTAAAAAATCGAACACAAAAAAAAAAAAGAAAGGAGAAATAAGCTTATAAAAGGAATGAAGCAAATAGGAAGCTTACCCAAATTTTGAGCCCTCCTCCTCTTTAAAGTACTTCAAAATCAAGCATATGAAAGGAAATCCCTAAGCACTTCAATAAATACCATGTGATGACCTACTCATAAATATAAGAATGATTCCTAATTGAGTAATCAAATCCAATTACAATTTGTATTGGGGATTGAGTTAAATGATCATTAATATCAAGACTAAAATTCACTCTTAAGCAAGAGGAATATAAGTAGGGTATTGTAGACTTTAAAAGCATTACAATTATAATGAGAGGGTCAATGTGGTTTGGATAGAATTTACAATGGAATTAAATGTCTTCTAAAACACAAATAGTTATGCAACATATTAAAGGGATAAAAAAATAATATGAAGAAAGCTTTAAAATAAAATCTATACATTTGAAGATTCTTTAGGAGCATAAGTTCAATTAGACAACTCATGATCATGAATGTAGCCTTTAAAAGAGCATTTAGAGCTTGTATTTAAGATGGAATTTGAAAATATATATATTGCTTATCTTCAAAATTAACGAAGTCCAAATGAAATCCACAAAGTGACTTATAAAGTTGCTTTCCAATTAACAAGTGAATTATGTTCTAATTCATTTTTTTAAATCAAATGGGAGAAATATAAATAAGACTCACAACAAATTGGGAAGCTCGCCAATTGTAGTATCTCGATTCAGATGAATTGAAGAAGGCTTCAATTGAATTTAAGGTTGTAAGTAGATCTACCATATATCCATACTTTCAAGTAAGAGTAGAACCCAAATGCAACCTTGAACACAAATTCTGAGGGCGTGAATATAGTGGTGGATCGCACTCATATTTAACTTTTGACTTCTTCTACGTTTTCAAATGCGGATTAACATGTCGTCAACATGCGTTAGTTAAGACATTCTCAAATATACCGTGAGTCGACACTATGTTGAATCTTAAACTCAAGTGTCGAGGATGCGATTCTTTGCTTTAGTCTTATTGGGTTGGGTTAACAAAATCTAAAAATTTATTATGAAAATTTCAAATTAGTGAAATATCGAAATTGATTTCTTATGACATTGATAATCTCTGTTAGCTAAATAGAGTTGACAGGATCTAAAAGCTCTTAAACATATTCAAATTAATCAAAAATTTAAATCAAATTAAATATCAATCTAAAAAAAAAATTGCTTAAATAAAATTCAATCATTAAAAGCTTAAAGCAAAACTCAATCTATACATAATTATTTCGAGAGTGACAATTAGAAAACTCTCACAAATGGCGTCAATATGTTCTATCTTGTCCAATCTCTTTGAGAAGGCGTGACTCGTCATCCATCAGCTGATTGTAGACTTCAGATGATGTAATTACGACAGTCCTCGATGGTGGTTTTGGATAAGGCTCAATTATATTACGATCATGGGTGTATGCTCCCTAATGCCTTTTGAGTTGTATCATAGGGTATCTTGATAGGAAATCGATTAAGTAGGCTTAAAGCTCTGTAAACAATCATTATGGGTTTATAGGATTTCTTGGGCGATGTAACATGTGTGTTCTTTGAGATCTAGTCAGTTATTTCCGACTAAAGTAAAACATAATTTGATGAGAACATGGGATCAGATCGTATCATCATTCCCCACATTTTAAAAATGATGAATTCATAATCTAAATTTTAAACTCCATGCTATTACTATACACTATGCATTTAGTGATCCAACGATGTATGTCAGTTACCTCACATGGAATGTAATTACTTATAGAACTACTTACGGAATCAGATCAAAGTCTCACAAAATGAGGTTAAATATGCGGGTAGTGTATCTTATCTATTTTATCTGCGTTAAAAGTGCATTTTAAATCATACTCTCTTCAATTCAATATCAGGTTGGTAGCCAATTTGTATGCCCACAATATATATATATATATATAATTTTTTATTCGAAGTTAAATTGAGCCATGTAGGATTGAACAAAGGATTGTTCTTGTTCAGCTCGTTTATAAATTGAGCTTGAAATATTTGTTTGTATTTGACCGACTAGAATGAAGTAGCAATTGTAAACAAGCAAACTCTTTTGACATCTCTAATTTAGACTTTGGGTTGTATTCGAGAATTATCATTACCTATTTTGCTCTAAGAATGGAGAAAAAATAGTGAATAGATGCTGATTGAATGAATCTTACGGCTTCTGATTTTTTTTAGATGAATATAAATATAATCTAATTAATTTTTTTTTATCATCTTTATCTCGAAATAAATTTAAAAAAAATCTAAAACTCATACTAACTAAAATTTAATCCGGACCTAATTTTTCCCATAGGAAGATCAGCATCAGCCTCAACGGAAATGCAACTTAAGTTAATCTAGTTGCTTCTATATTTGAAGTATTAGAGGGTGTTCACTTAGAAGTAAATTTAAATGCGTCGAATTATTTTAGTACTAGTATATTTTGGCATAATGTTAAGAGATTTTTTTAAAAAGTTATTTTTATAAATATATTTATTTAATATATTTTTAAAATTTAAATAATAATGTTCATAAAGAAGTCTTAATTGAGCTCCTTAATGAATTTTATAGATATTATTCATGAACATAAATGAATTGAATGACAAAATTATTAAAATGTGTTCATTTAAAAATAATTTATTTTTATTTTTTTTAAAGATCATTTGAGTAATTTTTATGGCAAATGCACACACATACATTCACCAAGATTTTAACAGGGGATCTCCGGAACAAAGCAAGAGGCTGAGACAAGAAACTCTTTCTCGTGTTTATAAAAAATGTCTAAATTTATTTGATTAAGTAATTAAACAATCATTCATGAGCTCTAATCAAGCCTGAGCCGTCCAACGTCTCGATTCATTTGCAGCCCCCTTCGAAGGGAGTCTTTTCAAAGAGAGGATCATGAAGGAGATGACAAAGGTCAACCAATCAACAGTACTGCCATGTCCCTCATCCTCCACAATCTCGTGGGCAAGGCCTTCATGAGTGCCAACAAAGGACGTCGAGCGAGCCGCCATTGCCTCTTCTACAAGCTCCGGCCGGGTGGTTAGTCGGGTATATCTCTGCAACGCAGCCTCGACCCTCTCTTTTCTGGCCGAAAGAGGCTATAATAACTGAGAGATAAAGGCACATACGAACCTTTTTTTATTGATTTGAGCTGGAAAGCAAATGATTCAAATAGAAACAAACACACATGAGTAAATTGAGATCATTCTAAATTGTCTTGTTCGTCTTTAGAGAATTTTATTCGGTAGATGCGAGATCTTCGTGTGGCAAAATTATCCAACCTGGCGGGGATATGACGGGGTTATCACGGCGTTAAGGAAAAACCAGGCACTTGCGTCTGTAGAACTTTTTATGTGTTAAAAGAATCGTCCTTCGTTAGTTAGGAGAAGGTGTTTCTGAAGGCAATATTAGAGTGTAGAAAAATACAATATGGTCTCCAAGAAGTTTAGGCGATCTTGGGCAACCTCTTGATCTTGGAGAAAGGGAGCGTTCTTTAGTCCTCGGCGATCTCAGGCGACTCACGATCTTGAACTTCTTGGTGGTGATATCGTCGGCGTCAATCGGCGGTGGTTCTCGAAACTCTTCTTCGGTCCCTCCCAGGTGAGAATGAAGCTCTTTATAGATTTTTTGGGAGTGGCGGGCCTTGTAAGTGGAAAACTCCAACCACTCCATGACGGCGTCGATCCCCGATCGAGCGGTGTATTTTGATGATCAGGTGCCTTAATGATGTCGAATTGGGTGATCTTGGATTCGTTGGATTAGTCTTGGCGGCCTCGATCGTATAAATATGTCGATTTGGTGACCATTTGGCGGATCGGGATCCATTTTCATGCTCGATAGCTTGTCGATTCAGTCGGATCGGACTATCTTGATATTCTTATGTTAGATCTCATCGAGGCAGTCGGTTTTGTAAAGTTTCTTGAAATCGATGATTAGATCGAAGCATTTCGAAAATGCCAGATTCTTGATCAGATTAATTTTAGGATGTATCGATTCTATTTTTGGGTGACATTATCTCGATCATCAAAAAATATGTATCTTGAAAATAACAAATTCTTATATGAGAATTATCAAGCGCATTTTGAGAAACGTCTTCATAGCATATTATAGCGGAAGGCGATGAGGCAAATCGCATTATGTGTGCGATATTTTGAGTTCTGGATCGTCGATCGAGTGAACGAGGTTATTCGGCTGGCGCTGGTATATAGCGCCATGAAGCTTCATGGCGTCTTATAACTCACCGGCCAGCCCGAGTCGGCGCGTCAGCAAAGTCGCCGGTGAGAGCGTCAGGCGTCAGAGGCGAGGAAGCGGCGCGGAGGCGAGCGATCAGCTTGGCCGGCCTGGTCGAGCTATGGCGGTGAATTCGAGCCAGTTTAGCGTCAGGAGGTTGAACCCGGCCGATAATTCGACCGGCGGTTCGACAGGCCAGCGGTTCAACCCTGGTGGAGGTTCGACGTGGGCAAACCAGTCGCGTGGGTGATTTTGACCCGTGGGGCCAGGAGGTAGCGATGGCATGGTTTTGTGGACCAGTGATTGCGACAGCTTTATGCCGTCGTGGCGGTTTCCCCAGGAGGCAGGCGAGAGAAGCTGATCTGTATGAACTCCTTGTGGTATGGCCCGGCCCAGGTTTTTGATTTTGCGGTTTGGCGGTTTTTTCGCTTTTTAGAGTATAAAACCCCACAGGTGGGAGAAAGCACTTTCTCCTCTTCTCTCTAGTGCATAGCCTTACAGTGGGAGTTTGGGCACTCTTTTTGGATCTCAGTGCATAGCCCTCCCCAGGTGGGAGTTTGGGCACTCTTCTTGGAATAATTTTTCTCGATCTCTGGGTGTTTGTTTGTAGATGGGTGAGAATCTTTTGAAAAGAACCGTCAGACCAGAGGCGGCAGGAACCTTCTAAAATGGGAGGGCCGAAGATTAGTGGGAGTCGTCGATCAGAGACACATTGATGCTTGAAAAATATTATTTTTAGAATGATTTGGTTCTTAAGTGTCAGAAGTCGATAGAGCGTCTGTGGCGGGTATTTCACCACTTACGAGTTTGAGCGGGATTGCGGTTTCCCCATCCCAGATGATCGCCATTTTGTCGACATGAGGTTTGCATTTCCAGTTTTGGCGAGGATGGCGATCGTGATGGGACTTATAGTCTTTTGAGGCGTGTGCGCGACTGATCTGCGGATTAAGTTTGCGACTGCATGGTGGTATCACACTGCGAGTCTTGACCTCGGACGAAGGATCCTCCCAAGTTGGGCAGATTCTTTTGTGAAGAATGATGGGGGTCTTCTCGAAATGGGGAGAGATTTACCCATTCCCTGAGTTGGTGATGAAGATATCACGGGGCAATTCGAGAAAATTGAAGATCTTGATTTGAGATTGATTGATATATCAATTTGTCTTGCGGGAGGAATCTTTGTTGGGGCTTTATTCATCCTGCTTTATCGCGTTGAAAGAAAGCAAAAGGTTTCGCGATCTCGGCGTCCTCAGCCCGTGAAGGACGTCTCGATAGAGAAGAGGAAAAGAGCGAAGAGGTGATGGTGATATCGGAATGCAGAAAAAAGGTGAGTAGTATCCCAAGGATCTTCATTCACGAGGGCGTGTTGAATCATTCTGCGTAAGGTCGGTAGAAGCGGTACAATCTTCTTGCGTTCATCATCTTTTATTTCCCATTTCCTTGTGCGTAATTTTTCTTATTTGAATCTTGAAGAAGCGAACTTGACTTCAAAATGAACATTGTCTTTGAATAGGGAATTGAGTTATTGAAGGTCAAGTTTCTTGAATATAAGCGGTATGTGGAGAAAGTAAAAGAGATGGTGTTGGAGAATCAACTTGATGAGTGCAGGGGCCGAGTTGGCGACTCAAGCGACTTCTCTTTCTTTTCTCGGAAGTTGGCGGACTTCGGGATGAATTAGTGGAGGCTAGAGCAGAGGTTGGTTCGCAGGATCGAAGATCTTTTACAGAAGGTTTAGTCTTGAGGCAAAGTTCTATTCGCCGAGAAAGAGGCACTTATCTCGGGTAGAAGCGGGAGGCGGATCGAGGAGTGGAGGACTTGAACTTTCAGAGTATCTGGGATCAGGAGACACGTGTATGATGTAGAGGTGAGAAGGCTTTGGAAGCGGCGTGTGTTGATGAAGGCTTCATCAGAGGTTTCTTGAAGGGGACGCTTGGCGTATAGTAGGCGTGTTGAGTCCTTTCTCTGCTTCCCAGGCCAGCGGAGAGGATGACTCAGATAGTTCTTCATCATCTACTGATGAGACCATCAAGGCTGTGTAGTTGTAGTTCCTTTATGTTGCATTTGATTGTATATTATTTACGGTTGATTGTACTTGTATGTTAGAAATATTAACAATCCACAAAATTGTTTGTGAATATTTAGGAGTTGTGTGTCAAGTGTACTTTCGATGATAAAGATTGTAGAAGAGATCGAGAATCTTTAGGATAATTCGATCTATTAAGATCATTACGGGCGTTACTTGATGACTTGCGGAATATATTTATAGAGGTTCTCTGACCTCTCGATCTATCTAGGTTGTGTATTGGGCGTTTACCGATGATGTTAACTGTTATGGAAAGTTGAGAGGATTGCCTTATCAGGTTGTTTTATCGGGCGTTACTTCGGCGATGTTAACGTATAGGAAGATCGGTCGAATTCCACGGATCGATCTTACCACGAATGAGATACAATAGTTGCGTATCTCTTGAGTGGTGTTTTAAAATACAAGCGTAAAAAAAAGTCACAATAAGTATGAGAACTTTAGATAGAAACATAAATCCAAACACCTTGATGCGAGGTTGGACAATATGCGACAAGCAGTATCGATAAATAATTCGATAAATATTGCAATACACCGATGATAATGTTTTCGCATTCACTAGAATAAAAAAAGATACATGCGGTAACTTACGGAGGTTTGTAGCATTCAGTGCGTGGGAGAGTCTTCCCATCTTATCCTTGCGCTTGAGCGTGGACACACATACGGCCTTAGCGCGGTGAGAGTTTGTTACATTGTGGCCTTTTTCGAGAGACTTACGGGCGAGGTCCGCGAGATATTAATGGCTTTGCCGGTTGAAACCTCGAGCAATCCTTTGATGATAGGAACCAGTCTTGTCTCTTGCGGGAGATCGAGATGGAATCGAAAACTTATCGTCGTTCTTTGTCGGCATCAAAGTTATGGGTTAAGGGCTGGGACCGATGTCGGGGAATAACCTCATTTGAAACATTATGCGGCGTTTCTCGGTAGGGGTCCTTGATGTAGTCGCGGTAAGCGAAAGAACATTGGATAGTTCTTGACCCCGGCGTGGTTGGTCGTGTCTTTAGCCCTTTTAGTATTGTCCTATTGGTGACTTGATTACGCCCATTTGCTGGATGGGATCAGTGGATTAGCGGATATGTCTGGCGAGAAAGATGTGAATGTCTTTCACGTGAGCTGCGTCCCATTATCGGTGATGATTTTTTTGGAATAAAGCGACAAATAATATTTTTCAGGACAAATTGCTTGGCATTTGTTTGGTGATTTTAGCGGTTCGGCTTCGTGAAGTAATCAGCGGCCAAGATTATGAATTTTGGTGGCAATGGGAAAGTCCGTCTCGATCCCCATTGAGCAAGGGCGCGGGCTGGATTGTGGTGAGTTCTGAGATGGTGTATGAGTGAGATTGGAATATGCGGCGACACACTTCTTTACAAACTCAATCGTCCTTCTTCATTGTAGGCGTAAAAATCTCGTGATTTTGAGGCGAGCTTTTCCCAAATGTTCACCACAAATTCTGAATGAACCTCTCGCATTGCATAGTTAGCCTCAGAAGGTGGTAGACACTTTAAGTAGGGCCCAGAAGGACGCTTGTAGAGTTAGATCATAGATTATGGTGAAGTTCGATTGCTCTTCGGAGGCGGATAGCATCGGTAGTGCATTGGCCCTTTGAAGAAAGGACATGATGGTGAAGATTCTTTTGGGTCCTCAGGATTGTATCACCGGGCGAATCTTTGGGAAAGTGGATGTCTCATGTATTTTCTCTTGAAAAAATCTCTGTCGTTGTTGTGGCTAACTTGGAGAGGCATCGCGTGTTACGCTCCTTAGAATATGAGTTATCGATGGGTCTCGATTACGGCAAGTGACTTTGCCAAAAAGGATGCGGCAACTGCGGATGAGTGTCAAGTCTCCTTCAACTTGTGAGGCCCTGGTGAGTGCATGTAGATGGCTAAGTTACGGACCTCACGGTCAATGGCGAGCAGTCACACGAGGCCTGCCTCTCGGCGACATTATTGGTGGCGGGAACTTTAGTGAAGCGTACTAAAGTTATTTTACTTGGGAGATAAGCAAAATTCACTGCTCCTGGAAGCTCCATCAACATATAATGTCCATTGATTTGTCATGGGTGATGAATGATCTGTTCGGTGGTGATGGGATGGTACATTCTAAGTCGTGAGCACTTGTGACTTTCGGGGTGGAAGAAAATGGATGTCAAACTCTCCGCTCGGACCACTTCATCGACCTTCCAGGATACATCGGGCTTTTCGAGAATAGTTCTTAATGGAAGATGAGTGTAGGCGTTGATGGTGTGGGCACGAAAGTCGCAATTTTAGATGCGAGAATCTTGAGATTTGTCTTATCTGGTGGATAACGTCCGATCGAAAGGATTTTCTTGACATAGTAAATGGGTGGTTGCTGATGAATTCTCCTCAGCGTGTCGGCCAGACTTACGGCATGAGAAAGCAACAAGATAGATGTCTGACTTCTCTCGCTGGATGAGCTTTGATAATAGAGGGGAAGTTAAATCTTCGAAGTTGCAAAGTGATCGACATTCATCATTGGAATCCATTTCCTCGTGCACCCAAGATTTTGAAGAATGGTAGATACTTATCTCTGGGGCCAAGAATGCATTGATAAAGGCGCAATCCTTCCGGTCAAGCGTTGGACTTCCTTGATCGTTCTTGGAGGTGACATGTCGCGAGTGCTTTTATCTTCTCGGGGTTGGCCTATCATCCGTGACCATGAAACTAGGAATTTCAGAGGAAACTCAAAATGCACTTGCTTGGGTTGAGCATCTTGTAGTGTCGAAGAATGTCAAAGCACGCGGTCGAAATATCTTTGTGATATTTCCAAGCTCTTCCGACATCATCGTCACATACACCCATATTGTGCCTATAAGATCGCGAAGATCTTATTCAAAGCGTTGATATGTTGCTCCGGCATTTTTAGTCGAATGGCATGACGATAGCGGTATAGTCCACTTTATCTGTTTGGAAGGATGTTGCTTCCTCATCTGTTTTGTTCATCTGATTTGATTGTAGCGAATAGGCATCCATGAAGCTTCGGCATCGATGTCACGATGTCGCATCAACTAGTTGGTCGTCTCGAGGAAGGGAAAGCTATCTTTTGGGCATGCGATTAAGTCGGTGTCGATGCACATTCTCCGAGGCGTTGGCCTTCTTGACTAACTACGTTAGCCAACCGGTGGGGTAGTAGACTTCTCGAATGAACTTGACTTCCGAAGTTTGGTGATTTCTTGTTCTATGACACCGTCGTTGAAGCGAAGGTTCTTTTCTTACGTATCAGGCTTGTAGGTTGAGTCAACTTTGAGGAGTCGCGTAATGACTTAGGTCAATGATGCGAATATCGGATCGCTCCGGGCAAAGATATCTTGATTTTCGAGAAAATCTACGTATTACGATTTCGATCGGTCGGCAACGATCCCACCACGCTTTCGCGATGGATCAACTTACGAGATAGGAAGACAAATTACATCTTCAGCTGGAGAAGCCCTTTTGAGGCATCCTCATCTAGTCGAAGTTCTCGATGTTGAGGGTTCTTGGCGTAAATGGGAGGGCTTGCTTGATATAGCGCTTGTGTCTTTCTGTTGATTCCACTTACCATGCGATGCCGGTGGTGTGGGAATTTCATCTTGAGGTGAGCACGGATGTGGCCGTAGAATATAGGAGAGGTCTCCCAAATATTGCATTGCAGCGGTTCGGACTTGACTGATAAATTGTATCAGTGGGTTGCGTGTCGGAAATTCTCAAGACTTACGGGAAGGCGGTCCCTTCCACTATCTGGTTCGATTATCAAATTAGTGGGCCAGCGGGTTGAAGCTTCTCTCTTTTATACCCATCTTGGGAAAGTGGGTAAAGAACATCAGCGAACTCCCATTGTCGATCATCGATATCCTTTTAATATTGAAGCATGGATCGCGACCCTGCGATGAGGGGATCTTGATGTGGGATCGAAGCCTCTAGATCTAAATCATCAAAGGTGATAGAATGGTGACAGAGACTTCTTGACTCGGCTCTTGAAGGCGGCAATGAATATTTATTTGAATAACGGTTCCGCTTTATCTCTGACCAACGGCCCATCCTCTTTGGTGGCACTCTTGATGGTGGCATGCGGTGAAAGGCGTATATTTCTCTTGATTGGTGCTCGAGGCCACTGGCGAGGAGGTTTTGGGGGAGGTTCTTTTCTCTTCTTTAGATGTTTGAACATCACCGAGGAGATCTTGAACAACACGGTGGTTCAAATTCTTAGATGAAAGCGATAGCTTGAGATTTGTGCCTCTATTGATTGGACGGTCGGTAGGAATGGGTCTCGCATTAATGATGAATAGAGTATCTGGCGGAGTCCTCAGAAACCGCCCTCAAAGTTACGGATCTACTCACGGTATCTGTCGGACTTGAGGAGGAGAACCTCTGGAAGTATTCTTTGAGGACTCTCATCGTTACGGCGGATTAGGAGATGTGATGAATCACGATGATTCTCTTGTTAGCGAGGCGTTACAAAAAATCGGCGAGCTCTCCAAATGATCGGACGGACCCTTAGCGGCGAATAGAACCAAATGCGAGCGTCCTTTGAGAGTCGGGGAATACGACCTGAAGACAGTCATTTACCTGGCGAATGTGCATGATCGTTGAAAGTGATCGATATGCTTTCTCTGGATCGGTTGTGCCATCGTAAGGGTCCATCTTTGGGAAGCTTGAATCTCGTCGGTATTGCGAGATGATCTCGTGGCGGGGCGAGTTTTGGAAGAAGCGGCGGGAGAATGGATCATTGATTGTTTGGGAACTCTTCACGCCGTCGTAGTTCATCAGCATATAAGGTGGCGTGGAGTTTCACCGTCTGAGCCATTAGGTGGTGAGTAGAGGGCGGTATCAGAAGTTGACATCTGGATGTGGTGCCAAGGGTTCTCTACTTGTTGATCCGGCATTCGGGTAATCATTCTCGGGAAGAAAATGGATTATCTTTGAGCGTCGCGGAACACGTGGCTCTTCAGGCGTGTTGGAGCGTTTTCTTGGGTCCTCTCGAGTCGAAGAATTTCGTTAGGAATCCTCCATCCTTTGATCGATCTTCAAAGAGGGGCGGACCTCACGACAGTGCATTATGTAGAAGTGTTGGAGACTTGGCGTCCTTGATCGAGAATGAGGGCGTTGGGCAAACCCGTTTACCAATATTGGAGATATAGCAATGAGCTGTTTTCCCCTGGTGGCGCATTGCGTCTTGAGAATTTTATTCCGTAGATCACGAGATCTTAGTAGCCAAAATTATCAACACACCTGGCGGGATATGAACACGGGGTTATCATGGAAAACCGTTAAGGAAAAAACCGGGGCTTGCGTCTGAACTTTATGTGTTCAAAGATCTGTCCTTGCTTCTCGTTAGTTGGAGAAGAAGGTGTTTCTGAGGGAACAATATTAGAGTGTAGAAAAAAAATGTCTGAACTCTCAACCCAAGGAGAAGTTTCCCAAAAGCGAGGGATCTTACAGGAGCAACCTCTTGATCTTGGAGAAAGAGGCGGCAGTCCTCTGCAGGCGATCTGAGGCGACTCACGTCTTGGCTACGGTGGTGATAGATGCGTCGGCGTCGAGATTGGTGGTTCTCGAGCTCTCGTCTTCAAATCATTCGGTCCCCTCAGGTGAGAATGAAGCTGTTATAGATTTTTTGGGAGTGGCAGGCCTTGTAAATTCGTGGAAAACTCCAACCACTCCCATCGGACGGGTCAGTGCGATCCCCTCGATCGGACGGTGTATTTTGATGATCTGGGTGCCTTAATGATGTCGGAATTGGGTGATCTTGGATTCGTTGGATTAGTCTTGTGGCCTCGATCGTATAAATATGTCGATTTTGGTGACCATTTGGCGGATCGGGATCCATTTTCGTACTCGATAACGATGCGAGTCGATTCAGCTTCGGATCGGTATGCTGATGTTCTTTATGTTAGATCTCATTGAGTGTCGGTTTATTGTAAGTTTCTGAAATCGGTGATTAGATCGAGCATTTACGAAAATCTTGAGATTAGTCTTGATCAGTTAATTTTAGAGGATGTATCAGTGCTACTTGATATTTTTACTTTTTTTTAGCTTTAAAGTTAAGAAAAAAAGAAGCAGAAATAAGATAATTACTTAAAATACGTTGTCATGAACTTGTTCAAAAATTTCCAACCACTCCCTCCTTCAATTACTCCTCTTTTATAGCTAATTGAGTGACACGTTAATACTCCACTCTTATAATATGCCCACGTTAAGCCATACAACAACAGACAGCCATGCAAATTCTACCTCTTTGAAGCAGAAGCTTTCTCCTTCACATCAATCAATATTTGCCCTTCACTATTTTGGGTTCTTCAATGGAGTGTGCATTTACAGAAACTCCTGCCTGATAATGTTATGAAGGAAGTTAGGAAATGAGTTTCAGAAGCGATGTGGGAGCAACAGTGACAGCACAACCTTGCACGAAAGAGACGCTCATTGTTGTAAGAATAGAAGTTCATTCTCATCTTCTCAGGCTTGCAATTTAATAATATATATATATATATATATATTTTAAAATGCCTTTGTTGCATAATATTTTTAAGGGTTTTTTACATACATCACTCAAAACAATCTATTTTTTAACATGTGAAACTTTATTATTCTTGTATCACAAAACAAGGTGTAATTCATTTTTTTTCATTTTAAAAAGTGGTATGAACTTTACTATTCAAGTAATAATAAAGTTTTACATAAATAGTAAATAAATTATGAGTGTATGTAAATCTATTTAAATCATTATACTCTACTATTGCAGTTTTTTAACAATATAATTTCAGCATTCATTGCACTCCAACACTAATGTTTAAGCTTACAGAAATGGCCTCTAACAGACACATACCTGAACATGAAGGGAGATCTACCCATGCATCTCAGGATGAGCGGCAAGAGAAGACAACCGATGACGAGCAAACTGAGCAGGAGGAACAAGCGGATGATCCTGTAGACCAAGCTGCAATTCAACACAATGATCCAAATGAAGTATTGTATGGGTCACAAGCTGAGAAGTTAATTAACAAAGATTCTGCATATAGTTAAATGATACTGACAATCTGGCCTTTTACAGGCTTAGTATTGTGTGGTCACAGATACTCGATCAATGGAACATAGATGCCCGAAAGGATCAAACACAAGCGGCTTATTCGAATCACCTGGTGGAGGGTGACTTAACAAAGAACAATGATGACTCCGTCCCCTTCATCATAGAATCTAATTGCATTGACCTTGAAACATGGATTAAAGCTACGACTGACTTGGGAAAAGGCCAAGTATCCAAACACACACCAAATGATACTCGCTCTAATCTTAGCAAGACTAGTCATGGCGTGCACATAGATAACTCTCCCAGGGTTCAATCTCGATCAAGATTATGGCAGCCACAGATGAGGCAAGTAGAGCAAGCCGTAGAGTTTATGCTTAGATATGCATTGGATTTCTTCTCTGATCACTTGATGCCACAGATTGAAATACAAATTCGTGATAGCCTTCGCGGAAAGAACCCAATTACCACTGAGGATGATGAGGAAGAGAATGAGGATGACGATGATGATTGATCACCCCATTAAAATAGAGATGTATTAATTTTTAATATTCATGAGAAACATTTTTTTTATTGCCCTATATAGTGTCTAACACAGGTAGCATAACATGCATAACAATTGAACCCCTAGTTTCAGAATTTGTTGATACTTTTTTTTATAGTTTGTTATTATTGATAATATGATTGGCGTGACAGTGTTATTAGATTTTGAGTATGGTGATTGAAATTGTCATATGACAATCCATCAAGCTTTTGTGATAGAAGTTTATAACTATTTCAAACTAATTTTGTGATTAATATTTTTGCAATATGACTTGTGATAAAACTTTCATCATAAAATCATATTTGCAAAAAACTTAGGTCATTTTGTACATAAATCATCCGTTACAACTTGTAGTTCAACAGCACCTCTGTTGTCCTCACAATGGCAGCTAACACATTGAATTTTGTTATCTGGCAATTGATAAGTCATCATGATCCTAATCACAAACTAAATGGTTACCCCTTCAAGTACCAAGGATAGATACCTTTAAGCTATTTTCATGACAAATTCACACATCCGTGCGTTTTCCAAAGTTTGAACCAGAGAACCAACAGATTGACACAAGGAACTATTATAGATTTATTCCTTTTGTTAAGGTATCATGAAAGAATCATTAAAAATATTGACAAATAACTTAAGAAGAGAGACTTTAAAAAAAAAGATTTTAAAACATCACAATCTATTTCAAAACTAAAGAAATAATTTAGAGACTAAATTCTTTTATGAAAAGTAGAAAGGAGTAATCCTCACCAATAGAAGCTAACATCTCCGGTCCTTCCGTTCCTCTCCTCCCACAGCCCTACTCCTATTCCCCGATCCCCACGAAGCCTTCAGAATAGTAGAATGAGGCGGGCGAGAATGAAACAAATTTTTAAATTAAGTATATTTTAATTGATAATTAACAGATTAAATATCGGTAAAAAAAAATTTTAACATTAGGTACAATTGCCTGATAAGTAGGCGACTAGTTGGCCATCTCATGTAGAGATGCGTGACCATCTTCTTAGCGACTTAATACAGGTCGCGCATTAGTTAACGGGGTTTCGGTAAGAAGCTCGCTAACTATCGAGCGGAAGCGTGGTTTATCGATGATAAGTGACTAGCTTCGTCAATTTTTTTTTAAAAAAAGAAGTTGTAATTTTTACAACGAAAATCGAAGTATTCAATCAACACCAAATGTACATCCAAGTAAAGATTGTATTCTAAATAAAGATACAACTAAGTGCTGAAATAAATAACCATTTATAATGAAATAGAGGAGAATCATATGCTCTGGAGAAAAAGTGAAATAAATAGCTATAAAAATCTAACTATAACTCAATAAACAAAGCTTGTTCCTCCCATATATATCGACAATGGTTTGTTTTATCGCGACACTACACAGTATAGTGCTCGGTACCTGACGATATCGATGGGAGACATCATATGTCCCCGAGCTGGCTCGCATCGCCAATGTTTGCGAGTCGTAGAATACCGAATCACAGGCGGGTGCTCTGGAAAAGAGCGATGGTCTGGATCGGCATAGGTGGATGGCCTCGCACGTTGCTGTCTGCGGCCGGTGAGAATCGTAGACATGTGTCATATCTGACGCATATACTGCGGCGCTACCGACCCGTAGTCTCGATATGTGTCGTGCTCGGATCTGTATCGTGCCGTACTTTTCGATTGGCCCGATAGTCCACGTCATCATAACATCACGATCCGCTGAATTCCGGATAGAATGACTCCGAAGAAGATCATGACCGATAGTGCTGTCGCATAAATTGACATTACCAAGCAAAGACTCATCATCGCCGCGCATCATCGCCGATGCGATTCACTATTCATCATTTCATACTCATCATCAGGTAGTTATTTAGATGAACTAGGTTGATCATGCAATTACGCTTGAATAGGCATCTCGGTTCTGCATTTAAACAAATATCATCTTTTTAAAAAAACAGAAGATACCCTACATTAAACAAAATAAAAACACGCGATGATGTCGAGATGAATCTTACATTATCTCACATTGCGTGATAATCATTGCGACTGCGTCAGCACTTCGTGAAAGCGAGTGTACATTACGGCATTATATCGTTTCGATTTGGCGCGTGATACATTACTTTATTTCGTAAAGAATCGATGTTTGGCCGGGAAAAGTCCATGATGACATCATCGTCATCAAATTAATTATGTATCTCTACGAAAAGCGACATGCAATCTCCCGCTGAAGTTATCAGCGTCATACGCGAGATGTGAGCAATTTTTGTTTTAAATCTAGCTTGCATGACGCGACTTAATGGGCGATTTTTGCCACCATAACTTGGAATGGCGATCATGATCGGTTGCGTCATAGAACATAATTAAAGCGAGATCCTGACTCATTCTACTATTAGTTCAACAACCAATGTTGTAACAAAACCTAACAATTCACTCAAAATCCGTTAAAAAAATACATATTGCTCACCTATTTATACACCAATTTAGCAGCAAAAATAAACTACTAAATTACAGATCACATATATACCCTAACCATTTTAGGAAAATAATTATGGAAAATATGAAAACTTCCCATACCCTAACCACGGCAAATTTTAAGAGAATAATTATGGAAAATATGAAAAACTTCCCTACATTATTTAATTCAAATAAGCAAGGAAGAAAAAAAAAACAAACTTTACCTTAGATCTCGATCGTAAAACTCAACGGAACATTTGGTGGAGCCGGAATGCCAAAAATCCAAAATGGTGGAGCCGCGATGGGGTCTCGTGCGTACGGAGGAGGAGGGATCGAGAGCTAAGCTAAAACGAAAACGAAACAGAAAAATGCGAATGGGGCTCAGGTTTGGGCGGCCGATATTTAGAAATGCTTGGCCAGCTTCTTATCGGGCATGGTCACGCCCAATTCACTCTTATCAATGCAAAGTTAATTTTTTTTTACTGATACTTAATTTGTTAATTATTAATTAAAATATACTTAATTTAAAAATTTATTCGCGAGAATGAGAGAGTGGAGTGGCAGAAGACGGCTGAGAAAACAAAAGGTCAGCGAGTTTATTTATTTTCTAATTCACAAACGTCGCATACAATTCTTATATATTTATATATCTATTTTTTAAAAAATTTAATTTTTATAAAAATAATATTTTTTATACATAAAAAATATATTTTATTTTAAAATTTTAATGACAATATTTTGTCTGCTTTTGCAGCTTTAACAATTCATTATTTTTTTTATTAAGGTAAATATCTGAATCGGACTTACGCTATATTATAATTTTTATAAATTCTAATCCTTCAATTTAAATATTTATATAAATAATATTTAAAATTTTAATATCACATCCTACTATTATATATTTTTCCAATATATATATAAATATAAATATATTACAATCGATGATATAATTGTAAATATTTTTAAATTAAATCAATATAATTCAAAATCCCCTACCTCTCTCTCTCTCTCTCTCTCTCTCTCCTCTTTATGAAGGCTCTCAAAATTAATTCAAATTATTTGTATATAACTGCTTATCATTAGTCATAAATTTTAGACGAATATTTAAACAATATGCCAACTGTCTAATTGATAAAATCTTAAAAATTAATTCAACTTTTTTATATAATAATTGACTATTATGGCAACACTATACTATGAAGTCACCTAAAACTTGTTCATAACATAGGCTTTATCAAAAGAGACTAAGGCATGTTTGAGGCAGCGTTTCGTCTGCGACACGGTATCAATCGTGATGGTGGACCATTTGTTTCGCGAATTGGAAGCGCACAAACTTCGAACGCGTTATGCCCCCGACGGTCCGCTGCGGGTGAAATGATCTTATCCAAATTACCCCTCTGCGGGATTATTCTATCCGTGACAAGAAGGTTATCCCGTGCCCTAAGCTTTTTCTGGTCGACGTAGCCATGCTCTACAGATCTCGGCTTGTTCGTTCGATCTCCTCATTCTATTTTCAGTTATGGGCATTGATGAATCTAAGAGTCCACAAGGCTCTTCTGTTTCTGGCTTGTGTTTCCCACCTCATTTTTGCCATCTTCATTCGTCTTCCGTAAGATTTATTGTGAAGGTAACCATCATCTTTATTTGCACTGTTCGTCTTCAGTCATCTTCTAAAGAAACAACAGAACTTCTAGCCCAAATAAGAGCTTCATTAATGCATGCTAAAAGAGCATCAAGTGTGGCTAGTATATAAAGGCTCTTGACTCCTACATAGATCTATTATCTAAATATGGAGTGCCACATTTTAGGAGATCGTTATCTTATTAGAGGTTGAAGATAGGTTGCACAACTCTAAAAAGCTAAAACATGTTATGAAGCCTTTAAATGCTTTTTTTTTTCATCTTTGTTGGAAATGCCTTTTTTCATCTTTGTTGCAAACTCTACTTACTTACCTTAGACAATGCTCATAAAAGCTATCACACAACCAAACCAAGAGACGTTGAAGTAACATCTAATGGGATGATGGATAGTCAACAAAGTCAAGATGGAATGAGAGACTACAAGGGAGGTCACAATATAAAGACAGCCTCAGTAGAAGTTATAATGTGACAACAGTTCGCAGGTAAAGTCACAAGGAGCTACAAGCAAAGGAATATAGGTATACAAATGGATACAACTTAAATGAGCAACTTATCCACACACACAAGTGGAGATGATAAGTTACTTGAGTAGCTCTTGCACAACAATAAAACGAAAGAAACGAATAGGGAACACAAGTTGTCACATTAATTTTAACAAAACCCACACACACGTCATTTCATATAAAATTTTATTTGTGTTACTTAGTTCTAGATATTCATTTTGGCAAGGTGATACCATGGCAAGTGATACCCACTTAAAAGCAACTCTTTGAGCAAATTATATGCATAAATACAATATTTCCATAAATTGCAAGCATCCATTCTAAGTACAATCTTTCCATAAATTGCAAAGATCCATTTTAAATACAATATGTCTAGAAATTTCGTTTGGTATAAGAGATCAAAAAGGATGAACCCAATTCATTTTGTCAAGGTGATACCATGACAAGTGATATCACTTAAAAGCAACTCTTTGAGCAAATTATATGCATAAATACAATGTCTTCATAAATTGCAAGCATTCATTCCGAAAAAAGCACAAGCAAAACTCTGGTTAGGCCAAAGGAAGACATATGTAAACAAATCAGTGCATGATTCCATTCAAGCTCTGAAATCCACAAATCAAAACCCATACTAGAAATAACTTGCAAGCCACATTGAAGGATGAAGAATATCAAACGACCCTAGACATTTGCAACCATGCCAAAACAGAAAAATAACTTGATGTGAAGGAAATGGCTATGATGGCATTGATGTTATTCTTTATATCGTTAAGAATGTTAGCATTTTATGTGATTGTAATCCTTCTTTTTGAAGTTTGGATGCTCACATATAATGTTTCTCCTTGGGATAGACTTTGACTGAGCAGGAGCCGTTATAATTTACTTTAATGTATCTTTCTATGTTTGCTTATGTCTTTTTGAGCTTCTTGCATGTATTTGTATATGACGGAGCCTTGTAGTGGTTATGTATTTTTAGTTAGCCAAATTTTTATCTTTTTTATTAATAATTATAACCCTTCTATTTTTGTTAATGAAATATCTAACACTTTTTGGGGAAATAAATATTTTGCCATTTCATTTTTATTTTAAAAATATTTTGTAATATCACTAGTCATCATATTAATATTTTTATTGCTTACATAATTTATTTTATCAGGAAATATGAGTTCAAGGAGCTTTATTGAGTCTAGAGTTGTGTATTGTAACTGTGATTTACAATGTTATGTATTCACTTCACATGGGGAAGAAAATTATGAGAGAAGATTTTTCAGTGTCCAAGAAATAGAATATGAAATGATTGCAATTATTTTAGGTGGGTCGACGAATTTGAGGGTGTCACATTAAGGAGTGATCATGCTAGGATGGTAGTAATGGAAAAAATTTTAAAAAAGATTAAATCAACAGGAGGGTAGGCTAAATATTTTAATCGCACTAATTATTGTACTTATAATTTTAATATTAGTGTTATTTATTAAATTGTGTAATCTGTCAATGTAATATAGTTGACTTCTGATTATGTATAAGTATTAGTTATCTTATTTTTTTAATTATATTTAAATATATCCAACTCATGCGCTCATAGGGATATTTTAGTCAAATTTGATTATAAAATTTTCTACTTTTAAAAAACTTTATAATAAAAAAATAATAATTTATAATCACATATACTACCCATAAAAATCACTTTTCAAAATTAAAAGATTTACATACATATCACACAATTCTTATCCATTTACATATCTAACACCTAAAATTAAATATTTATGCTTAACAAATATGAATTTCACTTTTAAAAATGAGAGATGATATTTTTGATGTGATATTAGAGATTGTTGACCTACATTTTCATAAAAAACTCTATCACTATGATAGAGTCAAAATCAATGAAAGCAACATGCATATATTGGGTTTGATTCATCACAATGTCCACAAGAATTAACTAAGTAAATAAAATTAGTGGATTGCAAGTCAATATTGCAAAGAATAAGCTAAATACACACTAATGGTCGTTGACATTGCTCAAACGATGTCTATTTGCAAAATGGATTATTCAGACATGTTCGGAATGTCAAAAATGTCTAAAATGGACAATCATATTGCACAAATCATTGCTTAAAAAAAAAAATCAACTACGTGTGTGAGGTGGTGGCAAAAAATTAAAAACACATAGATGATGAGATTTACGAGAATACACTTAGAATGTACATATCTAATGTAGTTATAATAATTAAATTAAATCAAATATTTATCAAACATGATTACTTAAGCATAATTTAATTAGTAATGTAATTAGATTATGTATGCCACTTGAAGTTAATTAAATATGATCAAACTACTATATAAACAAGTAAAATTAAAGTAGAATCCTATAAACTTAATATATAAATATACAATACGTTATCATACGAGCTGATATTTATAATTAAGTTATATGCGATATATATATATATGCGTGTATATATATATATATATATATATATATATATATATATATATATATATGTTATATATATATATATATATATATATATATATATATATATATATATAAACTCATTCAATTTTATTATTGGCAAAATTTTTAAATTAAGGTTAATGCTAATCTTAATTACCAATTTAGGCATAAAAAATTAACATAATAGTCTTTCGTGGCGAGTTCAAGACGAGCCATTCCATTTAACGAAAGAGCGTAACATGGCATCACGTTGCCGGTCTGAACTTGACGGCCGCAATTATTTTATTTTAAAAAATATGGGGCAATTTTCATATTTTGTGCGTATCATATGATGTCAAAATCGATAACTTGGTATTGAATCAGAACAAAATTTTTTACAACTTTTATGTTGGTTTAAATTTATGATTGCGTCCGACATAATGATTTAATGCACCCAAAAAACTGCGGAGCAAATTTGAGCGATGTCGATTTTGCCAGATCGAGTCAAGGTGTTAAAATCGAGCAAACTTCATATGATTGGAATCATAATGAAATTTTCTACAACTTTCATTGTTATAATTTACTCCCGATACTTAGATTTTGCAACGTCAAAAAACCGCTACAGCTGAAATTTTGAAGTAGTATTTTGCTATCGACTATCGAGTCATCGGTCAATTGAATGAAATTTATATCATTGGAATCATAACAAAATTTTCTACAACTTTCATGTTAGTCAAAATTTACGATTCCCGATATATGATATTTTATGAATGCCAAAAAACCGTGGCCAGCTAAAATTTCGTGAGTAGTATTTTGTGCGATCGGTCATACGATGAGGGAATTGAGCGAACTTTGTATCGTTAAAATTATAACGAAATTTTCTACAACTTTTATGTTGAAATTTATGATTGTAGCTCGATACATAGCAGATTTTGTGAAATGAACAATAATGAAATGCACAAATAACTCACGCTAAACAAACACTCTTAATGAAGTGCAATTAATAAGTTTTTAAGAGTCATGACATATAAACATGTGTTGCTAGCACATTAGTTTTATTGTTTGGAGATAATTATTCATATTGATTACATTCATATAAGAGAAGTGAATGTGCCAGTATTAGAAATGCAACTAGTTTCAAGCAAGGATAAGAAGGCAACTCAAACTAAGTTTACAACACAAACTAACTACCTCTCTACTGTTACTACCAAAGGGAATATCATCACTTAAAAACATACATCAATGTACAACTTCTTCTAAACACTTAAAGCTGTATAAATAAAACAACACAAATAAGATATGAATATTTCTAAATTAAGGTAACTAAAATAATAAAATAGTTTCTGATGATGCCTGCGAGACATAATACAATAAGATAGGTACATATATAACAAAATGTCATCCTGTATGGATAGAAGATAATAGTGTAGACGACTATCTCTGATGATGCCTGCGATGTGGCATCGCATCACTACCGAATGGGTAGTGGTGTCGCCAGTCGTAGATGACGATGTCGGTCCTCTTTCAACCCGCTTCGGAGGGTTGTTGGTAACTGTGTGTGTAGCACTAGGTACATCAAGCGCGTAGGGATCGAGAAACTGATACTCCCATAAGGGTATCATATGAAATGATGGAGGCCCATATGTAAGAGGACTGGGCCGCTACGCATCCGTGACCACATAGCTTCTGAATGAATGGACGGCCGTGAAAGTATATGCGATGGTCGACCACTGGAGATGATGGAATATCCATGTCCCCATCCGCCGATGATGATGAGTACCCATATTTATCAAAATATATGCAGACCAGTTTACAACCACTCATACTCGTTGACTGATTGCTGAAAATCTGTCTCCTCATCTCTCTCAAAATATCATTGGAATATGTCCTCCGTATTCAAGATGTGCTCACGCCGCACTGATAGAACTCTAATGATGATGAAATTAGTAAAAAAAAATTATTATTGCAGTGATGAAATGCAGGCTTACCATGAGTCTGTCTCCAGGAGCTCAAGGGTAATAAGTGTGTGGGGGTATTGTAGGTGCCTTCAGCATATATAGTGAAGCCCAAGACATATACCATCTCATGTATCAATTAATGATTGGCTCCCCCCTCCCCCCTCTACTAGAAAGAGTCTACCACCACAACTAAATCCGTCGCCCCATCGCATAATATACGCGTGGTAATCAGTCCATCGCTTTCCTCGATCATCCACTGCATAAAGCGTAATCTATTGGTGCAACCTTAATCATAGGTGGAAGACTGAACACCGAGCACACGATCTGCCACTCAACTCATTTCGCTAATCAAGGGTACTTAGCTATATATGTCGTCCACACGTAAGCATATCTCTGCGACACGTGCACGGATCTGAACTCCGTATGGCTCACAGATCACCTGTGTTTCTTGAAATGAATATTAACTATGCCATCTAAATGCAATAATGGGCCCAAAAAATAAACTTACAATGCAACATACCTGACTCTGCAGTAGGCCATCTAGGTCATCTCTGTAAACTCTGATGTGGGCTAGCATCATCTCTCGGACAAACCCTTCATTCCAGTGACAACCCACACTCAGCCCATCTATGTCTGTCAAGTATGGAATATGCAACATTGGTCTGCCTACATAAACATACTCCCACACCCATACCTGCAGTAAATGTAGGCAACCAACCATATTCATGCATTTCGGCTTCGTTGCCTCATGGAGCTCCCTATACAAATGAGTAACCACAACTGATCCTAATGAGAACTCCCTAAATGTGTCAATATTCTCTAGTAGGGCATATACTACAGGTCAATCTCCGAACAAGATGTGTCTGGCATAAAGAAATAGCTAATAGCAAAGAGTATGTAAGCTCTGACATGCATACTAAATTGAAGCTCTGGTATATCTAAGAATCCTGACACGCCTAACTGACCGTAGTAAGCAAACATGTCTGTGCATGTGCTTGGCCCATTCTGAACTCTATTGTGATATGAGGATGGATCAGATCATGGTAGACAGTGTGCAACTCTGGATGTGCTCATATCAACTCATCATAGCAATCTGGCTAAGATGCCCATTGCTTGCCCCCACCAACAACATTCCTCTTAATAATAGGCAGGCCATCTATCTGAATACCTAGGATCATAAAAATATCCTGTAATGTGATCGTCATCTCCCCAATGAGCAAATGAAATGAATTTGTCTGCGAAGACTAACGTTCCACGAATAATGTGAGAAGGTGGTGATATAAGTGAATGTACTGCATCTGAGACACACAATCCAATCCAGCTGCTCATAAGCGGTCATGAATCTAGGATAGTTTACTGGCCATTCTTTGAACATAAGTAAATGAGATGCAACATCCAGAACAGAAACCTGCATAGTATGGAATTATAGTTCAATAGAAAAAACAATAAGGACAATCCATATACACAGTTTGGATTAAAAAAACTTACCAAATCAAGATGTGCTACTGGCAAGCCGCTATACTAGGTGAACTTCAGGAGGTTGGAGTCCCACAACAGTCCTCTACACGCCTTTTGCCTCTCGTGTGGGGCGAGCACATTCTTCGGCATACATCCTACCTACAACAAAGGCAAACATTTGTTTACAAGCTATAATTAACAAAGCAATTGAATTCAACATGTTAGATATAAATATATGATGTATAAAAGAGATACAATAGAAGAGAAGTCCAGTTATATTAATAGGATTTGGTCGATTGCATCATCTTGAAGTTAACAATAAAAAGTTTTGTCAAATAAGCCAGAATTCACAGTTCTATTAATAGGATTTGAATAAAATGAAACCATACCAAACACATTATTAATGCAAATTACTCACTATAACAACAAATAGACAAACAACCTCCACAGTGACATATTTATGCTTTGTCCTCTTCATCTCCACAGTGGCATATTTATACATATTATTCACTAAAGTAACTCTCTAATTTTATTTGCCATTAGAGCTACTTCAATCTTATCATGTATATATTCTCGTTTCTCATTACCTCTAATTATAAAGCTATTCATCCATCTGAGCATACTCATCCCTGCAACACTTAATTTTATGACCTTAAAGCAAAAAAAAAAGTTATTTTATTAAACAACCATACTCAAAAGCAACCAATTAGTTCAGATATTTTGAGTTAAGACATGATATTTTCATAAATTACTCACCAGGTTCTTCGGAATCAAAACCCTCTTCATTTTCCAACAATGCACCATTTTCTTCAGTCAAGCTATTTTCCATAGGGTCCAAAATTGCAGCAATTCACTTCTTTGGAGCCTTCTTGATGCCTGGAAGGTTGATCAAGTCAGCCGTCCTCACAATACGAGTACTGCTTCTTTATGCCTTAGTTCTGAAAAAAGTTTGAACCAACATTATTTTGCGTATCGAGTCATACGGTCGGAATCGAGCTAACTTTATATCATTGGAATTGTAACACAATTTTCTACAACTATCATGTTAGACAAAATTTGTGATTATGCCGACACGCAGTGATTTTAATAAAACTGCTGCTTTGTGCTGAAAGTTGAGCAATTATAATTTATGCGTATCGAAGTCATACGGTGTCGGAATTGAGCAAAATTTATATCGTTGGAATTATAAAGAAATTTTATACAACTTTTATGTTGGAAAAAATTTGTGATTGTGACCCAAAGAGTAGCAATTTTTGTGAATGCGCGTAAAAACTACTGCGGTGTGCTGAAAGTTCGGAGCAATAATCGTATTTTGCACGTATCAGAGTCATACAAAGTCGGAATAGAGCGAATTTCATACCGTTGGAATTATAACAAAATTTTCTACAACTTTTATGTTGGACAAAATTTGTGATTCAGTCCCTATGTGCAGAAGTTTTTGTTTTTATATCCTAAACACAAGTAAAACAAACCGACAACAGTTTTTACTCTATACTAACAACCCATGCAACAACATTGCACTGCACTTGGATTTTCACAGCATTCCAAATATAATATCAGATGTACCATAAGAAAATATGATAAATATCCAAAAATAAAACACAAAATTATTGAGGACCAAGATTCTGTTCTTGATCCACAGAGCAGAGTAGTCAATCTTGATCATGAAGCCATGAAAATATAGATGTCATATTCAGAGAAAAATTTCCCATTATGATGTACACAAACATGATTATTGTGGTCAAAGTAATACAATAACTTTTGCCACTCTTGCTGTCTATAAAACTTGTTCAAACAAAATTATACATGTCAACTTCTTTGATAAAATAATCTGATTTACAAGTCTAAAGCCTTCAAGAGTGTAAAATTGACATGTAATGCCCAATAATAAAGAAACAAAGAATAGTGTATCAAATATCTTAATCATAGAGGTGAAACACAAGACCCCTAGTGACAAAAAAAACTTTTCACAAGGTTGAGGAATAACTCTAATATCTTAATCATAAGAGGTGAAACACAAGACCACTAATGACAAAAAAAACTTCTCACAAGGGTAAGTAATAACTCTAACAAACAAATAAAACAAAGAATAAGTATGTTGGCATCTTAAATACTCATTTTTCATTCATTATTATCAATTGTTGCAAGGCGTTGGACCTATTCTATGCAAATCTTTAGCAAAACTTCATCTATGCTACCATCAATCTATCCTGCCTAAACCTTCAACACTAATATTAGGTATTCATCATATAGATTCTATCCTATTTGTACAAGTCTAAACCCAAAGTTTGCTATATGTTGTCTTATCTTCAATAGATACTGTCCTCACTATTTTTCTAATATATTCAATTCACAGTCGATCCGTTTTAAGTTGTTCCACATTCATTTTAGCATTCTCATTTCAACCATGCTCAATGTGGCAATCAATGACCTTTTATTGCACCATAATGTATGCATCTATATGACATCTATATTTGTTCATGCATATATAAGGTTCGCTAATACTGAGTTGAGTTCTAGAGACTTTGCCTGAAGCCATGAAAATTTTAATTTCAGCACAAGCAAAATATAAATCAAGTTGAAAACAATCAATTCCGATTCATGCTGATAAAAATTCTAATTTTAAGATAATTATTCTTGAGTCAAAGCAAATGAATTTCATGCTGATAAAATCAAATAATTATCAAATGAGTTTTGATTTAAACAGCCTTGCTTTTATCAATGCTTATTTCTTTTGTAATATTATTATCTTCAGTATAAGAAAACTTATGTATTTGTACCTAACAGATATCTTAACATTTCTACATAAAAATAAAAAAACTGCACCTAATGCATGAGGCCCCTACAATTATAAAATAAAAACTTTTTTGAAAAGAAATAAAGATCAAACAAACAAGGAGAGTGTGATTAGAGCACTCATTTCTCAATGGTTACATTGTTGCATAGATGAAGCCCTACCCTTGTAATCCCAACACAATGGTACAAAAATATCTAAAACAACTTACAGTACAAACCCTTCAAAGTCATACAATGAAGTATACGTTGCTTTAATAGAGGTTGGGATGCTGCACGATTAGATCCCATGACGCCGAGCTTGCGGGCACATTATTCTGTTATGCCCAACATTTTGCATACAAATCCTCTCATTTCGATAATATTTTTTAAATCTATTTGAACGTGTCGACCTGACTTCCTATTGATATTTGGTGGATAATACTCTGGGAAGTTCTAGCAGTTATATGTTCTAGCCACTCATCACAATCAAGGATGACATGAAACGCTCCCTGGTAGGTTTTGCAGTAGTAGTCCAAAGTGTACTAGGTCGATCCGTACTGAACGTGACTTATATGTTATCCTAACACATAAATGACATGAGGACATGACATGTGATAAGCTTGTGGTTGTCTGCATGTACACCTACAAATATGGTTTTCATACAACTCAACCTTGTAGGTTCTGCTGGTGCTATCGAACACTTGATACTCATTACTATTTATTCATCGCTCGGGAAATCTCCCTCATGTTCACTACCGCAAAGTTGCCTTGCCGTGGAGAGAATATGAAGTGTTGGTTGACTCGATGTTGCTAAGTCTAGGCATTTCAAGAATGACCGACCGGAGACCGATAGAATTGACAAGCCATGTGCCCACTTAAGTACACTGTTGAAGCATTAAGCATTATGTTATATATGTACATCATCATGGAGTATGGTGTACATCCCTTGATACAAGCCAATCGTAGGCCCCCTGTTTGATGTTCTTGATATCAGTCATATATCTTTTAAAAATATGGATATCATCAGTATTTCCTGTGACATACATTTTCTGTAATATGAAATCAACGTCTTTGACTCCAAGTTGTCTAACTATTTTTTAAAATTCTCCCTCAAATGCCTCAGGCAAAAGCAATGTGCAACCTAAGGTAATATTTCCCTGCAGCCCCGTACCAAACCCACGTGCCTGTCAGAAATGATGCACAAATCACCTCTAGTACAGATAAATGGAATTAAGTCTTGGAGTGTCCGTAGAAACCAACACCATGACTCAATACTCTCTGATTCTACTACTGTGAATGCCAATAGAAATAAACCGTTGTTGGCATCAATTCCAACTGCGCTGAGTAAAGTCCCCCTATACTTACTTAGGAGGAAAGTCCTATCAAGATATAAAACTAGGTGACAGTATTGCTAACCAGTAATTGAAGACTCGAATGACCAGAATAATTGTTGGAATGTGACTCGACGATTGCACCTGTAGGCGATAGCAGCATATAACACATATGCATCTCTCCAACTATCGGTAAGATTCCTCCCAACTACCGAAAATAACCTTCAGTGTCTTACTTCGTGCATCTCAGACTTTCATATAGGACACTCGTATGTTAAATTTGGATTCAATATGACTTATAATCTCTCTGGGCTTTAAATCCAGTTGACGTCTAATTGCAGGTTGAATGAAATAACGATATTGTACGTACTATGTCCGACCGGATGAACATATATGTGGTGAGCCTTTACTAACAATTCTCCATGCACCTCCCAATCTCTTACTTGAACTTGCATGTAAGTGCTACATGCAAGGTGTAGCTTAGTTCGCATGTTGGGTGCACAATACAATGAACTTGGCTTTGTTTAAAGTGTATATCACATAATCAACCTTATTGATGATAGACCAACCTGAACAACAAACTGTAGCTGCTTCTTATCATGAAACCAAATACCTTCTAACAGTTCATCTGGAATGCAACTTTCAAGTTCAAAAGTTGACTCATCTGAAGGCATATCAAATGTAAGTTCTTCATCCCATTCTCTAGCTGTTTGAGCACTACATATGTACTCATTGTTAGATAGTAAGTGCTCATCTGTTTGGCTTGTTCTAAGCGAGTCTCGATAAGCTCTCACGACCAGATGGATCTGTCTTAAAAAGAAGGCTCTCTGCATCACTATCATCTCCTTCATCATCATCGCTACTTATTGCAGAAGACATAATTTCATACACATCACCACCATCACCTTCAGCATCACCCACAAAATCATAACTTGTCCCAGCTACATTAGTAGCTTCTGTTGGTACAGACTTGTACACTTCCACTTGAGCAGTTAGTTGAGAATCAAGTGTGATGTATTCAGTACTGATTAGAGCTCTTTGACCCTCCTTAGTATTATCAACCTCTCTTTTCTCGCACTGTAGTTCCTAAACTTCAACATAAATTATTACAGGCTGCACAAATGCTGCGTTGATTACAGATTCACACACTTCATTGTCACTAATACGAGTAGCGATGAATCCATCACTAATATAGAAACAATCTATAAGATTAACACATAACTTTTCTTGGTCTAATTTTAATGACCTCATAATTCACTTTTGTAACCCCATCAGGTTAATCCGTCTTGGGATTTGGATTGATTGATTTTTCTCACTAATATTGGTTGGAAAGAAATCAAACCAAATTCGCCATAATAAAGAACTATGGTTTTGAACTCATTTTCAACTAACAATAACTCTAAACAGTAAGAATCCTTTCTTTCCTGTGGTCAAAGAAAAAAATCAATTCAAGATATAATATAATTTTGCATTTCAGTTGGAACTATTTCACGAACTCAAAATCTTTAATTTTCAAACCCTATTTCAATATCTTTACATAATTAAACTGTCATATACAATAAAACTAATATAATCTCAAAATAATAAATAAATTCCTAACATAAACCCAAAATCATATGTTTTAAAGCTCAATAGCAATTCTTCCTTCGCATATGATAATAAATCATTCCTAACATAAACCCAAAATCATAAGTTTGATGTTCATGTATATCCATCAAAAGATATTTCCTTTAGTTCAACTAAGAAGCCCAATATACCTCCAACAATTGTCTAATCAAGATAAATAATTTTTAAGAATTCCTAACAATCTAAGAAGCCCAATAATTTGTAATAATTTCTAAGAATCTAAGAATTTCTCAACTCCATCATAGGAGACAACTTATGTTCCTCAAATACTAAATAAATTCCTAACAGTTGGAACTCTTCCTTTATCTCTTTTTATTTATAAGTCAAGTAATTTGAAAAGATAGTTTAGATTTATTATTTTGATCTACTCTTCCTTGCTCTCTTGATCTATTTTCATTCTTCCTTCAAAAACACCTATAACTACAACAAGACTCATACTTAAAATACCACAACCAACACCAACACTCATACCAAAAACACCAACAACAATAACAACAATCAAAACTCAGCAACCTTATACCCAAAAAGCTGTAAACATCACAATAAAAAGTAAAAAATTGAGCGGTCTCCCGCGGGCATATATAAATCTAGCTTAACTTCACATTAAAATTTACAAAATATACAAAACATACAAATCTAGCCAAACAACACAAGTAAATAAGTAAATCATACAACACAAAATAATACATAATGAGATCTACCACAAATTAAGCATTTAGGAGAAAAAAATACCTTAATCGGCGGACGAAGGATGAAAAAAGCGGTCTCCGGTGGTGGCACACTCCTTGGCCGGCGGCGAGCTCTCCCTTGGCCTGGCCGGCGACCTCCCCCTTGGCCGACGACGTGCTTGGGCGGTGGAAATCCGACGATAGAACGAGATTTGCAAAGCAGCTGAGAGATTCTAAGAAGAAAAAAAATAGATCTGATCGACCTCCCCCTCTCGGTTTTTTGATGATGAGGGAGCGTCGTGTTGTCTAATTTTCGTTTTGATTAATGATGAACCATGGTCCCGTTGGCTGTCCGCAAAGACGACTGCCTATTATGTTAATATTTTTTTTCATGCCTAAATTACTAATTAAAATTAGCATTAAGCCTAATTTAAAAATTTTGACTTTTATTATTACTATTAGATTAAATCAAATTAAAGCATTAATTTAATATGATTATCATTGTTAATATTTAAATTAAATTAGATGGAGTTAAATTAAGGTTAAGTTATTATGTATATATTTACGTTTAATTTTATCCATTTTATCAAAGTCCAAGCTGAATATAAAAAATATAATATTATAATTATTTTATATATATATAAAAGTAAAAGAATCAGCATTTATTAAGAAATCTCTTTGGAGTTTTTCAGATCTATACGGATGTGTTCTCTTATCGCGCCAAAAATCCGTCCCATCTTGTACTGAAATGATTAAATTATAGTATTAAACATTATATTATGATTATTTTTTTTATTTTCTTCTGTTCTTGGCAAAACATCCCTATTTAGCGGATTTTTTTTTTTTTTTTTCATATTCCAAGCCTCACTCTTCGACGGGCATCTCTCCCTTTGCTACTTGAACAAGCCGCCGAGCATACCTTCTCCCTCTTCGATTTTCATGCATAGCAATGTCCTCTCATCGATGATCTCACCGTAAGCTTTAACCCGTAACTTCAACCTCAACCACCGTAACTCTACCCTCACCGTCACGAGAAAATATAATCTGCGGAATGCGGACTTTACATATGAACGTCAACTGAAACTCAACATATATTCAGTAATAAAACATAAATTTTTTATTTTATAGTGCTGTAATATAACGATCCGGTTAATGTTAACCCGACTCATTAAAATAGTAAGAAAAATATCGTTTGAATACGCAAGAGAAATATAGAAGTAATGATATAATATATATTTTTTTCAGATGAACTCAGCTTAGAGAATAGAAACAAAAAAAAATCTCATTTCAACTTTCAGGAATAACTATGAAAATGAAGAACAAATTTGAAAATTGTAGCCTTGATGTTGCGACCAATTTAGCGGATTATGTCTTAAATATAAATACATACGTAAATTTTCTCCACCGTTTTATATATATAATTTTTTTAAAATAGTTAGTGATATTCTTTAAAATTCTTTTATGTAATATATATTTCCTATATTATTTGGAGTTCTTTGTAAAAGGACTTTGAGAAATTTTGGAGCTATTTTTCATATATAATATTTGTATTCTTTATACTCTCATGAGAGCACCTTATTTTTTTTTAATTGTCATTATATTTTACATCCTCCCATTGAATGTTTGGAGATGTTTTACTCATAAATTTTTTTTTGACTTTTTCAATGCAGACTTTGTATATTTAGTACATCATATTGAAAGATGTTTGAAGATGTTTCATGAAGAATTTGAGTATATTTAGAGCTATTTTGCATGTGTACTCTTTATACTATTATGAGAATACACCTTATTTTTTAATTTTTTTAAATGTGAGGCTTATCATATATTTAGTATATCATATTGTAAATTGTTTGGAGTTGTTTCATGAAGAATCTAGTAATTTTTGAAACTGTTTTGCATATGCACTCTCTATACTCTCATGAGGGTACGCCCCATTCTTTCAAAATTTTCAACTGTGAATCTTGTTATATGTTTAGTACATCCTATTGTAAGATGTTTGGAGATGTTTCATTAAGAATTTATTATTTTTTGGATAGGTTTTGCATGTGTACTTTTTATACTCTCATGAGGGTACACCTCATTTTTTTCAAAATTTTTAACTGTGGGGCTTGTCATATGTTTAGTATATCCTATTGTAAGATGTTTACGGATATTTCATGAAGAATTTGCTAATTTTTGAGTATTTTGTATACTCTCTATACTCTCATGAGGTACATACTTATTTTTTCAAAATTTTTTATTTGTATTTAATCCTATTATAATCTGTCTGAAGATGTTTCATAAAAAATTTATTGATTTTTAGAGTTGTATTGTATGTGTACTCTTTATACTCTCATGAGGGTACATCCCAATTTTTCAAAATTTTTAACTGTGAGGCTTATCATATGTTTAGTATATTCTATTGTAATTTTTGGAGATATTTTACATGTGTACTCTTTGTACTCTCATGAGGGTACACCCCTTTTTTTTAAAAAAATTTTTAACTATGAGGCTTGTCATATGGTTAGCATATCCTATTGTAAGATATTTGGAGATATTTTATGAATAATTTGTTAATTTTTAGAGCTGTTTTACATGTGTACTCTCTGTAATCTCATGAGAGTACACTGAATTTTTTTTAATCTTTTCAACTCTAGGGCTTTTCATATGTTTAATACATCATATTGTAAGCAATTTAGAGATATTTCATGAAAAATTTGGGTGTTTTTGGAGTTTTTTTATATGTGCACTCTATGTACTCATGATTTTTTTTTAATTTTTTTTTCAATGAGGTTTATCATATGTTTAATATCATATTATAAGATATTTGGAGATTTCATGAAGAATTTGATAGTTTTTTGGAAATTTTGCAAGTACTTTCTCTCTCATGATATACACCTATTTTTTCAATTTTTTTAATGCTTCTATCATATGTTTAATACATCATATTATAATCTGTTTAGAGATGTTTCCTAAAAAATTTGATAGTTTTTGCAGCTATTTTGCATGTGTACTCTCTGTACTCTCATGAGAGTACACCTTATTTTTTTAATTTTTTAAACAGTGGGGCTTATCATATGTTTAATATATCATATTATAAGATGTTTAGAGATGTTTCATGAAAAATTTGCTGATTTTTAGAGCTGATTTGCATGTGCACGCTATGTACTCTCATGAGGGTATACCCTATTTTTTCAATTTTTTTAACTGTGAGGCTTGTCATATGTTTAGTATATCCTATTGTAAGTTGTTTGGAGATGTCTCATGAAAAATTTGGTAGTTTTGTATGTTGTACTCTCATGAGAGTACACCATTCATTCAAAAGGCTTGTCCTTATGTTTTAGTCATCTATTGTAAGATGTTTGGTGTTTCATGAAGAATTTGAGTATTTTTAGAGCTGTTTTGCATGTGTACTTTCTATACTCTCATGAGAGTACACTCGATTTTTTCAATTTTTTTAATTATGGAACTTATCATATGTTTAGTACATCCTATTGTAAGCTGTTTGGAGATGTTTCATGAAAATTTGAGTTTTTTGCTATTTTTGTATGTGTACTCTCTATACTCATGACAATTTTTAAAATTTTCAACTGTGGGGCTTGTCATATGTTTAGATATCTTATGGTAATGTTTGAGATTTCATGAAGAATTTGCTAGTTTTTGAGCTATTTTGCATGAAAATGTATTTGTCATGAAGTTAATCAATGATGATGATGAGTCGTTATGTCATGAATTATGGGCAAACTCCGACCTTATTCTAATGAAAAGAGGCATATGAATTGTACATTATGCATCAAACTGGATTGTGTTAGGAAGGATCATACTAATTGGCCAACTCAAGAATTTGAAATCAAGATTTTTTATGTGTAAAAGCAGTCAAGAAAATGCCAATCTAAAGCTCAAATTTAAAAATATATGAGAGTGGTTGTCACCATGATTAGATTTTCTATTGATTTAGATGGAATTGAAGGTTAAAAATATATAGTCATAATCATTCATTGGTAAAGCTGACCTACATCTTCTCGATCATAGGCATCCGATGAGAAGCGTTGTGTTGAAGTCAATGAGGAATTAGAGCTGATACATTTAGCTATCTTAGTGAGAAAGTTGGGGGGTAGAGAATATTGACTTCACAAAAGAGATGCTTTCAATTACATCCAAAAAGAAAGAAGATCAATGATTACGAATGGTGATATTAATGCATTAATACAATTATTAGCGGAGGATGAAATGTTCGCATGGAATGTCCAAGTTGATGAGTCGGATAGCTTGGTCAGTTTTTTTTTTGGAGTAATGACATGTCAAGGATATAATATGATTATTTTGGGGATGTCATAATTTTTGATACAAGTTATCGACTCAATAAATATAATCTTGTTTGTGCACTTTTTGTTGGAGTGAATCATCACTGACAAAATACCTTATTTGGAGTAGCCTTTTTATTAGAAAAGACAATTGAGTCATTCACATGGCTATTCAAAATATTTCTCCTTAATGAATGATAACATATAATATTCAGATCAAGATCGGAAATGGAGAATGAAATTGCATTGCATACTCTCATAGGGTTGCAATGACATATTTCTAAGAAAGCTCCTTTGGAGGTATAATGCTTTAATAGTAATAAGACAGTACAAATTTTTTTTTATACATGCATGAGTAAGTGTGATTCATAGGAAGAGTTTGAGCAAGCTTGGTTTATCATACTAGAAGAAGGCAATTTGCATGATTATGCTTAGCTGTCTGAGCTATATAAAATTAGATACAAGTGGTCCATCGCATTCTACAAAGACTCATTCTATATGGGTATCTTATTAACACAACGTAGTGAGTCCACCAATAATGTATGTCATGGAATCTCTAAACCAACAAGTTCTATCACCAATTATTTCTTGGGATTGAAGAAGGTTATGGACACATGACGATGAAATGAATATGATGAAGATTTCAAGTGTAAAGAATTATTCTATTGTTAAAAAGAAACAAATGTTTTACACAAGAAAGCTTTATACAAAATTTGAAGAAGAATGGAGTTGGTGGATTAGCAATGTGTCAAATGACAATCCCATATTTGGTGAGAAACTTTGGAGAATAAAATTCTTTCAAAATATGGACTTTTTTATAAATGTAACTTGTAGTTATAAAAATTTGAAATGATGGGGTGCTTTGTGCCCATCCAAGAGTTAGTAAGATATTGTGATTCGGAGAAGTATCTTCATGTGATGATCAACTAGAGCAAAGAGATATCTACTGGTGATACAGAACTTAAAAGATGTGCAAGGTAATGATGAAATATTTATTTTTGAACCATCATTAGATATGCATATCAAATAAGCATCAGGGCACAATAATAAGAAAGCTGAGGAGTATATGTTGGGTTCCTTAAAAAAACTATCTGATAATATTGATTCTATATTATGTGGGAATTCACCTCCAACTGAAAAATAGCTAAGAAGAAGAAGTCTAGTATAATAGATAAAGGAACTGACTTAGTAAAGGATCTAGTTAAGCAGTGGCCAAAGGGTGTTTCCAATGTAAGGCTGAAAGAATATTGGGAAAGAAACATGAAAGCCAAGAGTAATTTTCTACCTGTCTCTAAATTTATAGTCTTTAAATATTGCTATCAAACTTTAAACCATTATGTTTTTAATGTTATAGAGCCGCAAGAATAAGTTCCAAGAGGTGGAGAACATTAAGGGTCACCATTGCAACACCTTTTTATGTTATGCTAGAGTGCTTTTTAGAGATATACAGGTTCCTGCTGTTACATATCAGTAACTGATACGATATTCTATCTTAGGAATTTAACTCAAGCTCAACAATCAGTCAGTCGGCTGAAGGATACACCAAGTTGATGATGGATATCATTACAGGGAAACATTATAATGCGTGATATCATTTAATTATCATGTGTTCTTTGAATGTATATACTTTAATGCTGCTCAAGAGATGAGAGCGAAAAGAGTGCAAACCAAATAGTCTTCCAGTACTGCATAAGATGCACGTTAAAATGGGGACACTGAAAATCATTAGATGACAAAGGTAAAATAAGAGAAATTACTCGTATATTTTGCCATAATAGCAAGGTTATAGTAAAAGACATTAACTTCAAGACAAAACACATAAAGAGCAAAGAGTAGGACGAGCCAAGGAAAATTATGAAGGTTTGTAGCTTTTTTTATATATTTTTTTACAAAGAATTATGTTTGAACACTTTTGGGATCAATTTTATTTTATTTTTAATATTTATGTTATTTTTAAAAATATGGTTATTTAGGATATGTTTGGAATTAATTTTGTTTTATATTTTTAATTTTAATTTTATTTTTAAAATATATTTATTTAACATAATTTTAAGAAGTTGTTTGGGATCACTTTTAATTATTGTTTGCTTTCTTTTGTTTTCAATTTATTTTATTTATGTTTTGGTTAATAGAATATGTTTTGCGGTGATGATTGTTTTTAAATATACTCAAAATATCTGAAAATTATTTTGAATGTTTGTAAAAATGATGTGATTTGGGATCACTTCTTACAAATATGTTTCTAAAGACAACATAAAAAAATAGATAGCAAAATTGAACCCAAATAGGCATAATTCTGTATATCTTTTTAATAAATTGCGAAATGTGACTAAAATTTATTGATTTATCTGTAGATTGAAGCACCCATTCATAGCTCAAATGTCATGTTGTATTCGAAAGAGCAGAATGTAGTTAGCAGAGTTGAGAGCAAGGTTTTAGAAGATGGAAGCAAAGTCCGTTACCTCATCAAGATTGGAGAAATAATTGAGTAGGAGAGTGGAAAAACATTAAAGAAGGAAAAGGAAAAGAAGCTAAAGCTTGAAAGTTTTAGGTTCTTTTTTTTTGTTTTACCCTCATATATTAGTGTATCTTTTGCTCCTAGTTATGTTATTTCAGTATGTTTCAACTTCAATGTTCTCTTTTATTTGGAAGGTTTTGATTTTCTTTTCACAATTTTCTTTTGACTATATTAAATTGTCGCATTTTTCATGAACTGTGGTCTCCAGTGATATTGATAATCAAACTATTTTCTTTCATGATTGATATTTATTTAGTATTTAGCTAATTGTAAGGAATTTCAAACTTTAAAACAAACTAATCTTATATATATATATATATATATAATTGAGTTTTATACTTTAATTGTTTCTTGAAATCATTCCTTGACATTTTATTAAAAATGAAAGTAAAAAAGTAAAATGCAGCTCTCAAACTAATGAAACACTAGACATCTTAAAATTTCAACTCGGATCGAGTTTCAAGCATATTAACCAATCAATCAAACTCATTTCAGACAAAATACATCTATTATATTTGTGCATAACATTGTAAAAATTATGATTTAAATGTTTATGAAGCATTGAACTGTCACTGATTTAAATTGTTTATCTAAGGCTTATTTGTATATATATATATATTTTTAAAATTTTTAATGTACATACAAATTATTAATCATGAAGAGTTGAGAGAAGTCACAATACATGCTTCTCGACTCATAATCTTATCAAAATTACATTCTCCAACCACTAAACCTTAAGGAAGAGATCATTTTAAAATATCATTATATATATATTTTTAAATTTAATTTCAAACTAATTTCAACTTGCATCTAACTGATAACATCGACTAAACAAAAATTACAAGAAAAATAATAGTTTTTTTCAAGGAACAACATTAATGAGCTTTATTCCAACTATTTAAATTTATCACATAAATCTAAGATATAGAAAAAGCTCTCCTTAAGCAGTTATTTCCATAGCTAATAACTTTTATCGATTCAAATTTAGCTTAGAATAGCATCTACTAAATATATAAATGAAAAAGTGTGTAAATTAGCTGAAAAATTTTTAACAAATGGGGTGTATCCTCATTAGAGTACAGAGAGTACACATACAAATAGCTCCAAAAATCCATCCAGACACATGCAAACAGCTTATAATGGCAGCTACTAAATATTTTATCTCGAAATAATGTAGAATAGCTAAAAAAATTGAGAAAATGGGTGTACTCTCATGAGAGTACAAAAGTATACATTCAAAACATCCTCAATAATTCACCAAGAAGCCTCCAAACAGCTTAGAATGACATATACTAAATATTTGATCTCCAAACAGGGTAGAATAGCTAATAAAATTGAAAAAATAGGATGTACCTTCATGAGAGTACAGAGAGTACACATTCAAAATTGATCCAAAACTCACCAAGAAGTCTCCAAACAGCTTAGAATGACATATACTAAACATTTTATCTCCAAACAGGGTAGAATAGCTGAAAATATTTACAAAAATAGGGTGTACCCTCATGAGAGTACAGAGAATACAAATACAAAATAGATCAAAAAATCTATCTAGATGCACAAATAGCATAATGCATCTATATATATTTTATCTCCAAACATAGAATAGTTAAAAAATTGAGAAAAGGTGTACTCTCATGAGGAAGAGTACACATTCAAAATCACAAAAAATTCACCAAAAGCCTCCAAATGTTACGTATTGCTAATAATATTTTTTTTGATCTAAACATGGTAGAAGAGTAGAAATTTTTTTTAAAAAATGGGGTGTACCCTCATGAGAGTACAGAGAGTACACATTCAAAATTGATTCAAAAACTTACCAAGAAGCCTCTAAATAGCTTAGAATGACATCTACTAAACATTTGATCTCCAAACAAGATAAAATAGTTGAAAAAATTAAGTATACCCACATGAGAGTACAGAGAGTACACATATAAAATAGCTCCAAAAATCTACCAAGAAGCTTCCAAATAGCTTATAATGACATCTACTAAATATTTTATCTCCAAAAAGGGTAGAATAATTGAAAAAAATTGAGAAAATGAGCTGTACTACACATTCAAAAGAGCCCTAAAAATTTACAGGAAGCCTACAAATAGCTTATAATGGCATATACTAAACATATGAATGAAAGAAAGGGTATAATAGCTGAAAAAAATTAAGAAAATAGGGTGCACTCTCATGAGAGTATAGAGAGTATACATTGAAAATAACCCCAAAAATCCACCAAGAAGTCTTCTAACAGCTTATATAACATCTACTAAACATATGAATGAAAGAAAGGGTAGAATAGCTGAAAATTTTTGAGAAAATGGGGTGTACTCTCATGAGAGTACATAGAGTACACATTCAAAATAGCTCTAAAAATTCACCAAGAAGCCTCCTAACAGCTTATAATGACATATACTAATCATTTTATCTCCAAATAGGGTAGAATAACTGAAAAAATTTGAAAAAAATGGGGTGTGCCCTCATGAGAGTACAAAGAGTACAGATTGAAAACAGCCACAAAAATCCACCAAGAAGCCTCCAAACAGCTTATAATGACATATATTAAACATTTTATCTCCAAATAAGGTAGAATAGTTAAAAATTTGAAAAATAGGGTGTACCCTCATGAAAGTACAAATAGTACATATTAAAAATAGCTACAAAAATCCACCAAGAAGCCCCCAAACAACTTATAATGACATCTACTAAACATATGAATGAAAGAAAGGTATAATAGCTGAAAAAATTGAGAAAATAAGGTGTACTCTTATGAGAGTACATATAGTACATATGAAAAATAGCTCTAAGAACCCATCCAGACGACTCCAAATAGCTTAGAATAACATCTACTAAATATTTTATCTCTGAACAAGGTAGAATAGCTAAAAATTTTTGAAAAAATGTGGTGTACCCTCATGGGAGTACAAAGACTACACATTCAAAACTGATCCAAATAAAAAACTCAAGCACTAATGACATCTACTAAATATATAAATGAAAGAAAGGATAGAATAGCTAAAAAAATTGAGAAAATGTAGTATACTCTCATGAGAGTACAGAGAGTACACATAAAAAATTGATCCAAAAACTCACCAAGAAGCCTCCAAATAGCTTAATATAACATATACTAAATATATAATTGAAAAGAAATGTAGATTAACTGAATTCCCCATAAACCCACTCCATAAACCACCTAATTCCCAAGGACTAAACTCCAAATAGCTTACAATAGAATGTACTAAACATATGACATACCTCAGTTGGAAAAATTTGAGAAAATGAAGAAACTGCACCAAATTACCAAAAAATAACTCTAAACAATTTGCACACAACCTTCTTGTACTCAATATTTTACAGCTCAATTATTTCATACTTAAACAAAAAATAGCATAAGCTAACTAAGCCCTAAAGCAATTCATTTTCTTAGGCCAATATTGGTTTTCCCTAGTCCATAAGGTTTCGATCAGCCTCCATGTATTTGCATAAACATCCCACAATCAACACTATTTTTTTTGGGTATAGACCACGATCACTTTGATTGGCCATTATATAATTATCAAAAGCTCACCAACATCTTGGACGAGTAATTTTATCTAAAGAGTTAAAAATAAAGGTTAACAGTTAGGTACAAAGTATGCATTTGAGACAAGTTGAAAATGAGAAAACTTCTTACAATATCAGGAAGAATGGCCTTATGAGTTGGGTTTGGCAGTGAGTCATAGAAATACCAAGCCCCTTTCTTAATATGCCCCACCAGTAGTGTCCAATGTCGATTATTAATAACTAGAAGTAAGAGTAAATCAGCCCTTGAAACACTATCTATAGTAACATGTTGGATGAACATTTTGCTTTCTCTTGGTAGGCCATATTTAGCATAACTTTGCAAGAATTCAAGAAAAAGTTAAAAATTAGTAGCTTATAATTATAAAAACTTTGGAAGGCATTGTATAACCCAAAACTCCATGCACTAACTCACCAAGTATAGGCATGAGACATATAGATATGAGACATATAACCCAGAATAAATATTATACTTCTCGGGCAACAAATAAGTGAAGGCATCAACATGTGCATCTGATAGATACTGATCTATCAACAACTCATCAATTTGGCCTCTTGCAATAATGATATTTCCAGCTGAGAATATGTTATCACTCCTGCATGTGAAAAGCATGGGAATGTGAGCATTACTAAATAAAAAAATGATTTTATGTATATTGAATGAGATAGAATAAACAATGACTTGCTTATCCTAGAATCGCAGGAGGTGTCAATGAGTTGCAGTATTGGCTTGGATAGGACATCTCTTGATGAGAAGTCTATGATATCATGTGCCTCACCTGCAAGAAATTAATAAAGTTTAAGAGCTAGATTCAAAGTGAATTAATGTCGAATCTTCTAAAATGAAGAATACCTCCGCCTGATGCTCCTCAACCACTACGACAACAATCGTTGTTCATCAAGTGATGTTGGAACCTCTCTGTTAACCTACATAAAAAATTGCTGAAATAAGTTTTATTAGATAAAACTAAAAGGAAAGCCAAGTAATACCTCCTCTACTGTCTGTATATTCTATGTGGCAACAACAGAAAGAGTGGTTGTGCTGCGTGTCTTCCTATACATTTGTGTGAATGGGGAGGATACATCTTTCCTCTTCCTCAGCTGTCTAGCCTTCACACCACATTCAATCTGCGTAAAGAAATGGCAACATCTTTATGTCCTGAAGCCTCCTTAGAGCTTTCCATGATAGCCTCCTCGGGGCTTCCACTGTAGTATCCTCACAGCTTCCCCATGGTAGCCTCCACAGAGCTTCCCTTGTGGTAGCTCCTTAGCTTCCATGATCAGAGCTTCCCATGGTAGCCTCCATGAGCTTCCCTGGTAGCCTCCTCAGCTTCCCCTATGGTAGCCTCCATAAGAGCTTCCCCTGTGGTAGCCTCCATAGGAGCTTCCCCCATGCTTGGACCCTTCTGTCCAACAACCATCTCCTCAATTGCAGCTATCTAAAAATCATTACCATCGACTCTCTCAGTTATTGAAGCTTCAAAAAATGATACTCTTTCCCCAGGGCTCTGAAACCTGAAAGAATCTTCTTTACCACAAAGCTTTGTAGATGGGTAGTAGCAGATGGCAGGATAGATACATTAAAAGAAGGAGAATATTGAGGAGAGACGTATGAAGATCCACTTAGGGCTACACTCCTTGGACTTGGAATGGGGCTTCTATGAGCTCGATGTGGGTTGTCTACTGGACAAGGGGCACTATTTCAAGGAGCCAAGTCTCCTCCTCTGATATGTCCTTAAATGAAAGATAGACCTGTGCTACACCAATAAGAAAATATGATAATTTTTAATATGAATAAATACATTCTGAGATAAATAAAGTAAATTTATTTCGCATCACCTGGTGTCCTGACAAACCACTGAAGAAATCCTCAAACTTTATTTTTGGTCATGGTAACATACATGTATTTGTAGAAGGAATGTGTGACCTTATGATTCCTATGTGCTTTTCACCCAGATCTGCAGTGAAGATTTACATAACTTAGCTTCAATGCATAAGATAATAAAAATCTGAAGATGTAAAATGTACCATTAAAAGAGTGACAAAGTCACTCATGTACTCGCATGCCTTTTGTGTCAAAATTTTGGATGTAATGCCATCAAACTGTGAAATCAAGAAGTTCTAGATGGCTTCTGGACAATTATAATCAACAAATCTTTCTATGCCGTTGGCGTAGGTTATCAATTCCGATGCCACTCTATAATTATGATATATAAAAAAAGATTTGAAAGTAAAAATTGTATGCACAAATGCACAAATTATGCTACAGCCAATGAGCGATCCAACTTCTCAATTTTATTCTTAAAATTAATTGATCTAGACTTGAAAAGTGGGGATTTCTGCTATATGACCTTCTCCCCTCTATTTGGTATCCCTACAATTAGTGCAACTTCATCGGGGGTGAAAAGAATGTATTGGCTACCAAAATAGAATGCTTGTTTTTCTATATTCTACCAGGACATGATTGAAGTGATGACAGTCAAATCTTGTTGAATTTCATGCATTCTAATTAATTGATGCACATGTAGCCTTCTTAAAATGACAAGTACTTCATCAGTAAAGTGATCTAAAATAGTATCAAACATTGCTTTAATGCTGGTTGGCCTACATCTAGAAGTTATCCTTTTTCTAGACATTTTAAATTTCAAAATAAAAAGTGAATTAATGAGAACATTATCTGCACAATTGAGGCCCATAGAGTATACATGCAAAATAACAAAAACAACAAATTCTTCATGAAACATTTCCAAACATCTTACAATAGGATATACTAAAATATGACAAGCCCCACAGTTAAAATTTTTGAAAAAATGGATGTACCCTCATAAGAGTACAGAGAGTACACATGTAAAACAACTCCAAAAACCATCAAATTCTTCAGAAAATATCTCCAAATAGCCTACAGTAGAATGTACTAAACATATGAGAGGCCCTATAGTTGAAAAAGATTAAAAAATGGGGTGTACCCTCATGAGAGTATAGAGAGTACACATACAAAATAGCTCCAAAACTCAACAAATTCTTCATGAAATATCTCCAAACATCTTATAATAGGATATACTAAATATATGACAAGCCCCAAAGTTAAAAATTTTGAAAAATGAGGTGTACCCTCACAAGAGTATAGAGAGTACACATACAAAATAGCTCTAAAAACTAGCAAATTTTTCAGAAAACATCTTCAAACATCTTACAATAGAATATAGTAAAAATATAACAAGCCCCATAGCTGAAAATTTTAAAAAAATGGGATGTAATCTCACGAGAGTATGAAGAGTACACATACAAAATAGCTCTAAAAATCAATAAATTCTTCATGAAACATCTTCAAACATCTTATAATAGGATATACTAAATATATGACAACCCCACATTTAAAATTTTTTAAAAAATAAGGTGTACACTTGCGAGAGTACAGAGAGTACACATGCAAAATAGCTTCAAAAATTAACAAATTTCTCATGAAATATCTCCAAACATCTTACAATAGGACATACTAAACATATTATAAGCTCCACAGTTGAAAATTTTAAAAAATTGAGGTTTACTCTCATGAGAGTACAAAGAACACACATACAAAATAACTCCAAAAATTAGCAAATTCTTTGTGAAACATCACCAAATATCTTACAATAGGATATACTAAACATATGACAAGCCCCATAGTTAAAAATTCTAAAAAAATGGGGTATACCCTCACGAGAGTATAGAGAGTAAACATAGAAAATAGCTCCAAAAATAATCAAATTCTTCATGAAATATCTCCAAACATCATATAATAGGATCTACTAAACATATAATAAGCCTAGTAGCTAAAATTTTTAAAAAAATGGGGTGTACTCTCAGGAGAGTCTGAGAGTACACATACAAAAATGCTCCAAAATACTTAAATTCTTCATGAAACATCTCCAAATAGCTTATAATAAGATGTACTAAACATATGACAAGTCCTACAACTAAAATTTTTTAAAAAATGGGGTGTACTCTCATGAGAGTATAGGGAGTACATATATAAAATAGCTCTAAAAATCAGCAAATTCTTTATGAAGCATCTACAAACATCTTACAATACGATATACTAAACATATGACAAGCCCCATAGTTAAATTTTTTTTAAAAAATGGGGTGTACCCTCATGAGAGTACAAAGAGTATACATGAAAAAGAGCTCCAAAAATACCTAAATTTTTCATGAAACATCCCCAAATAGCTTACAATGTGATGTACTAAACATATGACAAACTCCACAGTTAAAAAAATTGAAAAAAATAAGGTGTACTCTCATGAGAATATAGAGAGTACATATGCAAATTAGCTCCAAAAATTATCAAATTTTTCATGAAACATCTTTAAACATCTTACAATAGGATCTACTAAACATATGACAAGCTCCACAGCTGAAAATTTTGAAAAAATTGGGGTGTACTCATGTAAAAAAGCTTTAAAAATACCCAAATTCTTCATGAAATATCTCTAAATAGCTTACAATAAGATGTACTAAACATATGACAAGCTCCACAGTTAAAAATTTTGAAAAAATTAACTGTACCCTCATGAGAGTACAAAGAGTTCACAAGCAAAATAGCTCCAAAATTCAGCAAACTCTTCATGAAATATCTCTAAATATTTTACAATAGGATATACTAAACATATCACAATCCCCACAGTTAAAATTTTTGAAAATATGAGGTGCACCCTCATGAGATTAAAGAGAGTATACATACAAAATAGCTCCAAAAATTAGCAAATTCTTCATGAAACATCTCCAAAAATCTTACAATAGGATATACTAAACATATGACAATCCCTATAGTTACAAATTTTGAAAAAAATGAGGTGTACCATTATGAGAGTACAGAGAGTACCCATGCAAAATAACTCCAAAAAACTATCAAATTCTTCAAAAAATATCTCTAAATAGCCTACAATAGGATATGCTAAACATCTGAGAGGCCCTACAGTTGAAAAAATTGAAAAAAATGGGTGTACCCTCATGAGATTATAGAGAGTACACATGCAAAATAGTTCCAAAACTCAGTGTGGTGTTTATTTTTGAGATGTGTGACACCACACAGATCTTAAGGGTACTTATTGAAGTGATCGGGTATGACATTAAGAATGATGTACTATCTTGAAAGGTAGAAATCACTACCCTATAATGGATCTAATCACCTAATAAGAACTCCTAAGGCATGATGGGTCTTCGAATATACTAGAGATCTTTCCCCTACTTTACATGAAAAAGTAAAGTAGGGTTTATTTTAAGCCGAGTTCGTTAAGTTCTCTATGGAGGAAAGCCTCCATAGTTAATTGCATCCTAAGGAATGGGAATTCCTTAAGAATACTCTCGATTAAAGTAGATAATTAGGCTCTCCAAAGATTTCATGGTTAACACTATTAAAGGATTGGATGTTTTAGAAAATCAAATAGGATTGATCAAGGAAAAGATTATTGTTGGAATCTAAAAGGAGAAAGTAGGAAATGCTCATGATATTAGGAAGCCTAGTGAGCATTCCAATCTACCCTATAATTGGGCTTTATATTTTTTAAATTGAAGAGAGTTAATTATTTGAGTTGACATTTTATTAGATTGCTAGGGCTTATAATTCTACAACATAAGATTGTGGAAATGCCTAAGAGGTGAGGATTTATGCTTGTAGCCTGAAGAAAATAGCTACCTCAGATCCTAAGCAATGGAGCATTGGCAAGCCAAAACATGACCTAAATCTAAGGCAAAAATAAGTATATGGTTTACCTCCACAAGAAAGAATAAACCACCTGACTTCTGGACTTATTATCGCATGGAGTTGCAGCCAGCTAACTCCTCCTATGCTTTAAATCCATGTAGGCAAATCTTATGCATTGCAAGATGGCTAGGCTATTATTTATTTAGATAGGAGACTAAGTCCTTAAACTCACTTCCTAAGAGACTAGAGCATGATGGGTATGAATTCATGACTTAATGCAATACAAATTTTATCAAATTTATTTGATTCTTTTGAACTCTTTATTTTGACACAGGCTATGGCATTTTATATGCCTAAATGCATGAGAACTTGATTATGGGTCAAATCAAGAGAGAAAAGGGATGTTCTTCCATCAAAGGCTCTCACAGGTTAAGCCTTCATTCTATGGGAAAGATGGAAGCCCCCTCTTAACAAGAGTGAAAGAATATGACATGCATGATATTATACATTCATTCATCTAGCTAAGGGGTTGCTAAAAATTTTATTATCTTGATTTAATTCCTAGGCTTTTATGTGAGGTTATGAGTTGTCTTAAAATTTTAATTATGAGTTGTTAATTGAGGTAAAAAAATTTATCCTAAGAGCCTATCGCATCTGACACATTCAAGCATCAATCATAAAGAAACTATGAAAAGCATGCTATTCTAATTGCAATCTAAACACAACATCAAATAATTTTATAGACAACCATAAAAGAATAAAAGGGGTCGGTCGAGTTTATTACACCATGAAAAGAAAAAAAAAAAGGGGTAAAGCTCTTTATACAACCCGATTACAAAAAAAAAATTATACATGCTATGGGGTCTTCTTTTCTTCATTTTTCCTTCTCTTTCTTTTGATTTGATTTGCTCCAAAGGCATCACAGGCACCCAGGGACTAAGCCTTACACTGCTCATCCTAATCCCCATAACACTAATCCTAATTTCTAATGCAAAATTACATCAAAATAAGAAAAAAAAATCTAGCTGCACCTGCAAAATAAATGTTAGCTAAACACACAATATAACCCAAACAGTTATATGAATAATTTAAACTTAGCACCCCACATATTGGTAACTAAGCCCACTTGTCCTAATGTGAGTTATGCTTAGGGGCTAAGCAACCTGTACAGTAAACACATTTATATTTTTATTATGGCGACCCCTTAAGCACAACCCCCTGCAAAATATATGATTAGACTAATAACGACCTAACATCGAGTCTATGAAACATACACCCTAACATCCAGTCTAAAATATTACATCACAAAATAAAACATAACATCATGCATACAATGCCCTAACTTAGCACTAGAAGTGGTGACTTAGTATTCTAATGTGCATGCATAAGGCTTATGTAGCAAGACTTTATTAGGCTTCTTTAATTTAAGTTTCAATTTGGAATTAGAATTTGTTTAAATTTTACCTTTGGGTGGTTTCAATTAAAATGATTTAATGATTTACTTTTTATTTTTTATTTCACTTCTATTTGGTTGAAGTGATGTTTAAGTTTTCAAGAATGAAGAGTAGAATGAATTCCATTTGTAGGCAAAACTCACCCTATTCTACATCCTAACTCCTAAAGAGTCTAACTAAGGTCCTTAAGTATCGTAATTAGCCCATTTGAATTTGTGTAATTCATTTGATTTTATTTATTTGATTTGATTTAGAATTTAGAATTTGAGTTTGTCTAAGTATTTGATTGATTAATTTTGGATTAGATGTTTTGGTTTCTTTACATCTTGATAATTCAATATCCTTAATATCTAATGAAGTTTAAGTTTGTTTAAGTTCATGTGTTTTTGATTGATTAATTTTAGATTAGATGTTTTGGTTTAATTAAATCTTGATAATTCAATATCCTTTTAAATTAATATTCCTTTTCTTTGATTATGGTTATGTGACTTAACCTTATGTTTATTTTGATTATGGTTCATTTATTTGTAGTTTGATCGGATTAGATTAGTTGAGATTTTATTTTGATTTTAATTGAGTTTGATTCTTTGTAATTAGGATTTTAATTTTAATTTTAATTTTATCCATTTGTCATGTTTATCAAAGTTTGGTTTGTATTTTGATTTCATGCATTGGATAGTTAATTAGTTTATCTTATTTAAGTAGTTGAATGAGATTTGATTTGATTACATATTAAATTGATGAGAGTCTTTCTTAATTTAATTTAATTTGATTTAATTTGATTTAATTTGATTTGATTAGCTTTATTAGTCTATGGGTTTGCTTAGGTTCAATGTGATTATGTGATTAGTTTAATTATGAAGTGTGTTTAGGTTAATTTTAAAGAGTTATTTAATTTTTAATTTGATTTCACATTGTTTAGACTAATGATGTAATTAATGACTTAATAATTTAAGTTTAATTTAGGTTTTGATTAGTATTTAATTGCATTTTGATTATGTTTGATTAAGCTTAGGTTTAATGTATTAATTTAATTAATTAGTTTCTTTAAGAGTGTGATTAATTATTAAATTAAATAAAGATTTGTTTAATTTTTAATTTGATTTTATATTTATTTAGGTTAATGATGTAATTAAAGAGTTAATGAATTAACTTTAAATTAGGATTTGATTAGCATTTAATTGCATTTTATGTTTGATTAAGCTTAAGTTTAATATGATTAATTTAATTAACTTAATTAGTTTATTTTAGGTATGATTAAATTAATTAGTAGATTAATTAAGTTCTTTTGATTTGAATTTTAATGTGATTTATAAAATTAATTTGGTTTATTAAGATGATGGATTAGTTTGTTAAGTTTGCATTAATTAGGTGTTTATTCAATTGGATTTGCTTATGGTACTTAGTTTAATTAAGGAGTGTGTTTAAGTTAATTATTAAGTTAAATAAAGATTTATTTAATTCTTAGTGATGTAATTAATGACTTAATGATTTAGGTTTAATTTAAGTTTTGATTAGTATTTAATTGCATTTTGATTATGTTTGATTAAGCTTAGGTTTAATATGATTAATTTAATTAACTTAATTAGCTTACTTACGGGGTGTGATTAATTATTAAATTTAATTAGGGTTTGATTTAAGCTTAATTTTAGAGTTAGGTTTAATGTAACTTATTTAAATTAATTTGATTTATTAAGATGATGGATTAATTTATTAAATTTGCATTAATTAGATGTTTGATTAATTAAGTTTGATTAAGGGTAATTAAAATTTTAAATCATTAGATTAATTAAGGTTTGTTTAATTAGAGATTAATGACTTAATTTTCACATGTGAGTGATTTGATTTAGTTAAGCATTTTACTTAAGTTTGATTTAATTATAGGATTATTGTTATTAGCATCATTGTTATTAAGTGAATTAATTGTTTATTTATTTCAATTAAGTTTGATTATTTATGATTAGAGTTTTATTTGATTTGATTGATTTATTATGTTTGTTTGATTCCATTAACATGTTTGATTTAGTTATTAGGTTGAAATATTTAATGGTTAATTAATTATCTTATTCCAAATGGATGTGATTTAATCATATAATTAAGTTTACTTTAAGTTTATTTGGTTTAATTTGATTAGTATTAAATGATTATGTTAAATTAATTTATTAATCAATTTATTTATTTTTTAGTTTATTTAATGATTAATTAGTTTTAGTTTATTTATACTCATTAAGGAGTTTCATATGATTAAGATTCCATGCTTAGTGTAAGTTTAGTTATACTAGTTTGACCCATGTTAAAGTTTCCTAGATTTGTTTAATTTTAAGTTTGATTTAAGATTTAATCATTTAATTAAGTTTTATTAACTTAAATAGGTTTAATCATATTTAATTTAATTTCTTCTAAGTATTATATTTTTTTTGATTTGAGGTTTGATTAATGATTGCTTAAGTGCTATTTCATTTCGAATTTTGATTTGATATTTAAATTATTTTTAGATTATGTTTTAATTAATTCCTTAATTGATTAAAATTTAACCTTAAGTGTTTGTTTGGGATTGATTAGGATTCAAAAAATAACATTACTTTCTCAAGATTCCTAGATGTCAATTGAAGTGATTTAAGCCATTTGGATGATTTTTGTAAATTTCTAAATTTTATTTGATTTATTTTATTAAAATGAACAATCTGAACTTCAAAATTTAATTTCTCTTAATCCATAAGTTTTTTTCTCTTGAAATTTTTATGGTAGGTGTGTTATAATGTTAGTTTATTCCCTAAAAATGTCAACTTAGTCGGACATATATTTTTGGTTTAATTAATAAAATTTGATTTTTACTAAAACTCAAATTAAGCTCAAAATACTAAGTGAAATTTAGGGATTTTGGGTTTGTTGGATTCCTCTCAAAAAGAAGAATCCAACGAATGCTTGTTTACAACTTTTGGTTAAGTATTTTATTTTTTATGAATTTTGGAAGTTTCAAGTAATTTAAATTATTATTTTTTTTTAAAATACGTGCGATCTTTGGCGTCACCGTTGGCGGAAGACGGTCAACCATAGAGTGAGCTGCTTCGGACCATTCAATCATAGATTAGACGGTCTAGATTAGATCGCGTGATCTAGAGGCTAGGATCGCGATCTGCGTGTCATGTCTCCGTCGCGAACCGCGATGTCGGATCCAAATCGCATTGCGATCGAAGGACATTCGTAATCCGTTGATGAGCTCCGATCCCGCGTGGGATCGGACGGCGGCTGTAGCCCGCCGGCGATGAACAGTATTTTCAGTTTTAAAGGGAAAAATGAGATTTCTAAGTGAAAACTTGTCCAAATGGACTCGTTTTCACATCAATTTGCACTGAAAAAAATTCTATTTTCTAATTGGGATGATTTAAAGTAAAAATACAGGATTATCTAAGGAAAATTCCTAAAATTGTAAGAAAATTAATACAAAATATGAGAAATCCTAAGGCCGGCTAAAGTTTGGCAAAATTTACCTCATCGGGGATGGTTTCCGACAGCGGTGAAGATCCGAGTGAACTCCTAGGTATGTGAGAAAGCTTTGGAATAATTTTTAATCTTTGCCTCACTTTGGAACACTGTCTTTTCTGATGTTTACCGTCACCTCGTCGGAAAAGTAACTATTTATATTTTTGAGCTCAAAAATAGCTCAAAGAGGTGGGGGATGTGTTCCTTTTTTTGCTTTGGGGTGCTTTTGGTGGTTGAATGGTGGTGGGAGGAAGAAGTGTGAAGCCTCATTTCCCCCTCCTTTTATAATGGCCAAAAATCCATTCTTTTTTTGAATTTTTTTGGCTCCAAATTGATTGCCATCTTGCTTGGGGTGGTTGGGATGGATGATGGATTGATTAAGGACTTTGAATGTTTGCTCTAAAGTCCTCTCTTGTCATATGATCTCAATTCAATGCAAATGTTGGGGAGAGTTAAGTGCATGTGATGGGAGAATTAAATGAGGTTGGGTGGAATCCTATGTGGGAGAGGATCCCTGAGGGGTTTAAATGGGTTAGGTTGATTTTAGGTTGATCCCAAATGGGTTTGGGTTGGGTTTGATCAACCCCCAATGGGTCTTAGCTTGGTTTCAAGGATTTGGCCCAATTTGGGTCATATGGGTCATATTGGGTCAAATTGATCCATTTGACCAAAATTGGCCAAATTAGCTTGGGTTATGGGTTGATTCATGTTCAATTGGATAATTGAAGATGAATGTAATCTTTGGTTTGAATCAATTTGGATTTAATTTGATTTAGCCAAATTGACCCAAACCAATTTGGCTGGAGATTAGTGGCTCAGTATGGCTTTGGTCAAGTTTAATAATCAATTTGGAATGAACTTGAGCCATTAGTTGCAATCAATTTCAGTTAGATCATGATTTGACCCAATTTGGTCCTTTAGGTCACTTTGGGTCAAGGTGACCTAAGTGGGTCAATTAGTTTGATTTTGGTTTGATTCGAGTTTAGTTGAACTTATATATGAGCCCTAGATTGAAATATAAATTCAACGATAATCAATTTGGAGTCTAAGGGATTTTGGCTCATTTGAAATTTTCAAGTCAAAAGGGTTAGGTAAGGTTTGACTAAGGTTGGCTTTGATTTGATTTGATGATTGTAGGTTTTATTTATATTTGGGTAGATAATTGAATGAATAATTGATTCAAGAGAAAATTCGTTGGTTCTGACTTGATCTGGATAGAATTTGGCTAAGTCCAAAGAATTAGCTTAAAGGGCTTAGATTTAGTTTGGATTTGATTTTTGATATAGTTTTGGTCATTTGAATTTGAATTTCATTTATATTTATGAATATAAATGAAGAAATAATTGATTTATAGAGATCTCAATTGAGTTTGATTGGATCTAAAGGGAGTTTTGGCTAAGCTTATGAATGTGGTTCATATGGCTTAAGAAGGGTCTTAGGATTTGAATTTGATTTTGGGTTTCAATCATTTGGAGTCAAATTTGAAACTAGATTTGGAATTTGAATTTGAATTTGAGATTTGGTTTGAGAATTGAATCTGGGTTTGATTTGAGAAAGTGTATCTAGATTGGGTTTAGGCTATGGATAGGTAATTTCCTTAAGCCCTAAGGCATAACTTAATCTTATGATAAACACTTCTAAGTCTCTAAGCTTAGGTTAAGTGTTCACCTAATCACTAGAAGTGTCTTATGACTAAGGAGTTCTTAGTGTCCAGAAGAGTCCTAAGTCTAAGGAGAGGAGGTTAAGAGCTCACACCAAAAGTGAGGTCAATAAAAGGACCCATAATAGGTGTGGTGTAACTGACAAGGAACACCGCACGTATTGGCATTGACTGAAATGATCAACAACATCCAAAAGATTGCAACAAGCAACGTAAGTGATATATACCTAGACTGAAAGGTAGATAGAATCATGATTTTAGTGCAATGCAGCTCTCTTTATGCCAGGGTCATAAGAGAGCAAGAAAGAATTTGTTGGGGATTGAGTACATGAACCTTCCTTTAGGGAAATAGGTTCAAGCTATCCGCTGAGGATATGGATCTAAGTTTGAGTATGATTTGTTTGGGTGTGTATCCGATGGGGATAAGAATTTGATTGGACTTCTTTGATTTGTTTGATTAGGCTCCACTAGGGAGGTTGGTTTAATTTATTATGGCTCCACTAGGGAGAAGGCTTCTAGATTGAGGGCATATCTGCTGGGGATGTACACTCGATTGAATTTGTTTGAGTTAGATCTAAGATCCATTAGGGAGGCTAATTTGATTTGCGCTTTATTAGGGAGAAATTAGATTTATTTGATATGTTTAATTTGACTCCACTGGGGAGGTTGGTTTTGAATTTATTTTATTATGGGCCCTATCGGTGTGTGATAGAGCACACTAAGAAGGAACCATGGGGACTTTGGCCTATCTTAGATTTATAAGTCCAAAGGGGTAGTCTACCGCCATAAGGTAGGACTATCCAACCTAAGAGGTTGTCTTTCAGTGTGCACCAGCTGTATTAGAAAGAAAGCATAACAGACTTACATCTTCCAATGTAGGGATCAACCGTTGTGGTGATCTGTCGATGGCACAACAAATCAATCCCGACCTAGGGCGACTACTGAGTGAGCATCACCGGGGGTCTTACCTCAACTCAAGAGTAGTCCTGATGATTAATTTGATTTGATTTAATTTAATTTAATTTGGTGTGTTATGTTGTGGACCCTATGCATGATAGACCCGAGAAGGAGCTATGTCACCTCGCCATATTTACAAGTCCAAAGGGGTAGTCTACCAGCCACAAGGTAAGACTATCCAGCCTAAGGGTTTCCTTTCGATGTGCAATGATTGCACTAGGAAGAAAGCAAAGCAGACTTACATCTTCCAAAGTAGAGATCAACAGCTGGGGTGATCTGTCGATGGCACAACAGATCAATCGACCTAGGGTGACTATTTGAGTGAGTGCCATTGTGGCTTTATATCAACTCAATAATAGTCAGAATTAATTTAATTTTAGATGGATCCTGTCGGTGTGTGATGGATCTACTAAGAAGGAGCTAATATTAGCCTAGACCTATCTTAGGTTTACAAATTCGAAGGGATAGTCTACCAGCCGTTAGGTAGAACTAACCAACCTAAGGGATGCTTTTCAGTTTGCAATGGTCAAGTTAAGAAGAAAGCGCAGGGACTCACATCCTCCAAAATAAGGAACCACTGGGTGATCGGTTGCTTGTGCAACAAATAGGGCCCGACCTAGGGCCGCCCATCAGTTTGCAATGATCGTACTGGAAAGAATGCATAATAGGCTTATATCTTTCAAAACAAAGGCAACCGTCAGGGTAACTTATTGGTAGCACAACAAGTTGAACGACCTAAGGGCATTATCAGAGAGTTTCACCCGTGGACTTATCTCAACTCAAAGTAGTTAGGTAATTCCTATAGGGAGTTTTGTTGATACTGCCCTAAAGATAGGATGCCTACTCGGGAAAGGGGCCACTGGGGGCTTGAATTTGTAATCCACAAGTGAATTAATTTTGTTTATTTGTTTAGTTTATTTTAATGTGGACCTTGGTTTGTGAGGGATCAAACTAAGAAGGAGCTTATATCAGCCTAGACCTATCTCAGATTTACTGAACCAAGGGAGAATCAGCATCCAAACAAATTCATAACCACAGGGTGGCTAATTGGAAAGGGGACCCAATCCAAAAGTAACCTGTAGTGTCTAAATGGGGTCGCAAAGGATCTGATCCAAATAGAATGCCCGCAGTGGATGGGGCCACTAAAGGCTTAATCCAACACCCTGGAGAAGATGACATGGCTAGTCATATATCAAATATTTGGCCAACTCGAGAAAAGCATGGGGACTCAAATTTTCCAAGAGTGGTGTATTCAGGTGAGTTATTGTCGATAGTGAACATCAACTAACCTAAGGTGCTCGTGCAATAATCGCCTAGAAGAAAGCTCGGGACTCACATCCTCCCAAAGTGGAACTAATTTTGGATTGTCTATCTTGGCTCGACAGTGCCATCCCACCTAGGCACTTGAGTAAATGCCACGAGGTTGGGGGTGTGCATTATTTGGTTTTAACCAAAACCAAATTGAACCAAATTTTTTTTTGTAATTTGGTTGGGTTTGAACTTAGTAATTTGGATTTTGATTTTAATTAATGAAAACTTTGGTTTTTGGATCGGTTTGTTAAATAAAATTTTGGATGGAACCAAATAAACCAAAATAATTATATGTAATATGGTATTATTAATTTATATATAATAGGCTTATCTATTATATACTTATTTTTATTTATTTTTTGAATACTTGGTAGGTGCCTTTTTGGAGGACCATTATCCAATTTTTAAAAATATTTTGGTCTCATAATATGGTAATATGGTTCCATCAACTTCTAAGCTCAAAACATCATTCATATAAGTAAAAATTAGTTTTAAATATTTTTTTAGTGCATGAAGTAGTTAATTGCATTTTTTAATTATATTTATGTTGTTTTGTTTATATTGTTTCTTTACATAATAAAAAATATGCAAATAATTTTTAAATGTAGCCAACTTCGGTTTATCCAAAACTAAACCAAAATAACCAAACCAAATTATTATTCAGTTGGTTTGGTTTTGCATTTTATTTTGTCAGTTTGGTTCAATATTTTTAGGAATCCAAAACCAACCGGTTTTAAAATTTATCATCCAATCTATCCAAATCAACCAAACGCACACCCCTAACTGGAGGACTTACATCGACTCAAATGTAGTCAAGAGGAAAGGAGCCTCTGGGGACTTACCCTGAACCTCAAATATACTCAACCTAGTTAGTGCATGATGGCTAGTTCAAGAAGAAAGCACGAGGACTCACATCTCCTTAAGCAAATTCAACATGAGGTAGCTCACTGGCTGGGCAGTGAAATCTATCGTACTAACAAGGCGCTCATTGGTTTGCAATGGTCAAGTTAGGAAGAAAGTGCGAGGACTCACATCCTCTAACAAGTGACAACCGGGGTGACATCCTAGCGAGGTAGCATGTAGACCCGATTTAGAGCAGCTAATGAGTGAGTGCCACAGGGGCTTGCTCCCACATCAAAATAGCACAAGATAAATGATATGTGCTTATTTGTGTTGTGAAAGAGGGAATAGGATGTCACTTGGGTTCTCTTACACATATCCTAAACACATCGAATAATGGATGAAATGGTATGCAGGGGCAATTGTGACTCCACCAAGAAAGGATGCTGTTTTGGTTCTCTTACACCTAACTTAGTTGTTCTAGATAATTATGTGTAGTTTATGTTTGTGTTGATGAAGAATAGGATGCTGCTTAGGTTCTCTTACACCTATCATAATAGCACTGGAGATAAATATTGAGTTTTTGATGTAAGTTTGAAGGAATGTTTAGATTGATGGAAATTTTAAAGGGTGATTGTAGATTGATTTTTTTTAATTTGGACTCAATCAATGTAAACATGAAAACATAACTTCATTAAGGAATTGATTTTGATTCTATTATTATTATATTATTATATTATTATTATTATTAGTTTTTGAAATTTCTTTAGGTGTGTGCAAATGGAACAAGAACAACTAAGAGTAGTGTTCTTTCTCCAAAATCCTTGGGACCCAGTCAAAGTAATTGATCATCCTTAGTGAAAGAAATCCACCAAGGCTTCTCAAATATTATGCTCTAATTTGTATTTGAATGAAAGAAAATTCTCATTCTAATTACTTTAATTATTCTCCAAATTTGAATTTTGATTTTGAGTGTAATGGATTTTGAAGTAATGTTTGTTGACATAAAAAAATAAGACACTCTCCTATCATAGTGGTTTAAACTACTTTCCATCCTTCGAAACACCAAAGTAGGGTTTTTTTAATGATTAGAAGCAAGATCTTGATTTGGAGAGTTTTCAGATAGACTAGCATTTGAAAGAGTTTAAACCATCTATATTCAATGTTAATTGAGGTCTCTCTCTTTTTTCACAAGATCGTCAAGCTTTTCAATCAATGCATAGAGTTTTGTAATTTGATTATTTGTAATAAATTTTAACAAGAAGAGTTGTGCCCTAAATGGAGATAGCCTTAAACTAGCGGCCTAAGGCGAATGGAGGGGCCAATATTGGAGGTGTCATGAAATATTACCTTATGCTTTTGAATGAGTATTGAAACTTATCATCTTTTAGAACTTGATCTACTTTCTTTGTCAAAATAGTGAATGATTGACACCTACAAAAAAAAAAAGAGAGATTAAGTATCTTTGACACGACAACCTTCCTTGAAATGATTTTAATTGTGTTGAGCCCCACCCTTTTTTTTTCCTTTTTTTCTTCTTTTTTTTTCTTTTTCTTCTTTTTTTTTTCTTTTTCTTTTCTTTTTCTTTTTTTCCTTTTTTTTGGAAGTTGCATCTCTAATATCACTTCAATCTCTTTTAGATCAATTTTTGTTATCCCATGATGCTTTACTACAAGCCCTAGAAACTTCCTAAAGCCATCCTAATTATATACTTTAGGGTATTCATCTTTAGGTTGTAGTATCATAATTAATCAAAGACAACTACTTAGATCATAAAGATGGTCTTCCTTTTCTTTGCTTTTGACCACGAGATCGTCAACATAGCATCCAACTTGGTGATGAATGAGTTCGTCAAAGATTCGAGTCATGACCCGCTGGTATGTGGCGCCAACATTTTTAAGGCTGAAAGACATGACCTTATAACAGTAAATTTTGATGAAAACTATTAATACAAATGACTTCTCATCCTTGATATCACTTGATCCATCCTTGAATGAGGAGACTGCATGTAAAGAGGTAACTTAAATCTTCAAAATTAACATATATGCGGGTTTGAATGTTCTTCATTTTGACTAGGAATAATGTTGGGTAATCATGATAGCAACTTTCTTCTTCAATAAGGTTGGCTTCAAACTTTGATCCTCTACTTGGTGCAAATGTTCACGTCAAAAGTTTGTAAAAGAATAGCAATAGTTCAATTTTGAGCTTGAGACCGCTACCTTCTAGATGTATTGGGCACTTTATAATGGTCTTAGGTGCGGCCTTTTTTAAACTACAAAAGTAACCTAACCAAGTCATTGACATTTTCCTTCTAACTTGTCATATATATGGATGTCGGTGTGGGTGGACTCTCTTTGTTCGAGGTTAATTTTTTGAAACTTATTGGTTAATGATCCTCTTATTTATTTATTTATTTATTTAGGGAGTGCATTCTCTATTTTAAATTCTTCAAAATTCTTTGAGCAAAGTAGATAGACTAGGCAAAAGATGATTTTATTACTTTATTTGAAGGTCTATCTACAACTGTTGAATCCTCTTTCAAGCTTGAAGAAAAAGACATGAAGTGCAAAATTTGAAATCTCATAATTTTTTTTTTTTGCTAGAGGTTAGAGCAACTCTTAACTTCCAATCCTATAATAATATAATGAGATAGTAGAATTGGAGTCAATGATCATACCTAGTTTCTAGTCATATCATACAGAATCATCCTTTTAGAACTTTTTTTATTGCCATCTAACCCGAGATTTGTCAAAATTTGTCTCAAAATAATATATATATATATATATATATATATATATATATATATATATATATATATATATATATATCTTGAATTTATACCTCATACACATGATTTATTTATTTGTTTGGATTCTAAATCAATGTGTATTATTGATGCTTTACTTTTATTTTTTTTCTTCTTCTTGTTCTCCTTTTTTTTTGAATTTACACTTTGTACATATGATTTATTTTTTGGATTCTAAATCAATATGTATTATTGATGCTTTACTTTTTCTATTTTTTTTCTTCTCTTTCTCCTTTTTTTTTAATTTCATTTTTTTATTATCTTTTTTTAATCATTGCCTATATTGTGTTCTCTAGAGGAGATTGCTTGTCTTTCTTTTCATAGAATATTATATGTTGAATATGACTTAAGGAGGTTGTCACTAACTGAGCAAGGAAGAATCAAATACTTTTTTTTATCTCTTTAGAGAATGTGAGAGTGCACATATTACTTAGCTTAGTGGTGTTTATTTTTGAGATGTAGGACACCATGCAGATCTTAGGGGGTACTTATTGAAGTGATTGGATACGATATTAATGAATGATGTACTATCTTAAATGGTAGAAATCACCACCCTATAATAGACCTAATAACCTAATAATGACTCTAAGGCATGATGGGTCTTTGAATATACTAGATCTTTCCTACTTTACATAAAAGTAAAGTAGGGTTTATTTTAAGTCAGGTTCATTAAGTTCCCTATGGAAGCAAGCCCCATAGTTAATTACATCCTAAGGAATGAAATTCCTTAAGAATACTCTCGATTAAAGTAGATAATTAGGTTCTTCGAAGATTTCAAGGTTAAGACTATCAAAGGATTGGCTATTTTAGAAAATCAAATGGGATATATCAAGGAGAAGATTATTATTGGAATCCAAAGGGAGAAAGTAAAAAATGCTCATGATACTAGGAAGGCTAGTGAGCATTCCAATCTACCCTATAATTAGGCTTTATATTTTTTGAAATTGAAGAGATTTAATTATTTGAGTTGACATTTTATTACACATTTATAATTCCATAACATAAGATTGTGAAAATGCTTAAGAGGTGAGAATTTATGCTTGTAGCCTGAAGGAAATAGCTGCCTCGGATCCTAAGCTAGGGAGCTTTGGTGAGGGCCAAAACATGACCTAAATCTAAGGAAAAAATGATTATATGGTTTACCTCCATAAGAAAGAATAAACCACCCACAACTTATTATTGAGGAGTGTGCCTAACTCCTCATGATTTAAATCCATGTGGCAAGTCTTATGTTTTTAAGATGGCTAGGTCATTGTTTATTTAGAAAGGAGACTAAGTCCTTAAACTCACTCTAAGAAACTAGTGCATGAGTATGAATTCATGACTTAATCTAATGCAAATTTTATCAAATTTATTTGTTTTTTTGAACTCTTTATTTTGACACTATGGGGATTTTATATGCCTAAATGCATGAGAACTTGATTATGGGCCAAATCAAGAGAGAAAGGGGTGTTCTTCTATCAAAGGCTCTAGTTAAGCCTTCATTCTTTGGCAAAGATGGAAGCCCTCAACAAGAGTGGAAGAATATTACATGCATGATATTATACATTCATTCATCAAGCTAAGAGGTTGCTAAAAATTTTATTATCTTGATTTAATTCTAGACTTTTATGTGAGGTTATGAGTTATCTTAAAATTTTAGTTATGAGTTATTAATTGGAGTAAAAAATAATTTCATCCTAAGAGCCTATCGTATCCATGCCACACATTCAAGCATCAATCATAAAGAAACTATGAAAAACATGCTGTTTTAATGCTCAATCTAAAGACAACATAAAAGAATAAAGGGCCAGTGCGGTTGGGTTCCTTCATACACCCCAAAAAGAGAAAAGAAGATGGGTAGTTGATCTCTACCCTTATACAACTCGAATTACAAAAAAAATATATGCTATGGGGGTCTTCTTTTCTTCATTTCTTCCTTCTCTTTCTTTTATTTTGATTTGCTCCAAAGGCATCACAAGGCACCCCAGGGACTAAGCCTTCTGACCACTACTCATCCTAATCTCCCATAACACTAATCCTAATTCCTAATGCAAAATTATATCAAAAATAGAAAAAATAAATCTAGCTATACCTGCAAAATAAATGTTAGCTAAACACACCATACAACCCAAGCAGTTATATGAATAATTTGGACTTAGCACCCCACACATGGGTAACCAAGCCCACATGTTCTAACATGAGTTATGCTTAGGGGCTAAGCAACCTGCACATCAAACACATTTATATTTTTATTACAACGACCTCTTAAGCACAACCCCAGAAAATATGACAAAGAACAACGACCTAACATGTACAAATATACACCCTAACATCCGCCTAAAATATTACATCACAAAAAAACACAACATCATGCATACAATGATAACTTAGCAAAAGCGAGACTTAGTATTCTAATGTATGTGCTTGCAGACTTAATTTTTAGTTTAAGTTTCAATTTAGAATTTGAATTTATTTAAATTTTACCTTTAGGTGGTTTCAATTAAAATGATTTAATGATTTACTTTTCATTTTTTATTTCACTTCTATTTGGTTGAAGTGATGTTTAAGTTTTAAAGAATGAAGAGTAGAATGAATTCCATTTGTAGGCATAACTCACTCTATTCTACATCCTAACTCCTAAAGAGTCTAACTAAGGTCCTTAAATATCTTTATTAGCCCATTTGAATTTGTGTAATTCATTTGATTTTATTTATTTGATTTGATTTAAATTTAGAATATGAGTTTGTCTAAGTATTTGATTGGTTGATTTTGGATTAGATGTTTTGGTTTCGTTACATCTTGATAATTCAATATCCTTAATATCTAATGATGTTTAAGTTTGTTTAAGTTCATGTATTTTTGATTGATCAATTTTAGATTAGATGTTTTGGTTTAATTAAATCTTGATAATTCAATATCCTTTTAAATTAATATTTAATCCTTTTCTTTGATTATGATTATGTGACTTAACTTTATGTTTATCTGATTTGATTATGGTTCATTTATTTGTAGTTTGATCGGATTAGATTAGTTGAGATTTTATTTTGATTTTAATTGAGTTTGATTCTTTGTACAACAACAAACAACAATAACAATAATAAGCCTTAATCCCACTAGGTGGGGTCGGCTACATGAATCCTTCATCTCCATTGTGTCCTATTGTGTGTCAAATTCTCATTTAAATTAAGTATACTGAGATCATTTTTTATACATCTTAACCAAGTCTTTTTATGTTTATCTCTACCTTTCTTAACATAAGGCAAATCTAATGCATCTACTTCCAATCATCGACAGATGCTTTATGTGGCCAAACCATCTAAGACACCCTAATCTTATCTACCACTAAAGCTACTCCAAATTTTCCAATATATTCATTTTGCATTCTATCTCTAAGAGTAAATCCACTCATCCACCTAAGCATCCTCATCTCAAGAACACTTAATTAGTCTTATGCTTCTCTTTATTGGCCAACATTCCGCACCATAAGTCATTGCAGGTCTTACCACCATCTTATAAAATTTTGCCTTAAGTTTAAGTGGAACTTTTCTATCACATAATAGATGCATTCCTCCACTTCAACCATCAACTTAAATTCTACTAATAACATCTCCATCTATTTCACCATCATTTTGAACAATAGAGCCAAAATATCTAAAATGCTCACTCTTATTAATGACTTGTTCACCTAATGTCACAACACTATCACTAGAAATTTCTAACTAAAATTACACTTCATATATTGTTTTAGATCTACTTAAGAAAACTTTAGACTCTAGAGTTGACCTCCATAATTTAAGTTTTGTTGGACTCCTCTAGTCTTATCAATAAGAAGAATGTCATCAACAAAAAGCATACACCATGGTACATCTTGTAAATGCCTAGTAAGAATATCCATAACTAAAGCAAAAATGATAAGGGCTTAAAGCTAATCCTTGATGTAATCCAACTGAAATAGGAAAATATTTTGTCAATCCTCCTTGTGTTTGGACACAAGTAAAACTCTAGTATACATATCCTTTATGACTTGAATAAACCAATATTAACTCCTTTCTCTAGAACTCTCCAAAGAACATCTCTATTGAAACTTCATCATAAGCTTTCAAATCAATAAATATCATATGTAGATCCTCCTTACTTTCTATGCTTCTCCATCAAACCCTTAACAAATGTATAGCATCCATAGTAGATCTACCGGCATGAAACCAAATTGAGAGAAACTGATCACATCGTAACCTATGCTCAATTACTCTCTCCCATAATTTTAATGTATGGCACATTAACTTAATTTCTATAATTTGCACACTCTTGTGCATCATCACCTTTAAATATAGAACCAAAAAACTCTTTCTCCACTCATGTGACATCTTTTAGTCTTTAAAATGACATTAAAAAGATTTGTAAGCCAAGAATTCATTGATCTCCTAAACATTTCCACACTTTTATTGGAACATTATCCTCCTACTTTTCCACATTTCATTTTTAAAGCTTCACTAACTTGAGATTTACTAATATGACGAAAAATGAAATTCTTTATTTTATTATTAAGGTTGCTAAAATCAATCATACTTTCGGATCCTTCATTAAAATTTTATCAAAATACCTCATCCACCTATTTTCAATATCATTTTCTAAAAAAAGTATTTTATTATTTTCATCCCAATACACCTCACTTAACTATGTCTTACTTCTCCTATCTCTTGGTTGGCTAACTTATATACATTTTTCACCTTCTTTGGTATCTAATCTATTGTATAAATCACTTTTAAATTTTTTGCATCATATAGCTTTCTTAGAATCTCTATAGATTTTATATCTTTTCACCAATTTTACATTTTAAACCAAGTTTTATAACAATACTTATTATTTTATCTTTTCGCACACTCACTCCACCACCAACTATTCTTATTAAAAGAAGCTTTTCCTTTTGATTCTCCAAGCACATCTTTAGCAACTTGCTTAATTTCACTTGTTATTTTTCCCACATAATGTTATTTCCCTCATGAACATCCCAAATTCTAATCTCTTATAGTTTGCTCTTAAAATATTTTTATTTGTGTTCTTTAAGTGTCCCCATCTAATTTTGGACAATAATTTGATTATTTTTTTTGTCTTACAACCTTTCATCTTAAAATCTAAAACTAACAATCGATGTTGGGTACTTAGATTTTACTTGGAATGACCTTACAATTTTACAATCTAAATGATCTATTTTTCTTATCAAAAAATAATCAATCAGTGTTTTACTAGATCCATTTTTATAAGTAATAATATGTTCATCTCTTTTCTTAAATAAAGTGTTAGCAACTACAAAATCATAAGCTAAAGCAAAATCTAATATAGTCCTACCTTCTTCATTAGTCACTCCAAATCCATAACCACCATGAATACTTTTAAAATCCATTAGTTTGATTCTTTGTAATTAGGATTTTATTTTTAATTTCATCCATTTATCATGTTTATCAAAGTTTGGTTTGTATTTTGATTTCATGCATTGGATAGTTAATTAGTTTATCCTATTTAAGTAAGTTAAATGAGATTTGATTTGATTACATATTAAATTGATGATAATCTTTCTTAATTTAATTTAATTTAGTTTAATTTGATTTGATTAGCTTTATTAGTTTATGGGTTTGCTTAGGTTCAATGTGATTATGTGATTAGTTTAATTAAGAAGTGTGTTTAGGTTAATTATAAAGATTTATTTAAATTTCAATTTGATTTCATATTTGTTTAGACTAATAATGTAATTAATGACTTAATAATTTAGGTTTAATTTATTTTGATTAGTATTTAATTGCATTTTAATAATGTTTTATTAAGCTTAAGTTTAATGTGATTACTTTAATTAACTTAATTAGTTTATTTAAGAGGTGTGATTAATTATTAAATTAAATAAAGATTTATTTAATTTTTAATTTGATTTCATATTTATTTACATTAATGATGTAATTAATGAGTTAATGATTTAAGTTTAAATTAGGATTTGATTAGCATTTAATTGCATTTTATGTTTGATTAAGTTTAAGTTTGATATGATAAATTTAGTTGACTTAATTAGTTTATTTAAGATGTGTGATTAAATTAATTAGTAGATTAATTAAGTGTTTGATTTGAATTAATTTTAATATGCTTTATAAAATTAATTTGGCTTATTAAGATTATGGATTAGTTTGTTAAGTTTGCATTAATTAGGTGTTTATTCTGTTAGATTAGCTTAAGGGTAATTAGTTTAATTAAGGAGTGTGTTTAAGTTAATTATTAAGTTAAATAAAGATTTATTTTATTCTTAATGATGTAATTAATGACTTAATGATTTAGGTTTAATTTAGGTTTTGATTAGTATTAAATTGCATTTTGATTATGTTTGATTAAGCTTAGGTTTAATATGATTAATTTGATTGTTAATTAGCTTACTAAGGGGTGATTAATTATTAAATTTAATTATTGATTTAAGCTTAATTTTAGTTTTTAATGTAACTTATTTAAATTAATTTGATTAATTAAGATGATGGATTAATTCATTAAGTTTGCATTAATTAGATGTTTGATTAATTAAGTTTGATTAAGGAAAAAATTTTAAATCATTGATTAATAGTTTGTTTAATTAGATTAATGACTTAATTTCTCATATGTGAGTGATTTAATTTAGTTAAGTGTTTTACTTAAGTTTGATTTGATTATAGGATTATTATTATTAGCATCACTTTTATTAAGTGAATTAATTGTTTATTTCATTTCAATTAAGTTTGATTATTTATGATTAGAGTTTTATTTGATTTGATTCATTTATTATGTTTGTTTGATTCCATTAGCATGTTTAATTTAGTTATTAGATTGAAATATTTAATGGTTAATTAATTATCTTATTCAAAATGGATGTGATTTAATTATATGTTAATTAAGTTTACTTTAACTTTATTTGGTTTAATTCGATTAGTATTAAATGATTATTTTAAATTGGTTTATTAATCAATTTGATTTTTTTAGTTTATTTAATGATTAATTAGTTTCAGTTTATTTATATTCATTAAGGAGTTTCATATGATTAAGATTCCATGCTTAGTGTAGGTTTAATTATACTAGTTTGACCCATGTTAAAGTTTCCAAGATTTTTTTAATTTTAAGTTTGATTTAAGATTTAATCATTTAATTGAGTTTTATTAACTTAAATAGGTTTAATCATATTTAATTTAATTTCCTCTAAGGATGATATTTTTTTTATTTGAGGTTTGATTAATGATTGCTTAAGTGCTATTTCATTTGTGATTTTTCTTTGATATTTAAATTATTTTTAGATTATATTTTAATTAACTCTTAATTGATTAAACTTTAACCTTAAGTGTTTGTTTGGGATTCATTAGGATTCAAAAAATCACATTATTTTTTTAAGAGTCTTAGATGTCAATTGAAGTGATTTAAGCCATTTTGAAGATTTTTGTAAATTTTGAGTTTTTATTTGATTTATTTTATTAAAATAAATAATCTGAACTTCAAAATTTAATTTCTTCCAATCCAGAAGTCATTTTCACTTGAAATTTTTATGGTAGGTGTGTTTTAACAATAGTTTCAATCCTTAAAAATTTCAACTTAATGTGACATATATTTTTAGTTTAATTAATAAAATTTTATTTTCACTAAAACTCAAATTAAGTTCAAAATACTTAGTGAAATTTGAGGATTTTGGGTTTGATGGATTTCTCTCGGAAAGACGAATCTAACGAGCTCTTGTTTGTAATTTTCAATTGCATATTTCATTTTCTATAAATTTTGAAGTTTCAAATAATTTAAATTAATTTTTTTAATTAAAAAATACGCGCGATGCTGATGTCAACCGTTGGGCCAGAAGACCGGTCAACCCCAGAGAGTGATCCATGGCTCGTTCTGGACCCTCTGATTGTAGATCGGATGGTCCAAATCAGATCATGCAATCCAGAAGCCAGGATCGCATGATCGACATGATCCAGAGGCTAGGACCGCGTGATGACGGTGGCGTGATCTGCGATCTCATGCGAATGATCGGACGATCAAGATCATCACCGAATCGCGATGGATGGTCTAGATCATCGGGAGTTCGAAGGCAGTGCGTGATTCAAAGTGATCCGAGCGTCGATCCAGCGACAGCATCGGACGATTATTCCGTAGGCCATGAACAATGTTTTTAAGCTTTTTTAAAGGAAAAAATGGGATTTTTAAGTGAAAATTTATCCAAATGGACCCATTTTCACATCGATTCACATTAAAAAAATTTTATTTTCTAATTGTGATGATTTAAAATAAAAATGCGAGATTATCTAGGGGAAATTCCTAAAATTGCAGAAAAATTAATACAAAATACAAGAAATCCTAAGGCCGGCTAAAGTTTGACAAAATTTACCTTGCCATGGATGATTTCTGCTGGCGGTGAAGATCTGAGTGAACTCCTAAGTGTGTGAGAAAGCTTTGGAATGATTTTTAACCTTCACCTCTCTTCAGAACGCCGTCTTCTCCGATGTTTACCGTTGCCTCACCAGAAAAGCAACTATATTTTTGAGCTCAAGAATGGCTCAAAGAGGTAGGGGATGGGTTTATTTTTTTGCTTTGGGGAGCTTTTAGGGGCTGAATGGTGGTGGGAGGAAGATGTGTGAAGCCTCATTTCTCCCTCCTTTTATAATGACAAAAAATCTATTCTTTTTTTGAATTTTTTGGCTCTAAATTGATTGCCATCTTGCTTGGGGTGGTTGGGATGGATGATGGATTGATTGAGGACTTTGGACTTTTGCTCCAAAGTCCTCTCTTACTGCCATATGATCAACTCAATTCAATGCAAATGTTGGGGAGGAGTTAAGTGCATGTGATGGGGAAGAATTAAATTATGTTGGGTAGAATCTTATGTGGGTAGGATCCATGAGGGGTTTAAATGAGTTGGGTTGATTTTGGCCTGATCCCAAATGGGTTTGGGTCAGATTTGATCAGCCCCCAGTGGGTCGTGGCTTGGTTTCAAGGGATTTGGCCCAATTTGGGTCATATGGGTCATATTGGGTCAAATTGACCCATTTGACCAAAATTGGCCAAATTAGCTTGGGCTATGGGTTAATTCATGTTCAATTGGCTAATTGAAGATGAATGTGGTCTTTGGTTTGAATCAATTTGTATTTAATTTGGATTTAGGCCAAATTGACCCTTTAGGCCAATTTGGGCTAGGTTGGGTCAAGTTGACCAATTGGTCAAATTAAGCTCAATTATGGCTTTGGTCATGTTTAATATAATTTGGAATGATCTTGAGCCATTGATGGCAATCAATTTGGGTTAGATCATGATTTGACTCAATTTGGTCCTTTATGTCACTTTGGGTCAAGTGGACCTAAGTGGGTCAATTGGTTTGACTTTGATTTGATTCGAGTTTGGTTGAACTTATATTTGAGCCCTATATTAAAATATAAATTTAACGACAATCAATTTGGAGTCTAAGGTATTTTGGCTCATTTGAAATTTTCAAGTCAAAAGGGGAAGGTTGGGTTTGGCTGAGGTTGGCTTCGATTCAAATTGATGATTGTATGTTTCATTTATATTTGGGTAGATAATTGAATGAATGATTGATTCAAGAGAAAATTCAATTTTTTTTGACTTGATCATGATAGAATTTGGCTAAGTCTAAAGAATTGGCTTAAAGGGATTCGATTGAGTTTGGACTTGATTTTTGATATAGTTTTGGTCATTTGAATTTGGATTTCATTTATATTTATGAATATAAATGAAGATATAATTGATTTATAGAGAGATTAATTGAGTTTGATTTGATCTAAAGGGTGTTTTGGCTAAGCTTATGAATGTGGTTCATATGGCTTAGGAAGGGTCTTAGGATTTGAATTTGATTTTGGATTTCAATCATTTGAAGTCAAATTTGAAATTAGATTTGGAATTTGAATTTGAGATTTGGTTTGAGAATTAAATCTAGGTTTGATTTGAGAAAGTGTATCTAGATTGGGTTTAGGCTATGGGATAGGTAATTTCCTTAAGCCCTAAGGCATAACCTAATCTTATGATAAACACTTCGAAGTCTCTTGGCTTAGGTTAAGTGTTCACCAAATGTAATAACCAAAAAATTAGGAAAAAAAAAAAAAAATGAAATCCATCGATGGTTGGTAGTGAAATAGAAGAATCGAAGGGTCGGTTTATCTTTGAAACCAAACCCCAAAACAACAAAGAGAAATTAGAGAGAGGAGAAAAGGGGAAGACGCTTCCTTGCGTGCGTTTGTGCCTTGAGCACCCGTGACAGAGAGGAGGAGGAGAGGCTTCCGTGTGCCATCAACCGAGGAAGAAGGAGGAGGAGAGATGGCTAAAGTCGTGCGCTTGTGACCGAGAAGAAGAAGAAGAAAGGAGGAAAGCCCTAGTGTGCATGACCTTATGTGCAAACGGGAGCCTTACGAGTGAAGGGAGAAGCCGTGCATGCGTGCGTGCGGGATAGTAGAAAGCCGAAGGAGGTATAGTCGATTGAGGAAAAAGGAAAAGTAGGTAAGTATATATATATGTATATTTAATTAAAGTGAAAATTTGATTTTATTATTATTGTGATCATGATTTAGGATGTTATAAGTTTAACAAGGAATTTAATTGAAAATGTTATTATTAATATATATATATATATATATATATATATATATATATATATATATATATAATTAAAATGTTATTATCTCAATTTTGACTTAGGGTTTATAGATTTCAGCAAGAAATTTAATTTGGGAATGTGTAGGATGAATCAAAGTCAAGTAATTAAGTATTAAACCCTTACATATGAAATATAATTGCAAATTTAATAAAACCTTAAACCTATGCTAAGTTATATAAGTAATTAAGAATCATTTTAAGGGAGATGATAAACATTAAATGATAATAAAATTTAGCTTTATTAAGTCACTTTAACACTTAATATTTTAAATTAAGAAAAATAATAGGATTAAAAAGATTTTGAAGTATTATATGGCAAATTAGACATGTATAAATATCATTATATTAAATAAATTAAAGGTTAATTTATCTTGGTTAGAAAATAGACAATGAATATTGATGAATGTGAGCGTCAAATAATAAAAGATATATGTATGTATCATAGACAAGAAATGAATAAAATAAAATAAATTACTTTCTAATATTAATCCAATCAATATTTTATTCTATAGGAATTTCAATTAAGGAAAGAAGCATTAAAGGGAATGAGATTCAAGAGGAAATTGCAAATTAACTTGGGTAATTATGTTATTACATTTATGATAAAAATATCTTTAATTTCTTGTGATGAAATATATTTTTATATGATTATGACTTTTTCCTGTACTACAAGTTGTGATTTATTTTCTTGTTTCTTCATAAATTGTGATGTAGTTTCATATTTCTTCATGGTGGATAATAACTTGAATGCTCGTTCATATTATCACTTCATCATTTTATAAAATTAACTAATTTACTGTTAGTTATGAATTAATATACATAGTTGTATAATTGTATGCTATGAATATGTATGTTAAAAGTGGAGTTCACCCCTTATTTGGGGCCTTATGTGCATGCGAAAAAAGGGCCAACAAAATTGGCAAATAGTAATGACTACTTGTCCTTTGGATGAGTATTGGTAAAAGTTTAGACGGTGACTCCTAAAATGGATGATAAATGTAAAAGTAAAAGTTCACACGAAATGTTCATTTGTACATACCTCCCATATATTTGATTGTTTGAGCAAATTCTTTTATATACATGTTATAATAAAAAAACCAACTAACATGCATACTAGTTCTATCTTCTTGTTTACTATAATATAACATAATTGACCCACTGAATTTTATTCAATTATTAGTTTTTTTTTTTTTCAGGAAACCATCCTAACTAAATGGATGATAGATGGGAAGGTTATGCTTATCGCCATAGAGACTTTTAGGGATAGGTAATTATGTCAGTTATGTTGATTTATGTTTAAATTATACTTCATATGAATTTTGTTAGTGTATATATGTGCGGACAAATTGTTAAATAATTTGTGGATTGTAGTGACTCTTATATGATTGGAGATTTTGTTTAAGATTGGAAATGTTAGGTAAGTTTTTTTTTATCCATCCGACTGTCTGTTCCCGTCTTAGTATTCCAAGCTCCTGGGTCAGGTCGTGATAAGTGTGGTATCAGAGCCAAATTTTATATTTAGAGATATAAGTATGATCATAATCAAAGAGCCATTAGAAAGATGATAAATTTTATAAAGAGATTTACATATTATTATATTGATTGATGTGTAATGGCTATAATTAATTTGTGCTTCTCAGGCCTATGGAATCAATTCATGAAGATATTATGGGTGAAAATAGAGAGGCACAAACCTAAGCACCAGAATTTGGTGCAACTGCCTTCACTAGTAATAGATGCATTTACACAAATGATGGAAGCAATTACTCAAATTATAAGAAATCAACATACAGCTAGTGGAAGTGGCAGGGTTCTTATGGACAAATACCTAAAATTATTTCAGGATATGAGGCCACCTATTTTCTCAAGGAAAGGAGGACCTATACAATAAAAAAATTGGTTAATGCGGATAGAGAAAATTTTAGAAAGTATGTCATGCTCTTCAGAAAGAAGAGTTGCTTTGGATTCTTTTGCTTTTGAGGGCGAAGCTAAGAGATGGTGGCAAGGACAATTGCAAGAGAAGTTTGAAGGAAGGCCTTGCAATCTTGTTTCAAGGGAGGACTTTATGAAGACCTTTAGAGATTAGTTTGTACCCCTCTCAGCTAGGAGACAAATGTAGAACAAGTTCATCAGATTGGTACAAGGAGATCATTCTATCATGCAGTATGAAGCTAAGTTTACAATATTTTCAAGGTATGCACCTCATGATACCAAATGCAGAAGAAAATGCCATATATTTATATCTAGATTGAAGGATGTAGTCAAACATCCCTTGATTCCTTTGGGTATTGATGATTATGCCGTACTGGTGGAGAGTGCTAGAAGGATAGAATTAGATTTGCAAGCTACTCAGAGGAGGAGAGATATTCAGAAGAGGAGGAATGATGATAGGCCAAAATCTGGGCAGAATGTTCAAACTAAAAAATCAAACTGGAAGAAGCCTAAGTCATATACTAATGCCAGCAGTAGTAGTGTTACCACATGCCCAAAATGTGGAAGAGCACATAAAGGAGAGTGCCTCTCAGCACAAACACTTGCTATTGGTGCCATCAGCCATAACATATGACAAAATCTTGTCCTATCTTGGGTCAGAAATCTTCAATGGATATTATGACAAGTGTTCAACCTTTTAAGAGGACTGTTGGTAGACAAAGGGTGACTAAATCGACTGCATCAGTTTCATCTCAAACTCAAAATCGGCAGAATACATAGCCTCGAGTTTATGCACTCACACAGTAAGAAGCAAAAGACTCACCTGATATCATTACATGTATGTCTTTATTTAAATTAACATTGTTAAAATTTTTTTATATTGTCCTATATATATTTATTTTTTATGTCTACTCAGTTATAGGTATCATCTTTATTGAAAGTAAATTAGTTAGAGTTTTATTTGATACTGGAGCATCACATTCATTTATATCTGAGGAATGTGTGAGAATTTTGGGATTGCAAGTTATGAAAATATTTGTAGTACTTTTCGGCTTGCGCTAAATGGGTCTCAAATGAATGCTAGAAATGTTTGGAGAACACGAATATTTTGTGAAAGAAGCTTGGATGCAGATTTAATAACACTGCCAATATATAAATTTGATGTGATTTTAGGAATGAATTGGTTATCTAAACATTATGTACTATAGATTGTTGAAAAAGATAGTCAAATTCAATATTCTGGGAGAAGAATAATTCAAATTTATGGGGCATAAGGGAGTATTAGCTATGATGGTGTCTTGCTTGAAAGTTCAAAAGATGCTAGCAAAAGGCTATGAAGGCTTTCTTACTCAAGTTACTGATGTTACTAAAGAGGTAAAGAAGTTAGAGAGGATATACCAATAGTAAATGAGTACCCATAAGTTTTTCTGGATGGTTTACCAGGTTTATCTCAAGTCAGAGAGATATATTTCTCTATTGATTTAATTCAAAGTGCAAAATCTATAGAAAAAGTAACATATAGAATGGTGATTAAAGAATTACAAGAGTTGAAGAATCAGCTACAAGGATTGTTAGAGAAGGGATTTATTAGGCTTAGCACATCTCCTTGGGGAGCTCCTATATTAGTTGTGAAGAAGAGATATGGGAGCTTAAGTCTATACATCGATTATAAATTGCTTAAAAAACTCACGTTGAAGTACCAAGGATTGATGATCTTTTTGATCAACTAGAAGGAGCTTCAATATTTTGAAAGATTGATTTAAGATCGAGTTATTATCAGCTTAGGATCAAAGAAGAAGATAAACCAAATACTGCATTCGGTACAAGATATGGGCATTATGAGTTTGTGTTGATACCTTGTGCTTAACAAATGCTCCAGCAACATTTATGGATCTCATAAATAAAATCTTTAAACCCTTTTTAGATTCATTTATGATTATATTCATAGATGATATTCTAATTTATTCCAGAGATGAAGCAGCTCATGAAAATCATCTTCACATTATTTTGCAAACTCTGAAAGGAAATGAATTATATGCAAAATTTTCAAAGTGTGAATTTTGGTTAAATTGCATCATATTCTTGGGGCACATGATTAGTAGTGGAGGGGTTTCAGTGGATCAGAGTAAAGTTAGAGCAATAGCTGATTGACCTAGACCAACCACTATCACAGAAGTCAAAAGTTTCTTAGGGTTGGCAGGATATTATAGAAGATTCGTTGAAGAGTTTTCACAGATTGTCATGCCATTATTGAGGCTAACTCAGAAAGCAATCAAGTTTGAATGATTAAATCAGTGTGAAGAGGTTTTTCAAAAATTTAAAAATTATTTAATGACTGCACTAGCATTAACTATTCCATCAAGGACAGAAGAATTTCCTATTTATAGTGATGCATTATTAAGAGGCTTGGGATGTGTACTTATGCAGAATGGAAGAGTGATTGCTTATGCTTCAAGGAAATTGAAAAATCATGAAAAGAATTATCAACCCATGATCTAGAGCTAGCGGTGGTATTTGCATTGAAAATTTGGAGGCATTATTATATGGAGTAAGGTATGAAGTTTTCATTGATCATCAAAGCTTGAAATACATCTTTACTCAAAAAGAGTTAAATTTAAGGCAAAGGAGATGGTTGGAACTCATTAAGGATTATGATTAGATATTCAATATCATTCAAGAAAGGCAAATGTAGTTGCTGATGCTTTAAGTAGAAAAATATCTGGTAGTGCTTATTGGTTGATCTCTCAATAGGAGGAGTTGATTAAAGATTTAGAAAAATTGAAAATTTCAATTATTAAATCTATAGATGATCATGCTTTATTATTAAATCAAATGGTTATACAATCAAATTTAAAAGACAACATACGAGATGCTTTACCTTAAGATATTGACTTTCAGAAAATTTTAAATTTGGTAAAAGTAGGCCATACAGAAAATTTTGAAATTGATGGAGAGGGATTACTAAAGTATCATGACAGAGTTTTCATTCTAGATGTTGGAGATATGAGGAAAGACATATTGCATGAAGCACATCATTCTAATTATACAATTCATCCAGATAGTAGCAAAATGTATCAAGATCTTAAGAAAATATTTTGGTGGCTAGGAATGAAAAGTGTAGCTGAATTTGTCTATAAGTATCAATCATGTCAGATGGTTAAGGTTGAACATCAGAAGCCAAGTGGATTTTTACAGCCTTTGCCAATACCTGAGTGGAAATGAGATGATATTGCTATAGATTTTGTGATTAGCTTACCTAGATCCAGAAGAGGATGCGATGCTATTTGGGTTATTATTGATAGGTTGACTAAATATGCACACTTTATACCTATCAAACAATCTGATGCTGCTGAAAAGCTAACAAGGAAGTATGTTGATGAAATTATAAAGTTACATGGTGTGCCAAAATCTATAGTGTCTAATTGGGATGGCCGATTTACATTTAGACTGTGGAGAAAAATTCAAGAAGCTTTATGTACGAAGCTTACTTTCAGTACTGCATTCCATCCTCAAACTGATGGCCAGTCAGAAAGAACAATTCAAACACTTGAATATTTGCTTAGACTTTGTACCCTTAATTTTAGGGGATATTGAGAAATTCATTTGCCTTTGATTGAGTTTGCCTACAATAATAGCTTTCAAGCAAGTATTGGTATGGCTCCTTATGAAGCCTTGTATGGGAGGAAATGCAGAACACCGCTTTGTTGGGTGGAGATAGGTGAAAGAAGAATCATTAGTGCAGATGCAATAGATGAAGCCACTGAAAATATCCGATTGATTCGTGATAGATTAAAAGCTATTTACGATAAGCAGAGAAAAAATTATGATGCTAAACATCAGCTAGTGGAGTTTGAAGTGGGAGAATTTGTATTTCTTAAAGTCAGCCCCATGAAAGGTATAAAACGATTTGGCAAAGTTAGAAAGTTGAGCCCATGCTATATTGGTCCATATAAAATCTTGGAAAGAATAAGGAAAGTGGCTTATAGACTAGCTTTACCTTCTCACATGTAAGGAGTGCACAATGTGTTTCATATTTCTCTTCTGCAAAAATATATTATTGATGAAGCTAATAAAATTATTGCGGATCCTATTGATATTCAACTTGATCTCACATTTGTGGAGGAGCCAGAAAGAATTATAGATTATGATGTTAAGCATCTCAAGAATAGAGAAATTCCATTTGTTCGTGTACTGTGGAAACATGGATCAGATCGAGAAGCTATGTGAGAGAAGGAATAAAAAATGTGAGGACTTTATCCTCGATTGTTTAATTAAAGATATGCTTATTTCTATTATTTTCATTTAATTTTGAGGATGAAATTTTTATAAGAGGGAGAGATTGTAATAACCAAAAAATCAGGAAAAAAAGAAAAGAAAAATGAAATCCAACCATGGTTGGTAAAATAGAAGAATTGGGGGGCCTCAGGACTAAAATAATGAAAGAGGAAATGAGAGAGGGAGAAAAAGGGGAAGATAGCTTCCTTAGGTGCGTCAGCCTGTCTCTGACAATCTGAGAGGAGGAGGAGGGCTTCCGTGTCCGTCGAGGAAGAAGGAAGGAGAGATGGTCCATATGCAGGAAGAAGAAGGAAGGAGGAAAGCCCTTGTGTGCGTGCTTGCGTCTGAATAGCCTTGAGCAAAGGGAGAAGCTATCTGTACATGCGTCTTGGATAGTAAAGCAGGGGGTATATTTTAGGGCAAGCCGGTTGAGGAAAAAGGAAAAGGAGGTAAGTATATATATGTATATTTAATTAAAGTGAAAATTTGATTTTATTGTTATTGCGATCATGATTTAGGATGTTATAAGTTTAACAAGGAATTTAATTGAAAATGTTATTATTCTAATATATATATATATATATAATTAATTGAAATGTTATTATCTTAATTTTGACTTAGGGTTTATAGATTTTGGTAAGAAATTTAATTTAAGAATGTGTAGGATGAATTAAAGTCAAGTAATTAAGTATTAAACCCTTACATATGAAATATATGAATATGACCATTCTTCTTTTTCATGGGGACGATATTAGCTATCCAGTCAACATACTTTTCTTCCCGAATGAAACCAGCTTCAATGAGCTTCTTGGTTTCGCCACCACCTGCTCTTCAATCTCTAATCTCATTCACCGTGTGGCTTGCTTGACTGGTGCTGCATTTGGTTTGATTACTAGTAAGTGAACCGCTATAATAGGGGATAAACCTGGCATCTCAATATATGTCCAAGAAAAGCAGTCCTTGAATTCACAGAGCAGCGCTTTTAATTCTTCCACTTTATCTTCATGAAGACACGATAAATATTGGGTGAGGCTCTTCCTCATTTCCCAGATTAATTTTTTGAGTTCATCCATATTAGCCGCCTGCCCATCATCTTCAGGCTCTTCAGGTGTCAGCATGGCTTGACTTATTCATTATTTACAAGACTGACTTCCAAAATGTCATTCTCATTTTCATTATAACTCTCAAATTTTATTACTATTATAGTGTAACAGGTGTATTCTTGTAGACCAATATCTTGGATGAACTCAAGACCTTTGGTAGTGTGCTTGTTTCTTCTGCCTAGGGTTTGAGAGCCTTTTGGGTACTACATCATCTCAATTTGTTTAGTCCTTTGCTTGCTTGATCTAGCATGGATACCATACCTATGCATTAAGCCCTACATTTTTGGAGGATAATACTTTGGCATCCTTATGGGTATAACTTCCTCTTCCTCCGATAACTGCATTACCCAATCAAGATCTTCTCTTTGACATCCTTCTATAAAATAGACTTCCTGGCCCATATTTTTCTGGGAGGGGAGGTACATAGAAGGTCACCAGTTCTTTAACTTTGTGAGTTTCTTGAGGGGTGATTTCTTTGAAATGTTGAGGAGGAACATGAGTGACTATGAGCTTAGGCTCTCCATCCAATAGGTCTATAATTATTTTGAAGTAGGTGCACTATACCTTAACTTAAAAAGCAAATTCAAACTCATAATCAGAGTCAAAATAATCCTCTTCAATCAGTGCTTTACTTGAAGATTCACGTGGACCTTTGGATTTGCAAGGAACACATTCCTCTTCTTCTTCAATATCACTACCTAAATGAGGGACATTGCTACTTATTTTTGACTTGCTCTTTATATCCTTAGAGATATTTAAAATAATCTCTTTTCATTTATTTATTTTAATTTCATCCTTCTTTTTAACTTGTCCTTTTGTGGGTTTTGAAGTAGATGCACTATTTGTTAGTTGTTCAATTAGTTTTGATTCTTTTGGAAGAAAGTAACTGACACCTTGATATATTTTCATTTCATGTATCACAAAGGGTTGCATATCACCTAAAATTTTGCATTCTTCTCATCTTTTATATATTTCATACAATGCAGTGTAGATGGAACAATACCATACTCATGAAGCCATGGTCAGAAGAGCTCTGAATGAAGTATTTGCATTGACCACATGAAACTTGGCTTTTATGTAGAGGTCTCCAAATCTGAGAGGGAGGACAAATGACTCAACAGTTTTGTGTCCCTTCTCATTAAAATCATAAACCAGACTTTATCTCATCCCAGATGTTGTTCATCTAGAGATATCCACCTGAGGGTTCTTAGGTTCATAAGGTTTACGTAGGAACTAGGTCAATCAAGATCCATGGTATTATGACTTCATCACTTTTAGTTGTAACATACAAAGGGAGATTATGCTCTATATTCCCAAACATAAGATCTGCTTCTGAAAATGTGATGGCTGGAGGATCTTGAACATGCAAAGCCTCTTAGATAGTGCTTAGCAAAATGTGCTTCAAACTTCTTCGGCTCTTTGAGAGCCTCAATTAGAGTATTACAAAGATCTTCTGACATTAGAAGGGAATCGTATACACTGAGCTGCGCCAATTTTTTTTTTAAAGTGGGATAGAATATTGTAGTCAATCCTCTTATTTGGTGAATGTTTCTTATTTGAATCCTTAGGGATGACTTTTTCATTGATTTCAATTTCTTTTCTTTTATCTTTATTTATTGGCTCTTTCCTCTATTAAGATGGTAGCACTCGACCACTTCTCAACTATACTTGAGCTACTTCTTTTGAATTTGAATCTTCATATGAATCAGTTGCTTTAACATTGGCCTCCCCTCCATTCAATGATGGACCTGAAGATTCAAAATCTCTGCCCAATTTTACATTCTTCATGTCTGCCAATATGACAGGCTCTGATTCATCTTCATTTGGGAAACATAGTTCCTCTAAGCTATTATCGGCTTCATTTACCACCAAGTAAGATTCAGTGAGAAGTTCTTCATCTTCTTCCCCTGCTTCTTCACTAATCTGAAGCTTGGTAATGAAATCAGCAAGTGATGGGTCATCTTGCTGGCTGTATGTAATCATCCATGTTGTTGATGATCTTTTGTATTAGTATGTAATCATTCATGTTGTTGATGATCTTTTGCATTACAATATTTTTCTTTTTTGATTTATTCTTTCGCTTGGGACTTTTTGGCCTTCCCTTATGGAACTTGGCTAGGCTGTCTTTCATGAGATGAACTAGCCTTTCCATAATTTGGGTTTTCTTTCAACTTAAGTGCAAGCTCAAGTGGTGACTTCAACTTAATGCATGGGATGCCTTCCAATCATTTCAACATCTTTACAATCTTTTTAGAAACTATGATTTGCCACCCTTCATCATCAACCAATTTCTCCTTGCCTTTATCTTTGCTTGATGGCACTGGAGAGGAGGTGATTACCTTTGTAGATTCTTTCTTTGGATGAACCAATACACTGTCCGATAGTGTGAATTCTCCATTTCTATATTTTCCCTCTAGCCAATCTTTGAATATGTAGCAATCTTCAATGGGATGGCCAAGAACCTGATGGTATGGGCAATAGTTAGGATTATCAGCTTGTCCAGCTTCTTCAGGTCTTTTCCACTATGGTAGTTGGAGACCTGCTTTGGGTGCATGCTTGAATAATTTAGCCACACTTTCCCTCTTAAAAGAATACTCTTTGTTCAGATTTTTCTTGAGGGTTGGGGTCATTGAGTCATTCGCTCCTTTTATTTGCATTGGTCGCCTTCACTGAAGTAGCCTCGAGGCACCTCATTGCCCCCAAGTATGAGCTTAGGTTATGGAGCATGATTGAATGACTGCTTTGGTATTTCTTGGTAAGTAGGTAGCCTATCTTTGTCTACATCATAGACAATCTACTTGCCTGTATCTTTTTTGAAGGAGGTGAAATGTTTCACCCTTCTTTGGATCTGGAGCTTTTCCTCTTTTGGATTTATCTTGATGGCTATCAGAGCATGATAAGTTTAATTTCTCAAATTTAGCCACCTATCAAGTAGCTCTTGAAATGTGGTAATTGAAGCCATGCAAAGATAAGGAACCATCTTGTCATCAATGTTGCATATAAGTAATTAAATTACATGCTCTTATTCTAATTGTTGTTCACATTTCATGCCAATGTTTCACTAATGCATGATATACCTAGTTATTGACTCATCTTTCTTCTTTTTTCAAGGATGAGATCAGCAATAGTTGTCTTCTTAATTGCTAGCAAACCTTTTGACAAACATGGTTTCAAGTTCTACAAAAGTCTTGATTGAGTCATTTGGAAACTCAGCATACCATTCAAAAGCAATGGAAGTCAAACTAGTGATGAACTAGCAGAATAATAACACATCATTACCCCTATGTTACCACATGATGCTTTGAACTGGGCTAGATGCTATTTAGGGTTACCATTGCCATCAAATATATTGAACTTTGACATTGAGTATCTCTTTGGATATGGAACTTGATCATACTCCGTGAGATATGGATGACCTTTACTCACCAAATATTCTGCTTGCTCTGCAGCTATAACAACTTTGATTTTCTCATTCAAGATAGTATCAAGTTGAGAGGCTGTCACAACTTTAGATGTGCTCTATACATTTTGAGAAGCAGGTTGCTGAGCTGACTTGTTTACTTCAACCCTCGCTTTGGGCTCAATTTTCACTCTCGAAGCATATGAGATTAGGTTTACTGGAGGATTGTCATGGGCACTGCCAGAGGCTTGATGATTATTTGGATGGATAGGTGTTGGACCTGCAATAATTTCTTTGCATTAACTACATCATCGCAGTCATCTGAATCATCATTTCACTTATTTTTGTGTTTAACTGAGTGATTTCTTTATCTTTAGCTTTCATTTGGCGATGAATTTGCATCTATGCCTCTGCCAAAGTGGTTGTGTCTACGAAGGTGAGATTTTCTTCCCGTTCTTCTTCTTCTTCTTCTTGTTGTTCCTCTCCTGAAGAATCAGAGATTGCTTCTTCTATTTAAATATTTTATTATTCTCTAGGTTGAGGGGAGGTGCTTCTGTATGACACCTATATTGGTATTGGCGCACATGAGATGGCTCATCGACTTGTTATACCATGTACACTAATTTGATAGTCGTTGTATCCTCCTCTTCCTCTTCATCCTTTTGGACATGGATCTCTTGATCAGTGTCTTCGATGGATGTCTAGTTCCAAGTGTGAAATTGAGACTCCTTCGATTGAAGGGGTTCGATCAAAGCTAACCTCCTCTCACTGAGATGGAGTTGATTTACAACGGGATCCCCTGGAGGATTCTCCAAAGTGTCAATCATCAGAAACTTTATCATCTGGGGCCTTCTTTTTAGGCACCCATCGCTGATAACTTTGAGTTGGGGTGGATCTCTAGGAGTGCACACCAGATGTCAGGCCGTTTGTTTTCTCTAAGACAATCTCTTTTTGAGGCATAGGCCTCCATATCTACTTGCCTTTCCACCGTGATCTTTCAGCGACAGATTCTTGGACACGTAGTCCAAGTGTTACGCCTCGATGCTCACTGCACTAGACATGAATTGGTTGGCATCATGCTGGGATTATGGGATGAGGTCTCCTTGGAGGAGCAGTTCTAGCATCCCTAATAACAGGATCCTGATATTTTCTTTTCATTAGTCCTCTCTCTTAGCAACTTGAAGGACTCGATGCACTCTTATATATATAATTTAGGTTTCTCATTGAGGAGTGAAGCCCCGACGCTATTCCGCTTGTCGACCATTAGAGCTATTCCGTTTTACCCACTTAAGGTTGTCAAACCTATTGTAGGTTGGAACACTCGCTGTTGGTTCCATAGTTGGTTGTGCAGCTGGCTGCACATGCAGTAATTGTTGAGCATGTAGCTCAAGACTTCTCTTTCTTCTTTGCCTCTGGTTGAGCTTGCTTCTAGATGAAGAAGCTTCAGCATCGTGCCTCCCCGGGGTAAGGGTTCAACTGATAGGGTTGTGTTGTTTTGAGAAACTAAGGTGACAGTCCTCCCATTAATAACCCTCTTCATGATGGGAGTCTCTAAGTGACCAAGCCTCAAAGACAGAAGGCTACTTCTGAAGCACCCCAGCAACAGTAAGGGTAGTAGCTTCAGCAGGTCTCTTTAGATACTAATGCACATGATATGCATGACGTGCACAAACTTTAGTAGATTGAGGCCTGGTAGTGTGACCTTGGGCCATGTGGTTGGAAAGTCAATGCTACCAAACTGGATGGTAGCCCCCGGTGCTTCCAACATTGATGATGGCATTGGCCAAGTAGATGTTGGCACCATCTCTGAGAGTAATAGTGACGGGAGTGTTCTGTAAAGCCATTGAGATTTAAAGGTAAAGATTAGCAATTGAAAATAGCTACACTATCCCCTTTTTTCCAAAAATATGGATACAATAAGACAAAACATACTAAAGCATGGGCTCTAAATAAAATCTTAAATGACTTAAGACTCTATCCAAAAGTTTTTAAGTTTTTTCTTTCAACTTCTCATTCTTCAATTTCTTTTATATTTGTCATTTCTTTTCTCTTTTTTTATACTCCACTGTAATTATAGCTTAGATTCAACTAGTCAAAGATGGAAAGAGAAACCTATCCACAATGAAGTTGCCAAAAATTTTCCACTGACCTCTTCAATGAATGAAGTGTTTTAAATGTCGATGAAAATTTCAGAAGGTAGATGGAATAGTAGATAAGAACTTACCCAGAGATTTTGTCCTCATTTTGAGGACTTTTAGATTTCCGGGTTTCTATAGAGCATAGTAGTAGTGGAGTTTAAATTTATGAGATTTGTTATTTTAATTTAAAACTTTTTTAAAATGAATGATGATGCAGATCCCATGGTTCCATCATTTTGGGTCAGTCCACTTAAAAAGTAAGAGGTAGTCGACTAACCTCAGAAGGATCCTTGTCAAACACACATGTGTTACGTCGTCCAAGGTGTCCTTGTAGACTTGGGTGTAGTTTGTCTAAGGGGACAAATATAAGTCAACCTTAGCTAATAGAGGGCTTTTTCCCCAACCAAATGCATTCCATAATTCACAACTCAAAGAGCAAAGTCATTAGGGAGCATATTGGCCATGACCGTAATTTAGTGGTGCCATTTATGTCAAACCACCCGGTCAAAGGGCTCTAGTCGTAACTGCTATTGATGTAGTGCCATTTTGTGAAAAAACCATGCGAAAAGAGGACACAGGCTACGTCCTTATGAGCTTAAGATTATTTGAGTGTAAAAATAGTTATGCATTTGATTTAACATTAACTCTTTGTGAGCAAAAGTCTTGTTAATTTTTCATTGTGGTGTTTAATTTCATTGATGATGTTATTGGGATACCATGTAAATCCACAGATGTACTCATTAAAGTGATAGGGTGTGAGATTGAGGAACAATATACTATCTCGTGAGATAGAAGTCACCATCTTACAATAGACCTAATCATCTAATAATGATTCCTATGAATAATGGGTCTTCGAATGTACCAGAGATCTTTCCCCTACTTTACATAGAAAATGTAAAGCATGGTTTATTTTAAGCCGGGTTCGTTAAGTTCCCAATGGAGGCAAGATCCCATAGTTAATTACATCCTAAGAAATGAGATTCCTTAGGAATACTCTCGATTAAGGTAAATGATCATTGTCTCCAAAGATTTCAATGGTCGGACTATCAATCAATTGGTTATCTTTAAAAAATCAAATGGGATTAAGCAAAAGGAGGAAGTTATTATCGAAACCAAATGAAGATGAATAGGGGATGCTTATGATACTATGAAGCCTAGTGAGCATCCTAAACTATCTTATGGTTGGGCTTTATAATTTTTAAAATTGAGGAGAATTATATGTTTGAGTTGAGTTTTTATTAGAAATTTAGGGTTTACAATTCCAAAGTACAAGATTGTATAAATTCCTAAGAGGTGAGGATTCATGCTTGTAGCCACAAAGGCTTGTGTGTACCCTGACATCTAGTCTAAAATATTACATCCCAAAATAAAGTCAGGCACCAAACCATACACCGCCCTAATATAGAGCTAAAAATGGTGACTTAGCCTAATGTGTGTGCCATTTAAGGCTTGTGTGGCATGTCTTAGCTAGAATTTAAGGCTGGAATTTTCTAAGTGTGAAAGATTTAATTTAGATGGTGGTTTTAATTTAAGTGATTTAGTTGATTTATCAATTCTAGTTGGTGATTTGATTTGGTTTGAATGAACCTGCACTTAGTGACTAAATATTATAAAGAGAAGAAAGAGAGGAAGAACTCCCTTTCATCCCCACCTTAAGTAATTTCTAAGGTAAATTCATTAATAAATTTTCTTTGGTGAATATTTTATTATGTATTTTTATTAATCCTAAGTTTAGATTTACTCTAAATAGCCCTATTCAATAAGAAAGACCTCTTAGGATTAGTTAGGGTGGATTACTATTACATAACACACACCCATTCATTTTTTCAACCATGTATACCATGCATATGAATAATCCTAAGCATAGCTATACATGCAATGCAAATCGTAACAGACCTTGATGATGAATGCAAAGATACATGGTTTGAAAATTTGGATATTCCATTAATGCATGTTTTTGTTATATAGAAAAGAAGAATCCTTTGATCCATTAGCTAAATGCACATCCACATGTATAAAAGTTATAAGTGAGTATGACTATTATTTTCTACACCAGGGGCGTAAGGTACAAGACCTACTTAGGGCTACTTAAAGCCTCGCAGCCCCAAGATATCCAGACTGATATACCACTTTTCTTAGATACATGTAGATGTATAAAAGGAATTGAATAGATGAAGAATCATGCAAAAGATTATGTTTGATTTGGTTGTAAGATTTACATGTGTAATATGAAGGTGCTTCTTAAGTCTTAATATAGAGATACATAGGAATAGATTTAGGCTAGTGTTGTATTCTTTTTAAATGAATTATGCACTTGCAAATCTTATGTAGATCCATATTAAGAGAATGAAAGAGAACTTAATAATACACATCTTATGCTATCATCACATACAAGCTTATAAATATTCATAACTAGTATCACTTCATTAATAATCTTAGGACACCCTGTATCGACTGTCCTTTGAACAAATGTGGTTACGCTGTTTAGACAAAATGAAGCCCATGGCATTGTAACTGAGGTACATTCAGGTCTATGTGGAGCACACCAATTCGGTCCAAAGATGAAGATGAAGATCAAGAGACTAGGATACTACTGGTCGTCGATGATTACATTGTATGGATGTAGCTAGGAGATGCCATCAGTGTCAGGTACATGGTGTGATCCTCCATCAACCACCCAATATTCTGCACCCTACATTGGCCTCATGGCCATTTGAGTGTTGGAGTACCGACATTGTGGGTCCGATCAATCCTCCTTCTTCCAAGGGGCATCGGTTCATCTTAGCTGCCACGGACTACTTTTCCAAGTGGGCGGAGGCAATCCCACTCAGAGAGATCACAACTCAGGATATGCTTCAATTTTTCAGGAACTATATCGTATATAGGTTCGGGGTGCCTCGATAAATTCTATCCGATAATGGTACTACATTCAAAAGCACCAAGATCAACAGCTTCGCTAGGAGACATGGTATAGATTGGAGATACTCCACCATATACTAGCTAGAGCAAATGGCTTAGTAGAAGCATTCAACAAAACTCTCATCTAAATATTAAAGAAGACTTCTGATGATAACAAATGATAGTGGAATGAGCAGTTGGTTGAAGCCTTGTGGGCTTACTGCACCATATACCGAACTCCAACTTAATTTACCTCATTTTCCTTACTGTGTGGGTTTGTAGCTATTTTACCTTTCAAAGTTCAACTCCCATGACTAAGGATATCATTGGATAGCAAGATCACTATAGAGTAAAATGCAAAGTTACAGTTAGAAGAGCTCGAAGGTCTAGAGGAGAGTCACTTATGGGCATGCCAAAACTTCAAGTTGTACAAGGCCAAAATGATTCAAGCTCACAACAAGTTGGTCCGCCCTAGGTCTTTCCGAGTAGGAGAACTTGTGCTAGTCCTTAGGAGACTAATTATTGCCCATCGAAAGATGGGAGGTAAGTTTGAACCCACTTGGGAAGGCCCATATGTCATAGAGAAGGCCTACCAAGGAAGATCTTATCAGATCATTGATTGTAAAGGGGAACACCTGATGCTTCTAATTAATGGGATATATCTAACGAAATATTACCCATGAAATAAATCATGTTCAAAAATAATTGTATCAATCAATAAAAATCTGATTCCATTTCATCAAAATCTTCTCTTCTTTCAAAGTATTATTTATTTGTCTTGTAAATCCACCATGATGTGTTTAGGGTAGGTGTAAGAGTCCCCATTGGCATCCTATCCCTCTTCCATAACACAAACACAATGAAACACAATCTCCCGTTGTTATTAGAATAGGTGTAAGAGAACCCGAGAGGCATCTTATTTTGATTAGCACAACGAAGTTACATGTAAGAGAACCCAAGCGGCATCCTTTCTTAGTGGGAATCCTGGTTGCCATGCAATACACCATTTTGTCAAAATCCCCTAGCATGTTTAAGGTAGGTGTAAGAGATCCCAGAGGCGTCCTATTCCCTTTTAACATATGCACAAAAATAAATGCAAATATTTTGTCTCGATCTATTTTGATGTGCGTGCAAGCCCCGTGTGGCACTCACTCATTAGCTGCTCTAGGTTGGGTCTACATACTATCTCACTAGTACGTCACCCCAGTGATCACTTATTTGGAAGATGTGAGTCCCCGTGCTTTCTTCCTAACTTGATCATTATAAACCAATGAGCTCCTTGTTAATATAGTAGACTTCACTTCTTGGCTAATAAGCTACCTCATGTTGACTTGGCTTAAGAAGATGTGAGTCCACATGCTTTTCTCTTGAACTAGCCATCATGCACTAACTAAGCTAAGTATATTTGAGATTTAGGGTAAGTCCCCCAAAGGCTCCTTCTCTCTTGACTACATTTGAGTTGATATAAGTTCTCCAGTGACATTACTCAGTAGTCGCCCTAGGTTGGATAGCGTCGAAAGACGGACTATCCCAATCTTCCATAGGAGGATATGAGTCCCCGAGCTTTCTCTTAGGCTGATTATTACAAATCGATGGGCACCTTAGGTTGGTTGATGTTCTCTATCTGACAGTGACTCAACCAGTGGATACACCACTCTTGGAAGATGTGAGTCCTGCACTTTCTCCTTGAGTCGGCCATCGAATACCTATTTGATACATGAATAGCCATGTCATCTTCTCTAGGGTTTTAGATTAAGCCCTTAGCAGCCCCATCCCCTGTGAGCACTCTATTTGGATCACGTCCCTTGTGACCCCATTTAGACACTACTTAGGTTACTTTTGGATTGGACAGTCCCCCTTTCCTAGGAGCCATAACTGTGGTTGGAGAATTTGTTCAGCGGATGCGCAGATTCTCCCTTGGTTTAGTAAATCTGAGATAGGTCTATGGTGATATAAATTCTTTTTACTTTGATCCCTTGCAAACTAACAAGGTCCATGATAAATAAACTAAACAAAATAAATAAATTAATTTGCTCATGGATTAGTATTTCAATCCCCAAAGACCCCCTTTTCCCAAGTAGGCATCCTATATTCAGGGCAGTGTTAACAGAACTCCCTATAGGAATTGCCTGACTACCTGAGTTGAGATAAATCCCCGTGTTGGTACTCATTCCATAGTTGCCCTTAGGTCGGGTTCAATCTATTTTATTAAAAGAAAATTACCTTGGCAGACATTATGCTTTGGAAGATGTAAGCCTATGACACATTCTTTCTAGCATGAATCATGCAAACCACGGCCTGCTTGAGTTTGATTTGTTGCTCAAACGATAGTGGTCTTTTATAGTGGAAGATGTGAGTCTCCGATCTTTCTTCCATTCAATTGATCATTGCAAACTTAAAGACACTCCTTTGGTGGGATAGTTCTCCATCACTATTCCCTTTAGTTGATAAATCGAGATAGGTCTAGATATATAAGCTCCTTCTCAGTATGATCCATCACAAACCAATGGAATCCATCAAAATAAATCTAAAAATAAAATTATTCTTGACTATCCTTGAGTTGGTTTAAGTCCCCCAATGACATTCACTCAATAGTCAGCTCTAGGTTGGGTTCAATCTGTTGCTTTACCAATAGATTACCACAACAACTGGTCCCTGCTTTGGAGGATGTAAGTCTACTAAGCTTTCTTCCATTGCCTAAGGCATCCCATTGGTTGGCTAGTCCTACTATATGTTTAGTAGACTACCCCTTTGGATTGGTAAATTTGAATTAGGTCTAGGCCTCCATGGCTCATACTCACTACAGTCCATCACAAACCAATAGGGTCCATCTCAAAATCTAAATCTAAAAATTAAAACAAATTCAACCTTCTTCTCTAGTGGAACTTTCTCCCCAGCGAGACTCAAATCAAATCAAACTCCTCATCCCTTTGTGGATGACTTGAATCTACTTCCCTAGTGGAAGGTTCACATACTCTATCCCTAGTGGAGTCCCCCTTCTCTCTCTTATGTCCTTGACATAAGTAGAGCCACATTGCATTAAGTTTTGGATTCCTTCTACACTTCGAGTTATGAGTAGATCATCTCTGTTAGTGCTTGTGATCATTCAGTGTTGTTGATCATTGTAGTCAACACCAATACGTGCGGTGTTCCTTGTCAGTTAGACCACACCTACTGGGCGCCCTTTGTTGACCTCATTTTTAGGATGAGTTCTCAACCCCTCCATCTTAGACATAGGATTCCTCTTAGACTTTAAGAGATACTTATCCTAAGACACATCTAGTGATTAGGTGGACACTCAACCTAACCCTAGAGACTTAGAATAGTTAGCCATAGGAGTAGGTCATGCCTTAGGGGTGTTAGGAAAATTTGCCTACCCTATAGCTTGAACCACTTTCCTTACTTCCTTCCTTCAAGTCAAACTTCAAATCAAATAAACATGAAACCTAAATCAATTTTAGCCTAATTGATTTTCTCCAAACTCAAATCATTGTATTGGATTGAAACCCATGATTAAAATCCATGATTGAAATGTATGATTGAAATTTCAAATTCCAAATATTTCCTAAGTCCTTAATTTCCCTCCTAAGGACTTAGCCTAAAATCATCTTCAAATCAATTCAAATTCAAAATTTTTTTCATAACTCATTTATATTCACATATATAAATGAAATATAAATCCAAAATTCAAATTCCTAATTCAAAATCCTTCTTAAGTCTTTAATCCCCTCTTAAGGACTTAGCCTAAAAATCATCTTCAAATCAATTTGAATTCATAAAATTTTCTCATAAAAAATTTATATTCTCATTTATATTCACACATATATATAACCAAAATTCAAGATGAATTCACAAATCTTTCCTAAGTCACCTTGATTTTCTCTTAAAGACTTAACCTAGATCATGTTCAAATAACTTCAAACTCATGAAATTTTCTCATGACCCATTTATATTCTCATTTATATTCACATATAAATAAAATATGAATTCAAACAACCAAAACTAAATCCAAAATTCAAGTTCAAATTCAATCAAAATCTAACCTAAGCCTTTTAAGTCAAATTCTTGAACCTAGTCAAATCGACTTCAAATCAAGCCAAACTCTTGATTTTCCTTCATGATTCAATCAATCCTTCAATCATGAACCCAAATATAAATACAAACTTCAATCTGTTAACCAAAACTCAATTCAAAAATCAAGCCAAAATCCATTTAATGTTCACCCTTTGAACTTGAAAATATCAAATGAATCAAAATCCATTTGACTTCAAACCACTTGCAAATGGATTTATATTTCAATCATAAGTATATATGTAAGTTCAATCAAACTCAAATCAACCTTTGGCCAATCCATTTAACCCACTTAGGTTCACTTGACCCAAAGTGACCTAAAGTACCCTTATGAGCCAAATTCTAATCCTAACCAAATTGGATTGAATCAAACTCACCTAAGCCTCTCATCATGATCAACAATCATCATGACATGATCAATTACTCAATTGGGTCAAACCTAAGGGTTGACTAAGTCAACACTTAGCCATAATCCATCATAGGCCAAATTGATTGAAACCAATGATCTAAGTTCATTCATAATCAATGTTTGAGCTTGACTAAGTCAACATTTGAGCATAACCTAGCCCAATTAGCCACTTAACCTAAGTTGACCCAACTTGACCTAAAAAATTAAATGTGTCAAAACTTGATCTAAGCCAAATTGATTGAAACCAATGAGTCAAGTTCATTCTAAATCACTTGTTGAACTTGACCAAAGCCTCAATTGGCCAACTAGACCTAACTAGCCTATTGATTGACCAATCAACTTGACTTAATGGGTCATATTGAGCTAAATTCAAACTTAACCAAAATTGATTGGAAATAAAGATACCAATCCACTTCATATGACCAACCAAACCTAAACCTACCCATGACCTAGCTCAAATAGGTCAAATGGGTCAAATTGGTCAACTTGACCCATTTGACCTAAATGAACCAAATTTAAATCTAAACCAAATTGAATCAAACCAAAGCCACCAAAATATTTCAAATGGTCATATGAACTTGACCCAACCCTTGGTTTGACCCAATTTGACCACTGGGTCAACTTGACCTAGGTTGACCCATTTTGACCTAAATGGGTCAACATGAGCCAAATCACATCAAACCAACTCCAAATTCAATGAAACTTGGCCAAACCTATTTTTGAAATATACCAAACATATCCAAATTCAAAAATCAGCAAATGACCATTTTACCCCTAGGCCATAGAGTAAATTTTGGTCAATTCCACTTGGAATTTGGTCAAATCCTCTTCATACCCACTTGGCACCCTCTTAGTGGATCAAGTGAACATTAGGGAGTGTGGTGCATCCAACCCAATGGGTTTGGGTCAGCCAAACCCAACCTAATGGCCAAATTGACCATGTGCATGGAAATGGTCACCTGACAAACCTTCTCCCACTCAATTGAAGCACATGGGGAGTTCACCATTCCATTCCCTAGCCAAAACTAAACTCAAGGACACTCCTAACAGCTAACAAACCCACTCCTTGTGGGCAATTGGATCAAAATGGCAAAGGGAGGCTAGGTCGATTGCCAAAGGGGGAGATATACTCCCCCTGATTCATTTGAATTTTTTACTTCCACTCTATCGGTTGAAGCATAGGAACTCAGAGCAAGCTTTAGAGAGTCTTCCTAAGCTTCATAGAGAGATTTCAAATCTCCATTCTCGGTTTTCATCACTTGAAAATAGGAATTCCAATGATTTTCCAACTTTCTCACATCAAATCAACTCAATTCCTTCTTCAAGCATCATCAAAGGATCGAGTCGAGCTCACTTAAGTTCTTTCCCAAGCTCCAAAGGCAAAGGAAGGGTGCCCTAGACCAATGCCAAGCTCTAGGAAAAGGGGTGGGGGGGGGGGTGGTCGATAGAAGCCTCCACTCAATTTCAAGAGCTCAAACTTTCAGCAAAGCTTCATCTTAACAAGATGAAGCTTCTCCAAAGGAATCGAGCACCGGTGAGGTTAGCCATTTTTGAGCTTAAATTCAATGTGGTTTGGAGCTTTGTAAAAGAAATTTTCATGGCATAGGATTTTGGCCATTAGATGTGATTAAGGATGCATGATGAAGGTGTGGGCCAAATTCTAGCCCAATCTGAGCTCAATCAAGCTCGGATCATGGCCTAGAAGATGGACGGATCCCCTTTCTCGTAGGAAATTATAGGGATGGATATCTAGCCATCCATCCATGCATTTTGGATGGACGACCTGATTAAAATGCATAATATCTTTATTTTTCTCCCTCGATCCATCTTCAACCGATCCTTGATGGACCGGCGAGAAAGCGTAGCTACCACCACCATTTCAAAATGATGGGTTAAATACCCAATTCAGTTGTAATGCGTGTAAAGCATATCGCATCGGCGACATGTGGATTAATAATATGATTAGGGATTATTTAATTCTTAATTAATCACCTAAACTTCTAAAATTCATATCTCAGCATAAAAAAATAAACAAAATATGAAATAAATTGCATTAGAAAGATAATTGAACATAAAATATTCTAAAATTGATTTTGAATAGTTCTTTTCTCTAAACTTAGTTTTATTGAGAATGTTAATTTGTTAATTTCTCTTTAATTAATCATTGATTAATCTCAAATTTCTTGGGTGTAATTAGAGGGATGACTTATGCCTCCCCTAATTTTCTTGGGATTTATTGGTGGCTTAATTAGGAATTTCTAGTTCATTTCTTAATCACTCTCTTAATGTAATTAGACTTAATTAAGGGTATAATTAGTGATTTAACCCTCTAATTGAGCCAATTAAGTTTTGATTAAGTGAATGTGAGGTTTAGGAAATAATTTTGGGATACTCCTTAAGATATTCCTTAAACCCCTTTATTCCTTAATCTTTAATTAAAGGTTAATTCACTTATCCCATTAATTAATTTATAAAATTCTAAAACTTCTCGGAACTCAATTAATTCAACTTGGGTAGATTCTTAGGTGTTCAAGAGCCTAAGTATAATTAAGGAAATCAAAATTCAACTCATATGTGTGAGGAATGGTTTGAAATTACTTAAGTTAAACCCCTTAGCTTAATTAATCATTAATCATGAGCCAAATTACATTAGGCCCTTTTCCTCTAGGTGCATTGATGATTTAAATTCCTTGTGTGGTTTTATGTCATCTCATTGGTTCATAATTATATGAATAACTATGCTAAGGTGGTGTAGGTAAGGGGTAATTAACATGCTTAATTCATACCTTAACCTAAGCAAAATATAAAATGAATCTAATCACCTAAAAATTAAACAAAAATATCAAATACATGTGGGAATGGGTTAGGAACAACAAACTCACCTCACATTTTTAAATTAAATCAAACTCAAAATAAAAAAAAATCACATTAAACAAACTTTGATTTGCTTTAAGCTTTCTTATTTCATAATATTATCTTTAGGAATTAATTAAGGTGAATGTGTTTACATGCTTTCATTACTTTAGTTCTTTCCCAACATGCTAAATGTGTGTGTCATATGATTTCATAGATTCATGCTTTAAAAAATCAAATTTAAAATGAAAATGTTTCATTTATGTCAAATTTTATGTTTTGGCTAAAGTAAGAATATGAGTGGCTACTATCATTATTAAATCTAATTATTTTTAAAATATATGAATCAATTATCAAAATTGAAAGTGTGTTACTTATATATCACTTATAAGCTTTCATGTGAGTAGAATATAAGGATGTGCTTAGTGTAGTTTTCCTTCTCATCTCTTTTGGTATAGGTTTGAATAGGATTTGACAAAGTGTATAGTTCATTTGAAAAGAACACAATACTTGCCTAATTAAATTTTATATTCATTCCTATGCTATGACTTAAGAAGGACACCTACACTTACATATATAAATTGCATAAATAAACCAAAAATAAAATAAATACAAAATTTTGCACCTTTCTTTTCCATTCATTTCTTTTATACACATGCTTGTATTTGAGGCAAGTGGTATATTAGTTTGGACAACCCTGGGATTGTGAGGCTTTAAGTATCCCCAAGTAGGTCTTGTATCTTACACCCCTGGTGCTAACAATGATGCCGTACTCACTTATGCCTTTCATACATTCATATGTGCTTATGAAAATTGGATAAGAAACCCCTTTGCTACTTAATGAAAATCATGCATCATAAACATTCAAATTTTCTTAAGTAACTTATTTAAGCATTCTAAAATTATAAATATAGTTAAGCATCCCATCTTAAAAGATGTTGTTATATAGATTGTTCTTCATTAGCTTTATTAAGTGATGTGGTTTGATGTTTGTTTTTTATTTTTAAATATATGTTTATTATGTTAATGAATGTTTAAATGATGATATGATTTAGAGAAATCTTTATTTTTTTAGAATTGTGCTTACATTGTAATAAATAAAATATAAATACTTTTCTTGTCCTTATACCCAAAACATAATCTAATAAAAAGTGGACTTAGTCACTCATGTGTGGGGTGATAAGTCCATATATCTTAGATTTGTGTGGTTTTTCTAATCTATTTTGCGGTGTTAGTTTGATTTACTTTTCTTTCATATAATTTTTTATAATTAGGATTTTTTGGAATGATATTATAATTAGGATGATGGTCATAATCTCATCTTATGCACCATGTGAAATAGAACCACCTTAACCATCCAAAGAAGGAACCAAAGAAGAGAAAGAAAAGAAGAAATGAAGCAAGACCCCTAATAGTTCCTTACTTAAGTACTTAATTCATTTGTAATCTGGGTTGTATAAGTAAAGCTTTTTATTTATTTTTTTGGGTTTATTGGTACAATGACCTCTTATTATGGTAGCTTTATAAATTGATGATTTGTTTAGCTTGTGCATTAAGATGACATCCTTTTCTTAGTTTCTTCTTTGCTTGATGTATGGCCTGGATGTGGATTAGGCTCTTAGGGAAAAATAAATCTTTTATAAAATTTAATAATTCAAAATTAAAAATAAAGAACTCATAACCTCACCTAAAGCTTAGGCTAAAATCAAGATAAAAGAATTATCAACCCCTTAGCTAGATGAGTACTTCTTTTATACCATCATGCACAAATGCATATTATTTTTGCTCTTGATTGGAGGGCTTCTACCTTTGTCAGAGAAACTTGACTTGACCTTTGAGAGCCATGGTAGAAACACACCTCCTCCTTCTCGATTTTGGCCAATAATCTACTTCTTATGCATAGCATATGAATCCATAAGTCAAATGATTGTCCAAAATGAAAATAAAATGTAATATCTTTGCATTAGATTTAGGTCATTTGAAGCATACCCTTATATATATGATGTCTCTCTTAGTGAGTTTAAGGACTTAGTCTCTTCTAAATAAATAATAACTGTATCTTGCATAAAGCATATGACACCTACATAAATTTAAAACTTTAGAGGAGTTAGTTAGCACCCACTTGTAAGTCCAAGCAGTTGGGTGATTTACACTTTCTTGTGGAGCCAAACCAAATACCCATTTTTCATCTTAGATTTAGGTCGTGCTTTTGGCCCTCGCCAAAGCTCCCTAGATTTAGGTTCTAAGGTTGCTTCTCCCTTCCATGGGCCATAAGCATAAATCCTTACCTCTTAGGCATTTCCATAATCCTGTGTTATGGAATCATAAGTCATAAACTTCTAATAAAAAGTCAACTAAATGAACAATTCAATTTTAAAAATATAAAGCCCAACCATAAGATAGTTTGAGATGTTTGCTAGGTTTCCAACCATCGTGAAAATCTCCTACTTATCTTCCTTTGGCTTCGATAATAACTCCCTCTTTAATCAATCCTATTTGATCTTCCAAAATAAACTAATTGATTGATAGTCCCATCATTAAAACCTCGAGACAATCATTTACCTTAATCGAGTATTCCCCAGGATCTCATTCCTTAAGACGTAATTAACCATGGCCTCGGCTTCCCTCAGTAGAAATGTAACAAACTTGGTTTAAAATAAACCCTACTTTATTTTTCCATGTAAAGTAGGGGAATAATCTTTGGTACACATGCAGACCCATTTTCCTTAGGAGTCCTTGTTGAGGTGATTAGGTCCATTGTAGGGTAGTGACTTCTATCTTTAAGGATAGTATACCTTTCCTCAGTGTCATACCCGATCACCCTCAATAAGAACATCTGAGTATCTACGTGGTGTCAAAAATGCATAAAAAGAAAATAAGTATATTTCGATCTTCATTTTATCCCGCATAGAGTGAAGATGGAAGTATATTTCAATTCTTTAAAAATTCTCACCATAAAAATTTTACCACACCCTTCTACACATGTAGTTTGATTATAATTTCCTTTGGAATTTTCTTAGGCTATTGAACACCTAAGAATCTACCCAAGAATTGAATGATTAAGTTCTGGAATGATTTGGTTTTGAATTTGATTAATTGAATTAATTAATGAAGTGATTAATCCATTAATTAATTACAACTTAATTATATATTTATTCTAATGAAATAGACTTAGGGGAAAAGATTGAAAAAGAAGTCCTAATCTTATTCCCTAAGTCATTCACTATTTCATGATGATTAGCAAGCTTAATTAATGAAATTATCATTATTTAACATATTAATCAATCATTTAATTAATTAATAAAGTGATTAGGGATGAAATAAGTAATTCCCCTAATTTATCAAGTAATAAATTCTAAGAAAATCATGGGAAGCAGATGTCATCCACTAATTAATCTGAGAGAGTTTGGGGTTTATTATTAGATTAATTAAAGAGTAATTAACTTAATTAAATTTCTAATAAAACCCACATTTATTTAAAATCACTATTCAAAATTAATTAATTTTAATTTTTTATTATTCTTCTTAAATTATCTTTAAAATGAGTGTTTATTTGTATTTTTTGGATTTTTCTATAATTAGTTATGAATTTTAGAAATTTTAGCATTAAAATCTGATAAATTAAGCCTAATTAGCCCCCTAATCCCATTGGGCCATGTGGAGGCTAATGCAATGCGCTTTCTACGTGGCATGATGGGATTGATTATTTAAGTTGTCACATCGTCAGTTGAGTCAGCTTGCAGCGGACGCTCTTTCTCCATGAGCCATCTATCTAAGATTGGACGATAGAGATTAATCCCGCAGTTTATGCTTATAATCATAGTCGATCTAACATGATCTGATCACAGTCGTCCATTCCAATCATGCAGAATGGACGGTGTGTGATCTATCTCATCCCGAGCGATGAGAGATGGATTCCATCCACTGATCGTCACTCGATCCAAGCTCACCCGAGGTTGAATGGAGCTCAAACTCACCCCACACCTTTGGGGAAGCACAAGCAATGCATCTAATAATAGAGATCACATGACTTGATAATTTTCTTCACAAAAGACCAAGCAAAATTTATCCTAAGGTCGGTTTCAATGACATACCTCACCGGAGGCTATCACCAGTGCTTCTAATGAAGGAGGTAGCTTCGTCTAGTAGAGATGAAGCCCTATTGAAGGAATCAGGTCTTGATTTGAGGTAGATGGTTTGGTTGACCAATCCCCTTCAATGGTGATCAACCTTGATTGAAGTGGTGCTTCTCGTGGCTTGGAGACTTGGAAAATGACTTGATTGAGCTCGATGAAGTCCACTATTGGTGTGTGCAAGGTTAATTTGATTTTGATTGAGAATTGGATGAGTTGAGGATTGATCTCCCTATTTTGACTTTGAGTAAAACCAAAAATGGAAATCAAGGGAGCTTGGGAATGGCTTGGAGAAGCTTGGGGAGGCTTTGATTGAATCTCCTTAGCTCAGAGGAAATGATTCTCTTTAGTTTGAGTGGGAATGAGGGGGAGTATATCTCCCCCTCCTTAGATCGGATGGTGAGGGGTTGTTTTGCCATTTTTGATGAATGACTTGGATTGGAGGCACAGTTTGAGCTGCAAAACACCCCACATGGGTCATTTTGGGTAGTGGAGTGGCAAAGAGTGGATGCCCATGTGCTAGGTGAGTGCATTTGGTGATCCAAGTGTTCAAATGCCATTGGAGAGGTTGGTTTGGCCTTGGCTTGGGTCATGGCTGACCCAAGCTCATTGGGTCATGTTCATCACCCTCCTTGGTGTCCATGTAGACCACTAGAAGGATGCTCAGTGGTCTTGAGAAAGAAATAACTAAATTTTAAGTGAAATTGGTCATATAATACCCTTTGACCTAGAGGAAAAGTGGTCATTTTGCCATGAGTTTGATTTAGACAGATTTGAAATGATTTGAAAATGGGTTGGGTCAAATTTCAAGTGATTTGGAGTTCATTTGATTTGAATTGATTTAATTTTACCTATTTAGGTCAAGTTGGGTCAAATTAGGTTAGGTTGACCAATTGGTCAAATTGGGTCAAACCATGGGTTAGTCAAGTTTAAATGATCATTTAGAGCTTATTGGTGTCATTGGTTTGGTTCAATTTAGTTTAGATTTGGCTTTGGTTCATTTAGGTTCATTGGGGTCAAATGGGTCAAGTTGACCAATTTGACCCATTTAACCCAATTGGGTTAGGTCATGGGTTGGTTTAAGTTTTGATGATCATTTAAGAAGTATTGCAAGTTTTGGTTTCAATCAATTTTGATTTGGTTTGATTTCAACTAGATTTGAATTTTTAGGTCAAGTTAGGTTCATGGTCAATGTCAATTGAAGCTTTGGTCAAGTTCAACAATCAATTTAGAATGAATTTGACCCATTGGTTGCAATCAATTTGACTTAGATCAAGATTTGACTCATTTTTGGCCTTTAGGTTAATTTGGGTCAACTTAGGTCAAGTGGCCAATTAGACTTGGTTTGGCTCAATTGATGGCTTGGTCAAGTTCAATCACTGATTATGGATTGGTTTAGATCAATGGTTTCAATCAACTTGGCTTATAGTGAATTTTTGCTAGTTTAAGTATCCTTTGGGCTAAGTGTTGATTTGGTCAAAGGCTAAATTTGACTTGGTTTGACCCAATTTGAGTGATTGATCAGCCCATGATGATTATTGATTATGATGAGAGGCTTAGATGAGCTTAATTCAATCCAATTTGGGTTGGATTATTTGCTTAAAAGACTTTAGGTCACGTCAAGTGAGCCTAAGTGTCAATTGGCTTGATCAAGGCTTGATTCAGGTTTGGTTGAACTCACATATAGACTTATGATGGAAATATAAATTCAATTGCAAGTGATTTGGAGTTAAATGGGTTTTGGTTCATTTGATAATTTCAAGTTCAAGAATGAACGTGGGTTTGACTTGGGTTAGTTTGATTTTGGCTTAGTGATTGTAGTTTGTGTTTATATTTGGGCATGTGATTGAAGAAGTGATTATTTGAAGAGAAAATCCATGGGTTTGGGTTGATTTGAGAATGATTTGGCTAAATCCAAGAGATTGGCTTAAAGGATATAAGCTGGATAGTAGTTGGATTTGGATTTGAGTTTTGAATTGTTTTTGGTTATTTGAATTTATATTTCAGTTATATTTGTAAATATAAATAAAAATATAAATGGGTTATGAGAAAATATTTTGAGTTTGGAGTGATTTGGGTTTGGTTTGAGCTAAGTCCATAAGAAAAAATCAAAGGGCTTAGGAAAGATTTTGGGATTTAAATTCAATCATGGGCTTCAATCATTTGATTTGAAATTGCTTTATGATTTGGTTTTTAGAATTAATTTATGATTTGAGAAAATCAATTGAGTTGGAATTGATTTAAGATTTGATTTGGATTGGTTTGAAGGAGAGAAGCAAGGATTAGGTTCAAGCTATAGGGCAGGGAAATCTTCCTAAACCCCTAAGGCATCACTCATTCCTATGGCTAACTTTTCTAAGTCTCTAGAGTTAAGTTAAGTGTTCACCTAATTGCTAGAAGTGTCTTAAGACTAGGGAACTCTTAGTGTCTAGAGTAGTCTTATGTCAAAGATGAAGAAGTTAAAAGCTCACTCCAAAAGTAAGGTCAACAAAGGGCGCTTAATAGGTGTGTTATGACTGACAAGACATATCACACGTATTGGTGTTGACCGAGATGATCAACAATATCCAAATGATCACAAGCACTAATAGAAATGATCTAATGCTAAACCTGAGGTGTAGAAAGAATCAAGATATTAGTGTGATGCGACTCTACTTATGTCAAAAAGATAAGAGAGCGAAGGAGGAATCTGTTAGGGATTGATTATGTGAGCCTTCCACTAGGGAAAAAGGCTCATGTTATCCACTGGGGATAAGAGATTGTGAAATCTGCTAGGGGATTTAAAATTTGGAATCCACTGGGGATAAAAGATGTGAACCTTTCACTAGGGGAATAGGTTTGGGTTGGACTGAATTAACTCCACTAGGGAGATTGGAAGATTTACTTCACCAAGGAGAGAGGATTGATTTGATTATTTAATTTGACTCACTGGGAGGTTGGTTGATTTTGTTTGATTTTAAAATTTTGAATTTTAGATGGACCCCGGGCCATTTGATGGACTACAATAGGGGCCAGTTAGCTCGCATTTACAAAATCTAAATGGATAGTCTACCAACCATACAGTAAGACTATCCAACCAAAGGGTTGCCTTTCTTTGTGCTGCGACTATACTAGAAAGAAAGCGTAGATTTACATCTTCCAAAGTGGGGATTAGTTACTGGGATGATCTGTTGACAACACAACAAATCAAACCCAACCTTAGGCTGATTACTAGTGAATGTTGTTGGGGGACTTAAATCAGCTCAAAGATAGTCAAAATTAATTTCATTTTAATTGTGTTTGATGGATCCCATTGGATTGTAATGGACAGACCAGTAGGGCCATGTCACCTTGGCTTACTTAGATTTACCATCCGGGAGTAGCTTCATAGGGAATTATCCAACCAAAGGGTGCCTTTTCAGTGGTCATGGGAAGAAAGCATGAGGACTCACATCTTTCCTAAATAAAAGACCACTGTGGTGACACATTAGCAAGATAACATGTCAATTGACCTTCGCCGATGATCCACTAGAAAGGATGCATAGTAGACTTACATCTTCGTGAAGAAATGATCGCCGAGGCAACGCTTGTGCAAAATAGATTGAACCGACTTAAGGGACACTGAGAGTGGAGGGACTTATCTCACCTCAAGTGTTGTCAGGCAATTCCTATAGGGAGTTTTACTAGCATTGCCCTAAAGATAGGATGCCTGCATAGGAATGGGGCTGCTAGGGGCTTAAATTCCTAATCCACACGCGAATAGATTTGTTTATTTGTTGTTTATTTGTATTAGAACTTGTTGGTTTGTGAGGGATCATACTAAGAAGGAGCTTATATTAGCTTAGACCTATCTCAGATTTACTGGTCAAAGGGAGAATCTGAGCATTCACTAAATAAATTCTCAAACCACAGGGGTGGCTAATAGGAAAGGGGGACTGCCCAATCCAAATAGAGTTTAAATGGGGTCACTAAGGACTTAATCCAAATAGAGTGCCCGCAGGGGAAGGGCCACTAAGGGATTTCAAAACCTCAAAGAAGATAAATTTTATAGTATTCGACAACCAACTCAAAGAGAAAACATGGGGACTCATATCTGCCAAGAGTGGTGTATCCACCTGAGTCACATAAAGAAACATCAACCTAAGGTGCCCATAAATTTACAACAAGCATAGAAGAAAGCATGAAACTCACATGTTCTAACAAAGATAGAGATAGTCTTTCGCTTGAAAAGTGCTATCCGACCTAGGGGGACTACTGAGTGAATGCCACAGGGGGACTTATATCAACTCAAAAGTAGTCCAGACGAAAGGAGTCAATGGGGGACTTATCCTAAATCTCAAATATACTCAACCTAGTCAGTGCATGATGGTTAGTTCAAGAAGAAAGCGTATAGGATTACATCCTCTTAAATAAAGTCAACATGAGGTAGTTTATTGGTGGCACAGTAAGGCCTACCAAACTAATAAGGTGCTCGTCGATTTGTAATAGTCAAGTCAGAAAGAAAGCTCTAGGGTGGCCTAGCTTGTTGTGAGCTTGAATCGTCTTGGCTTTATACAACTCGAGGTTCTGGCATACCCATAAATATTTCTTCTCCAAACTTTGAAGATCTTCTAACCACAACCTAACATTCTGTTTGGTAGTGATTTTACAACCCATTACTATCCTTGGTGATGGGAGCTAAACTTTTAATGGTAGAATGGCTTCGGACCCGTACACTAAAGAGAATGAGGTAGATTGGGTTGGAGTTCTGTATGTGGTGTGATATGCCCATAAGGCTTCAACTAATTGCTCATGCCATTATCACTTATTGTCATCGAGTGTCTTCTTTAATATTTGGATGAGAGTTTTGTTGAATGCTTATGCTAGGCCATTTGCCCTGGGATAGTAGATAGTGGAGTATCTCTAATCTAAACTATGTCTCCTGGTGAAGTTGTTGATTTTGGTGCTTTTGAATGCAGTACCTTAATCAGATATAATTCATTGAGGCATCGTGAACCTATATACAATATGGTTCAAGAACAGTATGACCTCTCTAAGTGGGATTGCCCAATTTGGAAAAGTAAGAAGTAATGAATGATGACCCTTAGAAGAAGGAGGATCGATATAACCTACTATGTTGGTACCCCAACATTCAAATGACCATAAGTAATGTGGTGGGTTTGCAAGACCATATGCAGACATTGGTTTCATACATCCATGACTGTAATCATCGGCCAGTATCCTCTTCTTGCTTTCATCTTCGACCGATTGATGCACTCCATCGAATGTACCCATGATCTTATGTGCTTCGTGTTTGTCTAGACATTGTAACCACATTTGATTGAAAGATCGTCGGTACAAGGTGCCATCCACGAGAGCATAAGAGAGAGCTTTCTGCTTCATCTGATGGGCTCGTGATTTCTCTTGAGGTACTTTTCCTATGTTCAAGTAATCTATGAATGGTTGCTTCCAATAGCTCCTCATCTTTTTTTAGCAACGACAACCTCCCTTTCAAGAGAGAATCTCTAGATGAGTTCAACATCAATAAGGGATAAGACTTGCCTATTTTGGACTCTTATTGGAATGGACTCATCTTCTGGACATGCCAACTCCTTGGTGAGCCAAAGGCTAGATTACTGCTTCCTCGGAACCTTGTAGATGGTGACCTAGATTTAAATAGCTTCATGGTGTACTTATGGTAGTGACGAAGCTTAGGTTTTAGAATCTTATATGATCCAATAGTTTGGTTGATGACCAGCTGAGAATCCCCATAAATGTTGATGCTTTTGACACACATTATAATAGCTAACTTTGGACCAACAATCAAAGCCTTATACTCGGCTTAATTGTTGGTGCATAGATTGGAGAGATAGTATGAGAATCTCATCACATCATGATGGAGTTAAAAGAATGATTCCTACCCCTACTTTTTTGGAAGAGTAGATCGGTTCTTCTCCTTTTTGAAAGGAAGCCCACCATCAAAATACATCTCCCAATGGCAGATGCTAGTGTCCCCTAGGTTCATGATTTGTTCATCGGGGAGGTCATCACTAAGGAGAGAGTCAGCAGGGAGTGGGTGTGCTGCTAAGAAATCTGCTAGTGCCTGTCCATTCACAACACGAAAGGGTACGAATGTGATGTCAAATTGTGACAAAATTATGGACCAATGCGGTAATTATCTGGATAGTGTCGACCGTGTCATGAGATATTACAGTGGATTGATCCTGGAGATCAAGTTCACATTATGAGAAAGCATATAATGTCATAGCTTTTGGGATGCTAAGATGATAGCAATGTGTAGGCTAAGTTTGCGATGAGGTGGGGAGAGCATTCTCCTTCGTCATTTGGGCAAACAATGTGCCAAGGGAGTCATCCAAAGTAGTAGTATAGAGGATAAGTGGCTTGCCCATGATAGGGGCTGCTATAACTGATGGCTTCACCAAATACTACTTGATGTATTCAAAAGTATACTGACACTTATCATTCCACTTGAACTTAGTGTCCTTTTTGACAAATACTGAAAATGTTTTGCATCTCCCTAATAGATTGGAGATAAAGCACCTTAGATACGTCAACCGCGCTTGGAATGATTTGAGTTGAGTTATACTTTTAAGGGGTGTCATTTCTATGATAGCTTTGATCTTTTCTGGGTCTATCTCTATTCCTTGGTGTCAAATAAATAACCCAAAGAACTTCCCCGAAGCTACTCCAAATGCACACTTTAGGGGGTTCATTTTGTAGTTGAATTGTCTTAACCGTTCGAAAACTACTCTCAAGTCAAAGAGATGATCTTCCTTTTCTTTGCTTTTGACTACTAGATAATCAACATAGCATTAAACTTGATGATGAATGAGTTCATTGAAGATTTGAGTCATGGCCCACTAATATGTAACACTGACATTTTTAAGGCCGAAAGGCATGACTTTATAACAATAGATTTCGATCGAAGTTTGAAAAGTAGTGTTTCTTTCATCCTCGGGGCCATCTTGATTTAGTTGTAGTGAGATGACCCATCCATAATGGAGAATACTGCATGAGATGAGGCAATGTCCACTATTAACTCTAGTATAGGAAGTGAAAATTCATCCTTAGGACATGCCTTTTTAAGTCCCTAAATGAGCATATGCAAATTTGGCCATTCTTTTTTAACTAGCACTACACCTTAGGTATATTTTTTTCTTCCTGATGAAACCAAGATCGATTTCTTGACTTGAAATGACCTGTTGTTCAATTTCTAATCGCATGCGTCTAGGAGCTTGCTTGATAGGGTTAGCATTAGGGTTTATTGCTAGTTTATGGACTGCTACATCAAGAGATAATAGCTCCATGCAAAGCAGTCCTTAAACTCAGTTAATAGCCTAACTAAGTCATTGGTTTCTTCTTCATTCAATGAAGCGATGTATGTGGCGTGGATCTTCTTATCCCAGGTTGATTTCTTTGAGCTTGTCGATGGTTGAATTGATTTCTTCCTCAAATTCTAGAGGTGCATCTTTGATTTGAAGATCATCATAATCATCTGATGTTTCTAAACACACATCTTCATAAGAGTTAGTGTGGTTTGAGAAGATCCTATCGACTTTAGATGATTGTTGACAAGTAAGTAGTATTCATCGGACCCTTACCCAATCTAGTCTAATCTTGATAGTGCATCCCTGCCTTTGTTGTCCCACAGCTTCTCAAAATATTCTGACATGTGCTTGGACCATGTGTATGGAATCAAACCTTTCTTTACAAGATTATGAACATAAGGTGAGTACCAATCAAAAGGTAATTCCATTAAATCTTTATATAAATTATCCTCATGTTCTACATCTAGTTCTAGATTTGAGGATGATGATCCCAATAGGAATCTCTTTGGCTTGACATCCAGGGAAGATTTTGGGGCTTCCTTAACTACCAAATCCTCAACTTTTTAAGAAGAAAGTGGGGTTAGAGCTAAGGTTTCGAACCACTACCTAATGGTTTTACATAATCCTGATTTGAATACATTCATGCTTTGCTTGGAGGCCTGGTCTTCATCACTGTCTGGCTTGAGTGTCACCTCCAATGAAACCCACTAAGAGGGGTTGGCTAGTGTGTTAATCACATGAGACTCATCCTCTAAGCTGGATTCCAAGTCTATGTGAATAGCAAGAGTACTCCTGTGAACTTGAACATAACCCCTATTGGCTGGTTGCCAACCATGCGATCTTCCTCCTTTGGAACTGCCTCTATATCTACCCCTCTACTTGGTGGAGGTCGAGTCATCCTACCCATATGTCCGTATGGTGGAATGAACTATGGGTGGAATGTAACATGCGACTCTACTTCTTCCTCGGTCCCTTTCTCCTTCACTTGTACTTTCTTTTTTCCTTTTCCTTTTCTTTTTCTTTTTCTTTTTTTTTTCTTTTGTATTCAAATTTTGGCCACGTTTGTGAGAATAAACATTTTGATTTTGAGGAAGATAGTAGGTTGCATCTTCATATATCTCGACATCTCTAACTGAAAATTGCTTTTCATCTCTTTTGACATAGTATTCGATTCAATCTCTTTGAAACTTGATGCACTGAAGAAGAGAGGATAAAACCATCTTATTCTAGTGTATCTAAGGCCTACCGAGAAAAGCAACAAATGATGTATTCGAATCAATTATATAAAACTTGGCTTCAGTCTTCCAGTCGACTATTTCCAAAGGTAACATTATGGAGCCTAAAGCCCTCTCGCCTTGTTCATTGAATCCTCTCAACATCATTAGATCTCCTTGGAGCTTAGAGATGTCAATCCTCAAATAGGCAAGAGTTTTTAGGCTCATAATGTTCACCAATGCACCTGGATTAATCAACACCCTAGAAAGTATGAATTTACCCATATCCACTGTGATGTAGAGGAGACGGTTGTGCTCCATATCTCCTAGAAGAAGGTCTTTGTTGGTGAATGTGACTCCCTGGGCTTCTCTTGAATAATGTGCCTCCTCTCCAACAATGGTCAGTTGAGCTAAGCATATCTCTGGATCAAGAAGAGCCTTGATTAATGATTCCCTCATCTCTTTGGATAAGACAAGGGCATCACATATGCTTAGCTTAGCTGACAACTTTCTTAGGTGAGTGAGGACATTGTATCAACTCCGGGCTGATCATCCACAAGCATATCTATGGGTGGAGCATCCTATAGAGGGGCTTCTTGATCGCTAGAACCAATGATTATTTTTCTTTATCTTGAGGTGCTGCCCTAGGTGGTAGAACTTTTCCACTATGAAGGTTGACTTCGGTGATCTCTTGTGGCGGGTTAGTGGAAAGTTCTACATGCTCGTCAGACATACCTACAACTTCTCCTATAGGACCCTTGGAATGAGATGATTCCAAGTCTATCTCAAGAGGTGAACCCATATTATTCAGAGAAGGAAAGTCCATCTATGAATCTAAGAGGATGATCAGAGTTATTATAATTATTAAGACTTGAAGAGTTTTCTAAAAGAGTAGAATCAGATAACCCATCAAAGTGACATGTAATTCAAAAAGCTTTATTCCTCATTTCTTAGATTTAAAGGAGGTACATAGTAGAAATCTAAAAAGTAAGTGGGTGAGGGATTTGATGCCCTCATACGATACAAGATGTCTACTAGAAGAAGAACTAGTTGAAGTAGGAATGTTGAGGTAGTAGTACAGCAATGGAATGGAGGTGGACTCGTCGTGGTTGCAGCAGCTATCGGGCAAGTAGCTATGCTACTGTCTTTGAGCTCCCCCTTTTCCCCAAGTTGTCTTTGGCAACTTGTGAACCTTCCTTGATGTTGGAGGTTGCTCCTTGCACTTGTAAGGAAAGTTTCTTGATTTTAGAAATAATATTTTTAGAGGTTCTGGATAAAGATATATCCCAACCTTCTTATATTTTGAGAGGGTCACATGTATCCCAAAGGATTACCCTAACAAAACTGGATGATTATTTTACCAGATATTCCTTAAGGATAACTATAGCGCAACTTGTAGCTATGCTCAAGGTAGTCCTTAAATGTAAAGCAATCCTCCAAAATATGACCAAACATGTGGTGGTAGGGGCAAAAGTTAAGATCATTACTCATGCCCTCTTCCTCCAGCTTTCTAGGCTCGGGTAGCTGAAAGTCAAGTTTCTTTAAGAGGTTCTTAAAGATTTTCCTGACTATCTCCCTCTTAAATGAATAAGTTTTGTTTAATTTATCCAAAAGGGTAGGTGAATGATAGCTACTTGGGGGTGGGTATGTATACCGCTGTTGAGAGTATGGCTGAGGAGGAGATGATGAAGGCCATGGAGGCTGCTGTGGTCAATAAGATGGTGAAGGTAGTGGTAAAGAAAGTGGAAGCAAAGACTATTAAGCTTGAGGTCTCTCATCTTGATCTTTACGGCTTTGCTTCCTTGGCTTCTTTTCATAGGCTTTCTATGGCTTTGGATTTAATGACTGATCTTGAAAAGGCAATTGTTTGGCCTCTACTTATAGACTGGCTGCCTTGTTGATTAGCTGTTTAAATGTCTTAATGGTGAAACCTTTAAGCATGAAGGCGACTGGACCATGAATATTCTTTAATAGAATTTCAATAGCATGTTGTTCAGACAACTACGGTTCGCATTTCATGCTAAAGTTGTGCCATCTAAGAATATAATCAATGAGAGACTCACCGGGGTGTTGTTGAGCTACAATAAGATCGCCCATAGTTATCCTTTGCTGAGCTCTAGCAAACCTCTTAACAAAGAGTTGCTCCAACTCAGCAATAGTCTTCACGAAATCATTGGGGAGTTTAGCGTACCATACAAAAGCTATGCCCACTAACCGGCAAAGATACGAACAATAGGGCATCGCCATCAAAGATTGCAATAGGGCCCCAAGTGTGCTATATTGGTGAGGTTCCGCTATTATCAAAATCTTGAAATAAGGAGGCACAAAACCCTTAGGATATTGGATAACATCAAATTCCTCTGGGTAGGGTCTACCCTTTGGAACTGATGAACCACCTCAGGCTTGCACCATCACTTCTTTCACTTATTGTTCTACTATAAGTTTGATATTTTTTCTTGAATGGAGGTATTGTCCACTACCTTCCTATACAAGTTAGTACTGCCCTGCTCTACCGGAGGTGAACTCTTGGGTTGATCTAGGACATGCAATAACTCAGTGACCAGTCTCTACAATGGTAGGATGTACTACTAGAGCTTGATTCTGAAGTGCTAGAACTGCCTCTAGCAAATCTTCAAGTCTCTTTCCCATCTTATCAATCTGCTTATCTTTTTATTAGAGTTGTTGAAGGAGGTATTGGGTCGAATAGGCTGTATCCGTAACACCTTCCAAACTCTGGTGATCTCAAAGGAGAGAACCTCTAGTATCAACCATATGTACCTCTGCTGAGTCTTCCAACAAAACATATTCATTGGGGTCAAAGCTAACCTTCTCCTCTTCAAGTTTAGGCCAATCATACCCTAGGATATCTTTCTTTTAGTAAAACACTATGTTAAGATATCATCCAAGGAGCGGTCTAACTGCACAAATGCTCATGGTTGACTGGTGGTGAGATCATGCTCATGAATGGAGATACATTTGACCTCCCTTGCTATTATCCCCTGGGGATCTATCGACATATAGAATCCCGCTTTCTCTTACGCTACTATATCCATGATCTGTTGGAGTGATGTTGGTGATGGCACAACTATGATGCTGCGAGGTCGCCACTCCCTCTTCACCACAACTAAAGTAGGAGGTTGAGTAGGAGAGCTCACCCTCACCTCAGTCGATGGTGAGATGAAGTAGGATCCTTGGCTGTAGTCAGATCACTAGCGGGGCTTTCTTCTCCCATGATGCTGCTCTCATGGTTTTGGGTGGAAATGTAGAAGATGGAACCTGAATCGGCGATAACAGACATGGAGTGGAGTGGTGTGGTGGAGATAACATGGACTGCCTCTATACGAGAGCTCTCCTCCTATGATGGGTGGTACTATTCAATAGAATACTATCAGTGTAACCAACGTGGGTAGCATTGATAAGGGAAATCTACGTGGGATGAAGGCTGCTGACTACCTAACATACCTTCACATCTCTCTGCTAGTGACATGAACTGATACTCGGGATTCTCTGGCCCTCTCCTTATGGATCTGCTCTCTTACACTGCGAGGGATAATTGATCATAAATTGAACTGGGCACTGGACTCTAACCATTCATAGGCCCTGCCAACATGGCGTAAAACTATCATAAGGCCAGCATATGACCTCCTATCTCTGACTGGTGTCTCATAATGAATTGGAGGTTGGGGGTGATACTACAATCCTCCTGACATCTTCCTCTCCTTCAGAACTAGAAAGGAGGTGAACTTATTCTGAGTGAGCAGAGGAGAAGCTACCATGAGTGACCCCTCTTCGATGTGAGATACTGCATCCATCTCCTTGGCAACGTGCACATGGTGCTTTATCTTGCAGCTTCTATTGAGGCGCTGGGTTTGGCTCGATGGAGCAATATGGGAGCACATCAAAGGTAGGGAAGACTATCCAAGCTGGTAGCCTTCTCCCTTAGAGTGAGTGAGCACCAGCCACACGCGATGGGGTCAACTGACCGCATGGGAATCAAGTCGGTTGCATGAACCTCTACCACCTTCCTCTTCAGTAAGAGAAATTCAAAATCTGAGGGCATCTCAATTTGGATGACTGGCTTCTACCCAGACACAACATTCCTCTTGACAGTGGTGAGGGTTGCCCCCTCACAAGTAATCCTGGCTATCTCGAATCCTCGACCAAAATGTATCAAGTGAGCAATATCTGTTTGGGGGAGGTTGACTCATCAAGGCCAAATCCATCCCAAAGGGGAAGGTGAACACATATTTCTAGGAATCCATTTGCTCTGTATTGAATTGAAAGAAGTTGACTGAAACTGAACTGGAACTCAATTGTTAAACAAACTCAAATCAAATTTTCTACCTTAGTATTTTGTTGATTTTTTAAATTTGGTTTAGAGTTTCAACCCACACTCAACAATTTAAATATGTTAAGTGGAGCTAATTGAGTTTAGGAGAGAGATTTTGAATGAATTGGAGAAGAGATTTTGATTTCATTTGAGGTTAGAATCCACTTTCAACAAATTTGTGTATGTTGAAAATGGGTTCAAATATTTTGAAGAGACTTTTGATGCTTCCATTGGTTCATATTTGAATTTGATTTTATGTTTGGGGACCCTTTATTTAACAAATTTGAGTATGTTAAATAAAGGATCAATTGATTTTGTTTGGGATTACTCATTTAGCAAATTTGGGTATGCTAGATGAGATGTTTGAAAATAATTTTCTTCTTTTTCTTGTTTGCCCATGATGTATATCGTATGAATTTAGAAATGGAATCTTTACTTAACAAATTTGTGTATGCTAAATAAAACCCAAATGTGTTTGATTTTTTTATGTTCTGATTTTGAAAATGAAATTTTAATTTAGCAAATTTGGGTATGCTAAATAAAGTCCAAATGTGTTTGATTTTTGTGTTTTACTTTTGATAATGGGATCTTTACTTAGCAAATTTGTGTATGCTAAATAAAGTCCAAATATGTTTGATTTTTGTGTTTTGATTTTGACAATGAGATCTTTACTTAGCAAATTTATGTATGCTAAATAAAAAAATCCAAATTTATTTTGAAAAAAAGGGTTTCTATTTAACAAATATGGTGCATTAAATAGATCCAATCTATTGTCAATTTTTTTTTTGAAAAATGAAACTCTCATTTGACAAATTTGGGTATGTCAAATGGAATTCCAATGTATTTTGATTTTCATGATTTTTGCAAAGGAGATTTCCATTTAAATTTTGGGTATGTAAAAATGGAAGTCAATCATGTTTCATTTTTTTAAAGATGAAATTTTTGTGTGTGATTATTATTTTTTGAAAAGAAGAAAATTCTGACTTAACACATATGTAATGTAAGTGGAGTTTCAAATGGTGTGATTTTATTTGGAAATGAAACCTCCATTCAACAAATTTGGATATATTGAATGAAGAGGCCTATTTTCAAATTTGTACTTTTTTGATAAAAAAAGGAAAGAAACTGCAACTCTAATATATATGGAATATATTGGGTTGAGTTTCAATCTTATGATATGATTTTATTTGGAAATGAAATTTTCATTCAATAAATTTGGGTATGTTGAATGAGGATTTTTTTTTAAACATATGTTTTTTTTAAAAGGAAATAAACTCCAACTCCAACATATGTGAGATATATTTAGTGGAGTTTCAATTTTATGAAGTGATTTCATCTAGAAATGAAACCTTCATTCAATAAACTTGGGTATGTTGAATGAAGATGTTCATTTTTTAAATATGTGCTCTTTTTGAAAGATGATTTTGATTTTTGATTTTGAAAAGAACTTACATGTAACAATATTGAAGATTATTATATGGGGTTGAGTTATATATATTTTGTGAAAATTTTTGTGCAAGTATTTTATTACGTGAATTTTGGGAAAGTGCTTTTGAAAAGTGAGATTTTTATAAAGGATTTATTTTTCTTATTTGTAGAATGATCATTTCCTTACCATAGAGATGGTAAGGAGGTTCAACAAAGTTTTTAGTCATCTCTTTTGGTTGAATTTTATTTTCACTTATTGGGGGACCTAATAGGGGTTTTAAGACCAACATGGAGTGAGGTCCTAAAACCTAAAGGATGTTGGCTAGCTTAGCTTAAGAATGAAATGAGCTAAGTACCAACATAAAAGAAGGATAGTCTCAAATTCATTTGAAATACAAATCCACTATCGATACCTGGAGACAATGATCATTTATCAAAGATGGAGAGAGGAACACTCCCCAACAGAGTCGCCAGAAAAATCAGTGGTGTTTATTTTTATTAATGATGTTTTTGGGACACCACATAGATTCATAGATTTACTCATTAGGGTGATACATGACATTGAGAAATGATGTACTATCTCGAGAGATAGAAGTCACCATATTACAATGGTCCTAATCACCTAATGAGGGTCTTAAGGACAATGGGTCTTCGAATGTACCAGAGATCTTTCCCCAACTTTACTTGGAAAAGTAAAGTTATTATTTTAAGTCATTAAGTTCTATGGGCAAGCCCTAAATTACATCCTAAGGAATGAGATTCCTTGGAATACTCTCAATTAAGGTAAATGATCATTTTCTCCAAAGATTTCAAAGGAAGGACTATCAATCAATTGGTTATTTATTGAAAATCAAGTGGGATTGAGCAAAAGGAGGGAGTTATTATCAAAACCAAAAGAAGATGAGTAAGGGATACTTATGATACTATGAAGCCTAGTGAGCATCCCAAACTATCTTATGGTTGGGCTTTATATTTTTGAAATTGAAGAGAATTATATATTTGAGTTGAATTTTTATTAGAAATCTAGGGCTTACAATTCCACAACACAAGATTATAGAAATGCCTAAGAGGTGAGGATTCATGCTTGTAGCTAGCAAAGGGAAACAACAATCTCAGATCCTAAATCTAGGGAGCTTAGTAAGGGCCAAAGTATGACCTAAATCTATGATGAAAAATGGATATATGGTTTACCTCCACAAGAGAGAGTAAACCACCCGACAATTAGGTTTACAATCGCCTGGGGGTGGCCGCCAACTAACTCCTACAATTTTAAATACATGTAGGCAAGTCTTATGCTTTGTAAGATGGCTAAGCTATGGTTTATTTAAAAAGGAGACTAAATCCTTAAACTCACTCCCTAAGAGACTAGATCATGAAGGGCATGAACTCATGACTTAATCTAATGCAAATTTTGTCAAGTTTTATTTTAATTTTTGGACATTTTTATTTGACACAGGCTATGATATTTTATATGCCTAATGTATGAGAAATTGGTTATCGACCAAAATCAAAAAGAAGGAGGTGTGTTTCCACCATGGCTCTTAAAGGTCAAGCCATTTTCTTCGACAAAGGTGGAAGTCCTCCATTAGCAAGAGTGAAACAATATGATTTATGCATGATATGATACATACAACATCTAGCTAAGGGGTTGCTAAATATTTTATTATCTTGATTTATGTTTTAGGCTTTAAGTGAGGTTATGAATTATTTAATTTAATTTTGAATTAATTAGTTGGATATAAAATTTATTTTTTCCTTAGGAGCCTAATTGCATCCAGGCCATTCAATAACCATCAAACAATTAAGAAACTAAGAAAATCATGCCATCCTAATTACGCAATCATAAATATAACATCAACCAATTTATAAAATTAGCATAAAAGAATAAGAGCTCGATGTGGTCGGGTACCACCGTACAACCAGAAAAGAAATGTGGGTAGCGAAGCTCTACCCTTATACAATACAGATTACAAATGAATAATTACAATTAGAAGGAATTCATGTTATAGGGAGTCTTCATTCTTCATTCTTTATTTTTCATTTTGATTTGCTTCTATTCTTTCTTTCTTTTGGCTTGATTGGAATATGGTTGCTCCAAAGGCATCACATGGTACATAAGATTTGGTCTTATGACCAATGTTCATCTAATCCCCCATAACATTAATTCCAAATCTTAATTACAAAATTTACATCAAAATGAGAAAGGTAAATCTAACTAAACTAGCAAGACAAAGGTTAGTTAAACATACCACACAACCCAAATAGTTATATGAATAAGTTGGACTTATCACCCCACATATGGGTAACCAAGTCCACCTGTTCTAGTTTGGATTATGCTTAGGGGGTATAAGCATCCTGCACAACAAAGGTATTTATATATAATTTTTTTATTACAACGCCCCTTAAGCATAGTCTCCAGTAGAAGACATGATTAGGCTAAGATCACCTTATCATCAGTCTACGCACATACACCCTAACATCGAGTCAAAAATATTTCATCACAAAATAAAGTCAGGCATCAGACCATGCACCACCCTAACATAGAGCTAGAAGTGGTGACTTAGCCTAATGTGTGTGCCATTTAAGGCTTGTGTGGCATGTCTTAGCTAGAATTTAAGGTTGGAATTTTTTAAGTGTGAAAGATTCAATTTAGATGATGGTTTTAGTTTAAGTGATTTAGTTGATTTGTCAATTTTAGTTGGTGATTTGATTTGGTTTGAATGAACCTACACTTAGTGACTAAATATTGTAAAGAGAAGAAAGAGAGGAAGAACTCCCTTTCATCCCCACCTTAAGTAATTTCTAAGATAAATTCAATAATAAATTTTCTTTGGTGAATGTTTTATTATGTATTTTTATTAATCCTAAGTTTAGATTTACTCTAAATAGCCCTATTCAATAAGAAAGGCCTCTTAGGATTAGTTAGGGTGTATTACTATCACATAACACACACCCATTCATCTCTTTTCACCATGTATACCATGCATATGAATAATCCTAAGCATAGCTATACATGCAATGCAAATCTTAACACACCTTGATGATGAATGCAAAGAGATATGGTTTGAAAAATTGGATATTCCATTAATGCATATTTTTGTTATATAGAAAAGAGGAATCCTTTTATCCATTAGCTAAATGTACATCCACATGTATAAAAATTATAAGTGAGTACGACGCCATTATTTTCTACCCCAAGGGCGTAAGGTACAATACCTACTTGGGGCTACTTAAAGCCTTGCAGCTCCGGGATGTCCAGACTGATATACCACTTTTATTAGATACATGTAGATGTACAAAAGGAACTGAATGGATGAAGATTCATGGAAAAGATTATGTTTGGTTTGGTTGTAAGATTTACATGTGTTATATGAAGGTTCTTCCTAAGTCTTAATATAGATATACATAGGAATAGATTTAGGCAAGTGTTATATTCTTTTCAAATGAATTATATACTTGCAAATCCATGTAGATCCATATTAAGAGAAGGAAAGAGAACTTCATAATACACATCTTATGCTATCATCACATGCAAGCTTATAAATAATCATAACTGGCATCACTTCATTCAAAATCTTTGATTTATAAGTTTTGAAAAATAATTTTTGGTTTAATAATAATAGCCACTCATATTCTTAATTTTAGCCAATACAAGCAATTTGACATAAAATAAAATATTTTATTTAATTAATTTTTAAAAGAAATGAATGCATGATTTCATATGACAAATAATATTTAGCATGATTGGAAAGAAATAAAGGAATTGAAGCGCATGACTTCATTCACCCTAATTAATTCCTAAGGACAATCCTATAAAATAAGATCATTTAAAATGAATCAAAATTCTTTAAGAAGATTTTTTTTTTTGAATTTGATTTGACTTAGAAAACGTGAGAAAGGTTTGCTAATCCTAACCCACATGTGTGAATTGGTTTGGTTTAATTTAGAACAATTAGGTTGATTTTATATTTTGATAAGGTTAAGGTATGAATTATATCCATTAATTATCCCTTACCTATACCACTTTAACATAATTATCCAAGTAATTATGAACCATCATATGATATGAAATCACATGAAAATTAAATCAGCAATGCACCTAAGAAATGAAGGGGACTAATGCAATTGACTCATAATTATTGGTTGATTAAGCTAAAAGGTTTAATTAGGTACTTTTATAACCCTTGTTGACCTCACTTTTAGAGTGAGCTTTCAACTTCTCCAGCTTAGACATAGGACTCCTCTAAACACTAAGAGTTCCTTAGTCTTAAGACACTTCTAGTGATTAGGTGAATACTTAACCTAACCGTAAAGACTTAGAAGAGTTACCCATAGGAATAGGTTATACATTAGGGGTATTAGGAGGATTTTCCTACCCTATAGCTTGAACCCAATCCTTGCTTCCTTCTTTCAAGTCAAACGTCAAACTCAAATCAAATCTTAAATCAATTTTAACTCAATTGATTTTCTCAAATCATAAATCAAATCCAAATCAAATCTTAAATAAATTCCAAAATCCAAACCATGAATCAATTCCAAATAGTTGAAACCCATGATCAATTCCAAATCCAAAATCTTTCCTAAGCCCTTTGATTTCATCTTATGGACTTAGCTCAAATCAAATCCAAATCACTCCAAATTCAAAATAATTTCTCATAACCCATTTATATTCTCATTTATATTCACAAATATAAATTCAAATAACCAAAAATAAATTCAAAACTTAAATCCAAATCCAACTTAAATTCACCTTATACTCTTTCAAGCCAAATCCTTGAACTTAACCAAACCAAATTTAAATCACTCCAAATTCAAAAGATTTTCTCTTAACCCATTTATATTCTCATTTAAATTCAGAAATATAAATAAAGTATAAATTCAAATAACCAAAAATAAACTTAAAACTCAAGTCCAAATCCAACTTAAATTCAACTTATACTCTTTCAAGCCAAATCCTTGAACTTAGCTCAAATCAAATCCCAATCACTCCAAATTCAAAAGATTTTCTCATAACCCATTTATATTATCATTTATATTCACAAATATAAATGAAGTATAAATTCAAATAACCAAAACTAAACTCAAAACATAAGTCCAAATCCAACTTAAACCCAACCTATACTCTTTCAAGTCAAATTCTTGAACTTAGCCAAATCATTCTCAAATCAACCCAAACTTTTAGATTTTCTCTTCAAACAATCATTCCTTCAATCACATGCCAAAATATAAACATAAAATTCAATCATCAAACCAAAATCAAACTAACGCAAAACAAACCCTTGTTCACCCATTTGACTTGAAAATGTCAAATGAATCAAAACCCATTTGATTCCAAATCACTTGCAATTGGATTTATATTTCTATCATAAGTCCATATGTGAGTTCAAACAAACTTTAATCAAGCCTTGATCAAGCCAATTGACCCACTTAGGCTCACTTGACCCAAAGTGATCTAAAACCACCTTTTTGAGCCAAATTCTAATCTAACCCAAATTGGATTGAACCAAGCCCATCTAAGCCTCACATTGTGAGCAAAAATCATCCTAGGATGATCAATCACTCAAATTGGGTCAAACCAAGTCAAACTTAGCCTTTGACCAAGTCAACACTTAGCCCAAATGGAATCCAAACTAGCCAAAATCTACCATAAGCCAAAGTGATTGAAACCATTGATCTAAAACAATTCATAATCAATGACTAAACTTGACCAAGTCATCAATTGAGCCAAACCAAGCCTAATTGGCCACTTAATCTAATTAAGCCTAAACCAACCCATGACCTAACCTAATTGGGTCAAATGGGCTAAATTAGTCAGCTTGACCCATTTGATCTAAATTAACCAAAACCAAATATAAATCAAATTGAACCAAACCAATAATACCCATAAGCTCCAAATGATCACTTGAACTTGACCTAACCCATGGTTTGACCCAATTTGACCAATTGGTCAACCTAACCCAAATTGACCAAACTTGACCTAAATAGGTCAAATTGAACCAATTTAAACCAAATGAACTCCAATTCACTTGAAATTTGGCCCAATCCATTTTTGAATCATTTCAAATCTGCCCAAATCAAAATCAAGGTCAAATGACCATTTTACCCCTAGGTCAAAGGGTATCCTATGGCCAAATTCACTTGGAATTTGGCGAATTCGTTCTCATGGCTACTTGGCATCTTCCTAGTGGTCCACATGGACATTAAGGGAGTGGTGAAGATGATCCAATGGGTTTGGGTCAGACATGATCCAACCCAAGGCTAAACTGACTCCTCCAGTGAAAATTGAGCAGTTGGATCACCCCATACACTTACCTAGCATATGGCCACTCCCTCTCCTTCCCTCCACTACCTTAAATGAATCACATGGAGTGTCCAACATCCCAAACTGATCAATCAATCCAAGCAATTGAGCTAAAATGGAAAAGCTTATCTTGACAATTCGATCCAAGGAAGGGGAGATATACTCCCCCTCATTCCCACTCAAACCACACACACTGAATTTGATTCAGCTCTAGAAATCAAAAGCAAGCTTCTCCAAGCCTTAGCAAGCATTCGAAAGCTCCCCCCATTTTATCCTTCTTAGTTTTCTTCAAAGCTGAAATAGGTGATATCCAAATCAAGTCCAACTCATCCAATTCTCCACTAAACCCAAATTAAACTTGCAAGCACCATCAAAACACCTCGTCGAGCTCAACCAAGGTGTTTCTCAAGTCTCCAAGCCACGGGAAGCCTCACTTCCATTGAAGCTGATTTCCATTGAAGGGGAGCTTGATCAACTGAGCCATCCACTTCAAATTAAAGTTTGATACCTTCAACAGGGCTTCATCTCCACTAAATGAAGCTACCTCTTCCGTTGGAAGCACCGATGATAGCCTCCAATGAGGTATTGCTCAAAACCGTAGATAAATAAATTTTTTCTTGGTCCTTTGTGAAGGGAATTGTAATCCCATTATATCTTAGCCGTTGGATCTCATGCTTGTGCTCCTCTAAAGGTGTGGGGTGAGTTTGAACTCCATCAGAGCTCGAGTGAGCTCAGATCGAGCGACGATCGATGCACATCATCTGTCTCTCATCGCTCAGGAGGAGATATATCACACACCATCTATTCCTCATGATTGGAATGGATAATTGTGGTTAGATCACGTGTTATCCACTTTTAATTTAAGCCTAAATCATGGGATTAATCATGGTCGTTCAATCTTAGATCAAACGGCCCATGGAGAAAGCTGTCCACCGCTAGTTGACACGATAGTGGATGTGACAACTTAAATATCCGATCCCATCAGCGGAAAAGCACGCGTGAAGTTTGCAGGATTAAGGGGTTAATTAAGCTTAATTAATTCATTTTTAATGCTAAAACTTTCAAAATTCATAACTAATTATAAAAAATCCAAAAATTACAAACTCAAGTTCATTTTAAAGATAATTCAAAGGATAATAATACAAAATTAAGTTTAATTAATTTTTTAAAAGTAACCTTCACTCAATTTGGATTTTATTGGAAATGTAATGTGGTGAAAAATTTCTATATGGGGAGTCTCCTTCAAATCTGTTGGGGAGAAATGAAGAGATGACAAGCATATAAAAATTTGTCTTTTTAGGATGCCACGCAGATCTGCAGATATACTTATTCATGTGATCGAGTATATCATCAAGAAAATATAAAATGCTGAGATAGAAGTCACTACCCTTTAAGAGACCAAATCACCTCATAAGGACTAAGGATGCATATATACGAGAGTCTTCTCCTTTTACATGAAAAGTAAAGCAATGTTTATTTTAAATTGATTAAGTTCAGGCAAGCCCTATAAGTTAATTACAGGGGATGGGATCTCTTAGGAAAACTCATTAAGATAAATGATTGTGTTTGAATATTTCAATAGAAAGGACTATCAATCAATTTTTTTTTGCAAGATAAAATGGGATTGATCAAGGGAGTTATTATAAGCCAAAATGGAAGATAAGTAAGAGATGCACTAGGAAACCTAGCATCTCTTTTATCTATAGTTAGGCTTCATATTTTAGAAATTGATTTAGTTTATTTGAGTTGCATTTTTCATTAGAATTTTAGGACTTAAGATTCCTTAACACAAGATTAAGGAAATTCCTAAGTGGCGAGGAATTATGCTTATGGCTCACAAAGAGGAGAAGCAACCTCAGAACCTAAATCACTTTATAAAGCTAATCACAAAAAGAATAAATGGACTTTTGTAGTTGGGCACCACACAAACTCAAAAATATCAAATATGGGTAGCCGAGCTCTACCCTTATACAACCTGGATTACAAATGAATTAAATTATAATTGAGAAAGGAATTCATTATTTTGGGGGTCTTCAAGCTTTATTCTTCTTTCTTCTTTCTTCTTTCTTTCTTCTTCTTTTCTTTGGCCTTCTTTGGATTTGGAAGGTGGATTGGCCACATGGTGCATAAGATAGGATCTTATGACCAATGCTCATCCTAATCCCCATAACAATTATTCCAAAATCCTAATTATACAAATTTTTACATGAAAAGAAAAGTTGAAATCTAACTAACACTTGCAAAATAAAGGTTAGCAAAAACACACCACACAAGTCCCAAGCTTGTATATTGGACTTATCACCCCACACATGGATGACTAAGACTAGCTAGCCTATGGATTATGCTTAGGGGTATAAAGCACCTGCAAGCAAATGCATTTATATTTTTATTTATGATAGCGCCCCTTAAGCACAATCCCCTACAGAAAGAATAGTTAGACTAAGAACGTCTTACCATTCATTCTACGAGCATACACCGTAACATCCAGTTTAAAATATATATCATAAAATAAAATAAACATCAAACCATGCACTGACATAATCTAAAGTTAGAAGTGGTGACTTAGGCTAATGTGTGTGCTTTGAAGGTTTGTGTGGTATGCTTAGCTATGGCTTTAGGTTCAAATTTTCTAAGTATGAAGAACATGTTCAACTTAGAGGAGGGTTTCATTTGAGTTGTTTAAGTGTTTTGGGTTGATTTTATTTTATGTTTTGATTTGGTTTAACTTGATCCTGCAATTAATTACTAGATTATGAAGAGAGGGAAAGAGAAGAGAACTTCTCTTTCCTTCCCTAACCTAAGTAATTTCTAAAGTAGATTCACATTTTAGTTTCATTTAGGTGAATATTTTGATTAAATATTCTAATCAATCCTAAGTTTAGATAAACTTTAAACAAACCTATTCAAAAAGAAAGACATTTTAAGATTAAATAAAATGAATCAAATTTCACATAACACACATTACTTTATTTTTTTCCCAACATATATAAATGGATCCTAAGCATATCTATACATGCAAATGAGAATATTTAACACACTTTGTGATGCATGCTAAGTAACCAATTTAAGAAAATTTAGAAGTTGAATATGCATGATTTTTCTTAAGTAAAAAGGTTTTCTTATCCAAATTTTTACATACATACATGAAAGTAAGAAAGGAATAAGTGAGTATAGTGCCATTGTTAACCAAAGGTGTAAGGTACAAGACCTACTTATGGCTACTTAAAGCCTCATAAACTCAGGGTTGTCCAGACTAATATACCACTTTCTTTAAATACAAACATTATATAAAAAAATGAAATAAAAAAGGAAAAAAGAAAAAGTTGTTTAATGAATTCATTTTTGTTTATGCAATTTATGCATGCAAGTATATGCAACCCTTCTTAGGTGATAGAATAGAGATGAATAGTGTATAGAGTTAAGTAAGTGTTGGGTTCTTTTCAAATGAACCCTACATCTTACCAACTCCTATTCAAAATTATGCTAACATAAGAAAGAAAGAAAACCTATACTAATGACTTTATAATTTATCACATGCAAGCTTATAATTAAAGTATAAGTAGCACACTTTCAGATTTGGCATTTGATTTATGTATTTTAAAAATAATTTGGATTTAGTGGTGATAATAGCCAATCATATTTCTACTTTAGCCAACACATACAAATTTGACATAAAGTAAAAAAAATTCATTTTAAAATTTGAATTTCAGAACTATGACTACATGAAATCACATGGCATACAACTTAACATGTTGGGGAAAGATCCAAAGCAATGAAAGCATGTAAAAAAACTCACTTTACTTAAATCCTAAAGACATTCTTATGGAATAAGAAAGTTTAAAATAAATCAATGTGAATTTCAAAGTGATTTTTGTTTAGTTTGAAGTTTGATTTAATTTTGAAAAGATGAAATGAGTTTGCTTGTCCTAACCCATTCTCACATGTGTTTGATATTTTTGTTTAATTTTAAGGTAATTAAATCTATTTTTATGTGTTAATTAGGTTAAGGTATGAATTAAGTAACTTAATTAACCCTTACCAACACCACCTTAGAAGAATTAACTAAATAATTATGAGCCAATGAGATGACATAAAACCCATAAGGAGTTTAAAATTGCAAAAAGGCTTAATACAATTTGGTTCACAATTAAAAGTTAATTAAGCTAAGGGGTTTAGCATAAGTAATTTCAAAACACCATTTCACACATGTGAATTGAGTTTTGATTTCCTTAATTGAACTTAGGCTATTAAACATTTAAGCATATATCCAAGGTAGATTAATTAAGTTTTGGAACTTTTTAGAATTTTTAGAAATTGATTAAGGGATAATTAATGAATTAACCCTTAATTAAGAGGACATTAAGGAGAGAATAGGGAGTGTAGGGAATAGCTTAGGGGAAAAGCCCCAAAAATTTTCCATAAACCTCCCACTTACTAGATCTAACCTTAATAAACCCTAATCATAGGTTAAAATAATTAATCATACCTTAATTATGCTTAATTATATAAGAAGGGTAATTAAGAAAACCATATGCAATTACTCTAATCAAGCCTTCAATAAATCCCAAAAAAATTAGGGGAAGCATAGGTCATCCCCTAACACTTACCCAAGAAATTTGGGATTAATCAGAAACATAATCAAAAGAGTAATTAGTAAACTACACTTTCTAATAAAACCCAAATTCAGAGACAATCATAATTCAAAACTCATCAAAATTAATTTTAAAGTTCTAGGTTTAATTATTTATACATAAGATTTTATTTCATATTTTTTTGAATTTTCTAGTAGGAGTTATAAATTTCTAAAGTTCTTAATTAACTAATTGCTCACTTTAATGCAAGCGTGGTCGCCGCTTTACACGCATAGTGCCGTGAGGGGGTCACTTAACTTGTCACATCCCAAACGATGGTGGTAGTGTACGTGCTTTAATCCTCTTCCATCCAATCAAAGATCGGATGGCTAAAGATCCCCCTACATTTTAAAATGGATAAACTAATTTCTAAATGTGCTGAATTATCTCAGCCGTCCATCTAAAATGTGCGATGGATATGAGATCAAGTTCTTCTTCTTCCCATGATCAGAGATCGTCCATGATCAAGGGAAGATCCAAGCTCGATCTAGCATGGAATCAAATCAACCCACACCATCTAAAGATAGAGCCAAATCCAATGATAAAAAAAATTGATGGGGTGAAAATTTATTTCACAAAGCTCCACACCACATTGAGTTTAAAAAATCCCAAACCTCACATGGAGGTGATCACCGATTCCCTTGGAGAAGCTTCGTCTGAAGACGAAGCCTTGAAAGTATGAACACTTGAGGTTGAGTAGATCAATGTATGGACTAACTCCTCCTTGCTTGAGCTTCGACTTTGATCCAATTGGACTCTTCCTTATTGTGGGAACTCCAATAGAAGCTTAGGAACACTCGACTTAGCTCCTAAATGAAGTGTGCAAGAGCAATTGGAGGGAAATGAAGTGTGGAAGAAGTTGAGAATTCACTATACCTCCCCTATTTTTCACAGTTCAAAAGCCAAGAAAAGGAAAATGGGAAGAGCTTTAGGAGGCTTAGGATGAATCTCTAATGGCTCCTTTGGCTTCATATCCTTCAATCGAACTTGAGTGAATGAAAACAGAAGTAAATTAGGGGGAGTATATCTCCCCCTTGAAGGATCGGATGACCGGTAATGGACATGCTATTTTGATCCAATTGATCATAGGATGAGGGCTGTTTGATCAGTTGGGAGTGTGCACATGGTCAGTTTGAGCCAAAGAGTGGATTGCTAACCTCCCATGTGCTTGAATTTGAGCTTGAGAGAGAGTTTGAAATTTTAATTTTGAGCTAGGAGGTCGGGTTTGGTTTAGGGACCAAATGGGCTGACCCAAACCTATTGGGTTGGGTGCACCACTCATCACTAAGTCCCCTTGAGCTTTTAAGAAAGCCTCAAGTGAATGTGAAGAGGGTATGACCAAATTACCCATGGATCAAGCCAAAATTTGTTCTTTGGCCTACGGGTAGGATGGTCATTTTGCTATTTTTTCTACTTTGGACATGTTGGGTATGTGGAGAAACTAGGTTTGGCCAAGTTTCATGAGGTTTGGAATTCATTTGATAGGGTTTGGCTCATGTTGACCCATTTAGGTCAAAATGGGTCAACTTGGGTCAAGTTGACCAATAGGTCAAATTGGGTCAAACCAAGGGTTGGGTCTAGTTCATATGACCATTTGAAATGTTTTGATGTCTTTGATTTGATATAGTTTTAAAAATGGCTCATATGACTTCATTTAGGTCAAATGGGTCAAGTTGACCTATTTGACCCATTTGACCTATTTGAGGTAGGTCAAGGGTAGGTTTGGGTTTGGTTAGTCATATGAAGTAGATTTATATCTTTATTACAATCAATTTTGGTTAAGTTCAAATTTGGCTCAATATGACCCCTTTAGGTCATGTTGGGTCTAAGGTCAATTGGGCTAGGTTGGGTCTAGTTGGCCAATTGTGACTTTGGTCAAGTTCCACAAGTGATTTGGAATGGACTTGACCCATTGGTTTCAATCAATTTGGCTTAGATCAAGTTTTGACACATTTTGACCCTTTAGGTCAAAATGGGTCAACTTGGGTCAAGTTGACCAATTGGGCTAGGTTAGGCTCAAATGTTGGCTTGGTCAAGTTCAAACATAAGTCATGAGTGAACTTAGATCAATGGTTTCAATCAATTTGGCCTATGGTGGAATTTGGCTATGTTAGGTTTCATTTTGGGTTAAGTGTTGACTTGGTCAACCCATTAGTTTGACTTTGACCCAATTTGATTGATTGATCATCCCATGATGATGTTGATCATGATGAGAGGGATATGAGTTTGTTTAGTCCAATTTGGTTAGGATTAAAATTTGGCTCATAAGGGTACTTTAGGTCACTTTGGGTCAAGTGAGCCTAAGTGGGTCAAATGGCTTGGTCAAAGCTTGATTTAAAGTTGATTGATCTTGTATATGGACTCATGATTGAAATATAAATCCATTTACAAGTGGTTTGAAGTCAAATGGGTTTTGATCCATTTGAAAATTTCATATTCAAAGGAAGAATATGAAAGGGTCTTGGGTTTGATTTTTGATTTGAGTTTTGATTGAATGATTGAAGTTTGGATTTATATATGAGCTCATGATTGTAGGGTTGATTGAATCATGAGAGAAAATCAAGAGTTTGGCTTGATTTTGATTTGGCTAAGTTCAAGATTTTGACTTGAAAGGCTTAGATTTTGAATGGATTTGAGTTTTTTTGGAATTTTGATTGTTTGAATTTATATTTCATTTATATATGTGAATATAAATGAGAATATAAATTGATCATGAGAAAATTTCAAGGATTTGAAGTGGTTTAATCATGATTTAGGTTAAATCCATGAAAGAAAATTTAAAGGATTTAAGGGGATTTTTAAATTGGAATTTAATTTTTGAGTTGGATTTGATTGATTTATATTTATATTTCATTTATATATGAGAATATAAATGAGAATATAAATAAATTTTGAGAAAATCCCATGAGTTTGAATTGATTTTATCATGATTTAGGTTAAATCCATTAAAAGGAATTTAAAGGATTTAAGGGGATTTTTAATTTGGAATTTAATTTTTGAGTTGGATTTGATTGATTTATATTTATATTTTATTTATATATATGAGAATATGAATGATAATATAAATAAGTTTTGTGAAAATCCTATGAGTTTGAATTGATTTGATCATGCTCTAGGTTAAATCCGTTAAAGGAATTTAAAGGATTTAAGGAAAATTTCATGAATTGATTTTGAATTTTGAATTTGATTTGATTGGTTTGAATTTATATTTAATTTATATATATGAATGAGAATATAAATGGATCATGAGAAAATCTCAAAGATTTGATTTGGTTTTGATTATTTTAGGTTAAGTCCCTAAGGGAGGCTTAAGGACTTGGCAAAATTTGGACTTCAGAATTTTTGATGGATTTTGATAATGGGCTTCAATCATAGATTCCAATCATGGAGTTCAATCATAGAATTGAATCATGGAATTGATTTGAGTTTGGAGAAAATCAATTAAGTTTGATTTGGAGTTTGACTTGAAAGAAGGAAAGTGAGGAATGGTTTAAGCTAAGGGTAGAAATTTTCCTAACACCTCTAAGGCATGACCTATTCCTTTGGCTAACTCTTCTAAGTCTTCTAAGGCTAGGTTTGAGTGTTCACCTAATCACTAGATGTGTCTTAAGACTAAGAAACTCTTAAAGTCTAAGAGGAATTCTATGCCTAACATGGGAGGGTTGAGAGCTCATTCTAAAAATGAGGTCAAAGAAGGGTGCCCAATAGGTGTGGTGTGACTGATAAGGAACACCGCACATATTGGTATTGACTGAAATAGTCAACAACATCGAGAGATCATAAGTATTAACATAAACAATCTATCCTTAACCCAAGGAATAGAAATAATCTAGAGCTTAGTGCAATGTGTTCCACTCCCAAGAGAGAGGGAAGAAACTAAGGGATAGAGTGAACCTTCCACTAGGGAAGCAAGTTCAAGTCATCTATAAGGAGATGAAAGGTTTGATTTGATTTGAATCTCACTAGGAAAAGATTTGCATTGGGGAAGAGGGTTGAATAAGTTTTAATTTTGTTAGGTTTAAATTTTTAGGATGAACCCCTGTTGGTTTGCAATGGGTTTCTCTGAGTAGGTGCCATGGAAGATAAGACCAAACTCAGATTTACTAATCCAAAGGGGTAGTCTACACACAGTAGGACTACCACCAAGAAAATGCCTTTGGTATATAAAGCTTAGGGAAAGCGTAGACTATATCCTTCAAGTAAGGACTTGAGTAAATTGGCAAGAGAACAGATTGAACAAAAACCTAATGACTATTGAGTGAATGCCGGGGACTTAGATCACTCAAAGATAGTCATGATTGATTTCTTTTGTTTTGTTTATTTTGATTATGATGGATCCATAGTATGGAGAACTCAGACTAGGGGCCATGGAAGCCTAGCTCTCTGATTTTTTCAATTCAAAGGGAGTAGTCTACCAACCACAAGGTAGAACTATCCAACAAGGGGAGCTACCTTTTAGTATACACTGGTCAAGTCTTAAGAAGAAAGCCTGGGGACTCACATCTTCTAGAAATAAGGAACCACTGGGGTGATTGGTTGCTTTAGGCAATAAGTCCAACCCGACCTAGGGATAACTATTGAGTGAATGCCATTGGGGGACTTAAATCAGCTCAAGCATAGTCAAAAATGATATCATTCTTAAATTTATTTGCTTTTGATAGATTCTGTTTGTTTGCAATGGATCAAACTGAGAAGAAGCTTGTAGAAGTCTAGACCTATCTCAAATTTACTGAAACAAAGGGAGTAGCTTCCCGGCCGATGGGAGAACTATCCAACCAAAAGAGTACCTTTGGTTTGCAATGATCAATTGAAGGAAGAAAGCTCAGTCTCACGCCACTAGAATAAATCCTGGGTGATGGTTACTTGGGCAACAAATCAACACCCAGGGGCTGCCCATCAGTTTGTCATAATCATGCTATAAAGAATGCATCATGGTGAGTCGCTGTTAGCATAGCGAATATCAACCAACCTAAGGTCAGCCTAGGAAGAAAGCTCGGGGACTTACATCCTACTATAGCGGAACTGAATGCTGGGATAGTCTGTCTTCGGCTTGATAAGTGCTCTTCTACCTAGGGTGACTACTGAGTGAATGTCACTGGGGGACTTATCCTAAACCTCAAATATACTAACAGTTAGAACATGATATTAGTTCAAGAAGAAATCATGGGGACTCACATCTTCTCAAACGAAGTCAACATGAGGTAGCTTACTAGTGGGGTAGTGAAGCATGCCATATTAACAATGCGCTCTTTGGTTTGCAATGATCAAGTTAGGAAGAAAGCTCAGGGACTCACATCCTCCAAACAAGTGACCACTGGGTGACATACTAGAGGTAGCATAGACCGACCAGAAGCTAATGAGTGAGTGCCATGGGGCTTGCTTCCACATCAAGTAGCTGAGATAAAAGATTTGTGTTTATTATGTGCATGTGTTAAAGGAATAGGATGCCTGGGGACTCTTACACCTACCTTAAAATATCGGGAATTATGAAAGGTGCCGGATGGAGCAAGATTCCCACTAAGAAAGGATGATGCTTGGGTTCTCACACCTAACTTAGTTATGCTAATCAAAATGCCCTCTCTGTTCTTACACTATTCTAATAGCATTAGAGATTATGTTTGTGTTGTGAAAGAGGGATAGGATGCCATTGGGGACACTTACACCTATCTAAACACCACGGATTTGCAAGACAAGAAAAAATAAACAAAGAGAAGAAAAGATTTAATGAATGGAATCAAATTTTGTTCTTTTTATTAATGATTATTTTTAGACAAGTTTTGTTTCATAAGTAGTATTTCTTTAGATAGAACCCATTAATTAGAAGCCTCGGGTGTTCCTCTTTACAATCAATAAGCTAATAAGATCCTCCTTAGTAGGCCTTCTCTATGACATAGGGGCCTTCCCAAGTGGGTTCAAACTCCTCTTTTGATGCAATTGGTCTCCTTGGGACAACACACAAGTTCTCCTACCAGAAAAGGGCCAAATTGTTATGAGCTTGAATCATTTTATCCTTATACATCTCGAGGTTTTGGCACGCTCGTAGGTGACTCTCCTCCAAACCTTCGAGCACTTCTAACCGCAATTTTGCATTCTGCTCTGTAGTGATCTTGTAACCCAATGCTATCCTTAGTGATGGGAGTTGAACTTCTAAAGAAAGAATGGTTTTGGACTGATACACTAAGGAAAATGGGGTAGACTGAGTTAGAGTTTGGTATGTGATGCGGTAGGCCCACAAAGACTCAACCAACTGCTTGTTCAACTGTCGTTTATTATCATCAAGAGTCTTCTTCAGTATCTGGATGAGAGTTTTGTTGAATGCTTCCTCTAAGCCATTTTCTCTAGGGTAGTAGATGGTGGAGTATCTCTAATCTATACTATGACTTTTGGCGAAGCTGTTGATCTTCATACTTTTGAATGCAGTACCATTATCGTATATAATTCATCAAGGCACCCCAAACCTATATATGATATAGTTCTTAAAAAACTGAAGCACATGGTGAGCTGTGCCCTCTCTGAGTGGGATGGCTTCCACCCACTTGGAAAAGTGGAAAATGAAGATGAATCGATGCCCCTTGGAAGAAGGAGGATCGATGACCTACAATATAGGTACCCCAACACTCAAATGGCCATGAAGCCAAAGTAGGTGTAGAATGTTGGTGGTGGAGGACCACATTGCACGACACGATGGCATCTCCTAGCTACATCCATGTAATCTGTGATCATCGAATGCTAGTAGTGTCCAAGTCTTTTGATCTTTGTCTTCATCTTCAGACCGAATTGATGAAATCCACATAGACTTGAATGTACCTCAGTTATAATGCCATGGGCTTCTTGTTTGTCTAAACAACATAACCACATTTGGTCAAAGGACCGGCGGTACAGGGTGCCATCAATAAGAGCATAAGAGAGAGATTTTTGTTTCACCTGATGGGCTTGTGATTTCTCTTGAGGTAGTTTGTTGGTGTTCAAGTAATCTATGAACAGTTGCCTTCAATCCAACTCCTTGTCCATTTTGGCAACGACAACCTCCCCTTCAAGAGAAAGTCTCGATGAGTTCATCAATAAGGATAGGACTTGTCTATTTTGGACCCTTATTGAAATGGACTCATCTTCCAAACATGCCAACTCGCAAGTTTGGCCAAGCATCTGCATTACGCTTCGGGAACCTTGTAGATGGTGACTTCAAGAATCCAGGCCAATAGCTTCATGGTATACTCATAGTAATGATGAAGCTTGGGTTTGAGAACCTGGTAGGACCAATCTGGTTGATGACCAACTGAGAATCCCCAAAGATGTTGATGCTCTTGACACTGATAGTGATGGCTAACTCCAGATTGGCAATCAAAGCCTCATACTCAGTTTCATTGTTGGTGCAAGGTTGGAAAGATAGTATGAGAATCTCATCACATCACGATTTGGAGTTAGAAGAACTATTCCTACCCCTGCCTTTCCTAGAGAATAGATCGTGGTGCTTCACCTTTAAGAAAAGAAGCAACACCATCAAAATACATCTCCCATCGGGTTGCTGCCTCCCTAAGTTCATAATTGATTTATTTCATCGGAGATCATTGGAGAATTAGCAGAAGTGGGTGTGCTAAGAAATCTGTGTCCCTTTACCGCATGGGGGTATGAATGTGATATCAAAAGAGTATCATGGACCAACAAGCCAAATATCTAAAAAGCATTGGCGTGTCAGGTACTAATGGATTTCAGAGATCAAGTTCACCTTATGAGAAAGCATATATGTCAGTTTGAGATGCAAAGATCAAAGCTAAATGTTTCTCAATAGGTGGATAGTTTGTTTCAAGAATTAGATGATGGTGAGGTAGTAGAGTGCACTTTTCTTCCTTCATCGCTTGGCTTGAAAGCAGAGAGAGTCATCCAATGTAGCAATATAAAGGATGGCCGATAGGCTAGAACTAGTACTTCACCAAGTATTCTTTGATCTTTGAAGGCATCGACTTATCATCCCACTTAAACTTGGCATCCTTTTGACAAGTGCTAAGAATGTTGCATCTCCGATAGTTTGAGATAAAGCATCTTAGATATGCCAGCCATCCTTGAAAGGATATGAGTTGAGTTAAACTCTTAGGAGGTGGCATTTCTAAGATAGCTTTGATCTTTCAGGATCTATTTCTATTCCTCGAACAACAAACCCAAGGAATTTCTGCAACTCAAATGCACACTTCGGAGTCATTTTGAGGTTATATTGTCTTAATCATTTGAAAACTACTCAAGTCAAAGAGATGGTCTTCTTTTCTCTCTTTTGACTACTAGATCATCAACAGCACTCAACGATGATGGATGAGTTCATTGAAGATCGAGTCATGCCTGTTATGTAGCACCAACATTTTAAGGTGACCTAATGAAGATTTCAATTGGGGTTTAAAAGTAGTGTTTCTTTCATCTTCGAGACATCTTGATTTGGTTATAGCGATGATCCATCCATGAAAGAGAAGACGCATGAGATGAGCAATGTCCACCATTAACTTTGGTATAGGAAGATGAAACTCATCCTTAGGACATGCCTTGTTTAAGTCCCTAAAATTGATGCAAATGCGAATTTGGCCATTCTTCTTCTTAACTAGGAAGACACTAGCTAACCAGGTAGAATATTTTTCTTCCCTGATGAAACCAACATCGATCAATTTCTTGACTTCAAAAATGACCTGTTGTTCAATTTCTAATTGTATGCATCTAGGAGCTTGCTTAAAAGAGGTAATGTTAGGGTCTATTGCTAGCTTGTGGATCAACATCGAGATAATCCGGCATCTCTTCATAACTCCATGTAAGCGCCTTTAAACTCAATCAATTGCCTAACTAAGCCATTGGTTTCTTCTTCATTTAGCAACGAACTGATGTATGTCAAGTGAGAATTTTCTTCTCTCCCGAGGTTGATTTCTTTAAGCTTGTTGATTGTTGAATGAATCTCCTCTTCAAATTCTGGTGATGCCTCTTTGACTTGGAGATCATTTGGACTCATAAGGGTTGGTGATGTGTGAGAAGAACCTATCAGATTCCAAATGGTTGGTAACAACTAGGCAATAATCTTCCTCATCAACTGGATCCACTATACCGAATCCTAGTCCTGCTCTTGATTATGCTTCCCTGCCTGTATTGTTCCATAGCATTTCAAAATATTTTAACATGTGCTTGGACCATGTGTGAGGAACTAAACCTTTATGTATAAGATTTTGAACACAAGGAGAGTAAAAGTCAAAAGGTAATTCCATTAATTCTTTAAAAGTATCTTCCTCAAGTCCTACATCAATCTCTGCACTTGAGGATGATGAACCTAAAAAGAACCTCTTCTACTTCGTGTCATTGGAAGACTTTGGGGCTTTCTTAACTTGTAAACCTTTAACTTTATGAGATGTAAGTGAGGTTAGAGCTAAGGTTCCCAACTGCTGCCTAATAGTTTCACATAAACTAGATTCAAATATTTTGCTTTGCTTGGATGCCTGGTCTTCATCTCTGTCTGGATCAAAAGTCACCTCAATGGAACCCATGAGAGGGTTGGCTGTATACTAATCACATTAGACTCATCCTGATGGATTCCAAGTCAATGTGAATAGTAGGGTACTCTATGAACTGAACATGACCTATGGTTGAAGGCCAACTGGGGTCTCCCACCTCCTGAACTCTCTATTTCCGCCTCTACCGTGGAGGTTGAGCCATCTACCCACATGTCCATATGATGGAATGAACTGTGGGTGGAATGTGATATGTGATCTACTTCTTCTTCAATTCCTTTCTTGTGTACTTGGAATTTTATTTTCTTTTCATTTTCTTTTATCTTTTCTTTTGCTTCATATTTGCATTTGAATTTTGTCCAAGTTCAGAAAGGGTGTTTTGAGGAAGATAGTAGGTCGCATCCTCATAGATTTCAACCTTTCTAACTAAAAATGGCTTTTCATCTTCGTTGACATGGTACTCAATTCCATCTTTTCAGAACTTGATGCATTGATGAAGGTAGGATGGAACAATCTTATTGATGTATCCAAGGCCTACCAAGCAAAGCAGTGAAGTATTTGAATCAATGATGTAGAACTTAGCTTCGCCTTGAGTCACCATCTAAAATAACACTATAGAACCTAAAGCCCGCTCACCTTGATCATTGAATCCTCTCAACATCATCCTATCTCCTGAGTGTAGATGTCGATCTTCAAATAGGCAAGGTCTTTAGACTCATAATGTTCACCGATGCACCAATCCATGAGAACCTCAGTCGAACCCATGTTTATCGACAGATGTATAGGGACGGTTGTGCTCCAAGTCCCAAAGGGTCTTCATCTGAAGGTGATCCCTTGAGCTTCTTTTGCATAATGTGCTTCCTCACCTATAGATGAGCTAAGCATATTTTAGGATCAAGGAGAGGCCTTGATTAGTGATTCTCTCATCTCTTTGGATAAGAAGGGCATCATATATGCTTAGCTTAGATGGAAACTTTCTTAGATGAGAAAGGATGTAGTCCACCTTCATGGTCTTCCACATATCCAAGGGTGGAGCATCTTGTGGAAGGTCTTCTCGATCTTTAGTTCCAATGATTTGTTTCCCTCTATCTTGAGGTGTTGCCCTAGGAGATAGAACCTTGCCACTACGGAGGTTGACTTGAAATCTGGTGGAAGGTTCTACTGCACTTCGTGCTCACCTGCCTTCTCCTATGGGACTCTCAATCAAATGATTCCAAGTCTATCTCAAGAGGTGAACCCATAGTATTCAGAGTTGGAAAGTCCAACTCCAAATCATAAAGAGGAAGATCAATTATTATAGTTAATTAGACTTGAAGAGTTATCATTAGGAATAGAAGATAACTCATCGAAGAGACATGTAATTCAAACTAGCTTTATTCTTCAATTTCTTGGAATTATTTGGGGTACAAAGTAGAAGCCAAGTAGAGTGAGTGGAGTAAGGGATTTGATGCCCTTATCCGTTGATGCAAGAGTTCTACTAGTAGAAGAAATAAAAAGAGCTAGCTAAATGAAAGAAGTTACCTGTGGAAGCTGAATTGAAGGCTGGACACGGTCATGGTGCTAAGGGCTATCCTGACACGCCGCTTCTGTCGCCGAGCTTCCACTTTCCTAGAGTTGGCAGTGGCAACTTGCAAACCTTCCTTGGTGTTGGAGGTTTGAGCTGACTCAGGCAACTGCAAAGAAAGCTTCTTGATCTTTTGAATTATTTTCTTAGAGGTTTAGATAAAAGAAATGTCCCAACCTTCTTTGGTTTTGGTAGGATCACTTGTATCCCAAGGATTACCTAATGGAACTGGAAGGTTGTTCCACAAGGTATTCCTTTGGGATAACTACAACACCTCTTGAAATGTAAAAGTCGCCTTAAAATGTGCAATCCTCCAAAATGTGGCTAGCATATGGGTAAGGATCATGATTTTTTGCCTATTCTCTCTAGGCTTAGGTCTAAAATCAAGTTTCTTTAAGAGATTCTTAAAGATTTTCTGATTACCTCCCTCTTAAAAGAATAAGGTTTGTTTAACTTATCTAAAAGAGGTAATACCACGTGATATGCATGCATGTGGTGGTAGGGGGTATGGGCCGGGTGGAGGTTGTGGTGGAGGCCGAGGGCTACCTGGTGATGGCAAAGGAGGTGGAGGTCATGAGGTCATGGTCTCTCTAGTTGCTGTTTCCCTATTCAACCATTGTTACTACTCTAGGTTTCTTCTCATAGACCTTTCGAGATTTTTGCTTCGGTAACTGATCTTGAAAAGGCAACTGTTTGGCCTCTCCTTATAGACTAGCTTCTTAAATGTCTTGATAGTGAAGCCCTTAAGCATGAAGGTGATTTGGCCATGAATATTCTTCAAGAAAATCTCAATGACATGTTGTTCAGACATTTGTGGTTCACACTTCATACTCAGGTTACGCCATTGGAGAATATAATCAGTAAGTGACTCACCAGAGTGCTATTATGCTATAACGAGATCACCTATAGTAACCCTTTTTTGAGCTCCAACAAATCTCTTGATGAAGAGTTGCTCTAAAAAATGTCTTTACTAAACCATTGAGTATACCAATCAAAAGCAATACAGAGCTACAAAGAGTCTAAAGAGTAAAGCATCATACCTATGTGCAATCAACTATGCCAGCTGATTTCCCTACCATCAAAGCTTTTGAAGGAAGGAGGCAAAACCCTTGGGATAGGATAACATCAAATTCCTAGTAGGGTCTACCCTTTGGAACCGATGATCCACCTCGCTTGAGCCAAAGCTTCCTTCACCGCTCAACCATGGATTTTAGATCTTTTTTCTTGTGGAGGTACTATCCACTACCTTCCTATACGTTAGTGTTACCTTGCTCAATGGGAGGTAGAGTCTCTAAGACATGCACTATTCAGTTGACTGAATGATGATGAATTGAGGGGCTTGTTTCAAGCACTACACTGCTAACAAGTCAATCACGTGCCATCATCACCGCTTCATCTTTCTACCTCTGAGGTGATGATTGGTATCTTCTTGATCAACCTCATCACCTTCCATGGCCTGTTGATCCCTAAGAAGAGATCCTCAGTATCACCATGCATACTCAAATCATCTCAAGTCATCTTGGGATCAAAGTGACTCTTCATCCATGCACTAAGATCTCCTTCTTCTCCATAAAATAGTGTGCAACTATCTCATCTAAGGAATGATCTAACTTAGTACAAATAGCCGATGTGATTTCTATCAAGGTAGAGGCAGACCCGTCACCGGGAGTCAATCTTGTGGACTGCATCACTAGAAGAATGATACTCGACTACTAGTAAGGGTAACAATCCTAGGATGATGTTCCTCTACCATCACAATCAACTTCATCTAGAATATCTATAATCATCACCATATATCCACAATGGGGAGGTGGTGAAGGACCATGATGATGCTGGGTCACACCTTCCGCACCACCAGGGAAGAATGTCAAGTGAGCTTGCCCTACCATAAGGGTGGTGTAGAGGAGGGGATCCCTTATAGCCAATCACCAATGGGTATTTTTTTCCGATGCCTTCATGGCCTGGATGGAATGGGAGGTAAAACTTACGATGACTGGTGACGAGGGTAGAGCTGGGGTGGAGACACCACGACTCTTTGTGCATAGAACCGCCTTGTTGGTGGTGGTCCGTGAGGAGAATATTTACGGACGCGTAACAGCTGAAAATCAACCAAAGCGAAGCAACCGGCTATGAACCTCCATCACTCTCTGCTAGTAATGTGTGATGGCCTCACCCTCCGATGATGCCTCCCTGGGGGATAATAGATCAAAGGTCAAACATGTCCGACTTGAGCATCAGTATGCTCCACCCAGCTTGAGAGATCGAGGCCTCACTCCCAGAAATTGGCTGGAAGCACCACCAGAGGAGGTGAGGATCCTCCGCATCCTCTCGATCCAGAGAGGATGAAATTAGTTTTCAAACTAGTGGTGAAGTGATGATGGGAGACTCATCCATGATGATCAGCTTCGCCTCTATATGAGTGGAACCATTTGATCATACCATTCTTGTTCCTATGGGTGGTAGGATGGGGAGGAGTGTGAGCTAGACCCATACTCAAATGTGGGGAGGCAAGCTCAATCGGGAGCCTTACCCTTGAGGGTACAGATGGTAGGTGCTAGGGCAAAACTGAAGGATGAACTACAATTGAGTGCATACGGCACTACTAACTATGGAGCCATACTTTCCCTCTGGAGGAGACATCAATCGATGGTCATCTGATGACCGGCTTCATCACCTTCCTGTGGTGAGGGGAATGCCCTCACAAGTGATCTCAACCCCCTCAAATCCTCAGCCAAAGTGAATCAAGTGGGTATGGTCTAGACGGGGGAAGTCAGCCTGATCTAAAGCTAGATCCATACCATGGGGAATATGAAGATAAACTTTTGGGAACCAGCCATTTCCAAAACTATAGTAAATCAATCATCGCATTGAATGAAAAGAATCTACAAAGAATAATGAACTTGTATTAGTTTTCTATCTTCATAGATTCTTTGTGAATTTTGAATTTTAAAATTTGAACCCACATCCAACAACTTGGAAGTGTTAAGTGGGGTTCAAATGGATATTTGAATATGAATCTAAACTTCAACAAATTTAAGTACGTTGAAATATAGATTCAAAATTTTTGATATGATGCTTCCATAGGTTCATTTTGTTTTGAATTTGAGGACCCCTTCAAATTATGTTAAAGTAAGGGTCAAATGATTTATTTTGTTTGATTATTTTGAATTTCACTTACTTAACAAATTTAGGTATGCTAAGTGAAAATGATTGTTTTTTGTTTTGATTTTGATTTTTTTGAAAATTTAGAATTCTTACTTAGAAAGAATCTAAGTTGTTTAATTTTTGAAAATAGGTTTCTTAGCAAATTTAAGTATGTTAAAAAAATCCTAAGTGTTTGGAATGTTTTGATCTTTTTGAATAGGTAGGATCCTTAGCAAGTTTGGTATGCTAAGGGAATCCTAAGTGTTTTGTTTTGTTTTTGAGGTGATTGAAAGTGGAGACTTAACTTTTGCAAATTTGGTATGTTAAAGATGAAGTCTCACTTTGTTTTATGAAATGGAAATTTCACTTAGCAAATTTGAGTATGCTAAATGAAATTCCAAATGTGTTTTAAAATTTTGATTTCATTTTGGTTTTGAAAATGAAACTTCTCCAGCAAATTTGGTATGCTAAGGAAGAAGTTCCAAAGGTGTTTGAAATTTTGTTTTGATTTGGAAACTTCACTTAGCAAATTTGAGTATGCTAGGTGAAGTTCCAAAATATGTTTTGAAAAAATGTTTGATTTTGATTTGGAAACTTCACTTAACAAATTTGGGTATGCTAAATGAAGTTCCAAATATGTTTTTGAAAATTTTGAATTTTGATTTGGAGACTTACTTAACAAATTTGGGTATGTTAAATGAGGTTCCAAATGTGTTAAAAAATTTTGAAATTTTGATTTTGATTTTCTTGAACTTGAAGCTTCAAAATTTGGGTATGTTAAATGAAATTCCAAAATGTTATTTTGAAAATTTTTTGATTTTGATTTGAAGACTTCACTTAACAAATTTGGGTATGTTAAATGAAGTTCCAAAATATGTTTTAGAAATTTTGAAATATGATTGTTGATTTTGATTTTGATTTGGAAACTTTAGCAAATTTGATTATGCTAAATGAAGTTCCAAATGTTTGAAAATTTTATTGATTTTGAATTTAGACTTCACTTAACAAATTTGGGTATGTTAAATGAGTTCCAAATGTGTTGAAAATTTTGAAATATGATTGTTGATTTTGATTTTGAATTTGGAAACTTCACTTAACAAATTTGGTATGCTAAATGAGGTTCCAAAATGTTTTGAAATTTATTTTGAAATATATTTGTTGAATTTTAATTTTGAGAGGACTTCACCAAATTTAGGTTAAATGGAGATCAATATTTTTCAAATACAATTTTGATTGTTTTGAAAGAAAGGAATTTTAACTTAAAAATATGTGAGATGTTAAGGGGATTTCAAAAGATATTTTATTTTAGTTGAATGAAATTTTCATTTAATAAATTAAGTATATTAAATTCATGTGTGTTTTTTTTTGAAAATTTTAATTTTTATAAAAGAATTTCCATTCAATAAGTGTGAGTATATAGAAAGATTCATGTGTGCTTTTAAAATTTTATTTTTTAAATGAAAATTCAATAAGTGTATGTATTAAATAAGATTCATGTGCTTTTGAAAATTTAATTTTGTTAAAATGAACTTTCATTCAATAAGTGTGAGTGTATTGAGAAAAATTTGTGTGTTTTTGAAAACTTTATGATTATGATTGTGGTTTTTTTGGAAAAGATGATTGTTCATTTTATTTTAAAAATAAAATCTTCATCAAAGTGAATTGAAAGAAGATATTCATTTGTGCTTTTGGAAAATGTTATTAATTTTATTTTGAAAATCCTATGTAACAATTATGGAATTGTTAAATGAGGGTAAAAAATTTTGTGGAAAATATTTTATTAAGTGCATTTTGAAAAGGTGCTTTTGAAAAGCAAATTTCTTTATGGAAGATTTATTATTTTAGATGAACCTTTCCTTATCATGAAAATGATAAGGAGGAAGTCTTTAAGATGTTTTCTTTTATTTAGATCTTTCATTTTACCCATTGGAGAACCAAAGGGGTTTTAAGACCAACAAGGAATGCGGTCCTAAAACCTAAAGATGTTGGCTAACTCAACTCAAGAATGAAATGAGCTAAGTGCCAGAAAGAAGGATAGTCTTGGATTCATACCAAAGTACAAACCCACTATCGATACTCAAAGACAATGATCATAAAGATGGAGAGAGGAACCATCCCGGGAGTCTCTAGAAAATCTATGGTGAAAAATTTCTATATGGGGAGTCGCCTCAAATCTGGGGAAAAATGAAAAGCATAAAAAATTCATCTTTTAAGATGCCACGATCCATGAGATGTACTTATTCAGTGATCGAGTATTAAGAAAATAGTGTACTATCTCGAAGATAGAAGTCACTACCCTTTAATGGACCTCACCTCAATAAGGACTCCTAAGGATGATGGTCTATATGTAGAGATTCTTCCCTACTTTACATGAAAAAGTAAAGCAAGGTTTATTTTAAAGAATTAAGTTCTAGGCAAGCCCCATAGTTAATTACATCCTAAGGGATGAGATCCCTTAAGAAAACTCTCGATTAAGGTAAATGATCATTGTCTTTGAAGATTTCAATAGGAAAGGACTATCAATCGATTGATTTATTTTTTTGCAAGATCAAATGGGATTGATCAAAAGAGGGAGTTATTATCGGAGCAAAAATTGAAGATAAGTAAGAGATGCCCACGATGCTGGGAAACCTAACAAGCATCTCAGACTATCCTATAGTTGGGCTTTACATTTTAGAAATTGATTTAGTTTGTTTGAGTTGCATTTTTCATTAGAATTTAGGACTTAAGATTCCTTAACACAAGATTAAGAAATGCCTAAGAAGGAATTATGCTTATGGCCCACAAAGGGGAGAAGCAACCTCAACCTAAATCTAGGGAGCTTTGGTGAGCAAGCACAACCTAAATCTAAGGCAAAAATGGGTAATTGGTTTGCTCCATAAGAGAGACAAACCACATAGCTTGGACTTACAACCGCTGGGGTGCCAACTAACCTCCTATGATTTTAAATACATGTAGGCAAGTCATATGCTTAATGCAAGATAGCTAGGCTGTTATTATTTAAAAATAGACTAAGTCCTTAAACTCACTTCTTAAAAAGACTAGATCATGCAAAGGTTATGCTTCAAATGACCTAAATCTAATACAATTCAAATTTTATTTATTTTATTTTATTTTGGATAATCATTTTGACTCAGGCTAATAGGATTTTATGACTAATGCATGAGAAGAAGATTATTGGCCAAAATCAACTGAAGGAGGAGGTGAGTTTCCACCATGGCTCTCAAAGGTCAAGCCAAGTTTCTCTGAAAGGTGGAAGCCCTCCAATCAAGAGTGAAATAAGATGCATGCATGATATTATAAAGAAATGCTCATCCAACCAAGGGGTTGCTAATTCTTTTATCTTGATTTTAAACCTAAGCTTTAGGTGAGGTTATGAGTTATTTAATTTTAATTTGTTATTAAGTTGGGTAAAAGATTTATTTTTCCTAAAGAGCCTAATCCACATCCAATACATAAAGCAAGGAAGAAACTAAGAAAATTATGCCACTTAATGCAAAAGCTAAACAAATCATCAATCAATTTATAAAGCTAATCGTAAAAAGAATAAATGGACATTTGTGGTCGGGCACCACCGCACAAACCCAAAAATATCAAATATGGGTAGCCAAGCTCTACCCTTATACAACCCAAATTACAAATGAATTAAATTACAATTAAGAAAAGGAATTCATTGTTATGGGGGTCTTCAAGCTTTATTCTTCTTTCTTCTTTCTTCTTTCTTTCTTCTTCTTTTCTTCTTTGGTTCCCTCTTTTGGATGGTTGGAAGGTGGATCTTCCAAGGCTTCACATGGTGCATAAGATAGGATCTTATGACCAATGCTCATCCTAATCCCCATAATAATCATTCCAAAATCCTAATTATACAAATTTTACATGAAAAGAAAAGTGAAATCTAACTAACACCGCAAAACAAAGGTTAGCTAAAACACACCACACATCCCAAGCATGTATATTGGACTTATCACCCCTCACATGGGTGACTGTCTACCTATGGATTATGCTTAGGGGTATAAAGCACCAAGCAAAAGCATTTATATTTTATTTATGATAGCTCTAGCACAATCCCTCAGAAAAAAGAATAGTTCTAAGACATCCTTCCATTCATTCTATGAGCATACACCTAACATCCAGTCTAAAACATATATCAAAAATAAAACATAACATCAAACCATGCACCTCTAACCTAAAGCTAGAAGTGGTGACTTAGCTAATGTGCTTTGAAGTTTGTGTGGTATGCTTAGCTATGGCTTTAGGTTAAAATTTTCTAAATATGAAGAACATGTTCAACTTATAGGAGGGTTTCATTTGATTTTTTAAGTGTTTTGGGTTGATTTTATTTCATGTTTTGATTTGGTTTAAGTTGATCATACAATTTATTATTAGATTATGAAGAGAGGGAGAGAGAAGAGAACTTCTCTTTCCTTCCTTAACCTAAGTAATTTCTAAAGTAGATTCACATTTTAGTTTCATTTAGGTGAATGTTTTGATTAAATCTTTTAATTAATCCTAAGTTTAGATAAACTCTAAACAAACCTATTAAAAAAAAGGCATTTTAAGATTAAATAAAATGAATCAAAATTCACATAACACACATTACTTTATTTCTTTCCCAACATATATAACATGGATCCTAAGCATATCTATACATACATGCAAATGAGAATATTTAACACACTTTATGATGCATGCTAAGTAATCCATTTAAGAAAATTTAGAAGTTGAATATGCATGATTTTCTTAAGAAAAGGGTTTTCCTTATCCAAATTTTCACATACATACATGAAAAGAAAGGCGCATAAGTACGCCATTGTTAACTAGAGGTGTAAGGTACAAGACCTACTTAGGGCTACTTAAAGCCTCAACCTCTGATTGTCCAGACTAATATACCACTTTCCTTAAATACAAACATGTATATAAAAGAAATGAAATGAAAAGGAAAATGCAAAAGTTGTTTAATGGATTCATTTTGTTTATGTATATGCAAGTATATGTAACCTTCTTAGATGATATATAGGGATGAATAGGATATATAATTAAGTAAGTGTTGGGTTCTTTTCAAATGAACCCTACATCTTACCAACTCCTATTCAAAACTATGCTAACATAAGAAAGAAAGGAAACCTATACTAAGCATGACTTTATAATTTATCACATGCAAGCTTATAATTAAAGTATAAGTAGCACACTTTCAGATTTGGTATTTGATTTATGTTTTGAAAATATTTGGATTTAGTAGTGATAATAGCCATTCATATTTCTACTTTAGCCAACACATGCAATTTGACATAAAGTAAACAATTTCATTTTAAAATTTGAATTTCAAAATTATGAATGCATGAAATCACATGGCATACAACTTAACATGGGAAAGATCCAAAGCAATGAAAACATGTAAAAAACTCACTTTACTTAAATCCTAAAGACATTCTTAGAATAAGAAAGTTTAGAATAAATCAAAGTGAATTTCAAAGTGATTTTGTTTAGTTTGAAGTTTGATTTAATTTTAAAAGGTGAGATGAGTCTATTCCTAACCCATTCCACATGTGTTTGATATTTTTTTTAATTTTAGATAATTAGATCCATTTTATGTTGATTAGGTTAAGGTATGAATTAAGTAACTTAATTAACCCTTACCTACACCACCTTAGAAGAATTAACTAAATAATTATGAGCCAATGAGATGACATAAAACCCACAAGGAATTTAAATTTGCAATGCACAATAATGAAAAGGCCTAATGCAATTTGGCTCATTAATTAAGTTAATTGGGTTTAAGAAAGTAATTTCAAAACACCCTTTCACATGAATTGGGTTTGATTTTCTTAATTGAACTTAGGCTATTAAACACCCAAGCATCTACCCAAGGTAGATTAATTAAGTTCTAGAACTTTTAGAATTTTTAGAAATTTTAAGGGATAATTAATGAATTAACCTTAATTAAGAGGAGATTAAGAGAGAAGAAGTTTAGGGAATTTAGGGAAATCCCCAAAATTATTCCATAAACCTCCTACTACTATCTGACCTTAATCAACCCTAATCATAGGAAATCTTAATCATACCTAATTATGCTTAATTACATAAAATGGGTAATTATGGAAACCATATGCAATTACTCTAATCAAGCCTTCGATAAATCTCAAAAAAATTAGAAGAGGCAGAGGTCATCCCCTAAAACTTACCCAAGAAATTTGGGATTAATCAGAGCCTAATCAAAGAGTAATTTGCAAAATACACTTTTCCATAAAATCTAAATTCAAAGAAAAATCATAATTTAAAACTCATCAAAATTAATTTTAAAATGTCATAGGTTTAATTATCTATCCATAGGATTTTATTACATATTTTTCTTAATTTTCTAGAAGAGTTATGAATTTTGAAGATCTTCATAATTAGAATTAATTAAGCATTTTATTAATCCCTAACTCCTTGGTTCATACGCATGCGGTGCGCTTTACATGTGTCACACCGAGGGTACTTAAATGTCACATCAAATGATGATGGTGCACGCTTAATCTCTATCATTGATCAAAGATCGATGTAAGACCCCATTTTAAAATGGATAAAGATTTCTAAACAAGAATTATCTACCGTCATCTAAAATGCGATGGATGACTAAGATCATTCAAGTTCTTCCTTGATCAATGAGATCGCCCATGATCGGGGGAAGATCCAAGCTTGATCTAGCATGGAATCAAACCATCAACCACACCATCTAAAGAGAGAGCAAAGAATCCAATGGTTTGATGGGGTGAAAATTTCTTTCACAAAGCTCCACACCACATTGAGTTTAATGGTCAAAATCCCATACCTCACCGGAGGTGATCACCATGCTCGATTCTGAGAAGCTTCGTCGAGATGAAGCCTTGCTAAGAGTTGCTGAGGTTGAGTGATCAATGTTGGACCAACTCATCCTTTCTTGAGCTTTGATCCAGACTCTTCCTTGCTGGGAACTAATAGAAGCTTAGGTGCACTACTTAGCTCCAGATGAAGAAGAGTTAAAAGGAAATGAAGGAGTGAAGAAGTTGGAATTCACTCCCCTATTTTCAATGCTCAAAGAAAAGGAAATGGGAAGAGCTTTAAAAGGCAGAATCTATCTCCAATGGCTCTCGCTTCCTATCCTTCAATTGACTCGAGGAATGAAAATTGAATTAGGGGAGTATCTCCCCTTGAAGGATCGAGAATGGACATGCCATTTTGATCCAATTGATCATAGGGGTTTGATCAGAGTGTGCACATGGTTGGTTTGAGCCAAGGAGTGGATTGCCAACCCCATGTGCTTGAATTTGAGCTTGAGAGGGAGTTTGAAATTTCAATTGAGCTAGGTTTGGGTGGTCTAGGGACCAAATGACCCAAACCCATTGATTGGGTGCACCACTCATCAAGTCCCTGAGCTTTTAGGAAAGCCTCAAGTGAATGTGAAGAGGTATGACCCATGGATCAAGCCAAAATTTGTTCTATGGCCTAGGGTAATGGTCATTTTGCTATTTTTTTTACTTTGGACATATGTTATGTGGAGAAACTAGGTTTAGCCAAGTTTTATGAGATTTTGAAATCATTTGATAGGGTTTGGCTCATGTTGACCCATTTAGGTCAAAATAGGTCAAACTAAGGGTTGGGTCAAGTTCATATGAGCATTTGAAATGGTTTGATGGCTTTGGTTTGGTTCAATTTGGTATAGTTTTGAAAATGGCTCATATGACTTCATTTAGGTCAAATGGGTCAAGTTGACCTATTTGACCCATTTGACCTATTTGAGGTAGGTCAAGGGTAGGTTTAGTTGGTTAGTCATAGGAGTGGATTGTATCTTTGTTTCCAATCAATTTGAAGTTCAAATTTGGCTCAACATGACCCTTTAGGTCATGTTGGGTCTAAGGTCAATTGGGCTAGATTGGGTATAGTTGGTAATTGAGGCTTTGGTCAAGTTCCACAGGTTATTTGGAATAGATTTGACCCATTGGTTTCAATTTGTCTTAGATGTTTTGACACATTTTGACCCTTTTAGGTCAAAATGGGTCAACTTGGGTTGCCAATTGGGCTAGGTTAGGCTCAAATGTTGGCTTGGTCAAGTTCAAACATAGTCATGAGTGAACTTAGATCAATGGTTTCAATCAATTTGGCCTATGATGGATTTCTATGTTAGGTTTCATTTTTAAGTTGACTTGGTCAACCCTTAGGTTTGACTTGGTTTGACCCAATTTGATTGATTGATCATCCCATGATGATTTTGATCATGATGAGAGGATATATGAGTTTGGTTCAATCCAATTGTTAGGATTAAAAATTTGGCTCATAAGGTAGGTCAAATCAAGTGAGCCTAAGTGGGTCAAATGGCTTGGTTAAAGCTTGATTTGAAGTTGGTTGATCTTGTATATAGACTAATGATTGAAATATACATCCATTTATAAGTGGTTTGAAGTCAAATGGGTTTTGATCCATTTGAAAATTTCATATTCAAAGGAAGAATATGAAAGGATCTTGGGTTTGATTTTTTGATTTAGTTTTGATTGAATTGAAGTTTGATTTATATATGAGCTCATGATTGTAGGGTTGATTGAATGAGAGAAAATCAAGGTTTTGATTTAAAAATGATTTGGCTAAGTTCAAGATTTTGACTTGAAAGGTTATTGGATTTTGAATGGATTTAAGTTTGATTTTGGAATTGGTTTGATTTTTTTGAATTTATATTTCATTTATATATGTGAATATAAATGAGAATATAAATTGATCATGAGAAAATTTCAAGGATTTGAAGTGGTTTAATCATGATTTAGTTAAATCCATTAAAGGAATTTAAAGGATTTAAGATTTTAAATTTGAAATTTAATTTTGATTGATTTGATTGATTTATATTTATATATGAGAATATAAATGAGAATATAAGTAAGTTTTGAGAAAATCCTTGAGTTTGAATTGATTTGATCATGATTTAGGTTAAATCCATTAACTTGAATTTAAAGGATTTTAGGGGATTTTTAATTTGGAATCTAATTTTTGAGTTGGGTTTGATTGATTTATATTTATATTTCATTTATATATGAGAATATAAATGAGAATATAAATAAGTTTTGGGAAAATCCCATGAGTTTGAATTGATTTGATCATGATTTAGGTAATCCAAAAGGAATTAAAGGACTTAAGGAAAATTTCATGAATTGATTTTGAATTTTGAATTTGATTTGATGGTTTGAATTTATATTTCATTTATATATATAAATGAGAATATAAATGGATTATGAGAAAATCTCAAAGATTTGATTGGTTGATTATTTTGTAAGTCCTTAAGAGGCTTAAGGACTTAGAAAATTTGGACTTAGAATGATTTTGATCATTTTCATGGAGATTTCAATCATGGATTTCAATCATGGAGTTCAATCAAATTGAATCATGGAATTGATTGAGTTTGGAGAAAATCAAATAAATTGATTTGGAGTTTGACTTAAAAGAAGAAGTGAGGAATGGTTTAAGCTAAGGGTAGGAAATTTTCCTAACACCCTAAGGCATGACCTATTCCTATGGCTAACTCTTCTAAGTCTCTAGCTAGGTTGAGTGTTCACCTAATCACTAGATGTGTCTTAAGACTAAGGAACTCTAAAATCTAAGAGAATCATGCCTAAAATGGAGGTTGAGAGCTCATTCTAAAAATGAGGTCAAATTAGCTATATTTAATTACTTCATAAATTAATTTCAAACTTCCTAAAGTTAATTAGTGATGATTTATGCTCCCATTTTCTTAATTTACATTAATATAATTGCTTAATTCATTTCTCTAATTACTTCCTTAATTGAATAAGTGATTCAACATTAAACAAATATCATTAATTGTTAGAAATCATCATAAATAGTAATGACTTAGAATAAGATTAATTTCTTTAAATCTTTAAGTTTATTTCATTTGGATAAAGCTAATTTCATTTTAATAACTTAATCACTTTATCAAATGGATTAATTAATTAAACTCAAAATGAGATTATTCCAGAACTTAATCATCTTAATCTTGGGTAGATTCTTAGGTTTTTGTGGTAAATTTTTATTTTTATCTTCATCTAAAATGAATTAAATGAAAATAAAAATAAAATCTTCTTTTATTGGACACCACGTAGATCCACAGATGTTCTTATTAGGATGATCTATTGACATTGAGAATGATGTACTATCTCGGCGATGAAATCCTATGTACTAATCACTTAATAAAGACTCCTAAAGACAATGGGTCTTCAAATGTATTAGAGATTTTTCCCCTACTTTACATGAAAAAGTAAAGTAGGGTTTATTTTAATCTGGGTTCGTTAAGTTCCCTATAGAGGCAAGCCCCATAGTTATGTATATCTTAAGGAATGAGATTCCTTAAGAATACTATCAATTAAAGTAAATGATCATTGTCTCCAAAGATTTCAAAGATAGTATTATCAATCAATTAGTTATTTTTGGAAGATCAAATGGGATTGATCAAAAGGAGGAGTTATTATGAAACCAAAGGGGAAGTAGGAGATGCTCATGATGCTAGGAAGCTAGTGAGCATCCCAAATTATCTATGGTTGGGTTTTATATTTTTGAATTGAAGAGAATTATTTGTTTGAGTTGAATTTTTATTAGAAATCTAGGACTTACAATTCCATGATACAAGATCATGGAAATGCCTAAGAGGTGAGGATTTATGCTTGTAGCCCACAAAGAGAAATAACAACCTCGAATCTTAAATCCAGAGAGCTTTGGCGAGGACCAAAATACTCCCTAAATCTAAGGCAAAAATGGGCATATGGTTTACCTCCACAAGAAAGGATAAACCACTCAATTGTTGTACTTACAACCTTTGGGGTGGTGTAACTAACTCCTCCTACAATTTTAAATATGTAGGCAAGTCTTATACTTTACAAGATAGCTAAATGTTATTTATTTATTAAATAGAAATCTCTCATCTTTAAGAGATGTATGAGGCATGATTTAAAATAAATTGATAGTAAAGAGATTTTTTAATTTGGAAGATAATTAGCAAGGAAAAATAAACAAAAAAAAAAAGTCTTATGATTAAGGTCAAAAAGAATAAAAGGTGGAAGCTCCTAAACACAAAGATGAAGCAAAATCTTTTATACAATATTACAAATTACAATTTAAATTATGTTATGAGTCTTCATTCTTTATTTTCTTATTTCTTCTTTCTTATGTTTTTTTTTTTTTTTTTTTTGGCTGGGTTAGAAATATGGTTGCTCAAAGACATGGTACATAAGATATAATCTTATGACCAATGTTCTCCAATAATTTATCTAATTACAAAAAAATTACATGAAATGGGAAAAAAATCTACTAAACTTTAAAAAAGGTGGCTAAACACACTACACACATAAGCATGTATTGAATAATTGGACTTAGCACCACATGGGTAACCAGTCCCTCTATTTTGGATTATGCTTTGGTATAAACACATTTAAAATTTATATTTTATTTATTCTTAAGCATCCTGAAAGATAATGATTAGATTAAGATATCTAACATCATCTAACACATACACTAACATCATCTAAAATTACATCACAAAAATAAAATCATCAAACCATGCACCTAACATAATAGAAATGGTGACTTATATGTGTGTGCCATTTAAGGCTTGTGTGGTATCAGCTAGGCTTTAAGGTTTCTAAGTGTGAGAAGTTTAAACTTAGAGGGGTCATTTTAAGTAATCTAGTTGATTTGTTAATTTTATTTGATGATTTGATTTGGTTTGAATGAACTATATTTAATTATTAAAAGTTGTAAAGAAAAAGAGAAGAAAACTTTCATCCTCTTAAGTAATTTCTAAGGTAGATTCATTAGTGATTTTCTTTAGTAAATATTTTTATTTATTTTAATTAAGTTTAGATTTGCTCTAATAAAACTATTCAAATAAGAAAGGCATTTTAGATTAATTAAAGTGAATTACTATCACAAAACACAATCATTTATTTCTTTCAACATGTGTATCATGCATATGAATGTATCCTAAGCATAGCTAAACATACAAATGCAAAGTCTTAGCATACCTTAATTATGAATGCAAAGAGATGTTGTTTAAGAAAATTTGGATATTTCATGAATGTATGATTTTGTTAAGTATAAAAGAGAGAGATTCTTTTATCCATTAATAAATGCACATTTATATATATATATATATATATATATATATATATATATATATATATAAATTACAAGTGAGTATGACACCATTATTTTCTACACTGGGGGTGTAAGGTACAAGACCTACTTGGGCTACTTAAAGCCTCAACCTGGATGTCCTAATATATCACTTTTCTTAAATACATGTGCATGTATAAAAAGAAATTAATGGAAGAAGGGTCATGCAAAAGATTTGTATTTTTGTTTGATTTGGTTATGTAATTTAAATATGTGTAATGTGAAGATCCTTCTTAAGTCATAACATGAAAGTGTATAAGAATGGATTTAAGCAAGTGTTATGTTCCTTTCAAATGAACTGTACACTTGGCAAATCCTATCCAAATCCATGTTAAGAAAACAGAAGGAAATCACATAACACATTTATGCTATAATCACATGCAAGCTTATAAGTATTATAAGTAGCATACCTTCATTTGTAATATTTGATTTGTAAGTTTTGAAAATAATTTTTGATTTAATAGTGATAATAGCCATTCATATTCTTACTTTAGCCAAAGCATGCGATTTGACATAAAGGAAATATTTCATTTAATTTGATTTTTCAAAAGGGTATGAAAGCATGATTTCACATGGCATACAATCATTTAACATGCTTGGAAAGAGATAAAGTGATGTAAGCATATAACTTCATTCACCCTAATTAATTCCTAAGGACAATCCTATAAGATAAGATCATTCAAAGTGAATCAAAGTTGCTTAAAGAGACTTTTATTTTTGTTTTGAATTTGATTTTGATTTGATTTAGGAAATGTGAAAAGGGTTTGCTGGTCCTAACCCATTTTCCCCATGTGTGAGTTGATTTAGTTTAATTTTAGAACCATTAAATTGATTTTATGTTTTGTTTAGGTTAAGGTGTAAATTAAATACATTAATTACCCCTTACCTACACATTAACATAATTACTCAAATAATTGTGAGCCAACATATGATATGTGATCACATGGAATTTAAATCAATAATGCTCCTAATAAAGAAAGGGGCCTAATGCAATTGGCTCACAATTAATGATTAATTAAGTCAAAGGGTTTAATTAAGTACTTTCATAACCCTTCCCACACATGTGAGTTAGATTTGATTTCCTTAAACTTACCTTAGGCTCTTGAACACCTAAGGATCTACCCAAGAAGAGAGTGATTAAGTTCAAATTGATTTTGGAAGTTTGATTAAGCTAATTAAGTAGATCATTAGTGGATTAATCCTTAATTAGGTTTGGATTAAGGAAGTAAGGGGGTGTAGGGAATAGCTTAAGGAAAATATCCCAAAATCATTTCTTAAAACTCCTAATCACTTAAACAATGTTTAATTATTTTAATTGAAGGATTAATTCACTATTCATGTGCTTAATTATCCTTAATTACACTAAGAGGGTGATTAAGGGCTCATCAAATAATTTCCCTAATTAACTCATTAATAAACTTCAAGAAAATTAGGAGAGGCAGAAGTCATCCCACTAAACATGCCTGAGAAGTTTGGAATTGATTAATAAAATAATTAGAGAGTAATTAGGGTTATTAAATTTTAATTAGACCCTAATTAAGGATAATTCATTGTTCAAAATCAATCAAAAATAATTTTATTGGATTCCCCTTTGAATTATCTTTGAAATGAGTTCTCATTTATTTTTCTAACTTTTCTACATTTAATTATGAATATTTGAAGTTTTAGTGATTAAAGGGTAATTAAATAACCCTAATTAATTAACTAATCCCGTCGGCGCAATGTGGGCTGCTGACGCGACGCACACTTTTCACATGGTGCGATGAGATTGGTTATTTAAGTTGTCAAATCAAATGTCACGTCAGCTGGTGGCACTATGTGCTTTCCCTTGGTTCGTCCGATCAAAGATCGAATGGTTAGGATCAAGCTCATGGTTATGAAGATATAAATTAGAGGATCTAATCGGATTAATCATGATCGTCTATCCAAAACACGTGGGATGGAAGGTCCATGATTCATCCTCGGGAGATGGAGAGACCGCCATCTTCATCCGAGCTCACTTGAGCTCGGATTGGGCAAGGACTCAACCCACACCATCAAGAAGCAAGGAGAAGCACATCCAACGGTGGAAATTCAATGGGATTACACTTCCCTTCAAAGGACCAAGGATTTTTCTACTTAATCTTGGTTTTGATTCATGCCTCGCCGGAGGCTATCACCGACACTTCCAACCATTGAGGTAGCTTTGTCTAGTGGAGATGAAGCCCTGTTGAAGGTTTGACGGTTCAATTTATAATAAAAATTCCAATTGACCAAAGCTTGCTTCAATGGCTTGCGGCTTTGATTGAACTCCTCCTTCCCATGGCTTGGATGCTTGGGATTTGCTTTAGATGAGATCAACTTAGTGCCTTGATGGTGCTTGCAAGAGGAATTGAACTTTGGTTGAGTATTGAGTGAGTTTGAAATCTCCATCACCTCCCCTATTTTGGGATTATGCAAAATTGAGAATGGGAATTTAAATTAAGCTTGAGAGTGCTTGAAAAACTTAGAGAAGCTTTCCTTAGGTCCTCTGAGCTCAATCGAATGCAAGGGTCATGAATTAGAATGGAATGAGGGGGAGTATATCTCCCATTACTTAAATCGAATGGCCAAAGCTCAGTTTGCCATTTTGATCCAATTGATGAGATTGAATAGGTTGTTTAGGTTGTTAGGAGTGCCATGTGGTTTGGTTTTGGCAGAGGAGTGAGAGTGTGGAGGTACACATGTGCTAAAATGAGTGTGGGAGGTGATCCATACGAAACTTTTTGAGTGGAGGGGTCAGTTTTGGCTTTGGGTTGGGTTTGGTTTTCCCAAACCCATTGGGTCATGTGCACCACTCTCCTTGGTGTCCAAATGGTCCACTAGGAGGGTGCCAAGTGGTCTTGAGTTGGAATATGATCAAATTCCAAGTGAATTTGATCATAGGTTTTCCTTTGACCTAGGGGTAAAATGATCATTTGGCTTTGATTTTGATTTGGGCATATTTGGAATGATTAAAAAAATGGTTGTGCCAATTTTAATGAATTTGGAGTTTATTTGATATGATTTGGCTCAGGTTGACCCATTTAGGTTAAAATGGGTCAACTTGGGTTAAGTTGACCAATTGGACAAATTGGATCAAACCAAGGGTTGGTTCAAGTTCATATGACCATTTGGAGTGCTTAGTTATCATTGGTTTGGCTCAATTTAATTTATATTTGGTTTTGGTTCATTTGAGTTCACTTAGGTCAAATGGGCCAAGTTGACCAATTTGACCCATTTGGCCCGATAGGGTTAGGTCATGGGTTGGTTTAGGTTTGGTTGGTCATTTGAAATGTTTTGCAAGCTTTGGTTTCAATCAATTTCAGTTGATTTGACCTTTTAGGTCAAGTTGGATTTATGGTCAATTGGGCTAAGTTGGGTCTAGTTGGTCGATTGGAGCTTTGGTCAAGTTCAACAAGTGATTTAGAATGAACTTCACCCATTGGTTGCAATCAATTTGGCTTAGATCAAGATTTGACATATTTTGACTTTTTAGGTCAACTTGGGTCAAGTGGTCAATTTGGCTAGGTTTGGCTCAATTGATGGCTTGATCATCAATCATTGATGTTGGATTGGTTCAGATCAATGGTTTCAATCAATTTGGCCTATGGTGGATTTTGGGTAAAGTGTTGACTTGGTCAAAGGTTAGGTTTGACTTAATTTGAGTGATTGATCATCTTAGGATGATTGTTGCTCACAATGTGAGGCTTATATGGGCTTAGTTAAATCCAATTTGGGTAGGATTAGAATTTGGCTCAAAAAGATGTTTTAGGTCACTTTGGGTCAAGTGAGCCTAAGTGAAATTGGGTCAAAGCTTGATTCAAGTTTGGTTGAACTCATATGGACTTATGATTAAAATATAAATCCATTTGCAAGTGATTTAGAGTCAAATGGGTTTTTGATTCATTTGACAATTTCAAGTTCAAAGGATGAACATGGGTTTGATTTGGTTTAGTTTGATTTTGGTTGGATCATTGAAGTTTGTGTTTATATTTGGATTCATGATTGAAGGATTGATTGAATCATGAAGAAAATCCAAGGGTTTGGATTGGTTTGAGTTTGATTTGGCTAAGTTCAAGAATTTGACCTGAAGGACCATAGGTTAGATTTTGGTTGGATTTTGGATTTGAGTTTTGAATTGGTTTTGGTTATTTGAATTTATATTTCATTTATATATGTGAATATAAATGAAGATATAAATGGGTTGTGAGAAAATCTTTGGTGTTTTGAACTGATTTGAATTTGGACTTTGGAATTGGTTTAAATGATTTGAGAAAATCAAATGAGTTGGAATTGATTTGAGATTTGATTTGGAATTGATTTGAGTTTGAAGTTGATTTGAATTTGAGGTTGATTTGAATTTAAAGTTGGTTTGGATTTGAAGTTGGCTTGGATTGAAGTTAGTTTGAATTTGAAGTTTGACTTGAAAGAAAGAAATGAGGATTTGGTTTAAGCTATCGGGTAGGCAAGTTTTCCTAACACCCTTAAGGCATAACATATTCTGATGGCTAACTCTTCTAAGTCTCTAGGGTTAGGTTAAGTGTTCACCTAATCACTAGAAGTGTCTTAAGACTAAGGAACTCTTAATATCTAGAGGAGTCCTATGTCTAGGATGGAGAAGTTGAAAGCTCACTCTAAAAGTGAGGTCAACAGTGTTCAATAACCTAAGAGGTTTCAAAGGAAATTATGATCAAACTACATGTGTAGGATGGTTATGAAAGTATTTAATTAGACCCTTTTACTTAATTAATCAATAATTGTGAGCCAATTGCATTAGGCCCCTTTATTTCTCAGGTGCATTGCTGATTTAAATTCCATGTGGTTGCATATCATATATTAGCATATAATTATTTGTTTAATTATGTTAAAGTGGTGTAGGTAAGGGGTATTTAATAGATTTAATTCACACCTTAACCTAAATAAAATATAAAATCAACATAATTGTTCTAAAATTAAACTAAACCAATTCATATGTGGGAAATGGGTTAGAACCTGCAAACTCTTCTCACATTTCCTAAGTCAAGTCAAATCAAATTTATAAAATAAAATAAAATAAAAATCTCCTTAAAGAATTTTGATTCACTGTAAATGATCTTATTCATAAGATTGTCCTTAGGAATTAATTAGGATGAATGAAGTCATATGCTTACATCACTTTATTTATTTCCAAGCATGCTAAATATTGTTTGCCATATGAAATCATGCATTCATATCTTTTGAAAAATCAATTAAATAATATATTTCTTTTTATGTCAAATTGCATGTGTTGGCTAAAATTAAGAATATGAGTGGCTATTATCACTATTAAACCAAAATTATTTTCAAAACTTATAAATTAAAGATTATGAATGAAGTGATGCTACTTATAATTACTTATAAGCTTGCATGTGATTATAATATAAGATGTGTTTTATGTTATTTTCCTTCTCTTCTCTTAACATGGACTTATATAGGATTTGCAAAGTGTATAGTTCATTTGAAAAGAACATAACACTTGCTTAAATCTATTCTATACTCTATGTTATGACTTAGAAGGATCTTCATATTACACATGTATACCAAAATCATAAACTTTTGCAAGATTCTTCATCCATTTATTTCTTTTGTACATTTACATGTATTTAAGAAAAGTGATATATTAGTCTGGACATCCCGGGATTGCAAGGCTTTAAGTAGCCCTAGGTAGGTCTTGTACCTTAGGCCCCTAGTGTAGAAAACAATGGCATTGTACTCACTTATGTCTTTTATACATGTGAATGTGCATTATGTTAATGGATAAAGAATCCCTCTTTTCTACATAATAAAGACATGCATTCATGGAACTTCCAAATTTTCAAATCATATCTCTTAGCATTCATCATCAAGGTGTGCTAAAATTTGCATTGCATGTATTGATATGCTTAGGATCATTCATATGCATGGTACATATGGTGGAAAGAAATAAATGGTTGTGTATTATGTGATAGTAATTCAACTTAATTAATCCTAAGATGCCTTTCTTATTGAATAGGGCTATTTAGAGCAAATCTAAACTTATGGTTAATTAAAACACATAATAAAATATTCACTAAAGAAAAAATCATTAATGAATCTACCTTAGAAATTACTTAAGGTAGGGATGAAGAAGTTCTTCTTCTTTTTCTCTAATCATGTCTTCTGTATTCATCTTAAATCTCATAAAAATATAAATGCTTTTGCTATCTTGCTTATACAAAGCATGATCAAAATAATAAATTGGACTTTGGTTACCCATGTGAGCTAAGTCCAAATTATCATATATATGCATTAGTGGTATGTTTAGCTAATCTCTCTATTTTGCGGTTTAGTTGATTATCTTTTTTTTGATGTAACTTTTGCATTGAAATTTGGTGAATATAAAGGATTAGGTGAACACATTTAGATCATGTCTTTCTGTACCATGTGAAAGTTGGAGCAATACATCCCAAGTCAAATCAAAGGAAAGGAAGAAATGAAGAACAAAGAATGAATGAAGACCCCATAATATGAATTTCTTTAACTATAATTATTCATTGTAATCCGGTTGTATAAGGTAGCTATACTACCACATTTTCTTCGGGTTGTTGGTATGAGACCACATCGGCCTCTTATTCTTTTGTGATAGCTTTATAAAATTATTTGATGTTTATTTAGTTTGTGCATTAATATGGCATAATTTTCCTAGTTTCTTTATTGTTTGATGAATGGCCTGGATGCGGTTAGGCTCTTAGAAAAAAATAAATTTTCTATCCAATTAATCAACTCAAAATTAAATTTAACGACTGATAACCTTACTTAAATCCTAGGACATAAATCAAAATAATAAAAGATTTATAAACCCCTTAGCTGGATGTTGTATGTCTTACATCATGCATAAATCATATTACTTCACTCTTGCTAATGGAGGGCTTCCACCTTTGCCAGAGAAAATGGCTTGACCTTTGAGAGCCATGGTAGAAAATCTCCTCTTTCTTGCTGATTTTAGCTCATAACTAATCTTCTCATGCATTAGGCATATGAAATCCCATAGCCTATGTCAAATTAATTATCCAAAAATTAAAATAAAATTAACAAAATTTGCATTAGATTAAGTCATTTATTCATGCCTTTCATGATCTAGTCTCTTAGGGAGTGTGTTTAAGGAGTTAGTCTCCTTTCTAAATAAATAACGGCCTAGTTATATTGCAAAGCATAAGACTTGCCTACATATATTTAAAATTATAGAGTTATTTGGCCACCCTGGGGTTGTAAGTATAATGGGTGTTTATCTCTCTTGTGGAGGTAAACCATATACCCACTTTTTACTTTAGATTTAGGTCATGCATTGGCCCTCTCCAAAGTTCCCTAGATTTAGGATCGGAGGTTGTTGTTTCTGTTTGCGGGCTACAAGCATAAATCCTCACCTCTTAGGCATTTATATAATCTTATATTGTGGAATTGTATGACCTAGATTTCTAATAAAAATTTAACTCAAACATATAATTCTCTTCAAATTTCAAAATATAAAGCCCAATAATAGGATAATTTGGGATGCTCATTAAGTTTCTAGTATCATGAGCATCTCCTACTCTTCTCCCTTTGGTTTTGATAATAACTCTCTCCTTTTGATCAATCCCACTTGATTTTCCAAAAATAACCAATTTGTTGATAGTCCTATCTTTGAAATCTTTGGAGATAATGATCATTTACCTTAATCGAGTATTCTTAAGAATCTCATTCCTTAAGATGTAATTAACTATGGGGGCTTGCCTAGAAATTAATGAACCTACTTTACTTTCCATGTAAAGTAGGAAAGATATCTACACTTGAAGACCCATTGTCTTAGGAGTCCTCATTAGGTGATTAGGTCCAGGATGGTGACTTACTCTTTGAGATAGTACATCATTCCTCAATGTCACACTATCACCCTAATGGTACATCTACATCTTGTGTCCCAATATATATATATATATATATATATATATATATATATATATATATATACATATATATAATCCCAAAGTTTGAGAAATGAAAACACCATAGATTTCTCCTGCTTACCCGGGTTGGTTCCTCTCTCTCCATCTTTGGTAAATGATCGTTGTCTCCAAGTATCGATAGTGGATTTGTATTTTATATGAATCTGAGACTATCCTTCTTTTCTATTGGCACTTAATTTATTTCATTCTTAAGCTAAGCTAGCCAACATCCTTTAAGTTTTAGGACCTCACTCCTTTTAGGTCTTAAAACCCCTGTTGGGTCCCCCAATAGGTGAAAATAAAATTTAATAAAAAGAAATGACTAAAAACTTTGTTGAACCTTCTTACCATTTCTATGGTAAAGTAAAGTTCATTCTACAAATGAAAAATAAATCCTTTATAAAAATATCACTTTTCAAAAGAACTTTTCCAAAATACACATAATGAAATACTTGCATAAAAATTTTCATAACTCAACCTCATCTAACAATTTTCAAAATTATTATATGTAGGGTCTTTTCAAAAATCAAAAGTTAAGAATCATATTTCAAAAAGCATAGATGAACATCCTCATTCAATATACCCAAATTTATTGAATGAAGATTTCATTTCCAGATAAAATCAAAGTCATCTTTCAAAATCACAAATGAACATCCTCATTCAATATACCCAAATTTATTGAATGGAGATTTCATTTCAAATAAAATGAAAATCATCTTTCAAAAGCACAAATGAACATCCTCATTCAATATACCCAAATTTATTGAATGAAGATTTCATTTTCAAATAAAATCAAAATCATCTTTTAAAATGACAAATGAACATCCCCATCCAATATACCCAAATTTATTGAATGAAGATTTCATTTCTAAATAAAATCAAAAATCATCTTTCAAAAAGCACATATGAACATCCTCATTCAATATACCCAAATTATTGAATGAAGATTTCATTTCAAATAAATCATATCAAAAATTGAAATTCCATTTCAATACATTTTCACATATGTTAAAGTTGAATTTCTTTTTTTCAAAAAAAAATGATAAGCCTCTTCATTCAATATATCCAAATTTGTTGATGAGGTTTCATTTTCAAATAAAATCATACCATTTGAAATTCCACTCAACACATTCACATGTGTTAAGTTGAATTCCTTCTTTTCAAAAAAAGCAATAATCACACACAAAAATTTTACCTTTGAAAATAAAATATAATACTTCATTTTACCCCAAATTTTGTTAAATGAAATCCTTTCAAAATCATAAATCAAATACATTGAATTCCATTTGACATACCCAAATTTGTCAAAGAGTTTCATTTTTCAAAAAAAAATTGAAAATAAATTGATTCCATTTAACACACCATTTGTTAAATATAAAATCCTTCCTTAAAAAATCAAAATCAAAATCAAAAATCAAACACATTTGATTCTTTATTTAGCATACACAAATTTGCTAAGTAAAGATCCCCTTTTCAAAATAATAAAAAAATCAAACACATTTGGATTCTTTATTTAGCATACCCAAATTTGCTAAGTAAATATTCCCTTTTCAAAATCAAAAAAATCAAATACATTTGGATTCTTTATTTATCATACCCAAATTTGCTGAGTGAAGATCTTCTTGTCAAAATCACAAAAATCAAACATATTTAGATTCTTTATTTAGCATACCCAAATTTGCTAAGTAAAGATCCTATTTTCAAAATCACAAAAAAATCAAACACATTTGGATTCTTTATTTAGCATACAAATTTGCTAAAGATCCTCTTTCAAAATCACAAAAATCAAACACATTTGGATTCTTTATTTAGCATACCCAAATTTGCTAAGTAAAGATCCTATTTTCAAAATCACAAAAAATCAAATACATTTGGATTCTTTTTTTAGAATACACAAATTTGCTAAGTAAAGATCCTCTTTTAAAAATCACAAAATCAAATACATTTGGATTCTTTATTTAGCATACCCAAATTTGCTAAGTAAAGATCTTCTTTTCCAAATCAAAAACAAAAATCAAACACATTTTGACTTTATTTAGCATACCCAAATTTGCTATGTAAAGACCCTCTTTTCAAAAATCAAAACAAAAATATTTGGGCTTTATTTAGCATACACAAATTTGCTAAGTAAAGATCCCATTTCTAAATTCACACATGATTCACATCATGGGCAAACAAGTAAAAGAAGAAAATTATCTTCAAATACTCATTTAGCATATCCAAATTTGCTAAATGAGTAATCCCAAACAAGATTAATTGACCCTTTATTTAACATACTCAAATATGTTAAATAAAAGGTCCCCAAACATAAAATCAAATTCAAATATGAACCAATGGAAGCATCAAAAATCTCTTCAAATTATTAGAACCCATTTTCAATATACACAAATTTGTTAAAAATGAATTCTAAACTCAAAATCTCTTCTCCAATTCATTCAAAAATCTCTCTCCTAAATTCAAATAGCCCCACTTAACATATTCAAAATTGTTGAGTGTGGGTTCAAATTCTAAATTAAATTCAAAAAAGTCAACAAAATATCAAAACAGAAAATTTGATTTGAGTTTATTTCAAATTTTAGTGTTCAAATCGCCTTTTTCAAATTCAAGTGTTAATGGATGCTCAAGTATGTGTTCACTTTCCTTTGGGATGGATTTGGCCTTGGATCGGGCCACCTCCCATAGATTTTGCTCATCATACACTTTGGTCAGGATTGAGGGGCTAGGATCACTGTGAGGGGCAACCTCACCATCAAGATGTGGTGAAGGGGCCATCCATGTTGTAAATTTCCCTCACAAGAGGAAGGAAGTGGAAGTTCTAAAGCCATACTCAATGCGCACCAATTGTTCCCATCACCCAGCGCTAGTACCCACTCAGGCTTCTCCAAGGGGAAGGCTACCCTCCAAGGATAGTCCCCTACCTTTGAGATGGTCTAGTTCCCACTACTCCTCCCAGAGAACTCAAAGATAATAAGATCACAAGATCAATCATCTACATAGAAAGGAGATGGAGCTTCTCCAGGTAGAGGAGTCACCTGAGTTTCTCTCCGATAGACAAGTTTCATCCTCTTTGATCTGATGGAGAGAAGATGTTAGAGGATTATAGTGTCACCTCCACTGTAGTTCAAGATGAGGCATCTACGTGAGAGAGGAGGTCATATCCCTAGTGACAATTCTACATCGTAGGCTTATGGAGGTGAAAGTGCCCAATTTGATTTACAATTGATTATTCCTCACAGGATGGGCAAGCATATCATGTGAGAGGGAGGAGAGGCTGCATCGCATGTTACTAGAGAGAGAGGTGAAGGTAGAAGCCTCACCCTCATGATTTCCCGATCGGTGCTACCAGTCACATAACATATTCTATTGATACTACCCACCATGGGAAGAGAGCTCACATAGAGTGAGTTGTCTCCATCACACGCTCCACTCCATGTCTCCGCCATTGCCGCATGTCCATATTTCATAGTTCCTAAAGCCACGCAAAGATGGGAAAAGAAAGCCCCATGGTGATCTCATGGCCAAGAGATCCCATTTCATCTACATCACGACTAAGGTGAGGTCGGTGCTCTCTTGCTCGACCTCACTACTTGCCAGGTGAAGAGGAGTGCACCATAGTATCATAGTCATGCCATCACCACCACCACCTTAAAAGATCATGGATATAGCAGCAGCAGAGGGAGAAGGAGACAGTTCCATTATCCCCATGACTATAGATCCTCCTAGGAGCAGCACTCCACCCATGGCAGTTGATAGCCATGAACATGTATCCTCTAGTGAGCATAGCCCTCACAAGATCAAGATTCTAGTAGAGGGAGTCGATGTATCTTTGTTTCATGATGATCCACACCTCCACAATCATTTGTGCTACAGTTGGACGTCGATGATATTGCATAGTATCTCAAAGAAAAAAGGAAATCTAGGGTATGAGTCTGACTAGAGGAAGAGAAGGTTAGCTTTGATCCCAACAAAAGATGAATTGGAATTCGAGAGGTGCATATGGTTGACACCAGGGGTTCCCTCCTTCAGGATCACTAGAGTTTGGAAGGTGTTGCGGTCGAACAAGATGATACTGCCTATTCGACCCAACACCTCCTTCAACAACTCAAATAGAAGGATGAGTATATTGACAAGATGGGAAAGAGGCTTGAAGATTTGCTAGCAGTAATTCTGGCACTTCAGAATCAAGCCCCAACAACACATCCTACTATTATGGAGACTCCACTGAAGTTACATGTCTTGGATCAACCCAAGAGTTCCTCCAGAGAGAGATAGCACTAGAAAGGTAGTGATAGTACCTCCAAGAAAAAATATATTAAACTCATGGTTGAACAATAAGTGAGAGAGCAGAAGCTCGAGGTGGTTCATCGCCCAAAGTAGACCTACCTAGAGGAATTTGATATCCAATATCCTAAGGGTTTTGTGCCTCCTTCTTTCAAAAGTTTTGATGGCGAGGAACCCACGCCATATAGTGCACTTTATTGTAATGTGGCGTGATGCACTATTGTTTCATCTTTGTTAGTAGTTTAGTAGGTAAGCATAACCTTTGATTGGTAGAACTCCAAATGTTCAGTGAATACTTTTGAGTTGGAGCAACTTTATTAAGAGTTTTCTTGAGCTCAAAAAGGATAATCAGGCAATCTCTTGTAGCACAACAACACCGGTGAGTCCCTCATTGATTATATTCTTAGATGGAATTTGAGTATGAAATATGAACCGCTAAACAAGATCATTGAAATTCTACTAAAGAATATTCATGGCCTGCTTTATGCTCAAAGGTTTCACCATCAAGATATTTGAGAAGCTAATCAACAAGGCAAGCCTATAAGGAGAGGCCAAACAAGCCTTTTCAAGATCCCATCAAAGCCAAAGCGCGAAGTTATGAAAAAAGCTGTAGTAGCTTGGACAAGGGAAGCAAGCCGAGATCGATGAGACCTCAGCTCCACACCATCACTTCCACCTCCTTTACCACCGCTAGCCATCTATTGGCCTCCAGAGATTCCATGGCCTTCGCCGCCTCCTCCTCGGCCATACTCACAACAGATACACATACCCCCTTATCATCCACTACTCTTTGGATAAACTAAATAAAAAACTTATTCATTTAAGAGGGAGGTAGTAAGAAAATCTTTAAGAACCTCTTAAAGAAACTGATTTCGCCTACCGAGCCTAGAAGGGAGAAAGTGGGTAGGAGTATTGATCCTAGCTTTTGTCCCAACCACCGCATGCTAGGCCATATTTTGGAGGATTACTTTACATTCAAGGACTGACTTGAGCATAGCTACAAGTCAAGTGCCATAGTTATCCCTAAGGAATATCTACTGGAACAACCATCCAGTTCTATTAGGATAATCATTGGGGTTACATGTGATCCTCTCAAAATAAAAGAAGGTTGGGATATCTTTTTATCCCGAACCTCTAAAAAGATTATTTAAAAAATCAAGAAACTATCTTTGCAGTGCGAGGCACTCAACCTCCAACATCAAGGAAGGTTCAAGTTGCCAAAGATAACTTGAGAAAGTGGGAGCTCAGAGCAGAATAACTCATACTTGCCGATAGCTAAGTAGAACCAATCGGCCCAGCCTCCATTCCACCATTATAGCTACTACTTTAACGAACATTTCTACTTCAACTAGCTCTTCTTCTAGTACATCTTGATCACGATAAGGGCATCAAATCCTCACCCACTTACTTTACTAGATTTCTACTATGTACCTCCTTTAAATCTAAGAAATTGAAAAATAAAGCTAGTTTGAATTACATCTGTCACTTCTTATGGGTTATCACTCTACTCTTTAGAAAACTCTTCAAGTATTAATAATAATTATAATAACTCGATCATCCTTTCTAATTCATGGACTTTCCTTTCTAATACTACGGTTCACCTCTTGAGATAGACTTGGAATCATATGATTTGAGGGTCTATAGGAGAAGCTATAGTGCTAGAGGTGTAGAATATTCCACCTCGCCACAAGAGATCACCGAAGTTAACCTCAGTAGTGGCAAGGTTCTACCTCCTAGGGTAGCACCTCAAGATAAGGAAAAATAAGTCATTGGTACCTGCAAGAAACCCTCCACGGATGCTCCACCCATGGATATGCTTATGGAGGATCGCCGAGTTGATTATAATGTCCTCTTACCTAAGAAAGTTACCTAAACTAAGCATATATATGATGCCTTTGTCTTATCCAAAGAGATGATCATTAATCAAGGCCCTTCTTGATCAAATATGCTTAGCGACCGCTATTGGAGAGGAGGTATTATTCAAGAGAAGCCGGAGTCACTCATTCATGAAGACCTTCTTCAGGACATGGCAAACCGCCCCTACATCATAAGTGGATATGGCGATTGACTTTCTAGCATTTTAGTTGATCCGGTGCATCGTGAATATTATGAGTCTAAAACCCTTGCCTATTTGAAGATTGACATCTCTACACTCGAGGAGAGGATGATGTTGAGGATTCAATGAAGTGAGAGGGCTTTAGGCTCCATAGTGTTACCTTTGGAAATAGATTGGAAGACTGAAGCCAAGTTCTATATAATTAATTTGAATACATCATTTATTGCTTTGCTTGGTAGGCCTTTGATACACCATAACAAGATGATTCTATCCTTTCTTCATCAAATACAAAAGAAAAAAAAAAAGAAAAAGAAGAAAAAAAAAAGAAAAAAAAAGAAAAAGAAAAGGAAAGTACAAGTGAGCGAGAAAGGGATATTAAGAAAGGGGTAGGACCACATGTTACATTCCACCCATAGTTTGTTCCACCATATAGACATGTGGGTCAGATGAATCAACCTCCACCAAGTAGATGCAAAGGTAGATACAGAGGCAATTCTAGAGGTGGAAGACCCCCTCAGTACAACAATAAGGGTTATGTTCTAGTTCACTGAGTACCCTATTCATATAAACTTGGAATCTAAAGAGGATGAGTCTTATGTGATTAGCACACCACCAACCCTCTGGGTTTCATTGAGGTGACACTCGAGCACAAAATCTAAGGCCAGCCTCCAAGCAAAGCACAAAATGTATTCAATCAGTTTATGTAAAACTATTAGGCAGCAGTTAGGAACTTTAGCTCTAACCTCACTTTCTTCTCAAAATGTTAAAGGTTTAGTAGTTAAGGAAGCCCCCAGGTCTTCCATGAATGCAAATCCAAAGAGATTCCTATCGGGATTATCATCCTCAAGTCCAGAAGCTGATGTAAAACTTGAGGATAATTCATATAAAGATTGAATGGAATTACCTTTTTATTGGTACTTGCCTTCTATTCATAATCTTGCAAAGAAAGGTTTGATTCCTTATACATGGTCCAGGCACAAGTTAGAGTATTTTCAGAAGTTGTGGAACAATAAAGGAAAGGATGCACAATCAAGACCAGGACTTGGATTCTATACAGTGGGTCCAGATGATGGATGATAGTTCTTTGCTTAGTTGTCATAATCATGAGTTTGATAGGATATTCTCAAACCACACTAACTCTTATGTGGAAGTGTATTTAGAAACTTCAGATAATCTTGATGATCTCAAATCAAAGATGTACCTCCATAATTTAAAGAGGAAATCCATTCAAATATCAAAAAGCTCAAAGAAATCAACCTTGGGATAGAAGAAGATCCACGCCTGACATACATCAATTCCTTATTGAATAAAGAAGAAACTAATGACTCAGTTAGACTATTGACTGAGTTTAAGGACTGATTTGCATGGAGCTATGAAGAGATGCACATATTATCTCCTAACGTAGCAGTCCATAAACTAGTAATAGATCCTAACACTAATCCTATCAAGCAAGCTCCTAGATGCATGCGATTTGAAATCGAACAATAGGTCATTTTTGAAGTCGAGAAATTGATCGATGCTAGTTTCATCAGAGAAGAAAAATATCTTACCTGGTTAGCCAGTGTCATCCCAATTAAGAAAAAGAATGACCACATTCGCATATGCATCAATTTTAGAGACTTAAATAAGACATGTCCTAAGGTTGAATTTCTACTTCCTATATCAATTAATGGTGGACATCGCCTCATCTCATGTAGTATTCTCCTTCATGGATGGGTCATCTGGCTACAACCAAATCAAGATGGCGCCAAGGATGAAAGAAACACTACTTTTCAAACCCCGATCAGAATCTTTTGTATAAGGTCATTCCTTTCAGCCTTAAAAATGCTGGTGCCACATACTAGCGAGCCATGACTCAGATATTTAATGAGCTCATTTATCATCAAGTTGAGTGCTATGTTAATGATCTAGTAGTCAAAAGCAAAGAAAATAAAGACCATCTCTTTGACTTGAGAGTATTTTTTGAATGGTTAAGATAATTCAACCTCAAAATGAACCCCCTAAAGCATGCATTCAAAGTAGCTTCAGGGATGTTCCTTGGGTTTTTTATCTGACACCAGGGAATTAAGATAGACCTAGAAAAGATCAAAGCTATCTTAGAAATTATACCACCTAAAAGTCTAACTAAACTCAGATCATTTCAAGGGCGGTCGGCATATCTAAGATGTTTTATCTCCAATCTATCAAGGAGATGCAAGCCATTTTCATTATTTATCAAAAAGGATGCCAAGTTCAAGTAGGATGATAAGTGCCAACATGTTTTTAAAGACATCAAGTAGTATTTGGTGAAGCTACCAATTCTAGCAGCCCCTATCCTGGGCAAGCCGCTTATTCTCTACACTGCTGCATTGGATGACTCCCTTGGCTCTTTATTGACCCAAACTATGACAAAGGGAAGGAGAATGCTCTCTACTACATCATCCATCATCTGATCCCAGTTGAAGCAAACTACCCACCTATTGAGAAACATTGCCTAGCTTTAATCTTTGCATCCCAAAAACTATGACACTATATACTTTCTCATAAAGTAAACTTGATTTCAAGAATCAATCCACTGCAGTATCTCATGACACGATCGACGTTATCCGGATGGTTGGCATGTTGGTCCATGATTCTCATGTAGTTTGATATTACATTTGTATCCCCTCAGTGCGATAAAAGGATAGGCACTAGCAAATTTCTTAGCAGCACACCCACTTTCTGCTGATTCCCCACTTAGTGATGATCTCCCGATAAACAAATCATGAACTTAGGGAGTTTGACAACCGCCGATGGGAGATATATTCTGATGGTGCAGCTTCCTTTTATAAAGGAGAAGAACCATGATCTACTCTTCTAGGAAAAGTAGGGGTAAGAATAGCTCTCTTAACTCTAGACCGCGATGTGATGAGATTCTCATACTATCTCTCCAATCCATTCACCAATAATGAAGTTGAGTATGAGGCTTTGATTGTCATTCTGTAGTTAGCTATTACAGTGTGTGTCAAAAGCATCAACATCTACGGGGATTCTCAGCTGGTCATCAACCAAATTGCTAGATCCTATAAGATTCTAAAACTTAAGCTTCGTCACTACCACGAGTACACCATGAAGCTATTGGCCCAAATCCTTGAGGTCACCATCTACAAGGTCCATCGAGGAGAGAATGCAGTAGTAGACTCTTTGGCCAAACTTGCCAAAGAGTTGGCATGTCTAGAAGATGAGTCCATTCCAATAAGGGTCCAAAATAGACATATCCTATCCCTTATTGATGCTGAACTCGTTGAGAGACTTTCTCTTGAAGGGGAGGTTGTCATTGCCAATAAAGATGATGAGCTCGATTGGAGAAAACCATTCATAGACTACTTGAACACAAGCAAACTACCTCAAGAGAAATTGCAAGCCCATCAGATGAACCAGAGAGCTCTCTCCTATGCTCTCATGGATGGCACCTTGTATCGACAGTCTTTTGATCAAATGTTGTTACCTTTGTTTGCAAAACCCGAAGCTATAAGATCATGGTAGGTACATTTAGGTCTATAGCATCAATGCGAAGATGAAAGAAAAGATCAAGAGACTAGGATACTACTAGCTTGCGATGATTATAGACTGCATGGATGTAGCTAGGAGATGCCATCAATGTCAGGTATATGGTGTGGTCCTACATCAACCACCCAACATTCTACATCCTATATTGGCCTCATGGCCATTTGAGTGTTGGGGTACCGACATAGTGGGTCCTATCGATCGTCCTTCCTCCAAGGGTCATCGGTTCATCTTAGCTGCCACTACTTTTCCTAGTGGGCGGAGGCAATCCCACCGAGATCCTGTCGGCATGTGCTCCAATTTTTTGGAACCATATATAGGTTGGGTACCTCAATGAATTATATCGATAATGGTACTACATTCAAAAAGAATCAAGATCAATAGCTTTTCACGAGACATAACATAGATTGGAGATACTCAATATACCCAAGGGAAAATAATAGAAGCATTCAACAAAATTCTCATCCAGATACTAAAGAAGACACTTGATGACAACAAGAGATAGTGGCATGAGTAGTTGGTTGAAGCTTTGTGGGCATACCATACCATATATAGAACTCTAACTCAATCTACCCCGTTCTCCTTAGTGTACGGGTCCGTAGCCATTCTACCTTTAGAAGTTTAACTCCCATCACTAAGGATAGCAATGGTTAGTAAAATCACTACAGAGAAGAATGCCAAGTTGTGGTTAGAAGAGCTCGAAGGTTTGGAGGAGAGATGCCTACGGGTTTGTGAGAACCGCGAGTTATACAAAGCCAAGATGATTCAAGCTCACAACAAGCTAGTCTGCCCTACAGCTTTTCAAGTAGGAGAGCTTATTTTAGTTCTAAGGAGACCAATTGTTGATCGTCGAAAGATGGGAAGCAAGTTTGAACTCATTTGGGAAGGCCCTTTTGTCATTGAAAAGGCCTACCAAGGGGGATCTTATCAACTTGATTATAAAGGGGAACACCCGATGCCTCCAATTAATGAGCTCTATTTGAAGAAATACTACCCATAAAATCATGTTTGAAAAACAATTATCATCAAAAATTTCATTCAAATTCATCAAAATGTTCTCTTCATTTGAAGCATTGTTTGCTTGTTTATGAATCTGCCATGACATGTTTTAGGGTAGGTGTAAGAGAACCCAAGAGGCATCATATCCCTCTTTCATAACATGAACACAAATTAAACATGATTTCCCAATGCTACTAGAATATGTGTGAGAGAACTCAAGAGGCATCCTATTTCGACTAGCACAATTAGGATATGTGTAGAGAACCCAAGCGGCATTCTGTCTTCCTTTAACACAAACACAAACACAAACACAAAAATAAACAAATATCCTTTATCTTGGGTTATTTTGATGTGGGAGCAAGCCCCCTATGACACTCACTCATTAGTTGCTCTAGGTCAGGCCAATACGCTACCTTGCTAGTATACCCCAGTGGTCATTTGTCTGACGGATGTGAGTCCCCATGCTTTCTTCCTGACTTGACCATTGCAAATCAATGAGCTCCTTATTTGTTTGGTAGACCTCACTGCACATCCAGTAAGCTACCCCATGTTGACTCTATTTAAGAGGATATAAGGCTATATGCTTTCTTCTTGAACTGGCCATCATGCACTAACTAAGTTGAATATATTTGAGGTTTTAGGATAAGTCTCCCACTAGCTCCTTTTCTCTTGACTACTTTTGAGTTGATATAAGTTCTCTAGTGGCATTCACTCAGTAATCGCCCTAGGTCAGATAGCACCTGTCAAGCCAAAGATAGACTATCTTAGCAATCAGTTCCATTATAGGAGGATGTGAGTCCTCGATGCTTTCTTCCTAGGATGATTGTTGCAAATCGATGGGCACTTTAGGTTGGTTTATGTTCGCTATGTTGACAGTAACTCACCTAGTGAATACACCACTCTTTGGCATATGTGAGTCTCACTTTCTCATTGAGTTGGCCACCGAATACCTATATACATTATCTTTTCTAGGAGTTGGATAAAGCCCTCAGTGGCCCCTTGTGGCACTCTATTTGGATTACGTCCTTTGCAACCCCATTTAGACACTACCTGGGCTACTCTTGGATTGTACAGTCCCTCTTTCCTAGTAGCCACCCCTGTGGTTGGAAGATTTATTCAGCGGATGCATAGATTCTCCCTTGGATAAGTAAATTTGATATAGGTCTAGGCTGATATAAGCTCCTTCTTAATGTGATCTCTCGTAAACCAACAGAGTCTACGATAAATAAATAAACAAACAAATTTATTCTCTTGTGGATTAGGAATTCAAGCCCCCAGAGGCCCCTTTCCCAAGCAGGTATCCTATCTTTAGGGTAGTGCCAGTAAAGCTCTCTATAGGAATTGCCTTACTACACTTGAGTTAAGATAAGTCCCTGGGTTGGCACTCTCTCTATAGTTGCCCTTAGGTCGGGTTCAATATATTTTTCCACAAACAGGTTGCCCGACAGTCATTCCATTTTGGAAGATGTAAGTCTACTATGCATTCTTTCTAGCATGACTGTCACAAACTAGGGTAGCCCTAGGTCAGGTTTACATGTTACCTTGATAATATGTCACCCCAGTGGTCTCTTATTTAGGAAAGATGTCAGTCCCTGTACTTTCTTCTCTGAATTAATCATTGTAAACCGAAAGACACCTTTGGTTGGATAGTTTTTTGGGAAGCTACTCCTTTGGATCGGTAAATATGTAAGAAGGATGGCCATACTCGTCAGTCCATCACAAATCGATGGGATCCATCAAATATAACTAAAAAAGAAATTAATTTTAACTATCTTTGAGCTGATCTAAGTCCCCCAGCTGCATTCACTCAGTAGTTAGCCTAAGTTGGGTTGATCCGTTGCCTCACCAATTGATCACCCTAGCGACTGATCCCTACTTTGGAGGATATAAGCCTACCACACATTCTTTCTAGCATGGTTGTCGCAAATTAAAAGGCAGCCTTAGGTCGGGTTGACATGTTACCTTGCTAATATGTCACCCCAGTGGTCTTTTTCTTCCTTGAATTGGTCACTACAAATCGAAAGGCACCCCTTTGGTTGGATAGTTCTCCCCTCGGCCTGGAAACTACTCCCTTTGGATTGGCAAATTTGAGGTAGGCCAAGGCTGACATGTCTATTACTGAGTGCAATCCATCGCAAACCAACGGGATCCATCAAATATAATCAAAAAGAAATTAATTTTGACTATATTTTGAGCTGATTTAAGTCCCACAATGGCATTCACTCAGTATTCAGCCCTAAGTCGGGTTGACATATTATCTTGCTAATATGTCTCCCCAGTGGTCTTTTGTAGTGGAAGATTGAGTCCTCGTGCTTTCTTCCTTGAATTGTCCGTTGCAAATTGAAAGGCAACCCATGTGGTTGGTAGACTTTCCATTTAGATTGGTAAATCTGAGATAGGCCAAGGCTAACATGGCCCCAACTCAATGCAATCCATCGCAAACCAACAAAGTCCATCTCAAAATTCAAAAATTTAAATAACATGAAACAAAATTAACCCTCCTCCCCAGTGGAGCCAAATTAAGCAATCAAATCAGTCACACCACACCTATTTGGTGCCCTTTATTGACCTCACTTTTGGAGTGAGCTTTCAACTTCTCCATCTTGGACATAGTACTCCTCTAAACACTAAGAGTTCCTTAGTCTTAAGACACTTCTAGTGATTAGGAGAACACTTAACCTAACCCTAGAGACTTAGAAGAGCTAGCCATAGGAATAGGTTATACCTTGGGAGTATTAGGAGGACTTGTTTACCCTATAGCTTGAACCCAATCCTTGCTTCCTTCTTTCAAGTAAAACCTCAAACTCAAATCAAATCTTAAATCAATTTCAACTCAATTGATTTTCACAAATCATAAATCAAATCTTAAATCAATTCCAAAATCTAAATCATGAATCAATTCCAAATAGTTGAAACCCATGATCAATTCCAAATCCAAAATCTTTCCTAAGCCCTTTGATTTCATCTTATGGACTTAGCTCAAATCAAATCCAAATCACTCCAAATTGAAAAGATTTTCTCATAAACCATTTATATTCTCATTTATATTCACAAATATAAATGAAATATAAATTCAAATAACCAAAAATAAATTCAAAACTCAAATCCAACTTAAATCTATCTTATACTCTTCCAAGCCAAATCCTTGAACTTAACCAAACCAAATTCAAATCAGTGCAAATTTGAAATATTTTTTCATAACCCATTTATATTCTCATTTATATTCACAAATATAAATGAAGTATATATTCAAATAACCAAAACTAAACTCAAAACTCAAGTCCAAATCCAACTTAAATTCAACTTATACTCTTTTTTCAGAACTTAGCTCAAATATCCAAAACTAAACTCAAATACAAATCCAAATCCAACTTAAACCCAACCTATACTCTTTCAAGTCAAATTCTTGAACTTAGCCAAATCATTCACAAATCAATCCAAACCTTTAGATTTTCTCTTCAAATAATCATTCCTTCAATCACATGCCTAAATATAAACATAAACTTCAATCATCAAACCAAAATCAAACTAACCCAAGTCAAACCCATGTTCACCCTTTTTGACTTGAAATTGTCAAATAATCAAAAACTCATTTGACTCCAAATCACTTGCAATTGGATTTATATTTCCATCATAAGTCCATATGTGAGTTCAACCAAACTTGAATCAAGCCTTGATCAAGCCAATTGACCCATTTAGGCTCACTTGACCCAAAGTGACCTAAAGCCATCTTTTTGAGCCAAATTCTAATCCAACCTAAATTGGATTGAACCAACCCCATCTAAGCCTCACATTGTGAGCAACAATCATCCTAGGATGATCAATCACTCAAATTAGGTCAAATCAAGTTAAACCTAGCCTTTGACCAAGTCAACACTTAGCCCAAATAAAATATAAACTAGCCAAAATCCACCATAAGCTAAATTAATTAAAACCATTGATCTAAACCAATTCATAATCAATGATTAACTTGACCAAGCCATCAATTGAGCCAAATCAAGCTAATTGATCACTTGACCTAAGTTGACCTAAAAGTCAAAATGGGTCAAATCTTGATCTAAGCCAAATTGATTCAACCAATGAGTCAAATTCATTCTAAATCACTTGTTGAACTTGACCAAAGCTTCAATTAGCTAACTAGACCCAACCTAGCCTAATTGACCATGAACCCAACTTGACTTAAAAGGTCAAATCAACTTGAAATCAAATCAAACCAAAATTGATTGAAACCAAAGCTTGCAATACATTTCAAATGATCAACTAAGCCTAAACCATCCCATGACTTAACATAATCGGGTCAAATGGGTCAAATTGGTCAAGTTGACCCATTTGACCTAAATGAACCTAAATGAACCAAAACCAAATATAAATCAAATTGAACCAAACCAATGATACCCCTAGGCTCCAAATGATCACTTGAACTTGACCTAACCTATGGTTTGACCCAATTTGACCAATTGGTCAACCTAACCCAAATTGACCCAACTTGACCTAAATAGGTCAAATTGAACTAATTCAAACCAAATGAAGTCCAAATCACTTGAAATTTGGTCCAACCCATTTTTGAATCATTTCAAATCTGCACAAATCAAAATCAATAACCATTTTACCCTTGGTCAAGGGTATCCTATGAAATTCACTTGGAATTTGGCCAATTCCTTCTCATGGCCACTTGGCATCTTCCTAGTGGTCGACTTGGACACCAAGGGAGTGGTGAAAATGATCCAATGGGTTTGGGTCAGCCATGACCCAACTCAAGGCTAAACTGACCCCTTCAATGGGAATTGAGCACTTGGATCACCCATACACTCACCTAGCACATGGCATTCCCTCTCCTTCCTTCCACCAGCTAAAATAAATCACATGGAGTGTCTAACAACCCAAACGATCAATCAAGCCAAGCAATTGAGCTAAAATGACAAAGCTAGTCTCATCCAATCCAAGGAGGGGGAGATATACTCCTCCTCATTCCCACTCAAACCACACATACTGAATTTGATTGAGCTTTAGGAATCAAAAGCAAGCTTCTCAAAGCCTTGGCAAGCATTCCCGAGCTCCGCACCCCATTTTCTCCTTCTCTATTTTCTTTAAAGCCGAAACAGGGGAGATCCAAATCAACTCCAACTCATCCAATTCTCCACTAAACCCAAATTAAACTTGCAAGCACCATCAAGGCACCTCGTCGAGCTCAACCAAGATGTTTCCCAAGTCTCCAAGCCATGGGAAGGCCTCACTTCGATCGAAGTCAATTGCATTGAAGAGGAGCTTGATAAACTAAGCCATCCACTTTAGATCAAAGCTTAATACCTTCAACAGGGCTTCATCTCCACTAGACAAAGCTACCTCCTCCATTGAAAGCACCGGTGATAGCCTCCGACGAGGTATTGCTCAAAACCATAGACATAGAAATTTTTGCTTGGTCCTTTATGAAGGGAATTATAATCCCATTAGATCTTAGCCATTGGATCTCTTGCTTGTGCTCCGAAGGTGTGGGGTGAGTTTGAACTCCATCCAGCTCATCGGACGATCGGGGCACATCCGTCTCTCGGCCTTCGGGGAGATAGATTACACACCGTCCATTCTACATGATTGGAATGGATGGTTGTGATTAGACCACGCATTATCCCCTTTTAATTTAAGCCTAAACCATGAGATTAATCACGGCGTCGATCTTAGATGGAGAAAAGCTGCGTCGCCGTCTTGACATAGCAGTGGATGTGACAACTTAAATACCCTATCTCGTCACATGCCACATAGAAAGCGCGCTGCGTCAGCCGCCACATGGCTCAATGGGATTAAGTGGTTAATTAGGCTTAATTAATTTATTTTTAATGTTGAAACTTCCAAAATTCAAAACTAATTGTAGAAAAATCTAAAAAAAATACAAATTCAAGTTCATTTTAAAGATAATTCAAAGGAGAATAATATAAAATTAAGTTTAATTAATTTTGAATAGTAACCTTCACTCAATTTAGGTTTTATTAGAAATGTGATTAGGCTAATTACTTCTTAATTACTTCAACAATTAATTCCAAACTTCTTAGGGCTAATTAGTGGGATGACCTTTGCCTCCCATGATTTTCTTGGAATTTATTGTTGGATTAATTAGGGGAATTGCTTGTTTCATCTCTAATCACATTCTAATTAAATAAATGATTAATTAACCTATTAAACAGTGATAAATTTATTAATTAAGTTTGTTAATCATCATGAAATAGTAAATTGACTTAGGGAATGAGATTAGGATTTCTTTTCCAAATCTTTTCCCCTAAGTTTAGTTCATATGGATAAAGGCTTAATTAATTTGCAAATTGATTAATAATTTAATCACTTCATCAAATGGCTTAATTAATTAAACTCAAAACTAGATTATTCTAGAACTTAAGCATCTTAATCTTGGGTAGATTCTTAGGTGTTCAATAACCTAAGAGGTTTCAAAAGAAATTGATCAAAATACATGTGTAGGATGGTTATGAAAGTACTTAATTACACTTTAACTTAATTAATCAATAATTGTGAGCTAATTGCATTAGGCCCCTTTATTTCTTAGGTGCATTGCTGATTTAAATTCCATGTGGTTGCATATTATATGTTGCCTCATAATTATTTATTTAATTATGTTAAAGTGGTGTAGGTAAGAGGTAATTAATGGATTTAATTCACACCTTAACCAAAATAAAACATAAAATCAACATAATTGTTCTAAAATTAAACTAAACCTAATTCACATATGTGAAAAATGGGTTAGAACCAGCAAACTCTTCTCCCATTTCCTAAGTCAAGTCAAATCAAATTAAAAATAATAATAATAAAAATCTCTTTAAAGAATTTTGATTCACTTTAAATAATCTTATTTCATAGATTATCCTTAGGAATTAATTAGGGTGAATGAAGTCATATGCTTACATCACTTTATTTCTTTCCAAGCATGCTAAACATTATTTTCATATGAAATCATGGATTCATATCTTTTGAAAAATCAATTAAATAAAATATTTTTTATGTCAAATTGCATGTGTTGGCTAAAATTAAGAATATGAGTAGTTATTATCACTATTAAACCAAAAATTATTTTGAAAACCTATAAATTAAAGATTATGAATGAAGTGATGCTACTTATAATTACTAATAAGTGTTGACCTCATTTTGAATGAGGTTAACATCAATTTGAAATCAATAATTAGGAATTCTATTCTCAAATAGGAATCTCTTAATTTAATGCTTAGGACACCTCACCTAGTGTCCTAGAAAATTTTTATGAGTTTATTTTAACCTATTTGGTGTGGGCAGAATCAATCCAAACTTTCAATTTGATCAACTTAAAACCAAATTAAAATGAATGAATGGATCCAAACCCATTCCATTTAAATCAAATTGATCATTTGAATTCATTTGGTATCATACCTAATCCATTTAAGCAGAGTGGGATAAAATGAAATTAAATTTAAGATCAACTCATAGTTTAATCAAATCATAATGCAATTGACCATCAATTGCATTATGGTTTAAAGAATAAGTATTCTTAAATTACTTTTGGATGGCTGCCTTCATGGTTTAATTCAAAGAAAGAAGACAAATATATATATATATATATATATATACTTTTCCCATGCAACCTTACCTACTCCATGAGGAAGAAAAAAAAGCCACCTCTTAAGAGGATGGCTGCCTTCAATGGTGGAGAAGGTAATTAAGGTGCAAACCTCCAAGAATTTGCCTTGATCTTAGCCAACCAAGGAGGAGAGAAAGAAAGAGGGAAAAGAGAAAAAGAGGAAGATAAGACTTTCGACCATATAGAAAAATAAGAGGAGAGACTTCCCCAAAGAGAATTGAACACACACACCTTCACATATCAAAATCGAACCTAAACAAAATTTCCCTCTCCCCCCAAGTGTCCTTAATCACTAAAAATCATTAAAACTGAAAAGAGCAATCAAGGGTTGGCCTAGGGAGCAATCCGTAAAGTTAACCTAATTCCTTTAGCAAGCAAGTTGGTTCAAGCATTTGAAGCCTTAGGATCAATTGCAAGGCCAATCATCCAATGAATCAAGATATGCCATTGTTGACCTTAAGCTTTTCCATAGAGAATTCGGTTGTGGTCGATTTAATAGGAAATGCAATTTACAATACGATCAAACTATATAAAAATATAGAATATTCATCCACGATCGTGTAGCAATTGAAATCACTTAATTTAGTGCTATGGATCGATCATAATTAGCAAAATATTATCAGCAGTCCTCGACTCCAGAATCAAAGGAGACGATCTCTCCGTTGTCTGATCCGTGTATTTGGATTAGACCTAGATCTAGGCGGACCAGATAAATTTACACCCTTTAGGAACCGCATGATTGATGCCTGTCGATCTTTGATCGGATTTAGTAAGATCCGCATTTTGAACCGTGGGTTGACACAGTGCTAGGTGGTGCCACGCGGACCAACCCGCGCATGCCACACAGGCGCAAGCCACGCGGCACGTGGATCCCGTGTGGGGCCGCCACTTAAAAATTGTTAAAATCGGTTAAATAATGGATTTTATTAATTTAAAAAAATACATAATGCTTCTAAAAATCATAGAAAATCAAATATAAAATAGAAAATTACAAATAAAAGCTCAATGGATTCATCTTGATGAGAGGAATCCATAGAAATTAAGATCTCCAATTTTATTGGGTATTTTCCCCTTAATTTGGGTTTAATTGAAAAAAAGTAAACCTTAATTACTCTCAAATTAATAATCCAATTAATTTGAAACTTTGGAGAAATAAAATTAAGCATAAAATACACTTTAGGTGAATTTTTTGGGATTTAATTCTCTGAATTCAAGGGAAATTAAAATTACACATGCTTAACCTTTTAATTAATTAAATTAATTTAACTTTTAATGAAATAATTAAGAAATATTGATCTAACAACCTTAAATCAACATAATAAATATTAATGAACATCAAAACACTAATTAAACCAAAATAAACCTATCTGAACCTAATAAATCATTAATTAACTTGATTAGATAATTAAATAAATTAAATAATTTAATTAAACAACCTAAATTTAATTAAATCATAATAAATCAACCAATTAACCAAAAATTATGAATAAACCCTCATTGAAAAGGTATTTTAGTAAAGAATAAGTGAAAAATAAAATCTCTTAATGAATCTTAATAAATTATTAATTTAAGTTTTAATGAAATAATACAAACATTAATTACACCCTAATTACATCTAATCAAGCTGAAACTTTAGGGATATAAAATTGGCATGTAACCCTACGTGCCAAAAATATTTAAAGTCCAAATGATTTCTGGATTAGGAGTTTTCAAATTTCTAAAACCTTAGGTCAATGTTAATCAATTATTGGGTTAAGGAAATTAATTAACCTATTAAATAAAGTGGCAATTCAAACTAATCTCTATCAAACATTAGAAAACTATTCATAAACTTCTCTAAATATCCTAAGTCAATTAAAGTGATCAAATTCAATCTTAGGTTAATGAAATAAATCCTTAGGTTAATAAAACTATTAATTAACTTAAACCTTAATCTTTGAATCAATGAAATTTAATGAAATCACTCATCTCTAATAAATTTAAATAATAAATCTAAGACCTAGGTTAATCAAATCAGATCAAATAATTAACCTAAGTACTATAGGTTAAGCATAATCCATGAACAAACCTAAGGTACTAATTCATATTAATGAACTTAAACCTTAAGCTTTCAAATCCATAATTTAATAACTTAGGTTAAATTGAATAAAACTCTTTAAATTAACATAAGCCAAATCAAATAAACCCATATAACTTAATTCAAAATGAAATAAATCAAATAAATTAAATCAAATAAAGCAATTCAAACAAATGAAATAACATAAATCAAATCCAAACATAAGTAACATTAAAAGGAATAATTAAAATACTTAAGAATTTTAGTTAGACTTTTGGAAACTTCATTAGAATTTAGGATGTGGAATAAAGTGAGTTTCACCTAAAAATGAAATTCACTCTATTTCTCATTCTTGAAAACTAATATTACTTTAACCAAATAAAATGAACATAAAAAGGGAAATTAAATCACTAAACTATTTGAATTGAAACCAACCAATGGTAAAAATTAAACAAATTCAAGCTTCAAATTTAAACTTGAACTTAAAGGAGCCTAGCAAAGCCTTGCCACACAAACCCCTCTTTTACACACACTAGATTACTTAGGTCATGGACTCTAGATCTAGGTTAGATCATTCTGTGATTTTCTTTTAATCTCCTGTGATATGTTGTGTTGTGCTTCATTATGTCAGTGTAGTGTATTGCATTAGACTAGATGCATAGGCTTGTTTGTTCGTTAGACTGGTTATTAGGGCATTCTTTCTAGATTTAACACTATTTTTTGTAGGGGATTGTGTTAAAGGGATCATTATGATAAATAAATCATAAAATTGTTGTTTACATGCAGGTGCTGAAAATCCCTTAACATAGTCCATAGGATAGGTGGGCTTGGCAGGCAACTAATGCTAAGCCCGTATGTTTGTACAATATAAACTATTTTATGTGTTGTGTGTATTTCCTAACATTTGTTTTACATGGCTTAGGATTTATTTTTGAATTCTAAATATAAATTTGAGCTTAGAATTAGGTTAGGATCTATGGGGTCTAGGATTTAGGAGGCAACCAGGGATGATGCGGTGGTCCCCCTGGAGCCATGGATGTCCTTGAAGGAGACTTTCCTGGAAAGAAGACTCATAGATCTAAACTTGTAGTTCTAGGCTGGGTTGTATAAGGGTAGAACTTCAGTGCCCATTTTTCTTTCTTCGGTGTCTGAGTGCTACATCGGCCTTTTTTTATATAATTTAATTTTGCTTGATTTATTTTGGGTGTGCAATAGAAATAACATGCTTTACTTAGGTTAGGTTTCTTTATGTGCTATGTTTGTGCTGTGATGAATGCCTGGACGTAGGCTCATAGGATAAACTAAATTTTCTACCCAACTAAATCAATCAAAACATGAAAATAAATACAACTCATAATCTTCATATAAAAGCCTAGGCATTAAAGCAAGATAAAATATGTAGCAACCCTTTAATTGGATGTTGAAAATCATGCATAAATCATATTATTTCACTCTTGATTAAGGAAGGGCTTTCATCTTTGCCAGAGAACTTGGGCTTGACCTTTGGGAGCTTATGATCGAAGAACACCTTCTTCTATTCTGATATGGCCCATAACTTTTTTCTAATTACATGCATTAGGCATAAATTGCATATCTATGGCCTAAAATGAATCTTGAGTCAAAATTATAAAAATTTGAAAAACATGCATTAGTTAGATGCATCTTCATACCCTACATGATCTTAAGGATTAGGGAGTGAGTCTAGGTTCATAGATTTCTTTTCTAAAATGCGCAAACCATCTTGCATTCATGTGACTTGACTTCATGAATTTAAAATGCGCATACGTGGTGTTAGTTGGCAGCCTTCTCTAGGAAGGTTATAAGTTTAGAAGAGTCAGGGATAGGCTAGTTTTTTCAAGTGAGGAGAATGACCAATGATTCCTAAGATAGAACTAGGTCAAGCATCTAACATGTGTTAGAAACACTTGTAGACTAGGTTCTAAAGCATCTTTTTAGGAATAAGTCTTTAACTCTAGGCATTTCTGTAATCTTGTACTGCTAGAATCTAAGACCTAGATTTTTAAGAAAATGACAACTCAAAATCTAAAATTAAAATCCCAAATTTAATCCCAATCATAAGATAATTGAAATATCTACTGGGTATCCCAGTATCAATAGGCATTTCCTACTCTTTTCTATTTGACTCTTGAAAATAACTCTCTCCAATTTGGACCTCTCCCAATTGAATTTTCAATAATCAATCCTTTGAAACCTATCTTAATAATCTTTAATAATAACCACTTATTTCTTTAATCAAGAGTATTCTTAGGAATAGACCCTTCCTAAGATGCAATTAACTATATAAGCTTGCCTTTATAGGGAACCATGATCCCAGGATAAAACAAACCTTGTTCTACTTTTCTATATAGTTTAGGGAAAAACACTCTAGTGCATGAAAGACCCATTAACCTTAGGAGTCTTTTATTGAAATGATTGAATCCATTACAGGATAGCATGTTTATCTTTCAAGATAATATGTTTATTCCTTAATGCCATATTTGGTCATCTAAATAAAATATTTCTAAACTCTATGTGGTGTCATTTCTTTTATCTATTCTAGAGAAAATACCAACAATAAGCTTGCATGTGATTATAGCTAAATATGTGTTTTATGTTGTTTTCCTTCTCATATCTTAACATGGACTTGTATAGGATTTGTAAAGTTTATAGTTCATTTGAAAAGAACATAACACTTGCTTAAATCTATTTTTATACACTCTTATGTTATGACTCAAGAAGGATCCTCATATTACACATGTAAATTATACAACCAAAGTCAAACATAAACCATTTGCATGATTCTTCAACCATTTTTTTTTTTTTTTTTTTTATTTAAGAAAAGTAATATATTAGTCTGGACATCTTAGGGCTTCGAAGCTTTAAGTATCCCGAAGTAGGTCTTGTATCTTATGCCCACTTATGTCTTTTTATACATGTGAATGTGCATTATGTTAATGGATAAAGAATCCCTCTTTTCTACATAATAAAGACATGCATTGCATGTATAAATATGCTTTGGATCATTCATATTCATGGTACACATTCCTAAAAGAAATAAATAGTTGTGCGTTATGAAATAGTAATTCACCTTAATTAATCCTAAGATGCCTTTCCTATTGAATAGGGCTATTTAGAGAAAATCTAAACTTAGGGTTAATTAAAACACATAATAAAATATTCACTAAGAAAAAATCATTAATGAATCTACCTTAGAAATTACTTAAGGTAGGGATGAAAGAGAAGTTCTCTTCTCTTTTCTATTTATAACATTTAGTAACTAAGTGTAGGTTCATTCAAACCAAATCAAATAAATAACTAAAATTGGCAAATCAACTAAATCACTTAAAATGAAACCACCATATAAGTTGAATCCTTCACACTTAGGAAATTCCAACCTTAAAGCCTAGCTAAGACATGTCACACAAGCCTTAAATGGCACACACATTAGGTTAAGTCACCATTTCTTGCTCTATGTTAGGTGGTGCATGGTTTGATGCCTAATTTTATTTTGTGGTGTAATATTTTTAGACTAGATGTTAGGGTGCATGTGCGTAGACTAGATGATAGGATGATCTTAGTCTAATCATGTCTTTTGCAAGAGATTGTGCTTAAAGGGCGTTGTAATAAAAATATAAATGATTTTGTTGTGTAGGTTGTATATACCCATAAGCATGATCCGAACTAGGACAAGTGGACTTGGTTACCCATGTGTGGGGTGCTAATTCTAAATTATTCACATAACTGCTTGGGTTGTGTGATATGTTTAGCTAATCTCTATTTTACAGTTTAGTTAGATTTATCTTTCACTTTTGATGTAACTTTTGCAATTAAAATTTGAAATAAATGTTATGGGGAAATTAAGGTGAACATTGGTCATAAGATCATGTCTTATGTACCATGTGAAGCCTTGGAGCAAACTACATCTCAAATCAAATCAAAAGAAAGAAAGAAATGAAGAAAAGGAAGAAATGAAGAACAAAGAATGAAGAATGAAGACCCCCATAACATGAATTCCTTTTAATTATAATTGTTCATTTGTAATTCAGGTCTACCCACATTTCTTTTCAGTTGTGCGGTGGTACCCGACCACATTGGCCTCTTATTCTTTTGCGCTAGCTTTTTAAAATTGTTTGATGTTTGTTTAGCTTGTGCATTAAGATGCCATGATTTCTAGTTTTTTTATTATTTGATGAATGGCCTGGATGCGATTAGACTTTTAGGAAAAAATAAATTTTCTATTCAATTAATCAACTCAAAATTAAATTTAACAACTCATAACCTTACTTAAAGACTAGGACATAAATCAAAACAATAAAATATTTAGCAACCCCTTAGCTAGATGTTGTATGTCTCACATTATGCATAAATCATATTGCATCACTCTTACTAATGGAGGGCTTCCACCTTTGTCAGAGAAAATGGCCGACCTTTGAGAGCCATGGTGGAAACACACCTCCTTCTTGCTGATTTTAGCCATAACTAATCTTCTCATGCATTAGGCATATGAATTTTCATAGTCTTGTGTTAAATTAATTACCTAAAAATAAAAATAAACTTAACAAAATTTACATTAGATTAAGTCATTTATTCATGCCCTTCATGGTCTAGTCTCTTAGGGAGTGTGTTTAAGGACTTTGTCTCCTTTCTAAATAAATAATAGCTTAGTTATCTTGCAAAGTATAAGACTTGTCTTCATGTATTTAAAATCATAGGAGGAGTTAGTTGTGGCCACCCCTAGGCGGTTGTAAGTCCAACCATCGGGTGGTTTATCTTCTCTTGTGGAGGTAAACCATATGCCCACTTTTCACCTTAGATTTAGGTTGTGTTTTGGCCCTCACCAAAGCACCATAAATTTAGGATCCGAGGTTGCTGTTTCACTTTGCAGGCTAAAGCATAAATCTTCACCTCTTAGGCATTTTTATAATCTTGTATTGTGGAATTGTAAGCCCTAGATTTCTAATAAAAAATCAACTCAAACATATAATCATCTTTAAATTTCACAAATATAAAGTCCAACCATAGGATAGTTTGGGATGCTCATTAAATTTCTAGTATCATGAGCATCCCTCTCATCTCCCTTTAATTTCGATAATAACTTTCTCCTTTTGATCAATCCCACTTGATTTTCCAAAAATAAATAATTTATTGATAATCCTATCTTTGAAATCTTTGGAGACAATAATCATTTACCTTAATCAAGAGTATTCTTAAGGAATTTCATTCCTTAAGATGTAATTAACTATGGGGGCTTGCCTCCATAGGGAACTTAACAAACCCGGTTTAAAATAAACCCTACTTTACTTTTCCATGTAAAGTAGAAAAAATATCTCTGGTACATTCAAAGACCCATTATCCTTAGGAGTCCTCATTATGTGATTATGTCCATTGTAGGATGGTGACTTCTGTCTCTCGAGATAGTACATCATTCCTCAATGTCACACTTGATCATCGTTACAATTTAAAAATAATTTTCTATTATTCATCTCTGAATTATTTTTAGCTGTTTAATGTTTAACAAACCTTCTTATTTATAATTTCAGCATCGTTACAACTACATGGACGAGCACCGGGGTAGTGTTAATTGACCGACATGGGAGGCAACAACACAGTATCACATCAGTCAGATTTTAAGCAAGGCACAAACAGATGTAAGAACATAAGTTGGATTTGGACATCTTTGCTTGGATGGATAGCCATCGTAAAGGAATTGTTAAATATGTGTGGTCATAGATACTCGATCAATGGAACATAGATGTCTGAAAGGATCGAACACAAGCGGCTTATTCGAATCACTTGACTTGGTGGAGGGCGACTTAACAAAGAACAATGACGACTCTGTCCTATTCATCATAGAATCTAATTGCATGGTAAGATTATTTAAATATAAGTTATAGTAGTAATATAATTCATTCATCATCATTATATACTTATAATAATAATAATTAATGCACGCTTAAGTCAGGTGATGGCACAGATGATTTTAGATTATACATCTAGAACACTAACAAAAAAAGGTACTGTTTTATTTGATATTAAATTTCACACATGTACAGGATGAAGATATTGAGGCAAAATTTTTATATTAGGTTTAATTAAAATTTTAATTAAATAATTAAGCACAAAAAATAAAAATTTAAAAATAGGCCTAATCGCCCGTTCAATGGGCGACTAGGCCTAAGCTAAATTTTTTTTTAAAAAAAAATATTTGTACATCCATAGTATTTTTCCTGTATCAGACTCATCCAGTATCGGAATCAAGTGAGCTTGGTATCATTGGAAACATAAAGAAATTATCCATGACTTTCATGTTAACAAAAACCTATGATTCTAATCCGGTAAGCCAGTAGTTTTTGCAAACACTCAAGAAAACCACGATGAGGAATTGAAAGTTTTGGCACAGTCGCAGTATTTTGTATGTATCAGACTCATCCGATGTCAAAATCAAATGAGATTGGTATCATTGAAAATATAACAAAATTCCTCATGACTTTTATTTTAACAAAAATCTACAATTCTAGTCCTGTATGCCGTAGTTTTTGCAAATGCTCACAAAAACTGCAGTTCATAGTTGAAAATTTTGGTGCAGTCGTAGAATTTTGCCTTTATTGGACTCATCCGATGTCATAATTGAGAGAGCTTGGTATCGTTAAAAATGTAGCAAAATTACTCAAAACTTTCATGCTGACAAAAATCTACGATTCTGGCCCGATACGCTACAATTTTTGCAAACGATTGCAAAAATTGTGGTGCAAAATTGAAAGTTTTAGCACAGTTGTAGAATTTTACCCGTATCGGACTTATCCGGTGTCAGAATCAAGTGAGTCTGGTATCATTAAAAACTCTCCTATAAAAGTTAACTGTTAATAAATAAACTTTTATCTGAAGGTACAAAATCATATGAGGAGAAAAAAAGTATTAGTCAACTCATAAGTCCAAACTACCCACCACCACATAAAAAAGTTAAAACAGACACAAGAAATCAAATAATTGACAGCCTCTTTGAGACTCATATGTAACTGCATACATGTGTAGGCATAAATATAACATTAGACAAACTTTTTGAATCAAAAAATCAATACAGGGTGACACAATTGAGCCATGCAGGCATGTTATCACCTCGTTGAACAGAAGTTACACAAAACACAGTTATCACCACATGTTGAAATCCATCAAGGGAGAATGAAAAGAAGCCTTCTCATCAATCTCGATTTGAACAAGAAAAGTAACATAACAAAGTTCTCAAACTTTGTGAGTATTTCAACGATATCAAGCTCGTTTGATTCCGACACCAGATGAGTCCAATATGGGGAAAATTCTGCAATTGTGCCAAAATTTTCAACTCAGTACGAGTTTTTATGGCGTTTGCAAAAACTGCAATTTATAGAGCTAGAACTGTAGATTTTTGTCAACATAAAAGTTGTGGGGAACTTTTTTACATTTTCAACGATACTAATCTCATTCCATTCGACATCAGATGAGTCCAATATGAGCAAAATTCTATGACTGTGCCAAAATTTTTAACTCCTGCAGTTTTTGCGAGTGTTTTCAAAATCTTCGGCTTATTGGGCTAGAATCTCAGATTTTTGTCAACATAAAAGTCATAGGAAATTTTATTATATTTCCAACTATATCAAGCTTGCTTGATTCTGACATGGGATGAGTCATATACGGGCAAAATATTATGAATGTGCCAATTTTTTTTAAAAAAAATTTAGCTCAGGCCTACGGGAGCTATTTTAAAATTTTTATTTTTCATATTTAATTACCTAATTAAAATTTTAATTTAAGTTAATATAAAAAATAGCCATATACTAATGGCTTTCAAGAGAGATATGGGGACTCATTTAGCTATCAATGTGGCGTTGACCTCGAAACATGGATTAAAGCTACAACTAACTTAGGAAAATGCCAAGTGTCCAAACACATACCCAATGATACGCGCTCCAATCTTAGCAAGACTAGTCATGGCATGCACATTGATAACTCTCCTAGGGGTCGATCTCGATCAAGATTAACGCAATCACAGATGAGGCAAGTAGAGCAAGCCGTGGAGTTTATGCTTAGATATGCATTGGATTCCATCTCTGATCGCTTGATGCCATAGATTACAAAACAAATTCGTGATAGCCTTCATGGAAAGTGCCCCATTGCCTAGGGGTGTGCATATTTTGGTTTAAACCAAAATCATTAAAACCGAACTAAAATTTTTTATTTGGATCGAGTTTTTAATTTTATTTTGGATTTTGGATTTAATTTTAGCTAAATTGATTTTGGATTATGGATTGGATTTAACAATTTGTAATCCAAAATTGAAAATCCACACTTATTATTTCGGTGACGGTACGGTTAGGACCCGGGTCCGCCAAGTCGATTCCGTGGCCCGCGTTATGCACAGCGACACAGCGTAGCCCTAGCGAGTAGCGGCCCTTGTTCCGCTCGACGCCCGTGATTAGGAGTGGCTGCTATGCAATTGGGCAAATGGCAAACCTAAAAGTGATTCCATATTTCGGTATTTCCATTCATGAATGATGATTCATCTGATTAGGGAGGCGAATCGGTGAAAGGGAGGCAAGCAAAAGCGGCCCAGTTTAGGGTATTGATGTCGGTATTCCCATAATTCCATTCCTTTCATCCTTTGAATCCTTTCTAGTTTCTGCTCTGCAGCTCTACCGAGAGGAAGCGAGTCGGTACATGATGTTCTCTGCTTCTTTGAATCTCTAGTTCTCTTCGACAGTTCGACAATTCAACATTTTGTAATTCTGTTCGACTTTTGGTTGTAGACTTGTAGTTATCGATGACTTTTTTGTTCTGTACTTCAGTACTTCTGTTCACAATTCATTTGTTCTTACTTGACTTCTCTTCTCTCTCGGCTCTCGCTATCTCGGGTCTGCGGTCTCTATTCTCGGTTCTAACAAGAGTAACAAATTCGGTGATGCTGTCCGGCCGTAGCATTAGCCATTGAGCAATGCAAGTTTTGTCTCTCTCATGGATTATTTTATGTTGGACCGTTGGTTAGTGTTTTTTTTTTCTTGAATCAATTTGTGGAATGTGTTATGTATATATAGAAATGTCCATTGGCATTTGACAATTGACACCATTAACTCTGTGGAAAAGATCCTTTTTAAAATCCTAGCTCTTGAACGAGCAGCTGATTCTCGGTTTTTATTTTTAAACTATCCTTTTGGAAAAAATAATGCACAACCTATGCTTTTGGATTGTTGAAAAGTTCAAGAGGCATAATCATGGCCTTATGTATTTGAAATGAATCAATTTGTGGAATGTATTATGTATATTTAGGGTAGTCCATTGGCCTAATGTATTTTGCTTAAGTCTGTTTTACTCTCATGATCATCTCAACCCATTTAAAATTCAATGATCAATTTTGTATATAAATGGGTAGTTTGGTACTTTTTGTTTAGTGGAATCTTTGTAGTTTTGCATAAGATCTATTATTATTAGTTATATAGGGTCATCTAATGATGATTAATGAATGTTTTGAGACTTGGACTTGAGTTTCTATTTTGTGGATTTATCTTTTTTTTTATCTTTGAAGGAATCACGATTCACATCTAACATCTCTTTTGTTCTTTGAGAATTCAACTTGTTTACTTTAGAATTTAGCAACTTGATATTTTGAAAAATCATCATTAAGAACTTGAGGATTAGATGTTCATAACTTCATATGATCAACTTGGTCAGATTTTGTTTTAGTTGCAATGAAAATATCTCTTATGTGGTACATAATATTTTTGTTTAGTTGGATATATCTAATTCTATTTCTATTTTTTAGTTTTTTCCACTCTCATTCCATTTGGCTTATTCTGTGTTGATTTTTTTACACTTTGATTAGATGTCTCATTGTGGAGAGAGTTCTAACATGATTGGTTCTTCCCAAAATCAAAATCTATCAACCAAGATAATATTCATTGTGTTGCAAGTGCTTCAAGTAGCAAGTCATCTTTTGATAAGAGGACAAGAAAGACAGTTCGACCAAGATCTGATGTATGGGATCATTTTACTAAATTTACGTTCGATGGAGAAAAGATGAGTAAATATAACTATTGTGGGAAGACATATCATAGTGATACAAAGCTTAATGATACTACAACTTTTTCTGGACATATCTTTACGTATGTCAAGAATCCTCATAACATGGAGAAAAGTCAAACTCTACTAGTATTGCAACCTAGTAGCAAAGGTGAACAAATTACTAGAGGTCTAAAAACTTGGAGGTTTGATCAAGAAGTTGTTAGAAAAGCTTTAGTAGTCATGGTAATTATGGATGAATTACCATTCAAACATGTTGAAGGATATGGGTTCAAATTTTTTATGTCTCAATGTTGCCCAATATTTAAAATACCTTCCCGTTGGACACTCACTCGTGACTGCATTCAATTTTACTTAGATGAGAAGAATGCTTTGAAAAAAATATTACGAGATTCAACTACAAGGGTTTGCTTGACAACAGACACATGGACATCAATTCAGAGAATTAATTACATGTGTCTAACCGTGCACTATATTGATGAAGATTGGAAGTTAAATAAGAGACTCATTAATTTGTGTCCCATATATAGTCATAGAGGAGAGATTGTTGGGCAAGAGGTAGAAAGATGTTTGATTGACTGGGGTATTAATGCAGTATTTATAATCACATTTGATAATGCTAGCTCCAATAATGGTATTATCAATCATTTGCAGAAGAAATTTTCTAAACGAGAGGGAAGTGTTCTTGATTGTAAGTTCTTACATATGAGATGTGTTGCACATATTATAAATCTTATTGTTCAAGATGGAATCAAGGAGGTTGGTGAATCTGCATTGTGTAAGAGCGGTAGGTACATTAGGCAATCACCATCAAGACTTAAGAAATTTAAAGAATGCATTGAAATAGAAAAAATACAAAGCAAAAGCTTGTTGTGTTTGGATGTACCTACAAGGTGGAATTCTACATATTTGATGTTAAATTCAGCGCTTTAGTTTCAGAAAGCTTTTGAGAGATATGAAGAGGTTGATCCTCAATTTAGAATAATTGGAGAAGAAGTTGATTCAAATCATGGTGGAGTCGAGTTCCATGTGATGGTGATTGGGAGAATGCAAGAAGTCTTGTTACATTCTTAGAAATATTTTATGAACTAACATTTGATCTTTATATGTCACTTCAAATACATTCTTTCATGAGATTGTGGAGGTCCAATGTGTGCTTCAAAGTTGGGAATCCCATAATGATGTTGAAGTCAGTAGCATGGCAAAGAAAATGAAACTAAAGTTCGATAAGTATTGGGGTTGTGTTGATAAAATGAATATGAATATTTATCTTGCAGTTGTACTTGATCCCAAGTTCAAACTTAGATATATTGAATTTGCTGTAGTGGATATGTATCCTGGCTTGGATGGGGCTAATTTGGCACGAGCAATAAGGTCTAGCTGCTACGATATATTTTATGATTATAAGTTGAAGTTAGTTAATAGGAATAGAGATGAAATTGCTTTTGAGATAAGACAAAATATTATTGAAAGCCAACATGATCCAAGGGATGGGGGGAGAAGTACATGATGGTTAAAAAGTTCAAGAGGCATAATCATGGGAGAGATGATCTTGAGAGTAAAACAGACTTAGATAAATACTTGGCTGAAGGCTTTGAAGTTATGCAAGATGACTTTGATATTTTAACATGGTGGAAGATTAATGCTCTAAGGTTTCCCATCTTATCTCAAATGGCCAGAGATATTTTGACAGTTTTTATATCAACCGTAGCTTCTAAGTCTACTTTTAGTACTAGTGATCGTGTTCTAGATGCTTTTAAGAGCTCTTTATCTCCTAAAATAGTACAAGCTCTAATTTGTGCCCAAGATTGGATGAGAGCAAAATGGACAAATGAGCTTATGTTGAGGAGAACATGATATTGATAAATTTGATGAAGGTATTATTAAATCAATTAGAATTTTCCAATTACTTACAACACTTCATTTTCACTTGATACTTCACTACCAAACTATATTATGCATTAATACCTTTTATTTCAGATCTATCGAAGGTTATAGATGATCCAACCTTTTGGTAAAGATATTGATGATACAATCATACAGATACAGATATGTATACATACTACAGTCACAACAGATATACATATACTCATATACATCAATACATTTCACTTGCTATGCTAAAATGATACATTTTTAATATATTTTTTTTTGGTTTTTTTTTCTTGCCTACTGATTAGAATTTATAGTCTTCAGACTTCTACTGACTACTGCTGCTGATATACATTGACAAAGTAGATATACATTTTTTTTCTTTGCTTGCTAAGTTGTTGTCTTGCTGATTAAAATTTTGAAGTCTCCTGATTAAAAATCTAAAGGCGGCACTTAATGATCTATTGTTGATTCTTTTTGTTGGTTAAAATATATATTTTTTTATTAATTTATCTCCTGCTGTTGTTGTTAATTTGTATTTAGATATGCCTTTGGGATGCTGCCGTTGTTATGCCATTGGAGTTTGGGTTGGTGTTGTTGATGTTATGCCCTTGGGTTTGGGGTTGGACTACTATTGTTGTTAAATGTGATGACTTTGAGTGTGGTGTTGATGTTCGACCTTTGGGGCACGGCTCCTTGTTATTAAGCCTTTGGGGGGCTTTGGGCTAACTTTGTTATTATTAAGCATTATCTTAGTGGGTATACATTTTTTTTCTTTGCTTGTTGAGTTCTTTGTCTTCTTGATTAAAATTCGAACTCTCTGGCGATTAAAATTCAGTCTCACGGTCTATTGTTGTTGATTTCTTTTGTTGGTTGAAATATATTTGGAGTTTGGCTGCTAGCTCTTTGATGTCATATACCTTTGGGTGGGCAGGGCTTCGTTAAGAATTTGGAGTGGCAGTGGGCTATGTTGACGTTATGCCTTTGGGGCTGGGGTGCTGTTGTTGTCATGCCATTGGAGTTTGGGACCTTGGGTTGGTGTTGTTGATGTTATGCTCTTAGCTTTGGGGCTAGACTGCTGTTGTTGTTAAATGTGATGACTTATTGACTTTGGAGTGGGCATTCTTTGTTGATGTAATTTCTTGGCTTTGAAATTTGTTATTGTTATTAAGCCTTATTTAGTTATTCTACGGTTTATATTAAACTAAACATATTGTTATTTAACTCTGCTCATCTGTTGAAGAATCATTTGAACTTTAAGCTGATATTAAACCTTTGGGCTGCTGTTGATGTTATGCCTTTGGGATTATTTTATCATTGCTTTCAATGCTTTGTTGTGCTTATCTTTACAGTGCTTTTCAGTTTGTTATTGTTGTATAGCATGTAGCAATACATCATTCTTAACAAAAAAAATAAAGTATTTTTTTTTTCTGCTACGTATCCGAGATTATAAATGGAACTTTGAAGGCTTGAAGCTATCTTAAAGCAAGTTGAATGCTTTTGTAAACCCAGTGCTGTGGGCCAGTGCCGTTGAATGCTTTTTAGCTTTTGTAATTCTAGTAGTATTCCACATTCCACAACCGAAGTTGTGCTATGCCATTTTTTTTTTTGTTTAGGAAGGAAATTTGAAGCTCTTTCATGCTTTCTTATTCTACAGTTTATATTAAACTAAACTTGATTGCTATTTTACTCTCCTCTCTGTTATTTGCATCTTAAATTGTAACTTCTTTCATGCTCATCGGAAGAATCATTTGAATTTTAAGGCGGTATTGCATATAGGAACCGTCGATCTTGCCTTCTATTGTGAATTGTGACTATACAAGTGAGTATAATGGTTGCTAAAATTGCCTATATATGTGACTATCTGTCGCCATATATATGTATTCTCTGATCTTTATAGGAACCACCAATCTGCTGGCTTTGATGTTACATTTCAATTACTACTGCTGGTAGCTTTATATGTGATTGTAACCCTCCAATCTGGAGTTTGGATGCTCACATATTTTGTTGCTCTTAATAATTTTTTGATGGCTTCGATGTTACTATATCGGCAATGATGGCTTTGATGTTACATTTCTGTTACTACTGCTAGTAGCTTTATATGTGACTGTAATCCTCCAATCTGGAGTTTGGATGCTCACATATTTGGTTGCTCTTAGTAATTTTTTGACTGAGCCTGAGCCTTTCTTTTCTTTTTAATTTTACATTCAATTTTTAGTCTCTTTTTTGTCTTATTACATGTTTCTAATCAGTTTGGTTTTTTAAAGCTTTTTGGTAGTGCAGGTATATTATTGCAGGTCTTAAACTCATGGTTTAAAATTGGAGCATTACAAGTTGGAATATGTATTTTTTTTCATCAAGCTTGATTCAGACATCAATGATGTAATTGCTTTAGGCTTTAGCATTCAGAGACTTAGAGTTCAGATTTTTTTTTCATTATTGTACATTTGAACTTGTAATCTGCTCAAAAATCTCCCATTTGAAAATTTAAATTGACTTTGTAAGACTCCATAAATTATGTTTGTTAATATAATTCCATTTATCTATTCATAAGAAGGTTGATCAATGCTTTGTACATTCTGATTCATTAGCTGTTGCAGTTGGTTTTTTACTTTTAAAAGTTACTTTATTTTAAACCAGTTTTATAAATATTTAAGCATTTTAATTACTAGTAATTTGATAATCATAGCATTATTATTGCTCATTTAAATATTTTGATATTTTAAATTTTTAATTATATTATATATTTTCGATTTTTTAAAAACCGAACCGAAAATCCAAAATTTTTTTCGGATTGGATTGGTTCGGATTGTATTAAATCTTATACGGATCGGATTTTTGGATTATGAATTTCAAACCGAACGGATTAGCAAATTAAAAAATCGATCCGTCCAATCCAACCGAATGCACACTCCTATCATTGCCCCCTGAGGATGATGAGGATGAGAATGAGGATTGATCACCCCCGTTAAAATAGAGACGTATTAATTTTTAATTTTTGTGAATAATATTTTTTATTGTACTATATAGTGTCTATAATAAGCTCCAATAGGCTCATTCTGAGCTACATAAACTATATTATAATTCTTATAAGTTCTAATTTTAAAATTTTAATATTTAGATAAATAATATTTAAATCTTTTATATCACATCCTATTATGATGTGCTTTTATAAATTAAAATATTATATATATAATAATTTATGATATGCATGTAAACCTTTTAAATTAAATCAATTCAATTCAAGATCCCCTCCCACCTCGCTCTTTCTCTATCTCTCTCCTCAAGATGGCTCTCAAAATTAATTCAATTTATTTTTATATAACTGCTTATAATTAGTCATAAAATTTAGATGAATATTTAAAAATGACGCCAACTATCTTAATTGATAAAATCTTAAAAATTAATTCAACTTCTTTTATACAATAATTGACTATTATGCAACACTGTACTATGACGTCACCTAAAACTTGTTCATAAAATAGGATTTATCGAATCAAACAAAATAATTTGATTAACTGTTAATCTTTAGAGCCCTCTGAGACCATTTTAGTTTTTTTGATAATTATCGATCTAACTTGATTACAACTTTTTCTACTTAAAAAAAAAATTTATAATAAAAAAATAATAATTTATAATCAGATCTACTATACTATGATGCCCATAAAAAATTATATTTTAAAAATAAAAGATTTACATACATACTACACAATTTTGATACATTTATACTTTAAAAAAAAGTTCATTTCACTCTTAAAAATTGGAGTATTATATATATAAATTAAAATTTAAATATTAGATATATAAATACATAAAAATTATGCTAAAAATTTCAACAAAAAAAAATCTATAAATTCTACACTAAAAAAAACTTCTCCCCCTAAAAAATTCGAGTAACCTTCTCAATAGCATGAAAAGATTCATAATCAAATAATTAGAAGAAAATATTATTTCTTCAATAGCACGTTCCAACCACTTACATTAAGATTTATCCCTCACCAAGAAAAAAAAAATATAATTACAAAATAGTGCAATTACCTCAAATGAACCCACCCAATCCAAGAACACGGCGTACACTAAAATTATAACATCAGAAAAAAAAAAATGCTTACAAAAAGCTTAAAATCAATAAATTAGAAGATATTAAATGAATTAATTTTTTTTAAATTGTGTTCATATACATCTTTCACAACTGATCATATATTAAGTCATTATATCATATCTAAAATCTTAAAGATTTAAAATAAATCAATCTGTTTTTTAATGTTAATATCATATTTAAATAATTAAAATATATATCCTAATATAGGTTAGCACATTTCAACACAACACAGATTCAAAAACCAGCAATTTCCTCTAAAAAATATTTCAAGAATCATAGGGCTGATTGACACGCTTCACACCCTCCAGTGCTTTGCAGGGACATTCAAATAAAAATCACAACTGAAAAATAAATACTTCACCTGATAAATAAATGCCTATTTACTTGCCAGCATATATAGGTTTTCGCTTTTCAGCGAAGGCTGCTAATCCTTCGAGGCGATCCTGCGAGTGAAGAAGCTGCGCATAGCATTCTTCCTCAATAGACATGGCTGAAGACCATTCCGCCTGTAGCATTCCTTCATCGATAGCCTTCTTAGCCATCTTTATAGCCAATGGACCCTGCACCAAACTTCTCTTGCTTCATCTATATTCAACATGAAATATGGTTGTCATAGAAAAATTTTAAGAAAAAAAATGGTCGGAATGGATTTCGAAGCCTTTAGACTCGCTTTGAGATGCGTGTGATATAAATTCTAAGCGTTTGAGGGTTTTGAAATTCATCTTGATCAACTTTTGAACGAGATATATCGAAACAAGATTTTTTTTTGTTGTGTTATAGCCAAAAATAGTATTTGGAGGGAACCTTTTCATTTATGTCTCTGGCAATTTGAAGAGCTTTTGCATAGGCTTCTCCTGCTGGGACGCAGTGATTCACAAGGCCTGCAGCAGAATATATGTCAAATCAATGGATGAAGAAATTGTTTGTTTTCCCAATTAAAAAATGGAGGAAATGGTGAAATTGATAGCTATACTGACCCATTGACAAAGCTTCTCTTCCACCGAACCTCCGAGCAGTGTATATGAGTTCTTTTGCTAACGATCTTCCAACTATCCTAGGAAGACGTTGGGTTCCACCAGCCCTATGAGAGGGAGGCAGAAGGAGAGGTTAGCAAGGACGTTTATATATAGATAGATAGATAGGTAGATATAAGAGGCAAATGCTGTAATGTCAAGACACATGGCCAATCTCCGAAAGATCAATGCCTTCAAAACGTCCACTGGTTGCTAGCAGCCGCCAATGCGATATGGTGAGCGTTCAGTGGAAGGGATCTAGCAAAACAGCTGGGTGTGCTCCGTAAGTGTGGTCACATCAGTGTAGCCAGGTGCAAGTAAAGACTATGCTCACATTGGTACTGTAATCATCTCTATTTTAAAAAAAGCGACTCAAAACATGGAGTATGCCATTCAAGGCTTTAAAAAATAAAAAATAAATAACTTATATAACAATGATCAATTGAGTTATGTCAATTAAGTCAAAATGCAACCCTGAACTTAGATTTCAGTCGCCAAAATGCTAAAATCACCTTAGATTAAGTTGCTAAAGATAAAAATACCCTGAACTAGTTTCAATCACCAAAGACTCTAAATGCATCAATTGAAGTCATTCAATGAAGAGTTCTACTCGTCCAGTGAACTCACGAAAAATTAAGGTTGTCCGAGAAAGAGTTCAACTCATCCACTAAAAGCCAAGAATTAAAGTCGTCCAAAAAAAAAAAAAAAATTAAGCTCTTCTATTGAATTCATCAATTTCTGTTGGCCAAAGAAACGTTTAACTCGTCCATTGAACTCACCAAGAATTGAAGTCATCTAAAGAAGAGTTCAACTCGTCTACTGAACTTTTCAATTAAAGTCATCCAAAAAAAATAGTTCAAGTTGTCCATTGAAATCGTCATTTGAAGTCTTCCAAAGAGAGTTCAAGTTGTTCATCAAACTCGTTGATTGAAGTGGCTTAAACATCAAAAGCTACTTACAAGCTTATATTCAAGTAGCTAGAAAATCACGTACTTGAAACTCATCATTGAGTATTCTATGTACTATAATAAGCTACAAGCGAAACAGACTCATTTCAAAGCAAGTATTGGTTGAAATTTGGTATGTAATTTTACTTATACGTAGCGTTTCCCCTGTAGCCCTGTGCTTTGACACAAAACTATAAATGGTCAAAAAGGTAAACCTTGCATAGGCAATCAATCATAACAATCATGTAATTTCTTGCAATATAATAAAAACACAAAGCTTCTCACTCAAAGTTCTATATCCCTCTTTCTCTTTAGCTTCATAATACTTGTTAATAAAATTTTGGCTCCACCCACAAACAATTTTGAATTCAAATGACCATCCATAACTGACGTCAGCATTTAACAAGATATAAGACCTACTTAAAAACACTATGCTCATACTACATGCAGAACAGGGCATTCAAAAAAATTTCAGATACCTTGTAAGCAAGGCAGAAGGATCAGTAAACCAAGGTACGGAAAATTTTGAAGCATGGATATAGAAAAAAATCAAAGCCTAAATAGTACAGCCGAAAATAAACAAACTAACAAGATGACGATTATATCTGCCAAATAGTAGATGAAAGAAGCCTTGCTAATCCACTGCTTTCTTCCTTGAAGACTGGAGATTAGCCATCCTATAAATCATTCATGCTCATTTGTCTAACTCTGATGAATCGTTGAATCTTTTTTTTTTTTAAACTTACTATACGTCAGCCGTTTGATGACCCACTTAGGAGAGCATATATATCAGACTCGGCCTATTTTAAGAAAGGTAAAAGTACCTAAAAAGACTTGATTAGGAAGTATTAAATAAATACCTTATTTTCTTAGAATTAGACGAGAATTTGATACTTGATAGAACACAATGGAGAAGGATTCATGTAGCTGACTCCACTTAGTGGAATAAAGACTTGTTATTGTTGTTGTATACAATCCAATATGTGAAGTTGTTGAACAGCCACACATGATTTGTTTTCTATCAGGAGTAAGCTTATTTGACACAGTACTACTTTATTATGGCTATTATAGTCCCTATAGTGCTTAATTTGTTATGTCTGCAGTCTGTGTTCATTTAAAACTAATACTGCTAGGTACATCTCCAGATATCGCACTATCTTAATCAATATACTTACCTGCAAGCAATGAATTGCGGGTGCAAAAACATGGTTTATAATTTATAATCCAATTGGAAACTTACCCAGGAATTATCGCAAGTCCAGTCTCTGGCAAGCTAAATACAGCATCCTCCCCTGATGTGGCAATATTTCCAATGTTAATTCAAGTGCTGAAATTACATGACTATGTGATTTCATGCTCCAGTAAGTCAAATTACATATGAAATTGGATAAGAGGAATTGTACCACATATACGTAGGTCACAAGAAAGAGCCATTTCTAGCCCACCACCTAGTGCTGCTCCTTCAATAACAGCAATAGTAGGAACAGAGAGTGCCTGCTAGCAACAAACCAACTCAGTTCAACTTTGTTAAGGTCAGGCAAAGAGCATAAAGGGGTCATCATTGTGAATGTAAAAGCACTCATGCAAGATTATTTGAAAGAACACAACTCAATAGTAAATGAGAATCGTGATGTCATTTGTTATATTGTGTAAATGTGAAAGAACGCAACTCTATAGTAAATGTGTAATCATACCACATCTGCTGAAATAAAGCATAAGCATAGTCTTGAAATTGCTTGCTCTTTATTATTATATGCTTATGTTTCTGGGGAATTATGACGAAAAGAGTTTCTAATTATTTTCAATTCCATTAAAACGATGTCATTTTCCATATCTCAAGTTTGTCATTCTTCAAAAGTTAAGTAGATAATTACACTCCTGATTACTCTACCCTACAAGGCCTTGGTTGTACATGCTTTGACATTTTAAGAAAATTGGAAAACAATGATAGATATTACTATGAAACATATTTGTTAAAGATATATACAAATTACTGATAAATCTTCCATCAAAAATTAAGAAATGCATCAATCAATGTTGTGATAAGAGTTTCTATCGGTAAGTACTTGTCATCAACGATTTTTTAAATGATTTTTTTTATATTGACAAGCCTTTACTTAGTTCAAGCTAAATCGAGTCTGAACTCCTAGTTTCTTCTTCTGTGCCTATTTTCCCTGGCACCGCTGCCTCTTCTCCCACATATTGTCGTCACCTATTCCCCTTGGCTGCTTCTTCTCCCTCTTGAAAATTAAGGTAAATCTTATGTTCCTACAATTTTGTTTTATGTTTCTTTAAACAAGTTGCAATTTTCTTTTATAGTATAGATTTGGATGAGATATCTTAAATGGGTTATACATTATTGCTTGACCTTAGATGAATATAAGTTACCCTTTATAAATAAAATTTACTTTTCATTTACTAAAACTTAAGAAAATTAAACAACTAAAAAAAGCCCTTTTCAAATATTACTTTCTAATTAAGGAAAATTTGGCTAAAAATTTTGTTTAAATATTCACATTAATATACATAGAATCAATATAGTGTGGCTCCTCAAGTTGTTTTGCATTAATCAACCCTAATCAACATTTGTAGAAATAAATCTATCAAAACTAATTTTATCAAATGCATGATATATTTAAATAACCCCATTTATATCTCTTAATTGGATTCTAGTTTAGAATGTACAATGTTATTCATTTGTAAATATGCATTGATTAAAGGATTTTAATTGATTGCATTTATAAAACGCATCATACAAATTATCTATAAATCTTGGACATTGCACTACTTAGAGAAGCTTTGATACAATATGCACATATTATTATTTTTATATATTTAAATAGATTGCGACTCCATATGATTAATATTTTAAATAGATAATTCGATGGAGCGAGTGTGGCTCAATAAGATTATTTTAGTTAGATGGATGAATACCACTTTATAAAATTAATTTATAATTGATTGTGAATGTGATTATTTATTATCAAATTAAATCTTCATTATAACTAGCAATATGAAATTAAAATGATTATGAACGTAAAATTGTTTAATCATATCACATTTGATGTCATTTGTGATATATAATAGTTGTTTGATTTAGTAGATTTGTTAGTTTCTTATGTTACCTCCGTTGTTTTTTTTTTTTTTTTGGCTATAGGTTATCAACAAAATTTTGTCACAAACTTTGATATCATATTGAGTTGGCACAAAAATTTCATTGAAATGATTAATAATCACTAGTGGAATTTCTATCAAGAAATCTAACATCAATTTTTTTCTAGGTATATCTTTCGATATTTTCTAATAAAATTTCATCGAGTAATACCATTGACGGAAATTTCATCGCTAACTTTTCCACTAGAAATTCCAATGAATCATTATTGAAAAATGTTTTTTGAGAAGGGTTCTACTAATGTTCACATATCTATCACAATTTTATCACTAATCTTATCAATGATGAATTTTTCATTTTTTCCAACGAATAATTCCGTTGATATAATGCATCCTTTGACCCCATGTAGAATGTACCGAGTTATTTTCTTTCCATGTTATTTGTTTTCTCTTGGGTTATGGTGAAGGTCAAAAGGATATATTTCTTTTTATCCTAGTACTAACTGATAAAAAACATAAAATATAGTAAGCAATTTACTAATGATCAATTCAAATAAGATGACAACAATAAATATCCCAGCCATGCCCTTAGAAGAGCTTCAATGGTTACAAGACTTGTAAAGAAGCGAAGAAGTGTCAGAGAATACAAGAGGAACTCAACCATGAAAAGTGATAAAGGGATGGAAACTACTTAAAAAATTGTCAGCTTTCTTTGAGTCCACAGGGCGGTCAAGGGTAGCAACTAACGGTTGTCAAGGACAGCAATTGACACTTATCAAAGATGGAAGCGGTGGTTGTTAAAGATGGTGGCTGTTTCTTTTTATATTTTTTTCACTTAAATGAGCTTCTGATTACTGTATAGGCTACACCGTCAGGGTCGGGGTCTACCGATGGTCCTAGGATTCTAAGGCTATCATCCCAAACCCCCACTCATGCTTTGGTGTCACTGATGATCCAATAATCTCATTTAATGTACAAGAATACAAATCTACCAATGTTCTGAATCAGGATAATATAGTTAGAGAGGTGTAGACATTGATCATAAACCAACACTAACATATTCCTTCATTTTTATTCCATCCAATCAACACAATATATATAAGTCTAATCTTCTTCACATTGATACTTTCTCTAATGATATTATTACATGAGATGCAGGTACTTTAACCCATGAAATTTCTATCACTACATCTCTTCTTATAGCCAGCCATCCAACACCTTACAAATGTGGATCCTACACCTCATTATTCTTAACATGCTTGTATGTCAACCCACTTCCTAGATTTAAATTTCTTCTCTTATTATCATTCCTTTATATTATTTCTAAACTCTATTTACAATCTTTTTTAGCCTTTATAATATAAAGGGAAAATTCTTGATCGCTTTGGCAACAAGCTATAGAGCTAAGGAATTTTCTGTATTGTTATAAAACTCAACTTAAGAGCTAAAATCTCAAGCACCTGGTAAAAGTGCAGTTGGTTTGTTGAGTGTATAAGATCAAAACTAAATCAGATGGGTTTACTGAGCAATTAAGATTTGTACCTAAAAAAATTAATTCAATAGTAATGATAAAAATTATAAGGAGATATTTGTTGTTGTTACAAAAATAACTATCATTTGTACTCTTATCACTATTACATTAGCCCTTTAATGGCATGTCTCACATGGATATAAAGGATGCTTTCTTGAAAGGTGACATTCAAGAAGAGGTCTATACGATTCCTCCCTCCTAGTGTTCCTTATAACCCTAACAAAATCTATAAACTAAAAAAAAAAAGTATTATATGTTCTTAAACAAGTCAGAAAAAATTCGCTATTTTGCTTACCTCACTTGATTTTCATCTCATGAATCATAATTATGCACTTTTTCCTAAGCACGCTTATGTATGACATATTTTATTTTCGAGACCTTTTTGGTGGAATTGATGACTAGAAATGGATGTAGAGTATTAGTTCAATGTCTTAAGTAGTGATTCAGAGTATGTGGTGGAAAGAAAATGGGTCTAAAGAAATTTGGTGGAACGAATGGCAAGACTAGTTTAACTTAAATTAATTTTGGCTAATTTGGAATGGTTAGAAATTATGTATCTCTTTTAGGAAAGGGATTTAAATAGTCTAAAAAAAATTATGGAGGATTACTTTAAGATATGAACTTATGATCTGAAATATTTAGTAAAGTTTGTGAGGTTTAAGGTGTTGTAATAGTGTAAAGAATAAAACTAGGTAACTACGCCTAATTTGGACGGTAAACTTTAAGAAAGGTTTTCGTAATGAATTTAGGGATTAGATGATGAACGGCTCATCTTAGAGGTCAAGTAGAAAGTAAAAGTAGGTGTAAGAGCAATTAAATAGAGGTTTTGAGAGAAGGTTAAAGAGCACTTACAGGATAAATGACCAATATCACTAAGAAAAGTTCAAGCTATGTCACAAAACACTAATACAAAAAGAAAGAAAATTTATCATGCCAAAGCTAAAAAAATTTATTACATACTAACTCTATTTAGAAGAATTATAATGACTATCCCAAAGAAAATAAAAAAGAGAATTTTCGTAGAAAAATGAGTGGGTGGCCATTAATTGAGAGATGTACCAACCACTTCATCAATTCATTTTATCTTCCATTATTTTTATAATACCAACCCATATATGTTCCCTAAAAATACAACTTCTAGAATCTAAATCATAAATTTAAGTAATAAAAGTCAAAATTTAATTAATTTTTTAATTTGGCTATTGATGGGTCTTAATTGGGCTCTTGTAATTAGACTTTTAACTCTATTTATTTATCCAAATGATGTGCTACATTAGCGAGTCTCTAAATGGAACAACAATGTCTTGATAAGAGAAGCCAAGTATTGGAGTGTGCGAGTAAGATGCATGAAATTCATCCGACAAATGAAGAAGAGTTATATTTTGTAAGAAATTGGCTTAAGAGAAGAACTCAAGCATAGCCATTCAAGAAGCCAAATCTCTCAGTGAAGAGAATGTTATCGAGAATCAAATTGGAGGAAGTAGAAGTCATCGAGAGAACTGATCATGCTAGCTATGCTAGAGAGCACAATTCAACTCCTAAGCAGTAGAGTTAGGCTAAAGGGGGGAACACAAGGGGAATCCACCCACCCCCTTAACCCATCTTAAAGATAAGAAGAGATTCCAAAGGTGGTTGGCTCAATGGCAAGGTTGCCTTAAGTGGAGCTGAGAATGACAATCTTAATGAATAGGCTTAAGAGATTAACTACTAAAATTGTGTGAAAAAGATATTTGCTACTCTTGATGTTGATGACATAATTCTAATAATACACACGATTGACAATGAGGACGACGTAAAAATAATATCTCTCAACAAATGACAACAAAATCCTACTTTATGATGAAAATGTTCAGCTACATGACAAATTTGACTTCAAATTTTAATCTCAGCAATAACTATTTGTTTCTCGCCACAACATGTATGGTATTTAATCACCTTTTTTATGAAGTCAATGCATACAATTTAGAGACAGTGAAGGAAAAGGTAGCATCAAAGTTGATAAGGGGAATAAAGGCGCATTGCTTTCATTCATGGTGCCATGAAGGAGGCCTAGGAAGGTGTTGTAATAGTAGTTGGTGATTGCACTACTAAGATCCATGGAAAAAAGTATCATATCCAGATCTTAAATACAAGGATGCAAAAATTAGGGAAGTCGAGGTGAAAAGTCCGTCTGATATATACAAGAAGCTTGCAACAAATCATTTTATTTGATTTCAGCAAATTACTGATTTGAAAATTTCTTCATGCCTTTCTACAATTAGTTCAATATGGCTAAAAACCTTATGTTTTTCTGCAGTTTGCTGATTTTAGCTATCCCTATGCCATTTAGTCCCTTTAGGGATTAGTATGCATAAATTGCATTAATCTAATTCGTCACTAGGTCCTGAAAAAAAAAAAAAATCTATCCACCCTAAAGCAACACATACTTAAAAAACACCTTTGGCATGCTAATCCATAAAATGCATGTTATGAAACATGAGCAATAAAATGAAAGCTAATAATGCCCTTACAATTGTGGGCTCCGAAAATTCGGACTGACCTCTCACAAATGAAGAGAGTATGATTGGAAGTGTCGGTGTAATTTTCAGAAGGCAGATGGAATAGTAGATAAGACACTACTCTGAGATTTCACTCTCATTTTGTGAGGATTTTATATCTGGTTCTAAGTTTTATAGCAACACCTATAATTAATTCTCAATCGAGAGAAAACTTTTAATTAAAATTTGATCGTTAGATACTTAATAAATAATAGATCAAGTTTAAAATTTAAGATTATGAAATTCATCATTTTAACTTAAAATGGATGATTGGGGGAATGATAACTATCCCCAGATTTTATGGTTCGATCCCTTGCTTTCCCAATCTACTTAATGTAAGAGAGGTGTCGACCCCGGGAAGGATTCTTATCAATAACACATGGGTTATGTCAAAATCCAGTAACGCAGGTGGTGTTTGTCAGGAGACAATCGAAGTCTACCTTAATTAACGAGAAGACTTTTATCATATGATTATTCCAGGATGAGTCGTAGCATCTACGGCATGATCGTAATATAATGGTTTCATTTAAGAATACCGTCGGCTCGATGCGTATCATATGTGAGCCTCGCCAAAGCAGTTGAAGGGCCACGTCCACGTAATGACGTGAGATTGATCGAGTGAGCAACACTGATTTGACATTAAACTCTTTAAGCTAGAGTTTTCTTAATTTATCATCTTAAATAAACTGTTGCGGAAGACAGATTGAGTTTTGATTTAAGCTTTCGAAGATTAAATTTCATTTAAGCAGTTTTTAAATTGATACTTAATTTGAGTTAATTTGATTTGAATTTAGAATCACATTTTAATAGAAGTATCCTCTCCGGTTTAAAGCACAATTCAACATAGCCATCATCAGAGTAGGTGTATTATTTGACCATTTAATTTATTATTTTAGATCTTGTCGACTCTATTAGTTTAATAATAAAGGATCGATCTCTTGTCATATACAATTACTTTTCGGATGTTTGATAAAAAATTTTTATAATAATTTAATTTTTAGGTTTTTAACTAACCAATCACCTAAAAATAAAATAGATCCTCGACGGTTGAACTAAACATTCAAAATAATGTGTCATCAGTATTTAGTAATTTAGATAATTTTATTTCTAAATCATGAGATTAATTTCATATTTTCATTTAATTCCAACTTTCTTGGCACTTTTGAAATTAAAATTTACTTTAAATCTCTCTATATCTGAGTATTTATAACTGATAATTTCATCTAATTAATGAAATTCTTTAATTTTAGATTGAAAAAAATTATAATAGAAAATTTGATTTAGCGTCTTATCTTACGAAGAATTTATGCGTTGAAGGCGTTTCACATTTTCGATTCAAAATATTACAACTTTGCTTGTATTTAATTTATTCATTGCATTCTTCAAGCATCAATGATTATTTAGCTTGCGATCATTAACAATCTTTTAAATCTTTATCAACTCATCATATTCAACTTTTGCTCTTGCACAGATAGTTTATTATGCATACTTTAAGAAAACTTATTTAAATTCAAGCTTCTTTTGCTTATACTAACTAATAGGTCATTCAGTTATAGTGAAAACCTCTTTACGAATTTCATCTGGATCCTATTAGTTTTGTAGATTAACATTTAGATATATCACAAATCTCATTATGTTTCAAATTCAATTTTAAATGCAAGGCCCAAATGGTTCTTTTAAATGCTACATTCATGAATGATCGTAGTTCTTGAATTTGTGCTTGTAAAACTACCAAAATTATTTTTTTGTTTTCAATTTGAAATTAGACATTTAGATTTACCACCAATTATTTGTCATTTGATATTCAATTGAAATCCTTATTTCGTTTGATATTAAATATGATTTGTTCACATAAAAAGACTTCAGATCTAATATGAATTTATCCTCAACTCTAGATTAAGTTTCATCTATATTTAGTAACTGGACTTCAAATTTATCTTAAATCTCTTGTGAGTTCCGATTCATATATATCAAAGGAATTCAAGTTTATTTCAAGTTTTATAGATTCACTTGAATTTGATCCCTATTTTCTTATCTAAAACATGATTTTCAATTTTATTTGTACTCAAGTCTCTTTCAAATTCATTTCAAGTTTATTTATATTTAATTTTTAATTCATTTTTTAGGATTTTATATTCTTTATATATATATTTATTAAGTTCCAAAAATTTGGCGAAATTTCACTTCAATATTAGGATCATCCCAACAGAATCATTATTATGACATCATACGCGATGGCGTGATAGTTGGCGTTTTAAATCTGGCAATTTCAATCTCATTCTGCGATGAGATATCTTCAATCACTACAAAAGCGTATATATACAAATATTCTCTCTTTTTTTTAAGTCAAGTTTAATCAAAATCTTGATAAAATGTTCATAGGAGACATCAACAGTTTTGAACTTCTCGATCTAGAAAATGGCTGTCTCACACCACAAAATTCATCTCATTCACTCGATGAGCGTCAACTCTTAAAAACATATATATATATATGCATATAACACATTCAAATATTTGATTTTTTTTAACGGCAATATAGTGACGTAATATATTTCACTATTTTTTCTTTTCTTCTCTTTCTTCTTTTCTTCTTTTTTTTTTCTTTTTTTCTTTCTTTTTTTACATGTTTCCTATAAACCATACAAAGAGAGAGAGAGAGGGAGATAGAGAGAGAGAGAGAGAGAGAGAGAGAGAGGGAGAGAATTCATATAACAAGTAGCACATTGATTCTTAAGACCAACATAACTTTTTTTTTGAATGATAATTCCAATAATCAACCACCCTCCTGACTGCAGCCTCAGCCTCAATTACACATATATCATTGACAAGATATCCTTTAGTCGGATCATATAGCTCTCCAAGGGGCATAAATGATGTGAAACCCCAATCACTTTCTCGAGAGTTAAATTGGTGTTAAGTGTCTTTTCTTATAGTGAACTTGCTGTGAATTTGATTGCAAATGGCCAGGCTGAATTGTGCATTTCTGCTCCAGCCATAAGGCAGAGTAGCGGAATCAGCAACATCAAGGTACATGGACAAGTGATCCACGTTGTTCTCTTTAGGAAAGATCAAGATCTGGCACTTATAGCTTCCAACAACGAAAATATCAGAGTAAAGCTTCTTAATATTCAGCCCCGAGAAATTCTCAATCGTCCATGTGAACCTCAAGGTGGGAGGATCTTCCACCGACTGGTTATCCGCCATAGCTTGAGCGTCAACTTGAGTAACTTCCATCTGCTGGGGACCCTCGGTGAACTCCTAGTGGGGGACCAACATCTCATCGTCCTCCTGCTCGAGAGGTGGCGGAGTCATCTTCTCTTCCATTTGTCGCCCCAGATGGCGTCAACCTGGAGAATAGGTACCACTAGGGCGGCCCCGAGAATGCGAGCGATGGCGACGACGTCAACGATTTGGTTGTGCTGTTGGTTTAGCCTGCCGGAGACCACTACCAACAGGTACTGTCGGCGATGGTCCTGGTGAACAGCTTCCCTCTCTCGCCTGTACTCGCTGTTGAACTCCAGGAATGGTTGATACCCCAAAGCCTCCGGCTGCCTCCAAAATTCCACCTCCAAAGCCTCCTCCTCCCGCTGCTCCACCGTCGCAGCCGCCGCCAACACTGACGCTTCCTCTAGGTAAAAAAATTTCAACCTCCCACGATAGCCGTAAGTGACATAGGGAAGGTTAGAGTACGGGAGTAACGGGAACAACGGATTGTTGTGGATGCCTTCTTCAGCGATAAGATCCCTTGGAAAGAAGAGGATGAAAGAGGGTCTATGAAGTGCGAAGGTACCGCAATGTATGAGATTTGCTTCGTCTTTGATCTCGCCATTGGAAGAGAACGCGAGCTTTCTCTCTCCCTTCGTCTTCACTCTGCAGGAAGGAAGCCAGAAAAAGCCTTGCAGAAGGCCTTTATGGGGGAAAAAGTGAGGGAAAAAAGAACGAGCCCGATAGGGAGAGGCGCGGGATCAGTTACGGAAAATTGGACGAAGGGAGCGGTTTCATGCGGTGAGGAAGATGGAGTCGAGGGTCAACAACAATGCAGAACCTCCTACACTACAACATTAAAACATGCACACACAGTAGAAGAACATTCCCATGAATCTGATTAATAACCAAAGAAGACTGCAAGTCTATAATAAAACGCATCTGACATGTTAGTCTATAGCATACGTGTTATGAAGCATGAGCAACAAAATGAAAGCTAAAGATGCCCTAACAATGTAGACCCTCCTAAACTCCAGTATGAAAACAAAAACAGTAGAAGAACTTGGTCATAAATCTGATCAATAATCATTGAAACCTATTTGAATCACTCATAAGTTGCCAAGTTTTCCAACAAATCAACAAAAAATCGAGTAAATTGTGAGCAGTCCACATGAAATAAATAAATTTGTAAATAGCACATACCAAAAATAGAAATAAATACAGCTATAGTTAGAATGAGGAATAAATGGTGAGCATAAACCTCCAGCGAGGAGAACGTTGAACGCAGAGAGTTAACAAATTGCTGAACTTCTGAGGTATTCATTAGTCTGCGCTCCTGTCGTTAAAACTTGAGCCATGAATTTATCAGCCAGCAGAAATATCAAGGCTTCCAAAATAAAACAAGATACAGACATCACAACAAGCGAAGCCAAATACCTTGAGGTCAGCACCAGCGCAGAAAACCCTAGGAATAGAACTGCAGACCAGAACGACCTTAGCCGATGAGTCCCTATCAATCTCCACTATCGCGTTCTGCAATCCCCTCAACATCTCCTTACTGATCGCGTTCTTTGCCTCAGCTCTCTCCAGCTTCAAATCAACAATTCCTAAGAATGAATACTCCATGAGCTGATGTTATACCAACAGACCAACCCAAAAAAAACGGTATCATGATCGCGAAAGGTTTACCTGAATCTGCGTTAGAGAGCTTTTCTATTCTCACCGGATTGGGGGTTGTTTGAAGAATCAGAGTTCTGCAGAAGAAAAGACGGAAATGGCATGGCGCCGTGGCAGCCGGAGCAGAGGGATGGAGAGGAAATCTCCGCTTGTGGCTATTATCAAGAAATCGAGCAGTGGAGGCGGCAGGGCTCCGGCTTTCGCAGTAAATAGTACAGTGGGACAATAAGGATCGGAGTCGAAGCATTGTCAGTGGGAACGGGAAGCGGGAGGAGCGAGATCTAGGTGGCCGGCCACTTTGATGGAACGAAACTTTGCTATAAAAATTTACATATATATCATATATTTTTTATGTATTTACATATAATATTTATAATTAAATATTTATTTATTTAATATTTTTTATAAAAAAATATATTTCATTTTTATAAAATAAATGATGATAATATTTTAATGTGATATTAAAGATTATAATATTATATATATATAAATTAAAATAAGAGTGTTAGATATATAGATATATAAGAATTATGTGATATATATGTAAATCCTTCTCGGATAAATTACTCTTAGTCTTTTTTCAGATTTAAAGTATAAAAAAAATGAATGTGTAAAAAGAATCATATATTTAATTTATTTGATTGAAAATTCTACAATTGAATTTATTTTTTTTTATAAAATAATATAATATAAAGTATTTTGAGATTATCGACCGCCGGGCGTGCTTTCGAGGCCCCTGGCGGCAATGGTCGGCGGTGATGGTCGGCGATGGTGTGGCAAACCGGCAAATAGTGATAATGACGGAAGGGAATAGGGCTGGTTGTATGGCGTAAACTGTGGTCTCAAGTGGCGAATATTTTACATGATGTATTTGGAATTCGCTTGGGGAATTCCAAATACACCCAAAATGACCATTATAATGCATTGAAATTTTACTTTCTATCATAGAAAATACTCAAATTTTTTTTTTCTTCTGAATTTGGTTTTTTTACACTCTAAATGCAGGCAACCAAACAATCTCTTATTAAAATAAAATTAAAAAATATAAATAAATAAACCCAAACAACCCCTTAGTACTTACATTTGGATAATGTATTCAATATATTCCTATTAATAAAAATATATTTAAAAATCTATTTTGAATGAGATTAATTTCTTATATTCATTGATTATTCATTAGACTTATGAGTCATTCAAAATTAATTTAAATTTAACTTAAACTAAATATTCAAATCATTGATTAGAACAACATAAAAGTTTATGAAGTGCAGACAAATTTAAATTTAAGTGCAAACAATGACAGCCCGGAGGAGAAGAGTAGTTCATAATTAGAACCTCTAATGTTAGACATTAATAGTGCTAAAAATATTTGGAGGGGAATAAGAGTTCATTGATAGGGTTGACTAGTTAATCAAAAGAGGTCTCTAGATTGACTAATTAGCAGTGTGTGAAGGGAGTTTGAAAATAATGAGTTGTAATGTGAACCATGTGATTTTTTATGAACCAAGGCAATTCAAATGATATGGGAACGAACAAACCCCATAAATCATGATAAACTATAAGCTTTAATTGATATTTGAGGCATGCCCTAAATCAGGTTCAACTATTTTGAAGTTGAACTAGTCCTAACCAATTTCAGAGGAATTTGATTTTAATAGATAGTTGATAAATATAAATGATTATCAATCATTGAGGATAATTTTATTTAAAATAAAATTTCAAGCATATATTTCAAATAAAAAATAGTGGGCATGCTTATCTAAATAATAATGATAGAGACATATACAATCAAATTTACCTTTAAGAATCATCACCTATGATTTTTTAATATTCCTAGGTAAAAAAATTGAATCTCTTATGCTTTATTTTTTATTTGTATATGTGTGAAACTTACACAACACCAACACAAAATTTATATTCTAGTGTAATAAAATTCTATCTATAACACTTTCTTACTCATACTCATTGTACTTCCTACAAAATATGAAAGTAATTAGCCAATATAGATGATTATATTATTATAGAAATAATCAAACATTGTGACAATGCCATTACATTGATTCATCTTTCACAAGGAAAGAGCAATTAGTATGAAAAAAACATGCAATAATAAATATATTGAAAGAGTACTATAGTTAAATGTATTAGGATCCCCCATCTAAAGTTTCTATGAAGTCATGAATAAGTCATCAACATTCCTCCCCTACTCTTACAATGCTCCATTTCAATCTTTGAAGTGGTTGATCATTCATAAACTATTTTGTTGGAGAAATGGAATATTAATTATTTTGAGTTAAGAAATTAGTTTTCTTATGTAAAAGTAGAAGGGTTCATACAATAATTATAATACTAATAACTATCACTTATCTAAACTAATTAGGGTTATTATCTAAAAGTACATAACAAACTCACATAGATTCACTTTTATCTTATTATTACTAACATAGTATAAAGTGATGCTTGATAAAATCGAAATCTATAATTAGAAAAATTAATTATTATTGTGAGTACAAACAAACATTACACTTCCCAAAAGATATATGGCAACCCTTTTAATTGTAAATATTACTACTCTATTAAGCACTATTTTTGATGTTTGCCAAGTATTATTAGTCAGTACTTGAGACTACTCATTACCGACATACATAATTGACTGCTTAGTGTTGACCTCATTTTTGAAGTGAGTTCTCAACTTCCTCATCATAGATCTAGGACTCTTGTAGACACTAAGAGTTCCTTAGTCTTAAGACACTTCTAGTGATTATGTGAACACTTAACCAAGCCTAGAGACTTAGAAGGGTTAGTCATAGGAATAGGTTATGCCTTAGGGACTTAGAAAGACTTACATACCCTATAGCCTAAACCCAATCCATGCTTTCTTCCTCAAACCAAACCTCAAATCCAACTCAAATACCAAATCTAAATCCAAATTCCAAACCAAATCATTGAAACCATAATCAAATCCAAGATCAACATTCTTCCTGCCCTTTGATTTCATCCTATGGACTTAGCCTCAACCAAATTTAAATAAATCCCAATTCATCTAATTTTCTCAAAGATCAATTCAATCCCTCAATCATTTATCAAATCCAAATCCAAATTCTAAACCAAATAATTCAATCCCAAGATCAAATCTGAAATTAAAATTCCTTCCTAAGCCATATGACCCATTCTCATAAACTAAGCTAAATCTCTACCCAATTCAACCCAAAGTTGATTGATATTTTCATGAATCATTTATATCTTTATTTATATTCACAAATATAAATGAGATATAAATTCAAATAGCCCAAACTAAATCAAACTAAATCCAAATCCAATCAAATCCCTTCTTAAGCCTTATGGACCCACCTCCATAAGCTTAGCTAAATCTCATGCAAATCAATTTAAAATCAATTGGTTTCTTCATAAACCAATTAGTCATTTATTTATATTCATAAATATAAATGAAACACACCCTCTAATGATCAAAAAATAAATCAAACTAAATCAATTATTTACTTAAGCCCTTTCGACCTACATCCTTAAGCTTGGTCAAATTTGCTTCCAAATCACTCCAAACTTAAGTGATTTTCTCATGAATCATTTATATCTTTATTTATATCCCCAAATATAAATGAAATATAAATTCACATGACCAAAACCAAGTCCAAAATCAAACCAAAGCCCAATTCAAGCTTTTAAGCCAATTCGTGGACTTGGCTAAATCCTATCCAAATCAAGCCAAAACTAATAGATTTTCTCTTGAATAAATCATCCATTTAATCATTTATTCAAATATAAATAAAACTTACAATTATCAAAGAAAATCGAGTCAACTCAAGTCAAGCCCAAGTTAGCCTTTTAGCTTGAAAATTTCAATTGAGCCAAAACCCATTGGACTCTAAATTGATTGCAGTTAGATTTATATTTCAATCCAAAGCTCACATATAGTTCAACTACACTTGAATCAAGCCAAAACCAAACCATTGACCATTTAGGTCCACTTAACCTAAAGTGGCCTAAAGGATCTTTTTGAGCTGTCCTAATCTAACCCAAATTAGATTGAACCAAGCTCATCCAAACCTCATATCATGATCAACAATCACCCTAGGGTGATCAACCACCTTGAATTGGGTCAAACCAAGTCAACTTGATCCTTTGCAAGTCAATCTTTAGCCCAAATGAAATCTAAACTAGCCAAAATCCATCATACACCAAATTAATTGAAAGCATTAATTCAAACTAACTCATGATCAATGATTGAACATGAATTGACCCTCAATTGAGCCAAACCACATCCAATTGGCCATTTGACCTAAGTTGACCCAAATTAGCCTAAAAAGTCAAAATGGGTCAAATCATGATTTAACCTAAATTAATTGCAACCAATGCCTCAAGTTCATTCCAAACTGATTATTGAATTTGACCAAAGCCAAAATTGAGCCCAATTTGACCAATTGGTCAACTTGACTCAACCTAGCCCAAATTGACCTAAAATGTCAAATTGGCCAAAATCCAAATTAAATCCAAATTAAATCTAAATTGATTGAAACCAAAGCATACAATCATTTTCAATTAACCAATTGAACATGATCCAACACCTAACCTATAAATTGGTCAAATTGGTCAAATTGGTCAACTTAGCCTATTTGACTTATATGAATCCAAGTGAGCCAAAATCAAACTTAAGCCAAATTTGAAACCACTTGAACTAAACTCTTCAAATCATCATTTGAACTTAACCCAAGTCTTGGTTTAACCCAATTTGATCAATTGAATAACCCAACCCAACATGAACCCATGTGAACTCATTTGACCAAATGAAGCCAAAACATAAAACCAACCCATGAGACTTTGGTGGTTGACTGAACCCAACCCAAATTGACCCTAGGTTAGTCCAAAGTCATCCCAAAATCCAAGTGGACCCCACCCAAGCCATAATCCATTGGTTAAGCTTTTTTCACATTAGATTCCACCCAAAAATGGCAAAGTCCACTCTCCCATCACCACGATAGCCATCCAACTTCCAAATGAGGGTGCACCTAATCCACCTAGGCCACCTAATCCAAGCTAGGTTGATGATGGACCAAGTGGAGGTGAGTTGACTCATCTCCCATGTAAGCCGAGCACCTCATGGATCAAGCCAAGACAATCTCCCCATATCAGACCTTAAGCCACCTCCCATGAGTTCCTCCAACTCAATCGAGCCATGTTGACTCAATTGAGCTCTCTGACTCTCTCACGGTGACTAGCCGGCTGAAAAATGGGAAGCCATCCGTCCATCCATCTCAGCAAATCAAGGGGGTATACTCCCCCAATTCAAACGAGAATCACACCAATTAATTTCGTGTGAGCTCAGAAGACATTCCCAAGCTTCCTTACGAGTTACAGAGCAATCCCAAGTCTTCCCCACTTTGGATTTTTCTCTCTTGTGTGTAGCCGAAACAGGGGGCCTCTTGTGATTCCAACTTAACTAATACCCCACTTCAATCAAATTCCTCATTATTACACCATCCCTACTCTTCGTTGAGGCCACCCAAATAATTTCCCAAGCTCCAAATCAACTCCAAGCTCGAGTTTGATCAAAGCTGAATGCCAAAGAGGAGGATCTTGGTATCTGTGGTGTTTATTTTTAAATATGTATGGGGGGACACCACATAGATCTGAGGGTGTACTTATTGAGATGATCATGTACGATATCAAGGAATAGTGCACTATCTTGAAATATAGATATCACTACCCTACGATAGACCTAATCACTTAATAAGGATTTCTAAGGCATGATGGGTCTTCAAATATACCAGAGATTTTTCCCCTACTTTACATGGATGAATAAAGCATGATTTATTTAAGCTGGGTTCTATAGTTCTTTATGGAGGCAAGCCCACATAGTTAATTATATCATAAATAAGGTGAGTTCCTTAAAAATACTCTCAATTAAAGTAGACAATTGTTATCTCCAAAGATTTTAAAGATATAACTATCAATAAATTGACTATGTTTGGAAAATCAAGCGGGATAGATCAAAAGGAGAGGTTTATTATTGAAGCCAAAGGAGATGAGTAGGGGATGCTCATGATACTAGAAAACTTAGTGAGCATTCAAATCTATCCTATGGTTGGACTTTACATATTTCAAATTAAAAAAATTATTATTTGAGTTAAAATTTATTAGAAAGTTAGGACTTATAATTTTACAATACAAGATTGTGAACCTAAGAGCTGAGAAATTATGCTTATAGCCCGAGGGGAAACATCAACCTTAGATCCTAAATATAGGGAGCTTTAGCGAGGCCAAAGCACGTCCTAAATCTAAAGCAAAAATGGGTATATTGTTGACCTCCATAAGAGAGGTAAACTACTCAATTGTTGAACTTATAACCACCTGGAGTGACAGCCAGCTAACTCCTCCTATGCTTTAAAATCATGTAGTTAAGTCATATGTTTTGCAAGATGGATAAGATATTATTATTTATAAAGAAATTAAAGTCTTTAAACTCACTCCCTAAGAGACTAGAGCATGAGTGATATGAATAATGACTTAGTCTAATACAAATTTTATCAATTTTTATTTAATTTTGGATCTTCATTTTGACAAAGGCCATAGGATTTTATATGTCTAAATGCATGATGAAATAGTTATTGGCTAAATCAGAGAGAATGAGATAGTTTTCACCACAATGGAGACCCTCAAAGGTCAAGTCTTCCCCTATCATGCAAGGATGGAAACCCTCTTAGCAAGAATGAAATAAGATAATATGCATGATATTAAGCATATAATATCCAGCTAAGGGGTTTCTATATCTTTTAACTATCTTGATTTAATGCCTAGGCTTTAAATGAGGTTATGAGTTGTTTAGAAAATTAGTTATGAGTTGTAGTTGGGGTAGAAAGTTTATTTTTCCTAAAAGCCTAGTCAGATCTAGGCCACACATTAAATTATCATACATTAAGAAACTAGAAAGATATATGTAATTTATATTACATAATTGTAAATAAATCGATCAATTTATAAACCCAACATGAAAGAATAATAGGTTGGTGCGGTCTGGTACCGTTGTACAATCTAGAAAGAGAAATGGGTAGCTGAGCTCTAGCCTTATACAACCCGACATATGAAAGAATAATTACAATTATAAATGAATAAATTGCTATGGGGGTCCTTTGGATTTACTTACTTCAAAGGGGCCACGAGGCCTCCTGGGACAAAGCCTTCTAGCTTTCGCTCATCCTAATCTCCCATAACATTAATCTTAATTCCTAATGCATAATTACATTAAAAAAAGGAAAAATAAATTTAGCTACACCTGCAAAATAAGTTTTAGCTAAACACACCACACATCCCAAGCGGTTATATGTATAATTTGGACTTAACACCCTGCACATGAGTAGCTAAGTCCACCTATCCTAATTTAGATTATGCTTAGAGATTAAGTAACCTGTAAAAGAGAATATTTATATTTATTTTAAGCACCCCTTAAGCACAATCTCCTATAGAAAATATAATTAGGCTAATCAAAGCCTAATATCCAATCTAAAATAATATATCACAAAACAAACATACATCAAACCATGCACCAGCCTAACATAAAGCTATAAATTATGACTTAATCTAATGTGTGTGTATTAAGGCTTGTGTGATATTTTCTAACTAGGCTTTAGAGTTATCATTCTCCAAGCATGAAGGACATTACATTATGAAGGGTGGTTTCAATTTAAATGGTTTAATTGATTTGAGAATTTTAATTACTATTTTCTTTTGTTGAAGGAAAGAGAGGATCACTCTCTTTCATCTCTACCTTAAGTCACATCTAAAGATAATTAATTAATCAATTCTCTTTAGTGAATGACTTATTACATATTTTAATTAGTCCTAGGTTTAGGTTCACTTTAAATCATCCCATTCAATAAGAAATGTATGAAAGTTTTAAGCAAGTAGGTCGCCATTGTTCTACACTAGAAGAGTGAGGTAGGAACCTCCTTGGGACTACTTAAAACTATGCGTCCCCGGAATATCCAGACTAATATACCTGTTATTTTTAAATACATATGGATGTATGAATAATTAGAATGAAAATCATGCAAAAATTGTATTTAATTTATTTGATTTATTTGTGTGAATGAATTAAAGCTTTATCTAAATTTTAATATCAAAATGCATAAGAATAAAATTAAACAGCTACATTGCCATTGTTCTGCACAGGGGAGTGAGGTAGGAACCTCCTTGGGACTACTTAAAGCTGTGCGTCCTCGGAATGTCCAGACTAGTATACCCATTAATATTCAAACTTATGTAAATCAATATATGAATGTAAGAAAGAGACTTCACTTCATACACTAAGCTTATATTCACATGAACCTCCTATGCATATGTAAATATATATTATTATTTATTAATAAGCTTTTAAAAATATATTTGAGATTTAATAGTGATAATAGCCACACACATTTTTAATTAAGCTAACACACACAAATTGACATAAAGAAAATCATTTTATTTAATTAATTTTTGAAAGAAATGAATGCATGACTATAAGTGACATACAACATTTTAATATGATTGGAGAGAAATAAAGCAACACAAGCATATAATTTCATTCAATCCAACTAATTTCTAAGGATAATCATATTAAATAAGCTTATTTAAAATAAACCAAATTTTCTTAAAACCATTTTTGATCTCATGTTTGATTTAATTTGAAAGATGTGAAAGAGGTTTGCTAATCCTAGCCTATCCCCATATGTGAATTAATTTGATTTAATGAAAATAAATTAAATTGATTTTTATGGCTTAATTAAGTTGAGGTATGAATTAAATCAATTAATTAAAGCATTACCTACATCACCTTAAGTTAATTAACTAAATAATGATGAGCCAACATGAGATGCAACCATATAGAAAAGTAAATTAGCAATGTTCCTAAGAAATGAAAGGGGTCTAATGCAATTAGCTCATAATTAATAGTTAATTAAGCTTAAGAGATTTGTTTAATTATTTTCATGATTTTCTCACATACGTAAGCTAATCATAATTTCATTAAATTTCTTTAGATTATTAAACATCTAAAGAACTACCCAAGGTTGATTAATCAAAGTTAGAAATGAATAGATTTTAAATTAATTTAATCCTTTTATTATATTTCAATTAGGATAATGAAGTTAACTTAGGGAAAGAGATCAAAGAAGAGGCCTCAATCCCAATCCCTAAGTCATTTCAAACAAACAATTAGGCTTTGAAATAATCAAATTCCCTATTCTTTTAATTGATTAATTAAGTGGATTAATTTATTATTCATTTGCTTAATTAATCATGAATTGAATTAAAAGGGTAATTAAGGTTTAATTAACAAATTTCTCTCATTAAGCATCCAATAAATTCCAAGAAAAATAGGGGAGGTAGAGGTCATCCCCCTAAACATGCTCTAAAATTTTGGAGTTAATTAGATACTTAATCAGAGAGTAATTAGGCTAATTACCTTTTTATTTAAACTCAAATTAAGCAAAAATCACTATTCAAAATCACATAATTATATTTTTAACAAATTCTATGAAATACCTTTAAAACGAGTCCTCATTTATATTTTTTTTGGATTTTTTAGGATTAATTATGGATTTTGGAAGTTTCAACCTTAAAAATTAATTAAAAAGCCATAATTAAACACTAATCCCATCGGTGCCACGTGGCCGCTGATGCGGTGCACTTTTCATGTGGCACTATGGGATTGGTTATTTAAGTTGTCACATATGTCGGCTGAGTAAGCCGGCGGCGGACATGCTTTCTTGTGGACCGTTCGATCTGAGATCAAATGGCCATGATTAATCCCACGATTTAGCAGGGATAAATCGGGGGTTCGAGCATGTGGAACGGACAACCCATGATCTTTCTCCTTTGCGAGCGGCGAAAGATGTATCCAAAATGATCTCACACCATCGTAGGAAGGAGAGGAGCACATCTAACATTCAAAATCGCATGAAACACAACTTTCTCTCACAAAGCCCATAAAAAATTCACCTAAACTATGATTTTAAAAATTACCTCACCATAGCTAATGTCCGACAGTGGGATCGATTGTGGTAACTTCGTCTAGTAGAGATGAAGCCCGGAAAACTTGAACCTCAATTTGAGTGAGCTCAGACCAATCCACACGTAGGAGCTTTGACATTAATCAAACTCGAACCTTTGGTGGCTTGGAAGCATGGGAAATGATTTGGTATTGCTCGATGAGGTGTGGTGATGGTGTGGGTAAGAGGAATCAAGGGTTGGTTGAGTGGAGAAGAAGTATGAATCGGAATGGGGATGCCCTATTTCGGTTTCACACGCAGAGGGGAAATGCCGATCAAGGGAGGTTTGGGGTGCTCTAGGAAGCTCTCTGGGATTTTGAAAATACTCAAGGAACAAACTTAGTGCGAATGATGAATCCTGCTCAAATTGAGAGGGTATACCCCTCAATCGCGTGTGATGACAGGATGGGTTCCATCCCTGAATTTTCATCAGTTCACCGCCGCTAGCCTGCTGAAGGGGTCACCGTTAGGTCCATATGGCACACAGGGTTGGAGGGAACTGTGGCAAGAAGCTTAAGGTCTGATATGGGGAGATTATGTGCTGATTTTCCTTCCTTGCACCCATTGGTTCGGCCATGGGTGAGGGTGAGGAAGTGTGCTTCCTTTAGTCTATTGTAAATCCTAGGTATGCTTAGGTTGGGCTAGGCAGGTTAGGTATGCCATGTTAGGAAGTTTGATGGTTACCCATGAGAGGAGAAAGTGGACTTTTCCCCTTATGAAAAGAATTCAATACAAATGAGGTGTGTCCAATGGCTAATTCCCTTGGGTGGGGTCTACTTTACTTTGGGATGATTTTGGGCTGACCTAAGGTCAATTTGGTCAGGTTTGGTTAGCTTTAGGGTCCCATGGGTTGGTTTTGGGTGCTTTGGCTTCATTTGGTCAAATGGGTTCATGTTGGGTTGGGTTGACCAATTGGTCAAATTGGGTCAAACCAAGGCTTGGGTTAGGTTTAAATAATGATTTAAAGAGTTTTGGTTCAAGTGGTTTTGATTAATTTAGCTTAGGTTTCATTTTGGCTCATTTGAAATCAAATGGGTCAAATGGGTCAAGTTGACCAATTTGACCAATTAGATCAATGGGTTGGGTTACATGATGGTTCATGTTCAATTAGTTAATTTAAAATGATTGTAGGCTTTGAATTGCTTTAGATTTTGGCCAATTTGACCCTTTAGGCCAATTTGGGCTAGGTTAGGTCAAGTTGACCAATTGGTCAAATTGAGCTCAATCATGGCTTTGGTCAAGTTCAATAAATGATTTGAAATGAACTTGGGCTATTAGTTGTAATCAATTTGGGTTAAATCATGATTTGATTCATTTTGGCTTTTTAGGCTAATTTGGGTCAACTTAGGCAAATGATCAATTCGACTTGGTTTGGCTCAATTGAGGGTTTGATCATGTTCAATCATTGATTATGAATGTGTTTGAATCAATGGTTTCAATAAATTTGGTATATTATGAGTTTTGGCTAATTTGGGTTTCATTTGGGCTAGAGGTTGACTTGGTCAAAGGACCAAGTTGACTTGGTTTGAGCCAATTCAAGGTAGTTGGTCACTCTAAGATGATTGTTGATCATGATATGAGGTTTGGATGGCCTTGGTTCAATCCAATTTGGGTGGATTAGAACTTGGATTAAAAGTCTTTTAGTTTATTTGGGTCAAGTGGACCTAAATGAGTTAATTTTTTTGGTTTTAGTTTGATTCAAATTTAGTTGAACTCATATATGAACTTAGGATTGAAATATAAATCCAACTACAATCAATTTGGAGTGTAATAAATTTTGGCTCATTTGAAGTTTTCAAGTAAAAAAGGCTAACTTGGGTTGACTTGAGTTTGGTTTGATAATTATAGTTTATGTTTATATTTGAGTGAGTGGTTGAAGGAATGATTGGTTCATGAAGAAATCCATGGGTTTAGAATTGATTTGGATAGGTTTAGCCAAGTTCAAGAAATTCTTAAAAGGTTAAAATTGGAAATTTGATTTGATTTGGGGTTTTGGCTATTTGGATTTATATTTCATTTATATTTGTTAATATAAATGAAGATATAAATGATTCATGAGAAAATCACCTGAGTTTGGAGTAATTTGGAAGCAAGTTTGACCAAACTTAAGGATGTAGGTCAAAAGGGTTTAAGTAGAATTGATTTAGTTTGATTTATTTTTGGTCATTGGAGGGTGGGTTTCATTTATATTTATTAATATAAATGAATGAATAATTGATTTATAGAGAAATCAATTGAGTTTGGGTTAATTTGGGTTGAGATTTGATTAAGCTTATGGAGGTGTAAGTCCATAAGGCTTAAGAGGATTTTGGCTTGGTTTGGAATTGATTTAGTTTGATTTGATTTGGCTCATTTGAATTTTGATTTCATTTATATTTGTGAATATAAATGAAGAAATGATTGATTTATAAAGAAAAAAACCAAGTTTGATTTGGTTTAAAGGGGTTTTTGGCTAAGCATATGAAGGTGGTTCATATGGCTTAGGATGGGATTTTGGAATTTGAATTTGATTTTGGGTTTAATCATTTGGAGTTGGATTTGATTTGAAATTTGATTTAATATTGACTGGATATTTGAGAAAATCAATTGAATTGGGGTTGGTTTGAATTTGGTTAAGGCTAAGTCCATTAGTAAAATCAAAGGGCTAAGGAAGGGTTTTGGAATTTGAATTTGATCATGGGCTTTCAATCATTTGATTTGGAATTGGATTTATGATTTGGATTTGAATTGGATTTAAGATTTGGTTTAAGGAAGGAAGCATGGATTGGGTTTGATCCATAGGGTGGGCAAATCTTCCTAAGTCCCTAAGGCATAACCTATTTCTATAGCTAACCCTTCTATGTTTTAGGGTTAGGTTAAGTGTTCACCTAATCACTAGAAGTTTCTTAAGACTAAGAGCTCTTAGTGTCTATAAGAGTCCTAGGTCTATGATGAGAAAGTTGAGAACTTACTCCAAAAGTGAGGTCAACAAAGGGCATCCAATAAGTATGGTGTAACTAACGAAGCACATCGCACATATTGGTGAGATGACCAACAATGTTCGAAGGATCACAAGCACTAACAAAAATGATATACACTTAAACTTGAGATATGGATGGAATCAAGATCTTAGTGTAGTGCAACTCAACTTATGCCAAGGGCATAAGAGAGGAAGAAAGGATCCACTGAGGGATCAAGTATGTGAACCTTCAACTAGGAGGCATGTTCAGATTATCCATAGAGGATAAGAGTTTGAGTTGGTTTGATATGATTTGGGGAGAAAAGATCCACTGGGGATTAAGATTTATAACCTATTGGGATGAGTGCATGAACCTTCCACTAGGGAAGCAAGTTCAGATTATCCACTAGGGATAGGAATTTGATTTGGCTTGATTTCATGAAGGATTTACTAGAGAGAGGATATGGTTAGCCTTGGGAGGAATTTGATTTGGCTTAATTGGTGGGCATCTACTAGGGATGAAAATTTGACTTGATTACTAATGATTTGAGGTTCCACTGGGGAGAGGATGTGATTTGGTTTTGATGGTACATCTGCTTGAGATATGAGCTTGGATCCATTGGGGATAAGATGGGTTCAATATATGGATTTCTTTGGTTTATGTATCTGTTAGGGATATGCTTGGATGGATTTAATTTAGACTTCACTAGGAAGGATGGTGATTTCGATAAAATGGACCCTATCGGTGTGATGGATCCACTAAGAAGGGGTTAATATTAGTCTATTCTTATTTAGATTTACAAATACAAAGGGATAGTCTACTGGTCATCGGGTAGTACTATCTAACCTAAGGGTTGAATTTCAGTGTGTAATGATCTAGTTAGAAAGAAAGCTTGTATACTTACAACTCCATAAACAAGAAACCACTAGGGTGATCGGTTGTTAACACAACAAATCGAACCTGACCTAAGGCAATTATTGAGCGAATGCCATTATGGACTCATATCGACTCAAGAATAGTTAGAATAAATTTCATTTTAGATAGACTTATTAGCGTGCGATGGATCCACTAAGAAGGGGCTAATATTAGGCTAGTCATATCTTAGATTTATAAATCCAAAAGGATTGTCTACCAGCTGCGGGGTAGAGCTAACCAACCTAAGGGGTGCCTTTCGATGCAATGGTCAAGTCGGGAAGAAAGCTTGTAGACTTACAACTTTCTAAATAAGGAACCACTAGGGTGATCCGTTGATAGCACAATAAATCAAACCCGACTTAAGGCTACCCATCAGTGTTCAATGATCGTGCTGGAGAGAATGCATGATAGACTTACATATTTCAAGGCAAGGATGACCACCGGGGTGACATGTTGGTGGAACAACAAGTTGAACCTGACCTAAGGGCGACTACTAAGAGAGTGCCGACCCGGGGACTTATCCCAACTCAAAAGTAATCAGGCGATTCTTATAGGGAGTTTTGCTGATATTCCTAAAGATAGGATGCTTGCTCAAGAAAAGGTACCGCTGGGGGTTTTGCTCCAAATCCACAAGTGAAAATATATATTTTGTTTGTTTATATGTTTGTGTGGACCCTATTGGTGTGCGAGGGACCACACTGAGAAGGGGCTTATATCATCCTAGTCCTATCTTAGACTTACTGGACCAAGGGAGAATCTGCATATCCGCGAGATGGATTCTCCAACCACAGGGGTGGCTACTAGGAAAGGAGGACTATCCAATCTAAGAGTAATCATGGTTGTGTTTAAATGGGGCCCTTAAGGATGTGATTCAAATAGAGTGCCCATAGGGGAGGTGCCGCTAGGGGCTTTATCTAGATCCTATAAAAGAAAGCTTATAAGTATACAATGGCCAACTCTAGGAGAAAGCTTGTAGACTTACTTTTTCCATGAATGGTGTATCCACTAGGTGGATCACCATCAACATAGTGATAACCAACCAACCTAAGGTGCCGCCATATGATGATCAATTTGAGAGGAAGGTACTTACATCTTCATATGAAAAATGATCATCGGATAGCCGTGAGACATATGCTATTCAACCTAGGGTGACTACCAAGTGGGGAGTCCCATGTAAGGACTCAGACTTGAAGTAGTCATGAGAAAAGGAGTCAGTAGGGGACTTATCCTAAGCCTTAAATATACCCGACCTAGTCAGTGCATGATAGCAAGTTTAAGAAGAAAACGTGTAGGCTTACATCCTTTTAAATAAAGTCAACATGAGGTAGCTTACCGACTGCACAGTAAGGCTTACCAAACTAAGAAGGCGTTCGTTATTTTGCAATGGTCAAGTTAGAAGAAAGCTTGTAGATTTACATCTGCAGACAAGTAATCATTGGGGTGACACACTAGCAAGATAGCATGTCAGCCCGACCTAAAGAAGCTAATGAGTGAGTGCCACATGATGCTTTATCTCACGTCAGAGAAAAGATATGTGCTTATTTTATATGTGGGTGTGTGTAATTTTTGTTGGTGTTGTGTCACTAAAAGATAAGATGTCGATTGGGTTTCTTATACCTACTCTAAATATATCATGGCGGATTCACAAGCAAAGATATTTCTAAACATGGGATGGATGGAATTTGAGATGAAAAAATTTCATTGATGATTATTTTAACAAGATTTATGAATAATATTTCTTTAAGTAGAGTCCGTTGATTAGAAGCATAGGGCGCTACCGGTAGAAAAATTTCTATAGGGAGTCACCTTCAAATCTACGGGGAGAAAGAAAATTAGTCTTGATAAGACACCACACAGATCCACAGATGTACTTATTTAGGTGATCGGGTACATCATCAAGGTATACTGTACTATCTCGAAAGATAGAAATCACTACCCTTTAATGGAACCAATCACCTCAATCAGGACTCTTAAGGATGAGATATGTACTGAGATTCTTCCCCTACTTTACATGAAAAAGTAAAGTAGGGTTTATTTTAAACCAGGTTCATTAAGTGCCCTATAGGGGCAAGCCCATAGTTAATTACATCCTAAGGGATAGGATCCCTTAGAAAAACTCTCGATCAAGGTAAATGATCGTTATCTTTGAAGATTTCAATAGGAAGGATTATCAATCGATTGGTTTATGTTTGAAGATCAAATGAGATTGATCAAAAGAGGGAGTTATTATTGAAGCCAAAATGGAAGATAAGTAGGAGATGCCCGCGATGCTAGGAAACCTAGCGAGCATCTCAAATAATCCTATAGTTGGGCTTTACATTTTTAGAAATTGATTTAGTTTGTTTAAGTTAAATTTTTCATTAGAATTTTAGGGCTTAAGATTTCTTAACACAAGATTAAGAAATACCTAAGAGGTGAGGAATTATGCTTATGGCCTACAAAGGGGAGAAGCAACCTAGAACCTAAATCTAGGGAGCTTCGACGAGGGTCGAAAGCACAACCTAAATCTAAGGTAAAAAATGGGTAATTGGTTCACCTCCACAAGAGAGGATAAACCACGTGATAGATTGAACTTATAACTGCCTGGGGGTGGCTGCCAACTAACTCCTCCTACAATTTTAAATATATGTAGGCAAGTCTTTATGCTTATGCAAGATAGCTAGGCTGTTATTATTTAGAAAGAGACTAAGTCCTTAAACTCACTCCCTAAAGAGACTAGATCATGTAGAGGGATATGCATCAAATGACCTAAATCTAATGCAATTCAAATTTTATTTTATTTTTATTTTTGGACAATCATTTTGACTCAGGCTACTAGGATTTTTATGACTAATGCATGAGAAATCAGATTATTGGCCAAAATCAACGAGAAGGGAGGAGGTGAGTTTTCTCTCAAAGGTCAATCCAGGTTCTATGGAAAAGGTGGAAGCCCTCCAATCAAGAGTGAAATAAGATGCATTTGTGCATGATATTATAAAGAAATGCTCATCCAGCTAAGGGGTTGCTAATTCTTTTATCTTGATTTTAATCCTAAGCTTTAGGTGAGATTATGAGTTATTTAATTTGAATTTATATTGTTAAGTTGGGTAAAAGATTTATTTTTCTCTAAAGAGCCTAATCCACATCCAGACCATGCATAAAGCAAGGAAGAAACTAGAAAAGCTTGCCACTTAATGCAAAAGCTAAACAAATCATCAATGTATAAAGCTAATCACAATAAGAATAAATGGCCATTGTGGTCGGGCACCACCGCACAAACTCAAAAATATCAAATTGGGTAGTTGAACTATACCCTTATACAACCCGAATAATAAATGAATATTATAATTAAGCAAAAGAATTCATTATTATGGGGGTCTTCAAGCTTTATTCTTCTTTCTTCTTTCTTTCTTCTTCTTTCTTTTCCTTCTTTTGGTTCTTCCTTTGGATGGTTGAAAGGATGCTCCAAGGCTTCACATGGTGCATAAGATAGGATCTTATGACCAATGCTCATCCTAATCTCCATAATAAATCATTCCAAAATCCTAATTATACAAATGTTTACATGAAAAGGAAAAGTAGGAAATCTAACTAACACCTGCAAAATAAAGGTTAGCAAAAATCACACCACACAAATCCTAAGCATGTATATTGGACTTATCACCCCACACATGGGTGACTAAGTCCACCTGGCCTATGAATTATGCTTAAGGGTATAAAGCACCTGCAAGCAAAAATATTTATATTTTTATTTATGATAGCACTCAAGCACAAACCCTTACAAAAAAGAATAGTTAGACTAAGCACGTCCTACCATTCATTCTACAAGCATACACCCTAACATCTAGTCTAAAACATATATCATAAAACAAAACCATGCACTGACCTAACTTAAGGCTAGAAGTTGTGACTTAGGCTAATGTGCATGCTTTGAAGGTTTGTGTGGTATGCTTAGCTTATGACTTATGTTCAAATTTTCTAAGTGTGAAAAGCATGCTCAACTTAGAGGAGGGTTTCATTTAAGTTGTTTAAGTATTTTGGATTGGTTTTATTTCATGTTTTAATTTAGTTTAAGTAAAACCTATAATTAATTACTAAGTTATGAAGAGAGGGAAAGAGAAGAGAACTTCTCTTTCCTTCCCTAACCTTAAGTAATTTCTAAAGTAGATTCATTTTATTTCATTAGGTGTGAATGTTTTGATTACATCTTTAATAATCCTAAGTTTAGATAAACTCTAAACAAACCTATTTAAAAAAAAAAGGCATTTTAAGATTAAATAAAATGAATCAAAATTCACATAACACACATTACTTCATTTCTTTCCCAATATATATAACATGCATATGGATGGACCCTAAGCATATCTATACATGCAAATGAGAATATTTAACACACTTTATGATGCATGCTAAGTAATCCATTTAAGAAAATTTAGAAGTTGAATATGCATGCTTTTTCTTAAGTAGAAAAAGTTTTCCTAATCTAAATTTTCACATACATACATGAAAGTAAGAAAGGCATAAGTGAGTACAACGCCATTGTTAATCAGAGGTGTAAGGTACAAGACATACTTAGGACTACTTAAAGCCTCGCAATCTCTGGATTGTCTAGACTAATATACCACTTTACGTAAATACAAACATGTATATAAAAGAAATGAAATAGAAAAAGAATATGCAAATGTTATGTAATAGATTTGTTATTGTTTATGCAATTTATTCATGCAAGTATAGGAAACCCTTCTTAGATGATAGCATAGGGATGAATAGGGTATAGAATTAAGTAAGTGTTGGGTTCCTTTCAAATGAAACCTACAACTTACCAACTCTTATTCAAAACTATTCTAACATAAGAAAGGAAAGGAAAACTACACTAAGCATGACTTGATAATCTATCACATGCAAGCTTATAATTAAGATATGAATAGCACACTTTTAGATTTGTAATTTGATCTATGCATTTTAAAAATAATTTGGATTTAGTAGTGATAATAGCCACTCATATTTTACTTTATCCAACACATGCACATTTGACATAAAGTAAATAATTTCATTTTAAAATTTGAAACATGAAATTATGAATGCATGAAATCACATGTCATACAACTTAACATGTTGGGAAAGATCCAAAGCAATGAAAGCATGTAAACAAACTCACTTTACTTAAATTCTAAAGACATTCCTATGGAATAAGAAAATTTAGAATAAATCAAAGTGAATTTCAAAGTAATTTTTGTTTAGTTTGAAGTTTGATTTAACTTTGAAAATGTGAGATGAGTTTGCTATTCCTAACCCATTCCCACATGTGTTTGATATTTTTGTTTAATTTCAGATTATTAAATCTATTTTTAAGCATTGATTAGGTTAAGGTATGAATTAAGTGGCTTAATTAACCCTTACCTACACCACCTTAGAAAAATTAACTAAATAATTATGAGCCAATGAGATGACATAAAACCCACAAGAAATTTAAATTTGTAATGCAACTAATAATGAAAAAGGCCTAATACAATTCTGCTCATAATTAAATGTTAATTAAGCTAAGGGGGTTAGCTTAAGTAATTTCAAAACACCCTTTCATACTTATGAATGGGATTTTGATTTCCTTAATTAAACTTAGGCTATTAATCACCTAAGCATCTACCTAATGTAGATTAATTAAGTTCTAAAACTTTTTAGAATTTTTGAAAATTGATTAAGGGGATAATTAATGAATTAACTCTTAATTAAGAGGAGATTAAGGAGAGAATAGGGGGTTTATGGAATGGCTTGGGGGAAATGCCCCAAAATTATTCCATAAACCTCCTACTTACTGAATTTGACCTTAATTAAATCTAATCATAGCGTAAATCCACTAATCATACTCTAATTATGCTTAATTACATGAAAGAGGTAATTAGGGAATGAAATAGTAATTTTCCCAATTGAGCCCTCAATAAATCTCAAAAAAATTAGGGGAGGCAGAGGTCATCTCCTAAAATGAACCCCTAAAATTTAAGATTAATTAATGACCTAATTAAAGGATAATTAGCTAATTAAGATTCCCAAAGAAACCCAAATTCAGAGAAAAGAGTAATTCAAAATCTATTGAAATTATTTTTAAAATATTCTAGATGAAATTATCTTTCCATAACATTTTTTCTTTTATTTTTCTGATTTTTCTAGAGAGAATTATAAATTTTAGAAGTCCTCTGAATTAATTAATAATTAACTAACTATAATCCTTGGCTCACCGCGACGCGGTATGGGCGTGCGCGCTTTACCGTGACTATGAGGGACAACTTAAGTTGTTACATCACAAAGGTGGCGTGGCGCACACTTTATCCTAGTTGATCAAAGATCGAGAAGATTCCCCCACAGTTTATAAAGGATAAACTGATTTCAAAATGTGTTAAAAAATAATTTCTGTCGTCCATCTAAAATGTGCGGATGGATGGCTGAGATGAGCCAAGTTCTTCCCTTGATCAACAAAGATCATCCATGATCAAGGGGAAGATCCAAGCTCGATCTAGCATGGAATCACACAAAATTTAACCCACACCATCTAAAGAAATAGAGCGGCAAATCCAACGGTCAAAATTGATGAGAGAAAATTTCTTTCACAAAGCTTCACACCACATTGAGTTTAGTGATCAAAAAATTCCATACCTCATCGATGGTGATCACCGATGCTCGAGATTGATGAGGTAGCTTCGTCTGGTTGAGACGAAGCCCTGTTGAAATTCCTAAGTCTTGGGATTGAGTGGATCAATGGGTAGACCAACTTCCTTGTGCTTCGGCTTTGATCTAATTGAGCTCTTCCTTGCCTCTAGAACTTCAGAGAGAGCTTAGGAAAATTTGAGTCGACCCTTTGATGGAATGTGCAAGAGTAATTGGATTCAAATGGAGTGTAGAAGAAATTGGCAATTCACTACCTCCTCAGTTTTTACACTGTGCAAAATTGAGAAATAGGGAATTCTAATCCTCATAAGAAGCTTAGGAGTGCTCTCTGATGATTGCTCTGGGTTCCTAGGCTTCAATCGACAGAGGGTGATTGAAATTTTCATTGAATTAGGGGGAGTATATCTCGCCCTTTGGAAATCAGATGACCAAACCATGAGTTTCCATTTTGATCCAATTGCTCAAATTGGAGAGATTATTTTGACTTTTTTGAGTGTGCACATGGTTGGTTTGATCCAAGAAATGGATTTCCAACTTCCCATGTGCTTGAATTGAGCTTAAGAGGGAATTTGAAATTTCAATTTTAGGCTAAGTGGTCGGGTTTGGTCTAAAGGCCAAATGGGATGACCCAAATCCATTGGGTTGGGTGCATCACTCATCACTAAGTCCTCTTGAGCTTTTAGGAAAGACTCAAGTGAATGTAAAGAGGGTCTGAAAAAATACCCATGGGTTAGGCCAAAACTTATTCTATGGCCTAGGGGTTGGATGGTCATTTTGATATTTTTCCACTTTGGACAAGTTGGGTATGTGGAGAAACTAGGTTTGGCCAAGTTTCATTGGATTTGGAATCCATTTGATAGGGTTTGGCTCATGTTGACCTATTTAGATTAAAATGGGTCAACTTGGGTCAAGTTTGACCAATAGGTCAAATTGGGTCAAACTAAGGATTGGGTCAAGTTCATATGACCATTTGAAATATTTTGGTGGCTTTGGTTTGGTTCAATTTGGTATAGTTTTGAATATGACTCATATGACTTCACTTAGGTCAAATGGGTCAAGTTGACCCATTTGACCTTTTTGAGGTAGGTCAAGGGTAGTTTAGGTTAGGTTAGTCATATGGAGTGGATTGGTATCTTTGTTTCCAATCAATTTAGGTTAGGTTCAATTTTGGCTCAACATGACTCCTTTAGGTCATGTTGGGTCTAAGGTCAATTGGGCTAGGTTAGGTCTAGGTGGCTAATTGAGGCTTTGGTCAAGTTCCACAAGTGATTTGGGATGGACTTGACCCATTGGTTTCAATCAATTTGGCTTAGATCAAGTTTTGACACATTTTGACCCTTTAGGTCAAAATGGGTCAACTTGGGTCGGGCCAATCAAAGGCTCAAATGTTGGCTCAAGTTCAAACATAGGTCATGAGTGAACTTAGATCAATGGTTTCAATCAATTTGGCCTATGGTGGAATTTATGTAAGGTTTCATTTTAGGTTAAGTGTTGGCTTGGTCAACCCTTAGTTTGACTTGGTTTAACCCAATTTGATTGATTGATCATCCCATGATGATTGTTGATCATGATGAGAAGGATATATGAGTTTGGTTCAATCCAATTTGGTTAGGATCAAAAGTTGGCTCATAAGGGTACTTTAGGTCACTTTGGGTCAAGTGAGCCTAAGTGGGTCAAATGGCTTGGTCAAAGCTTGATTTGAAGTTGATTGATCTTGTTTATGGATTCATGATTGAAATATAAATCCATTTATTAGTGGTTTGAAGTCAAATGGATTTTGATCCATTTGAAAATTTCATATTCAAAGGAAGAATATGAAGGGGTCTTGGGTTTGATTTTTGAATTAGGTTTTGATTGAATGATTGAAGTTTGGATATATACATGACCTCATGATTGTAGGGTTGATTGAACCATGAGAGAAAATTAAGAGCTTGGCTTGATTTGGAATTGATTTGGCTAAGTTCAAGATTTTGACTTGAAAGGCTTATATTGGATTTTGAGTGGATTTGAGTTTGATTTTTGGAATAGGTTTTGATTATTTGAATTTATATTTCATTTATATATGTGAATATAAATGAGAATATAAATGGATCATGAGAAAATTTCAAGGATTTGAAGTGGTTTAATCATAATTTAGGTTAAATCCATTAAAGAGAATTTAAAGGATTTAAGAGAATTTTTAATTTTAAATTTAATTTTTGAATTAGATTTGATTGATGCATATTTATTTTTCATTTATATATGAGAATATAAATGTGAATATAAATAATTTTTGAGAAAATTCCATGAGTTTGAATAAGTTTGATCAAAGTTTAGGTTAAATCCATTAATGAGAAATTAAGGATTTAAGGGAATTTCAAGGATTTTAAATTTGGAAGTTAATTTGAGGGATTGATTTATATTTATATTTATTTTATATATGAGAATATAAATGAGAATATAAATAATTTTTGAGAAAATCCCATGAATTTGAATAGGTTTGATCAAGGTTTAGGGTTGATTTTGGCTAAGTCCTTTAATGGAAAATTAAAGGGACTTAAGAAAATTTTCATGGATTGATTTTGAATTTTGAATTTGATTTTATGGGTTTGAATTTATATTTCATTTATAAATGAATATAAATGACAATATAAATGAATTATCAGAAAATCTCAAAGGTTTGAATGGTTTGAATCACAATTTTGGCTAAGGCCTTAAGAAAGTGTTAAGGACTTAGAAAATTTGAGCTAGGAATTTTTGATGGATTTTGATCATGGGTTTCAATCATAGATTTCAATCATGGATTTCAATCATGGATTTCAATAATGTGGAGTTGATTTGCCATGAGAAAATCAAATTGAATTAATTTGGAGTTTGATTTAAAAGAAGGAAAGCGAGGAATGGTTTAAGCTAAGGGTAGGAAAATTTTCTTAACACCTATAAGGCTTGACCTATTCCTATGGCTAACTCTTCTAAGTCTTCTAGGGCTAGGTTGGAGTGTCCACCTAATCACTAGATGTGTCTTAAGACTAAGGAACTCTTAAAGTCTAAGAGAAGTCCTAAGCCTAAGATGGAGGGGTTGAGAGCTCATTCTAAAAATGAGGTCAATAGGCACTCTCCTTACAATTTATAAGCTGATAAGATCCTCCTTGGTAGGCCTTGTCTATGGTAAAAGGACCTTCCCAAGTGGTTCAAACCAAAACAAGCTCTCATACTTGAAAAGCTCTAGGATGGACCAACTTGTTATGAGCTTGAATTATTTTGGCTTTGTACAATTCGAGGTTTTGACATGCCTGGAGGTGTCTCTCCTCCAAATTTTTGACCTCTTCTAACCGCAACTTGACATTATGCTCTATTGTAATCTTACTGCCCACAACTATCTTTAATGATGGGAGTTAGACTTCTAACGGTAGGACGGCTCCAGACTTATACACTAAAGAGAATGTGATAGATTGAGTTGGAGTTCTGTATGTGGGGCAGTAAGCCCACAAGGTTTCAACTAATTGCTCATGCCACTATCACTTATTATCATCAAGTGTTTTCTTTATCATCCCTATGAGAGTTTTGTTTGAGGCTTCTACTATGCCATTTGGCCTTGGGTAGTAGATGGTAGAATATCTCCAATCTATGTTATGTCTTCGAGCAAAGCTGTTTATTTTAGTGCTCTTGAATGCAGTGCCATTATCGGATATAAGTCATTGAGGCACTTCAAACTTATATACGATATGATTTCTAAAAAATTGGAGAACATGCTGAGTTGTGACCTCTTGAGTGGGATCTCCTATACCCACTTAGAAAAGTAGTTGGTGGTAGCTAGAATGAACCAATGACCCTTAGAAGAAGGAGGATCGATCGACCCCACTATGTTGATACCTCAACACTCAAATGGCCATGATTTCAATGTAGGGTGGTTGGTGTAAGACCACATCTTGCACTTGACATTGGTGGCATCTCCTAGCTATGTCCATGCAATCTGTGATCATCGAAGGCCAATAGTATCCTAGTATATTGATCTTGGCTTTCATCTTTATATCAGATTGATGGGCTCCACATAAATCTGAGTGTACCTCAGTCAAGATCCTATGGGCTTCATATTTGTCTAAATAATGTAACCACATATGATCGAAGGACCACCGGTACAAGGTGCCATCCATGAGCATAGGAAAGGGCTCTCTGCTTCACCTGATGTGCTAGTGATTTCTCTTAAGGTAGTTTGCCTATATTTAGATAATTCATGAATGGTTGCCTCCAATTTAACTCCTCATCATTTTTAGCAATGATAACCTCCCCTTCAAGAGAGAATCTCTTAATGAGTTTAGCGTTAATAAGAGATAAGACTTATCTATTTTGGACCCTTATTGGTATGGACTCATCTTCCGGACATGCCAACTCTTTGACAAGCTTGGCTAATGCATCTTCTACTGTATTTTCTTCTCGAGGAATCTTAGAAATTGGTAACCTCTGGGATTTGAGCCAACAACTCCGTGGTATACTTGTGGTGATGATGGAGCTTAGGCTTCAGAATCTTATAAGACTCAGCAATTTGGTTGATAACTAGTTAAGAATCCCCAAAGATGTTGATACTTTAGATGCATAGTGTAATGACTAACTCTAGACCGACAATAAGACCTCATATTCAGCTTTGTTGTTGGTGCATGGATTGGATAGGTGATGAGAATCTCATCACATCGCAGCCTAGAGTTTGGAGAACTATTCCTACCCCTGCCCTTCCTAAAAGAGTAGATCGTTATTTTTCTCCCTTTTGAAAGGAAGCCACACCATCAAAATACATCTCCTAGTGGTGAATGCTAGTGTCCCTTAAGTTCATGATTTGTTCATCGGGGTGGTCATCACTAAGCGGGCAATCAGTAGGAAGAGGGTGTGCTGCTAAGAAATTCGCTAGTGCTTATCCTTTCATCACACGGAGGGGTACGAAAGTGATGCCAAATTATGACAAAATTATGGACCAATGCGTCAGTCGTCTATATAGTGTTGGCCATGTCATGAGATATTGCAGTGGGTTGATCCTAGAGATTAGGTTCACTTATGAGAAAGCATGTAGCAGTAGTTTTTGGGATGCAAAGATTAAAGCTTGGTAGTAATTTTCAGTAGGTGGATAATTTATCTCAATAGGGATTAGACGAAGACTGAGATAGTAGAGAGCGTTCTCCTTTCCTCCATCATTGGTTTTGGCCAACAAAGCACCAAAGGAGCTGTCTAATGTAGCAGTATATAATATCAATGGCTTGTTTGGGATAGCCGCTAGAACCGACATTACAAATTTGATGTCTTTAAAAGCATGTTGACACTTGTCATCTCACTTAAACTTGGTATCCTTTTTGATAAGTGTTGAAAATGATTGGCATCTCCCTGATAGGTTGGAAATGAATCATCTTAGATATGTCAACCACCATTGAAATGATCTGAGTTAAGTTAGAATTTTAGGGGGCGGCATTTCTAATACCATTTTAATCTTCTCCGAATCTATTTCTATTCCACAGTGCCAGATAACAAACCCAAGAAATTTCTGAGAAGCCACTCCGAATGCACACTTCAGGGGATTCTTTTTAAGGTTAAATTATCTTAACTGTTCGAAAACTACTCTCAAGTCAAAGAGATAGTCTTCCTTTTCTTTACTTTTGACTATAAGATCATCAATGTAACATTCAACTTGATGATGAATAAGTTTGTTGAAGATTTGAGTCATAGTCCACTGGTATGTAGCATCGACATTTTTAAGGCTGAAAGGCATGTCTTTATAGCAAAAGATTTTGATCAAGGTCTGAAATGCAATATTTCTTTCATCTTTATTTGGTTATAACCAGATGAGCCATCCATGAAAGATAAGGCTGCATGAGATGAGGCAATGTCCACCATCAGTTCTGGTATTGGTAGTGAAAATTTATCTTTTGGACATGCTTTATTTAGATTCCTAAAATCAATGCATATGTTAATTTGGCCATTCTTTTTCTTAACTAGATGACACAGGCCAACCAAGTAGGATATTTTTATTCCCTGATAAAACCAACATTGAAAAATTTCTTGATTTCAGAAGTGACATGATGTTCAATGTCTAATCACATGTGTCTAGGAGCTTGCTTGATAGGGTTAGCAATAAGTTCTATTACTAGTTTGTGGACTACTATGTCAAGAGATAAACCAAGCATCTCTCATAACTCCATGCAAGGCAATCCTTAAACTCAGTCAATAGCCTAACTAATTCATCATATTCTATATCATTCAACAAAGAGCTAATGTATGTCGGATGTAAAATATCTTCAGTTCTTAAGTTAATTTCTTTGAGCTCGTCGATGATTGATCTGATCTCCTCTTCAAACTTTAGCAGTGCATCTCTAAATTCAAGATTATTTGGATCATTTGAAGTTTCTAAACATGCCTCCTCATATGAGTTAGCATGATTTAAAAATAACCTATCAGACTCTAAATGATTGGTGATGAGGCAATGATTGCCATCATCGATTGGACCACTGCACTGAATCTAGTCCTAGTCTTGATTGAGGATATCTACTTTGGTTGTCCCATAACCTTTCAAAGTAGCTCGACCTGTGTTTAGACCAAGTATGTGGGATTAATCACTTCTTCGCTAAATTAAGAACACAAGGCAATACCAATCAAAAGGTAATTGTATTAAATTTTATATGAATCATCCTCAAGTTCTACATCTTCGACTTGAGGATGATTCTCTAAGAATTCGACTTTTCCCATCCATGGATGACTTGGGGGCTTCCTTAACTACCAACAAGGTGGCTTTCCACCTCGGGGGCTACCTCTGAACTGTCCTCTACCTCTGCCTGGTGGAGGTCAGGTCATCCTGGGTGTTCAAATGGAGTAACGAACTATGGGTGGAATCTAATATTAAGCTCTATATCTCCCCCTGAGTCCATGTCTCGCTCTCTTTTATTTTCTCTTTCTATTTCTTTATTCTTTCCTTTCTTTTTGTCCCACTTCGGGATCTTGACTAAATTCACGAGAATGAACTTGTTAATTTTGGGGAAGAAAATAGGCTGCATCATCGTATATCCTGACCTCATGAACTATGAAGGGCTTGAGATATCCTTTGATGAAGTACTCAATCCCACCTCTCATGAACTTCATGCACTGATGTAGGGAGGATGAAATAGTATTGTTCTCCTGTATCCATGGTCTCCCAAAGCATTAAAATATGTATCTAAGTTTATGATATGAAACTTGGCTTCAGTATTTCAGTCATCTATATCTAATGGCAACACTATGGAGCCTAAGTCCCTCTCGCCTTGTTCATTGAATCCTCTCAACCTGATCCTCTCTTTTTGGAGTTTAGAGATGTCGATCCTCAAGTAGGCAATAGTTTTTAAACTCATAATATTGACTGATGTCCCTTGGTCAACTAGAACTCTTGATATCTAGTCTGCCAACGTCCAATGTAATGCAAAGAGGGCGGTTGTGCTTGGTTATTCCTAGAACCAAGTCTTCATCTCTGAATGTAACTCCTAAGATGTTCTTTGAGCTATGTGCCTCCTATTAGATAGTGGTCACTAAGCTAAGCATATATTTGGGTCAAGAAGACCTTGACTAGAGATTCCCTCATCTCTTTGGACAAGATAAGGGCATCATATATGCTTAACTTAGCTGAAAATGTTTTAAGATATTCTAGGATGTTGTAATCAACTTTGACTTGGTCCTCCACAAGCATATTCATGGGTGGAGCATCCTATGGAGGGGCTATCTACTTACTGTAATCGATGACTTGTTTACCCTTATCAAGAGGTGCTACCCTAGGAGGTAGAACTTTGCCACTGCGCAGGTTGACAATGGCACCATACTTGTACATATGCTTATATTTAAGGAAAGTGATATATTAGTATGGACAACTTGAGGTTTTAAGTAGCCTAAGTAAGTCTTGTACCTTACACCTGGTTAACAATGGCATCATACTACTATGTCTTTCATACATACATGTGTGTGATGAAAAGTGGATAATAAAATCTCTTTTCAACTTAATGAAAATCATGCATCATAAAGAATTCAAATTTTCTTAAGTAACTCACTTAGCATTCATCATAAAGTATGCTACACATTCTCATTTTTATGTATAGATATGCTTAGGATCCATTCATATGCATGTTATACACATGTGGGAAAGAAATAAAATATTGTGTGTTTTATGATAGTAATCCATTTTACTTAATCTTAAAATGCCTTTTATTTTGAATATGTTTGTTTAGAGAAAATCTAAACTTAGGATTAATTAAAATACATAATAAAATATTCACCAAACAAAAATCCTTAATGAATCTACCTTTGAAATTACTTAAGGTAGGGAGGAAAGAGAAGTTCTATTCTATTTTTCTCTCTTTACAACCTTTAGTAATTAAGTAGGTTCATTCAAACCATATCAAATCATCAATTAAAATTAACCCATATCAACTAAACAACTTAAATGAGACCACCCTTCTAAGTTGAACCTTTTCATACTTAGAAAATTTTAACATAAAGCTAGCTAAGCATACCACACAAACCATGGCACACACATTAGGCTAAGTCACCATTTCTAATCCTATGTTAGGGAGGCACATGGTTTGATATTTTCTTTTATTTTGTGATGTGATATTTTAGTCTGGATGCTAGGGTGTATGTGCATAGACTGAATGGTAGGATGATATTAATTTAATCATTATTTTTTGCGATTGTGCTTAAGGGCTGTAATATAAATACTTTTCTGTCAGGTTACTTATACCCTAAGAATAATCCAAAATAGGCCGGTGGACTTTACCCATGTGTGGGTTGCTAATCATATACATGCTTGGGATTGTATGAATATGTTTAGCTATTATAATTGCGGATGGTGTTTGAATTGGGTCTATGTACCATGTGAAAGAACCAACCAAGAGAAGAAATGAAGAATGAAGACCCCATAATGAATTCCTTCTTATAATTATTCATTTATAATCAGTTGTTTAAGGGTAGAGCTTGACTACCCAATTTGTTTTCGGGTTTGTGTGGTGGAGCCCGACCATAAATGACCTCTTATTCTTTGCACTAGCTTTATAAATTGATTGATGTTTGTTTAGCTTGTGCATTAAGATGACATATTTTCTAATTTCTTCCTTGCTTTGATGTATGACTTGGATGATGATTAGGCTTTTAGAAAAATTTAATAAATTTTCTATCCAACTAATCAATTTAAACTAAAAATAAATAACTCATAACCTCACTTAAAGCTTAGGTTAGAAAATAAGATTAAAGAATTAGTAACCTCTTAGCTGGATGTTGTATTTTCTTTCTCACATCATGCATAAAAAGCATATTATTTCACTTTTGATTGGAGGGCTTCCACCTTTACCAGAGAACTTAGCTTGACCTTTGAGAGCCATGGTGGAAACACACCTCCTTATCTTCTGATTTTGGCCCATAATCTAATTTCTCATGCATTAGGCATATGAATCCTAAAGTGTCAAATTGATTGTCCAAAATGAAAATAAATATAACAAAATTTGCATTAGATTTAAGTTATTAAATCATGCCCTACATGATCTAGTCTCTTAGGGAGTGTGTTTAAGGACTTAGTCTCTTTTTAAATAAACAACAACTTAGTTATCTTGCAAAAGCATATGACTTGCCTACATGTATTTAAAATCATAGGAGGAGTTAGTTGGCGGCCACCCCCAGGTGGTTGTAAGTCCAACAATCGGGTGGTTTATCCTCTCTTGTGGATGTAAACTAAATACCCATTTTCTTAAATTTAGGTCGTGCTTTTGGCAATCACCAAAGCTCCATAGATTTAGGTTCAAAGGTTGCTACTTCTCTTTGCGGCTACGAGCATAAATCCTCACCTCTTAGGCATTTCCATGATCTTGTATCATGGAATTATAAGCCCTATATTTCTAATAAAAATTCAACTCAAATAAATAATTCCCTTCAATTTAAAAATATAAAGCCCAACCATAGGATAGTTTGGGATGCTTATTAGGCTTCCTAGTATTATAAGCATCCCCTACTTATCTTTGGCTTTGATAATAACTCCATCCTCTTGATCAATCCCACTTGATCTTCCAAAAATATTCCAATTGATTGATAGTCCTATCTTTGAAATCTTTGGAGATAATGATCATTTACCTTAATCAAGAGTATTGCTAAGGAATCCTATTCCTTAGGATGTAATTAACTATGAGGGCTTGCCTCCATAGGAAACTTAACGAACCCGATTTAAAATAAACCTTGCTTTACTTTTCTATATAAAGTAGAGGAAGAATCTCTGGTACATACGAAGACCCATAGTCCTTAGGAGTCTTTATTGGTGATTAGGTCCATTATAGTGTGGTAACTTCTATCTTTCGAGATAGTACACCTTTCCTCAATGTCGTACTCGATCACCCTAATAAGAACTTTTGCGGATCTACGTGGTGTTCCAACAAGGTGTTATATTTCTATTTTCATTTATCCTCTTTCCAAAAGGGATGGATTAAGGCATGAATATATATAATTTTAACCACAGATTTTTCTGGCAACTCCGCTGGGGATGGTTCCTCTCTCCATCTTTGGTAAATGATCATTGTCTCCAAGTATCGATAGTGGGTTTGTACTTTTGTATGAATCCAAGACTATCTTATTTTTCCATTGGCACTTAGCTTATTTCATCCTTAAGTTAAGCTAGCCAACATCTTTAGGTTTTAGGACCTCACCCCGTGTTAGTCTTAAAACCCCGTTAGTTCCCCAATGGGTGAAAATAAAAATTTAATAAAAAGAAAATAATTAAAGACTTCCTCCTTACCATTTCTATGGTAAGGAAAGGTTCATTCCAAAAATAAAGAAAAAAAAATCCTTCAATTTCAAAATCACTTTTTCAAAATGCATATAATAAAATGTTTTGCACAAAAATTTTCATAAATCACCCTCATCTAACAATCTTCATGATTGTTATATGTTAGATCATTTTAAAATTAAAATAAAAAAATTATACTTCCCAAAAGCACAAATGGACATCTTCATTCAATTTATTGAATGGAGATTTCATTTTCAAATAAAATGAACAATCATCTTTTCCAAAAAGAAAATCAACAAAATATCTTTTCAAAAGTAAAATCCAAAATCACATTTTCAAATGTACAAATGAACTTTCTCATTCAATTTATTGAATGGGAATTTTATTTTCAAAATAAAAAGACAATCATCTCTTTCAAAAATAAAATTTAACAATCATTTTTTTTCAGAAAGTACAAATGAACATTTTCATTCAATTTATTGAATGAAGAATTCATTTTTCAAAACAAAATGAACAATCATCTTTTCCAAAAAGAAAATCAACATTCTCTTTTCGAAAATAAAATCCAACAATCATATTTTTAAAAAGCTCAAATGAACATCTTCATCAAATTTATTGAATGAAGATTTAATTTTTCAAAACAAAAATGAACAATCATCTTTTCCAAAAAGAAAATCAACAATCTCTTTTCAAAAATAAAATTCAACAATCATATTTTCAAAAGCACAAGTGAACATCTTCATTCAATTTATTGATAAAAAATTTCATTTTTAACAAAATCAAAATGAAAAATCACATTTTCAAAAATAAAATCAACAAACACCTTTTTCAAAAATCAAAATCAAAATAAAAAATCAAAATACTTGACTTCATTTAGTATACCCAAATTTGCTAAATGAAGATCTCCTTTTCAAAATCAAAATCAAAATCAAAATCAACATCATTTTCATTTAGCATACCCAAATTTGCTAAATGAAGATCCTCCAAAATCAAAATCAAAAAAAAATTAAAAATAACATTTGGATTTCTTACCTAAATTTGCTAAGGATCCTCTTTTCAAAATGAAATCAAAAACAACACTTGATTTCTTAGCATACCTAAATTTGCTAAATCCTCTTTTCAAAATCAAATCAAAACAAAGAAACAACACTTGATTCCTTAGCATACCTAAATTTGTTAAGGATCCTCTTTTCAAAATCAAATCAAAACAAAACACATTTGATTTCCTTAGCATACCCAAATTTGCTAAGGATCCTCTTTTCAAAATCAAATCAAAAAATAAAAAACATATTGGATTTCCTTATCATAAATTTGCTAAGAATCCTCTTTTCAAAAAAAATCAAAATAAAACACACTTGGATTCATTTAACATACCCAAATTTGCTAAAAGAGGATTCCATTTTCAAATCAAATGATTCACAAAATAAGCAAACAAAGAAAAAGAAGAAATTTTTTTTAAACACCTCACCTAGCATACCGAAATTTGCTAAGTGAGTACTTTCCAAAAATCATAAAATCAAAACAAAATTAATTGACCCTTTACTTTAACATACTCAAATTTGTTAAATGAAGGGTCCTCAAGCTCAAAAAAAAATCAAAATTCAAATATGAACTTATGGAAGCATCTCTCCAAAAATATTTGAACCCATTTTTAACATAGACAAATTTGTTGAAAATGGATTCTACATTAAAAAATCCCCTTTCCAATCAATCTCAAAATCTCTTCTAAATTCATTTGAGCCCCATTTAACACTTTTAAGTTGTTGAGTATGGGTTCAAATTCTAAAATCAAAATTCAAAAATCAACAAATTAGAAATTTGATTCAAGTTTGTTTTTGACATTGTAGACTTTAGTTATTGATTTCATTGTTTGTTTTATTTGTAATGGCATCAGAAAGTATGTGTTCACATTTTCTCATGGGATGGATTTGGCCTTGGATCGAGCCGACCTTCCATGATCGACTATGCCCACCTCATCCACTTTGGTGAGGCTTTGAGGGGCGAGGATTACATGTGAGGGAACCCTCACCTTGATTAGGGAGTGGTGGCCGGTGAAAAGTCATCTGGTGACATGCCATCGATTGAGATCCCTCAGAAGGCGATTCTCAAGTAGGCATGGTGATGTTCTTTGCCCCAATTGGGGCTAGCACCCACTCATTGCTCCCTCAGGGGAAGGCTCCCTGATTCCGGATTGTGCCTTTAAGGTTGGGTATAGTTCCACTACTCCTCAGACTCGGAAATAAGAACGCATGATCAAGCGGTATCACACTATTCGGGGAGTTGGAGGCTACTCAGTTTTATTATAGGAGTTGCTAGGATGGTTTCCCGTTGGTTAGAAAACAGTTTCACCCTCTCTCTGGATCTAATAGAGAGGATGCTAGGAGGATGCTTCACCTCCACCAGTGGTTCAATTTAGCACTGTTAGTGAGAGGAGGTCATATCACCTTGATTAGCTTGGTGAGTGGTGAGCCTGAGCGATTAAGTGGCAGTTTGATTTGAGTTTCATTCCCATGGTGTTGGCACATAGCAGGAAGGAGGGCTAGAGGCTCATACATCAGTTCATGTCTAGCGGAAGGAGGAGTACCAACTCACCTCGCACTTATGGACTTTCACGGTTGGCATGCTACCATCTATTCCTTTCTGGACTACCCATCAAAGGTGAGAGCTCATGTTTGAGAGAGGGTGTGCCTCCACCACACACCGCTACCATCGTCGTCTCTCCATGTTTGATTTACTATTCCACCAAGGCCATGAAGGCGCGAGAAAGAACCCCATTGGTGATCCTATGGCCAAGAGATCCTGTTCATCTACACCTTATGGTGAGCTCTCTACTTGACCTCGCCTAGTTGTGTGAGAAGGAATGGCGACCTCATCGTAGTTCTATCACCACCACCATGATATGGAGAGTCAATAGTTGAGGAGAAGGGATAGTTGCACCCCATGGCCATAGATCCTCCTAGAGTACCACTCCGATCGATGGTGATATCTTTCTTTAGTGAGTGTAGTCCTCAGATCAGCTCTGAAACATTAGAGGTTAGATGCCCATTATTGCCGGTGACATCTTTCATGCCTGTAGGTTGGGTGATCCAAGATGACATGTAGCTGGTTATCAGTGGAGAAGAAGAAATCTTAGGATATGCAGTCAATTTAGAAGATGAAAATGTTTTTTATTCAAATGAAGATTTAGAGGATTGGGGTACACATGGTAGATACCGGGGTTCCCTCTTTTGTGATGGCGGTATGGAAGGTGTGCGGTAGCGAAGACACCCTACTGACCCAACACCTCCATCAATAATTAAAACATAAAGATGAACAAATAGACAGGATGTGGAAGTAGCTTGAGGATTTGCTAGTAGCTATTTTAGCACTTCAAAACCAAGCATCGACATATAATCCTATTATAGCTGACACTGGTCAACCATCGTTGGTGCATGTTTTTGATCTAGCCAAGAATTTACCTCCAGTAGAGCAAGTGAGCACCATCCTGTATAGGAAGGTAGAGGATAGTACCTCCATATAGAAAAATGACATCAAAGCCATGGTTGAGTAGCAGGTGAGAGAAGCATTAGCTTAAGCTCGAGGAGAATCATCTGTTTCAAAGGGTAGACCCTACTTAGAGGAATTTGATGCCATCCAATATCCTAAGGGTTTCGTACCTTCTTTCAAGAGCTTTGATGGCAGTAGGAACCAAAAGTAGCATATTGTGCACTTCAGGGCCAGTTATTGCAATGCTGGTGGTAATGATGCTTTACTCTTTAGTCTCTTTGTTTAGTAACATAGCTTTGATTGGTACACTAAACTTCCAATAGTTAGTGAAAACTTTCTTGAGTTGGAGCAACTCTTCATCAAGAGGTTTGTTGGAGCTTAGCAAAGGGTGATTGTAGGTGATCTTATTGTGGCTCAACAAAACCCTAATGAGTCTCATTGATTATATTCTTAGATGGCATAATTTGAGTATGAAATGCAAACCACAGCTATCTGAACAACATGCCATTAAGATTCTGCTTAAGAATATCCATGGCCCGATTGCCTTCATGCTCAAAAGTTTCACCATCAAAATATTTGAGAAGTTAATCAACAAGGCAGCTAGCTTACAAGGAGAAGCCAAACAGTTACCTTCTTTGAACAAATCAACAAAGAAGCCATAAAAACATAGAAGAAGAATGGGCGTAGTAGTAGATAAGGAAACAAAGAGCGGTTTGAGAGACCTGCTCCCATAACCATCACTTCTCTACCACCATTGAGCTATCTGACCATAGTATCCATGGCCTACGCCTCCTTCTACCATATCAAGGCATACCAATAGTATGGTCCACCTACTCTTTTGGATAAACTCAACAAGCCTTATTTATTTAAGAGAAAGGTAATCAGGAAGATCTTTAAGAATCTCTTAAAGAAGCCTCATTTTTAGCTAGCCAAACCTAAGAGACTAGAGGAAGTGGGAAAAAGTAATGATTTTAACTTTTGTCTCTACCACCGCATGCTAGGTCATGTTTTGGATGATTGCATTACATTCAAGGACTGGACATAGCTTCAAGATCTATAGTTATCCCGAAGGAATACCTTGGAACAACCATCCGGTTCCATTAGGGTAATCCTTGGGGATACTTGATCCTTCAAAATCAAAGAAGGTTGGGATATCTCCTTATCCTCTTTAAAATTATCTCCAAAATCAAGAAACTTTCTTGAGTGCAGGCAACTAGAACCAACATCAAGGAAGGTTTGTAAGTTGACAACTCGAGGGGAGCTCAAGTAGCGGCAGATAGCCAAGTAGCCCCACCAGTCTAGACCAAGTAGAGTCCCCTTCTACCATTGTACACTTACTACTTACCTCTCTAGCTCTTCCTACATCTCTTGTATGATGAGGGCATCAAATCCTCACCCCTTACTTTTGATTTTTACTATGTACCTCCTTCAAATATAAGAAATCAAAGAATAAAGCTAGAATTATATCTGTGACTTCGATGGGTTGTCTAATTTAATGAAACTCTTCAAGTCTAAAACAATAATTATAACAACGATCTTCCTCTTTCTTATTGAGTTGGACCTTCTCTATGAATACTATGGGTTCACCTCTTGAGATAGACTTGGAATCATCGATTTAGGGTCCCATAGGAAAGCTATAGGTGCTGAACGTAGAATCTTCCATTACTTTTGAGATCACCAAGTCAACCTCCATAGTGGCAATTCTACCTCCTGGGTACACATCAAGATAGGGAAACAAGTCATTGGTTTGATGATCGAAGCCCCTCCACAGGATGCTCCACCCTTGGATATGCTTGTGGAGGATCAGGGTGGACAATGTCCTCTCTCAGAAAGTTTCCATCTAAGCTAAGCATATATGATGCCCTTATCTTATCCAAAGAGATGAGGGAATCATTAATCAAGACTTCTTGATAAGATATGCTTAGCGCGCTATTTAGAGGAGGCACATTATTCGAGAAGCTTGAAATCACTTTCACAGATGAGTTCCTGGGGACATGGAGCACAATGTCCCTCACATTATAGTGGACATGGGCATTCAGACTTTCAGAGTTCTCATGATCCAGTGCATGAACATTATGAGTCTAAAGACCCTTGCCTATTTGAGGATCGACATCTCCACACTCAGGAGATCGGATGATGTTGAGGATTCAATGAACAAGGAGGGCTTTAGGTTCCATAGTGTTACCTTTGGAGATAGGTGATTGGAAGAAGCCAAGTTTATATCATTGATTTGAATACTTCCTTTGCTTTGCTGGTAGGCCTTGGGCATAGAACAAGATGATTCCATCCTCCCTCCACCTGTGCATCAAGTTCAAGAAGGATGAGGTTGAGTATTATGTCAAAGGAGATAAAAATCCATTTTCAGTCATAGAGGTTGAGATATATGAGGATGCAACCTACTATCTTCCTTAAAATACCTTTTCTCGTGAACTTGGGCAAAATTCAAACACAAAAGCAACATAAAAAAAAGAAAAAGAAAAAGGGGAAAATAAAAGAAAAGAAAAATGAAAGTCCAAGTGAACAAGAAAAGAAAATTGAGGAAGAAGTAGAGCCACATATCACATTCCACCCATAGTTCATTCCATCATATGGACATGTGGGTAGGATGACTCGACCTCCACTAGGCAGAGGTAGAGGTAGAAATAGAGGTCAGGTGAAAGACCCCTGGTTGGCCATCGGCCAATAGGTTATGTTCCAGTTCATAGGAGTACCTACTATTCACATAACGAATCTTGGATGAGTCAATGTAGCATGAACCCATTTCATTGGGACACTCACGAGACGATGAAGGCCTCAGATAAAGCAAAGTATTTGAATCAAATGTATGTGAAACTATCATAAGTTTGGAACCTTAGCTCTAACCTCATTCATCTCAAAAGTTGAAGGTTTAGTAGTTAAGGAAGCCCCTAAGTCTTCCGAGATGTCCAAGAGATTCTTTTGGGATCATCATCCTCAAGTCAAAATTGATGTAGACTTGAGGATATTTCAAACAAAATTAATGGAATTGCCTTTTGATTGGTACTCACCTTTGTTCTTAATCTTACAAAGAAGGGTTTGATTCCTTATTCATGGTCTACAACAGTCAGTACTTCAAAAGCTATGGAACAATAGGTAGGGATGCACAATCAAGATCAGACTAGGATTAGTGGTCCAAGTCGATGATGATGATTCTTAGTTGTCACTAACCATATGGAGTTTGATAGGTTCTTTTCACACCATACTAACTCTTATGAGGATGTGTGTCTTGAAACTTTAGATGATTCAGATGATCTCCAAATCAAAGATGCACCACCAAAATTTGAATAGAAGATCCATTCAATAATTGACAAACTTAAAGAAATCAACCTCAGGATGGAAGAAAATCCATGCTTAACATACATCAGTTCATTGTTGAATGAAGAAGAAACCAATGACATATTTAGGCTATTGATTGAGTTTAAAGACTACTTTGCATGGAGCTATGAAGAAATGTTCGGATTATCTCCTGACATAGCAGTCCATGAACTAGCAATAGGTCCTAACGCTAACCTTATCAAGCAAGCTCCTAAACACATGCGATTAGAAATTGAACAACATGCCATTTAAAGTCAAGAAATTCGATCTTTGGTTTCATCAAGGAAGAAAAATACCCTACATGGTTAGCCAGTGTCATCCTAGTTAAGAAAAAGAAAGGCCAAATTCACATATGCGTTGATTTCATGGACTTAAATAAGGCATGTCCTAAGGATGAGTTTCCTCTTCTTATATTAAAATTAATGGTGAGCATCGCCTCATCTCATGTAGTATTCTCCTTCATGGATGGGTCATCATACAAATCAAGATGGCCCAGGATGAAAGAAAACACTTTTTGAACGTCAAAATCTATTATAAGGTCATGCCTTTTGGCCTTAAAATATTGGTGCAACATACCAACGGGCCATGACTCAGATCTTCAATGAACTCATCCATCATTAGGTTGAGTGCTATGTTGATGATATAGTAGTCAAAAGAAAAGAAAAAGATGACTATCTCTTTGACTTGAGAGTAGTTTTTGAATGATTAAGATAATATAAACTCAAAATGAATCCCCTGAAGTGTGAATTTGGAGTAACTTCAAGGAAATTCCTTGGATTTATTGTTCGATGCTGGGGAATAAAAATAGATCCAGAAAAGATCAAAGCTATCTTAGAAATGCCACCTCCTAAAAGTTTAATTCAACTAATATCTTTCCAATGACGGTTGGCATATCTAAGATGCTTTATTTCCAACCTATCGAGGAGATGCAAGCCATTCTCAGCACTTATCAAAAAGGATGCCAAGTTCAAGTGGGATGACAAGTGCTAGTATGCCTTTGAAGATATCAAGTAGTATTTGGTGAAGCTGCCAGTCCTAGTAGCCCCTATCTCGAGTAGGCCACTCATCCTCTACACTAGTGTATTGGATGACTCCCTCGGTGCTTTGTTGGCCCAAGCCAATGATGAAGAGAAGGAGAATGCTCTCTACTACCTCAGTCATCGTCTAATCCCTGCTGAAGCAAACCACCCACCTATTGAGAACATTGCCTAGCTTTGATCTTTGCATCCCAAAAGCTACGACACTATATGCTTTATCATATGGTGAACTTGATTTCAACCAATCCCCTGATGACATGACCAATGCTATCCGGACATTTGACACGGTCCATGATTCCGCTTTGATATCACATTTACCCCTCATGTGGTAAAAGGATAAGCACTGTGGATTTCTTAGCACACACACTGATTCTCGCTTAGTGATGATCTCCCGAACAAATCATGAACTTAGGGAGGTTGACAACAACTTTCAATGGAGATGTATTTTGATGGTGCGGCTTCTTTTCATAAAGGAGAAGTACCATGATCTACTCTTCGGAAAGGCAAGGGTAGGGGTAGAATATCTTAACTCCGCTGATATGATGATTGATTACTATCTCTCCAATCCCACCAATGAAGAGTATGAGGCTTTGATTTTGTCGGTTAGCCATTCATTGTGTCAAGATCATCAATATATACGGGGGCTCTCAGTTGGTCATCAACCAGATTGCGGGGTCCTACAAGGTTCTCAAACCCAAGCTCCATCATTACCACGAGTATATTATGAAGCTGTTGGCCAAAATCCCTGAAGTCACCATCTATAAGGTTTCCTGAGTAGAGAACATAGTAGCATATGCTTTGGCCAAACTTGCTAAAGAATTGACATGTTTGGAAGATGAGTCCATTCCAATAAGGGTCCAAAATAGACAAGTCCACTTATTGATGTTGAACTCATCGAGACTTTCTCTTGAAGGGGAGGTTGCCATTTCATAAGGACAAGGAGGGATAACCATTCATAGACTATTTGAACACTAAACTACCTCAAGAAAGTCACAAGCCCATGATGAAAAAAGAGAGCTCTCTATATGCTCGATGGCACCTTTATCTTTGATCAAATGTGGTTATGCTGTTTGGACAAACATGAAGCCCATAGGATTATGATTGAGATACATTCAGGTCTATGTGGAGCACACCAATTCGGTTTGAAGATGAAAGAAAAGATCAAAAGACTAGGATACTACTAGCCTTCGATGATTATAAGTTGCATGAACATGGCTAGGAGATGCCATCAGTGTCAGGTGCACGGTGTGATCCTATATCAACCACCCAACATTCTACACTCTACTTTGGCTTCATGTCCATTTGAGTGTTGGGGTGTCGACATTGTGGGTCTGATCGATCCTCCTTCTTTGAAGGGTCATCGGTTCATCTTGCGATGTACTACTTTTCCAAGTGGCGGCAATCCCACTCAAAGAGGTCACTTCGGCATGTGCTTCAATTTTTTAGGAACCATATCATTATATAGGTTGGGTGCCTCGATGAATTATATCGATAATGGTATTGCATTCAAAAGCACCAAGATCAAGCTTCACCAGAAGACACGATATAGATTGGAGATACTCCACCATCTACTACCCTAGAGCAAATAACTAGAAGCATTCAACAAAACTCTCATCTAGATACTAAAGAAGAAGCTCGATGACAACAAGCAATAGTGGCATGAGCAGTTGGTTGAAGCCTTGTCGGCCTGCCACACCATATACAGAACTCTAACTCAATCTATCCCATTTTCCTTAGTGTATGGATCTGAAGTATTCTACCTTTATAAGTTTAACTCCCATCACTAAGGATAACATTAGGTAGCAAAATCACTATAGAATATAATGCAAAGTTGCGGTTATAAGAGCTCGATGGTTTAGAGGAGAGACACATATGTGTGTGCCATAACCTTGAGTTGTACAAGATCAAAATAAATCAAGCTCACAATAAGCTGGTCCACCCTAGGTCTTTTCATGTAAGAGAACTTGTATTAGTCTTAAGGAGACATTATTTGTCCTCCTTCTTGAAGCATGGTTCAACTTGTGCACTTTTCTAAGTGAGAAGCATTCCCTAAAGAGGTCACTACAGATGTGCTTCAATTTTTGACCATATTATATAGGAAAGGTGCCTCGATGAATTATATCTTAATGTATGCATTCAAAAGCACCAAGATCATGTTTGAAAATAAATTATATCAATCTAACAGAAAAATCTAAAGCATTCAACAAAATCTCTCTTCAAGAAGCTTTCATGACAATGTGATGTGGCATGAGAAGTTGGTTAAGATATCCATACCTCTACTCCAACTCAATCACAATTTTTCTTAGTGTATGGATAAAATCTACCTTTATAAGTTCAACTACTAAGATAAGAGGTGAAAAATCACTATAGAGCATGCAATATTTAGAAACTCAAGGTTTAGAGGAGAGAACCATGGGTGGAACCTTGAGTTGTCCAAGGTCAAATGATTCAACCTCACAACAAGCACACATATTTTCAAGTAGAGAACTTGTATTAGTCTGAGACCAATTTTGATGATGGGAGGCAAGTTTGAACCACTTGGGAAGGCACTCATCACTCACTCATTAGCTCTAGGTCGGGTTTACATACTACCCTCACTAGTATGTCACCCTGGTCACTTGTTTGGAAGATGTGAGTCCCATGCTTTCTTCCTAACTTGATGTAACCAACAATGTTAGTTTGGTGGACACTACCGCCATAAGCTACCTCATGTTGATTTTGTTTAAGAAGATGTGAGTCCTGCATTCTTAAACTAATCATCATGTCGACTAGGTTGAGTATATTGATATTTAGATAGTCTCCCGAGGCTCCTTTCCTCTTGACTACATTTGAGTTGATATAAGTCCCCGGTGGCATTCACTCGGTGAGTGCCTAGGTGGATGCACTGTTGAGTCGAAGATAGATCCATCAACAATTTTTGCTATATAAGGATGTGAGTCCCGAGCTTTCTTCCTAGGCTGATTATTGCAAACCACTTAGGTTGGTTGATGTTCATATCTGATACTCACAGGTGGATACACCACTCTTGGCATATGTGAGTCCCTGTGCTTTCTCCTTGAGTTGGCTACCAAATACCTATGCATATTATCTTCTGGGTTTTGTTCCAGTTACGTATTATACTGCGGGCACTCTATTTAGATCATGTTCTTTACGACCCCATTTAGACACTACCCGGGTTACTTTTGGATTAAATAGCCCCCTTCCTAGTAGTCACCCATGTGGTTGGAGAGTTTGTTTAGTGGATATGAAGATTCTCCATTGGTTTAGTAAATCTGAGATAGGTCTAGGCTAATATAAGCTCATTCTCAGTTTAATCTCTTGCAAACTAATAGGGTTCACGATCAACAAACTAAATAAATAAACAAAATATTCGCTTGTGGATTAGAATTCAATCCCCCAAAGGTCCCCTTTTCCTAAGCATACATCCTATCTTTAGGGCAGTGTCGGCGAAATCCCTATAGGAATTGCCTGACTACCTGAGTTGAGATAAGTCCTTGGGTCGACACTCTCTCTGTAGTCTACCTTAGGTCGGGTTCAATCTATTTTTCCATAGACACGTTACCCCGATAGTCATTCCGCTTTGGAAGATGTAAGCCTACGACACATTTCTAGTATGATTGTTGCAAACCATCTGGTAGCCCTAGGTCAGGTTCAATTTATTGCCCGAAGCAAACGATCACCCCATTGATATTTTATAGTGAAAGATGTAAGTCTCTATACTTTCTTCCCTTGAATTGACCATTGCAAACTGAAAGGCACTCTTTTGGTTGGATTGTTCTCCCCTCAACTGGGAAGCTACTCCCTTTAGTTCAGTAAATCTGAGATAAGTCTAGGCTGATATAAGTTCCTTCTCAGTATGATCCATCAAAAACCAACTGAATCCATCAAAATAATTAAAAAAATGAAATTAATCTTGATTATCTTTGAGCTGATTCAAGTCCTTCAACGGCTTTCACTCAATAGTCAGCCCTAGGTCAGGCCTTGCCAACCGATCACCCCAGTGGTTTCTTATTTTGGAAGATGTGAGTCCCCGTGCTTTCTTCTTAAACATAACCATTGCAAACCAAAAGGCACCCATTTGATTGGATAGTCCTACTATGTGGTTTGTAGACTATTCCCTAGTTTGGTAAATCTGAGCTAGCTCTGAGCCTCCATGGCCCCCAACTCTATGCAGTCCATCATAAATCGATGGGATCTATCAAAATAACTAAAAAAATGAAATTAATCTTAACTATCATTGAGTTTATCTAAACCCCCCAATAGAATTCACTCAATAATCAGCCCTAGGTTGGGTTCAATCCATTGCCTTGCCAATGGATCACCCTAATAATTGGTCCCTACTTTGGAGGGTGTAAGTCTACTATGCTTTCTTCCTAGTATAGCTGTTGCACACCGAAAGGCATCCCTTTGGTTGGTTAGTCCTACTATGTGTTTGGTAGACTACCCCTTTGGATTGGTAAAATCGACTGAAGGTCTCCAAGGCTCCCCACTTCATCCATCACATGACATGGCCCATCTCAAAAAAAAAAAAAAATCTAAGAATCTGAAACAAATTCAACCCTCCTCCCTCAGTGGAGTCAAACAAAAATAAATAAAACAAATTCAATCAATCTCCCCTAGTGGAGTCAAAACATATCAATTCAAATAAATCGAACAGTCAAATAAATCAAATCAAATCTCTCATCTCCTAGTGGGTGACTAGAACTTATTTCCCTAATGAAAGATTCACATGCTCTGTACCTAGTGGATTCCTCTTTACTCTCGTATGTTTGTGACATGAGTAGAGTCACATTGCACTAAGCTCTTGATTCCTTCTATACCTTGGGTTGGGAGTAGATCATTTCTTTTAGTGCTTGTGATCATTCGGTGTTGTTTATCGTTTCGGTCAACACCAATACGTGTGGTATGCCTTGTTAGTCACACCACACCTATTGGGCGTCCTTTGTTGACCTCATTTTTAGAATGAGCTCTCAATGCCTCCATCTTAGACATAGGACTCCTCTTAGATACTAAGAATTCTTAGTCTTAAGACACTTCTAGTGATTAGGTGAACACTTAATCTAACCCTAGAGACTTAGAAGAGTTAGCCATAATAATAGGTCATGCCTTAGGGGTATTAGGAAAATTTTTCTACCCTATAGCTTTAACCAATTCCTCACTTCCTTCTTTCAAGTAAAACTCTAAATTCAAATCAACCTCAATTCCAAAACAAACCTCAAATCAATTCCAAATGATTGAAACCCATGATTGAATTTGAAATTCTCAAATCTTTCCTAAGTCCCTTTGTTCCCATCTTATGGACTTAGCTTAAATCAAATCTAAATCACTTCAAATTCAAGAAATTTTCTCATAACACATTTATATTCTCATTTATATTCACAAATATGAATGAAATGTAAATTCAAATATCCAAAAATAAATTCAAAACTCAAATCCAAAATCAACCAAAATTTGACCTAAGCCATTCAAGTCAAATTCTTGAACTTAGCTAAATCAAACTCAAATCAAGCAAAAATCTTAATTTTTCTCCATGATTCAATCAATCCTTCAATCATGAATCCAAATATAAACATAAACTTCAATCATCAAACCAAAACTAAATCCAAAAATCAAACCCAAGTCAAATTCATGTTCACCCTTTGAACTTGAAATTGTTAAATGAATCAAAATCCATTTGACTCCAAACCACTTACAAATGGATTTATATTTCAATTCCATATGTGAGTTCCATCGAACTTGATTCAAGCCTTGATCAAGTCAATGGACCCACTTAGGCTCACTTGACCCAAAGTGATCAAAAGTACCCCTTATGAGCCAAATTCTAATCCTACCTAAATTGGATTGTACTAAGCCCACCAAAGCCTCACATTGTGAGCAATAATCATCATGAAATAATCAATCACTCAAATTGGGTCAAACCAAGTCAAACCTAAGGGTTGACCAAGTCAACACTTAGCCAAAATGAAATATAAACTAGCCAAAATCCAAATAGGCCAAATTGATTGAAACCATTGATCTAGACCCATTCTAAATCAATGTTTGAACTTGACCAAGTCATCATTTGAGCCTAACCTAACCCAATTGGCCACTTGACCCAAGTTGACCCAACTTGACCTAAAAAGTCAAAATAGGTCAAAACTTGACCTAAGCCAAATTGATTGAAACTAATTGGTCAAGTTCATTACAAATTACTTGTTGAATTTGACCAAAGCCTCAATTGGCCAACTAGACCAACCAATTATTTGAACCCAACTTGACCAAGGTCAAATTGAGCCAAAATCAAATTAAACCAAAATTGATTGAAACCAAAGCTACCTAAACATTTCAAATGACCAACCAAACCTAAACCAACCCATGACCTAACCCAAATAGGTCAAATGGGTCAAATTGGTCAACTTGACCCATTTGACCTAAATGAAATCAAAGAATCAAAACCAAATATAAATCAAATTGAACCAAACAATGGAAACATTTCAAATATTCATATGAACTTGACCCAACCCTTAGTTTGACCCAATTTGACCAATTGATCAACTTGATCCAAGTTGACCCATTTTTACCTAAATGGGTCAACATGAGCCAAATGACATCAAATCAACTCCAAATTCTTTGAAATTTGGACCAACCTAATTTTAAACTATTTTAAATCTGCCTAAAGTGAAATCAAAGCCGAATGATCAGTTTACCCCTAGGTCAAGGGGTAACTTATGGCCAATTTCACTTGAAATTTGGTCATATCTTTTTCATGGCCACTTGGCACCCTCTTAGTGGACCAAGTGGACACTAATGGGTGTGGTGCACATGAACCAATAAGTTTGGGTCAGCCAAACCCAACCCAAGGCTAAAATTGACCACTCACTTGAAAATAAGCACATGGGGATCACTCCTCCACTCTCTTGAGCACATGGGAGCTTCACCATCCACTCTTCTAGCCAAACCAAATCACATGCTACCTCAAACAACCTAATAATCTCAATCAGCCTGATCAATTTGATCAAAATGGCATAAGCATGCTTGATCGTCCGATCCTCCTAGGGGGAGATATACTCCCCCTAATTTAATTTCATTTACACTTACTCGCACTCGATTGAAGCTAAGGAACTCAGAGAAAGCATCCTCAAGCCATTTGGATTTCTCCATTCTCGATTTTCAAGCCAAATATAAGGGAGCTCCATTGGAATTTTCATCTCACTCAATTTCAGCTCAATTCCTCCTTCAAGCACCTTGATGGAACCCAATCGAGCTCACCCAAGTCTTCATCCAAGTTCTCAAGGCATGGGAGAGGGGACTTTGATCAAGGCCACAAATAATTGAAGCCCATTTGGTCCATAAGAAGATCCACTCAACCTCGAGCCCTCAAATCTTCAATAGAGCTTTGTCTCCACTAGACGAAGCTACCTCGATAGTTGGGTGTCCTGACGATCGCCTCTGATGAGGTATGCCTTCAAACCGAGCCTAGAATAGGAAGTGTTTGCTCCTTTGTGAAAGAAACTTTCACCCATTACGACATTGGATGTCTTGCATGATGATGGTGTGGGTTAAGTTTGAGCTCAATGAGCTCTCGAATCATGCCCAAAGAGTGGATGGATGCCCTCTCCCACAAGCGAGCTCTGTGACGGATCATGGATAGTCCGTTCACTCATTTTGGATGGACGGTCATGATTAATCCATGTAGGATCATGGATTTATCCCTTAAGAATTGCGGGCTTAATCCTGACCATCCGATCTTTGATTGGATGGTCGAGGAGAAAGCGCGTAGCACTGCCGGCTGACACGACATCAAATGTGACTACTTAAATAGCAAATCCCATCACATCATGTGAAAAGTGTGTGCTGCATTAGCGGTCCACGTGAGATGGGATTAATTATATAATTAGCCTATTTAATTAAGTTTTAATCATTAAAACTTCAAAAATATATAACTAAATGTAGAAAATTTAGAAAAATACAAATAAAATGCATTGTGAAGATAATTTAGAGGGGAATTCATTAAAATTATTTTAATGGATTTTGTACAATTAATTTTCTTTAATTAGGGTTTTTTTGAAAACTTAATAACCCTAATTACTCCATTAATTAACTCCAAGTTTCTCAGATGTATTTAGTGGGATGACCTCTGCCTCCCCTATTCTTTTTAGAATTTATTGATAAGTTAATTACAGAAATAAATTAATGAATCCTTAATCACTCTTTTAAATGTAATTAAGCTTAATTAAGCATATGAATAGTAGTTTAATCCCTTGATTAAGTTAATTAAACTTTGTTTAAGTGAATATGAGGTTTATGGAATGGGTTTGGGGTATTTTCCCTAAGTCATTCCATAAACCCCTTTCCTTCCTTAATCTAAATTTAATTAAGGGGTTAATCTACTAATGACCTACTTAATTAACTTGAAAAAATTTTCAAAACATTTCAAAACTCAATCAGTCCTTCTTGGGTAGATGCATAGGTGTTTAACAACCTAAGTAAACCAAAGGAAATCATACTTAACCCACATGTGTGAGAAAGGTTATGAAAGTACTTAAATTAAGCTCTTTAGCTTAATTAATCATTAATTATGAGCCAAATGCATTAGACCCCTTTCTTTCTTAGGTGCATTGCTGATTTAAATTCCTTGTGATTTTATGTCATACATTAGCTCATAATTATTTGGTTAAACATGATAAAGTGGAAATTAATGAACACCTTAATCTAATCAAAACATAAAATTCACTTAATGATTCTATAAATTAAACTAAATTAATTCACACATGGGGGAAAGTGGGTTAGGACCAGCAAACCTTCTCACATTTCCTAAAATTCAAATTAAAATAAAAAAAAAATCAAACTTTCCTTAAACCAATTTTTTGATTCACTTTAAATAATCTTATTTCATAAGATTGTCTTTAGGAATTAATTAGGGTGAATGAATTTACATGCTTTCATCATTTTATTTCTTTCCTAGGATGCTAAATGTGTATGTCATATGAAAATCATGCATTCATGCCTTTTAAAAATCAAATTAAAAATGAAATATTTCCTTTATGTCAAATTGCATGCTCTGGTTGAAGTAAGAATATGAATGAATATTATGACTACTAAATCCAAAATTATTTTCAAAACTTGTAAATCAAACATCACAATTGAAAGTATGCTACTTATAATTATTTATAGGCTTGCATGTGAATATAAATATAAGGTATGCCTTGTGACTTTCCTTCTCTTCTCTTTTAGCATAGTTTTGAATAGGATTTTGCAAAGTGTATAGTTCATTTGAAAAGAACGCAACACTTGCTTAAATCCATTCATATTCATTCATATGTTATCACTTAAGAAGGATATTTACACTTGCATACGTAAATTGCATAAACAAATCAAACAAACAAACATAAACTTTTTGCATGATTCTCTTTTCATGCATTTCTTTTTATACATGCACACATATTTAAGAAAAGTCGTATATTAGTCTGGACAACCCCGATATCATGAGGCTTTAAGTAGCCCTAAGTAGGTCTTGTACCTTACACCTCTAGTACTAACAAAGGTGTCGTACTCACTTATGTCTTTTATACTTGTAAATGTGCATATGAAAAATAGATAAAAGAATCCCTCTTTTCTACTTAACAAAATCATGCATCATAAAAACATCCTAAATTTCTTAAATAAACTCTCTTAGCATTCATCATTAAGGTGTGCTAAACACCTCCATTTGCATATATAGATATGATTAGGATTCATCCATATGCATGTTACACATGTTGGGAAAGAAATGAAGTGATGTGTGTTTTGTGAAAGTAATTCACTCTACTTAATCTTAAAATGTCTTTCTTTTTGAATATGTTTGTTTAGAGAAAATCTAAACTTTGAATTAATTAAAACACATAATAAAACATTCACTAAACAAAATTCATTAATGAATCTATCTTTGAAATTACTTAAGGTGGGGAGGAAAGAGAAGTTCTCTTCTCTTTTCCTCTCTTTACAACACTTAGTAATTAAGTGTAGGCTCATTCAGACCAAATCAAATCATGTAATAAAGCTTAACCAAATCAACAAAACCACTTAAATGAAACCACCCTCTAAGTTGCACCTTTCATACTTAGAAAATTCTAACCTTAAAGCTTAACTAAGACATACCACACAAACCTTACATGGCACACACATTAGGCTAAGTCACCAGTTCTAGTCCAATGTTAGGGCAGTGCATGGTTTTATATTTGGTTTGTTTTGTGATGTGGTATTTTAGTCTGGACGCTAGGGTGTATGTACATAGATTGAATGGTAAGACAATCTTAGTCTAATCATTGCCTTCTGTAGGGGATTGTGCTTAAGGTGCCCTATAATAAAATTATAATTTCTTTTGCTGTGTAGGTTGCTTATACCCCTAAGCATGATCCAAAATAGGCCAGTGGACTTGGTTACCCATGTGTGGGGTGCTAAGTCCAATATATGCTTGGGATTTTATGGTGTGTTTAGCTAATCTCTATCTTGCAGGTATTTAGTTAGATTTACTTTCCCTTTTCATGTAATTTTATAATTAGGATTTTGGAATGATTGTTATGGAGGATTAGGATGAACATTAATTATAAGACTATGTCTTATGTACCATGTGAAGCCTTTGGAGCAACCACATTCCAACCAACCAAAGGGAGAAAGGAGAAAGAAGAAAGAAAAAAGAAGAAAGAAGAAAGAAGAAAGAAGAAATGAAGAATGAAGACCCCCATAACAATGAATTCCTTCTTGATTGTAATTTATTCATTTGTAATCTTGGTTGTATAAGGGTAGAGCTCAGCTACCCAATTTGTTTTGGGTTTGTGCGATGGAGCCCAACCACAAATGGCCTCTTATTCTTTACGCTAGCTTTATAAATTGATTATTTATTTAGCTTGTGCATTAAGATGACATCTTTTCCTAGTTCCTTCCTTGCTTTCATGTATGACCTGAATAATGATTAGGCTCAAAGAAAAATAAATTTTCTATCTAACTAATCAATTCAAACTAGAAATAAGATAACTCATAACCTCACTTAAAGCCTAGGTTATAAAATAAGTTAAAAGAATTAGCAACCCCTTAGTTGGATGTTGTATTTTCTTTCTCACATCATGCATAAAAAGCATATTATTTTACTCTTGATTAGAGGGCTTCCACCTTTAATAGAAAACTTGGCTTGACCTTTGAGAGCCATGGTGGAAAAACACCTCCTTATCTTGTTAATTTTGGCTCATAATCTAATTTCTCATGCATTAGATATATGAATCCTAAAGCCGTGTCAAATTGATTGTCTAAAATAAAAATAACATGTAATAAAATTTGCATTAGATTTTAGTCATTAAATCATGCCCTACATGATCTAGTCTCTTAGGGAGTGTGTTTAAGGACTTAGTCTCTTTCTAAATAAATAATAGCTTAGCTATCTTGCAAAAGCATATGACTTTCCTACATGTATTTAAAATTATAGGAGGAGTTAGTTGGTGGCCACCCCTAGGTGGTTATAAGTCCAACAGTCGGGTAGGTTATCCTCTCTTGTGGAGGTAAATCAAAAACTCATTTTATCTTAGATTTAGGTCATGCTTTTGGCCCTCGCCAAAGCTCCCTAGATTTAAGTTCAGAGGTTGCTACTTCCCGTTGCAGGCTACGAGCATAAATCCTCGCTTCTTAGGCATTTCCATGATCTTGTATCATTGAATTATAAGCCTTAAATTTGTAATAAAAATTCAACTCAAATAAATAATTCCTTCAAACTTCAAAAATATAAAGCCCAATCATATGATAGTTTGGGATGCTTACTAGGCTTCCTATTATCATAAGCATCCCCTACTTATCTTCATTTGGCTTTGATAATAACTCCCTCCTTTTGATCAACCCACTTGATCTTCTAAAAATAAACCAATTGATTGATAATTCTATCTTTGAAATCATTGGAGACAATGATTGTTTACCTTGAGCATTCTAGAATCCCATTCCTTAGGATGTAATTAACTATGGGGCTTGCCTCCAGAACTTAATAAACTTGATTTAAAATAAACTACTTTACTTTTTCCATGTAAGTAGGAAGAATTTGTGGTACATACAAAGACCCATAGTCATGAGTCCTTATTGGTGATTAGGTCCATTGTAGGGTGGTGACTTCTATCTTTTGAGATAGTACACCTTTTTGATATCATGATCACCCTAATCATCTCTGATTTATGTGGTGTCCTTACAAGGTGTTATATTTCTATTTTCATTTATCCTCTTTCCAAAAGGGGTGGATGAAGGCAAGAATATATATAATTTTGACCACAGAATCCAAATGAACAATAATCAAATCCAAAGTAAATTGAACCAAATCAATGACCCTAATACACTCTAATTGGTTATGTTAACTTGACCTAACCCTTGGTTTGACCCAATTTGACTACTTGGTTAACTTAACCCAACCTAACCTAATTTGACCTAAATAGGTCAAATCAAGCTAAATCAAATCAAATAAACTCCAAACCACTTGAAATTTGGGCTAACCAACTTTTAACCAATTTCAAATCTGCCCAAATCAAACCCATAGTCAAATGATCATTTTGCCTTATTGAGATATGAAAACACATGCCCATTGTGTGTTTTCTTAGAAAGCACTCAATCATAGGTCCACAGGAACCTTGGACCATGGATGACGACCCATAGTGGTTGTTGGCCATGATCCATGGGGTGAAATGACCTCCCAATTTAGAGCTTTCCAAGCGCCAAGACAAGCACTTCCTCCCTTGGCAGCCACTCTCACACCCTCCTCCACTCATGGGAAGCCAACTAACATGACTCCTTGCCCAAACTGAGCTCCCATGGTGACCCCTTGATCAAAAATTCCAAATCACCATGGGTGTTTGATTCAAGGAATGAGGGGGTATACCCCCTCATTCTCACTCAAACTCATAGATGCACACTCGATTGAACCCTAGCAATCAGAGAGAGGAATCCCAGAGCCATTTTCAAGGTTTTCCAAGCTCCCCAAAATCCCCATTTTTGGTTTTACATGAAACCAAAATAGGAGAGCAAACCAGTGATTCCCATTTCTTCATTTCGCAACCAAAGTACAATTAGCTTTGCACACACCTTCCTTGGATTAAATCGAGCAAGAACAAATTCTTTCCCCAGCTTCACGATGGCCAAAGGGTAGGGTTCGATCAAGCCTGATCACCTTCATCTAGTGCTTTGGTCTTCTGAGCAAATCACACAAAATCAAATCTCGTGCGTCTTAATAGGGCTTCGTTTCCACCAAATGAAGCTTCCTCAATCGTTGGAACCGCTAGTCACAAGCTCCGGTGAGGTATGCTAATGAAACCGATCCTTGAATGAAAATATGTTGGCCTTTTGTGAAAGAAATTTCCATTTTATGCATTTTCCATAGTTGGATCTGATTGTCATGCTTCCCCGAAGGCGTGGGATCATTTTCATATCCATTTAAGCTCGGGTGAGCTCGGATCGAGCTGCCATTGATGAATGGTAGCCATTTTTTGTCACTCGGGAGGAGATATATCATGGACCATCCATCCGCTTGATTGGGATGGATGGTCCATCATCACGCTTAATCGATTAATCCTTCAAAACCATCATAATGGTGGCCTTGATCTTAGATGATGATCCTAAGAGGCATATCTTGTCATCATCACTGAATGTGGTAACTTAAATAGCGAATCTCACTGTGCCATGTGGAAAGTGCACCCCGTCAGCGCACCACGTCAGCCGCCATGTGGCCCGACAGGATTAAGGCTCTAAATTGGGTTAATTAATTAGTTTTTAATCCTGAAACTTCCTAAATTCAGAACTAATTCTAGAAAAATCTAAAAAAAAAATATAAAGCTCATTTTAAAGATATTTCAGAGTAGAATCTAGGAAAATTATCATTAATTAATTTTGAATAGTGAATTTGGCATAATTAAGGTTTAATTAGAAATGTAATTAGTCTAATTACTTCATAATTAATCTCAAACTTCCTATGCATGTATAGGGGGATGACTTCTACCTCCCCTACTTTTCTGGGATTTTATTAGTTGCTTAATTAGGGAAATCAATGGATTAAGCCTTAATCATTTTCTTAATATAATTAGTGATAATTAAGCAAATGAACAATAAATTAATCAATCAATCAAGCTTATTAACCTCCATTAATGATGATGAAGTCTAGGGAAATGGATTTGGACTCCCTATTCTAACATTTTCTTTAAGTCTTCTCTAATCCCTCTTAAGTAATTAATTAATTAATACCCCTTAATTAATTAATCAACAAAATTAATCAAAACCCAAATCATTCCTGAACCTTAATCAACTAATTAAAAGGATTTGGGATTGACTTAGGCTTTCTTCTTTGTCTCTTTCTTTAAGCCCATCTCACTTTAGTTGGTTAAGATTAATTAAGGTTTAATTAATTAATTAATGAACTTAATAAATCCAATTGAATCTATTTCTCTAATTTAATCTTGGGTAGCTCTTTGGGTGCTCAATAACCCAAAGAGGGAGACAATGAAATTATGGTTAGCTCACATGTGTGAGAAAACCATAAAAGTAGTTAAGTGAGACCCCTTAAGCTTATTAATTATTAATCATGAGCCAATTGCATTAGGCCCCTTTCATTTCATAGGAGCATTGCAAATTTACTTTTCATGTAGTTGCATATCATGTTGGCTCATTATTAATTAGTTAATTAACAAGTCTTGTAAGGGTTAATTAATCCATTTAATTCATACCCTAATCTAATTAAATCATAAAATCAACTTAATTACTTCTTCCTTGAAGCAAAATTAACTCACACATGGGGAATGTGATTAGGAAAAGAAAACTTCTTTCATTTCCTAAATCAAATCAAACTCAAAATGAAATGACATTAAAGAAACTTGGGTTTATTTTAAATAGTCTTATTTAGTATGATTGTCCTTAGGACTTAGTTGGATTTGAATGAAATCACATGCCATATGTAATCATGCATTCATTTCTTTTAAAATTAATTAAATGAAATGGTTTCTTTTATGTTGTTAATTTGCATGTTGATTTAAATTAAATAGGTGTGGCTATTATGACTATTAAATCAAAAATTATTTTCAAAAGCCTACAAATCAATTATAATATATGGAGTGATGCTAATTACCAATAGTTATAAGCTTGCATGTGTTGATAATATAAGATATGTAATATGAAGTTCTCTCTCCTTACCTTACATGGATTCATATAGGATTCACAAATATATAGCTCATTTGAAAAGAACACAACATTTGCCTAAATATTCCTATGCATTTCCATGTTAAGACTTAGGAAGAATTTCATATCACATATGTAAATTATATAATCAAATCAAACATAATTTCTTGCATGATTTCTTATTCTCGTGGTTCTTTTTGTACATTCATATGTATTTGAGAAAAGTGGTATATAAGTTTGGACACCCCGAGGCTGTGAGGCTTTAAGTAGCTCTAAGAAGGTCTTCTACCTTATGCCCTTGGTGCAGAAAATAATGGAATCATACTCACTTAAAACTCTTATACATATGTATGTGTGATGTGGCCAATGAATAAGAATCATAAATCACATAATCAAATCAAACATAATTTCTTGCATGATTTCTTATTCTTGTGATTATTTTTATACATTCATATGTATTTGAGAAAAGTGGTATATTAGTCTGGACACCTTGGGGCTGCGAGGCTTTAAGTAGCCTTAAGTAGGTCTTGTACCTTACAACCCTGGTGTAGAAAATAATAGTGCCATACTCACTTAGAACTCTTATTCATATGTATGTGTGATGTAGCCAATGAATAAGAATCATAAATCACATAATCAAATCAAATATAATTTCTTGCATGGCTTCTTACTCTTTGGTTCTTTTTGTACATTCATATGTGTGGTGTTTTTTTTTTTTTCAAAATTAGGATTTAAAAAATATTTATTAGGACACCACATAGATTCATGGATGTACTCATTAGGGTGATCAGATGCAATATTGAGGAATGATGAACTATCTCAAGAGATAGAAGTCATCATTTATAATGGACCTAATAACCTAATAAGGACTCTAAGGAAAATGGGTCTTCGAATGTACCAGAGATTTTTCTCCTACTTTATATGAAAAAGTAAAGCAGGGTTTATTTTAAATTGGGTTCATTAAGTTTCCTATGGAGGCAAGCCCCATAGTTAATTACATCTTAAAGAATGAGATTCCTTAAGAATACTCTTGATTAATTTAAATGATTATTGTCTCCAAAGATTTCAAAGATAGGACTATCAATAAATTGGTTATTTTTTGAAAAATCAAGTGGGATTGATCAAAAGGAGGGAGTTACTATAGAAACCAAAGGGAGATGAGTAGGAGATGCTCATGATACTAGGAAGCCTAGTAAGCATTCCAAACTATCCTATGGTTGAGCTTTATATTTTTGAAATTTGAATAGGATTATATATTTGAGTTGAATTTTTATTAGAAATCTAGGGCTTACAATTTATGGAAACAACAACCTCAGATCCTAAATCTAGGGAGCTTTGGCGAAGGCTAAAACATGACCTAAATTTAAGACAAAAATGAGTATATGATTTATCTTAATAAGAGAGAATAAACCACCCAACTGTTGGACTTACAATTGCCTAGGGGTGGCTGCCAACTAACTCTGCATATGATTTTAAATACATGTAGGAATGTCTATGCTTTGCAAGATAGCTAGGCTGTTATTTATTTAGAAAGAAAACTAAGTTCTTAAACACACTACTTAAGAGACTAGATCATGAAGGGCATGAATAAATGACTTAAATCTAATGCAAATTTTGTTAAGTTTTATTTTGATTTTTGGACATTTGTTATTTGACACAGGCTATGGGATTTCATATGCTTAATGCATGAGAAATTATTTATGGGCCAAAATCAAAAAGAAGGAGGTGTGTTTCTACCATGGTTCTCAAAGATCAAGCCATTTTTTCTAGCAAAGGTGGAAGCCCTCTATTAGTAAGAGTGAAGTAATATGATTTATGCATGATGTGAGACATACAACATCCAGCTAAGGGGTTGCTAAATCTTTTATTATCTTGATTTATGTCCAAGGCTATAAGTGAGGTTATGAGTTATTTTATTTTAATTTTGAGTTGATTAATTATATATAAAATTTATTTTTCTCTAAGAGTCTAATCGCATCTAGGCCATTCAATGACCATCAAGCAATTAAGAAACTAGAAAAATTATGCCATCCTAATTGTGCAATCATAAACAAAACATCAATCAATTTATAAAATTATCAAAAGATCAAAGGCCTGTGGTGAATGCCATAACCAAAAGAAATGTGGGTAGCTGAGCTCTACCCTTATGCAACCCAAATTACAAATCATTAATTATAATTAAAAAAGGGAATTCATGTTATGGGGGTCTTCATTGATCATTTCTTCATTTCTTTCTTTCTTTATTTAACTTGGGATGTAGTTTTCTCCAAGGCTTCACATGGTATATAAGATATGGTCTTATAACCAATGTTCATCTTAATCCCCATAACATTCATTTCAAATACTAATTACAAAATTTACATCAAAATGAAAAAGATAAATCTAACTAAACTTGTAAAATAGAGATTAGCTAAACATACCACACAACCCAAGTAGTTATATGAACAATTTGGACTTAGCACCCCACACATGGGTAACCAAGTCTACCTGTCCTAATTTGGGTTATGCTTAGGGGTATAAGCAACATGCACAACAAAATTATTTATATTTTTATTACAACGCCCCTTAAGCACATCCCCCTGCAGAAAATATGATTAGGCTAAGATCGCCCTATCATCCAGACTATGCACATACACCCTAACATCTAGTCTAAAAACATTACATCACAAAACAAAATCAAGCATCAAACCATGCACCGCGCTAACATAGAGTTAGAAATGGTGACTTAGCCTAATGTGTGTGCCATTTAAGGCTTATGTGGCATGTCTTAGCTAGACTTTAAGGTTGAATTTTTCTAAGTGTGAAAGATTCAATTTAAAGGGTGGTTTCATTTCAAGTGATTTAGTTGATTTGTCAATTTTAGGTGATGATTTAATTTGGTTTGAATGAACCTACACTTAATTACTAAATATTATGATGAGAACAAAAGAGAAGAACTTCTTTTCATCCCCACCTTATGTAATTTTAAGGTAGATTCATTAATGATTTTTCTTTAGTAAATATTTTATTATGTGTTTTAATTGATCCTAAGTTTAGATTTGCTCTAAATAGCCCTATTCAATAAGAAAATCATCTTAGGATTAATTAAGGTAGATTACTACCACATGACACATAACCATTTATTTCTTTCCATCATGTATACCATGCATATGAGTAATCCTAAGCATATTTATATATGCAATGCAAATTTTAGCACACTTTATTGATGAATGCTAAGAGATGTGATTGGAAAATTTGGATATTCCATGAATGCATGCCTTTATTATGTAGAAAAGAGAGATTCTTCATCCATTAACATAATGCACATTCACATGTATAAACGACATAAGTGAGTACAACGCCATTATTTTCTACACGGTAGGTAAGACCTACTTAGGGCTACTTAAAGCCTCGCTATAATATACCACTTTTCTTAAATACATGTAGAAATACAAAATGAAATAAATGGATGAAGAATCATGAAAAAGATTTTTGTTTGTTTGATTTGGTTGTATAATTTATATGTGTAAATGTGAGGATCCTTTTTAAGTCATAACATAGAAATGCTTAGAAATAGATTTAAGCAAGTGTTGTGTTCTTTTCAAATGAACTATACACTTTGCAAATCTTATTCAAATCCATGTTAAGATAAGAGAAGAAAATAACATAAAACATATCTTATGTTATAATCATATGCAAGCTTATAAGTACTTATAAGTAACATCACTTCATTCATAATCTTTGATTTATAGGTTCTGAAAATAATTTTTGGTTTAATAGTGATAACAACCACTCATATTCTTAACTTTAGCTAACACATGCAATTTGACATAAAAGGAAACATTTTATTTAATTGATTTTTTAGAAGAGATGAATGCATGATTTCATATTACAAACAACATTTAGTATGCTTGGAAAGAAATAAAGGAATGTAAGTATATGACTTTCCTAATTAATTCCTAAGGATAATCCTATAAAATAAGATCATTGAAAATGAGTCAAAATTCTTTAAAGAGATTTTTATTTTGAATTTGATTTGACTTAGGAAACATGAAAAGAGTTTGCTGGTCCTAACCCATTTCCCCCATGTGTGAATTGGTCTAGTTTAATTTTTAGAACCATTAGGTTGATTTTATGTTTTGCTTAGGTTAAGGTATGAATTAAATCCATTAATTACCCCTTTCCTATATCACTTTAACATAATTATTCAAGTAATTATGAGCCAACATATGATATGCAACCACATGGAATTTAAATCAGCAATGCACCTAAGAAATAAAAGAGCCTAATGCAATTGGCTCACAGTCATTGATTAATTAAGCTAAAGGGTTTAATTAAGTACTTTCATAACCATCCTACACATGTAGTTTGATTATAATTTCCTTCGAAGTCTCTTAGGTTATTGAACACCTAAAAATCTACCCAAGATTAAGATGATTAAGTTCTGGAATAATTTGGTTTGAGTTTGGTTAATTAAGCCATTTAATGAAGTGATTAAGTCAATAATCAATTTGCAAATTAATTAAGTGTTTATCCAAGTGAAATGAACTTAGGGGAAAATATTGGAAAATAAATCCTAATCTCATTCCCTAAGTCCATTCACTGTTTCATGATGATTATCAAGCTTAATTAATGAATTTATCACTATTAATAGGTTAATTAATCATTTAATTGATTAGGAAATGGATTAAGGATGAAATAAGTAATTCCCCAAATTAATCCAATAACAAATTCCAAAAAAATCATGGGAGGCAGAGGTCATCCCACTAATGAACCTTAGGAAGTTTGGAATTAATTGTTGAAGTAATTAAAGAGTAATTAGCTTAATTACAATTCCAATAAAACCAAAATTGAGTGAAAATTAATGTTCAAATTCAATTGATTTTAATTTTATATTATTCTCCTTTGAATTATCTTTAAAATGAACTTGAGTTTATATTTTTTGATTTTTTTATAATTAGTTATGATTTTATGAAGTTTTAGCATTAAAAATGAATTAATTAAGGCTAATTAACCCCCTAATTCTGTTGGGCCATGTGGTGGCTGACGCGAAGCGCTTTCCATGTGGGACAACGTGATAAGTTATTTAAGTTATCACACCCGCCTGCTGAGTTAGCCGACGGTGGATGCACTTTCTTTATGGGCCATCTAATCTAGATATAAGATCAGATCGCTAGGATTAATCCTGTAATTTAGGCTTAAGTTAGAGGGGGATCTATCATGATCTAATCACAACTATCCATTCTAATGGCATGGAATGGATGGTGTTATGTTCTCCTCGGCGGTGAGAGATGTCATCCATATCGCTTGCTCGATGCTCACAAGCTTGAGGATGGAGTTCAAACTCATCCCACACCTTGAAACAAAAGCATGTAGGTCAATATTTGATGGGATTATAATTCTTCAAAGGACCAAGCAATTTTTATATGGTGTTTGCAATACCCTGGAGGCTATCACCGCTTCCATGAGGTAGCTTTTCTAGTAGAGATGAAGCCTATTGAAGGTATTGGATCTTGATTTGAAGTGGATGGCTCATTGAAAGCTCCCTTCAATGGTGATCGATCTTGGTCAAGTGATGCTTGGTGCTTGGAGACTTGGGAAATAATGATTGAGCTCGTCCATTGATGGTGTGTGCAGATTAATTTGGTTTTGGTGGAGAAGTGAGTTGGAATTTGATTCCTCCATTGACTTTGTGCAAAATGAGAAGGAGAAATCAATGAAACTTGAAGAAGCTTGGAAAAGCTTAGCTTTGATCACTCTCCAATTTATGGAAATGAATGCTTGTGGTTTGAGTGGGAATGAGGGGGAGTATATCTCCCTCTCCTTGGATCAGATGATGAAGAGTAGAAATGCCATTTTTGATCAATGGGTGAGATTAGGTTCACAGTTTAGGCTATTTAGCATCCCGTGTGAGTCGTTTAAGGAAGAGGAGTGGAGGAGAGTGAGTGCCCATGTGCTAGGTGAGTGCATTGGGTGATCCAAGTGTTCAATTTTCATTGGAGGTGTTAGTTTGGCCTTGGGTTGGATCATGGCTGACCCAAGGTCATTGGGTTATGTTCACCACCCTCCTTGGTGTCCATGTGGACCACTAGAATGATGCCAAGTGGCCTTGAGAAAGAATATGACCAAATTTCAAGTGAATTTTGTCATAGAATACCCTTTAACTTAGGGGCAAAGTGGTCATTTAGCTTTGATTTTTGATTTGGGTAGATTTAAATGATTCAAAAGTGGGCTAGGCCAAATTTCAGGTGATTTACAGTTTATTTGGTTTGAATTGGTTAAATTTGGCCCATTTAGGTCAAGTTGGGTCAAATTAGATTAGGTTGACCAATTGGTCAAATTGGGTCAAACCATGGGTTAGGTCAAGTTCAAATAATCATTTGGAGCCTATATGTTTCATTGGTTTGGTTTAATTTGGTTTATATTTAGTTTTGGTTTATTTAGGTTCATTTAGGTCAAATGGGTCAAGTTGACCAATTTGACCCATTTGACCCAATTGGGTTAGGTCATGGGTTGGTTTTGGCTTGGTTGATCATTTGAAATGTATTGCAAGCTTTGGTTTCAATCAATTTTGATTTGGTTTGATTTCAAGTTGATTTGACCTTTTAGGTCAAGTTGGGTTCATGGTCAATTGGGCTAGGTTGGGTCTAGTTGGCCAATTGAAGCTTTGGTCAAGTTAAACAATTAATTTAGAATGAATTTGACCCATTGGTTACAATCAATTTGGCTTAGATAAAGATTTAACCCATTTTGACTTTTTAGGTCAACTTGGGTTAACTTAGGTCAAGTGGCCAATTAGGCTTGGTTTGGCTTAATTGATGGCTTGGTCAAGTTAAATCATTGATTATGAATTAGTTCAGATCAAGGGTTTCAATCAATTTGGCATATGGTGAATTTTGCCTAATTTAGGTTTCATTTGGGCTAAATGTTGACTTGGTTAAAGGCTATGTTTGACTTGGTTTGACCCAATTTGAGTGATTGATCAATCTAGGATGATTGTTGCTCACAATGAGGCTTAGATGGGCTTAGTTCAATCCAATTTGGGTTGGATTAGAATGCTCAAAAGATCCTTTAGGTCACTTTGGGTCAAGTGTGAGCCTAAGTGGTCAATTGGATCAAGCTTGATTCAAGTTTGGTTGAACTCACATATGGACTTATGATTGAAATATAAATCCAATTGCAAGTGATTTGGAGTCAAATGGGTTTTGGTTCATTTGACAATTTCAAGTTCAAAAGATGAACATGGGTTTGATTTGGGTTAGTTTAATTTTGGTTTGAATTGGTTGAAGTTTATATTTATATTTGGGCATGTGATTGAAGGAATGATTGTTTGAAGAGAAAATCTAATGATTTGGATTAATTTTAGAATGATTTGGCTAAGTTCAAGGATCTAACTTGAAAGAGTATAAGTTGGATTTGGAATTGAGTTTTGAATTTGTTTTGATTATTTGAATTTATATTTCATTTATATTTGTGAATATAAATGAGAATATAAATGGGTTATGAGAAAATATTTTGAGTTTGGAGTGATTTGGGTTTGATTTAATCTAAGTCCATAAGATGAAATCAAAAGGGCTTAGGAAAGATTTTGGATTTGATTGATCATGAGTTTTGATTATTTGGAATTGATTCATGATTTGAATTTATTTTATGATTTGAGAAAATCAATGAGTTGATTTAAGATTTGATTTGCTAAGTCCATGAGATGAAATCAAAAAAACTTGAAAAGTTTTGATTTGATTTAAGATTTGAGTTTTGGAATTGATTTATGATTTGAGAAAATTAATTGAGTTTGAATTGATTTGAGTTTTGAATTTGAATTTTGGTTTGAAAGAAGGAATCAAGGATTGGGTTTAAGCTATAGGGTAGGCAAGTCTTTCTAATACCCCAAAGCCATAACCGATTCCTATGGCTAACTCTTCTAAGTCTCTAGAGTTAGGTTAAGTATTCATCACTAGAAGTGTCTTAGACTAAGGAACTTCTGTAGAGGAGTCCTATGTCTAAGATGGAGAAGTTGAGAGCTCACTCCAAAAGTGAGGTCAACAAAGCACCAATAGGTGTGGTGTGGGACAAGGCATGCATGTATTGGTGATCGAGATGATCACAATGCTGAATGATCACAAGCACTAAAAATGATCTACTCTAAACTCGAGGTGTAGAAGGAATCAAGCTTAATGCAATGTGACTATACATGTTAAAACATAAGAGAATGAAAGGAATCACTAGGGATGAGTATGTGAACCTTCACTGGGAAAGGTTCAAGTCATCCACTAGGGAGAGGTTGAAATCCCTTGGGATTAAAGAATCCATGGGGATAAAAAATGTGAACCTTCCACTGAGAACAGTTGGTTGGGTGAATTGACTACTAGGATATAAAGATTTGCATTTCACTGAGGAGAAGCTGATTGATTTGATTGTTTAGTTTGACTCCACAGGGGAGGAGGATTGATTTTTTTTAGATTTTAAATTTTGAATTTTAAGATGGACCCTGTCAGTTTGCAATGGACGCAGTAGGGCCATGTCGATTGGCCTACTTTTACCAATCCAAAGGGTATACTACCATATGGTAAGACTATCCAACCAAAGGGTCCTTTGGTGTATAGTAGCGTCTTGAAGAAAGCGGAGACTTACATCCTCCAAAGTAGAATCACGGGGTGATCATTAGTGAACAGGATCAAAACCTTAGGTTGACTACCGAGTGAATGCCTCTAGGGGACTTAAATTAACTCAAAGATAGTCAAAAATTAATTTTATTTTTTAATTATATTTGTTGGATCCCGTTGATTTGCGATGGAATGCACCGAGTAGGGACCATGTCAGCCTTGACCTACTTCAGATTTACCAATCCAAAGGGAGTAGCTTCTCGGTCGAGGGGAGAACTATCCAACCAAAGGGGTGCCTTTTGGTTTGCAGCGACTAATTCAGGGAAGAGAGTATGGGGCCTCACATCTTTCTTGAATAAAGACCAGGGAACATTAGCTGGTACATGTCAACCGACTAGGTTGCCTGATTCGACATCATGCTAGAAAGAATGCATATTAGGCTTATATCTTCCAGAGCAAAATGATTGCAGAGGCAACCTATTTGTGGAAAAATAAATTGAACTCAACCTAAGGGCGATTACAGAGAGAGTGCCAACCAGAGGACTTATCTCAACTCAAGTATAGTTAGGCAATTCCTATAGGAGTTTTGCTGACACTACCTTAAAGATTGGATGGTTGTTTGGGAAAGGGGCGTTGAGAGCTTGAATTCCTAATTCGCAAGCGAATAAATTTGTTTATTTGTTTATCATGGACCCTATTTGTTTGTGAGGGATCATACTAAGAAGGAACTTATATCAGCCTAGACATATCTCAGATTTAAGGTCCAAGAAAGAATTTGTGCATCCGTTGAACAAATTCTCCAACCAAAAGGGTGGCTACTAGAAAAGGGGGATTGTCCAATCCAAGAGTAGCCCAAGTAGTGTCTAAATGAGGTCACAAAGGACATGATCCAAGTAGAGTGCCTGTAGGGGAGGGGCTGCTAAGAGCTTTATCCAAGACCCTGAAGAAGATAATGTTTATATGTATTCGGTGGCCAACTCAAGGAGAAAGCACGGAGACTCACATTCGCCAAGAGTGGTATATCCATCGGGTGAGTCACTATCAGTATAGCGAACATCAACCAACCTAAAGTGCCCGTTAGTTTGCAACAATCATCCTAGGAAGAAAGCATCTAGGACTCACATCCTATGAACGGTCGGATAGTTTGTCTTGGCTGACAAGTGCTATCCGACCTAGGGTTACTCTTGAATGCCACAGGGACTTATATCAACTCAAAAGTAGTCAAGAGGAAAGGAGTCGTTAAGGGACTTATTCTAAACCTAAAATATACTTGACCTAGTCAGATCATGATGGCTAGTCCAAGAAGAAAGCGTGTAGACTTACATCTTCTTAAATAAAATCAACATGAGGTAGCTTACTGACTGTACAGTGAGGCCTACCAAACTAATGAGGCGCTCATTAATTTATAATGGTCAAGTCAGGAAGAAAGCATGGAGACTCACATTCACCAAATAAATAACCACTGGGGTGACATACTAGCAAGGTAGTATGTCATTAGAATAACTAATGAGTGAGTGCCATAGGGGCTTGCTTGCTCCCACATCAAAATAGCCGAGAAAAAAAGATATGTGTTTGTTTTTTGTGTGTTGAGGATGCGGTTACACCAAACACACTTAAAGTTGATGAAATGGTTCCACGAATGCGTTGTGATCCCACCAATACTTTAGTTCTCTTTAACTTATATATGTTAAAAATAGGATGTCTCTTGGATTCTCTTGCATGTACTCTAGTAGAGTGGAGGAATCATGTTTAATTTGTGTTCATGTTGTGAAAGAAGGATAGGATGCCTCTTGGGTTCTCTTACACCTACTCTAAACACATCATGGTAGATTCACAAATAGCAAACAACACTTTAAATGAAGGGAATATTTTGATGAATTGGAATAGAATTTTGATGATAATTATTTTCAAACATGACTTTATGGGTAGTATTTCTTCAAATAGAGCCCATTAATTAGAAGCATTGGGTGTTCCCCTTTACAATCAATAAGTTGATAAAATCCTCCTTGGTAGGCATTCTCTATGACAAAAAGGGTCTTCCCAAGTGGGTTCAAACTTTCCTCCCATCTTTCAACAGGCAATAATTATTCTCCTTAGAACTAAAATAAGCTCTCCTACTTGAAAAGCTCTCAGGAAGACAAGCTTGTTGTGAGCTTGAATCATCTTGGCTTTGTATAACTTGAGGTTCTGGCATGCCCGTAGCCGTCTCTCCTCCAAACCTTTGAGCTCTTCTAACTGTAACTTGGCGTTCTACTATGTAGTGATTTTACTACCCATTTCTATCCTTAGTGATGGGACATGCACTTCTAAGGGTAGAATGGCTTCAGACCCATACACTAAGGAGAATGGGGTAGATTGGCTTGGAGTTAGTGCGGTATATGCCCAAAGCTTCAACTAGCTCATGCCACTATTTGTCATCGAGAGTCTTCTTTAGTATCTGGATGAAAGTTTTGTTGAATGCTTCGCTAGCCATTTGCCCTAGGATAGTAGATGGTGGAGTATCTTTAATCTATACTATGTCTTCTAGCAAAGCTGTTGATCTTGGTGCTCTTGCGGTACCATTATCGGATATAATTCATTGAAGCACCCAACTATATGATATGGTTCAAAAAATTAGAGCACATTTACATGATCTCGTGAGTGGGATTGCCTCGCACTTGGAAAGTAGTGGCGCTAGGATGAATCGATGACCCTTGGAAGAAGGAGGAACGATAGGACCCACTATGTCAGTACCCCAACACTCAAATGGCCATTAGGCCAATGTAGGATGTAGAATGTTGGGTGGTTGATGTAGGACCACACCGTGTACGACATTGGCATCTCTAGCTATGTTCATGCGATACGATCATCGAAGTTAGTAGTATCCTCTCTCTTGATCTTTGCTTTCATCTTCGGACTAGATTGATGCATTCCACCTAGACGAATGTACCTCAATCACAATCTTATGGGCTTTGTATTTTTCTAAACAACGTAACCACATTTGATCGAAAGATCGTCGGTACAAGGTGCCATTTACAAGAGCATAGGAGAGAGCTCTCTACTTCATTTGATGGACTTGTGATTTCTCATGAGGTAGTTTTCCTACATTTAAATAATCTATGAATGGTTGCCTCCAATCCAACTCCTCGTCTTTATTGGTAGTGGCAACCTCCCTTTCAAGAGAGAATCTTTTGATGAGTTTAGCATCAATAGGAGATACAACTTGTCTATTTTGGACCCTTATTGGAATGGACTTATCTTTCAGACATGCCAATTCCTTGGCGAGTTTGGCCAAAGCATCAGCTACTGCGTTCTCTCCTCGAGCAACCTTGTAGATGGTGACCTCAGAGATTTGGCCTAATAGCTTCATGGTGTACTCATGATAGTGATGAAGCTTAGGCTTTAGAACCTTATAAGACCCAATAATTTGGTTGATGACAGCTGAGAATCCTCGTAGATGTTGATACATTTGACACACACTGTAATAGCAAACTCTAGACTAAAAATCAGAGCCTTATATTCAGCTTCATTGTTGGTGCATGGATTGGAGAGATAGTATGAGAATCTCATCACATCGCAGTCTGAAATTAAAAGGATGATTCCTACCCTTGCTTTTCTTGGAAGAGTAGAACATGGTTCTTCTCCTTTTTGAATGAAAGCTGCACCATCTAAATATATCTTCCAATGCTAGTGTCCCCTAAGTTCATGATTTGTTCATCAGGGAGGTCATCATTAAGCGGAGAGTCATCGAAGTGGTGTCTTTCTAAGAAATTCTAGTGCTCCTTTCATAGCATAGAGGTATGAATGTAATATCAAATGATAAAATCATGGAATGTGCCAACCTTCATAACATTGTGTCATGAGATCTTGTGGATTGATTCTTGAAATCAAGTTCACCTTATGAGAACGCATATATTATTGTAGATTTTGGGATGCAAAGATTAAAGCTAGGCAATGTTTCTCAATAGGTGGGTAGTTTGCTTTAGTAGGGATCAGATGATGGCTGAGGTAGTAGAGAGCGTTCTCCTTCCCTTCGTCATTGGTTTGGGCTGACAAAGTGCCAAGGGAGTCATCCAATGCAGCAGTGTAGATGATGAGTGGCTTGCCCAGAATGGGGGCTGCTAGAACTAGTGGCTTCATCAAATATTATTTGATGTCTTCAAAAGCATGCTAGCACTTGTCATCTGACTTAAACTTAGTGCCCTTTTTGACAAGTGCTGAAAATGGCTTGCATCTCCCTGATAGACTGGAGATAAAGCACCTTAGATATGCCAACCACCCTTGGAATGATCTGAGTTGGGTTAAACTTTTAGGGGGTGACATTTCTAAGATGGCTTTAATCTTTTTTGAATCTATATCTATTCCCTAGTGTCAGACAACAAACCCAAGGAACTTACCTGAAGCCACTCCAAATGCACACTTAAGGGGATTAATTTTGAGGTTGAATTATCTTAACCATTCAAAAACTACTCTCAAGTCAAAGAGATGGTCTTCCTTTTCATTGCTTTTAAATACTAGATCATTAAATTAGTATTCAACTTGATAATGAATGAGTTCATTGAAGATTTGAATCATGGCCATGGTATAGCACCGCATTTTAAGGCTAAAAAGACCTTATAATAATAGATTTTGATGGGTTCAAAAGTAGTGTTTCATTCATCCATGAGGGCCATCTTGATTTGGTTGTAGCTAGATGACCCATCCATAAAGGAGAAAATTGCATGAGATGAGGCAATGTCCACCATTAATTCTGGTATAGGAAGTGAAAATTCATCCTTAGGACATGCCTTATTTAAGTTCCTAAAATCGACACATATGCAAATTTGGCCATTCTTTTTCTTAACTGACATGACACTGGCTAACCAGGTAGGGTATTTTTATTCTAACAAAGCGATTAATTTCTTGACTTCAAAATGACCTATTGTTCAATTTCACATCTAGGAGATTTCTTGATAGGGTTAGCGTGGTCTATTGCTAGTTTTATGGACTCAGAGATAATCTGGGCATCTCTTCATAGCTCCATGCAAAGAAATCCTTAAACTTAGTTAATAGCCTGACTAAGTCATTGGTTTCTTTTTCATTCAATAAAGAACTGATGTATGTGGGGCGTGGATTTTTGTCTATCCTGAGGTTGATTTCTTTGAGCTTGTCAATGGTTGAATGAATTTATTCTTCAAACTCTAGAGGTGCATCTTTGATTTGAAGATCATCTACATCATTTGAAATTTCTAAACACACATCCTCATAAGAGTTAGTGTGGTTTGAGAAGAACCTATCAGACTCCAGATGATTGGTGACAACTAACGAATCATCGTCATTATTTGGACATCAATCCTAGTCTTGGTCTTGATTGTGCATCCCTACCTTTACTATTCCATAGCTTCTCAAAATACTCTGACTTATGCCTGGACCATGTATAAGAATGAAACCTTTCTTTGCAAGATTATGAACACATGGAGAGTACCAATCAAAATATCTTTATATGAATTATCCTCAAGTTCTACATCAGCTTCTAAACTTGAGGATGATGATCCCAATAGGAACCTCTTTGGCTTGACATTCATGGAAGACCTAGGGGCTTCCTACTAAACCAACTTTTGAGAAAGTAAGGTTAGAGCTAAAGTTCCAAACTTTACATAAACGATTGAATACATATTTTTGCTTAGAGGCCTAGTCTTCGTCACTGTCTAGCTCGAGTGTCACCTCCAATGAAACCTGTTGAGAGGGGTTGGCTAGTGTGCTAATCACATGAGACTCATCTTCTGAGCTAGATTCCAAGTCTATGTGAATAGCAGGTACTCTTGTGAAATAGAACATATCTTTTGTTGGCTGGTTGCAAATGAGGGGGTCTTTTGCCTCTGGAATTGCCTCATTATCCATCCCTTCCTCTACCTTGTGGAGGTTGAGTCATCCTACCTATATGTCCATATGGTGGAATGAACTATGGGTGGAATGTAACATGAGGCTCTACCTCTTCGTCGGTGTCCCTTTCTCGCTTCCTTGTACTTCCCTTTTTCTTTTCTTTTTCTTTTTTATTGTATTTGAATTTTGACTAAGTTCATGAGAAAAGTTGTTTTGATTTCGAGGAAGATAGTAGGTCGCATCCTCATATATCTCAACCTCTCTAACTAAAAATGGATTTTCACCCCCTTTAACATAATATTCGATTCCATCTCTTCAAAACATGATGCACTGATGAAGGGAGGATGGAATCATCTTATTCTGGTGTATCCAAGGCCTATCGAGCAAAGAAGTGAATGATTTATTCAAATCAATTATATAAAACTTGGCTTCAGTCTTCCAGTCACATATTTTCAAAGGTAACACTATGGAACCTAAAGCCCTCTTGCTTTATTCATTAGATTCTCTCAACATCATCCGATCTCCTTGGGTTTAGAGATGTAAATCTTCAAATAGGCAAGGATTTTCAGGCTCATAATATTCACTGATGCACCTGGATCAACTAACACCTAGAAAGTTTAAATTTGCCCATATCCACTATGATGTAGAGGGGATGGTTATGCTCCATGTCCCCTAGAAGAAGGTCTTCATCAGTGAATGTGACTCATTGGGCTTCTCTTGAATAATGTGCCTCCTCTCTAATAGCAGTCAACTGAGCTAAGCATATTTTTAGATCAAAAAGAGCCTTGATTACTGATTCCCTCATCTCTTTGGATAAGATAAGCACATTATATATATGCTTAGTTTAGCTAAAAATTTTCTTACATGAGCGAGGACATTATAATCAACTCTGGGCTGATCCTCCACAAGCATATCCATGGGTGGAGCATCCTGTGGAGGGGCTTCTTGCTTGCTGGTACCAATGACTTGTTTTCCCTTATGTTAAGGTGCTGCCATAGGAGGTAGAACTTTGCCACTACGGTGGTTAACTTTAGTGATCTCTTATGGGGGGTTAGTGGAAGATTCTACTTGCTCGTCAGGCTTACCTACAACTTCTCCTATGTGGCCCTCAAAATAAGATAATTCCACATCTATCTCAAGAGGTGAACCCATAGTATTCAAAAAAAAAAAGTCTATTTTTGAATCAGAAAGAGGATGATCAGAGTTATTATAATTATTAAGATTTGAAGAGTTTTCTAGAGGAGTATAATCAGATAATCCATCAGAAATATCACATATGTAATTCAAACTAGCTTTATTCTTTGATTTCTTAGATTTAAAAGGAGGTACATAGTAGAAATCTAGTAAAGTAAGTGGGGTGAGGGATTTGATGCCCTCATTTGCCGATACAAGATGTCTACTAGAAGAAGAGCTAGTTGAAGTAGAAATGCCAGCTGAAGTAATAGCTGCAACGGAGGAATGGAGGCTAGACTCAGTCGGTGGTTGAACTACTTGGCTATCCTGGACAAGTATGGGTTGCTCTTCTTGCCCTCACTTTCAGTTGTCTTTGGTAACTTGTGAACCTTCCTTGATGTTGGAGGTTCGAGCTGCCTCAAACACCTAAAAAAGTTTCTTAATTTTAGAAATAATCTTTTTAGAGGTTCGAGATAAAGAGATATCCCAACTTTCTTTTATTTTGAGAAGATCACATGTATTCCCAAGGATTATCCTAATATAACTGAATGGTTGTTCTACTAAATATTTCTTAGGGATAACTATAGTGCCTGACTTGTAGTTATGCTCAAGCCATTTCTTAAATGTAAGGAAATCCTCCAAAACATGGCCTAGTATGCGGTGGTAGGGGAAAAAATTAAGATCATTGTTCCTGCCCACTTCCTTTGGCTTTCTAGTCTCGGGTAGCTAAAAATTAGGTTTCTTTAAGAGGTTCTTAAAGATTTTTCTATCTACCCCCTCTTAAATGAATAAGTTTTATTTAATTTATCCAAAAGAGTTGGTGGATGATAGCTACCTGGGGTGGGTATATGTATCGCTGCTGAGAGTATGGCTAAGGAGGAGGCGGCGAAGGTCATGGAGGTTGTTGTGGCGGTCAATAAGATGGCCTAGGTGGTGGTAAAGGAGGCTAAAGTAAAGGGTGTGGAGCTCAAGGTCTCTCATGCTGATCCCTAGCGGTTCTTCCCCTTGTCCAATGTTGCTACTATCCTTAGCTTCTTTTCATAGGCTTTCTACAGCTTTGGCTTTGATGACTAATTTTGAAAAGACAATTGTTTGGCCTCTCTTTGTAAGCTAGCCACCTTGTTGATTAGCTTCTCAAATGTCTTGATTATGAAACCTTTAAGCATGTAGGCAACTAGGCCATGAATATTCTTTAATAGAATTTCAATAGCATGTTGTTTTGATAGTTACGATTGGCATTTCATGCTTAAATTGTGCCATCTAAGAATATAATCAATGAGAGACTCACTGGGTTATTGTTGAGCTACAATGAGATCACCCACAGTTACCCTTTATTGAGTTCAAAAACTCTTAAAGAGTTGCTCCAACTCGAAAAGTCTTCTTGAATGTTGGAGTTCGCATACCAATCAAAAGCTATGCCCGCTAAACTATTGACAAAGAGACAAAACAATTGTGCATTGCTGCTAGCAGCATTTCAACAACTGGCCTTGAAGTGCACTATATGTTGGCGTGGGCTCCCGCTGACATCAGAACTCTTGAAAGAAGGAAGCACAAAACCTTAGGATATTAGATAGCATCGAATTCCTCTGGGTAGGGTCTACCCTTTGGAACTGATGAACCACCTCGGGCTTTCACCAGTGCTTTTTTCACTTGCTGTTCAACCATGAGTTTGATATGTTTTTTCTTGTATGGAGGTACTGTCCACTACCTTCCTATACAAGCTAGTGTTGCCTTTCTCTACTTAAGGTGAACTCTTGGGCTAATCCAAGACATGGAGTAACTTCAGGCTGGCTATTCTCCACAATGGTAGGATGTGCTGCTAGGGCTTGATTTTGAAGTTCTAGAACTACTAATAAATCTTCAATTCTATTTCCCATCTTATTAATCTGCTCATCCATCTATTTAAGTTGTTGAAGGAGGTGTTGGGTCAAATGGGCTATATCATCATGTTTGGACAAAACACCTTCCAATCCATGTTGATCTCGAAGGAGGGAACCTCTGGCATCAACCATATACACCTCTGAGTCTTCCAACAAATCATCTTCATTGGGATCAAAGCTAACCTTCTCTTCCTTAAGGTCAGACCAGTCATACCTAGGGTTTCCATCTTCTCAAAGAGATATTGTGCTATGATATCATCTAAGGAGCGGTCCAACTATGCAGGCACAAATGCTCATGTCTGACCGGTGGTGGGATCATGCTCATGAATAGAGATACATCTGACCTCCCCTACTACCGGAATATTGATCTTGTGAGGGCTACGCTCACTAGAGGATACATGCTCATGGCTATCAACTGCCATGGGTGGAGTACTTCTCCCAAGAGGATCTATCATCATAGAGACAATAGAACTATCTCTTTCTCCCTTTGATGCTGCTATATCCATGATCTGCTGAGGTGGTGGTGGTGATGGCATGACTATGATGCTAGGAGGTCACCACTCCTTCTTCACCACAACTGAAGTAGGAGGTCGGCGAGAGCTTCATCTCATCAGTGAGTATATAGAGAGGATCTTGGTACCACGCTTTCTTTATGGCTTTAGATGGAACGTGGAAGATGGAACGATCTTGGATGGAGGATGTGTGGAGTGTGATGGAGACAACACCGACTCTCTATGTAAGAGCTCTCTTCCCATGATGGGTAGTACTAGTCAATAGAATATCAATGGCATTAGGTAGTGCATCGAAATCTATGAGGAGGTCTGACTACTGTGTACCTTGCCTCTCTGGTAACATGAATTGATACACCTCTTTAGCCATCTCACGATGGATATGCTCACCCGCTGTGAGGAATGGCGATCATAAATCAAATTGGGCACCAAACTCGACCCGTTAAGTAAGCCCTGAACTTGGCAAAATAGAGGTTGGCATACCTCCTCCTATCTCTTGGGCCTCATACTGAACTAGGTGGAGTGACACTATAATCCTCCTAACAACTTCTTCTCCATCAGATCCGGAAAGAGGATGAAACTTATTCTATGTAATTAGATGAGAAACTATCCTGGGTGACTCCTCTAATATGAGAGACTGCTTCCATATCCTTGGAAATAAACACATGATGCCACTTGATCTTGTGGCTCTTAATGTGGCGCTGAGTTTTGCTGGGTGGAGCAGTACGGAACTAGACCCTATCTCAAGGTGGGGACTATCCACGAAGCTGGGGTAGCTTCCCCTTAGAGGAAGCCTGAGTAAGTACTAGCCCTGCATTTAGTAGTAATGGGAACAAACGCATGTGCACAGAGTTATGGGCTACGGGAACCTCCACCATCTTCTTCTTCAGTGAGAGAAATTTAGAATCTGAAGGCATCTCAACATGGATGACTAGCTTCTGCCCAGTCACCACATTCCTACTGATGGTGGTGATGGTTACCCCTCATAAGTGATCCTGGCCCCCATGAATCTTTAGCCAAAGTGTATTAGATGAGTGAAATCAATTTGTGGGAGGCTGGCCCGATCTAAGGCCAAATCCATCCCAAAGGGGAAAGTGAACACATACTTCTGAGCATCCATTTGCACTTGTACGAACTTGAGAAAATGCTGACTGAGACTGAACTAGAATTCTTTAATTGTTGGAAATAAACTCAAATTAGATTTTCTATCTTGATATTCTATTGACTTTTAAATTTGATTTAGAATTTGAACCTATGCTCGACAATTTGAATTTGTTAAGTGGGGCTCTTTGAATTTACGAGAGAGATTTTGAATGAATTGGAGAAGATATTTTGAGTTTAGAATCCATTTTTAACAAATTTGTGTATGTTGAAAATGACTTCAAGTATTTTGAAGAGATTTTTGATACTTCCATTGGTTCATATATGAATTTAATTTTATGTTTGGGGATATATTATTTAGCAAATTTGAGTATGTTAAAATAGAGGGTCATTTGATTTTATTTGAGATTGCTCATTTAACAAATTTGGTAATGCTAAATGAGTTATTTGAAAATAATTTTCTTCTTTTGTTTTGTTTGCCAATGTGTATCATGTGTGAATGAGATCTTTACTTAAGAAATTTGTGTATGCTAAATAAAGCCCAAATATATTTGATTCTTTGTTTTGATTTTTGAAAATGAGGTATTTACTTAGCAAATTTGAACAGGCTAAATAAAGGCCAAATGTGTTTAATTTTTTATTTTTTAAAATAGTCTTTACTTAACAAATTTGTGTATGCTAAATAAAGTCCAAATATGTTTTGGTTTTGATGTTTTGATTTTGAAAAGACGATCTTTACTTAGCAAATTTGTGTATGTTAAATAAAAAAATCCAAATGTGTTTGATTTTGATTTTGTTTTAATTTTGAAAGTGGTACCTTTACTTAGCAAATTTGGGTATGCTAAATAAAAATCCAAATTTATTTTGAAAAATGAAACTCTCATTTGACAAATTTGGGCATGTCAAATGGAATTCCAATGTATTTTGATTTTTATAATTTTTACAAAGGAGATTTCCAATTAACAAATTTGGGTATGTAAAATGGAAGTCAATTATATTTTATTTTTCAAAGATGTTATTTTTGTGTGTGATTATTGTTTTTTTGAAATGAAGGGAATTCCAACTTAACACATGTGGAATGTGTTGAGTGGAATTTCAAATGGTGTGATTTTATTTGAAAATAAAACCCATCCAACACAATTTGGATATATTGAATGAGGCTTACCTAAAATTGTTTTTTTTGAAAAGAAAGAAATTCCAACTTCAACATTTGTGAGATATATTGAAATGAAATTTTAATTTTTATGACATGATTGTATTTGGAAATGAAATCTTTATTCAATAATTTTGGGTATATTGAATGAGGATGTTCATTTCTTAAATTTGTGCTTCTTGAAAGATGATTTCAATTTTATTTGGAAATGACATCTTCATTCAATAAATTTGGGTATATGGAATAAGGATGTTCATTTTAAAATTGTGCTTTTTGAAAGATGATTTTGATTTTATTTGGAAATGAAATCTTCATTAAATAAATTTGGGTATATTGAATGAGGATGTTCATATGTGCTTTTTGAAAGATGGTTTTGATTTTATTTGGAAATGAAACCTTCATTCAATAAATTTGGATATATTGAATGAGGATGTTCATATGTGCTTTTTGAAAGATGATTTTGATTTTATTTGAAAATAAAATCTTCATTCAATAAATTTAGGAATATTAAATGAGGATGTTCATTTTTTAAATTTGTGCTTTTTGAAAGATATCTTTGATTTTATTTGGAAATGAAACCTTCATTCAATAAATTTGGGTATATTGAATGAGGATGTTCATATGTGCTTTTGAAAATGATTTTGATTTTATTTGAATGAAATCTTCATTCAATAAATTTGGGTATATTGAATGAGGATGTTCATATGTGCTTTTTGAAAGATGATTTTGATTTTATTTGGAAATGAAATCTTTATTCAATAAATTGGGGTATATTGAATAAGGATGTTCATATGTGCTTTTTGAAAAATTATTTTGATTTTATTTGAAAATAAATTCTTCATTCAATAAATTTGGGTATATTGAATGATGTTCATATGTGCTTTGTGGAAAATGATTTTGATTTTATTTGGAAATGAAATCTTCATTCGATAAATTTGGGTATATTGAATGAGAATGTTCATCTGTGTTTTTTGAAAAATATTTTTTATTTTATTTGAAAATGACCACTTCATTCAATAAATTTGGGTATATTGAATGAGGATGTACATTTTTAAATTTGTGCTTTTTGAAAGATGACATTGATTTTATTTGGAAATGAAATCTTTATTCAATAAATTTAGGTATATTGAATGAGGATGTTCATATGTGCTTTTTGAAAGATGATTTTGATTTTATTGAAAATGAAATCTGTATGCAATAAATTTGGGTATATTGAATGAGGATGTTCATTTTTTAAATTTGTGCTTTTTGAAAGATGATTTTGATTTTATTTGGAAAAAAAAATATTCATTCAATAAATTTGGGTATTTAGAATGAGGATGTTCATATGTGCTTTTTGAAAAATGATTTTGATTTTATTTGGAAATGAAATTTTCATTCAATAAATTTGGGTATATTGAATGAGGATGTTCATATGTGCTTTGTGAAAAATGATTTTGATTTTATTTGGAAATGAAATCTTCATTCGATAAATTTGAGTATATTGAATGAGGATGTTCATTTGTACTTTTTGAAAAATATTTTTGATTTTATTTGGAAATGAACACTTCATTCAATAAATTTGGGTATATTTAATGAGGATGTACATTTTTAAATTTGTGCATTTTGAAAGATGACGTTGATTTTATTTGGAAATGAAATCTTTATTCAATAAATTTAGGTATATTGAATGGGGATGTTCATATGTGCTTTTTGAAAGATGATTTTGATTTTATTTAGAAATGAAATCTATATGTAATAAATTTTGGAATATTGAATGAGGATGTTCATTTTTTAAATTTGTGCTTTTTGAAAGATGATTTTGATTTTATTTGGAAATAAAATATTCATTTAATAAATTTGGGTATATAGAATGAGGATGTTCATATGTGCTTTTTGAAAAATGATTTTGATTTTATTTGGAAATGAAATTTTCATTCAATAAATTTGGGTATATTGAATGAGGATGTTCATATGTGCTTTTGAAAAATAATTTTTAAATTTGTGCTTTTTGAAAGATGTCTTTTATTTTATTTGGAAATAAAATCTGCATTCAATAAATTTGGGTATATTGAATGAGGATGTTCATATGTGCTTTTTGAAAGAAGATTTTGATTTTATTTGGAAATGAAATCTTCATTCAATAAATTTGGGTATATTGAACGAGGATGTTCATTTTATAAGTTTGTGCTTTTTGAAAGATGATTCTCAACTTTGATTTTTGAAAATATCCTACATATAATAATCTTGGAGATTGTTAGATGAGGTTGATTTATGAAACATTTTGCGCAAGTATTTTATTATGTGAACTTTTTGGAAAGTGCTTTTGAAAGGTGATATTTTTTATAAGGATTTTATTTTATTTGTGGAATGAACTTTAACCTTACCATAGAAATGGTAATAAAATTCAACAAAGTTTTTTAGTTATTTCTTTTGGTCAAATTTTATTTTCACCTATTGGTGGATTGTTGACCTCATTTTTAGAATGACCTCTCAACCCCTCCATCTTTGGCATATTAATCCTCTTAGACTTTAAGAGTTCCTTAGTCTTAAGACACATCTAGTGATCAGGTGGACACTCAACCTAGCCCTAGAGATTATGAAGAGTTAGCCATAGGAATAGGTCATGCCTTAGGGGTGTTAGGAAAATTTGCGTACCCTTAGCTTGAACCATTCCTCACCTTCCTTCCTTCAAGTAAAACTCCAAATCAATCTTATTTAATTTTATACAAACTCAAATTAACTCCATGTGATTGAAATCCATGATTGAAACCCATGAATGAAATTTCTAAGTCCAAAAATTCCTAAGTCCCTTAATTTCTCTTAAGGACTTAACCTAAACTCATGATCAAACCAAATCAAACTCATGAGATTTTCTCATAATTCATTTATATTCTCATTTATATTCACATATATAAATGAAATATAAATTTAAACCAATCAAACTAAACTCAAAGTTGAAAAATCAATTCATAAATTTTCCTAAGTCCCTTAAGTTTTCCTTCACGGGCTTAGCCAAAATCATGATAAAATCAATTCAGATTCATGGAATTTTCTCGTAATTCACCTATATTCTAATTTATATTCACATATATAAATGAAATTTAAATACAAATCAATCAAATCAAATCCAAAAATTAAATTCTAAAATCCTTCTTAAGCACTTAATTTTCCATTAATGGACTTAGCCTAAATCATGATCAAATCAATTCAAATTCATGGGATTTTCTCATAACTCATTTATATTCTCATTTATATTCACATATATAAATGAAATATAAATATAAATCAATCAAACCAAATTCAAAAATTCAAATCCCTACTCCAAAATTTTCTAAGTCATTTAATTCCCTTTTAATGGACTTAGCCTAAATCATGATGAAATCACTTCAAATCCTTGAAATTTTCTCATGATCCATTTATATTCTTATTTATATTCACATATATAAATGAAATATAAATTCAAACAATCAAAACCAATTCCAAAACTCAAACTCAAATACTCAAAATCCAACCCAAGCCTTTCAAGTCAAATTCTTGAACTTAGCCAAATGAACTTCAAATCAAGCCAAACTCTTGATTTTTCTTCATGATTCAATCAACCCTACAATCATGAATCCAAATCTAAATACAAACTTCAATCACAAAATCAAAACCCAATTCAAAAATCAAACCCCATATCCATTCATATTCTTCCTTTGAATAAGAAATTGTCAAATGAATCAAAACCCATTTTGACTTCAAACCACTTGCAAATGGATTTATATTTCAATCATAAGTCCATATACAAGTTCAATCAAACTCAAATCAAGCTTAACAAGCCATTTGACTTAGTTTACTTGACCCAAAGTGACCTAAAGTACCCTTATGAGTTAAACTCACCTATGCCTCTCATCATGATCAACAATCATCATGGGATGATCAATCAATCAAATTGGCTCAAACCAAGTCAAACTTAAGGGTTGACCAAGTCAACACTGAGCCAAAATAAAACCTAACATAGCTAAAATCCATCATAGGCCAAAATGATAGAAACCGTTGATCTAAGTTCATTCATGACCTATGTTTGAACTTGACCAATTCAACATTTGAGCCTAACCTAGCCCAATTGGCCACTTGACCCAAGTTGACCCAACTTGACCTAAAAAGTCAAAATATGTCAAACTTGATCTAAGCCAAATTGATTGAAACCAATGGGTCAAGTTCATTCCAAATCACTTGTTAACTTGACCAAAGCCTCAATGGCCAATTAGACCTAACCCCAATTGACCTTGAACCCAACTTGACCTAAAGGGGTCATGTTGAGCCAAATTCAAACTTAACCAAAATTGATTAGAAATAAAGATACTAATCCACTTCATATGACTAACCAAAACTAAACCTACCCATGACCTAGCCCAAATAAGTCAAATGAGTCAAATTGGTCAACTTGACCCATTTGACCTAAATGAAGTCATATGAGACAAATTCAAAACTAAACCAAATTGAATCAAACCAAAGCCACCAAAATATTTCAAATGGTCATATGAACTTGACACAACCCTTGGTTTGACCCAATTTGACCAATTGGTCAAGTTGACCCATTTTGACCTAAATGAGTCAACATGTGCCTAACCAAATCAAATGAATTCAAAATCCAGTGAAACTTGGCCAAACCTATTTTCTCCACATACCCAACATATTCAAATTCAAAAATCAAAATTGACCATTCTACTAGGACATAGAACAATTTTGTCAAATCCATGGAATTTGATCCCTCTTCATATCAACTTGATACCTTCTAATAGATCAAGTGAACCCTATGGAGGGTGGTGCACCCAACCCAATGGGTTTGGGTCAGCCCAAATGGATCCAAGGCGCGACCCCAGCTCAAATTGGCCAATTTGAAAACCTCCACTTAATTTGAAGCACATGGGAGGTTACTAATCCACTCCTTGGCTCAAACCACCTTGTGCCAACTTCAAACAGCCCAAAAAACCCTTTCCATATGGTCAATTGGATCAAAATGGCACCCATAGCTTTGGCCATCTGATTGCCATAGGGGGAGATATACTCTCCCTAATTCAATTCAATTCACAGATCCTCATTATTGATTGAGTAAGGGAGAGTGATCTAGCCTCCTAGAGCTCTAGCCATTTTCCATTCTTGATTTTTGAATAGTGACAACAAGGGAGCTCCATTGAATCCTCAACTTCCTCTTCACTCAAAACCACTTCAATTCTCTTTGCACACTCCACCAGAGGATCAAGTCGAGTCTACTGAACACCTTTCCCAAGCTCCAAAGGCAAGGAGAGGTTCACCAAGATCAAGACCAAGCTCACAAGGAGGAGGAGTTGGCCCTTAGAGAGAGCTACCCAACCTCAAGAGATAATTCTCTCAGCACAACTTCATCTCAACTAGATGAAGCTCCTCCAAGGAAATCGAGCACCGGTGATCACCTCCGATGGTATGCCATTTTTTGACCTCTAGACTTAGGAGGTGTTGGTCTTTATGAAAGAAATTATCAAGTAATGAGAGTTTGACCATTGGATAGGCTTGTAATTAGGGTTAGATGGTGTGTCCAAGTTTTCATTCCAATCCAAGCTCGATCGAGCTCAGTTCTTCCCTTGGATCATGGATGGTCTCCATTAATCCTCAAAGAAGAACAGGGATGATCCCGGTAATCCATCCATGCATTTTGGATGGACGACACACTTTTTATATTCAATTTATCCCTTTTAAAATCACGGATCTCGGCCGTCCTGATAGAATGGTGGGTATCAAGTCCCACCACGCCACCACGATAATGGGATGTTTAAGTGACCCGCCATGACGTGTAAAGCACGCAATTGCCGTCGTGATGGTGGGCTAAGGGATTTAATTAGGGATTTAATTAATTTAATTAATCCTCTATGCTCTAAAAATTCATATCTCCCCAAAATAAAAATCAAAAAAATATGAGGTAAATTTCTACTAAAAGATAATTTAATCTAGAATATTCTAAAATTGATTTTAATGGATTTTGAATTATATGTTTCTCTGATTTTGGGTTTTAATGAAAATCTTGTATTTTGCTAATTACTCCTTAATTAATTCCAAAATTCTTGGGTATGTTTTAGGGGATGACTTCTGCCTCCCCTAATTTTCTTATGATTTATTGAAGGCTTAATTTGGGGAATTATAAATGTATTTCCTAATTACTCTCTTAATGTAATTAAGGATAATTAAGGGTGTGAATAGTGTTTTATCCTTATTGAAGTTGATTAAGGTTTGATCTAGTGAATAGGAGGCTTAGGGAATAATTTTGGGGTATTTCCCTAAGCTATTCCATAAACCCCTTTTTTCCTTAATCCTCTCTTAATTAAGGGCTAATTCATTAATTACCCTCTTAATTAATTTCTAAAAATTCTAAAACCTTCCAAAACTTAATAAATCTACTGGTAGATGCTTAGGTGTTCAAAAGCCTAAGTTCAATTAAGTAAATCAAAACTCAACTCATATGTGTGAGGGGTGTTTTGAAATTACATAAGTTAAACTCCTTAGCTTAATTAACCATTAATCATGTGCCAAATTGCATTAGGCCCTTTTCTTCCTAGGTGCATTTCAAATTTAAATTCCTTGTGAGGTTTTATGTCATCTCATTGGCTCATAATTACTTGGTTAACTATGCTAGAGTGGTGTAGGTAAGCATGCTTAATTCATACCTTAACCTAATAAAAATTTAAAATGAATCTAATCATCTAAAAATTAAACAAAAATGTTAAACACATGTGGGAATGGGTTAGGAATAGCAAACTCAACTCAAATTTTCAAAATTAAACCAAAGTCAAGATCAAATAAAAAATCATATTAAATTAATTTTGGTTTACTTTAAGCTTTCTTATTTCATAAGATTGTCTTTAGGATTTAGTTAAAATGAATGTGTTTACATGCTTTCATTGCTTTAGTTCTTTCCCCAACATGTTAAATATGTGTCATGTGGTTTCATGCATCCATACTTTTCAAAATTCAAATTTAAAATAAAAATGTTTACTTTATGTCAAATTTGCATGTGTTGGCTAAAGTACGAATATGAATGACTATTATCACTATTAAATTCAAATTATTTTACAAACATATGAATCAATTATTAAAACTAAAAGAGTGCTACTTATATTTTAATTATAAGCTTGCATGGGAGATAATATAAGGATGTGCTTAGTATAGGTTTTTCTTCTCTTCTCTTTTAACATAGTTTTGAATAGGAGTTGGTAAGATGTATGGTTAATTTGAAAAGAACCTACCACTTGCCTAATTCCATATCCTATTCATTTCTATACTATCACTTAAGAAGGATTCCTATGCTTGTGCATATAAATTGCATAAATAAAATGAATCAACTAATATAAATTATTGCATCCTTTCTTTTCCATTCATTTCTTTTATTCATATGTTTGTATTTAAGGAAAAGTGGTATATTAGTCTGGACAACTTGAGATTGTGAGATTTTTAGTAGGTCTTGTACCTTACATCTTTGGCTAACAATGGCGCTGTACTCACTTATGTCTTTCTTACTTTCATGTGTGCATGTGAAAATTAGATAAGAAATCCCTTTTCTACTTAATAAAAATCATGCATCATAAACTTTCAACTTTTCTTAAATGAATTACTTAGCATGCATCATAAAGTGTGTTAAATATTCTCATTTTTGTGTATATATATGCTTAGGACTTATTCATATGCATGTTATACATGTTGGGAAAGAAATGCAGTGATGTGTGTTTTGTGAATTTAGTTCATTTTATTTAATCTTAAAATGCCTTTATTTTTGAATAGGTTTATTTAGAGTTCATGTTCATCTAAACTTAGGATTAATTAAAAAACTTAATCAAAACATTTACTAAACAAAACTAAAAACATGAATCTACTTTAGAAATTACTTAGGTTAGAGAAGGAAAGAGAAGTCCTCTTCTCTTTCCCTCTCTTTATAACTTAGTAATTAATTGTAGGATTCACTTGAACCTAATCAAAACATGAAATAAAATCAATCCAAAATAATTAAATCACTTAAATGAAACCCTCCTCTAAGTTGAACATGCTTCACACTTAGAAAATTCTAACTTAAATCCATAGCTAAACATGCCACACAAACCTTCAAAGCACACACATTTGGCTAAGTCACCACTTCTACTTTAGGTTAGGGCGGTGCATGGTTTGATGCTTGCTTTTATTTTATGATATATATTAGACTAGATGTTAGGATGCATGTGCATAGAATGAATGGTAGGACAATCTTAGTCTAACCATTATTTTCTGCAGGGGATTATGCTTAAAGGGCATTGTAATAAATAAAAATATAAATGCTTTTGCTATGCAGGTGCTTTATACCCCTAAGCATATTCTAATAGGCCAGGTGGACTTAGTCACCCATGTGTGGGGTAATAAGTCTCATATACATGTTTAGAATTTGGTGGTTTGTTTAGCTGATCTTTATTTTGTAGATGTTAGCTAGATTTACTTTTCCTTTTCATGTAAATTTTATAATTAAGATTTTGGAATGATTATTATGGGGATTATGATGAGCATTGGTCATAAGATCTAATCTTATGCACCATGTGAATCCTTGGAGCATCTACCTTCCAAACATCCAAATGAAGGAACTAAAGAAGAAAGAAGGAAATAGAAAGAAAGAAGAAGAAAGAAAAATAAAGAAATGAAGCTTGAAGACCACCATAATAATGAATTCCTTGCTTAATTGTAATTTAATTTATTTGTAATTTGGTTGTGAGGGTAGAGCTGGCTACCCAATTTGTTTTGGGTTTGTCGTAACCACACTGGCCTCTTATTCTTTTATGATTAGCTTTATAAATTGATTGACAATTTGCTTAGCTTGTGCATTAAGTGGCATCTTGGTTCTAATTTCTTCCTTGCTTTATGTATGGCCTGGATGTTGATTAGGCTCTTAGAGAAAAATAAATCTTTTACCAAACTTAACAACTCAAAACTAAAAATAAAGTACTTATAACCTCACTTAAAGCTTAGGTTAAAATCAAGATAAAAGAATTAACAACCCCTTAGCTGGATGAGTACTTTTTTATAACATCATGCACAAATGCATCTTATTTCACTCTGATTGAGCTTCCACCTTGCCAAAAACTTGGCTTTACCTTGAGCCATTGGAAACACACCTCCTCCCTCTTTGATTTTGGCCAATAACTATTTCTCATGCATTAGGCATATGAATCCTTAGTGAGACAAAATAATTGTCCAAAAAAATAAAAAAATGAAATCAATTGCATTAGATTTAGGTCATTTGAAGTATGTTTATGATCTAGTCTCTGTGGAGTTTAAGGACTAGTCACTTTCAAATAAATAATAGCCTAACTATCTTGCATGTTTAATACATGTATTTAAAATCATAGGAGGAGTTAGTTACCATTGATTGTAAGTCCAGCATGTTTGTCTTCTCTTATGGGCAAACCAACCCATTTTGCCTTAGAGGTTTCTAAAGCTCCCTAGATTTAGTTAGGTTGCTTCTCCCTTGTGGGATAAGTTTAAATCCTCACCTCAGAATTTTCTTAATCTTGTGTTATGGAATCATAAGTCCAAATTTCTAATGAAAATGCAACTCAAATAAATTAAATCAATTTCAAAAATTTAAAGCCCAACCATAGATTGTTTGAGATGCTCAGGTTTCCTATTGTGGCATCTCCTCTTTATCTTTCTTTGCTATAATAACTCCTTCTTTTGATCAATCTCATTTGATCTTCAAAAATGAACCAATTGATTGATAGTCCTTTCCTATTGAAATCTTTGATGACAATGATCATTTACCTTAATTAAGAGTATTCCTGAGGGATCCCATCCCTTAAGATGTAATTAATTATGGGAGCTTGCCCCTATTGGGAACTTAACTAACCCAATTTAAAATAAACCTCGCTTTACTTTTCCATGTAAAGTAGGGGAAGAATATCTGGTATATGTAGACCCATTATCTTTAGGAGTCCTTATTGAGATGATTAGGTACATTAAAGGGTAGTGACTTTTATCTCTCGAGATAGTATAATATCCCTTGATGATGTACCCGATCACCTGAATAAGCACATCTGTGGATCTATGGGCATCCTAAAAAGATGAATTTTTATATTCTTACCTTTCACTCATAGATTGAAGGTGACCATATACAAATTTTTCTTAACTCTATAGGGACCCAACAAGGGTTTTAAGACCTATAGGGAGTGAGGTCCTAAAACCTAAAGGATGTGGATAGCTTAGCTTAAGAATGAAATGAGCTAAGTGCCAATGAAAAAGAAAGATAGTCTTGGACTCATATGAAATACAAATCCACTTTCGATACTTGGAGAAATTGACATTTACCAAAGATGGAGAGATAAACCATCCTCGAAGGAGTTGCCAGAAAAATCTATGGTGTTTTTTTATTTTTTTCAAAATTAGGATTTTGAAAAATATTTTTTGGGACACCACGTAGATTCACAGATGTACTCATTAGGGTGATCAGGTGCGACATTGAAGAATGGTGTACTATCTCGAGAAAAGTCACCATCACAATACTAATCATAACAAAGACTCAAGGACAATGGTCTGAATGTAGAGATTTTACTTTACATAGAAAAGTAAAGCAAATTATTTTAAATCTTGTTAAGCCTATGGAGACAAGCCCATAGTTAATTAGATCTTAAGGAATGAGATTTAAGAATACTCAATTAAGGTAAATGATCGTTGTCCAAAGATTTCAAAGATGACTATCAACAAATTGGTTATTTTTAGAAAATAAAAGTGGATTGATCAAGGATGGAGTTATTATCAAACCATAGAGATGAGTGAGATGCTGATACTAAGAATCCTAGTGAGCATCCCAAACTATCCTATAATTGGGTTTTATATTTTTGAAATTTGAAGAGGATTATATATTTGAGTTGCATTTTTATTAGAAATTAAGGGCTTACAATTCCACAACACAAGATCGTGGAAATGCCTAAGAGGCGAGGATTTATGTTTGTAGCCCATAAAAGGGAACATCAACATCGGATCCTAAATCTAGGGAGCTTTGGTGAGGGCCAAAGCACGATCTAAATATAAGGAAAAAATGGGTATATGGTTTATCTCCACAAGAGAGAATAAATCACCCAACTGTTGGACTTACAACTGCTTAGGGGTAACCGCCAACTAACTCCTCCTATGATTTTAAATACATGTAGACAAGTCTTATGCTTTGCAAGATAGCTAGGTTATTATTTATTTAGAAAGAAGATTAAGTTCTTAAACACACTCCCTAAGAGACTAGATCATGAAGGGCATGAATAAATGACTTAAATTTAATGCAAATTTTGTTAAGTTTTATTTTGATTTTTGGACATTTGTTATTTGACGCAGGCTATGGGATTTCATATGCCTAATGCATGAGAAATTGGTTATGGGCCAAAATTAGAAAGAAGAAGGTTTATTTCCACCATGGCTCTCAAAGGTCAAGCCATTTTCTCTGGCAAAGGTGGAAGCCCTCCATTAGTAAGAGTGAAGCAATATGATTTATGCATGTGAGACATACAACATGCCTAGGGGTTGCTAAATCTTTTGTTATCTTGATTTATGTCCTAAGCTTTAGGTGAGGTTATGAGTTATTATTTTTAATTAATTGGATAGAATATTTAGTTTTCAAGAGTCTAATCGCATCCATGTCATTAAACAACCATCAAGCAATTAAGAAACTAAGAAAATCATGCCATCTTAACTGTGCAATCATAAAAAAATATCAATCAATTTATAAAATTAGCGCAAAAGGATCAAAGGTATGGTTCACCATGTACAACTCAAAATGTGGTAGAAGCTACCCTTATGCAATTACAAATGAATAATTACAATTAAAAAAGGGAATTCATGTTATGGGGGTCTTCATTCTTCATTTCTTCAATTCTTCATTTCTTCCTTTCTTCATTTCTTTCTTTCTTCATTTGACTTGGGATGTAGTTTGTTCCAAGGCTTCACATGGTATATAAGACATGGTCTTATAACCAATGTTCATCCTAATTCCTCATAACATTCATTCCAAATCTTTATTATGTAGAAAAGAGGGATTCTTCATCTATTAACATAATGCACATCCACATGTATAAAAGTCATAAGTGAGTAAGATGTCATTATTTTCTATGCTAGGAGTGTAAGGTACAAGACCTACTTAGGGCTACATAAAGTCTCGCAGCCCCCGGATGTCCAGACTACTATACCACTTTTCTTAAATACATGTAGCTATATAAAAAGAAATAAATGGATGAAGAATCATGCAAAAGATTTTTATTTGTTTGATTTGGTTGTATAATTTACATGTGTAAATGTGAGGATCCTTCTTAAGTCATAACATAGAAATGCTTAGGAATAGATTTAAACAACTGTTGTGTTGTTTTCAATGAATTATACACTTTGCAAATCCTATTCAAATCCATGTTAAGAGAAGAGAAGAAAATAACATAAAATACATCTTATGTTATAATCACATGCAAGCTTATAAGTACTTATAAGTAGCATCACTTCATTCATAATCTTTGATTTATAGGTTTTGAAAAAAAAATTTAGTTTAATAGTGATAATAGCCACTCATATTCTTAACTTTAGCCAACACATGCAATTTGACATAAAAGAAAATATTTTATTTAATTGATTTTTCAAAAGAGATGAATGCATGATTTCATATGGCAAACAAAATTTACCATGCTTGGAAAGAAATAATGGAATGTAAGCATATGACTTCATTCACCCTAATTAATTCCTAAGGACAATCTTATAAAATTAGATCATTTAAAATGAATCAAAATTCTTTAAAGAGTTTTTTATATTTAAATTTGATTTGACTTAAGAAATATGAAAAGAGTTTGCTTGTCCTAACCCATTTCCCCATGTGTGAGTTTGTTTAGTTTAATTTTTAGAACCATTAGGTTGATTTTATGTTTTGCATAGGTTAAGGTATGAATTAAATCCATAAATTACCCCTTTCCTATACCACTAACATAACTATTCAAGTAATTATGAGCCAATATATGATATGTCAACCACATGGAATTTAAATCAGTAATGCACCTAAAAAATAAAGGGCCCTAATACAATTGGTTCACAATTATTGATTAATTAAGCTAAAGGATTTAATTAAGTACTTTCATAACCATCCTACATATGTAGTTTGATTATAATTTCCTTTGAAGTCTCTTAGGTTATTGAACTCCTAGGAATCTACCCAAGATTAAGATGATTAAGTTTAGGAATACTTTGGTTTTGAGTTTGGTTAATTAAGTCATTTAATGAAGTGATTAAGTCATTAATGAATTTGGAAATTAATTAAGTGTTTATCCAAATGAAATGAACTTAGAGGAAAAGATTGGAAAAGAAATCATAATCTCATTTCCTAAGTCCATTTAACATTTCATGATGATTAACAAGCTTAATTAATAAATTTATCATTATTTAATAGGTTAATTAATCCAATAATAAATTCCAAGAAAATTATGAGAGGCAGAGGTCATCCCACTAATCAACCTTAGATAGTTTGAAATTAATTGAAGTAATGAGTACTAATTAACCTAATAAAACCCAAATTGAGTAAAAATTACTATTCAAATTTAATTGATTTTAATTTTATATTATTCTCCTTTGAATTATCTTTAAAATGAATTTGAGTTTATATTTTTGGGATTTTTCTATAATTTGTTATGATTTTATGAAGTTTCAGCATTAAAAATAAATTATTTAAGGCTAATTAATCCCTTTATCCCATCGGGCCACATGGCGACTGACGTGGCGCTTTCCATGTAGCGTGATGCGATATTTTATTTAAGTTATCACATCCGATTGTTGATTCAGCCAATGGTGGACGTGCTTTCTCCATGGGCCATTCAATCGAATCTCATAGTTTAGGCTTAAATCAGAGGGGTATCTATCATTAAACACAACCATTCATTCCAATCATGTAGAACAGATGGTGTGTGATCTATCTCCTCCAGAGCAGCAAGAAACAGATGTTATCCATCGATCATCGCTCGATCCGAGCTCACCCAAGCTCAGATGGAGTTCCAACTCACCTCACACCTTCATGGAACCACAAGCAATGTATATAACGGTCAAGATTTGATGGGATTACAAGTTCCTTCAAAAAAGACCATGCAATATTTTCTATGGCAACGGTTTTAAGCAATACCTCATCGAAGGCTATCACCAGTGCTTCCAATGAAGGAGGTAGCTTCGTCTAGTAAAGATAAAATCTTGTTGAAGGTATTGAATCTTGATTTAAAGTGGATGGCTCGGTTAACCAAGATCCCCTACAATGGTGATTGATCTTTGTCAAGGTGATTCTTCCTGTGGCTTGGAGACTTGGGAAACAGCTTGGTTGAGCTCAACGTGGTCCACTGATGGTGTGTGGAAGATTAATTTGGTTTTGGAGGAGAATTAAGTGAGTTGGAATTTGGATTGGCCTCCCCTATTTTAGTTCTGAGCAAAATCGAGAAGGATAAATTAATAGAGCTTTGGAATGGCTTGGAAAAGCTTGGGGAGCTTTGACTCACTCTCATTGGCTCTGTTGAAACAAATGCTTATGGTTTGAGGGGGAGTATATCTCCCCTCCTTGGATAAGACGGTGAAGATTATAAATGCTATTTTTGATCAATAGGTGATATTGGGTTCACGGTTTGGGCTGTTCAGCAACTCATGTGAGTCATTTTAGGCAGAGGAGTGGAGGAGAGTGAGTGCCCTTGTGCTAGGTTAGTGCATTGGGTGATCTAAGAGTTCAATTTTCATTGGAGGGTTCAGTTTAGCCTTGGGTTGGGTCATGGCCAACCCAAGGTCATTGGGTCATGTTCAGCACCCTCCTTGGTGTCCATGTGGATGACTAGAAGGATGCCAAGTGGACATTAGAAAGAATATGACTAAATTTCAAGTGAATTTGGTCATAGGATACCCTTTGACTTAGAGGCAAAGTGGTCATTTAGCCTTGATTTTGATTTGGGTAGATTTGAAATGATTCAAAAGTGGGTTGGGCCAAATTTTAAGTGATTTGGAGTTCATTTGGTTTGAATTGGTTCAATTTGACCCATTTAGGTCAAGTTGGGTCAAATTGGGTTGGTTGACCAATTGGTCAAATTAGGTCAAATGATGGGTTAGGTCAAGTTCAAATGATCATTTGGAGCCTATGGGTATCATTGGTTTGGCTCAATTTAGTTTATATTTAGTTTTGGTTTATTTAGGGTCATTTAGGTCAAATGGGTCAAGTTGATCAATTTGACCCATTTGACCCATTTGACCCAATTGGGTTAGGTCATGGGTTGGTTTAGGCTTGGTTGATCATTTGACCCAATTGGATTTTATTTCAAGTTGATTTGACCTTTTAGGTCAAGTTGGGCTCATGGCCAATTGAAGCATTGGTCAAGTTAAACAATTAATTTAGAGTGAATTTGACCCATTGGTTGCAATCAATTTGACAATGCAATAATTTAAAATTCAAAGGATGAACATGAGGTTTGATTTGTGTTAGTTTGATTTTGGTTTGAATTGGTTGAAGTTTATATTTATATTTGGGCATGTGATTGAAGGAATGATTGTTTGAAGAGAAAATCTAATGGTTTGGATTGATTTGAGAATGATTTAGCTAAGTTCAAGGATTTGACTTGAAAGACTATAAGTTAGATTTAAGTTGGATTTGGATTTGAGTTTTGAATTGGTTTTGGTTATTTGAATTTATATTTCATTTATATTTGTGAATATAAATGAGAATATAAATAGGTTATGAGAAAAGATTTTGAGTTTGGAGTGATTTGGATTTGATTTGAGCTAAGTACATAAGATGAAATTAAAAGGGCTTAGGAAAAATTTTGGAATTGGAATTGATCTTGGGTTTCAATCATTTGAAATTGATTCATGATTTGGATTTTGTAATTAATTTATGATTTGAGAAAATCAATTGAGTTGGAATTGATTTAAGGTTTGATTTAAGCTAGCCCATGAGATGAAATTAATGGGCTTAGAAAAGGTTTTGGATTTGATTTAAGACTTAAGAAAATTAATTGAGTTGGAATTGATTTAAGATTTAAGTTTTGGAATTGATTTATGATTTGAGAAAATTAATTGAGTTTGAATTGATCTAAGATTTGAATTTGAAGTTTGGTTTGATAGAAGGAAGCAAGGATTGGGTTGCTGGCAGTAAAGTCTTCCTAATACCCAAGGCATAACCTATTCTTATGGCTAACTCTTCTAAGTCTCTAGGTTAGGTTAAGTTCACCTAATCACTAAGTGTCTTAAGTCTAAGGAACTCTCTGTCTAGAGAGTCCCAAGATGGAGAAGCTCAATCTAAAAGTGAGGTCAACAATATGTATCTGAGAATAGTGATATATTAGTCTGGACTACCCGGGGTCGTGAGGATTTAAGTAGCCCTAAGTAGGTCTTGTACCTTATGCCCCTAGTATAGAAAATAATGGTGTCATACTCACTTAAAACTCTTATACATATGCATGCATAATATGGTCAATGAATAAGAATCACAAATCAAGTAAATCAAACACAATTTTTGCATGGGTGTTCCTATCCTTATAGTTGCTCATACATCTACATGTATCTAAAAAAAGTGTATATTAGTCTGGACACGCTAGGGCTACGAGGCTTTAAGTAGCCCTAAGTAGCTCTTGTATCTTATGCCCCTGGTGCAGAAAATAATGACGACGTACTCACTTAAAACTTTTACACATGTGAATATGTGTTTAGCTAATGGATAAAAAACGCATCTTTTATATCAAAAAGGCATGCTTTAATAATTCAATCAAAAATAAAATATTTGAATTCCAAAGACACTTCTTTGCATTCATCATTTAAATATGCTAAGATTTATATTGCATGTATATGTATGCTTAGGATTTAATCATATGCATGATATACATGTTGGAAAGAAATAAATGAATATGAGTTATGTGATTGTAATTCATTCTAATTAATCTTAACATGTCTTTCTTATTGAATAAGGTCATTTAGAATGAACCTAAACTTAGGATTAATTAAAACATATAATAAGCCATTCACTAAAAGAAATTGATTAACTAACTTGCCTTAGAAATGACTTAAGGTAGGGATGAAAGAGAGATTCCCTCTCTTTCTTCTCTTTATAACATTTAGATGTTAAGTGTAGGCCATATGAAACAAAAGGAAAACCTTCAAATCAATTAAATCACCTAAAGAGAAATCAACCCTTTATAAATTAAACCCCTCACACTTAGCAAATTACATGTCTAAAGCCTAGTTAGGACATATCACATACGCTTTAATACACACACATTAGACTAAGTCACCATTTCTCACTTTATGTTAGGGCTATGTATGCTTTGATGTATGCTTATTTTATGATGTATTGTGGATTGTTGTACATGTGACATGTTATGAGATATTAATTATGCTTTATGTAGGGGGTTATGCTTAAGGGGCCGTTAAATAAAAATATAAGTGCTTTTTGCTGTGCAGGTTGCTTAGTCCCTAAGCAAAACCCAAGTTAGGACAGGTGGACTTGGTTACCCATGTGTGGGGTGCTAAGTCCAAATTATTCATATAACTATTTAGGTTGTGTGGTGTGTTTAGTTAACATTTATTTTGTAGGTGCAGCTAGATTTACTTTCCTTCTTTTAATATAATTTTGCATTGGGATTAGGATGATTGTTATAAGAAATTAGGATTAGCATTGGTTGTAAGACCAAGTCTTACGTACCATGTGATACCTTTGGAGCAACCATATTCAAATCAATCCAAAAGGAAGAAAGAAATGGAGCAAATTAAATGAAGAATGAAGAATGAAGATCCCCATAACAGTCATAATTTGTAATTATTTTCTTATAATCTGCGTTGTATAAGGGTAGGGCTCGGCTACCCACAATTCTTTTTGGGTTGTACGGCGGTATCTGACCGCAGCGACCTTTTATTCTTTTACGATAGCTTTATAAAATTTTTTGATGTTTTGATTAGCTTGTGTATTAGAAAAAGCATGCATTTTTATAGTTTATTTATGAGTGGTGATTATTGTATGGCCTGGATGCGATTAGCTCTTAAGATAAAAATAAATTTTCTATCCCACTAACAAACTCATAACTAAACTTTTAAAATAACTCATAACCTCACCTAAAGCTTAGGTACTAAATCAAGATAATAAAATATTTAGCAACCCCTTAGCTGGATGTTGTATGTTTAATAGTATGCATATCATCTTATTTCACTCATGATTAGAGAGGGCTTCCATCTTTGCCAAATAGAATGGGCTTAACTTTTAAGAGCCTATGATGAAAGAACACCTCATTCTCTCTTAATTTGGCCCATAATTAACTTCTCATGCTTTTAGGCATACAAAATCCCATAGCCTACATCAAAATAAAATGTCCATAATCAAATGAAATTTGATAAAAAAATATTATATTTAAGTCATTATTCATACCCCTCATGCTTTAGTCTCTTAGGGAGTAGCGTTAGGGACTTAGTTTCTTTTTTAAATAATAGCAACCTAGCCATCTCGCAAAAGCATAAGACTTGCGTACATGGATTTAAAGCATATAAGGAGTTAGCTAGCTGCCACTCCAGGCGATTATAAGTCCAGTAGTATGGTGGTTTATCCTCTCTTGTGGAGGTAAACCATATACCCATTTTTGCCTTAGATTTTGGCATGCTATGGCACTCGCCAAAGCTCCCTAGATTTAGGATATGAGGTTGTTGTTTCCCTTCGGGCTATAGGCATGAATCCTTACATCTTAGGCATTTTCATAATCTCATATTGTGGAATTATAAGTCCTAGATTTCTAATAAAATTGTAACTCAAATAAATAAATCCCGTCAATTTCAAATATATAAAGATCAACCATAAGATAGATTGAAGTGCTCACTGGGCTTCCTAGTATCATAAGCACTCCATACTCATCTCCTTCGGTTTCGATAATAACTCTTCCCTTTTGATCTCTCCCCCTTGACTTTCTAAAATACAACCAATTTATTGATAGTATTATCTTTAAATTCTATGGAGACAACAATCGCCTACTTTAATCAAGAGTATTCTTAAGAGATTCATTTTCCTTAAGATGTAATTAACAATGGGGGCATGCCCCTATAGGGAACTTTATTATCCAATTTAAATAAACCATACTTTATTCATCCATATAAAGTAGGGGAAAAATCTCTGATATATTTGAAGACCCATCATGCCTTAGGAGTCCTTATTAGGTGATAAACACCATAGAGACTCTCACTTAACAAATTTGGTATGTTAAATGGGAGACAAGTGTGTTTTGGTTTATTTTTGCAAATGAGACTCTCACTTAATAAATTTGGTATGTTAAGTAGGAGTTAAATGTGATATGATTTGTGTTTTGAAAATGGGACTTCTCACTTAACAAATTTGGTATGTTAAGTGGGAGTCAAATGTGATTATGATTTGTGTTTTGAAAATGGGACTTCTCACTTAACAAAATTAGTAAGTTAAGTGGTAATCAAATGTGACTATGATTTGAAAATGATATTCTCACTTAATAAATTTGGTTTGTTAAGTGGGAATCAAATGTCATATGATTTGTGTTTTGAAAAATGGGACTCTCACTTAACAAATTTGGTATGTTAAGTGGGAGTCAATTGTGATTATGATTTATTCGAAAGAGGGGAAATCTATTTAACAAATTTGGGTATGTTAAATAGAGTTTAATTTTTGTGAATTTTGGAAATGGGACTCTCATTTGACAAATTTGGGTATGTCAAATGGTGTCCAAAATATGTCTTGATTTTATGAGTGTGATCTCTTGCTTTTAAAAAGATGGAAACTTCAATTTTATGCTATGATTTTATTTAAAGATAGGATCTTCATTCAAAAAATTTTAGCATGTTGAATGAAGGTGGTTATCTTCAAAAGTGTGCTTTTGAAAATGAGAAAAACTTTGACTCTAGCATATATGAAATATGTTAAGTGGAGTTTCAATTTTATGCTATGATTTTATTTGAAGACATGATCTTCATTCAACAAATTTGAGTATGTTGAATGGAGATAACTATTTTCAAAAACATGCATTTGAAAAATGATTTTGATTTTGATTTTAAAAAGAACCTTCATGTAATAATTATGTGGATTGTTAGTTGAGGTTGGTTTTATGAATTTTGTGCTGTTGACCTCACTTTTGGAGTAAGCTTTCAACTTCTCCATCTTAGACATATGACTCCTCTAGACACTAAGAGTTCTTTAGTCATGAGACACTTCTAGTGATTAGGTGAACACTTAACCCTAATGACTTAGAAGGGTTTATCATAAGATTAGGCTATGCATTAGGGATTTAAGGCAACCACTTATATAAACCCATGTACACTCCTTCAAACCAATCTAAATTAAATCTCAAATCAATTCCAACTCAATTGAGTTTCTCAAATCCAAAATCAACTCCAAATTCAATTCCAATCCCAAATGATTCAAATCTAAAATCAACTCCAAATTCAAGTCCAATCCCAAATGATTCAAATCCAAAATCAATTCCAAATCCAACTCCAATCCTAGATGATTGAAACTAATGGTCAATTCCAAATCTGAAACCTTCCTAAGCCTTATGAATCACATCCATAAGCTTAGTCAAACCCTTCAAATCAACCCAAAGCCAAGTGATTTATTTATAAATCACTTATTCCATCAATTATATTCACAACTATAAATAAAATTGGCATTCAAATCAAATGAATATAAATCAAACTAAATCAAAACCCCTTTTTCTAACGTTTGACCTACCTTAGCGAAATTCATAATCAAATCACTCTTAATTCACATGATTCTCTCATAGATCATTTATATTCTTGTTTATCTTCACAAACATAAATGAAATATAAATTCAAATGGCCAAAATCAAATCAATATAAATTCAAAACTCAAATCCAAACCCAACTTATATCCTTTAAGCCAATTTCTTTGACTTAGCAAAATCATTCTGAAATCAATACAAACCCTTGAATTTTCTCTTCAAACAATCACTCCTCCAATCATATGCCCAAATATAAACATAAATTACAATCACCAAGCCAAAATCAAACTAACCCAAGTTAAACCCATGTTCATCCTTTTGACTTGAAATTGACAAATGAACCAAAACCCATTTGACTCCAAACCACTTACAATTGGATTTATATTTCCATCATAAGTCCCTATGTGAGTTCAACCAAACTTGAATCAAGCTTTGAGAAAGTCAATTGACCCATTTAAGCTCACTTGACCCAAAGTAGCCTAAAGGACCCTTTTTGAGCCAAATTCTAACACAAATTGGATTGAACTAAGCCCATCTAAGCCTCACATTGTGATCAACAATCATCTTAGAATGATCAATCACTCAAATTGGGTCAAACCAAGTCAAACTTAGCTTTTGACCAAGTCAACACTTATCCTAAATGAGACCTAAATAAGTCAAAATTCACTATGAGCCAAATTGATTAAAACCCTTGATCTAAACCAATTCATAATCAATTATTAAACCTAATCAAGCCCTCACTTGAGCTAGACCAAACCCAATTGGCCCTCATAGCCCAATTGGCCCTCATAGCCCAAGTTGACCCAAATTGATCTAAAAAACCAAAATGGGTCAAATCTTGATCTAAGCCAAATTTATTACAACCAATGCATCAAATTCATTCCAAATTGATTGTTGAACTTGGCCAAAACTTCAATTGACCAATTAAACCCTACCTAACCCAATTGACCATGAATCCAACTTGACCTAAAAGGTCAAACCAACTTGAAATCAAACCAAATCAGAATCGATTGAAACCAAAGTTTACAATACATTTCAAATGATCAACCAAGCCTAAACCAACCCATGACCTAATATTTCAAATTCAAATTGGTCAACTTGCCCCATTTGACCTAAATGAACCTAAATAAACCAAAAACCAAATTAAACCAAACCAATGATACCCATAGGCTCGAAATGATCATTTGAACTTGACCTAACCCATGGTTTGACCCAATTTGACTAATTGGTCAATTTAATTGAAACTTGACCCAAATGGGTCCAATTGAGCCAAATCAAATCAAATGAACTCTAAATTACTTGAAATTTACCCAACCCATTTTAAAATCATTTCAAATCTGTCCAAATCAAACTCATAGCCAAATGACCACTTTGCCCTTAGGTCGATATCCCAATGACCAAATTCAATTTGAATTTCTTACCAAGGCCACTTGACACCTATCTATTGGTCCACATGGGCATCAAGGAGGGTGGTGAACATGACCCAATGAGCTTGGGTTGACCATGACCCAAGGCAAGGCCAAATCGACCTCAATCACCCATGGACACTTGGCTCACTAATCACATGGGCATCCACTCTCCCTCTCTCCTCCACCCAAAATGACCCATGTGGAATATTTCTAGCTAAAATCGATCAACAAATCCAAGCCATTGAGCTAAAATGGCAAATTAGCCATCCACCATCCGATCCAAGGAGGGGTAGATATACCCCCCTCATTCTCACTCAAAATAGAAGGCATTCATTCCTCAAAGATCTAGGAGTCAAAGCCAAGCATCCCAAAGCTTTCTCCAACCATTTTTGAGCACTTTTTCTACTCTGGGACTCAAAGTAGAAATAAAATTTTTTGAATGCAATTCACTCAATTCTCAACCAAAGTAAAATTAATCTTGCGCACACCATCCTTGGACCAAGGAGAGTCAAAATAAATTGAATTTCTAGTTTCCCCATGACCGGAGCTAGGAGTTCGATCAAGACCGATTGCCATTGAAGAGGAGCTTGGTCAACCGAGCAAACCACCTCAAATCTAGATTGGATTTCTTCAGCAGGGCTTCATCTTTATTAGACGAAGCTACCTCCTTTGTTGGAAGCACTAGTGATAGCCTCCAACAAGGTATGCCATTGAAATCGACCTTAGAGTAAAATTTGCTTGGTCCTTTGTAAAATAAATGATCAAGTCATGCGATCTCCACCGTTAGATGTATTTCTTGTGCTTCTCTAAAGGTGTGGGATGAATTTGAGCTCCATTTGAGCTCGGGTGAGCTTAGATTGAGTGACAATCGATAGATGACATCCGTCTCTTACCGCTAGGGAGGAGACAGACCATGGACTGTCTATTCTATGTGATCGGATCAAACAGTCCTGATCAAACCACACTTTAGATCCCTCTGATTTTCTCCTTAATCATGGGATTAATCTTGGCTGTCCGATCTTAGATCGAACGACCCACAGAGAAAATGTGTCTGCCGCCAGCTAACTCAACAGATGGATGTGATAACTTACATAACCAATCCTATCATTCCATGTGAAAAATGTGTTGTGTTGAGGTGAAATTTTATAATTTCTAAAGAATAAAAATATATATACTTCCATCTGTGCTTTATGCGGGATAAAATGAAGATTGAAATATACATCTTCTTCTTTTTATGCAATTTTGACACCACGTAGATGCGTAAATATTCTTATTGAGGGTGATCGGGTACAACATTGAGGAGAGGTGTACTATCCCTAAAGATAAAAGTCACCACCCTACAATGGGCTTAATCACCTCAACGAAGACTCCTAAGGATAATGTGTCTGCATGTGTACCAAAGATTCTTCCCCTACTTTATATGGAATAGTAAAGTAGGGTTTATTTCAAACCCGGTTCATTAAGTTCCTTATAGGGGCATGCCCATATAATTAATTACATCATAAGGAATGAGATCCCTTAGGAATACTCTCGATTAAGTTAAATGATCATTGTCTCCAAAGCTTTCAATAGGTAGGACTATCAATATATTAGTTTATTTAAGAAGATCAAATAGGATTGATCAAAAAGAGCATTATTATCAAAGCCAAATGGAGATAAATAGGAGATGTCATGATGCTAGGAAATCTAGCGAGCATCTCAAACTATCCTATTTTTAAAATTTATTTAATTTATTTGAATTTAATTTTTCATTAGAAATTTAGGGCTTATGATTCTACAACACAAGATTATAGAAATGCCTAAGAGGTGAGGATTTATGCTTATGACCCACAAAAGGGAGAAGCAACCTCAGAACCTAAATCTAGGGAGCTTTGGCAAGGGCCAAAAGCACAACCTAAATCTAAGATGAAAATGGGTATTTGGTTAGCCTCATAAGGGAGGGCAAACCACCTGATTGCTTAGACTTACAATCGCCTGGGGGTGGCGACCAACTAACTCCTCCAACGGTCTTAAATTCATGTAGGCAAGTCATATGCTTTATGCAAGATAGTTAGGCTGTTATTTATTTAGAAAAAGACTAAGTCCTTAAACTTACCCCAAAAGAGACTAGATCAAGGTATGCTTTAAATGACCTAAATTAATGTAATTCAGATTTCATTTTATTTTTATTTTGGACAATCATTTTGACTCAGCTAATAGGATTCATATGCTAATGCATGAGAAATGAGATTATCCAAAATCAAAGGAGGTGTATTTCCACCATCTCAGGTCAAGCTGTGTTTCTCTAAAAGGTGGAAGCCCTCCAATCAAGAGCGAAAATAATATGCATTTGTGCATGATGTTATAAAAGAAGTACTCATCCAATTGAGTGGTTGCTAATTCTTTTTATCTTGATTTTAGCCTAAGCTTTTAGGTGAGGTTATGAGTTCTTTATTTTTAATTTTGAATTATTAAATTTGGTAGAAGATTTATTTTTCCTAAGAGCCTTATCAACATCTAGGCCATACATCAAGCAAGGAAGAAACTAGGAAAAATATACCATCTTAATGCACAAGCTAAAGAAATCATCAATCAATTTATAAAGCTAACATAGAAGAAAAAGAAGCCATTTATGGTCGGACACCACTGCACAAACCCGAAAACAAATTGGGTAGATGAGCTCTACCCTTATACAACTCAGATTACAAATGAATTAAGTACAATTTAAGTATGGAACTCATTGTTATGGGGGGTCTTCAAGCTTTATTTCTTTATTCTTATTTTCTTATTTCTTCTTCTTTTCTCCTTTCTTCTTTGATTCCTTCTTTTGGATGGTTGGAAGGTGGTTGCTCCAAGGCTTCACATGATACATAAGGTGAAATCTTATGACCAATGCACATCATAGTCCCCATAATAATCATTCCAAAATCCTAATTACAAAAATTACATGAAAAGGAAAAGTAAATATAACACCGGTAAAATAGAGATTAACTAAACAAACCATACAAAATCCCAAGCATGTATATTGGATTTATCACCCCACACATGGGTGACTAAGTCCATCTGGCCTATTGGATTATGCTTAGAGGTATAAGCACCTACACAGCAAAAATATTTATATTTTATTTATTACAACGCCCCTTAAGCAAAATCTCTTATAGAAAATAATGATTAGACTAAATCATCCTATCATTCATTCTATGCAAATTCACCCTAAAATATATATCACAAAATAAAAGCAAACATCAAACCATGCACCACCCTAACCTGAAGCTAGAAGAGGTGACTTAGCCTAATGTGTGTGTCTTTAAGGTTTGTGTGGTATGCTTAGCTATGAATTTAAGTTGAAATTTTCTAAGTGTGAAGAATATTCAACTTAGAGGAGGACTTCATTTAAGTGGTTTATTTTTTTTGGGTTGATTTTATTTTATGTTTTGATTGGATTCAAGTGAATCCTACAATTTATTACTAAGTTATAAAGAGAGGAAAGAGAAGAGAAGTTCTCTTTCCTTCCCTAACCTAAGTAATTTCTAAAGTGGATTCATGTTTTAGTTTTATTTAGTGAATATTTTATTATGTGTTTTAATTAATCCTAAGTTTAGATAAACTCTAAACAAACCCATTAAAAAAGAAAGACATTTTAAGATTAAATAAAGTGAGTTAAGATCACAAAACACACATCACTTCATTTCTTTCCCAACATGTATAACATGCATATGAATAAATCCTAAGCACATCTATACATACTAAATGGGAATGTTTAGCACACTTTATGATGCATGCTAAGTAAGGTACTTAAGAAAATTTGAATGTTTATGATGCATGATTTTCATTAAATAGTAAAGGGGTTTCTTATCCAGTTTTCACATGCACATACGAATGTATGAAAGGGATAAGAAAGTACGACACCATTGTTAAGCATGGGTGTAAGGTACAAGACCTACTTAGGGTTGCTTAAAGCCTCACAACCCGGGGTTATACAAACTAATATACCACTTTCCTTAAATAGAAGCGTCCGTACAAAAGAAATGAATGGAAAAGAAAGATGCAAAAGTTTGTATTTATTTTTTTGGTTTGTATATGAAATTTATATGTAAGTGTAGGTGTCCTTCTTAAGTCATTGCATAAGAATGAATTGGAAATGGAATTAGGCAAGTGTTTTGTTCTTTTCAAATGAACTATACACATTGCCAAATCCTATTCAAAACTATACCAAAAGAGAGATGGAAAACTACACTAAGCACATCCTTATATTTTACTCACATGCAAGCTTATAAGTAAGATATAAGTAATACACTTTCAATTTTTTGATAATTGATTCATATATTTTGAAAATAATTTGGATTTAATAGTGATAATAGCCACTTTTATTCTTACTTTAGCCAAAACATGCAATTTGACATAAAGGAAACATTTTCATTTTGAATTTGATTTTTGAAAATCATGAATGCATGAAATTATATGACACACATATTTAGCATGTTGGGAAAGAAATAAAGTAATGAAAGCATGTAAACACATTCACCTTAATTAATTCCTAAAGGCAATCTTGTGAAATAAGAAAGCATAAAGTAAATCAAAGTTTGTTTAATGTGATTTTTGTTTGATCTTGAGTTTGATCTAATTTGAAAAATGTGAGGTGAGTTTGTTGTTTCTAACCCATTCTCACATGTGTTTGATATTTTTGTTCAATTTTTAGATGATTAGATTCATTTTATATTTCATTAGGTTAAGGTATGAATTAAGTATGTTAATTAGCCCTTACCTATACCACCTTAGCATAGTTAATCAAATAATTATGAGCCAATGAGTTGACATAAAATGCACCTAGGAAGAAAAGGGCCTAACGCAATTTGGCTCATGATTAATGATTAATTAAGCTAAGGGGTTTAACTTAAGTAATTCAAAACACCCCTCACACATATGAGTTGAATTTTGATTTTATTAATTGTACTTAGGATCTTGAACACCGAAGAATCTACCCAAGAAGATTTAATTGAGTTATGGAAAGTTTTAGAATTTTATGAAATTAATTAAGGGGATAATTAGTGAATTAACCTTTAATTAAGGTAAGATTAAGAATAAAGGGGGCATAAAGAATATCTTGAGGAGAGTATCCCAAAATCATTCCCTAAACCTCACATCCACTTAATCAAAACTTAATTGGCTCAATCAGAGGGTTAAATCACTAATTATACCCTTAATTAAGTCTAATTATATTAAGGGAGTGATTAAGAAATAAACTAGAAATTCTTCTAATTAATCTAGGAATAAATCCCAAGAAATTTAGGGGAGGTAGAAGTCATCCCTGTAATTACATCCAAGAAGTTTGAGATTAATCAGTAGATTAATTAGAGAGTAATTAGCAAATTAACATTCCCAATAAAACCTAAATTTAGAGAAAAGAACTATTCAAAATCAATCAAACTCAATTTTAGAATATTCTATGTTTTATTATCTTTCTAATGCAATTTATTTCATATTTTTTATTTTTCTATATTGAGATATGAATTTTAAAAGATTAGGTGATTAATTAAGAATTATATAAATCCCTAATCCTATTATTAATCCAATCACGATGCCATGCATGCGCACACATGTCACCTTTGGTTATTTAAAATATCACATCATAGCATCACGTGGTGGTGGTACTATGCGCTTTCTCCTCAACCGTCCGATCAAGGATCGGATGACTAAGATTAAAGCTGCAGATCAGAGGATTAAAAATGAATATATCACTTGTTTTAATCTTGGCCGTCCATCCAAAATGCGTGGATGGATGGCTAGAGATCCATCCCTATAAATGACTATGAAAAATGGACACCGTCCATCTTCAAAGAGATGATCTGAGCTCGATTTTGCTCGGATTGATCCCAAATTTTACGCACAACATTAACATGCATAGAAGATTACATCCAATGGCTAGATTTTCATGGGGTAAAGATTTTCTTCACAAAGGACCAACAACAATGAACTTAATCTCAGTTTAATGGCTAACCTCACCGGGGGTGATCACCGGCACTCGATTTCCTTGGAGAAGCTTCGTGTGGTTGAGACAACGTTTGAGGCTTGGAAAATGAATGGATTCTTCTAGAGGCCAACTCCTCCTGAACTTCAACTTAGCTTTGGTCTAGGGCACTCCTCCCGTGACTTTGAAGCTTGGGAAAGAATATGGGTGCACTCGACTTGGTCATTTGATGGAGCTTGAAGAAGGAATTGAGTTGATGTTGACTGTGGAGAAAGTTGGAAATGCAATCGAGCTCCCTTATTTTCAAGTGATGAAAATTGAGAAAGAATTTCAATCTCCCTAGGAAGCTTAGGATCAGCAAATGGCTCCTTGACTTTAACACTCAATCGATAATGGCTCTAGATTCAAATGAATTAGGGGAGTATATCTCCATTAGCAATCGACATCTGAGGATTCTTTGTTACATTTGGACAGTCCTTGAGTTCATTTTAGGCTAGGGAGTGGAATGGTGAGCTCCCCATGTGCTTGAATTGAGTGTAAGGAAGATTCCCATATTTTAATTTCAAAGCATGTGCTCAATTTGGCCATTGCATTGGGTTTGGCTAACCCAAATCCACTGGGTTGGGTGCACCACCCTTCCTAGTGTTCACTTAATATACTAGGAAAGTATCAAGTAGGTATGAAGAGGATTTGACCAAATTCCAAGTGGAATTGGCCAAAATTTACCCTATGGCCTAGGGCAAAATGGTCATTTAGCTGATTTTTGAATTTGGGTATGTTTGTTATGTTGAGAAAATAGGTTTGGCCAAGTTTCATTAGATTTAGAGTTTATTTTCTATGATTTGGTTCATGTTGACTCATTTAGTTCAAAATGGGTCAACATGGGTCAAGTTGAGCAATTAGTCAAATTGGGTCAAACTAAGGGTTGAGTCAAGTTCATATGATCATTTGAAATGTTTTTGTGGCTTTATCAATTTGGTTTAGGTTTGAATTTGGTTCATATGACTTCATTTAGGTTAAATGGGTCAAGTTGACCAATTTGACCCATTTGACCTATTTGACCCATTTGACCTATTTGAGCTTTCATGTAGGTTTAGGTTAGTCATATGAAGTGGATCTTTGTTTCCAATCAATTTTGGTTAAGTTTGAATTTGGCTCAATATGACCCTTTTAGGTCAAGTTGGGTTCAAGGTCAATTGGGCTAGTTAGGTCTAGTTGGCCAATTGTTTTCAAGTTCAACAAGTGATTTAGAATGAACTTGACCCATTGGTTTCAATCAATTTGGCTTAGATCAAGTTTTGACACATTTTGACTTTTTAGGTCAAGTTGGATCAACTTGGGTCAAGTGGCCAATTGGGTTAGGTTAGGCTCAAATGTTGACTTGGTTAAGTTTAAACATTGATCATGAATAAAGTTAGATCATTGGTTCAAATCAATTTGGCCTGTGGTGGATTTTGGCTATGTTGGGTTTCATTTTGGCTAAGTGTTGACTTGGTCAACCCTTAAGTTTGACTGGATTTGACTTGGTCAACCCTATGGTTTCCAATTTGAGTGATTGATCATCTCCTGATGATTGTTGATCATGATGAGAGGCTTAGATGGGCTTATTTATATCCAATTTGGTTAGGATTAGAATTCGGCTCATAAGGGTACTTTAGGTTTGGATCAAGTGAGCCTAAGAGGATCAAATGGTTTGGTTAAAGCTTGATTTGAGTTTGATTGAACTCACATATGGACTTATGATTGAAATATAGATCCATTTCCAAGTGGTTTGAAGTCAAATGGGTTTTGATTCATTTGACAATTTCAAGTTCAAAGGGTGAACATGAAGTGGATTTTGGCCTGATTTTTGAATTGAGTTTTGGTTAAGTGATTGAATTTTTGTATTTATATTTGGATTCATAATTGAAGGATTGATTGAATCATGAAGAAAAATCAAGAGTTTGACTTGATTTGAAGTTGATTTGGCTAAGTTCAAGAATTTGACTTAAAAGGCTTAGGTTAGATTTTGAATGAATTTGAGTTTGAGCTTTAGATTTGGTTTTGGTTGTTTGAATTTATATTTCATTTATATATGTGAATATAAATGATAATATAAATGGTCTATGAGAAAATTTCAAGGATTTGAAGTGATTTGAACATGACTTAGGCTAAATCCTTAAGAGAGGATTAAAGGACTTAGGAAAGATTTAGAATTTTGGATTTGAATTTTTGAATTTGGTTTTATTGATTTGAATTTATATTTCATTTATATATGTGAATATACATGAGAATATAAATGAGTTGTGAGAAAATTTTATGAATTTGAATTGATTTGAAGATGATCTAAGTCAAGAGGAAAATTAAGGACTTAGGAAAGATTTGTGAATTGAACTTGAATTTTGAATTTAGTTTTGATTGATTTGAATTTATATTTCATTTATATATGTGAATATAAATGAGTTGTGAGAAAATTTTATGAATTTGAATTGATTTGAACATGATCTAGGCTAGGTCCTTTAGAGGAAAATTAAGGACTTATGAAAGATTTGTGAATTGAACTTGAATTTTTAATTTAGTTTTGATTGATTTGAATTTATATTTCATTTGTATATGTGAATATTGATGAGAATATAAATGGGTTATGAGAAAATTTTATGAATTCAAATTGATTTGAAGATGATCTAGGCTAAGTCCTTAAGAGGAATTAAGGACTTAGGAAAGATTTTGAATTAGGAATTTGAATTTTGGATTTTGATTTGATTGATTTGAATTTATATTTCATTTATACATGTGAATATAAATGAGAATATATGGGTTATAAGAAATTCTTATGAATTTGAATTGATTTGAAGATGATTTTGGCTAAGTCCTGAAGGGAAAAAAAGGACTTAGGCAAGATTTGGAATTTGGAATTTCAACTTGGAATTCAATTATGGATTTCAATCATGTGTTTCAATCATGGGTTTCAACAATATGGCATTGATTTATGGGGAAAATCAATTAGGCTAAAATTGATTTAGGTTTGATGTTGATTTGATTTGGAGTTTGACTTGAAGAAGGAAGTAAGGAAAGTGGTCAAGCTATAGGGTAGGCAAATTTTCCTAACACCCCTAAGGCATGACCTACTCATATGGCTAACTCTTCTAAGTCTCTAGGGTTAGGTTGAGTGTCCACCTAATCACTAGATGTGTCTTAGGACTAAGGATCTCTTAAAGTATAAGAGGAGTCTTATATCTAATATGAAGGGGTTGAGAGCTCATTCTAAAAATGAGGTCAACAAAGGAGCCAATAGGTGTGGTATGACTAACAAGGAACACCACATATATTAGTGTTGACCTCAAGGATCACCAAAATCGAATGATCACAAGCACTAATAGAAATGGTCTACTCCTAACCCATGGTGTAGAAGGAATCTAGAGCTTAGTGCAATGTGGCTCTACTTATGTCAAGGACATAAGAGAGAGAAAGAGGAATCCACTAGGGATAGAGTATGTGAACCTTCCACTAGGGAAGTAGGTTCAAGTCATCCACAAGGGGATGAGGGGTTTGATTTGATTTGAGTCTCACCGAGAGAAAGTTCCAGGGAAGAGGGTTTGAATTTAGATTCTTAGATTTGGATTTTGAGATGAACCTATTGGGCGATGGTGACCGAGTAGGAGCCATGGAGGCCTAGACCTAACTCAGATTTACTAATCCAAAGGGGCACTCTTCTAAACATGTAGTAAGACTATCCAACCAAAGGGACACCTTTCGGTATGCAAACAGTATGCTAGGAAGAAAGCATAGTAGACTTACATCCTCCAAAGTAGGACTAGTTGCTGGGGTAATCTTTTGGCAAGGCAACGGATTGAACCCAACCTAATGACTAGATCAGATCAAGTAGGGTCACATTCTGGCTAACCACTCAATCCAAAGGGAATAGTCTACCAACCACAAGGTAGGACTAACCAACCAGAGGGATGTCTTTCAGTGTGAAATGGTCAAGTTAAGAAGAAAGCATGGGGACTCACATCTTTCAAAATAAGGAACTACTTGGGTGATCAGTTGCTTTGGGTAACAAATTGAACCCGGCCTAGGGCTGACTATTGAGGATAGTCAAGATTATTTCATTTTAAATTTATTTATTTTGATGGATTCCATTACTTTGTGATGGATCACACAAAGAAGGAGATTATATTAGCCAAGACCTATCTCAGATTTGCTGAATCAAAGGGAGAAGCTTCCTGGCCAATGGGAGAACTATCCGACCAAAGGAGTGCCTTTCGATTTGCAATGATCAATTCGATGGAAGAAAGCTCAGGGACTCACATATTCCACTACAAAATACCACTAGGTTGATCGATTACTTTGGGCAAAAAATTGATCCCGTCTATTTGCGACAGTCATGCTAGAAAGAATGCGTCATAGTCTTACATCTTCCTAAGTGGAATGATTGGTAACTGCATGGAAAAAATAGATTGAACGACCTAATTATGAGTGAGTACGACTGGATTTATCTCAACTCAAGTAGATAATTCCTATAAGGAGTTACCGACACGCCTAAAGATAGGATGCCTTATTAAGTAAAGGGGCCCTTTAGGAGCTTGAATTCTTAATCCACAAGAGAATTAATTTGTTTTTTTGTTTAGTTTGTTTATCATGGACCATGTTAGTTTATGAGTGATCAAACTGAGAAGTAGCTTATATAGATCTATCTCAATCAAACTGGGAGAATCACCATCCTGAACAAATTCTCCAACCATAGGGGTGACTACTAGGAAAGGGGAACTGTCCAATCCAAAAGTAACCTGGGTAGTGTCTAAATGGGGTTGCAAATGACATGATCCAAATAGAGTGCCTGCAGGGATGGGGCCACTAAGGGTTTAATCCAAAACCCTGAAGAAGATGACATGGCTAGTCATATATCCAATAGGTATTTAGTGTCCAACTCAAGGAGAAAGCTCGGGGACTCACATCTGCCAAGAGTGGTGTATCCACCAGGTGAGTCGCTATCAGCATAGCAAACATCAACCAACCTAGGGTGTCCATTGATTTGCAATAATCAGCCTAGGAAGAAAGCATGGGGACTCACATCCTCCTATAGCAGAACTAATTGTTGGGATATTTTGTCTTCGACTCGATAGGTGCCACCCGACCTAGGGTGACTACTGAGTGAATGCCACTGGGGGACTTATATCAACTCAAATGTCAAATATACTCAACGAAGTTATATTGTAATGATGGCTAGTCAAGAAGAAAGAACGGGACTCACATCTTCTCAAACAAAATCAACATGAGGTAGCTTACACCGGGCAAAGGAAGCTACCATACTAACACTCATGTTTGTAGTGGTCAAATTAGGAAGAAAGTGCAGGGACTCACATCTTCCAAATAAGTGACCACTAGGGTGACATACTAGCGAGGTAGCATGTAGACCCAACCTAGAGCAGCTAATGAGTGAGTGCCACAGGGGCTTGCTCCCACATCAAAATAGTCCGAGATAAAATATTTGTGTTTGTTTTTGTGCATGTGTTAAAAGGGAATAGGACTCCTCTGGGGACTCTTACACCTACCTTAAACACGCTTGGGGATTTTGATGAAATGGTGCCATGGATGGAATGGGATTCCCACTAAAGAAAGGATGTCGTTCTCTTACACCTAACTTAGTTAGCTAATGAAATAGATGCCTCGTTCTCTTACACCTATTCTAATAGCAGAGATTATGTTTGTGTTGTGAAAGAAGGATAAGATGCCACTAGGACTCTTACACCTAGCCTAAACACGTCACGACGGATTCACAAGATAAGAAAATAACACTTCGAAAGAAGAGAAGATTTTGATGAAATGGAATCATATTTTTTTTTTATTGATAGAATTATTTTAAAACATGATTTATTTCATGGGTAATATTTTTTTAGATAGAGCCCATTAATTGGAAGGATCGGTGTTCCCTTTACAATCAATAAGCCGATAAGATCCTCCTTGGTAGGCCTTCTCATGACATTCCCAAGTGGGTTCAAACTTGCCTCCCATCTTTTGATGGGCAATAATTGGTCTCCTTAGACTAACACAAGTTCTCCTACTGAAAGACCTAGGCGACTTTGTTGTGAGCTTGAATCATTTTGGCCTTGTACAACTGAGGTTCGCACGCCATAGTGACTCTCCTCCAAACCTTCGAGCTCTTCTAACCACAACTTTGCATTCTCGCTCAGTAGTGATCTTGCTACCCAATGCTATCCTTAGTGATGAGAGAACTTAAAGGTAGAATACTTCGACCCATACACTAAGGAAAATGAGTATAATGAGTTGAGTTCGATGTGGTGGTAGCTCACAAGGCTTCAACCAATTGCTCATTCCACTATCTTGTTATCATCAAGAGTCTTTAATATTTGGATGAGAGTTTTGTTGAATGCTTACTAAGCCATTTGCTGGGTAGTAGATGGTGGAGTATCTCCAATCTATATCGTGTCTTCTAGCAAGTTGATCTTGGTGCTTTTGAATGCATCATTATCGATATAATTCATCGAGGCACCCCGAACCTATATATGATATGGTTCCTAAAAACTAAAGCACATGAGTTGTGACCTCTCTCTGAGTGGGATTGCCTCCACCACTTGGAAAAGTAGGTGGCAACTAAGATGAACCGATGCCCCTTGGAAGAAGGAGGATCAATCGATACAATGTCAACCCCAACATGGGGTGTAGAATGTTGGGTTGGTGGAGGACCACACCGTACCGACACCGATGGCATCTCTAGCTACATCCATGCATAATCATCAAGGCCGTAGTATCCAGTCTCTTGATCTTCATCTTCATCTTCACGATTGATGTGCACATAAACCTCAATGTACCTCGACATAATGCCATTTCATGTTTATCTAAACAACGTAACCACATTTGGTCAAAGGAGGGCAGTGGTGCACCAACAAGAGCATGGAGAGAGCTCTATTTCACCGATGGGCTTGTGACTTTTCTTGAGGTAGTTTGTCTGTTCAAATAGTCTAAATGATTTGCCTCCAATCCAGCTCCTTGTCCTTATAGGCAATGACAACCTCCCTTCAAGAGAAAGTCTCGATGATTTAGCATCAATAAGGATAGACTTGTCTATTTTGGACCCTTATTGAAATGGACTCATTTTCGACATGCCAATTATTTGGCAAGTTTGACCAAAGCATCTATCTTCTCTACTGGGAACCTTGTAGATGGTGACTTCGAATTTGGGCCAACAACTTCATGGTATACTTGTGGTAATGATGAAGCTTGGGTTTGAGAACCTTGTAGACCCAATCAATTGATGACCAACCGAGAATCCCCAAAGATGTTGATGCTTGACACTAATAGTGATGGCTAACTCTACCGGCAATCAAAGCCTCATACTTGTGGTTGGTGGGTTGGAAAGATAGTATGAGAATCTCATCACATCACGGTAGTTAGAGAACTATTCCTACCCATGCCTTTCCTGAAGAGTAGATCATGGTGCTTCCCTTTATGAAAAGAAGCGCACCATCAAAATACATCTCCCATCGGTTGTCAACCTCCCTAAGTTCATGATTTGTTCATTAGGGAGATCGCACTAAGTGAGAATCGAGAAGTGGGTGTGCCGCTAAGAAATCTAGTGCTTCATTTTACGCATGGAGGGGTAAATGTGATATCAAACTGAGAGAATCATGGACCATCATGCCAAACATCGGATAGTGTTGACCATGTCATGAGATACTATAGTGGATTGTTTGAGATCAAGTTCACCTTATGAGAAAGCATATAGTGTCATAGCTTCTGAGATGCAAAGATCAAAGCTAGGCAATGTTTCTCAATAGGTGAGAATTAGACAATATGAGGTAGTAGAGCATTCTCTCCTTCATCAAGATTGGGCCAATAGAGTGTTGAGAGAGTCATCCAATGTAGCAGTGTAGAGGATGAGTGGCCTGCCCGAGATAGGGAACCAAATACTGCTTGATATCTTCAAAGGCATGCTGACACTTGTCATCCCACTTGAACTTGGCATCCTTTTTTACAAGTTCTAAGAATGGTTTACATCTCCCCGACAGGTTGGAGATAAAGTGTCTTAGATACACCAACCATCCTTGGAAGGTTCTTATTTGAGTTAAACTCTTAGGAGGTGGCATTTTTAAGATAACTTTAATCTTTTCAAGATCTATTTCTATTCCCATGTCCAACAAACCCAAGGAATTTCAAGCTACTCAATGCACACTTGGGATTCATTTTGAGGTTATATTATCTTAACAATTCAAAAACTACTCTCAAGTCAAAGAGATGGTCTTCCTTTCTCTACTCTTGACTACTAGATCATCAACATAGCACTCAACCTGATGATGGATGAGTTCATTGAAGATCTGAGTCATGGCCTATTGGTATGTAGCACCAACATTTTTAAGGCTGAAAGGCATGACCCTATAACATAAGATTCTGATTGGGGTTCAAAAAGTAGTGTTTCTTTCATCTTCAGGAGACATCTTGATTTGGATGTATCCAATGATCCATCCATGAAAGAGAAGACTGCATGAGATGAGGCGATGTCCACAATTAGTTCTGGTATAGGAAGAGAAAATTCATCTTTTGGACATGCCTTATTTAAGTCCATAAAATCGACGCATATACAAATTTGGCCATTCTTCTTCTTAACTGGATGACACTAGCTAACCATGTAGATATTTTCTTCCCTGATGAAACCAAAGATTGATCAATTTCTTGACTTAAAAATGACCTGTTGTTCATTTCTAATCGCATGCATCTAGGAGCTTGTTTGATAGGGTAGCTAGATCTATTAGCTTGTGGACTGCTATGCCGAGATAATCAGCATCTCTTCATAACTCCATGCAAAGAAGTCTTAAACTAATCAATAGCCTAACTAAGTCATTGGTTTCTTCTTCATTCAATAATGAACCGATGTATGTCGCATGGATTTTCTTCTATCCAGGTTGATTTCTTTAAGCTTATCAATTATTGAATGATCTCCTCTTCAAATTTTGGGTGCATCTTGATTTGGAGATCATCGATCATCTGAGGTTTCTAAACACACATTCTCATAAGAGTTGGTGTTGTGTGAAAAGAACCTATCAGACTCAAATGATTGGTAACAACTAAGCAATAATCATCATCATCGACTGGACCCACTGTACCAAATCCTAGTCATGCTCTTGATTGTGCTTCCTTGCCTGTATTATTCCATAGCTTTTCAAAGTACTCGGACTTGTGCCTGGACCATGTATGAGGAACTAAACCTTTCTGTATAAGATTATGAACACAAGGTGAGTAAAAGTCAAATGGTAATTCCATTAATTTAAATGTATCCTCCTCAAGTTCTACATCAACTTAGGACTTGAGGATGATGATCCCAAAAAAGAATTCTTCGCTTCATATATCAAAGACTTAGACTTCCTTAACTACTAAACCTTCAACTTTCTGAGATGTAAGTGAGGTTAGACCTAAGGTTCCCAACTACTGCCTGATAGTTTCACATAAACCTGATTCGAATACTTTGCTTTATCTGGAGGCCTGGTCTTCATCGCCATCTTGATTGAAAGTCACCTCCAATGGAACCCACTTGGTTGGTATACTAATCACATTAGACTCATCCTCGAGCTAGATTCCAAGTCTATGTGAATAGTAAGGGTACTCCTATGAATTGGAACATGACCTTTATTGGCTGATGGCCAACCAAGGGGTCTTCCACCTCTAGAACTACCTCTATTTCTGCCTCTGCCTCTACCTAGTGGAGGTTGAGTCATCCTACCCACATGTCCATATGATGGAATGAAATATGGGTGGAATGTGATATGCAGATCTATTTCTTCTTCAATTCCCCTTTCTTGTTCACTTGGATTTTCATTTTCTTTTCTTTTTCTTCATTTTCTTTTTCTTTTGAATTTGAGTTTTGTCCAAGTTCACAAGAAAGGGTGTTTTGAGGAAGATAGTAGGTCACATCCTCATAAATCTCAACCTCTCTAACTGAAAATGGCTTTTCATCTCCATTTACACAGTATTCAATCCCATCCTTTCTGAACTTGTGCACTAATGGAGGGAGGATGGAATTATCTTGCTGATGTATCCAAGGCCTACTGAGCAAAATAGTGAATGAAGTATTGAATCAATGATGTAAAACTTGGCTTCAGCCTTTCCAAATCACCTATCTCCAAAGGTAACACTATGGAACCTAAAGCGCCACCTTGTTCATTGAATCCTCTCAACATCATCTCCCTGAGTGTGGAGATGTTGATCCTCAAATAGGCAAGGGTCTTTAGACTCATAATGTTCACTTAATGCACCGGATCAATGAGAACTCGGAAAGTCTATCGCCCATGTTAATTATGATGTAGAGGGGACGGTTGTGCTCCAAGTCCCTAAGAAGGTCTTCATCGTGAAGGTGATCCCTGAGCTTTTTTATGTAATGTGCCTCACCTATAGCGCCAACCGAGCTAAGCATATCTCAGATCAAGGAGAGCCTTGATTAATGATTCTCTCATCTCTTTGGATAAGAGGGCATCATATATGCTTAGCTTAGATGGCAACTTTCTTAGATGAGAGAGACATTATAGTCCACCTGGTCGATCCTCCAAGCATATCCAAGGGTGGAGCATCTGTGGAGGGGCTTCATCCTCTAACCAATGACTTATTTCCTCTATCTTGAGGTGTCGCCTAGGAGGTAGAACCGCCACTATGGAGGTTGACTGTGATCTCTTATGGCGTAATGGAAGGTTCTACCTGCACATCGCTCACCAAAGCTTCTCCTATGGGACCCTCGAATCAAATGATTCCAAGTCTATCTCAAGAGGTGAACCCATAGTATTGTAGAAAAGTCCAAACTAATTAGAAAGAGGAAGATCAAAATTATTATAGTTATTTTGACTTGAAGAGTTATCATTAAGAATAGAAGTACGACAACCCATCGACAGATGTAATTCAAGCTAGCTTTATTCTTCAATTTCTTGGATTTGATAGTGGTACAAAGTAGAAATCAAGTAAAGTGAGTGGGGTAAGGGATTTGATGCCCTTATCCATCGATACAAGAGTTCTACTAGTAGAAGAAGAAGAACTAGCTGAAGTAGAGGAAGTCATCAATGTGGTAGCTACAATGGTAGACTGAGGTTGACTGGCCAAGGCTTGGCTATCCCTGACACATGCCGCTGTTTTGAACTCCCTCGAAGTTGGCATACAACTTGCAAACCTTCCTTGATGTTAGAGGTTTGAGCTAACTCAGGCACCTGCAATAAAAGTTTCTTGATCTTCTAGATGATCTTTTTAGAGGTTTTGGATAAAGAAATATCCCAACCTTCTTTGGTTTTGGAAGGATCACAAGTATCCCCAAGGATTACCCTAAGGGAATTGGATGGTTGTTCCACAAGGTATTCCTTCAGGATAACTACAGCATCGATCTTGAAGTTATGTTCAAGCCAATCCTTAAATGTGAAGCAATTCTCCAAAACATGACCTAGCATATGATGGTATGGGAAAAGTTAGGATCATGGCTTTTGCCCACTTCCTCCAGTCTCCTAGGCTCGTAGCGAAAATCAGCTTCTTTAAGAGATTCTTAAAGATCTTCTGATTACCTCCCTCTTAAATGAATAAGGTTTGTTAAGCTTATCTAAAAGAGTAGGACCATAGCTACTTGGCAGTATGTGCCACTGATGGTATGGTAGGTGAGGGTGCGGCCATGGAGGCTACTATGGAGGCGGTAGGGCTGCCTCGGTGGTAGTAAAGGAGGTGGAAGTGAAGGCTGCTGAGGTCGTGGTCTCTTGGACTGATCTCTAACTGGTTGCTTCCCCTAATCTACCATTGTCACTATTGCCAGCTTCTTCTCATAGACCTTCTGTGGCTTTACTTTGGGAAATTGGTCTTCAAAAGGTAGCTATTTGGCCTCTCCTTGTAGAGTAGCCGCCTTATTTATTGGCTTCTCAAATATTTTGATAGTGAATCCCTTAAGCATGAAGGAGACCGGTCCATGGATATGCTATAGAAGAATCCCAATGGCATGCTGCTCGGATAGCTGGGGCTCATATTTCATACTCAAGTTATGTTATATGAGAATATAGTCAACAAGGGACTCACCTTAGTGTTGTTGTGCTACAACGAGATCACCAGCAGTTACCTTTTACTGAGCTCCAGCAAACCTCTTGATAAAGAGTTGCTCCAACTCAACAAATGTCTTTATTGAACCGTTGGGAAGTTTAGCATACCAATCGAAAGCTCTCCCTGCTAGACTACTAACGAAGAGGTAGAATAGCAAAGCTGTTGCATGCAACAATCGGGTGCATATGTCTTGTTTCTACTATCATTAAAGTTTTGAAGGAAGGTGGCACAAAACCCTTGGGATATTGGATTGTATCAAATTCCTTTATGTAGGGTCTACCCTTTGGAATTGATGATCCTCCCCAGGCTTGAGCCAATGCTTCCTTCACCTACTACTCAACCATAGATCTGATGTCTTTCTCCTGTATGGAGGTACTTTCCACTACCTTCCTATACATGTGCTACCTTGCTCTGGAGGTAAGGTCTTGGTCGTCCAAGACATGCACTAACTCAACACTATCACTAGTAGGATGAATTGTCGGGCTTATTTTAAAGTACCGACTACGCTAATAAATCCTCAATCTGCCTCTTCATCCTATATATTTGTTCATCTTTTTTGCTTTAACTAATATAAGAGGTGTAGTTGATGTGTGTCTTCGCCAACCTCATCACCTTTCCATTACTCTCGAGAGGGATCCTCAGTATCCACCATGCAAACCTCGACTGAGTCTCCCAACAAATCATCTTCATTGGGATTAAAGCTAATATTCTCCACATCAAACCAGTCATACCCTAGAATTTTCTTCTTTTCTACAAGATAATGTGCCACTATCTCCTCAAGAGAACGATCAATCTGAATAGCACAAATGATTTTGACTGACCAATGTGATCACTATCATGTACTAAGAGGCACTGGACCTCCCCTACTGTTGGAGAATCAATCAGGAGATTTCACTTGAAAAGAGACACACTCGACTATCATGAGGGTGACACTCCTAGGAGGTTCTATTATCATCGTGCAACATCATCATTCCCTTGCTAATGCCACCATCTTCATGTCCTGTTGAACTTATGGTGTTGATGAAGGGATACCATGCTGAGGTCGCCATTCCTCCGCACACCACTAGGTCAGTAAGAGAGCTCTCGCCTCCACAGGTGGTGTAGATGGAATAGGACCCTCACCATAGCTGATCACCAACGGAGTTCCCTGGATGTGGCCTTCATGGCCTTTGGAACCGAGATGCTACAACATGAATGGGTGATGGGGATGGTAGCGATGTGGTGGAGACACACCACTCTCTATGGGACCCTCTTCTATGATGGGTCATCCCGTAAGTAAATGTTATATGTGTGATCACACGTACCACGCCGACGTGAAATCAATGAGAGTGAGGCCACCGACTACCACCAAACCTCGCTCTCTGCTAGTGATATGAAGGCATGGGCCTCTCTAGCCCTCTCCTGCCATAGGTGTTTCCCCACACTACGAGGAATGGCAGATCTCAAATCAAACTGAGCTCCATACTCAAAATGTCCATAAGCTCCACCACTGAAATCATCGTGAGGCCGATATACCTCCTCGCCCAGTAATCGCTGATGCTGAACCACTGAAGTGTGGATCCTCCTAGCATCCTCTCCACCCAGAGAGGATGAATGGTTTGGAACCGAGGGTGGTCAATGGTACCTCCATCACCGACCTCCATCTCCCTAGCAATCTTGGTATGATATCGCATAATCATGCAATTTTTATTTCTCCTTTGAGTCCTGGTAGGGTGAGTGGAGTAAGAACTAGACCAAACCTCAAAGTGGGGAGGCAATCCAGATCAGGAGCCTTACCCTGGAGGTGCCAATGAGTGGGTGCTAACCCTTACCGGGCAAAGACAAGAAACCATGGGTCATGGTGCATCGCCATCATTAGCACCGCTGAACTAATGGGACTACCACCGCCTTTCCTCTTTAATGAGGGGATCGTGGATGGTAACTGACCATCGCCTCGCCCACCGCAGCCCTATTGATAGTTGTGAGGGAGTGCCTCACATGATCCTCACCTCAAAACCTCTACAGAAATGGATGAGATGGGTGTGATCAGCTCAGGGAAATTGGCCTGATCCAAGGCCAAGTCCATGCCGTAAGGGAAAGTGAATACAAACTTCTGTGAACTTGCCATTTATAATCAACTGAAAAACTGAAGGACTGAACTATAGTTGTAACTAAGACTGATGCTGAGAATCTACAATGTTGGAAACAACCTTGGATCAGGTTTCTATTTATTGATTTCTGAATTTGAATTTAAAATTTTAACCCACATCCAACATCTTGGAACTGTTAAGTAGGGTTCAAATGGATTTAGAGAAGGTTTAGAGATTTGATTGAAAGAGATTTTGAATATGAATCCAACTTCAACAAATTTGGGTATGTTGAAAATGGATTCAAATATTTTAGAAAGATGCTTCCATAGGTTCATGTTTGAAATTAGATTTTGATTTGAGGACCCTTTCCTTTAACAAATTTGGGTATATTAAAGTAAGGATCAATTGGTTTTGTTTCTGATTTGGTATGTTTGGAATTTTACTCAGAAAATTTGGGTATGCTAAGTGAAGTGTTTGAAAATAATTGTTCTTTTTTTCTTTGTTTGTTCTATCTTGTGAATTATTATTGATTTTGAAAATTGGAATTCCCACTTAGCAAATTTAGGTATGCTAAGTGAAGAACCCAAGTGTGTTTTATTTTTCAAAGATTTTTGAAAATAGGATGCTTAGCAAATTTGAGTATGCTAAAGAAATCCTAAAGTGTTTCATTTGTTTTGGATATTTGATTTTACAAAGTATTGCAAATTTGGTATGCTAAGAATCCTAATGTGTTCATTTGATTTTGATTTGTTTTGAAAAGTAGATCCTTAAATATGCTAAGGAATCCTAATGTGTTTCCTTTTGGTTTTGATTTATTTTTTGATTGAAAGTGGAGACTTACTTTAGCAAATATGGTATGCTAAAAAATGTTTCCACTTTGTGAAATGGAAATTTCACTAAATTTGAGTATGCTAAACAAAATTCCAAAATATGTGTTTAAAATTTTTTATTTTGTTTATTTTGAAAATGGAGGCAATTTTAAATTTGGTATGCTAAAGAGTGAAGTTCAAAAGTGTTTGGAAATTTTGTGAAGTGAAGATTTCATTTAGCAAATTTGAATATGCTAAATGAAATTCCAAAGGTGTTTCAATTTTTTTTATTTATTTTCAATTTTGAAAAAGGGAGACTTCATTTTAGCAAATGGGGTATGCTAAGTTGAAGTTCCAAATATGTTTTAAAGTTTTTTTGTGGAATGGATATTTCACTTAGAAAATTTGATTATGCTAAATGAAATTTCCAAAAGTGTGTTTCAAATTTTATTTTTGGAAAAGGAGAGACTTCATTTAGCAAATGGGACAAATTAGAATGAAGTTCAAATGTATTTTGAAAATTTTATTTTTCAAATTTGGACATTTTACTTAGCAAATTTGAGTGTGCCAAATTAAGTTCCAAATATATTTTTGAATTTTGAAAATATGATTGTTAAGTTTTGATTTTAAAAAGAAGACTTCCATCTAACAAATTTGGGTATGTAAGAATGGAAGTCAATACTATTTTTGCAATGTAAAAATTTTGCTTATTGTGTGATTATTGCTTTTTGAAAGAGGGAATTCCAACTTAATCATATATGGAATATGTTTAAGTGAGATTTCCAAATGATGTTATTTTTTATTTGGGAATCAAATCTTCATTCAATAAATTTGGGTATATTGAATGGAGATGTTCATATGTGTTTTTGAAAAATTTAATTTTGTTTGAAAATGAAACTTCAATTCAATAGGTGTGGGTATATTGGATGAAAAGGTTCATGTGCGCTTTTTGAAAATTTATTTTATTTTGAAAATGAGACCTTCACCAATAAATGTGGGTATATTGAATGGAGATTTTATGTGCTTTTGAAAATATGAAATCCCAACCTAACATATGTGGATGTGTTATGAAAGTTCAAAGTTATGATTTTTTGAAGATAATATCCATTCAACACATTTGGATGTATTGAATGGAAAGGTCCATCTTCAAATTTTATGCTTTGATTATTGGAATTTTATTTTTGTAAAGATGATCTCACATATAACAATCATAAAGATTGTTAGATGAAGATGATTTAGGAAAATTTTGTGCAAAATATTTTATTAAGTACATTTTTTGAAAAGCATGATTTTTATAAGGATTTATTTTATCTTTATTATTTTAGATTGAACCTTTCCTTATCATAGAAGTGATAAGGAGGAATTCTTTAAATATTTTCTTTTTATTTAGATCTTTTTATTTTTACCCATTGGAGAACCCAATGGGGGTTTTAAGACCAACAAAGGGTGAGGTCCTAAAACCTAAAGATGTTGGCTAGCTTAACTTAAAAAAATGAAATAAGCTAAGTGCCAATGGAATGAAAGATAGTTTTGGATTCATATCAAACTATAAACCAACTATCGATACTTGGAGATAACGATTATTTACCAAAGATGGAGAGAGGAACCACCCCAGCAGAGTCGCCAGAAAAATCTGTGGTGAAATTTTATAATTTCTAAAGAATAAAAAATATATATACTTCCATCTTCACTCTATGCGGGATAAAATGAATATCAAAATATACATATTCTTCTTTTTATGCAATTTTAGAACCACGTAGATCCGCAGATGTTCTTATTGAGGATGATCAGGTATGACATTTAGGAGAGGTGTGCTATCCCTAAAGATAGAAGTCATCACCCTACAATGAACCTAATCACCTCAACAAGGACTCCTAAGGACAATGGTTCTCATATGTATCAGAGATTCTTCCCCTACTTTACATGGAAAAATAAAGTAGGGTTTATTTTAAATCGAGTTTGTTAAGTTCTACAGAGCAAGCCCATAGTTAATTACATCCTAAGGAATGTGATCCCTTAGAATACTCAATTAAGGTAAATGATCATTGTCTCCAAAGATTTCAATAGGTAGGCCTATCAATCATTAGTTTATTTTAGAAGATCAAATGGGATTGATCAAAGAGAGGGTTATTATCAAACCAAATGGAGATAAATAGGAGATGCTCACGATGCTAGAAAACCTAGCGAGCATCTCAAACTATCCTATGAATGTGCTTTACATTTTTGAAATTGATTAAATTTGTTTGAGTTGAATTTTTCATTAGAAATTTAGGGCTTATGATTCAAACACAAGATTAAAATGCCTAAGAGGTGAGGATTTATGCTTATGGCCCACAAAGGGGAGAAGCAACCTCAAAACCTAAATCTAGGGAGCTTTGGCAAGGGCCAAAAACACAACCTAAATCTAAGGAGAAAATGAGTATTTGGTTTGCCTCCATAAGAGAGGACAAACAACATTGCTCTTACAACCTGGGGTGGCCAACTAACTCCTACAATTTTAAATTCATGTAGGCAAGTCATATGCTTTTTGCAAGATAGCTAGGTTGTTAATTATTTAGAAAGAGACTAAGTCCTTAAAATCACTCCCTAAAGAGACTAGATTATGTAAGGGTATGCTTTAAATGACCTAAAATTAATGTAATTTAGATTTTATTTTATTTTTATTTTTGGACAATCATTTTGACTCAGGAAAATAGGATTCATATGCCTAATGCATGAGAAATGAGATTATTGGCCAAAATTAGTGAGAAGGGAGGAGGTGTATTTCCACCATGGCTCTCAAAGGTCAAGCCAAGTTTCTCTGACAAAGGTGGAAGCCCTCCAATCAAGAGTGAAAATAATATGCATTTGTGCATGATGTTATAAAATAAGTACTCATCCAACTAAGGGGTTGCTAATTCTTTTATCTTGATTTTAGCCTAAGCTTTAGGTGAGGTTATGAGTTCTTTATTTTTAATTTTGAATTGTTAAATTTGGTAGAAGATTTATTTTTCTAAGAGCTAATCCATCCATACATCAAGCAAGAAAGACTAGAAAAGATCATCTTAATGCACAAAGCTAAACAAATCATCAATCAATTTATAAAGCTAACACAAAAGAATAAGAGGCCATTGTGGTCGCACCACCAAACAAAACTAAAACAAATTGGGTAGTGAGCTCTACCCTTATACAACCCGAATTACAAATGAATTAAGTATACAAGTAACTCATTGGGGGTCTTCAAGCTTCATTTCTTCATTCTTCTTTTCTTCTTTCTTCTTCTTCTTTTTCTTTCTTCTTTGATTCTTCTTTGAAGGTTGGAAGGTGGTTGTTTAAAGGTTTCACATGGTACATAAGGTAAATCTTATGACCAATGCTCATCCTAATCCCCATAACAATCATTCCAAAATCCTAATTAAAAATTACATGAAAAGGAAAAGTAAATCAAGCTAACACCTACAAAATAGAGATTAGCTAAACAAACCACACAAAATCCAAGAATGTATATTGGATTTATCACCTCACACATGGGTGACTAAGTCCACTTGGCCTATTGGATTATGTTTAGGGGTATAAGCACCTCCACAGGAAAAGCATTTATATTTTATTTATTATAGTGTCCCTTAAGCACAATCCCCTGTAGAAAATAATAATTAAACTAAATCATCCTATCATTCATTGTACGCACATTCGCCCTAATATCTATACTAAAACATATATCACAAAATAAAAGCAAACATCAAACTATGCACCGCCTAACCTGAAGCTAGAAGCATTGTGTGGTATGCTTAGCTATGTCTTTAAGTTAGAATTTTCTAAGTGTAAAGAATATTCAACTTAGAGGAGGGTTTAATTTAAGTGGTTTAGTTATTTTTGGTTGATTTTATCATATGTTTTGATTGATTCAAGTGAATCTTTAATTACTAAGTTATAAGAGAGGGAAAAGAGAAGAGCTTCTTTCCTTCCCTAACCTAAGTAATTTCTAAAGTGGATTCATATTTTAGTTTTGTTTAGTGAATGTTTTATTATGTGTTTTAATTAATCCTAAGTTTAGATAAACTCTAAACAAACCCATTCAAAAAGAAAGGCATTTTAAGATTAAATCAAGTGAGTTAGAATCACAAAATACACATCACTTCATTTCTTTCCCAACATGTATAACATGCATATGAATAATCCTAATCATATCTATACATAAATGGAATGTTTAGCACACTTTATGATGCATGCTAAGTAAGTTACTTAAGAAAATTTGAATGTTTATGATGCATGATTTTCATTAAATGGCAAAGGGGTTTCTTATCCAATTTTCACATGCACATATGAATGTATGAAAGGCATAAGTGAGTAATGTTGTTAACCAGGTGTAAGGTACAAGACCTACTTAGGCTACTAGCCTAAAGAACTGTGGTTGTCCAGACTAATATACCACTTTCCTTAAATACATGTGTACAAAAGAAATGAATGGAAAAGAAAGATGCAAAAGTTTGTATTTGTTTTATTTTTGTTTATTTATGCAATTTATATGTAAAGTGTAGGTCCTTCTTAACTAGCATAGGAATGAATAGAAATGGAATTAAGCAAGTGTTGTTCTTTTCAAATGAACTATACACTTTGCCAAATCTTATTCAAACTATAAGAGAGAGAGAAGGAAAACAACACTAACATCCTTATATTTTTACTATGCAAGCTTATAAATATATAAGTATATCACTTTCAATTTTGATAATTGATTCATATATTTTGAAAATAATTTGATTTAATAGTGATAATAACTTTATTCTTACTTTAGCCAAAACATGCAATTTGACATAAAGAAATATTTTCATTTTAATTTGATTTTTGAAAAGCATGAATGCATGAAATCATACACATATATTTAGTATGTTGGGAAAGAACTAAAGTAATGAAACCATGTAAACACATTCATTTTAATTAATTCCTAAAGAAATCTTATGAAATAAGCTTAAAGTAATCAAAATCATTTGTTTAAAGTGATTTTTTTGATTTTGAGTTTGATTTAATTTGAAAATGTGAGGTGAGTTTACTGTTTCGAATCCATTCCCACATGTGTTTTATATTTTTGTTCAATTTTTAGATGATTAGATTCATTTTATATTTTCATTAGGTTAAGGTATGATTTAAGCATGTTAATTACCTTATACACCACCTTAGCATAGTTAATCAAATAATTATGAGCCAATAAATGACATAAAACCACAAGAATTTAAATTTACAATGCACCTAGGAAGAAAAGGACCTAATGCAATTTGGCTCATGATTAATGATTAATTAAAGGGTTTAACTTAAGTAATTTCAAAACACCCCTCACACATATGAGTTGAATTTTGATTTTCTTAATTAATAGTTCTTGAACACCTAAGCATCTACCCAAGAAGAATTAATTGGGTTAAAAGTTTTAGAATTTTATGAAATTAATTAATGGGATAATTAGTGAATTAACCTTTAATTAAAGAGGATTAAAAAAAAGGGGTTTAAGGAAAGGAGAGTACCCCAAAATCATTTCCTAAACCTCACATTCAATCAAAACTTAATCTCAATCAGAGGTTAAATTAATCACAATTAATTAACTAATTATTAAGGAGTGATTAAAATAAAATGAAATTAATTAAGCCACCAATAAATCCCAAGAAAATTAGGAAGAAGTCATCCCCATACAAGAAGTTAGATTAATGAGTAGAAAGAGTAATTAGCAAAATTATTCTAATAAAACCAAATTAAAAAAAGAACAAAATCAATCAAAATCAAATAATATTATATGTTCAATTATCTTTCTAATGAAATTTATTTCATTTTTTTTTTTTATTTTCTATGTTGAGATATGAATTTTAGAAGTTTAGGTGATTAATTAGAATTAAATAAATCCTAATCCTATTATTAATCCTCCACGCATGTGGTCGATGACGCTTTACACATCAGTTGATTATTTAAAATGTCATCATATGTGCGCTTTACACTACGCCTTCGATCAAGGATCAATGACTAAGATTAAATCGCAGAAGAGGATTAAAATGAATATATCACATTTTTCTCATCCATCCAAAATGCATGGACGGACGGCCAGAGATTCATCCTAGCAAATGACTGTGAAAATGGACACCGTCTATCTTCCAGGAGATGATATGAGCTCGATTGAGCTCGAATTGATCCCAAATTTTACCACACCATCAACATGCATAGAAGATTACATCCAACATCTAAATTTTCATGGGCTAAAGATTTTCTTCATAAAGGACCAACACACAATGAAATTAAGCTCAGTTTAATGGCTAACCTCGTCGGAGGTGATCACCGGTGCTTGATTCTTGAGAAGCTTCGTGATGAAGCTTTGCTGAAGTTTGAGGTTTGATTGAATGGATTCTTCAAGAGGCCAACACCTCCTTAGCTTGAGCTTGGCTTTGGTGGCTCCTCCACCTTTGAAGCTTGGGAAAGAGTATGGGTGCACAGTCCTCCATGAAGCTTGAAGAAGGAATTGAGTTGATTGAGTGTGATAAAGTTGAAATTCAATGAGTACCCCTATTTTCAAGAGATGAAAGAAATGGGAAATTTAATCTCTAGGAAGCTAGATCACTTACAAATGGCTCTGACTCTAACACATCAATGGCTCTGTAGATTCAAATGAATTAGGGGAGTATATCTCCCCCTTTGGCAATCGGATGGCCGAGCATGGGCTTACCATTTTGATCCAACTGCCTTGATTCAAAGTGTTTGTTAGGCTATTAGGGCTGTCCTTGAGTTCATTTTAGGCTAGGGAGTGGAATGGTGAACTCCACATGTGCTTCAATTGAGTGTAAGGAAGATTCTCATGTACCCATTTCAAAGCATGTGCTTGGTTTTGCCATTGGGTTGGGTTTGGCTGACCAAATCCATTGGGTTGGGTGCACCATCCTCCCTAGTGCTCACTTAATATAGTAGGAGAGTATCAAGTAGGGATGAAGAGGATTTGACCAAATTCCAAGTGAAATTTGGCAAAATTTACCCTATGGCCTAGGGTAAAATGGTCATTTGGATAATTTTGAATTTGGGTTTTGGTATGTTTAGAAAATAGTTTGGCCAAGTTTCATTGGATTTGGAGTTCATTTGGTATTTGGCTCATGTTGACCCATTTAGTTCAAAATGGGTCAACTTTCAAGTTGACCAATTGGTCAAATTGGGTGAAACAAGGGTTGGGTCAAGTTCATATGATCATTTGAAATATTTTGGTGGCTTTAGAAATTTGGTTTAGGTTTGAATTTGGTTCATATGACTTCATTTAGGTTAAATGGGTCAAGTTGACCAATTTGACCCATTTGACCTATTTGAGCTAGGTCATGGGTAGGTTTATGTTTAGTTAGTCATATGAAGTGGATCGGTATCTTTGTTTCCAATCAATTTTGGTTAAGTTTGAATTTGGCTCAATATGACCCTTTTAGGTCAAGTTGGGTTCAAGGCCAATTGGGCTAGGTTAGGTCTAGTTGGCCAATTAAGGCTTTGGTCAAGTTCAACAAATGATTTAGAATGAACTTGACCCATTGGTTTCAATCAATTTGGCTTAGATCAAGTTTTGACACATTTTGAATTTTAGGTCAAGTTGGGTCAACTTAGGTCAAGTGACCAATTCTGGTTAGGCTCAAATGTTGACTTGGTCAAGTTCAAACATTGATCATGAATGAACTTAGATCAATGGTTTCAATCAATTTGGCCTATGGTGGATTTTGGCTATGTTGGGTTTCATTTTAGCTAAGTGTTGACTTGGTCAACCCTTAGGTTTGACTTGGTTTGACCAATTTGAGTTGATTGATCATCTCATGATGATTGTTGATCATGATGAGAGGCTTAGATGGTTAGTTCAATCCAATTTGGTTTATTAGAATTTGGCTATAAGGTACTTTAGGTCACTTTGGGTCAAGTGAGCCCAAGTGGGTCAAATGGATGGTCAAAGCTTGATTTGAGTTTGATTGAACTCACATATGGACTTATGATTGAAATATAAATCCATTTGCAAGTGGTTTGAAGTCAAATGGGTTTTGATTCATTTGATAATTTTTCAAAGTGGACATGAAATGATTTTGGGTTGATTTTTGAATTGAGTTTTGGTTAAGTGATTGAAGTTTGTATTTATATTTGGATTCATGATTGAAGGATTGATTGAATAATGAAGAAGAAAAATCAAGAGTTTAGCTTGATTTAAAGTTGATTTGGCTAAGTTCAAGATTTTGACTTGAAAGACTTAGGTTTGATTTTGAATGAATTTGAGTTTGAGTTTTGGATTTGGTTTTGGTTGTTTGAATTTATATTTCATTTATATATGTGAATATAAATGAGAATATAAATGGGCTATGAGAAAATTTGAAGGATTTAAAGTGATTTGATCAGACTTAGCAAATTTAAGAGAGGATTAAGACTTAAAAGATTTGGAATTTTGGATTTGAATTTTTGAATTTGTTTTGATTGATTTGAATTTATATTTCATTTATATATGTGAATATAAATGAGAATATAAATTATTTGTGAGAAAATTTTATGAATTTGAATTGATTTGAAGATGATCTAGGCTAAGTCCTTAAGAGGAAAATTAAGGACTTAGGAAAGATTTGTGAATTGAACTTGAATTTTGAATTTAGTTCTAATTGATTTGAATTTATATTTCATTTATATATGTGAATATAAATGAGAATATAAATGAGTTGTGAGAAAATTTTATGAATTTGAATTGATTTGAGCATGATCTAGGCTAGGTCCTTAAGAGGAAAATAAAGGACTTATGAAAGATTTGTGAATTGAACTTGAATTTTTGATTTAGTTTTGATTGATTTGAATTTATATTTCATTTATATATGTGAATATAGATGAGATTATAAATGGGTTATGAGAAAATTTTATGAATTTGAATTGATTTTAAGATGATCTAGGCTAAGTCCTTAAGAGGAAAATTAAGGACTTAGGAAAGATTTCGATTTATGTCAAATTACATGTGCTGGCTAAAATTAAGAATATGAGTGACTATTATCACTATTAAAGCAATTTTTTTTAAAACCTATAAATCAAAGATTATGAATGAAGTGATGCTAGTTATAAATATCTATAAGCTTGCATGTGATGAGGGCATAAGATGTTTATTATGAAGTTCTCTTTCCTTCTCTTAAATATGGATTCATAGATTTGCAAGTGAAATACTCATTTAAAAAGAACACAACACTTGCTTAAATCTCCTATGCATCTCTATATTAAGACTTAAGAAGGATCTTCATATTACACATTTAAATCATACAACTAAATCAAACATAATCTCTTGCATGATTCTTTATCTATTTGATTCTTTTTGTACATCTACATCTATCTTAGAAAAGTGGTATATCTCTGACATCCTGCTAGAGTTTATGTATGAGTAGGCCTTATACCTTACGAATGTAGAAAAATAATGACGTGCTCACTTATAACTTTTATACATGTGGATGTGCATTTAGCTAATGGATGAAAATCCTCTTTTCTACATAATAAAGACATGCATTAATGATCCAATTAACAAATGAAATATCCAAATTTTCAAATCACATCTCTTTGCATTCATCATCAAAGTGTGCCAAGATTCACATTACATGTATAAGTATGCTTAAAATTATTCATATGTATGGTATACATGGTGAAAAGAAAAGAATGAGTGTGTGTTATGTCATAGTATACCACCATAACTAATCCTAAGATGCCTTTCTTATTCAATAAGGATATTTAGAGAAAATCTAAACTTACGGTTAATTAAAACACATAATAAACCATTCACTAAGAAAAAGTTAATTAATGAATTTACCTTAGAAATGTTTTAATGTAGGGATGAAAGAGAGCTCTCTTCTCTTTTCTTCTTTTCATAACGTTTAGTCACTAAGTGTAGGTTCATTCAAAACCAAATCACCAACTAAAATTGACAATTCAACTAGATCACTTAAAATGAAACCACCATCTAGATTGAATCTTTCACATTTGAAAATTTCAACCTTAAATGTTAGCTAAGACATGCCACACAAGCCTTCAATAGCACAAAAATTAGACTAAGTCATTATTTCTAGCTTTAGGTTAGGGCGGTGCATGGTTTGATTAATGTTTAGTTTTGTGATGTATTATTTTATACTGGATGCTAGGTGTATAAAGAATTGATGTTAGATATTTAATCATGCTTTCTTATTGTGCTTAAGGGGTGTTGTAATAAGAATTAAAAATGCTTTTTATATTACAGGTTGCTTATACCCGTAAGCATAACGAAATTAGGATAGGTGGGCTTGTTTACCATATTTGGGGTACTAAGTCCAAATTATTCCTATAACTGCTTGGGTTGTATGGTGTGTATAGCTAACATTTGTTTTGTAGAGGAAGCTAGATTTACTTTACTTTCTTTCAATATAATTTTTGCATTAGGGTTATGGTAATTATTATGGGGATTAAGGTGAACATTGGTTATAAGATCATGTTTTATATACCATGTGAGGCCTTAGAGAAAACTGCATCCCAAGTTAAACCAAAAGAAAGAAAGAAATGGAGCAAACCAAGATGAAGGAATGAAGGACAAGGAGTGAAGAATGGAGGATGAAGAATGAAGACCCCCATAACACATGTGACTTCATAATTGTAATTTATTCTTTCATTATCCTCGGATGTATAAGGGTAGAGCTCAGCTACCCACACATTTCATTTTTGAGTTATGTGGTGGAACCCAACCACATCGGCCTCTTATTCTTTTACGCTAATTTTATAAATTGATTGATGTTATGTTTATGATTGCGCAATTAGGATGACATGATTTTCCTAGTTTCTTAATTGTTTGATGATTATTGAATGGCTTGGATGCAATTTGGATCTTAGAGAAAAATAAATTTTCTATCCAATTAATCAATTCAAAATTAAACTAAACAATTCATAACCTCACCTAAAGCCTAGGACATAAATCAAGATAATAAAATATTTAGCAATCCCTTAGTTGGATGTTGTATGTCTCATATCATGCATAAATTATATTGTGTCACTCTTGCCAATGGAGGGCTTCCACCTTTGCTAGAGAAAATGACTTGACCTTTGAGAGCCATGGTGAAAATACACCTTTTTCTTTCTGATTTTCATAACTAATTTTTCATGCACATATAAAATCCCATATGTCAAATTGTCCAAAATAAAAAATAAAACTTGACAAAATTTGTGTTAGATTTAGGCCATTATTCATCTTGATCTAGTCTCTGGGGAGTGAGTTTAAGGACTTAGTCTCCTTTCTAAATAAACATCCCTAACCATCTAAAAGCATAGGACTTTCCTATATGCATTTAAAATCATAGGAAGAGTTAGTTATTACCACCCCACTTGTAAGTCCAGCAAATAAGTGGTTTATTCTCTCTTGAGGTAAACCATATACCCATTTTCTCCAGATAGATGGTTTTGGCCCTGCAAAGCTCCCTAGATTTAGGATCGAGGTTGTTTTCATGAGCTACAAGCATAAATCCTCACATCTTTAAAGATTTCTACATTTGTATGGAATTATAACTAGATTTTAAAAAAAATTCAACTCAAACATATAATTCTCCTCAATTTTAAAAATAGAAGCCCAACCATAGGATAGTTTGAGATTCTCAGCTTCCTATCATGAGCATCTACTCATCTCTTGGTTTCATAAAAACTTCTCCTTTGATCAATCCCACTTAATTTTCTAAAATAATCAATTGATTTATTCATATCTTGAAATCTTTGGAGAAATGATCATTTATCTTAATGAGAGTATTCTAGAACCTCATTCAAGTTAAACCATGTGCTTACCCAAGGAAACTTAAGAACTGCTTAAAATAAATCTACTTTACTTTTCCATGTAAAGTAGGATCTGGTACATTCAAAGACCCATCATGCCTAGAGTTCTCATTATGACAGTCCATATGGATAAATACTTCATCTCTCAGATATTACATTATTCTTTAATGTCACACCCACCATTCTAATCAAGCATATCTACAGATCAGGTGTCCCTCACATAAACACACACTAACACCACAAAATTTTTTTAGACTCTTAGGGTTCCTTCTCCATCTTCAAAATGATCTTGTCTGTATGATAGTGGATTTGAATTTCGTGAGTTTGAGACTATCCTTATTTTTTCGTGACACAGCTCATTTCTTGATGCTCTAACAACCTTAGGTTTTAGGACCTCACTCTATGTAGTTTTAAACCCTATTGGTCCCCCAATAAGTGAAAATAAAATTTAACTAAAAGAGATGACTAAATTCCTTTTTGATCATCCTTACCATCTATGGTAAGGTAAGGTTCATTCCACAAATGAGAAAATAAATAAATAAATAAATTTTTTATAAAAATATCACTTTTCAAAAGCACTTTCCCAAAGTTCACATAATAAAATACTTGCACAAAAATTTTCACAAAATATATAACTTAACCCCATCTAACAATCCTCGAGATTGTTACATGTAGGTTCTTTCCAAAACTAAAATTAAAATCACCTTTCAAAAAGCACATATTTTAAAATGAACATCTTCATTCAACATACCCAAATTATTGAATAAAGGTTTCAATTCCAAATAAAATTATTTCATAAAGTTGAAACTCCACTCAATATATCTCATATATGTTGAAGTTGGAGTTTCTTCCTTTCTGCAATATATTTAAAAAATGAGAATCATTTAATATACCCAAATTTAGTGAATGAAGATCTCATTTCCAAATAAAATCATATCATAAAATTGAAACTCCACCCAATATATTCCATATGTATTAGAGTTGGAGTTTCTTTCTTTTTTCAAAAAGCAAAAATTGAAAACAAGCAACTTCATTCAATATATTCAAATATGTTGAATGGAGATTTCATTTTCAAATAAAATCACACCATTTGAAACTCCACTCAACACATTCCACATGTGTGAAGTTGGAATTTCCTTCTTTTCAAAAAATCAATAACCACACACAAAAATTTCATCTTTGAAAAATAAAGTATGATTGCCTTCCATTTTACATACCCAAATTTGTAAAATAGAAATATTCTTTGCAAAAATCATGAAAATCAAAATACATTGGAATTCCATTTGTCATACCTAAATTTATTAAATGAGAGTTTCATTTTTCAGGAAGAAAATTGAAAATAAATTGGATTCTATTTAGCACACCATATTTGTTAAACAAAAACTCACTCCTTTTAAAATTAATGCAAATCAAAACAAAGATGAAACACATTTGGGTTTTATTTAGCATACACAAATTTGCTAAGTAAAGATCCCATTTCAAAACCAAAATAAAATCAAACACATTTGGGATTTATTTACCATACACAAAATTGTTAAGTAAACACCCCATTTTTAAAATAAAAATAAAAATTAAATATATTTGGGCTTTATTTAGCCTATACAAATTTGCTAAGTAAATATTCCATTTCTAAATTCACACATGAGGTACATCATGGGAAAAGAAGCAAAAAAAGAAATTTATTTTCAAACATCTCATTTAGCATACCCAAATTTCCTAAATGAGTAATCCCAAAATCAAATCTAAAATAAAATCAATTCACCCTCTATTTAACATACTCAAATTTGTTAAATAAAGGGTCCCCAAACATAAATTCAAATTCATATATGAACCAATGGTAACATCAAAAATCTCTCCAAAATGTTTGAACCCATCTAACATACACAAATTTGTTGAATGTAGATTCTAAACTCAAATGAACTCAAAATTTCTCCTCCAAGTTATTCAAAATCTATCCTAAATTCAATGAGCCCCACTTAACATATTCAAATTGTTGAGTGTGGGTTCAAACTCTAAATCAAATTTAAGAACTCAGTAGAATACCAAGGAAAAAAATCAGATTTGAGTTCATTTTCAATAATTACAAAGTTACCATTCACTTTCAACTCAATCTAGTCAGTTTTTCTTAGTGAGATAGATGTGATGGATTCAAAGTTCTGTCACCTTCCCCTTCAAATGGATTGTGATGGATCACCCAAATGACTTTGCTCATTTACTACATTTGGCTGAGGATTTGAGGGAGCTAGATTACAAGGGGAAACCTCACCACTCTAAATGTTGATACCATCATTGTGTTGAGATGCCCTCGGATTCTGAGTTTCCCTCGCTGAAGAGTGTGGTAAAATTTTTATTCTTTTTATATATTTGTTTCCTTCATCTATCCCCTCTCCCTTTTAGGAAAAGAAAGATAAATAAAAACATAAATATATAAAATAATATACTACACCTTGTTGGGATACCATGTAGATCCATAGATGTTCTTATTGAGGGTGATCGGGTATGACATTGAGAAGTGGTGTACTATCTCGAGAGATAGAAGTCACCATCTTATAATGGACCTAATCACCTCAATAAAGAATCCTAAGGACAGTGGATAAGCATATGTACCAAAGATTCTTCCCTTACTTTACATGAAAAAGTAAAGTAGGTTTATTTTAAACCGATTCATTAAGTTCTTACAGGCAAGCCTCCATAGTTACACATCCTAAGAGAGGATTCTTAGAATACTCGATTAAGGTAAATGATTATCTCAAAGATTTCAGGTAGATTATCAATTGATTAGTTTATTTTAGAAGATCAAATGGGATTGATCAAAGAGAGGAGTTATTATCAAGCCAAAAGAAGATAAGTAGAGATGCCCACGATGCTAGGAAACCTAAGGAGCATCTCAAACTATCCTATGGTTGGGCTTTACATTTTTGAAATTGATTTAATTTATTTGAGTGAATTTTTCATTAGAAATTTAGGGCTTATGATTCCACAACACAAGATTATGAAAATTCCTAAGAGGTAAGGATTTATGTTTATGGCCCATGAAAGGGAGAAGAAACCTCATAACCTAAGTCTAGGGAGCTTTAGCGAGGGCCAAAAGCACAACCTAAATCTAAGGCAAAAATGGGTATTTGGTTTGCCTCCACATGAGAGGACAAACCACCTAACTATTTGGACTTACAATCGCCTGAGGGTAGCCACCAACTAACTCCTCCTACGATTTTAAATTCATGTAGGCAAGTCATATGTCTTATGCAAGATAGCTGGTCTATTATTTATTTAGAAAGAGAGACTAAGTCCTTAAACTCACTCCCTAAAGAGACTAGATCATGTAAGTGTATGCTTCAAATGACATAAATCTAATGCAATTCATATTTCATTTTATTTTCATTTTGGACAATTATTTTGACTTAGGCTAATAGGATTCATATGCCTAATGCATGAGAAATGAGATTATTGGCCAAAATCAACGAGAAGGGAGGAGGTGTGTTTCCACCATGGCTCTCAAAGGTCAAGCCAAGTTTCTCTGACAAAGGTGGAAGCCTCCAATCAAGAGTGAAAATAATATGCATTTATGATGTATAAAGAAGTACTCATCCAACTAAGGGTAATTTTTTATCTTGATTTTAGCCTAAGCTTTAGGTGAGGTTATGAGTTCTTTATTTTAGTTTTGAATTGTTATGTTTGGTAAAGATTTATTTTTCCTAAGAGCCTAATCCACATCCAGGCCATACATAAAGAAAGGAAGAAACTAGGAAAAGGATGCCACTTAATGCACAAGCTAAACAAATCATCAATCAATTCATAAAGCTAATCACAAAAGAATAAGAGGCCATCGTGGTCGGGTACCACTGCAAAAACTCAAAAACTAATTGGGTTGCTGAGCTCTACCCTTATACAACCCGGATTACAAATGAATTAAATATAATTAAGCAAGAAACTCATTGTTATGGCTTCATTCCTTCATTCTTCTTCTCTTCTTTCTTCTTCTTTTCTTCTTTCTTCTTTGGTTCCTTCTTTTGGATGGTTGGAAGGTGGATGCTCCAAAGGCTTCACATGGTGCATAAGATGAGATCTTATGACCAATGTTCATCCTAATCCCCATAACAATCATTCCAAAAATCTTAATTACAAAAATTACATGAAAGGAAAATAAATCTAGCTAACACCTGCATAATAGAGATTAGCTAAAAAAACACATAAATTTCAAGCATGTATATTGGAATTATCATCCCACACATGGGTGACTAAGTCCACCTGGCCTATTGGATTATGCTTAGGGGTATAAGCACATGCATAGTAAAAGCATTTATATTTTTATTTATTACAGCACCCCTTAAGCACAATCTCCTGTAAAGGACAATGGTTAGACTAAGATCACCCTACCATTCATTCTACACACATACATCCTAACATCTAGAAAAAAACATATATCACAAAATAAAAGAAAGCATCAAACCATGCACCTAACCTAAAGCTAGAAGTGGTGACTTAGCCTAATGTGTGTGCTTTGGAGGTTTGTGTGGTATGCTTAGCTATGGCTTTAAGTTAGAATTTTCTAAGTGTGAAGCATGTTCAACTTAGAGGAGGTTTCATTTAAGTGGTTTAATTATTTTGGGTTGATTTTATTTTATGTTTTGATTAGGTTCAAATTAATCCTATAATTAATTACTAAGTTATAAAGAGAGAGGGAAAGAGAAGAGGACTTCTCTTTCCTTCCCTAACCTAAGTAATTTCTAAAGTGGAATCATGTTTTGGTTTTTTTAGTGAATATTTTAATTAAGTGTTTTAATTAATCCTAAGTTTAGATGAACTCTAAACAAACATATTAAAAAATAAAGGTATTTTAAGATTAAGTAAATTGAACTAAATTCACAAAACATACATCACTTCATTTCTTTCCCTACATATATAACATGCATATGAATAAGTCCTAAGCATATTTATACATACAAATGAGAATGTTTTAACACTTTTATGATGCATGCTAAGTAATTCATTTAAGAAAATTTGAAAGTTTATGATGCATGATTTTCATTAAGTAGCAAAGGGATTTCTTATCCAACTTTCACATGCACATATGAATGTATGAAAGGCATAAGTGAGTACGATGTCATTGTTAACAAGAGGTGTAAGGTACAAAACCTACTTAGGGATACTTAAAGCCTCATAACCTCAAGGTTTTCCAGACTAATATACCACTTTCCTTAAATACAAGCATGTGTACAAAAGAAATGAATGGAAAAGAAAGAATGCAAAATTTTGTATTGGTTGATTTATTTTTGCTTATGAAATTTATATGTGCAAGTATATGTATCCTTCTTAAGTGATAATATAGGAATGAATAGGATATGGAATTAGGCAAGTGTTAGGTTCTTTTCAAATAAACCATACACCTTGTCAAATCCTATTCAAAACTATACTAAATAAAGGAGAGAAGGAAAACCTACACTAAGCACATCTTTATATTTTACTCACATGAAAACTTATAAATAAAATATAAGTAACACACTTTCAGTTTTGATAATTGATTCATATGTTTTGAAAATAATCTGAATTTAATAGTGATAATAGCCACTCATATTTTCTTTCTTTAGCCAACACATGCAATTTGACATAAAGGAAACAATTTTATTTTAAATTTGATTTTTAAAAAGCATGGATGCATGAAACCATATGGCACACATATTTAGCATGTTGGGAAAGAACTAAAGTAATGAAAGCATGTAAACACATTCACTTTAATTAAATCCTAAAGGCAATCTTATGAAATAAGAAAGCTTAAAGTAAATCAAAGTTTATTTAATATGATTTTTGTTTGATTTTGAATTTGATTTAATTTTAAAAATGTGAATTATGTTTGCTATTCCTAACACATTCACACATGTGTTTGATTTTTTTGTTCAATTTTTAGATGAGTAGATTTATTTTATATTTTGATTAGGTTAAGGTATGAATTAAACATGTTAATTAACCCTTACCCACACGACCTTAGCATAGTTAACCAAGTAATTATGAGCCAATGAGATGACATAAAACCTCACAAGGAATTTAAATTTGCAATTCACCTAGGAAGAAAAGGGCCTAATGCAATTTGGCTCATGATTAATGATTAATTAAGCTAAGGGTTTAACTTAAGTAATTTCAAAACACCCTCACACATATGGAATTTTGATTTCCTTAATTGAACTTAGGCTCTGAACACCCAAGCATCTACCCAGATTAATTAAGTTTTAAAAGTTTTAGAATTTTAAGAAATTAATTAAGAGGGTAATTAATGAATTACTTAATTAAAGAGGATTAAGAAAGAAAAGGGGTTTAGGAATAGCTTAGGGAAATGCCCCAAAATTATTTCCAAACCACTATTCACTGGATCAAACCTTAATCATTCAATGGATTAAAACACTAATCAAACCCTTAATTATCCTTAATTACATAAAGGGTAATTAGGAAATGATTAGCAATTCCAATTAAGCCACCAATAAATTCCAAAAAAATTAGGGGAGGTAGAAGTCATCCCCCAAAATATATTCAAGAAGTTTAAGATTAATCAGTGGATTAATTAGGGAGTAATTAATAAATTAAAATTTTCAATAAAACCCAAATTCAGAGAAAGATACAATTCAAAATCCATTAAAACAAATTTTAGAATATTCTAGATAGAATTATCTTTCAATGGAAATTTACCTCATATTATTTTGAATTTTTTTAGGAGATATGAATTTTTAAAGTTTAGAAAATTAATTAGAATTATTTAAACATTAATTAATCCCTTAATCCACTCAATGCGCCATGCAAGAGCTGACTCAGATGCATTTTCCATGCATCAAACATTAAGTGGTAACTTAAGTGTCACGTCATAGCCCTTAGGATGAAACTTTGCACACACCATCTAACCCTAATGGCAATCACATCTAATGGTTGTAATCTCATGCCATTAAAATTTCTTTCACAAAGGACCAACGCACATGGAGTTTAGTGATTGAAAAATGTCTAACCTCACGGAGGTGATCACCGGTGCTTGATTCCCTTGGAGGAGCTTCATCTGGATGAGACAAAGCTGTGGTGAAAGTATTAGCTCTTGAGGTTAAGTGGAATTCTCTATGGACCAACCCCTCCTTAGCTTCCTTGCGACTTTGATGGAATTAGATCCCCCCTTGCCTTTGAAACTTGAGAGAGAGCTTAAGGAAGCTTGACTTGACCCTCTAGTGGACAGTGCAAAGGAAATTTGGTCGAATTGAAGTGTGGAGTAAAGTTTGCAAATCAATGGAGCTCCCCTATTTTCACTTGAGAAAAATCGAGAATGGAAAATTCAAAATCCTTCTAGGAAGCTTAGGATCACTCTAGAATGGCTCTTAACACTCTCCCTTACTTAATCGAATTAGCCTCTATTGAATTCAAGTGGAATTATGGGGAGTATATCTCCCCATATGGAAATCAGATGGTAGAAGCTTGACTTGCCATTTTGATCCAATTGCCTTAGGCAATGGGTTGTTTGGTCTATTAGAAGCTTGCACATGGTCGGTTTGGGCTAGGGAGTGGATTGGTAACCTCCCAAGTGCTTCAAAATGAGTGGGAGCATGATTCCCATATGGCCAATTTGAGCCATGTGCTCAGTTTTGGCCTTGAGTCAAGTTGGGCTGACCCAAACCCATTAGGTTGGGTGCACCATCCTCCATAGGGCCTAGTTGACCTATAGGAAGGTATCAAGTAGGTATGAAGAAGACTTGACCAAATTCCCCATGGATTTTACCAAAATTTTCTATGGCCTAGGGATACATTGGTCATTTTGATTTTTGAATTTGGATATGTTGGGTATGTTGAGAAAATAAGTTTGGCCAAGTTTTATTGGATTTGGAGTTCATTTGATATGGTTTGGCTCATGTCGACCCATTTAGGTCAAAATGGGTCAACTTGGGTCAAGTTGACCAATTGGTCAAATTGGGTCAAACTAAGGGTTGGGTCAAGTTCATACGACCATTTGAAATATTTTGGTAGCTTTGGTTTGATTCAATTTAGTTTGGTTTTGAATTTGGTCCATATGACTTCATTTAGGTCAAATGGGCCAAGTTGACCAATTTGAACCATTTGACCTTTTTGAGCTAGGTCACGGGTAGGTTTAGGTTTGGTTAGTCATATGAAGTAGATTGGTATCTTTGTTTCAAATCAATTTTGGTTAAGTTTGAATTTGGCTCAACTTGACCCTTTAGGTCAAGTTGGGTTCAAGCTTAATTGGGCTAGGTTAGGTTTAGTTATCCAATTAAGGCTTTGGTCAAGTTCAACAAGTGATTTGAAATGAACTTGACCCATTGGTTTCAATCAATTTGGCTTAGATCAAGTTTTGACACATTTTCACTTTTTAGGTCAAGTTGAGTCAACTTGGGTCAAGTTCAAACATTGGTCATGAATGAACTTGGATCATTGGTTTTAATCAGTTTGGCCTATGATGGATTATGGCTATGTTAGGTCTCATTTTGGCTAAGCGTTGACTTGATCAATCCTTAAGTTTGACTTGGTTTGACCTAATTTGGGTGATTGATCATCTCATGATGATTGTTGATCATGATGAGATGCATAGGTGAGTTTGAATCAATCCAATTTTATTAGGATTAAAATTTGGCTCATAAGGGTACTTTAGGTCACTTTGGGTCAAGTGAGCCTAAGTGGGTCAAATGGCTTGGTCAAAGCTTGACTTGAGTTTTATTGAACCTGTATATGGACTTATGATTGAAATATAAATCCATTTGCAAGTGGTTTGAAGTCAAATGATTTTGATTCATTTGACAATTTCATATTCAAAGGAAGAACATGAATGGAATTGGAGCTTGATTTTTGAATTGTGTTTTGATTAAGTGATTGAAGTTTGTATTTATATTTGGATTCATGATTGTAGGGTTGATTGAATCATGAAGGAAAATCAAGAGTTTGGCTTGATTTGAAGTTGATTTGGCTAAGTTCAAGATTTTGACTTGAAAGGCTTACGTTGGATTTTGAATGAGTTTGAGTTTGATTTTTAGAATTGGTTTTGATTGTTTGAATTTATATTTCATTTATATATGTGAATATAAATGAGAATATAAATGAGTCATAAGAAAATTTGATGAATTTGAAGTGATTTGATCATGATTTAGGCTAAGTCCTTAAGAGAAGATTAAGGAACTTTGAGAATATTTGAATTTTAAATTTTGGATTTAGATTTGATTAATTTGTATTTATATTTCATTTATATGTGTGAATATAAATGAGAATATAAATGAGTTATGAGAAAATATCATGAGTTTGAATTGGTTTGAATATGATTTAGGCTAAGTCCTTAAGGAAAATTTAAAGGACTTAGGAAATTTTATGAATTGATTTTGAATTTTGAGTTTAGTTTGATTGGTTTGAATTTAAATTTCATTTATATATGTGAATATAAATCAGAAAATAAATGATTTATAAGAAAATATCATGAATTTAAATTGGTTTGAATTTGATTTTGGTTAAGTCCTTAAGAAGGAAATTAAAGGCATAGAAAAGATTTTGAGTTTGGAGTTTGAAATATTGAATTTAGCTTCAATCATGGATTTTAATCATGGATTTCAATCATATGGAATTGATTTGAATTTGGAGAAAAAAAAATCAATTAGGATTGATTTGGAGTTTGACTTGAAGGAAGGAAGGTGAGGAGTGGTTCAAGCTAAGGGTAGGCAAATTTTCCTAACACTACTGAGGCATGACCAATTCCTATGGCTAACTCTTCTAAGTCTCTAGGCTGGAAGTGTCCACCTAATCACTAGATGTGTCTTAAGACTAAGGAACTCTTAAAGTCTAAGAGAATCCTATGTCTAAGATGGAGGGGTTAGAGCTCATTCTAAAATGGAGCCCAATAGGTGTGGTGTGACAAAGAACACCGCACATATTGGTGTTGACCAAAATGATCAACTACTCTGAAAGAACACAAGCATTAATAGAAATAATCTATCCCTAACCTAAGGTGTAGAAAGAATCGAGAGCTTAGTGTAATGTCTCTCTGCTTATGTCAAGGACATAAGAGAGGAAAAGAGGAATCTATTAGGGATAGAGTATGTGAACCTTCCACTAGGGAAGCAGGTTCAAGTCATCCATAGGGGATGAGAGGTTTGATTTGATTTAAGTCTCACTGAGAAGAAATTTCCATTGGGGAAGAGGGTTGAATTTATTTCAATTTTTTAGATTTAGATTTTGAGATGGATGGTTTGAGATGCGTAGGAGGAGACACCTAGACCTAACTCATATTTACCAATCTAAAGGGGTAGTCTACTAAACACGTAGTAGGACTAGCCAACCAAAGGGATGCCTTTTGGTATGCAGCAAATGCACTAGCAAGAAAGTATACTTACATTCTCTAAAGTAGGGACCAATTATTGGGGTAATCTATTAGCAAGATAATAGATTGAACCCAACCTAGGGCTAACTATTGAGTGAATGCCACTGGGGGACTAAGATCAACTCAAGGATAGTCAAGATTAATTTTATTTTTTTAGATTTGTTTATTTTAATGGGTTCCTTTAGTTTGTGATGGATCATACTGAGAAGGTATATCAACTTAGACCTATCTCAGATTTACTAAACCAAAGGGAGTAGCTTCTCGACCAATGGGAGAACTATCTGACCAAAGGAGTGCATATTCATTTACAATGATCAATCCAAGGGAAGAAAGCTCAGGGACTCACATCTTCCACTAGAAAAGACCAGTGGGATGTTTGGATTGCTTTGGGCAATAAATCGAACCCGACCTAGGGCTACCCATCACTTTGTGATAATCTTGCTAGAAAGAATGTGTCATAGTCTTACATCTTCCAAAGCGGAATGACCGTCGGGTAACCTTTAATCAAATAGATTGAACCACGGGGATGACTACTGAGTGAGTGCACCGGGATTTATCTCAACTCAGTGCAATTTTTATAGGGAGTTCTGCTGACACTACCCTAAAGATAGGATGCCTGTTTGGGAAAAGGGGCCCTTTGGGGGGCTTGAATTCTTGATCTACAAGCAAATTTATTTTATTTATTTTGTTTGGTTTTTTTATCATGGACTCTGTTAGTTTGCGAGGGATCAAACTGAGAAGGAGCTTATATCAACTTAGACCTATCTCAGATTTACTAAACCAAGGGAGAATCTACGCATCCGCTAAATAAATTCTCCAACCACGTGGGTGGCTACTAGAAAGGGGATCCCAATCCAAGAGTAACTGTAGTGTCTAAATGGGGTCACAAAGGACATGATCCAAATAGAGTGCCGCATGGAAGGGCCACTAAGGGCTTAATCCAAAACCTAAGAAGATGACATGACTAGTCATATATCAATAAGTGTTGGTGTCCAACTCAAGGAGAAAGAGGGACTCACATCCAAGAGTGGTGTATCCACCGTGAGTCACCGCCAAGATAAAAACATCAACCAACCTAAGGTGCCCGCCGATTTGAACAATCCCTAGAAGAAAGCTCGGGGACTCACATCCTCTATAGAGGAACGATTTTAAGTCTGATCTACGGTGTTATCCGACCTAGGGCGACTACTGAGTGATTGCCACTAGGGGACTAATATTGGCTCAAATGTAGTCAAGAGGAAAGGAGCTTCGGGGGAACTTATCCTAAACATCGAATATACTCATCCTAGTTAGATAATGATGATTAGTTCAAGAAGAAAGCATGGGGCTCACATCTTCTTAAATAAAAATTCAACATGAGGTAGCATCGCTGGCAGGAAGTACCATACTAACAAGGCACTCATTGGTTTGCAATGATCAAGTTTGAAGAAAGCTGGGACTCACATCTTCCAAATAAATGTGACCATCGAGATAACATACGAAGGTAGCATGTAGACCTCACCTAGAGCAGCTAATGAGTGAGTGCCGCAGAGGGCTTGCTCCCACATCAAAATAGCTCGAGATAAAAGATTGGTGTTTATTTTTGTACATGTGTCAAAAGGAATAGGACACCTCTGGAGGACTCTTACACCTACCTTAAACATGCTACGGGGTTTTGATGAAATAATATCACGGATGGCAAAAAGGATTCCCACCATGAAAGGATGCCGCTTGGGTTCTCTCATACATAACTTAGTTGTGCTAATCAAATAAGATGCCTCTCGGGTTCTCTTACACCTATTTTAATAGTGTTAGGAGATTGTGTTTGTGTTGTGAAAGAGGGATAGGATGCCACTGGGGACTCTTACACCTACCCCAGACACATCATAATGGATTCGCAAGACAAGCAAATAACGCTTCGGAAGAAGAGAAGATTTGATGAATGGAATCAAATTTTTATTCTTTTTATTAATAATTATTTTCAAACATGACTTATTTCATGGGTAATATTTCTTTAAGTAGAGCCCATTAATTAGAAGCATCGAGTGTTCCCCTTTACAATCAATAGATAAGATCCTCCTGGTAGCCTTCTCTATGACAGGGCCTTCCCAAGTGGGTTCAAACTTGTCTTCCATACTTTTGAGGGGCAACAATTGGTCTCCTTAGGACTAACACAAGTTCTCCTACTTGGAAGACCTAGGGTGGACCACTTGTTGTGAGCTTGAATCATTTTGGCCTTATATCAACTCGAGGTTCGCATGCCCAGAGTGACTTTTCCTCCAAACCTTGAGCTCTTCTAACCAACTTTGCATTCTCGCTCTGTAGTGATCTTGCTACCCAATGCTATCCTTAGTGATGGAGTTGAACTAAAGGTAGAATGGCTTGCACCATACACTAAGGAAAATGGGGTAGATTGAGTTGAGTTTGGTATGTGGTAGCCCACAAGGCTTCAACCAACCACTGCTCCATTATCGCTATTATCATCAAGAGTCTTCTTTAGTATTTGGATGAGATTTTTGTTGAATGCTTCTACTAAGCCATTGCTTTGTGGTAGTAAATGGTGGAGTATCTCCAATCTATACTATGTCTTCTGGGGAGCTATTGATCTTCATGATTTTGAATGCAGTACCATTATCGATATAATTCATCGAGGAACCCTGAACCTATATACGATATAGTTTCTGAAAAATTGAAGCACATGTTGAGTTGTGACCTCTCTGAGTGGGATGGCTTCTGTCCACTTAGAAAAGTAGTCGGTGGCAGCTAAGATGAACCGATGACCCTCAGAAGAAGGAGGATCAATCGGACCCACAATGTCAGTACCCAAACACTCAAATGGCCATGAGGCCAATGTAGGGTGTAGAATGTTGGGTAGTTTGTGGAGGGCCACACCGCATAATCGATGGCATCTCCTAGCTACATTCATGCAATCTATAATCATCGAAGGCTAATAATACCCTAGTCTATTGATCTTCATCTTCATCTTTGGACCAGATTGATGTGCTCCGCATAGACTTGAATGTACCTTGGTTATAATACCATGGGATTCATGTTTGTCTAAACAGTGTAACCACATTTTTTCAAAGGATCATCTGTACAGGGTGCCATCAACAAGAGCATAGGAGAGAGTCTCTATTTCACCGATGGGCTTGTGAATTTTCTTCAGGTAGTTTGTCAGTGTTCAAATAATCTATGAATGGATACCTCTAATCCATCTCCTTGTCCATTTTGACAATGACACCCTCCCCTTCAAGAGAAAGTCTCTCGATGAGTTCAACATCAATAAGGGATAAGACTTATCTATTTTGGACGCTTATTGAAATGGACTCATCTTCCATGTTAATTCTTTGAAGTTTGGCCAAAGTATCTACCACGCATTCTCTCGGGGAACCTTGTAGATGGTGACTTCAGAATTTAAGCCAACTTTCATGGTATACTAGTAATGAAGCTTGGGTTTAAGAACTTTGTAGACCCAACAATCTTGATGATCAGAGAATCCAAAGATGTTGATACTTGACACAATAGTGATAACCCAGACTAATCAAAGCCTCATACCGCTTGTTGGTGCGGGTTGGAAAGATAGTATGAGAATCTCATCATCATCCTGAGTTAGAGAACTATTCTTACCCCTGCCTTTCTAGAGAATAGATCATGCTTTTCCCCTTAGAAAAAAGATCGCACCATCAAAATACATCTCCCATCGATGGTTGCTAGCCTCCCTTAAGTTCATGATTTGTTCATCGTGAGATCATCACTGTGAGAATCAGAAGTGGGTGTGCTGCGAAGAAATTTGCTAGTGCCTGTCCTTTTACTACACAGAGGGATACGAATATGATGTTAAACTACAAAAGTATGATAGACCATCGTGCCAAGCATTGGCCATGACATGAGGTACTGCAGTGGATTGGTTTTGGAGATCAAGTTCACCATATGAGAAAGCATGTAGTGTCATAGCTTTTGGGAGGCAAAGATCAAAGCTAGGCAATGTTTCTCAATAGGTGGATAGTGCTTTCAAGAGAATCGATGAGGCAAGTAGAGAGCATTCTCCTTCCCTTCATCATTGGTTTGGCCAACAAAGAGCACGAGAGAGTCATCCAATGCAAAGAAGGTAGAGAGGATGAGTGTCTCAGATGGGGCTACTAAGTCCGCTACACCAAATACGCTTGATGTCTTCAAAGCATGTTGACACTTATCATCCCACTTGAACTTGGCATCCTTTTGATTGCTGAAAAATGGCTTGCATCTCCGATAGGAGATAAAGTGTCTTAGATACACCACCATCCTTGAAAGGATCCGAGTTGAGTTAAACTCTTAGGAGGTGGCATTTCTAAGATAGCTTTAATCTTTTCATCTATTTCTATTCCCCATGTCAAAACAACAAACCCAAGGAATTTCTCAAGCTACTCAATGCACACTTCGTGGGATTCATTTTGAGGTTATATTATCTTAACCATTTGAAAACTACTCTCAAGTCAAAGAGATGGTCTTCCTTTTCTGAACTCTTGACTACTAGATCATCAACATAGCACTCAACCTGATGATGGATGAGTTCATTGAAGATCTAAGTCATGGCCCATTGGTATGTAGCACCAGCATTTTAAGGCGAAAGGCATGACCCTATAATAGAAGATTTCGGGGTTTGAAAAGCGTGTTTCTTTCATCTTCGAAGACATCTTGATTTGGTTGTAGCATGACCCATCCATGAAAGAGAAAATTGCATGAGATGAGCAATGTCCACCATTAATTCTAGTAGGAAGAGGAAACTCATCCTTAGGACATGCCTTATTTAAGTCCTAAAATCATTGATATGTGAATTTGGCCATTCTTCTTCTTAACGGACACAGCTAACTGTAGATATTTTTCTTCCCGATGAAACCAAAGATCGATCGTTTTTTGACTTCAGAAATGACCTATTGTTCAATTTCTAATCGCATGCATCTAGGAGCTTGCTTAATATGGGTAGTGTTAGGATCTATTGCTAGCTTGTGGATTGCTATGCCAGAAGATAATCCAGGAATCTCTTCATAACTCCAAGTGAAGCAGCCTTTAAACTCAATCAATAGCCTAACTAAGTCATTGGTTACTTCTTCATCTAGCAACAAACTGATATACGTTGGGCATGGATTTTCCTTTGTCCCGAGGGTGATTTCTTTAAGCTTGTTAATTGTTGAATGAATCTCCTCTTCAAATTATGGTGGTGCCTCTTTGATTTGAAGATCATCTGGATCATTTGAGGTTTTTAAACACACAATCTCATAAGAGTTGGTATTGTGTGAAAAGAACCTATCAGACTCCAAATGATTGGTAACAACAAGTAGATCATCATCATCGATGGAACCACCGCATCAATCCTAGTCCCGCTTGATTGTGCTTCTCTATATATTCCATAGCTTTTCAAAGTACTGACTGCTTGGACCATGTATGAGAAACTAAACCTTTTTGTATAAGATTATGAACACATGGAGGGTAAAAGTCAAATGGTAATTCCATTAAATCTTTAAATATATCCTCCTTAAGTTCTACAACAACTTTAGGACTTGAGGATGATGATCCCAAAAAGAATCTTTTCGACTTCATGTCACTAGAAGACTTAGAGACTTCCTTAACTACAAAACCTTCAACTTTTTGAGATGTAAGTGAGGTTGAAGGGTTCCAATTCTCTAATAGTTTCAAAACTGATAATACTTTGCTTGTCTTGAGGCTGCCTTCATCTCTATCTGATAAAGTCACCTCCAATGAACCCACCGAGAGGGTTGGTCGGTATTAATCACATTAGACTTATCTCTCCTAGTTGGATTCCAAGTCTATGTGAATAGTAGGGGTACTCCTATGAACTCCTAAGGCCAACCCAGGGGTCTTCCACCTCGAACTACCTCTATTTTGCCTCTCGCCCCGGTGGAGAAGCCATCCTACCCACATGTCTATATGATAGAATAAATTGTGCGTGGAATGTAATATGCGGATCTATTTCTTCCTCAATTCCCCTTACTTGTTCACTTGGATTTCCATTTTTCTTTTGGCTTTTCTTTTTCTTCATTTTATTTTTCTTTTGATTTTGAATTTCAATTTTATTCAAGTTCACGAGAAAGGGTGTTTTGAGGAAGATAGTAGGTGCATCCTCATAAATCCAAGCATCTCTAACTGAAAATGACTTTTCATCTCCATTAACATGACATTTAACCCCATCTTTTCTGAACTTGATGTACTGATGGAGGAAGGATAGAATTATCTTATTCTGATGTATCCAAGGCTTACCAAGCAAAGCAGTGAATGAAGTATTCGAGTCAATAACATAAAACTTAGCTTCAGTCTTCCAGTCACCAATCTCCAAAGGTAATACTATAGAACATAAAGCTCGCTCACCTTGTTCACTGAATCCTCTCAACATCATCTGATCACCTCGAAGTGTGGAGATGTTGATCCTCAAATAGGCAAGGTTCTTTAGACTCATAACGTTCTTTGATGCACTTGGATCAATGAGAACTCTAGCAAGTCTGAACATATCCATGTTGACTGTGATGTAGAGGGAACGGTTGTGCTCCAAGTCCCCCAGAAGAAGGTCTTCATCAGTGAAGGTAATTCCCAGAGCTTCTTTTGTGTAGTGTGTCTCCTCACCTATAGTGGTCAGCCAAGCTAAGCATATCTTTGGATTAAGTAGAGCCTTGATTATTGATTCCCTCATCTCTACGGATAAGACAAGGGCATTATATAAGCTTAGCTTAGATGGCAACTTTCTTAGATAATGTTGACCTCATTTTTAGAATGAGTTCTCAACACCTCCATCTTAGGCTTAGGACTTCTCTTAGACTTTAAGAGTTCCTTAGTCTTAAGACACATCTAGTGATTAGGTGGACACTCTCCCCAGCCTAGAAGACTTAGAAGAGTTAGCCATAGGAATAGGTCATGCCTGGGGTGTTAGGAAAATCTCCTACCCTTTAGCTTAAACCATTCCTCACTTTCCTTCTTTCAAGTCAAACTCCAAATCAATTCTATTTGATTTTCTCAAACTCAAATCAATTCCATGATTCAATCCATGATTGAAATCCATGATTGAAACCATGATCAAAATCCATCAAAATTCCTAAGTCAAATTTTCTAAGTCCTTAACCCTTTTCTTGGAATCATGATCAAACTATTCAAATCTTTGAGATTTTCTCATGATCCATTTATATTCTCATTTATATTCACATTTATAAATGAAATAAAATTCAAATCAAATCAAATTCAAAAAAAAAAATTCATGAAAATTTTCTTAAATTCCTTTAATTTTCCATTAAAGGACTTAGCAAAATCAACTCTAAATTTGATCAAACCTATTCAAAACCTTGGGATTTTCTCAAAATTATTTATATCTCATTTATATTCTATATAAATGAAATATAAATATAACTCAATCAATCAAATTAAATTCCAAATTAAAATGCTTAAATCCCTTAATTTTTTCATTAATGGATTTAACCTAAACTTTGATCAAACCACTTCAAACTCGGGATTTTCTCAAAATATTTATATTCTCATTTATATTCTCATATATAAATGAAATATAAATATAAATCAATCAAATCCAATTCAAAATTAAATTTCAATTAAAATTCAATTAAATCCTTTAAATTCCCTTTAATGGATTTAACCTAAATCATGATTAAACTCTTTCAAATTCCTGAAATTTTCTCATGATCAATTTATATTCTCATTTATATTCACATATATAAATGAAATATAAATTCAAACAATCAAAACCAATTCCAAAAATCAAACTCAAATCAAATCAAAATCAAATCTAAGCCTTTCAAGTCAAAATCTTGAACTTAGCCAAAATCAATTCAAATCAAGCCAAACTCTTGATTTTCTCTCATGGTTCAATCAATCCTACAATCATGAGCTCATATATAAATCCAAACTTCAATCCTTCAATCAAAACCCAAATCAAAAATCAAACCCAAAACTCCTTCATATTCTTCCTTTGAATATGAAATTTTCAAATGGATCAAAATCCATTTGACTTCAAACCTCTTGTAAATGGATTTATATTTCAATCATAAGTCCATATACAAGATCAATCAACTTCAAATCAAGCTTTGAGATTTGACCCATAGGCTCACTTGACCCAAAGTGACCTAAAGTACCCTTATGAGCCAACTTTTGATCCTAACCAAATTGGATTGAACCAAACTCATATTTCCTCTCATCATGATCAACAATCATCATGGGATGATCAATCAATCAAATTGGGTCAAACCAAGTCAAACTAAGGGTTGACCAAGTCAACACACTAAAATGAAACCTAACATAGCCAAAATCCACCATAGGCCAAATTGATTGAAACCATTGATCTAAGTTCACTCATGACCTATGTTTGAACTTGACCAAGTCATTTGAGCCTAACCTAGCCATTTGGCCCCTTAAGTTGACCCATTTTGACCTAAAGGGCCAAAATGTGTCAAAACTTGATCTAAGCCAAATTGATTGAAACCAATGGGTCAAGTCCATCCAAATCACTTGTGGAACTTGACCAAAGCCTCAATTGGCCAACTAGACCCAACCTAGCCAATTGACCTTAGACATGACTAAAGGGTCATGTTGAGCCAAATTGAACTAACCAAATTGATTGGAACAATCACTCCATATGACCAACACCTAAACCTGACCTAAAAAATAGGTCAAATGGGTCAAATAGGTCAACTTGACCCATTTGACCTAAATGTCATATGAGCCAAAACTAATATACCAAATTGAACCAAACCAAAGCACCAAAACATTTCAAATGGTCATATGAACTTGACCCAACCCTTGGTTTGACCCAATTTGACCTATTGGTCAACTTGACCCAAGTTGACCCATTGACCTAAATGGGTCAACATGAACCCCATCAAATGGATTCCAAATCCATGAAACTTGGAACCTATTTTCTCAACATACCAAACATACCCAAATTAAAAATAGCAAATGACCATTATACCCCTAGGCCATAGAACAAATTTTGGCTAGCCCATGGGTATTTTGGTCATGCACTCATCACAATCACTTGAGGCTTTCTAAAACCTCAAGGGGACTTAGTGATGAGTGGTGCACCCAAATGGGTTTGGGTCAACCCATTTGGCCCATGGACCAAACTCGACCATTGAAATTGAATTTTCAAACTCCCCAAACCTCAATTGATGCACATGGGAGTTGGATCCACTCCCGGCCAAAACCATGTGCACTCAAACCAAAAACCCTCAATATGATCAATTGGATCAAAATGGCATGCATTGTGTCGATCCTTCAAGGGGAGATATACTCCCCTAATTCCTAAATTCACTCACACTCGATTGATAGGAAGCTTAGACATCCTTAGAGCTTTCTAGCCTAGAGAGAGATTTGAATCATCTTCTTTGATTTTGCATAGTGAAAAAAATAGGGGAGCTCATGATTAAATTCTCCACACTTGATCTCCTTCAATTCCTCACACTCATCATCCAAGGACCAATCGAGCTTCTAAGCTTTCATTGAGTTCCCAAAGCAAGGAAGATCAATTCATCAAAAGCAAGTAAGGGGTTGGTCCATCCATCATCCACTCAACCTCAGCTAGGAACTTTGGCTTCATCTCCCTACAAAGCTACTCACCATCTCGAGTCGGTGATCACCTCATGAGGTTAGTGAATTTTTTACCACTTAGCTAAGGGTGTTGGTCTTTGTGAAAGAAATTTTCATTTCATATCTTAGTCATTGGATTGGTTTATCCTTTAGATGGTGTGTTGTCTTTGAATCCATGAAGGATCCCGGATCTTCCCTTGGATCATGGAGGCTCACATTCCTCCAAGGAAGAACTTCTCATCTTCCATCCATGCATTTTAGATGGATGTGAGATTATTTCCATTTTTAATATTATCTATTTTAAAACGGTGTATCCTCATCGATCTTTGATGACGGCTAAGTAAAAGTGCCGCACACCTCTCCATTTGATTTTAAGTAATGCTCATGGTGATGTAAAGCGTGCATGCCGCCACCAGCATTGCCATGGGTGGATTAAATGGGATTAGTTATTAATTAATTTAATTAATAAAAAAAAATCATAACTCTTCATAGAAAATCAAAAAATAAAGAAAAATGCTATGGATAGATAATTTCATCTAGAATATTTTAAAATTGTTTTCAATGATTTTGAATTTCTTTTTCTAAATTTGGGTTTCTTTAGAATGTTAATTAGATTAATTTTCTAATTAAACCAATTAATCTCAAATTTCTAGGGTTCATTTTAGGGATGACCTCTACCTCCCTAATTTTCTTGAGATTTATTGAGGCCTTGATTAGAAATTGCTAGCTCATTCCTAATTACCCTCTTCATGTAATTAAGGTAATTAAGGTATAATTAGTGGATTTTCTATGATTAAGTTGATTAAGGTTAGATCCAGTAAATAGGGTTTATGGAATAATTTTGGGGCATTTCCCTAAGCTATTCCCGAAACCCCCTTTTCTCCTTAATCCCTTCTTAATTAGGGTTAATTCATTAATTACCCTTAATAATTTTCAAAATTCTAAAATCTAGAACTTAATTAATCTACCTTGGGTAGATGCTTAGGTGTTTAATAGCCTAAGTCTAATTAAGAAAATTAAACCCCTTAGCATTAATGTTTTAATTATGAGCTAAATTAGCATTAGGCATTCATTAGGTGCATTGCAAATTTAAATACCTTGTGGGTTTTATGTCATCTCATTGGCTCATAATTACTTAGTTAATTTTCTAAGGTGGTGTAGGTAAGGGTTAATTAAATTAATTCATACCTTAACCTAATCAACACTTAAAAATGGATTTAATTATCTAAAAATTAAACAAAAAATATAAAACACATGTGGGAATGGGTTAGGAACAACAAACTCATCTCACCTTTTTAAAATTAAATCAAACTTCAAACTAAACAAAAATTATTTTGAAATTCACTTTGATTTATTCTAAATTTTCTTATTCTTTAAGAATGTCTTTAGGATTTAAGTAAAGTGAGTTTGTTTACATGTGATTTGCTTTAGATCTTTCCCAACATGTTTGTAATATTGATATGCATCATGATTTCATGTTTCAAATTTTAAAATGAAATTGTTTACTTTATGTCAAATGTGCATGTGTTGGCTAAAGTAAAATAATTATTTATTATCACTACTAAATCAAAGTATTTTCAAAATATAAATAAAACATCAAATCTGAAAGTGTGCTATTCTTATATAATTATAAGCTTGCATGTGATAGATTATAAAGTCATGTAGTGTAGCCTTTCCTTTCTTTCTTATGTTAGCATAGTTTTGAATAGGGTTGGTAAGATGTAGGGTTCATTTGAAAAGAACCCAACTTACTTAATTCAAACCCTATTCATCCTATGCTCTCACTTAAGAAGGGGTTTACTTACATGAATAAATTGCATAAATAAAAAACCATTAAACAACTTTTGCATATTCTTCTCCATTTCATTTCTTTTATATGCATGTTTGTACTTAAGGAAAGTGGTATATTAGTCTAGACAAAATTGTGAGGCTTTAAGTAGCCCTAAGTAGGTCTTGTACCTTACACCTCGTTAACAATGGCCTACTCACTTATGCCTTTCTTACTTTCATGCATGTATGTGAAATTTTGGAGAAAACCTTTTCTACTTAAGAAAATCATGCATCAACTTCTAAATTTTCTTAAATGGATTACTTAGCATGCATCATAAAGTGTGTTAACTATCTCATTTGCATGTATAGATATATATATATATGTCATATATATATCCATATATATATATATATAAAAAAAAATAATGTTATGTGAATTTTAATTTATTTTATTTTTTTTAAATATTTCTTTTTTTTTTTTGTTATTATAAAAAATAGGATTAATAATTAAAAAAAAAAAAAAACTAAATAAAAAAAAAAAAATTCTTACTTTCTATTATTAGTAGGAAGGAAAGAAGTTCTCTTCTCTTTCCCTCTCATAACTTAGTAATTAATTATAGGTTTCATAAACCAAATAAAACATGAAATAAAAATAACCCAAAACACTTAAACAACTTAAATGAAACCCTCCTCTAAGTTGAACATGTCTTCACACTTAGAAAATTTAAACAAAGTCTAAGCTAAGCATACACACAAACCTTCAAAGCACACATTAGCCTAAGTCACACTTCTAGCTTTAGGTTAGGTGTGCATGGTTTGATGTTATGTTTTATTTTGTGATAATGTTTTATAGATGTTAGGGTGTATGCTCATAGAATGAATGGTAGGATGCTTAGTCTAACTATTATTCTTTTTGAGATTGTGCTAAAGGCTATCATAAATAAAATATAAATGCTTCTTGCTTGCAATTGATTATACCCCTTTGCATAATCCATAGGCCGGTGGACTTATTCACCCATGTGTGGGGTGATAAGTCCAATATACATGCTAAGGATATGTGTGGTGTGATTTGACTAACCTTTATTTTGCAGGTGTTAGTTAGATTTCCTTTTTTTCATGTAAAAAATTTGTATATTTAGGATTTTGGAATGATTTGTTATGGGGATTAGGATGAACATTGGTCATAAGATCTATCTTATGCACCATGTGAAGCCTTGGAGCATCTACCATTCAACCATCAAAGGAAGATCAAAGAAGAAAAGAAGAAGAAAAGAAAGAAAGAAGAAAAAGCTTGAAGACCCCATAACAATGAATTCCTTTGCTTAATTGTAATTTAATTCATTTGTAATCGGTTGTATAAGGGTAGAGCTAGTACCCACATTTGATATTTTTTTGTCGTGGTGCGACCATAATCCATTTATTCTTTTTTTAATTAGCTTTATAAATTGATTGATGATTTGTTTAGCTTTTGCATTAAGTGGCATGTTTTTCTAGTTTCTTCCTTGCTTTATGTATGGCCTGGATGTGGATTAGGCTCTTTAGGAAAAATAAATCTTTTACCCAACTTAACAAAATTCAAATTAAAATAACAACTCATAACCTCACCTAAAGCTTAGGATTAAAATCAAGATAAAAGAATTAGAACCCTTATTGGATGAGTTTTTTTTATAATATCATGCACAATGCATCTTATTTCACTCTTGATTGGAGGGCTTCCATCTTTGCAGAGAACCCTTGACCTTTGAGGGTGGTGGAAACTCACCTCCTTTCTAGCTGATTTTGGCCAATAATCTTTTCTCATGCATTAGTCATAAAAAAATCTTTGAGTCAAAATATTGTCCAAAAAATAAAATAAAATGAAATTTGAAATGTAATAGATTTAGGTCATTTAAAGCAAGTCCCTTTACATGATCTAGTCTCTTTAGGGAGTGATTTTAAGGACTTAGTCTCTTTCTAAATAAAATAACTAGCTATCTTGCATAAGCATAAAGACTTGCTACATGTATTTAAAATCATAGGAGGAGTTAGTTGGTACCACCCAGGGGTTGTAAGTCCAAATGTGGTGGTTTGTCCTCTCTTGTATTACCATTTTCTTAGATTTAGGTTGTGCTTGGCCCTCAAGCTCCCTAGATTTAGGTTCTGAGGTTGCTTCTCCCCTTTGTGGGCCATAAGCATAATTCCTCACCTCTTAGGCATTTCTTAATCTTGTGTTAAGGAATCTTAAGTCCTAAATTTCTAATGAAAAATGTAACTCAAACAAACTAAATCAATTTCTAAAATGTAAAGCCCAATTTTAGGATAGTTTGAGATGCTCGCTAGGTTTCCTAGCATCGTGAGCATCTCCTACTTATTTCCATTTTGGCTTTGATAATAACTCCCTCTTTTGATCAATCCCATTTGATCTTCAAAATAAAATCAATCGATTGATAGTCCTTACCTATTGAAATCTTTAGATAATGATCATTTACCTTAATCGAGTTTTCTAAGGATCATCCTTTAGGATGTAATTAACTATGGGGCTTGCCCTGTAGAGAACTTAATGAACCCAATTTAAAATAAACCTACTTTACTTTTCATGTAAAGTAGGGGAAGAATCTCAGTACATATCGAGTCATTGTCCTTATTGATCCATTAAAGGGTAGTGACTTCTATCTTTCGAGATAGTACACACCTTGATGAGTATCGATCACTGAATAAGTACATCTGGATCTGTGGCATCTTACCAAGATGAATTTCTATAAGGTTCTCTTTCTTTCTCTCCACAATTTGAAGCGACTCCTTTAAGAATTTTTAACCATGATTTTTTACGACTCATTGGGATGGTTCCTCTCTCCATCTTTGGTAAATGATCATTGTCTTTGAGTATCGATAGTGGTTTGTACTTTGGTATGAATCCAAGACTATCCTTCTTTTAGTTGGCATAGCTCATTTTATTCTTGAGTTGAGTTCCTTGTTGGTCTTAAAACCCCATTGGTTCTCAATGGGTAAAATGAAAAGATCTAAAATAAAAGAAACATCTTAAAGACTTCCTCCTTATCATTTCATGATAAGGAAAGGTTCATCTAAAATAATAAATCTTCCATAAAGAACTTTGCTTTTCAAAAGCACCTTTTCAAAATGCACTTAATAAAATATTTTCCACAAAATTCTTCACCCTCATTTAACAATTCCATAATTGTTACATGTAGGGATTTTCAAAATAAAACTAATAACATTTTCCAAAAGCACAAATGAACATCTTCTTTCAATTCACTTTGATGAAGATTTCATTTTCAAAATAAAATGAACAATCATCTTTCCAAAATCACAATCATAATCATAAAATTTTCAAAAGCACATGAATCTTCTATTCAATATATTCACACTTATTGAATGGAAAGTTCATTTGTAAACAAAATTAAAATTTTCAAAAAAAGACACATGAATACCTTCATTTAATATACTTAGGTTTATTAAATGAAGATTTCATTCCCAACTAAAAAATATAAAATATCATTTATGAAATCTACTTAAGCATATCCCACATATGTTTTAAGTTGGAATTCCTCTCTTTCAAAAAGCAACAATCACACACAAAATAAAATATCATATTTCAAAAATAAAATGGATCTCCATTCTACATACTTAAATTTGTTGAATGGAGGTCCTCTTTCAAAACATTAAAATCAAACAATCATATTTCAAAAAAATTTCAAAACATTTGGAACTTCATTTAACATACAAATTTGTTAAGTAAAGTTCCAAATCAAAATTTTCAAAACATTTGGAATTTCATTTAGCATAATCAAATTTGTTAAGTGAAGTTTCCAAATCAAAAATCAAAATCAACAATTTTGGAATTTCATTTAACATAAACAAATTTGTTAAGTTTCCAAAAACAAAATCAAAATTTTTCAAAATTCAAAAAACACATTTGGAACTTCATTTAACATACAAATTTGTTAAGTAGTTTCCAAATCCAAAAAAATTTCAAAAAAATTTTCAAACACATTTGGAACTTCATTTAACATACACAAATTTGTTAAGTAAGTTTCCAAATCAAAATCAATCAAAATAAAATCAAACATTTGGAACTTCATAACATACCAAATTTGTTAAGTAAGTTTCCAAATCAAAATCAAAAAAATTCAAATTCAAACACATTTGGAACTTCATTTAACATACCAAATTTGTTAAGTAAGTTCCAAATCAAAATCAAATTTCAAAATTCAAACACATTTGGAACTTCATTTAACACAAATTTGTTAAGTAAAGTTTTTCAAAATCAAAATCAAAATTTTTTCAAAATTTCAAAACATTTGGAACTTCATTTAACATACCAAATTTGTTAAGTAAAGTTTCCAAATCAAAAAATCAAAATTTTCAAAACATATTTGGAACTTCATTTAACATAAATTTGTAAATAAAGTTTCCAAATCAAAATTCAAATTTTCAAAACATATTTTGGAACTTACTAACATACTCAAATTTGCTAAGTGAAGTTTCCAAATCAAACAAAATTTTCAACACCTTTGGAACTTCTTCCCTTAGCATACCAAATTTGCTAAGGAGAAGTTTCCATTTTCAAATCAAAAATGAAATCAAAATTTTTAAACACACCATTTGGAATTTCATGCACCTTAAGTTCCCTTAGCATACCAAATTTGCTAAGGATCCTATCCTTTCAAAAATAAAAAATTTCAAACAAATAAAACACTTAGGATTTTCTTAGCATACCTAAATTTGCTAAGAATCCTATTTTTCAAAATCAAACAAAATACACTTGGGTTCTTCACTTAGCATACCTAAATTTGCTAAGTAAGAATTCCAAAATTTTCCAAAATCAAAACAAAATTTTCAAAAAAGAGATAAACATTTTCACTTTACTTAGCATACTTAAATTTGTTAAGTAAGTGAAAATTCCAAAACTTTCAAACAACACAAAATCAATTTGACCCTTACTTTAACATACCCAAATTTGTTAAAGGAAAGGGTCCTCAAATCAAAAATTCAAATTCAAACAAAATGAACCTATGGAAGCATCTTATTAAAATCTTGAATCCATATTTCAACATACTCAAATTTGTTGAAGTTTGGATTCATATTCAAATTCCTCTTTCAATCAATCTTTCCAAATTTATTTGAACCCCACTTAACACTTCCAAGTTGTTGGATGTGGGTTCAAATTTTCAAAATTCAAAATTCAAAATCTATGGAGGAAAAAATTGATGCAAGTTCATTTCTCATTTCTGATTCTCTTTAGTCATACAATTTTAGTTTTAATTTAGTTTATAATGGTAGGATCAAATTTGTCTTTACCTTCCCCTGGCATGGACTAGCTTGGATCAGGTGACTTCCTCATTTGGATCATACCCATTTGATCCACTTTGGTATTTGAGGAGCCAAGATCACTTGTGAGGGCATTCCCCTCATGATCGAAGAAGGGTGGTGGCGGTCATCAGGTAGACTTACCCTCGATTAGATTTTCAGAAGAGGAAAGTTGTAAGTACCATAGCCTTTTAGTGGTTTGATTAGATCTTGGCGGTTCAAGTGAGTTCATCCTAGAGTTGCCATGTTGCCCCATGTGCTAGCACCTATCATCCCTCCCAAGGGTAAGGCTCCCCGGTTTAGGCTTGCCTCCCCTACATTTCAGCATGGGTCTAGCTCACACTCCTCTCGACCTACTCGCACTCAACATCAAAACAAGAATCATATGGTCAAACGGTTCCATACCAGGATAGCGAGAGGGTTAGAGGAGGGTCGACCATGGATGAGTCTCATGATCACTTCACCACTTTGGGAAAACCAGTTTCATCCTCTCGATCAGATAGAGGATGCCGAGGATTCATTCATCATCCTCTGGTGCACTTACGTTTCTGAGTAGGAGGTTGTATGACCACCTCTATTAGGTAGGTGGAGCATATGGAACTCAAGTCTTTTGATTTGATTTTGATCTATTATCCCTCACATAGGCGGTCATGGGAGAGGGCCCAGTGAGGCCCATACATCACATATCAGCGAGCGGAGAGGTTTAGTCACGCTTCTTTTGGTTGACTTTCCATTTCGGTGCTACCATGCCATCTGATAATATCCTCCTCACGGGACCACCATCACGGAGGGTAGCTCACATAGTCGATGGTGTCTCCACACGCTCTACTCCCGTCCACCATGCAGGTGAGGTTCCCCATCACCATTCCATCCAAGGCCATGAAGGCGCATCCGGGGAAAATACCCATTGGTGATCCTATGGCCAAGGGATCCTACTCCTCCTACCACCCATTGTGGTAGGGAGCTCTCTGCTCGACCTTACGCCCCGATGGTGCTGGAAGAGTGGACCGAGCATCATGGTCATTCCTTCACCAACTCCACCCATTCTGGATGTGGAGATGGTGACTATCAGATATTCCGGATGATGTAGCGGTGGTAGAGGATCATCTGATTGTTACCCCTATTACAATTAGCATCAATTGGGATTACCATTCTTCTAAGTCAGTGATTGACTCCCGACTTGTGAGGTCGGTGCCTCTCGATTCATGATGATCACACGGTCGGCCAATTTGTACCTGAGTTAGATCAATCCTTAGATGAGATAGTTGCACACTATTTTATGGAAAAGGAGATCTTAGGGTATGCATGGTCGATGAAGAAAGAAATTCGATCCCAATGAAGATGACTTGATGGGGATTCAATTGGCATGCATGGTGATAGAGGTTCTCTTCTTAGGGAGTAGCCATGGAAGGATGAGGTTGATCGAGACACCATAGAATCAACCCATCACCTCCGATGAGTTAAGGTAGAAAGATGAACAGATTGATAGGATGGCACAATGGTTGCAGGACTTGTTAGCGTGCTGTGCTTAAGCCCTTCTTCATCCTACTCGATGTTAATTGACTAAACTAGTGCATGTCTTAGATCCAGTTAAGACTCTACCTCCCATTGAGCAAGGTAGCACTAGTTTGTATAGGAAGGTAGTGGAAAGTACCTCCATACATGAAAAGATCTAAAATCCATGGTTGAGCAGCAGGTGAAGGAAGCTTTGGCTCAAGCCTGGAGAGGATCATCGGTTCCAAAGGGTAGACCCTACCAGAGGAATTTGATGCTATCCGATATCCCAAGGGTTTGTGCCTCCTTCCTTCAAAAGCTTGATGGCGGTGGAATCCGAGCATATAGCTCACTTAGGCTGTTATTGACATAGGTGGATGATGCTTTACTCTTTAGACTCTTTTTTATTAGTAAGCGGTATGCTTTGATTGGTATGTTGAACTTGTGTTCATTAGACATTTTGAGTTAAAGCAACTCTTTATTAAGAGATTTCTTGGAGCTCAATAAAGGGTTACAGTAGATGATCTCATTTTATCCCAACAACACTCTAGTGTTTATTATATTCTCCAATGGCGTAACTTGAGTATGAAGTGTGAACCGCAGTTGTCTGAACAGCATGCCATAGAGATTCTCTTGAAGAATATCCATGGCCCGGTCACCTCCATGCTTAAGGGCTTCACCATAAAGACATTTGAGAAGCTAATCAACAAGGTGACTAGCCTACAAGGAAAGGCCAAATAGTTACCTTTTTTAGATCGGTTTTGAAATCCCAAAGGTTTATGAAGAAACCAGAAGCGGTAGGATGTTGACAAGAGGGAAGCTAGAGATCGGTCGAGACCATGACCTTCGGCCTCCACCTCCTTTGCCACCACCAGGCATACGGCCTCCACCTCGGCCTCCATGACCCGATACCACCTCGACCATACCACCAGTATGCATATCCCCCAGTGGTATGGTCCACCTACTCTATTAGATAAGTTAAACAAACCTTATTCTTTTAAGAGGGAGGTAATCAGAAAATCTTTAAGAATCTCTTAAAGAAACTAATTTTTAGCTACCAGCCTGGAGACCGGAGGAAGTTAGTAAAGTCATGATCCAAACTTTGCCACCACCATATGCTTTAGGCCACATTTTGGAGGATTGCTTTTACATTCAAGGATTGAACATAGTTTCAAGTGTATCATTATCCCAAAGGAATACCTTGTGAACAACCTTAGTTCCATTAGGGTAATCCTTGGGGATACAAGTGATCTACCAAAATAAAGAAGGTTGGGACATTTCTTTGTCTAAAACCTCTAAGAAAATAATTGAAGATCAAAAGCTTTCCTTGCAGTGCCTAGTTCTCAAACCTCCAACACCAAGGAAGGTTTGCAAGTTATGTGCCAACTCTAGGAAAGTGGGAGCTCAAGCAGCGTAGCATGTGTTGGCCGGGATAGCCCTTTGCCCGACCACCCGGTATGTCGGACTCACCTTTTCTTCTTCCACTAGTAGAACTCTTTTCCATTTGATAAGTTCTTTAATTTCTTCTACTTCTACTTTGTACCTCCAAATACTTCCAGAAATTGAAGAATAAAGCTGATTTGAATTACATGTGTCTCTTAGATGGGTTATCTTCTTCTATTCCTAATGATAACTCTTCAAGTCTAATAACTATAATAATTTTGATCTTCTCTTTAATTGAGTTGGACTTTCCAACTCGAACTATGGGTTCACCTCTTGAGATAGACTTGGAATCATCCAATTCTAAGGTCCCATAGGAGAAGGCTGGGTGAGCACGAGTGCGGTAGAACTTGCCACCACTTTGCCTCGAGATTACGAAGTCAACCTAGTGGCAGGTTCTACCTCTGCAGCACCTCTAGATAGAGAAATAAGTCATTGATGAAGATGAGAAGCCCTTCCACAGATGCTCCACCCTTGGATATGCTTGTGGAAGATCAGAAGGTGGACTACAACATCCTTTCTCATCTAAGAAAGTTCCATCTAAGCTAAGCATGATGCCCTTATCTTATCCAAAGAGATGAGGGAATCACTAATCAAGGCCTCCTTGATCGAAATATGCTTAGCTCAGTTGACCACTAGGTGAGGAAGCACATTATGCAAAAGAAGCCCAAGGGATCACCTTCACATGAAGACCTTCTTTGGGGACTTGGAGCACAACCGTCCCACATCTTATAGTCGACATGGAAGTTCACTGCTAGGGTTCTCATGGATTATTGGTGCATGAACATTATGAGTCTAAAGACCCTTGCCTATTTGAAGATCGACATCTCACTCGAGGAGATAGATGATGTTGAGAGGATTCAATGATCAAGGTGAGCGGGCTTTAGGTTCTATAGTGTTACCTTGGAGATTTGGAAGGCTGAAGCCAAGTTCTACATCATTGATTCAAATACTTCATTCCTTTGCTTTGCTTGGTAGGCCTTGGATACATCAACAAGATCATTCCATCCTCCCTTCATCTGCATCAAGTTCAAAAGATGGAATTGAGTACCATGTCAAATGGATGAAAAGCCATTCTCGAGAGGTTGATGAGGATGACCTATTATCTTCCTCAAAACACCCTTTCTCATGAACTTGGACAAAATTCAAATGCAAATGCAAAGAAAAGAAAAAAAAAAGAAAAGATAAAAGAAAATGAAAAGAAAAGAAAAGTCCAAGTGAGACAAGAAAGGGAATTGAAGAAGAAGTGGATCCATATCACATTCCACAGTTCATTCCATCATATGGACATGTGGGTAGGATGGCTCAACCTCCACGGTAGGTAGAGGTAGAAGCAGAGGCGGTTCAGAGGTGGAGACCCCTAGTTGGCCTTGACCAATAGGTGTGTTCAGTTCATGAGTACCCTACTATTCACATAGACTTGGAATCTAGCTCAGGATGAGTCTAATGTGATTAGTATACCAACCCTCTCAGCGGGTTCCATTGGAGGTGACTTTTGATCCAGCCAGAGATGAAGACCAGCCTCAAGCAAAGCAAAGTATTCAAATCTGGTTTATGTGAAACTATCAGACAGTTGGGAACCTTAGCTCTTACCTCACTTACATCGAAAGTTGAAGGTTTAGTAGTTAAGGAAGTCCCTAAGTCTTCGTGACATAAGCGAAGAGGTTCTTTTGGGTTCATCATCCTCAAGTCGAGCTTGATGTAGGACTTGAGGAAGATACTTTTAAAGAATTAATGGAATTACCTTTTGACTTTTACTCACCTTGTGTTCAAAATCTTATCATAAAGGTTTAGTTCCTCACTTGTCCAAGCATGTCAGAATATTTTGAAAAATTATGGAACAATACAGGCGGGGAAGCCAATCAAGCGGGACTAGGATTTGGAGTGGGTCGTCGATGATGAAGATTATTGCTAGTTGTTACCAACCATTTAGTCGATAGGTTCTTCTCACATCCCAACTCTTATGAGAATGTGTGTTTAGAAACTTAGATGATCCAGATGATCTCCGTCAAAGAGGCACCACAAGTTTGAAGAGGAGATTCATTCAACAATAGACAAGCTAAAGAAATCAACCTCGGATAGAAGAAAATCCCTCAGACATTTATCAGTTCATTATTGAATGAAGAAGAAACCAATGACTTAGTTAGGCTATTGACTGAGTTTAAAGATTGCTTCACATGGAGTTATGAAGAAATGCCCGGATTATCTCCTGATATTGTAGTCCACAAGCTAGCAATAGACCCAAATGTTACCCCTATTAAGCAAGCTCTTAGATGCATACGATTAGAAATTGAACAAGGTCATTTCAAGTCAAGATGATGATCTTGGTTTCATTAAGGAAAAAATATCCTACGGTTAGCTAATTCAATTAAGAAGAAGAATGGCCAAATTCATTTACATCATTTTAGGGACTTAAACAAGGCATGTCTAAGGATGAGTTTCCTCTTCCTATACCACCATAATTAATGGTCTTTTTTCATGGAACCTATCAAAATCTTCATTATAGGGTCATGCCTTTCGGCCTTAAAATATTTTGCTTTACATACCATGCCATGACTCAGATCTTCAATGAACTCATCATCATGTTGAGTACATGTTGATGATCTAGTAGTCAAAAGTAGAGAAAAGGAAGACCATCTCTTTGACTTGAGAGTAGTTTTCGAATGGTTAAGATAATATAACCTCAAAATGAATCCAAGTGTGCAGTCACTTAGGAAATTCCTTGGGTTTGTTGTTGAACAGGGAATAGAAATAGATCCACGAAAGATCAAAGCTATCTTAGAAATGCCACCTCCTCAGATTAACTCATCAAAAGATGCTAAGTTAGTGGGATGAAAGTGCTGACACACATTGAAGACATCAAGAATACTTGGGAAGATTGACTCTCTATCAGTGAAATTTATTCATCCTTTGCATCTTTGGGTGACTCCTCGGCTTTCGGTTGGCCCAAGCCAATGATGAGGAAGGAAAGTGCACTCTACTACCTATCGTCGATTTTGTTGAAAGCAAACTATCCACCTGAGAAATATTAGCTTTGATCTTTGCATCTCAGAAACTATGACACTACATGCTTTCTCATAAGGTGAACTTGATCTCAAGAACCAATCCACTATAGTACCTCATGACATGACCAACATTTTCTGGATGTTTGGCTCATTGGTCCATGATACTCTCACAATTTGATATCACATTTGTACCCCTCCATGCAGTAAAGGTCAGCTAGCGATTTCTTAGCACCCACTTCTCTTGATTCTCGCTTAGTGATGATCTCCCAGAACAAATCATGAACTTAGGGGAGGCCGATAACCATCGATGGGAGATGTATTTTGATGGTGCTTCTTCTTTTCTTAAAGGTGAAGCACCATGATCTATTCTCCAGAAAGGTAGGAATAGAATAGTTCCAAACTGATGTGATGAGATTCTCATACTATCTTTCAACCCTTGCACCAATATGAAGGAGTATGAGGCTTTGATTGTTGGTTTGGAGTTAGCCATCATTATCGGTCAAGAGCATCAACATCTTTGGGATTCTCGGTTGGTCATCAACCATTGTGGGTCCTACTTGGTCTCAAACCCAAGCTTCATCATTACTACAGTATACCATGAAGTTGTTGGCCAATTCAAAGTCACATCTACAAGGTTCCCGAGCAAAGAGCGTAGTAGAGATGCCTTGGCCAAACTTGAAGTTGGCATGTCAGAAGATGAGTCCATTTCAATAAGGGTCCAAAATAGACAAGTCTTATCCTTGTGATTTAACTCATCGAGACTTTCTCTTGAAGGGGAGGTTATCATTGCCAAAATGGACAAGGAGATGGATTAGAGGAAACCATTCATAGATTACTTGAACATTGGAAAACTACCACAAGAGAAATCTCAAGCCCATCAGGTGAAATAGAGAGCTCTCTCCTATGCTCTTGTTGATGGCACCTTATGCGATCCTTTGACCAAATGTGGTTACACTGTTTAGACAAAAAAGAAGCCCATGGCATTGTAACAGGTACACTCATCTATGTGGAGCTCATCGGTCCAAGATGAAGTCAAAGATCAAAGACTTGGATACTACGGCCTATGATCATTGCATGGATGTAGCTAGGAGATGCCATCGATGTCGTGTGTGGTCCTCCACCACCCAACATTCTACACCACATTGGCTTCAACTCCATCACTAAGGATAGCATTGGTAACAAGATCTCCACATAATAAAATACAGTTCGGTTAGAAGAGCTTGATCTTTGGAAGAAATATTGAGGGTCTCAGTTTTCAGAATAAAATGATTCAAGCTCACGACAAGCTATCCACAGTCTTTTAGTGAGAACTTGTATTAGTCCTAAGGGGACCAATTGTTTATCGAAGATGGGAACAAGTTTGAATCCACTTGGGAAGGCCCTTGTCATGTAGAAGGCTAGGAGGATCTTATCGACATAATTCTTAAAGGAACACATGGTTCAATTAAGGGTTCTATCTAAGAAATGACCCATCAAGTAAAACTTGTTTGAAAATAATTCATTGATAAAAGAACAAAATGATTCAATTCATCAAATCTCCTCTTCTTTTGAAGCATTGTGCTTGTCTTGAATCCAATTGTTTGGGTAGGAGTAAAGGTTTGGGCATCTTATCCCTCTTTCACAACACAAACAATATCTCTATCTTTGTTAGAATGGGTGTAAAGAGACCCAAGAGGCATCTATTTTGATTAACATAATTAATTATTAAGAGAACAAAGCGACATCCTTTCTTAAGGGAATTCTTATTTTATCTGTGGCATCATTCATAATTCTTGCGTGTTTAAGGGTGTAAGAGTCCCAGTGTCCTATTCCTTTTTAGCATGTATACACTCATTATTGCTTGGTAGATTACACTCTTTATCTCCTTTAGTATGTCACCCAGTGGTGACTTGTTTGGAGGATGTGAGTCCCTGCTTTCTTCTAACTTGACCATTACAAACCAAACATTGTGTATGGTATTCTTCATTTTCCATAAGCTACCTCATGTTGACTTTATTTGAAGATGTGAGTCCCTTTCATTCTTCTTGAACTACCATCAAGTTCTAACTAGGTAGTATGTTTGAGGTTTAGGATAAGTCCCTAGGCCTTTTCTCTTGAACTACTTTTGAGTTGATCTAAGTCCCCAGTGCATTCATGGTAAATCTCCTAGGTGATGGCTCTGTGGAGAGCCACTATCCACTCAGTTTATTTGGAGGATGTGAGTCCTAGCTTTCTTCAGGCTGATTCTTTATGTGGGCACCGGTTGGTTGATGTTAGCTGTATGACTCACCCATGGTACACCACTCTTGGTAAATGTGAGTCCCCGTGCTTTCTCCTTGAGTTGGAATACTATTAAATTTATGACTAGCCATGTCATTTTCTCCGGTGTTGGATTAAGCCTTTCCGCATCCCCATGGGCACTCTATTTGGATCAAGTCCTTTGTGACCCCATTTTAGACACAGGTTACTTTTGGATTGACGGTTCCCCTTTCCTAGTAACCACCCATGGTTGGAAAATTTGTTCTTGGATGCATAAATTCTCCAGTTTGATAATCGATAAATTTGAAATAATATAGCTCCTTCTCGGTTTGATCCCTCACAAACTAATAGGTCCATGATAAAATAAATAAAACAAACAAACAAAATTAATTCACTTGTGGATTAATTCAATCCCAAAGGCCTTTTCCCAAGCGCATCCTATCTTTAGAGGCGTGTAGAACTCCCATAGGAATTGCACTACACGAGTTGAGATAAATTCGGTGGTACTCACTCCGTAGTACCCTTAGGTGGGGTTCAATCTATTTTTCCACAAGCAAGTTACCGGTCATTCCACTTTGAAAGATATAAGACTATGATGCATTCTTTCTAGCATGATTATAAATGCAGGCACCTAGGTCGGTTGATTTGTTGCCCAAAAACCAATCACCCAGTGGTCTTTTCTAGTGGAAGATGTGAGTCCCCAAGCTTTCTTCCTTAAATTGATCATTGCAACTAAAGGAACTCCTTTGGTTGGATAGTTCTCTCCCATGGTAGAAGCTACTCCCTTTGGTTGATAAATCGAGATAGGTCTAGGCTTATATAAGCTCCTTCTCATGTGATCCATGAAACAAAATCCATCAAACAAACTAAAAAATTAAATTAATCTTGACTATCTTGAGTGATCTAAGTCCCAGTGGCATTCACTCAATAGTCGACCTAGGTGGGTTGGATTTTTGAAAGCAGTCTCACTAATGGTTTCTTATGCGGATGATCCTACCTTGTGGTTGGTAGACTACTCCCTTTGAATTGGTAAATCTGAGTTAGGTCTAGGCTTCCATGGCCCCTGCTTAGTACAGTTCATCGCAAACCTAGGGGATCCATCATAATCAAAAGAAATAAACTAAAAAATGAAATTAACCTTGACTATTCTTAAGCCGATCTAAGTCCCCCAGTGACATTCACTTAATAGTTAGCCCTAGGTTGGGTTTGATTTGTTGCCAATAGATTACCCCAATGGTTTTTACTCTAAGATGAGTCTCCATGCTTTCTTCTTAAGACTTGACCATTGTGTACAAAGGCATCTCCTTGGTTGATAGTCTACTATGGTTGGTAGACTACCCCTTTGGATTGGTAAATGAGTTAGGTTTAGCTCATGGCCTACTAGTTGATTCATAAAATTGACATCCATCAAAATAAATCAACCTAAAAAATGAAATAAAATTTTGACTATTCTATAGTTGATCTAAGTTCCCCAATTGGCATTCACTCAATAGTCAGCCCTATGTTGGGTTTAATATATGCTTGCCAATAGATTCTCACCGGTCCACTTTAGAGATGTAAGTCTACTGCTTTCTTCTGTAGTCTTGATCATCCCTTTGGTTGGATCCTACTATGTGAATAGACTACTTTGGATTTCTTGTCTTAGCCTCCTTGGCTCTCTTGATACAACCATTTCAAACCAACAAGGTTCTTTGGTAAACCTGTCAAATTCAATTTAGTGATCTTTTGAGATTCAAATCAAATCCAACTTTTCATCTCTTTGTAGATGACTTGAACTTGCTTCCCTAGTGGAAAGTTCACACTCTATCCCTTAGTGGATTTCTTTCCTCTCTCTTATGTAGTGGACATGATTAGACCCACATTACACTATGCCCCAGATTCCTTCTTTTCCTTGGGTTAGAAATAGATAGTTTCGATTAGTGCTTGTGATCTTTCGATGTTGTTGATCATTTTACACCATAGCGTTCTCAAAACTGCCCTTTGTTGATCTCAAGATAAGTTCTCAACTCCATCTTATGCTTAAACTTCTCTTATACTTTAAATCCTTAATCTTAAGACACATCTAGTGATTAGGTGGACACTCTCCACAAAGACTTAAGAGTTAGCCAAATAGGTCATGCTTTATGTTAGGAAAATCTCCATTTTCTTAAATTCCTCACTTTCTTCTTTCAATCAAACTCAAATCATTCTATTTGATTTTCAAACTCCAATCAATTCCATGATTGAAATCCATGATTGAATCCATGATTCATGATCAAAATCCATCAAATTTTCCTAAGTCCTTAACCCTTCTTAAGGACTTAGCCAAAATCATCAAACCTATTCAAATCTTTGAGATTTTCTCATGATCCATTTATATTCTCATTTATATTTACATTTATAAATGAAAAATAAATTCAAACCCATCAAACCAAACTTAAAATTTAAAAAAAATAATAATTCATGCAAATTTTCCTAAATTTCTTTAATTATCCATTAAAGGACTTAGGCAAAATCAACTCCAAATCTTGATCAAACCTACTCAAAACTTTATGATTTTCTCAAAATTAAATTATATCCTCATTTATATTCTCATATATAAATGAAATATAATATAATCAATCAATCAACCCAAAATTAAATTCCAAATTAAAAATGCTTTAAAATCCCTTAATTTTTCATTAATGGATTTAACCTAAACTTTGATCAAACCACTTCAAACTCATGGGATTTTCTCAAAATATATTTATATCCTCATTTATATTCTCATATATAAATGAAATATAAATATAATTCAATCAAATCCAACTCAAAATTTAATTTTAAATTAAAATTTTAATTAAATCCTTTAAATTCCCTTTAATGGATTTAAGCCTAAATAATGATTAAACTCCTTCAAATTCTTGAAATTTTATCATGATCAATTTATATTCTCATTTATATTCACATATATAATTGAAATATAAATTCAAACAATCAAAACCAACTTCAAAAATCAAACTCAAACTAAATCAAAATCAAGTCTAAGTCCAAAATCTTGAACTTAGCTAAATCAATTCAAATCAAGCCAAACTCTTGATTTTCTCTCATGGTTCAATCAATCCTACAATCATGAGCTCATATATAAATCAAACTTCAATCCTTCAATCAAACCCAAATCAAAATCAAACCCAAAACTCCTTCATATTCTTCCTTTGAATATGAAATTTTCAAATGGATCAAAATCCATTTGACTTCAAACCTCTTGTAAATGGATTTATATTTCAATCATAAGTCCATACAAGATCAATCAACTTCAAATCAAGCTTTGACCAAGCCATTTGACCCACTTAGGCTCACTTGACCCAAAGTGACCTAAAGTACATAGCCAACTTTTGATCCTAACCAAATTGGATTGAACCAAACTCATATTTGTCTCATGATCAACAATCATGTGGGATGATCAATCAATCAAATTGGGTCAAACCAAGTCAAACCTAAGGGTTGACCAAGTCAACACTTAACCTAAATGAAACCTAACATAAAATCCAAGGCCAAATTGATTGAAACCATTGATCTAAGTTCACTCATGATCTATGTTTGAACTTGACCAAGCCAACATTTGAGCCTAACCTGCCCATTTGGCCCACTTGACCCAAGTTAACCATTTTGACCTAAAGGGTCAAAATGTGTCAAACTTGATCTAAGCCAAATTGATTGAAACCACTGGGTCAAGTCCATTCCAAATCATTTGTGGAACTTAACCAAATCCTCAATTAGCCAACTAGACCCAACCTAGCCCAATTGACCTTAGACAACATGACTAAAGGGGTCATGTTGAGCCAAATTGAACTAACTCAAATTGATTGGAAACAACCAATCCTCCATATGACCAACCAACCTAAACCTACCCTTGACCTAACCCAAATAGGTCAAATGGGTCAAAAATGTCAACTTGACCCATTTGACCTAAATGAGTCATATGAGCCAAAACCAATATATACCAAATTGAACCAAAGGCAAAAAACATTTCAAATGGTCTTATGAACTTGAGCCAACCCTTGGTTTGACCCAATTTGACCTATTCATCAACTTGACCCAAGTTGACTTTTGACCTAAATGGGTCAACATGAGCAAACCCATCAAATGGATTCCAAATCCATTGAAACTTGGCCAACTATTTTCTCACATACCAAACATACCAAATTGAAAAATAGCAAAATGACCATTTTACCCTAGGCCATACAAATTTTGGCTTAGCCCATGGGTATTTTGGTCATACTCATCACAATCACTTGAGGCTCTCTTAAAATCTCAAGGGGACTAGTGATGAGTGGTGCACCCAACCAATGGGTTTGGGTCACCCATTTGGGCCATGGACCAAACCACCATGGCCAAATTGAATTTTCAAACTCCCCAAGCCAATTTGAATGCACATGGGAGGTTGGCATCCTCCCTTGGCTCAAACCGACCATGTGACTCTCATCAACAACCCTCAACATGATAAATTGGATCAAAATATGTTCATTCCGTCGATCCTTCAAGGGGAGATATACTCCCCCTAATTCACTGAAATCATAACTCACTCACACTTGATTTGGACCTAGGAAGCTTGAAAGAACATCACAGAGCTTTCCCAAGGCCTTTAGGAGAGATTTAGAATTCATCTTCTTAGAGAAAACATCACAATCACTTGATCCCACTTCAATTCCTCCTACACTCATCATCCAAGGACTCAGTCGAGCTTGCTCAAGCATTCACTTGAGTTCTAAAGCCAAAGAGAAGATCAATTGGATCAAAGCTACAAGGGAGCTAAGGGGAGTTGGTCACCCACTCATCACTCAACCAAGAGCTAGAACTTCAAGGCTTCATCCACTAGATGAAGCTACCTCATCGATCAGCGATGATCACCTCTGAGGTTAGTGAATTTTTTCACTTATAGGTGTTGGTCTTTTGTGAAGTGGATTTTCATATCATAGGATCTTAGCCATTGGATTGTTGGTCTTTAGATGGTGTGTGTTGAATTTGTTTGAATCCATGAAGGATGGGATCTTCCCTTGGATCATGGAGGCTCATATTCCTGGGAAGAACTTCATCTCATCATCCATCCATGTTTTAGATGGGGAGAGATTATTACATTTTAAATCCCTTATCCATTTTAAGCATGAGATCCTGCCGATCTTTGATGGGATAAGATAAGATGTGTGTCATACCCTCTCTTGATTTGATGGGTTAAGTAATGGCTCTGGCAATGTGTGTAAAGTGCAGGCCAGCCCATGTGTGGGGATTAAATGGGATTAGTTATTTAATAATTAATTCTAATTAATTTATACTTCTAAAATTATAACTCATAAAAAATTCAAAAAATAAAGGAAAAATACCTTGGATAGATAATTCATCTAGAATATTTTAAAATTATTTTCAATACATTTTCCCTTTTCTCTAATTTGGGTTTCTTTAGGAATGTAATTAGCTAATTACCAATTAAGCCACCAATGGACCTCAAATTTCAAGGGTTCATTTTAAGGGATGATCGCTGCCTCCCCTAATTTTCTTGAGATTTATAGAGACCTTGATTAGGGACATTGCTAACTTATTTCCCTAATTACCCCTTCATATAATTAAGGGTAATTAAGATGTAATTAGTGGATTTTTTATGTTTAAGCTGGATCAAGGTTAAATCTAGTAAATAGAGATTTTAGGGAATAATTTTATGGTATTTTCCCTAAGCTATTCCTTAAACCCCCTTTTCTTTCCTTAATCCTCTTCTTAATTAAGGGTTAATCTAATAATTACCCTTTTAAATAATTTTTAAAATTCTAAAATCTCCATAAATTAATTAATCTACCTTGGGTAGATACTTAGGTGTTCAATAGCCTAAGTTTAATTTAGGAAATTAAACCCCCATTCATAAGTATGAAGGGGTGTTTTAAAAGTACTTGAGCTAAACCCCTTAGCTTAATTAACTTTTAATTGTGAGCCAAATTGCATTAGACCTTTTCATTACTAGGTGCATTGCAAATTTATATACCTTGTGGGTTTTATGTTATCGCATTGGCTCATAATTACCTAAGTTAATTTTTCTAAGGTGGTGTAGGTAAGAGTTAATTAAATCACTTAATCCATAACTTAACCTAATCAACATTTAAAAATAGATTTAATTATCTAAAAATTAAACAAAATACAAAACAAATGTGGGAATGGATTAGGAATAGCAAACTAATCTTACCCTTTTAAAATTAAATCAAGCTTCAATTAAACAAAAATTAATTTGAAATTCACTTTGATTTATTCTAAGTTTTCTTATTCTTTAAGAATGTCTTTAGGATTAAGTAAAGTGAGTTTTTTCATGTGATTACATTACTTTAGATCTTTCCCAACATGTTAAATGTATGCCATGTGATTTATCCATGATTTCATGTTTCAAAATTTTAAAATGAAATTGTTTACTTTTATGTCAAATGTGCACGTGTTGGCTAAAGTAAGATATGAGTGGCTATTATCACTACTAAATCCAAAGTATTTTCAAAATATATAAATAAAACATAAAATCTAAAAGTATGATATTCTTATATCCTAATTATAAGCTTGCATGTGATGAAATTATAAAACAGGTTTAGTGTATCCTTTCCTTCCTTTCTTATGTTAGCATAGTTTTGAATAGGGGTTAGTAAAGTGTAGGGTTCATTTGAAAAGAACCCAACACTTACTTAATTCAAACCCCATCATGTATGTCTCACTTAGGAGTTACACTTGCATGAATAAATTGCATAAACAAATGAAACCATTAAACAACTTTTGCATATTCTTCTCCATTTCATTCTTTTATATATGTTTTGTAAAGAAAATTATATATTGTCTGGACAACCCAGGGTTGAGGCTTTAAGTAGCCTAAGTAGGTCTTGTATACCTCCACTAATGCCTTTCCTTACTTTCATGCATGTATGTGAAATTTTGGATAAGGAAAACCTTTTCTACTTAAAAAAATCATGCATCTAAATCTAAATTTTCTTAAATGGATTACTTAGCATGCATCATAAAGTGTGTTAACTATTCTCATTTGCATGTATAGATATGCTTAGGGTCCATCCATATGCATGTTATATATGTTGGGGGAAAGAAATGAAGTAATGTGTGTTATGTGAATTTTGACTCAGTTTTCTTAATCTTAAAATGCCTTTCTTTTTTGAATAGGTTTGTTTAGAGTTATCTAAACTTAGGATTAATTAAAGATATAATCAAAAAATTCACCTAAATGAAAAAATGTGAATTCACTTTAGAAATTACTTAAGGCTAGAGAAGGAAAGAGAAGTTTTCTTCTCTTTCCCTCTCTTTATAACTTAGTAATTAATTGTAGGTTTCACTTAAACCAAATTAAAACATGAAATAAAAATAACCTAAAATACTTAAACAACTTAAATGAAACCCTCCTCTAAGTTGAACATCACTTAGAAAATTTAAACTAAAGTCTAAGCTAAGCATACCACACAAACCTTCAAAGCACACACATTAGCTAAGTCACCACTTATAGCTTTAGGTTGTGCATGGTTTGATGTTATGTTTTTTTTTGTTATAAATGTTTTAGAGTAGATGTTAGTGTATGCTCATATTGTAGGGTTCTTAGACCTCTAATGTGCTTGCTTGGGTGTCACCCTTATAATCCATGGGGGTCAATATACATGCTTGGGATTTTGTGTGGTGTAATTTGACTAACCTTTATTTTGCGGTGTTAGTTAAATTTACTTTTCCTTTTCATGTAAATTTGTATAATTGATTTTGGAATGATTTGTTATGGGGATTAGGATGAGCATTGGTCATAAGATCCCATCTTATGCACCATGTGAAAGCCTTGGAGCATCACCATTCAACCATCAAAGGAATAAAGAAGAAAGGAAGAAAAGAAAGAAAGAAAGAAGAAAGAAGAAAGAAATCTTGAAGACCCCCCCATAACAATGAATTCTTTTTGCTTAATAGTAATTTAATTCATTTATAATCTAGGTTGCATAAGGGTAGAGCTCAGCTACCCAATTTGATATTTTGAGTTTGTGGTGGTGCGATAAAATGGCCATTTATTCTTTTACATTAGCTTTATAAATTGAAATGATGTTTAGCTTTGCATTAAGTGGCATGCTTTTTTAGTTTCTTCCTTGCTTTATGTATGGTAGATGTGGATTAGGCTCTTTAGGGAAAAATAAATCTTTTACCCAACTTAAAATTCAAATTAAAACTAATAACTCATAACCTCACCTAAAGCTTAGGATTAAAATCAAGATAAAAGAATTAGCAACCCCCTTTGGATGAGCATTTCTTTATAATATCATGCACAATGCATCTTATTTCACTCTTGATTGGAGGCTTTCATCTTTTAGAGAACCCGACTTGACCTTTGAGGGCCATGGTGGAAACTCACCTCCTTTCTAATTTTGGCCAATAATCTATTTCTCATGCATTAGTCATAAAAAATATTAGCGAGTCAAATGATTGTCCAAAATGAAAATAAAATGAAATTTGAAATGCATTAGATTTAGGTCATTTGAAGCATGTCCCTTTACATGATCTAGTCTCTTTAGAGTGAGTTTAAGGACTTAGTCTCTTTCTAAATAAAATAGCCTAGCTATCTTGCATAAGCATAAAGACTTTACATGTATTTAAAATCATAGGAGGAGTTAGTTGGCACCACCCGGTTGTAAGTCCAAGGGGGGTGATTTGTCCTCTCTTGTGGAGGCAAACCAATTACCCATTTTGCCTTAGATTCAGGTTATGCTTCACTCCTAGAGCTCCTATTATGATTGGTTTTATTGGTTGACTTCTCTAGACACTATAAAGCTTAATCTCTACTAAATTTCCAATCTGTGGCATCTTATTAAAATTCTATAATCTCTTCTTTCTTTTCCAAAATTTGAAAATCCTTGTCAAGATTTATTAACCCACATAAAGGACATTTTATCTACCTTGGTGATTCTCCATAGCATATTTGCATCCTATGGATTCTGTCCTCTAATCAATCTTGATTCCCTCTATCTTGAGGTATTTCAAGGATAAATTCCACTCTTTGACTTTGACTCTTTAGGCATAATGGAATTAAATAATCATGCTCACTTTACTTTTTATGGGACCCAAATTGGATGATTATCTATCTCAGATAGAGTAGTATTGAGTAGGAGTATCTCTTAATCAAAGAGAAAGATCAATTATTATAGTTATTTTAAGAGTTATCATTAAGAATAGAAGAAGATAATAGTGCACAAATGTAATTCAAACTAGCTTTATTCTTTAATTTCTTGGATTTATTTGAAGTCAAGTGAAATCAAATAGTATAATTTGATGCCCTTATCCCTCAGTTCTATGTAAGGAAGAACTAGCTAGTAATCTTTGGAAGCTACAATTGTACATGATAGTCTGTGGTTATTCTTGCTATACAAAACATGATCTTTGCTTCTCTGTTCTCTTTCTCAGTTGGTAGCTTACAAACCTTCCTTGATGTTGGGTTTGTGTTGTTCATAGGAAAGCTTCTTGATCTTAGACAATCTTCTTAGATTTTAGATATATCCCAACCTTCTTTAATTTTGGAAGTATCACATGTATCCCCAAGGATCATCCAAATGGAACTAGATGGTTGTTCCACAAGGTATTCTTTTAGGATAACTACAGCACCAGTCTTGAAGCTATGTTCAAGCCAGTCCTCAAATGTAAAGAATTGCACCAAAACATGGCCTAACATATGTTGGTAGGGGCAAAAGTTTGAATCATGACTTTTGCTCACTTTCTCCGGTCTCCTAGGCTCAGGTAGCTAAAAATCAAACTTCTTTAAGAGGCACTTAAAGATCTTCCTGATTACCTCTCTTAAATGAATAAGGTTTGTTAACTTCTAAAAGTAGGTGGACCATAGCTACCTAGGGGTATGTATGCTCTTCTTCAATGGTATGTTGAGGAGCGGTGGTCTTAATGGCTACTTAGAGTGATAGGGCTGCCTGGTGGTAAGGAGGTGGAGAGTGGGGTTATGGTCTCTTAGACTAATCTCTATTACTTCCCCTTATCAACTATCACTACTCTCACTCTCATAGATTCGTGCATTACTTTAGGCAACTAGAGTTGAAAAGAAAACTGTTTGGCCTCTCCTTGTATATTAGTGCTTGTTGATTCTTCTCAAATGTCTTGATAGTGAGATTTAAGCATGAAGGCATTGAGATTGAAAAGAATCTCAATGGCATGTTATTGAACATGATCTCACATTTCATACTTAGGTTGTGCCATCGAGAATATAATCAATAAGGGACTCACTATGTTGTTGTGCTACAGAGATCACTGACAACCCTTCTTTGAGCTCAGAAACCTCTTAATAAGAGTTGCTCTAACTTGAATGTCTTTCTTTTGTTGAATTCATTTATATCAAAATCATCTACTAAGAAGTAGAAAAGTAAAGCTTTGCTACCACTAGCGTTATAATAATTGGCCCTGAAGTGTGTTATATGCTGCCTTGAGTTTCCACTGCCATTAAAGTTTTTGAAGGAAGGTGGCACAAAAGCCTTGGGTTATTGGATTGCATCGAATTCCTCTAGGTAGGGTCTACCCTTTGGAGATGATCCTAGAACTTCCTTTACTTGCTACTCAACCATGGATATGATATCTTTTCTTATATGTAGATACTTTCACTACCTTCTATACATTACTAGTCTTTGCTCAATGGAGGTAAGTCTTTTGGGTCCAAGACATGCACTAACTCTGGCTAACTAATGTCGGTTGTAGTAGGATGAACTTTTGGGGCTTGTTTCAAAAGTACTAAAAATACTTCTAACAAATCCTCTAACTATCATGTCATCATATCTATCTGCTCATCTTTTTTGCTTCAACTAATATCAGAGGTGTTGGGCTGATTGTGGGTGTCTTCCTTATCAACCTCATCACCTTCCATGGCCTACTGCTCCCTGAGAAGAGATCCTCTAATATATACCATACAAACTCCAGTTGAGTCTCCTAACAAATCATCTTCATTGGGGTTGAAGGTGACCTTATCCTCATCTGACCAATCATACCCCATAATCTCCTTCTTCTCTACTAGATAATGTGCTCTTATCTCAAGAATATGTCGAGCAACAAATGATCTCGGTTGACCATTGTGATCTGTGCATTTGAGGCACCGGACCTCTCACAGCTATTGGAGTCAATCCTATGAGATTGTACTCACTAGAAGACACCTGATTTTCACTGGGTATGAGGGGTGACATTCTTAAGTTCCACATCATTGGTGCGGTTGGCTATCATCTTACCTCTAATAAACTACCATCTCACTTTGAACTTGTGGGTTGGTGAAGGACAACCACTATGCTTGAGTTGGCACTCCTCCTCAACACCACTAGGAAAAGGTAGCGGAGAGCTTCATTTACCACAGGTGTGTAGATATGGATCGACCATGGTGGATCACCAACATGCCACGATATGGCCTTCATGGCCTTTGATGGAACTGGAGATGGTGGATGAGGGGTAGAGCGGTGTGGTAGAGACACCACTGACTCTCTATGAATAGGAGTTATCTTCCTGTCATGATTGGTCCTAGTAAGTAGGATGTTATCATGTATGTCAGTAATGAGCTAAAAAAATCAACAAATGGAAGGCTCGGTGAACCTCCTCCTCTCCCTACTGGTAATATGAGCAGATGTATGGGCCTCTCTAGTCCTCTCTAGACGAATATGTTTTCCCACACTACAAGGGATGATAGATCTCAAATCAAATTAAGCTGGCTCAGAATGCGTCTTCACCAACTGGCACAAGGCTGAGGACATGACCTCCTACTCATTATGCGTCTTTGGACCACTGAAGGTGATGTATGAATCCTCTAGCATCCTCTCTTGTCAGAGAGGATGAAACTAGTTTGTTGTAATGGTGAAGTCAAATAGACTCCTCATATAAATATGCCTCCATCTCCTAAAATCTAATGATACAGCTTGATCATGTGGTTTTATTCCTTCCTTTGTGTTCTATGGGATGAGAGGTAAGAGCTAGACCATACTCAAAAAAGTAGAAGAGGCAATCCCTAAGATCAGGAGCCTTACCTGGATATATGAGAGGGTCTTCCCCTTTGAGGAAATATGAGAAATCACAAGGCACACTAAAATTGAGGTTGGTGCTAGTACTGTCGGTGGGATTGCCAATGCTTTCCTCTTCAATGAGGATATGTCAGAATCTAAAGGTAGATCGATCTGGATGACCGTCTTACGCCACCGTGGTCTCTAACTCATGAGGGGTGCCCTCACATGATCCTCACTCCCTCAAATCCCCTACCAAATGGATGGGTGTGTATATCAATGAAGTTAGGTCCAAGGCCAAATCCATGTCGTGAGGAAAGTGAATACAAACTTATGTGAGCTTGCCATTTCAAATCAACTGCAATGACTAAAAAACTAAATTGTAGTTGTACTAATGCTGAGAATCTGCAATATAAGAAATAAGCTTGGATCAAATTTCTATCTTTGTTGATTTCTGAATTTAAATTTAGAATTTGAAACATCCAACATCTTGGAAGTGTTAAGTGGGGTTCAAATGGATTTGAGTAGATTTAGAAATTGATTGAAAAGAGGAATTTTTGAATATGAATCCATCTTCAACAAATTTGGGTATGTTGAAAAGTGGATTCAAATAATTTTGTAGAAGGATACTTCCATAGGTTCATGTTTGTTTAATTTAGAGATTTTGATTTGAGGACCCTTTCCTTTAACAAATTTGGGTATGTTAAAGTAAGGGTCAATTGATTTTATTTTTTGATTTGGTGTCTTTTACTTACTTACCAAATTTGGGTATGCTACGTAAAGCATTTGGGAAATATTGTTCCTTTTTGTGAATTATTATTTGATTTTGAAAATTGGAATTCCCACTTAGCAAATTTAGGTATGTTAAGTGAAGAACCCAAGTGTGTCTTATTTTGAATTTTAAAAATAGGATTCTTAGAAAATTTGAGTATGTTAAGAAAAATCTAAAGATGTTTCATTTGTTTAGGATATTTGATTTTTTGAAAAAGTAGGATCCTTAGAAAATTTTGGTATGCTCAGGAAATCATAATGTGTTCAATTTTTGTTTTGATTTATTTTTGATTGAAAGTGGAGACTTTACTTTAGCAAATATGGTATGTAAAAGATGGAGTTTCACTTAATGGAAATTTCACTTAGCTAGTGAGTATGCTAAATGAAATTCCAAAAGACGTGTTTTAAACATTTTATGTTTTTGGTTTTGTTTTGAAAAATGGAAACTTTTCTTTGGAAAATTTGGTATGCAAAAGAATAAAGTTCCAAAGGTGCTTGAAAAAAAAATTTAGTTTTGAATTTGGAGACTTCACTTAGCAAATTTGAGTATGCTAAATGAAGTTCCAAATGTGCTTAAAAATTTTTGATTTTGAATTTGGAGACTTCACTTAGCAAATTTGAGTATGCTAAATGAAGTTCCAAATTTGTTTGAAAATTTTTTGATTTTGAATTTGGAACTTAAACAAATTTGAATGCTAAATGAAGTTCCAAATGTGCTTGAAAATTTTTGATTTTGAATTTGGAGACTTCACTTAGCAAATTTGAGTATGCTAAATGAAGTTCCAAATGTGTTTGAAATTTTTTGGTTTTTTTGGAGACTTCACTTAGCTTGGTATGCTAAATGAAGTTCAAATGTTTTGAATTTTGAAAATATGATCGTTAAGTTTCGATTTTTGGAAAGAAGACTTCCATTCAACAAATTTGGGTATGTAAGAATCAAAGTCAATCTCATTTTTGAAATGTGAAAGTTTTATTTTGAGTGTGATTATTGCTTTTTGAAAGAGGGAATTCCAACTTAATCATATATGGGATATGTTTAAGTGGGATTTCCAAATGATATTATTTTTATTTAGGAATGAAATCTTTATTCAATAAATTGAGTATATTAAATGAAGAAGTTCATATGTGCTTTTAAAAATTTTAATTTTATTTCAAAATGAAACTTTCATTTAATAGTTGTGAGTGTATTGAATGGAAAGGTTCGTGCGTGCTTTTGAAGGTTTTATTTTTGATAGTGATTTTTCTTTTTCAAAGATGATTGTTTATTTTATTTTTGAAAATGAAATCTTCATCAAAATGAATTGAAGGAAAATAATCATTTGTACTTTTGGAAAAGATTGTTAGTTTTACTTTTGAAAATTCCTACATATAATAATTATGAGAATTGTTAAATGATGGCAATTTAAAAAAATTTGTGGAAAATATTTTATTATCTACATTTTTGAAAGAGTGATTTTTGAAAAGCAAAGTTCTTATGAAAAAATTATTTTGTCTTTATTATTTTAGAATGAACATTTCCATATCATAAAAATGATAAGGAGGAAGTCTTTAAATGTTTTCTTTTTATTTAAATCTTTTTATTTTTACCCATTGGAGAACCCAACAGGTGTTTTAAGACCAACACAGAGTGAGATTCTAAAACCTAAAGATGTTGGCTAACTCAACAGGATGAAATAAAGCTAAGTGTCAATGGAAAGAAGATAGTCAATTCATACCAAAGTATATTATCGATACTTGAGACAACGATCATTTATCAAAGATGGAGAGAGGAACCATCCAAGAGTCAGAAAATCGTGGTGAAATTTTTATTCTTTTATATATTTCTTGCCTTCATCTATCCCTCTATGGAAGAAGGATAAATGAAAAGAAATATATAAAATATACTCTTTATTAGGACATGACCGTAGATCCAGATGTTCTTATTAAGGGTGATGGGTATGACATTGAGGAGAGGTGTACTATCTCGATAGATGAAGTCACCACCTAATGGACTAATCACCTCAATAAGGACTCTAAGGACAATGTGCATATGTACCAAGATTCTTCCCTACTTTACATGGAAAAGTAAAGTAATATTTATTTTAAAGGGTTCATTAAGTTCCTAGAGCAAGCCATAGTTAATTACATAAGGAATGGGATCCCTTAGGAATACTCTCGATTAAGGTAAATGATCATTGTCTCCAAAGATTTCAATAGGTAGGACTATCAATCAATTAGTTTATTTTGGAAGATCAAATGGGATTGATCAAAGAGAGAGAGTTATTATCGAAGCCAAAAGAAAGATAAGTAGGAGATGCCCACGATACTAGGAAACCTAGCGAGCATCTCAAACTATCCTATAGTTGGGCTTTACATTTTTTAAATTGATTTAATTTGTTTGAGTTAAATTTTTCATTAAAAATTTAGTGCTTATGATTCCACAACACAAGATTACAGAAAAGCCTAAGAGGTGAGGATCTATGCTTATGGCCTACGAAAGGGAGAAGAAATCTCAAAACCTAAGTCTAGGGAGCTTTGGCGAGGACCAAAAGCACAACCTAAATCTGAGGAAAAAATGGGTATTTGGTTTGCCTCCATAAGAGGAAAAACCATTTATTTGACTTACAACTTCAGGGGTGACAACTAACTCCTCCTACAATTTTAAATTCATGTAGGCAAGTCATATGCTTTATCCAAGATAGCTGGGCTATTATTTATTTCAAAAGAGACTAAGTCCTTAAACTCACTCACTAAAGAGACTAGATCATGTAAGGGTATGCTTCGAATGACCTAAATCTAATGCAATTCAGATTTCATTTTTTTTTCATTTTTGGACAATTATTAGGCTAATAGGATTTATATGCCCAATGCATGAGAAATGAAATTATTGGCCAAACTCAGCGAGAAGGGAGGAGGTTTTTTCCACCATGGCTCTCGAAAGTTAAGCCAAGTTTCTCTAGCAAAGTGGTATCCCTCCAATCAAGAGTGAAAATAATATGCATTTGTGCATGATGTTATAAATGAAGTACTCATCTAGCTAAGGGTTGCTAATTCTTTTATCTTAATTTTTAGCCAAAGCTTTAGGTGAGGTTATGAGTTCTTTTTTTTTAGTTTTGAATTATTATGTTTGGTAAAAGATTTATTTTTCCCAAGGAACCTAATCCACATCCATGCCATACATAAAGCAAGGAAGAAACAAGGAAAGAGTATGCCACCTAACGCACAAGCTAAACAAATCATCAATCAATTTATAAAGCTAATTATAAAAGAATAAGAGGCCATTGTGGTTGGGTGCCACCGCATAAACCTGAAAACCAAATGGGTGGTCGAGCTCTACCCTTATACAACATGGATTACAAATGAATTAAATATAATTAAGCAAGTAAGTCATTATTATTGGGGTCTTCAAACTTCATTCCTTCATTCTACTTTTCTTCTTTCTTCTTATTTTCTTCTTTCTTCTTTGGTTCCTTCTTTTGGATGGTTGGAAGGTGGATGCTCCAACGGCTTCACATGGTGCATAAGATTCTTATGACCAATGTCCATCCTAATCCCCATAACAATCATTCCAAAAATCCTAATTATAAAAGTTATATGACAGGAAAAATAAATCTAGCTGACACCTACAAAATAGATATTAGCTAAAAAACCACACAAATCCTAAGCATCTATATTGGACTTATCACCCCACATGGGTGACTAAGTCCACTTGGCCTATTGGATTATGCTTGGGGTATAAGCACATACATAAAAAGTATTTATATTTTTATTTATTACAGTATTAAGCACAATCCCTACAGATAATGGTTAGACTAAGATCATCCTACCATTCATTCTATGCACATCTAACATCCTAAAACATATATCACAAAATAAAAGCAAGCATCAAACCATGCACCTAACCTAAAGCTAGAAGTGGTGACTTAGCTAATGTGTGTGCTTTGGAGGTTTTATGTGGTATGCTTACTATGGCTTTAAGAATTTCTAAGTGTGAAGCATGTTCAACTTAGAGGAGGGTTTCATTTAAGTGATTTAATTATTTTAGGTTGATTTTATTTTATGTTTTGACTGGGTTCAAATGAATCCTATAATTAATTACTAAGTTATAAAGAGAGAGGGAAAGAGAAGAGGACTTCTATCCTTCCCTAATGTAAGTAATTTCTAAAGTGGATTCATGATTTTGTTTTATTTAGTGAATGTTTTTAATTAAGTATTTTAATTAATCCTAAGTTTAGATGAACTCTAAACAAACCTATTCAAGAAGAAAATCATTTTAAGATTAAGTAAAATGAACTAAATTCACAAAACATACATCACTTCATTTTTTTTCCCAGCATGTATAACATGCATATGAATGAGTAATAAGCATATCTATACATACAAATGAGAATGTTTAACACACTTTATGATGCATGGTAAATAATTCATTTAAGGAAATTTGAAAGTTTATGATGCATGATTTTAATTAAGTAGCAAAGGGGTTTCTTTTCCGACTTTCACATGCACATATGAATCTATGAAAGGCATAAGTGAGTACGATGTTATTGTTAACCAGAGGTGTAAGGTACAAGACCTACTTAGGGCTACTTAAAGCCTCCAACCAGGGTTGTCTAATATACCACTTTCCTTAAATATAAGCATGTGTAAAAAATAAATGAATGGAAAAGAAAGAATGCAAAATTTTGTATTGGTTGATTTATTTTGTTTATGCAATTTATATGTGCAAGTATAGGTATCCTTCTTAAGTGATAGTATAGGAATGAATAGGATATGGAATTAGGGAAGTGTTATGTTCTTTTCAAATGAACCATACACCTTGCCAAATCCTATTCAAAACTATACTAAAAAAGAGAAGGAAAACCTACACTAAGCACATCTTTATATTTTACTCACATGCAAACTTATAAATAAAATATAAGTAACACACTTTCAATTTTGATAATTGATTCATATGTTTTGAAAATAATTTGAATTTAATAGTGATAATAGCCACTCATATTCTTATTTTAGCCAACACATGCAATTTGACATAAAGGAAAATTTTTCTTTTTAAATTTGATTTTTGAAAAGCATGGATGCATGAAATCATATGTCACACATATTTAGCATGTTGGGAAAGAACTAAAGAAATGAAATCATGTAAACACATTCACTTTAATTTAATTCTAAAGATAATCTTATGAAATAAGAAAGCTTAAAGTAAATCACAGTTTATTTAATATGATTTTTGTTCGATTTTGAATTTAATTTAATTTTGAAAATGTGAATCAAGTTTGCTATTCCTAACCCATTCCCACGTGGTTTTGATATTTTTGTTCAATTTTTAGATGATTAGATTTATTTTATATTTCGATTAGACTAAGGTATGAATTAAACATGTTAATTAACCCTTACCTACACCACCTTAGCATAGTTAACCAAGTAATTATGAGCCAATGAGATGAAATAAAACCTCACAAGGAACTTAAATTTGCAATGCACCATGGAAGAAAAGGGGCCTAATGCAATTTGGCTCATGATTAATGATTAATTAAACTAAGGGGTTTAACTTAAGTAATTTCAAAATACCCCTCACACATATGAGTTGAATTTTGATTTTCTTAATTAAACTTAGGCTCTTTAACACCTAAGCATCTACCCAAAGTAGATTAATTAAGTTCTAGAAGTTTTAGAATTTTAAGAAATTAATTAAGAGGGTAATTAATAGATTAGCCCTTAATTAAAAGAGGATTAAGAAAGAAAAGGAGTTTAGGGAACAGCTTAGGAAAAATGCCCCAAAATTATTCCCTAAACCACCTATTCACTGGATCAAACCTTAATCGACTTCAATAAGAATCAAATCCTTAATTATCCTTAACTACATAATGGGGTAATTAGAAAATGTAATAGAAATTCCCCCAATTAAGCCACCAATAAATCCCAAGAAAATTAGAGCAGGCAGAAGTCATCCCCCAAAATATACTCAAGAAGTTTAAGATTAATCAGTAGCTTAATTAAGGAGTAATTAACAAATTAAAATTTCTAATAAAACACAAAATTAGAAAAAAGATACAATTTAAAATCCATTAAAACTAATTTTAGAATATTTTAGATTGAATTATCTTTCAGTTGCAATTTACCTCATATTTTTCTGATTTTTTTAAGGGAGATATGAATTTTTGAAGTTTAGATTAATTATTTAAAACTAATTAAACCTTAATCCACTCGAGCACCATGAGTGACGGATGCACTTTCCATGCGTGAGCAGTGGTAACTTAGTGTTCGTGCCGTGGCGTGATACTACTCACTTTGGTATTGTCGTTCATCAGGATCGAATGGCCAAGAATTGATTCAGGGATAAAATAGGATATAAAATGTGTTTTAATCTTGGCCGTCCATCCAAAATGCGTGGATGGACGTCCAGAGATCTATCCCTTCCAAAGCCTATGATCCATTGGGACCGCCCATGTTATAGGCTTTGATCCGAGCTCGATTGAGCTCGGATTAGGATGAAACATTACACACACCATCTAACTTTAATGACAATCCCTTATAATGGTTGAAATCTCATGCCATTAAAATTTCTTTCACAAAGTACCAACACACATGGAGTTTAGTAATCAAAAAATTTCTAACCTCATTGGAGGTGATCACTGACGCTCGATTCTCTTGGAGGAGCTTATGCAGTTGAGGCAAGCTTGGTGAAAGTATTAGCTCTTGAGGTTGAGTGGATTGCTAAGAACCAACCCCTCCTTAGCTTCCTTGCGGCTTTGATGAAATTAGATCCCCCCTTGCCTTTGAAACTTGAGAGAGAGCATAGGCAAGCTCGACTTGACCCTCTGGTGGATTGTGCAAAGGAATTTGGTCGAATTGAAGTGTGGAGAAAGTTTGCAAATTAATGGAGTTCCCCAATTTTCACTTGAGGAAAACTAAGAATGGAAAATTCAAAATCCTTCCAGAAAGCTTAGGATCACTCTAGAATGGCTCCTAACACTCTCCCTTACTCAATTGAATTTTCCTCTGTGAAATTCAAGTGGAATTAGGGGGAGTATATCTCCCCATGGAAATCGAATGACCGAAGCTTGACTTGCCATTTTGATCCAATTGACCTTAGGCAATGGGTTGTTTGGTCTGTTAGAAGCTTGCACATGGTCGTTTTGGGCTAGGGACTGGAGTGGAAACCTCCCATGTGCTTCAAAATGAGTGGGAGCATGATTCCCATATGGCCAATTTGAGCCATGTACTCGATTTTGGCCTTGGGTCAAGTTGGGCCAGGCCAAACCTATTGGGTTGGGTGCACCACCCTCCATAGGGTCTACTTGACCTATTAAAAAGGTATTTAGTAGGTATGAAGAGCACTAGACCAAATTCCCCATGGATATGACCAAAAATTTTTCTATAGCCAAGGGGTAGAATGGCCATTTGATTGATTTTTGAATTTGGATATGTTGGGTATGTTGAAAAAATAGGTTTGGCCAAGTTTCATTGGATTTGGAGTTCATTTGATATGGTTTGGTTCATGTTGACCCATTTAGGTCAAAATGGGTCAACTTGGGTCAAGTTAACCAATTCATCAATTGGGTCAAACTAAGGGTTGGGTCAAGTTCATATGACCATTTGAAATATTTTGGTGGCTTTGGTTTGATTCAATTTGGTTTAGTTTTGAATTTGGTTCATATGACTTCATTTAGGTAAAATGGGTCAAGTTGACCAATTTGACCCATTTGACCTATTTGAGCTAGGTCATGGGTAGGTTTAAGTTTGGTTAGTCATATGAAGTGGATTGGTATCTTTATTTTCAATCAATTTTGATTAATTTTGAATTTGGCTCAACATGACCCTTTAGTCAAGTTGGGTTCAAGGTAAATTGGGCTATGTTAGGTCTAGTTGGCCAATTTAGGCTTTGGTCAAGTTCAACAAGTGATTTGGAATGAACTTGACCCATTGGTTTCAATCAATTTGACTTAGATCAAGTTTTGACACATTTTGACTTTTTTAGGTCAAGTTGGGTCAAGTGGCCAATTGGGCTGGGTTAGGCTCACATGTTGACTTGGTCAAGTTCAAACATTGGTCATGAATGAACTTGGATCATTGGTTTCAATCAATTTATCTATGATGGATTTGGCTATGTTAGGTCTCATTTTGGCTAAGTGTTGACTTGGTCAACACTTAAGTTTGACTTGGTTTGACCCAATTTGGGTGATTGATCATCTCATGATGATTGTTGATCATGATGAGATGCATAGTTTGATTCAATCCAATTTGGTTATGATTAAAAGTTGGCTCATAGGGTACTTTAGGTCACTTTGGGTCAAGTGAGCCTAAGTGGGTCAAATGGCTAGGTCAAAGTCTTATTTGAGTTTGATTGAAAAATAAATCTATTTGCAAGTGGTTTGATGTCAAATGAGTTTTGATTCATTTGACAATTTCATATTCAAAAGAAGAACATGAATGTATTTTGGAATTAATTTTTGAATTGAGTTTTGATTAAGTGATTGAAGTTTGTATTTATATTTGGATTCATGATTGTAGGGTTGATTGAATCATGAAGGAAAATCAAGAGTTTGGCTTGATTTGAAGTTGATTTGGCTAAGTTCAAGATTTTGACTTGAAAGGCTTAGGTTAGATTTTAAATGAGTTTGAGTTTGATTTTTGGAATTGGTTTTGATTGTTTGAATTTATATTTCATTTATATATGTAAATATAAATGAGAATATAAATGAGTCATGAGAAAATTTGATGAATTTGAATTTATTTGATCATGATCTAGGCTAAGTCCTTAAGAGAATATTAAGGAACTTATAAAAGATTTGGAATTTTTGAATTTTGGATTTAGATTTGATTGATTTGTATTTATATTTAATTTATATATGTGAATATAAATGAGAATATAAATGAGTTATGAGAAAATATCATGAGTTTGAATTTGGTTTGAATATGATTTAGGCTAAGTCCTTAAGGAAAATTTAAAGGACTTAGGAAATTTTATGAATTTGATTTTGAATTTACTATTTAGTTTGATTGGTTTGAATTTATATTTTATTTATATATGTGAATATAAATGAGAATATAAATTAATTATGAGAAAATCTCATGAATTTGAATTGGTTTGAATTTGATTTTGGCTAAGTCCTTAAGAAGGAAATTAAAGACTTAGAAAAGATTTGAGTTTGGAGTTTGAAATTTTGAATTTGGTTTCAATCATGGATGTTCAATCATATGGATTTGATTTGAATTTGGAGAAAAAAATCAATTAGGATTGATTTGTAGTTTGACTTGAAGGAAGGAAGGTGAGGAGTGGTTCAAGCTAAGGGTAGGCAAATTTTCCTAACATCCCTAAGGCATGACCTATTCCTATGGCTAACTCTTCTAAGTCTCTAGCTGGGTTGAGTGTCCACCTAACCACTAGATGTCTTAAGACTGGAACTCTTAAAGTCTAAGAGAAATCCCAAGTCTAAGATGGAGGTTGAGAGCTCATTCTAAAATGAGGTCAACAAAGAGGAAGGCGATGAGGTTCCCACTGATTCCTGCTGCTTAGTTGTTCCCATCCTTGCGCGGTGAGTACCCACTCATTGGCCTCCTCTTAGGGGAAGGCTATCCTCTTCAAGGATAGCCTCCCCTACTACTGAGGTAGGATCTAGCTCTCTTGCTCCACTCAACAAGCTTCAATAAAATACAAGATCAATGGCATGTGTATGCTAAGGAGATAGACGACATCTCAATTCTGACAGTCACCCGGAGGTTTCTCCTTTGCTTACTCAGAATAAGTTCCATCCCCTTTCTGGTTATGAAGGAGAGGAAGATGTCAAGAGGATTGGAACATCTCCTCCACCTCCGGTTCATTATGAAACACCTGTCAAAGATAGGAGATGGTCATATGCTAACCTTAGGACAATTTTATGCTAAGTTGGTGGGGCTTTTGGGTGAAGTCGGTGCTTGATTTGATGATGATTATTCCTCGGTAGTGTGGGTGGCTCATCAAAGAGGGCTAGAGAGACCCAGTATCAGTTCACATTTGCAGAAAGGAGAAGATATAGGATCAAAGGCCTGCCTCATAAATTACCTTGATCGGTGCACTACCCATGTTGGTCACACTAATAGTATTATGTTGACTGGTACCACCCAGCATAGGAGGAGAGCCCCTGAAACATTGATGTTGTCTCCACCACAGCTCCACTCCATGTTGTGTCTCATTAGTCGGTTCCATCTTCTAGTTCCACCCAAAACCATGAGAGCGACATCAAGAGAAGAAAGCACTAGTGATCAGGCTATGAGGATCCCACTTCATCTACTCCACCGAATGAGGTGAGAGAAAGTTCTCCTGCTCGACCTCCCACTTTAGTTAAAGTGAAGAAGAAACATCATATCATAATCAACCACCACCACCATCTCTCATTTGGTAGAGAATATGTTAAACCCCATGGGGAAAAGACTCCACCCATATGTGGAGTCATGAGCATGTGTCCTTGCACAGCCCTCACGGTTAGCACTCAATAGCGGGGAGGTGGTGTATCTTTAACATAATCCCACCGTCACCCAATATTTGTGCGGCATAATTAGACCGCTCCTTAGATGATATCTTGGCATAGTATTTTAATAAAAATAAAGAAATCTTAGGGTTAGTCTGACCTCAAAGAGGAGAAGGTTAGCTTCGACCCTAATGAGGATGATTTGTTGGAAGACTCAGCAGAGGTACACATGGTTGATACCATAGGTCCCTCCCGGATCATCATACTTGGAAGGTGTTGCTGAACAGATGATCTGACTATTGACCCAACACCTCTTCAACTCAAATAGAATGATGATCAGATTTATAGGATGGAGAAGAGAGTTGAATATTTATTAGCGGTAGTTATAGCACTTGATTAAGCTCTAACTATGTTGTCAACCTAAGTTATTGCATGTCTGGATCAACTAAGAGTTCACCCCAAGAGGAATCAGCTTGTATAGGATGGTAGTGGACAGTACCTCCATACAAGAAAAAGACATCAAACTCATGGTGGAACAATAAGAGAAGGAAGCGTTGTTGCAAGCTCGAGGTGGTTCATCGGTTCTAAGGGTAGACTCCACCCAAAGGAATTAGATGTTATCCAATATCATAAGGGTTTTGCACCTCCTTCTTCCAAAAGTTTTGATGGCGGTGAACCCAACATATACCACAATGTAGGGGGTTATAATCTTGGTGGTAGTGATGCATTATTGTTTCGCCTCTTTGTTAGTAGTCTAGTAGGCATAGCTTTTGACTCTTACACTTTGAATGATTGTGAAGACTTTTATTGAGTTGGAGCAACTCTTTGTTAAGAGGTTTTGAGCTCGAAAGAAGGCTGGGCAATCTCATTGTAGCTCAACAACACCCTGGTGAGTCAGGATAATATTCTTAGATGGCATAATTTAAGCATGAAATGCAAACCACAGCTGTCTGAACACCATGCTATTGAATTTTTATTAAAGAATATTCATGGCCGATCGCCTTCATGCTTAAAGGTTTAACCATTAAAATATTTGAGAAATTAATCAACAAGGTGGCTAATCTATAAGGAGAGGCCAAACAGTTGTCTTTTCAAGATCATCCATTAAAGCCAAATCCATGAAAGAATATGAAAAGAAGATAGGGGCACTAGCAGCATTGGATAAAGGGAAGCAACCGGCCAGAGATTAGTGTGAGAGACCTCGAGCTCACATACCACTTCCACCTCTTTACCACCACATCTTATCAATCATCTGACAACCTCCATTTGCCTCCTCCTCAACCATACTCTGTTAGCGGTATACATACCCACCCAGTAGCTATCCCACTCTTTTGGATAAATTAAAACCTTATTGATTTAAGAGGTAGTTAATAAATCTTTAAGAACCTCTTAAAGAACGATTTTCACCTACGAGCTTAGGAAGCCGAGGGCAAAGTAATGATCTAACTTTTTCTGCTGCATATAGCCATATTTTGGAGGATTGCTTTACATTTAAGGATTAGCTTGAGCATAGCTACAAGTAGGGCACTATAGTTATCCTTAAGGAATATCTAGAAGAGCAACCATTCAGTTTTGTTCGAGTAATCCTTGGGGATACATGTGATCCTCTCAAAATAATAGAAGGTTGGGATATCTCTTTAACCCGAACCTCTAAATAAAACATTTCTAAAATCAAAAAACTTTCCTTGGTGCCTCAGTAGCGAACCTCAACATCAAGGAAGGTTCAAGTTACCAAAGATAACTTGGGAAAATAGGAGCTCAAGTAGCCATAACCCATACTTGCGGGATAACCAAGTAGTGTGATCAGTCAACCTCCATTTGTTGCACTCCTACTTCAGCTAGTTATTCTTCTAGTAAACATCTTGTATCAATGGATGAGGCGATCAAATCTCTCACCCCACTTACCTTACCAGATTTCTACCAAGTACCTCCTTTTAAATCTAAGAAATCAAGGTAGTTTGAATTACATTTGTGGCACTTTTGATTGGTTATCTGATTCTACTCCTTTAGAAAACTCTTCAAGTCTTCATAACTATAATAACTTCGATCATTCTCTTTCTGATTCAAAGATGGACTTTCCTTTTCTGAATAATATGGGTTCACCTCTTGAGATAGACTTGGAATCATCTGATTCTGAGGGTCCTATAGGAGAAATTGTAGGTATGCGATGAGCAGGTTGAATCTTCATTAACCCTCCACAAGAGATCATCGAAGTTAACCTCCGTAATGGCAAGGTTCTACCTCTTAGGGCTGCACCTTGAGATAAGGATAAACAAGTCATTGGTTTTAATGATCAAGAAGCCCCTCCACAGGATGCTCCACAAATGGATATGCTTATGGAGGATTAGCCTAGAGTTGACTACAATGTCCTTGCTCATCTAACAAAGTTGCCAGCTAAACTAAGCATATATGATGCCCATGTCTTATCCAGAGAGATTAGCGAGTCATTGATCAAAGCCCTTCTTGATCTAGAATTATGCTTAGCTTAGCGATTCTTTGTTGAAGAGGCACATTATTCAGAAGCCTGAGTCACATTCACCCATGAAGACCTTCGGGGATATGGAGCACAACCGTCCCCTCTACATCAGTGGATATGGGCAGATTTAGACTTTCTAGGGTGTTGGTTGATCTAGGTGCATCAGTGAACATTATGAGCCTAAAAATCCTTTATTTGAGATTGACATCTCCTCAGGAGATCGGATGATGTTGAGAGGATTTAATGAACAAGGCGAGAGGGCTTTAGGCTCCATAGTGTTACCTTTGGAAATAGGTGACTAGAAGACTGAAGCTAAGTTCTATATAATTAATTTGAATACAGCATTCACTGCTTTGCTCGGTAGGCCTTGGATACACCAGAACAAGATGGTTCCATCCTCTCTTCATCAATGCATCAAGTTTTGAAGAGATGGAATCGAATACTATGTCAAAGGAGATGAAAAGCCATTCTTAGTTAGAGAGGTCGAGATATATGAGGATGCAACCTACTATCTTCCTCAAAATCAAAACATTTATTCTCGTGAACTTGGTCAAAATTTGAATACAAAAGAAAGAGAAAAAGAAGGAAAGAAAAAGCAAAAGAAAAAAGAAAAAGAAAAAGAAAATGCAAGTGAGCAATAAAGGGACACTAAGGAAGAGGTGGAGCCGCATGTTACATTCCACCCATAGTTCATTCCACCATACGGACATATAGGTAGGATGACTAGACCTCCACCAAGTAGAGGCAACCAAGGAAGAGGTAGAGTCGCATGTTACATTCCACCCACAGTTCATTCCACCATACGGACATATAGGAAGGATGACTGACCTCCAGGTGAGGTAGATAGAGGATTCAGTGGAAGACCATCCTAAAAGGGCATGTTCAGATGAGTACTCACATTGAGATGGACTTCATCCGCAGAGGTTGAATCTTATGTGATTAGCACCCAACCAACCCCTCTCGGGATTGGAGGTGACAATCGAGCTGACAATGAAATGAGACTCAAGCATAAATATAAAGAGTTATGTAAAACCATTAGGTAGCGGTTAAGGAACACTTAACCCACTTTCTTCTCAAAAAGTTCAGGTTTGGTAGTTAAGGAATCCCCAGATCTTCCATAGATGTCAAGCCAAAGAGATTTCTGTTGGGATCATCATCCTCAAGTCGAGAAGCAGATGTAAAACTTGAGGATAATTCATATCAAGATTGAATAGAATTATCTTTTGATTAGTACTTGCCTTGTGTTCATAATCTTGCAAAGAAAGGTTTGATTCCTTACACATGGTACAGGCACAGGTCAGAGTATTTCGAGAAGTTGTAGGACAATAATGGCAGAGATGTACAATCAAGACCGGGACTAAGATTCAGTACAGTGGGTCCAGTCGATGATGATGATTACTACTTAGTTTTCACCAATCATCTGTAATTTGATAGGATCTTCTCAAACCACACTAACTCTTATGAGGAGGTGTATTTAGAAACTTCAGATGATCCTGATGATCTTTAAATCAAAGGTGCACCTCCAGAATTTAAAGAAGAAATCAATTCAACCATCGAGAAGCTTATAGAAATCAACCTCAGGATAAAAGAAGATCCACGCCCTCACATACATCAGTTCTCTATTGAATGAAGAAGAATTAATGACTTAGTTAGGCTATTGACTGAGTTTAAGGACTGCTTTACATGGACCTATGAAGAGATGTCTGGATTATCTCCTAACATAGCAGTCCACAAACTAGTAATAGACTTTCACGTTAGCCCTATCAAGCAAGCTCCTAGATGCATGTGATTAGAAATCGAACAACAGGTCATTTTTGAAGTCAAGAAACTAATCGATGCTGACTTTATCAGGAAAGAAAAGCACCCTGTCTGGTTAGCCAGTGTCATCCCAGCTAATAAGAAGAATGGTCGAATTTGTATATGCGTCGATTTCAAGGACATAAAAAAGGCATGTCCTAAGGATGAATTTTCACTTCTATACAAGAGTTAATGGTGGACATTGCCGCGTCTCATGCAATATTCTCTTTCATGGATGGGTCATCTGGCTATAACCAAATTAAGATGGCCCCGAGGATGAGAGGAATACTACTTTTTGAACCCGATCGAAATCTATTGTTATAAGGTCATTCCCTTCGACCTTAAAATGGTGCTTACCAATAATGGGCCATGACACATTTTTTGAACTCGTTCATCATCAAGTTGAATGATATGTTGATGATCTAGTAGTCAAAAGTAAAGAAAAAGGAGACCATCTCTTTGACTTGAGAGTAGTTTTGGAACTGTTAAGATAATTCAATCTTAAAATGAACCCCCTGAAGTGTGCATTAGGAGTAGCTTTAGGGAAGTTCCTTGAGTCTGTTGTCCGACACCGAGGAATAGAGATAGACCCAAAAAAGATCAAAACTATCTTAGAAATGACACCCCCTAAAATCCTAACTCAACTTAGATCATTCCAAGGGTTGTTGGCATATCTAAGGTGCTTTATCTCCAATCTAATGGGGAGACGCAAGCTATTTTCAACACTTATCAAAAAGGATGCTAAGTTCAAGTGGGATGATAAGTGTTGGCATGCTTTGAAGACATTAAATAGTATTTGGTGAAGCTTCCAATTCTAACAACCCCAATCCTGGGAAAGTTGCTTATCTTTTACACTGCTACATTAGACGACTCCATTAGCACTTTGTTGGCCCAAACTAATGACAAAGTAAAAGAAAATGCTCTATACTACCCCAGTCATCGCCTAATTCTTACTAAGGCAAACTACCCACCTATTGAAATGCACTACCTAGCTTTAATCTTTACATCGCAAAAGCTACGGCACTACATGCTTTCTCATAAGGTGAATCTAATCTCCAAGATCAATCCATTGCAATATCTCATGACACGATCGGTGTTATTCGGACGGTTGGCATGTTGGTTCATTATTTTGTCACAGTTTGATGCCACATTTGTACCCCTCCATGTGGTGAAAGGACAGACACTAGCAGATTTCTTAGCAGCACACCCACCTCCTGCTGATTCCCCGCTTAGTAATGACTTCCCCGATGAATAAATCATGAACTTAGGGACACTAGCATTCGCGGCTGGGAGATGTATTTTGATGGTATGGCTTCCTTTCAAAAATGAGAAGAACCATGATCTACTCTTCCAGGAATGGCAGGGGTAGGAATCATCCTTTTAACTCCATATCGTGATGTGATGAGATTCTCATACTATCTCTTTGATCCATGCACCAACAACGAAGCTTAGTATGAGGCTTTCATTGTTGGTCTAGAGTTAGCTATTATAGTGGGTCAAAAGCATCAACATCTATGAGGATTCTCAGCTGGTCATCAACCAGATTGTTGGGTCCTACAAGGTTCTAAAACCTAAGCTTCATCATTACCATGAGTACACCATGAAGTTGTTGCCCCAAATCTTTGAGGTCACCATCTACAAGATTCCTTGAGGAGAGAACACAGTAGATGCTTTGGCCAAACTCGCCAAGGAATTGGCATGTCCGGAGGATGAGTCCATTTCAATAAGGGTCCAAAATAGACAAGTCTTATTCCTTATTGATGTTGAACTCATCAAGAAACTCTCTCTGAAAGGGGAGGTTGCCCTTATTAAGAAAGACGAGGAGCTGAATTGGAAGCAACCATTCATAGATTACTTGACTAAAGGTAAACTACCTCAAGAGAAATCACAAGCCCATCAGATGAAGCAGATAGCTCTCTCCTATGCTCTCATGGATGGCACCTTATATCGATGGTCTTTTGATCAAATGCGGTTACGTTGCTTAGACAAACATGAAGGCCATAAGATCATGACTGAGGTACATTAAGGTCTATGCAGAGTGCATCAATCTGGTATGAAGATAAAAGCAAAGATCAAGAGATAAGGATACTACTAGCCTTCGATGATTACTGACTGTATGGATATAGCTAAGAGATGTCATTAGTGTCAAGTACGGTGTAGTCCTACATTAACCACCTAACAATCTACATCTTACATTTTTCTCATGTCCATTCGAGTGTTGGGGTATTGACATAGTGGGTCCAATCGGTCCTCCTTCTTCCAAGGGTCACCGGTTCATTCTAGCTGCCACCGACTACTTTTCCAAGTGGGTGGAGGCAATCCCACTCAGAGAGGTCACAGCCGGTGCTCCAATTTCCCAAGAACCATATCGTATATAGGTTCGGGGTGCCTTGATGAATTATATCTAATAATGGTACCACATTCAAAAGCACCGAGATCAATAGCTTTACCAGGAGACACATTATAGATTAGAGATACTCCACTATCTACTATGAGGGTGAATGGCCTAGCATAAGCATTCAATAAAACTCTTATTCAGATACTAAAGAAGATATTTGACGATAATAAGTGATAGTGTCATGAGCAGCTAGTTGAAGCCTTGTGGGCATACTACACCACATACAGAACTCCAACCCAATCTACCCCATTCTCCTTAGTGTATGGGTTTAAAGTCATTCTACCATTAGAAGTTCAGCTCCCATCACTAAGGATAGCAATGGATGGTAAAATCACTACAGAGCAGAATGTCAGGTTGCAGTTAGAAGAGCTCGAAGGTTTGGAGCAGAGATGCCTACGGGGATGCTAGAACCTCGAGTTGTACAAAGTCAAGATGATTCAAGCTCACAATAAGTTAGTCCACCCCAAAGCTTTTCAAGTAGGAGAGCTTATTTTAGTTCTGAGGAGACTAATTGTTGTCCGTCAAAAGATGGGAGGCAAGTTTGAACCCACTTACCCATTTGTCATAGAGAAGGCCTACCAAGAAGGATCTTATCAAATTAATAATTATAAAGGGAAACACCTGATGCTTCTAATCAATGGGCTCTATTTGAAGAAATATTATCCATAAAGTCATGTTTGAAAATAACCATCTTCAAAAATTCCATTCCAATTCACCAAAATATTCTCTTACATTCAAAGCATTGTTTACTTATTTGTAAATCTGCCATGACGTATTTAGGGTAGGTCTAAGAGAACCTTAGAGGCATCTTATCCTTCTTTCACAACACAAACACAAATTAAACGATTCCCCAGTGCTACTAGAGTAGGTGTAAGAGAACCCAAGAGGCATCCTATTTTGACTAATACATTTAGGTGTAAGAGAACCCAAGCGGCATCCTTTGTTGGTGGGATCATAATAGCCATTCTTGGTAAAATTTCATCAACTTATAAGGGTATTTTAAATAGGTGTAAGAAAACCCAAGTGACAACATGTCCTTCTTTAACAAACACATATCTTTTATCTCGGGCTATTTTGATGTGGGAGCAAGCCCCTTGTGGAACTCACTCATTAGCTGCTCTAAGTTTGGCTGACATGCTACCTTGCTAGTGTGTCACCCCAGTGGTCATTTGTTTAGCGGATGTGGGTCCCTTACTTTCTTCCTCACTTGACCATTGTAAACCAACGAGTGCCTTATTAGTTTGGTAGGCCTCACTGCGTACCCAGTAAGCTACCTCATGTTGACTTTATTTAAAAGGATGTAAGCCTACACACTTTCTTCTTGAACTTGCCATCATGAACTAGGATTGAGTATATTTGAGGTTTAGGATAAGTCCCCAGTGGCTCCTTTCTCTTGACTACTTTTGATATAAGTCCCCTGGCATTCACTCGGGTCGCCTAAGTCGGATAGTACACTGAGCCAAAGACAAACTATCCGACAATTCCATAGGAGGATGTGACTCCCGATGCTTTCTTCCTAAGGCGATTATCACAAACCGGTACCTTAGGTTGGTTGATGTTGCTATCTTGTGGTGACTCACCCGGTGGATACACCACTCTTGGCAGATATGAGTCCTGCTTTCTCCTTGAGTTGGCCACTGAATACCTATAGCTTTCTTTTACATGGTTCTAGATAAAGCATTTTAGTGGCCCCTCCCATGGCACTCTACTTGGATTACATCCTTCACGACCCTATTTAGACACTACTCAGGTTACTCTTGGATTGGACAGTCTCCTTTTTATAGTGGTCACCCATGTGGTTAGAGAATCTATTCAGCGGATGCATAGATTCTCACTTAGACCAGCAAATCTAAGATAGGTCTAGGCTGATATAAGCTCCTTCTCAGTGTGATCCCTCACAAACCAACAGGGTCCACGATAAACAAAAAAAACTAACTAATTTATTCACATATGGATTAGGAATTCAAGCCACCAGTGGCTCCTTTCCCAAGCAGGATTCTATCTTTAGGGCAGTGTTAGCAAAACTCCTATAGGAATTGCCGACTACACTTGAGTTAAGATAAGTCCCGTTGCACTCTCTGAGTCATCCTTAGGTTGAGTTCAATCAATTTTTCTACAAATAGGTTGCCCCAACACTCATTTTGCTCAAAGGAAAGTATACTAGTCATTCTTTCTTGCATGACTGTTGCAAACCAACGGGCAGCGCTAGGTCGGGTTGACATGTTACCTTGCTAATGAGTCACCCCAGTGGTCTTTAATTTAGGAAGATGCAAGTTCTCATGCTTTCTTCCCTAAATTGGCCACTATAAATCGAAAGGCACCCCTTTGGTTAGATAGTTCTCCCCTTTGGCCAAGAAACTACCCCTTTGGATCGGTAAATCTGAAGTAGGCCAAGGTCGACATGGCCCCTACTCAATGTGATCCATCGCAAACTGACAGGATTTATCAAATATAATTAAAATGAAATTAATTTTGACTATCTTTGAGATGATTTAAGTCACAGTGGCATTCACTCAGTAGTCAGCCTAAGGTTGGGTTAATTCATTGTGTCACCAATAGATCACCCCAGCGACTGATCCTTACTATGGAGAATGTAAGTCTGCTATGCTTTCTTCCTAGTACAGTTGCTGCACAATAAAAGGAAACCCTTTTGGTTAGATAGTCTTACTATGTGGCTGGTAAACTACCCCTTTGTATTGGTAAATCTGAAGAAGGCCAAGGCCGATATGGCCCCTACTCAGTATGGTCCATCGCAAACTAATAGGGTCCATCTTAAAATTCAATGTTTAAAATCTGAAATAAAACTAACCAACCTCCCCAGTGGAGTCAGAACAATCAAATCGACTAGCTTTTCCTCAATGAGATGCAAATCTTTCCAATTTTCCTACTGGAGTCAATTCAATCCAACTTGAACTCCCCAGTGGAAGGTTCACACTTTTATCCCTGGATTCCAAATTCTAATCCCAAAGGATTTCACAACCTCTACCCGGTGGATAACTTGAACCTTTTCCCCTGGAAGGCTCACATACTCAATCCCTGGATTCTCTTGCTCTCTTATGTCTTTGACATAAGTAGAGTTGCATTGCACTAAGATCTTGATTCCTTCTACACTTAAGTTTTAGGAGTAAATAATTTTTGTTAGTTCTTGCAATCATTCAAACATTATTGATCATCTCGATCAACATCAATATGTGCGGTATGCCTTGTCAGTCACACCACACCTATTGGACACCCTTTGTTGACCTCACTTTTGGTGTGAGCTCTCAGCTTTTCCATCTTAGACATAGGACTCCTCTAGACACTAAGAGTTACTTAGTCTTGAGACACTTCTAGTGATTTGGTGAACACTTAACCCAACCTAGAGACTTAGAAGGGTTTACCATAGGATTAGGCTATGCATTAGGGATTTAAGGCAACCACTTACCCTATAGCTCAAATACAGCCCATGTACACTTTTTCAAGCCAATATAAATCAATTCAACTCAATTGAGTTTCTCAAATCCAAAATCAACTCCAAATTCAATTCCAATTCCAAATGATTCAAATCCAAAATCAACTCCAAATTCAAGTCCAATCCCAAATGATTCAAATCCAAAATCAATTCCAAATCCAACTCCAATCTGAGATGATTGAAACTCATGATCAATTCCAAATCTGAAACCTTCCTAAGCCTTATGAATCACATCCATAAGCTTAGCCAAACCCTTCAAATCAACCCAAAGCCAAGTGATTTCTCTATAAATCACTTATTCCATCATTTATATTCACAACTATAAAAGAAATTGACATCCAAATCATCCAAATTAAATGAATATAAATCAAACCAAATCAAAACACCTTTTTCAAACTTTTGACCTACCTTAGAAAATTCACTATCAAATCACTCCTAATTCACATGATTCTCTCATGGATCATTTATTTTCTCATTTATCTTCACAAATATAAATGAAATATAAATTTAAATGGCTAAAATCAAATCAATATAAATTCAAAAATCAAACCAAACCCAATTTATATCCTTTAAGCCAATTTCTTGAACTTAGCCAAATCATTCTCAAATCAATCCAAACCCTTTGATTTTCTCTTCAAACAATCACTCCTTTAATCATATGCCCAAATATAAACATAAACAATCACCAAGCCAAAATCAAACTAACCAAGTCAAACCCATGTTCATCCTTTTGACTTTAAATTATCAAATGAACCAAAAACTATTTGGCTCCAAACCACTTGCAATTGAATTTATATTATATGTCCATATGTGAGCTTAACCAAACTTGAATCAAGCCTTGATCAAGTCAATCAACCTATTTAGGCTCACTTGACCCAAAGTAGCCTAAAAGACCCTTTTTGAGCCAAATTCTAATCCAACCCAAATTGGATTGAACTAAGCCCATATAAGCCTCACATTATGATCAACAATCATCCTAGAATGATCAATCACTCAAATTGAGTCAAATCAAGTCAAACTTAGATTTTTTTACCAAGTCAACACTTAGCCAAATGAGACCTAAACAAGCAAAATTCACTATGAGCTAAATTGATTGAAACCATTGATCTAAACCAATCCATGGTCAATTATTAAACATGATCAAGCCCTCACTTGAGCTAGACCAAACCCAATTGGCCTTCCTAGCCCAAGTTGACACAAATTGACATAAAAAATAAAAATGGGTCAAATATTGATCTAAGCCAAATTGATTGCAACCAATGGGTCAAATTCATTCCAAATTGATTGTTGAACTTGACCAAAGCTTCAATTGACCAATTAGACAGCCCAATTGATCATGAACCCAACTTGACTTAAAGGTCAAATCAACTTGAAATCAAACCAAATCAAAATTGAAACCAAAGCTTACAATACATTTCAAAATGATCAATCGCCTAAACCAACCCATGACCTAACCAATTGGGTCAAATGGGTCAAATTGACTTGACCCATTTGACCTAAATGAACCTAAATAAACCAAAACCAAATCTAAACCAAATTAAACCAAACCAATGATAGGCTCCAAATGATCATTTGAACTTGACATAACCCATGGTTTGACCTAATTTGACCAATTGGTCAACCTAAATTTGACCCAACTTCTCAAATTAGTCAAATCAAATCAAATGAACTCCAAATCACTTGAAATTTGGCCCAACCCATTCTAAAATCATTTCAAATCTGCCCAAATCAAACTCATAACTAAATGACCACTTTGCCTTAGGTCAAATGGTATCCCATGATAAATTCACTTGGAATTTGGCCATTTCTTTCCCAAGGCCACTTGGCACCTATCTATTGGTCCACATCGGCACCAAGGAGGGTGGTGAACATGATCCAATGAGCTTGGGTCAGCCATGACCCAAGGCAAGGCCAAACCAACCTCCCTAATCACCCTTGGACACTTGGCTCACCAAATTCAGTCACCAATCACATGGGTAGCTACTCTCCCTCACTTCTCCACCCAAAATGACCCATGTGGGATGTTTCCCAACTCAAACCAATCAACCAACCCAAGCCATTGAGCTAAAATGCCAAATTAACCATCCACCGTTCAATCTAAGGAGGGGGAGAAAAGAAAGAGGATAAGACTATAAAAATTCATCTTTTTAGGATGTCACGCAGATCCACAGATATACTTATTCTGGTGATTGAGTACATCATCAAAGAAATAGTTTACTATCTTGAAATACAGAAGTCATTACCCTTTAATTAGATATACCCCCCCCTATTCTCACTCAAAATAGAAGGCATTCATTCCTTAGAGCTCTAGGAGTCGAAGCCAAGCATCCTAGAGCTTTCCCCAGCAATTTTTGAGCACTCTTGCTTCCCTAAGTTTTACTCAAAGCCAAAATAGGGGAGATGATTTCCAAACGCCGTTCACTCAATTCTCAACCAAAATGAAATTAATCTTGCACACACCATCCTTGGACCAAGGTGAATAGAAATGAATCGAATCTTGAGCTTCCCCATGATCAGAGCTAGTAGTTCGATCAAGACCGATTTCCATTAAAGAGGAGCGGTCAACCGAGCAAACCACTTCAAATCAAGACCGAATTTATTCAATAGGGCTCCATCTCTACTAGATGAAAACCTTCAAAGCAAGGTGATAGCCTCGGTATTCCATTGAAACCTTATAGTAAAATTTGCTTAGTCCTTTGTCAAAAGTGATCAAGTCACGTGATCTCCATTGTTAGATGTATTGCTTGTGCTTCCCTGAAGGTGTGGGATGAATTTGAGCTCCCTTCGAGCTAGGGTGAGCTCGGATTGAGTGACGATTAACGGCATTCGCTCTCACGCAGGAGAGGCGGATCGCACCGTTAGTTCCACATGACGGTTGATGCTTGATGCATTACTTTAGATCCCTCGATTTCCCCTTAATCGCGGATTAATCTCGGATGGCAGTAGAGAAAACACATCTGGTGACTTAGGATGGATGTGACAACTTAAATAACTAATCCCATGCACATGTGGAAAGCGTGCGTCGGTCATGCGTGCGATGGGATTAGGATTAATTAGGCTTAATTAATCCAATTTTAATGGCAAAATTTTCAAAATTTATAACTAATTATAAAAAATCCAAAAATATAAATGAATACTCATTTTAAAGTTAATTTAGAGGAGAATAATAGAAAATTAAAATCAATTAATTTTAAAAAGTGATTTTGACTCAATTTAAGTTTTATTGGAAGTGTAATTAAGCTAATTACTTCTAATTATTGTAACAATTAATTTCAAACTTTTTTGAGATTGATTATTGGAATGACCTCTGCCTTCCATAATTTTATTGGAATTTATTATTTGATTAATTAGGGGAATTGATTATTTCATTCTTAATCTATCTCTTAATTAATTAAATGATTAATTAGCATGTTAAATAGTAATGAATTCATTAATTAAGTTGGTTAATCATTATGAAATAGTAAATGGACATAGGGAATAAGATTAGGACCTATACTCCAACCTTTTCCCTTAAGTTTATTTCATTTGGATAGCACTTAATCAATTTTGCAACTAATTAGTGGCTTAATCACTTCATTAAATAGTTTAATTAATCAAACTCAAAGCCAAATCATTCTAGAACTCAATCATTCAATTCTTGGGTAGATTCTTAGGTGTTCAACAACCCAAGAGAATTCCAAAGGAAATTATAATCAAACTACATGTGTAGGAGGGTTATAAAAGTACTTAATCAAACTCTTTAGCTTAATTAACCAATAATTGTGAGCCAATTGCATTAGGCCCCTTCATTTCTTAGGTGCATTATTAATTTAATTTCTTTGTGGTTGCATATCATATGTTGGCTCATAATTACTTGGATAATTATGTTAAAGTGGCATAGGTAAGGGATAATTAATGTGTTTAATTCATACCTTAACCTAATCAAAACATAAAATCAACCTAATTGTTCTAAGTTAAGCCAAACCAATTCACACATGGGGGAATGGGTTAGGACTAGCAAACCCTTCTCATATTTCCTAAGTCCAATCAAATTCAAAGATAAAAATCTCATAAGGAATTTTGATTCATTTTAAATGATCTTATTTTATATGATTGTCCTTAGGAATTAATTAGGGTGAATGAAGGCATGTCCTTACATCCCACTATTTCTTTCAAAGCATGCTAAATATTGATTTCCATAAGAAATCATGCATTCATTTCTTTCAAAAATTAACTAAATAAAATGTTTATTTTTATGTCAAATTGCATGTGTTAGCTAAAATTAAGAATATGAGTGACTATTATCACTATTAAACTAAAAATTATTTTTTCAAAATTTATAAATCAAAGATTATGAATGAAGTGATGCTAGTTATAAATATCTATAAGCTTGCATGTGATGATGGCACAAGATGTATATTATGAAGTTCTCTTTCCTTCTCTTAAACATGGATTAACATAAGATTTTCAAGTGTATAGTTCATTTGAAAAGAACACAACACTTGCATAAATATATTCTTATGCATCTCTATATTAAAGCTTAAGAAGGATCTTCATATTACACATGTAAATCATACAACCAAATCAAACATAACCTCTTGCATGATTCTTTATTCATTTGATTCTTTTTGTACATCTACATGTATTTAAGAAAAGTGGTATATCAATTTGGACATCCCAGGGCTACAAGGCTTTAAGTAGCCCTAAGTAGATCTTGTACCTTACCCCCTGTGTAAAAATAAAAGCATCGTACTCATTTATAACTTTTATACATGCGGATGTGAATTTAGCTAATGGATGAAAAATCTCTCTTTTCTACATAATAAATACATGCATTAACGATCCCATTAACAAATGGAATATCCAAATCACATCTCTTTCCATTCATCATCAAATTGTGCCAAGATTTACATTGCATGCATAAGTATGCTTAGGGTTATTCATATGCATGGTATACATGGTGGAAAGAAATGAATGGGTGTGTATTATGTGATAGTAATCCACCCTAACTAATCCTAAGATGCCTTTCTTATTGAATAGGGCTATTTAGAGTGAATCTAAGCTTAGGGTTAATTAAAACACACAATAAAAAACCATTCACTAAGGAAATTTAATTAATGAATCTACCTTAGAAATGCTTTAAGGTAGGGATGAAAGAGAGCTCTCTTCTCTTTTTTTTTTCTTTCCATAATATTTAGTCACTAAGTGTAGGTTCATTCAAAACCAAATCAAATCACCAACTAAAATTGACAAGTCAACTAAATCATTTAAAATAAAGCCACCATCTAAATTGAATCTTTCACACTTAAAAATTTCAACCTTAAAGCTGGCTAAGACATGCCACATAAGCCTTAAATAGCACACACACTAGACTAAGTCACCATTTCTAGCTTTAGGTTAGGGTGGTGAATGGTTTGATGAATGTTTAGTTTTATGATGTATTATTTTTTATTGGATGGTATGATGTATGTGTGTAGTCTAGATGTTAGGTCAATATTAGCCTAATCATGCTTTGTAGGGGGTTGTGCTTAAGGTGTTGTAATTAGAATATAAAAATATTTTTTTATTGTGCAGGTTGCTTATACCCCTAAGCATAACTCAAATTAAGATAGGTGGGGTTATTTACCCATATGTGGGGGATTAAGTCCAAATTATTTATATAATTGCTTGGGTTGTATGGTGTGTTTAGCTAACATTTGTTTTTCAAGTGTAGCTAGATTAACTTTCCTTTATTTTAATGTAATTTTTGCATTAGGGTTAGGATAAGTGTTATGGGGATTAAGGTGAACATTTGTTATAAGATTATGTCTTATATACCATGTGAGGCCTTAGAGAAAACTACATCCCAAGTCAAACTAAAGGAAAGAAAGAAATGGAGCAAACCAAGATGAAGGAATGAAGGACAAGGAGTGAAGAATGAAGACCCCCATAACACTTATCACTTCATAATTGTAATTTATTCTTTCATTATCCTGGGATGTATAAGGGTAAACACATTTCTTTTTTCGATTGTGGTGAAACCCGACCACATCGGCTTCTTATTCTTTTGCGCTAATTTTATAAATTGATTGATGTTATGTTTATGATTATGCAATTAGGAAGGCATGATTTTCCTAGTTTCTTAATTATTTGATGATTGTTGAATGGCCTGAATGTGATTAAGCTCTTAGGAAAAAATAAATTTTCTATCCAATTAATCAATTTAAAATTAAATTAAACAATTCATAACCTCACCTAAAGCCTAATACATAAATCAAGATAATACAAGATTTAGCAATCCCTTACCTAGATGGTGTATGTCTTATATCATGCATAAATCAAATTATCTTACTCTTGCCAATGGAGGGCTTCCACCTTTGTAAGAGAAAATGGCTTGACCTTGGAGAGCCATGGTGGAAATACACCTCATTCTTTTTTATTTTGGCCCAAAACTGATTTTTCTCATGCATTAGGCATATAAAATCTAATAACTTGTGTCAAATAAAAATGTCCAAAAATCAAAATAAAATTTGATAAAATTTGCATTAGGTCATTAGTCATGCCCTTCATGATCTAGTCTCGTAAGGACTTAGTCACCTTTCTAAATAAATAATAGTCTAGCCATCTTGCAAAGCATAAGACTTGCCTACATGTATTTAAAATCATAGGCGGAGTTAGTTGGCTGTCACCCTAGGCGATTGTAAGTCCAACAGTCGAGTGGTTTATTCTCTCTTATGGAGGTAAACCATATAACCATTTTCACCTTAAATTTAGGTCGTGCATTGACCCTCACCAAAGCTCCCTAGATTTAGGATTTGAGATTGTTGTTTCTCTTTGTGGGCTATAAGCATAAATCCTCACCTCTTAGGCATTTCTATAATCTTGTATTGTGGAATTATAAGTCCTAGATTTCTAATAAAAATTCAACTCAAACATACAATTCTCCTCAATTTCAAAAATATAAAGCCCAATCATAGGATAGTTTGGGATGCTCACTAGGCTTCCTAGTATCATGAGCATCCCCTACTCATCTCTCTTTGGTTTTGATAATAACTCTCTCTTTTTTATCAATCCCACTTGATTTTCTAAAAATAACCAATTGATTGATAATCATATCTTTGAAATCTTTGGAGACAATGATCATTTACCTTAATCGAGAGTATTCTTAAGAAACCTCATTCCTTATGATGTAGTTAACTATGGGGGCTTACCTCCATAAGAAACTTAATGAACCCAGCATAAAATAAACCCTACTTTACTTTTTCATGCAAAGTAGGGAAAGATCTCTGGTACATTCGAAGACTCATCATGCCTTAGGAGTCCTCATTAGTTGATTAGGTACATTTTAGGGTAGTGACTTCTATATCTTGAGATAGTACATTATTCCTTAATGTCGCACCTGACCACCCTAATGAGTACATCTACGGAAATGTGTGGTTTCCCCTCACATAAACACACACCTAACACCTCAAAAATAAATACCACATGTGCTTTTTGAAAATTTCTCATGAATTTTGTGCAAGATCTTTTGTTATGTGAGTTTGGAAAAAGTGCTTTTGGAAAGTGATATTTTGTAAAAAAAAAAGTTTATTTTCTTAAATATTGGAATGAACCTTGCCTCACTAATTTAGTGGTAAGGTGGTTCTAAATTTTTGTCATCTCCTTTCATTAGTTAATTTTATCTTTCACCTATTTGGGAACCCAATAGTGGTTTCAAGACCTATAAGGAGTGAGGTCCTAAAACCTAAAGGATGTTGGCTAGCTTTGTCTAAGAATAAAATAAGCTAAGTACCAACTGAAAGAAAGATACGTCTTGGACTCATATGAGATATAATTTACTATCATAGCTTGGAGATAATAATTTTCTACTAGATATGGAGAGAACCATCCCCAGTGGAGTCGCTAAAAAATCTATGGTGTTTATTTTTAAATATTTATGGGGGGACATCACGCAGATTTGAGGGTATACTTATTGAGGTGATTGGGTACGACATCAAAGAATAATATCTCACAAGATATAAATCACTACTTTACGATGGACCTAATCACCTAATAAGGATCCTAAGGCATGATGGGTCTTCAAATGTACTAGAGCTTTTCCCCTACTTTACATGGATGAATAAAGTAGAGTTGATTTAAACTAAGTTCTAAAGTTTATGGGGAAAGCCCCATTGTTAATTACATCATAAGGAATTTGAGTTCCTTAGGAATACTTTCGATTAATGTAGGCAATTATTGCCTCCAAAGATTTCGAAGATAGAACTATTAATAAATTGGCTATGTTTGGAAAATCAAGTGGGATAGATCGAAAGGAGAGACTTATTATTGAAACCAAAGAGATGAGTAGGGGATGCTCATGATACTAGAAAACCTAGTGAGCATTCCAATCTATCTTATGGTTGGACTTTATATATTTGGCAATTGAAGATAATTATTTATTTGAGCTAAAATTTATTAGAAACTATGACTTATAATTCCACAATATAAGATTATGAAAATGCCTAAGTGAGGATTTATGCTTGTAATCTGAGAGAAAATAATAACATTAGATCCTAAATCTAGGGAGCTTTAGCAAGGGCCAAAGCACATTTTAAATCTAAGGCAAAAATCAGTATATTATTTACCTCCACAAGAGAGGGTAAATCACCTGACTGCTGGACTTATAACTGCCTAGAGTGGCAACCAGCTAACTCCTCATATGCTTTAAAATCATGTATTCAAGTCATATGTTTTGAAATATGGTTAGGATTTTATTATTTAGAAATAAACTAAAGTCTTTAAACCCACTCCCTAAGAGACTAGAGCATGAGCGGTATGAATAATGACTTAGTCTAATGCAAATAGTATCAATTTTTATTTGATTTTAGACTCTTCATTTTGATAAAGGCTATAAGGTTTTATATGTCTAAATGCATGATAAAATAGGGTTATTAGCTAAATTAGAGAGAAAGAGGTGTTTTCCACCACAAAGGAGACCCTCAAAGGTCAAGTCTTCACTATCGTGCAAGGATGGATACCCTCTCTTAGCAAAAATGAAACAAGATGATATGCATGATATTAAGCATACAACATTCAACTAAGGGGTTGCTACATATTTTAATTATTTTTATTTAATGCCTAAGCTTTAAATGAGGTTGTGAGTTATTTAGAAAATCAGTTATGAGTTATAGTTGGGGTAGAAAATTTATTTTTTCCTAAGAGCCTCAAATCTAGGCCACACATTAAATCATCATACATGAAGAAACTAAAAGATACCTGCCATTTCTATTACACAATTATAAACAAAGCATCAATCAATTTATAAATCCAATATGAAAGAATAATAGGTCGGTGCGGTCGAGCACCACTGTATAACCCAAAATAGAAATGGGTAGCTGAGCTCTAGCCTTATATAACCCAGTATATGAAAGAATAATTATAATTATAAATGAATAAATGTTATGGGGGTCTTCACATCTTCATTCTTCATGTTTCCTTCATTCCTCCTTTGGATTTTCTTGCTTCAAAGGAGTCACAGGGCCTCCCAAGACAAAGCCTTCTAGCCTCCGCTCATCCTAATTTCTCATAACACTAATCCTAATTCCTAATGCATAATTACATTAAAAAATAGGAAAAGTAAATCTAACTACACCTATCAAAATAAGTGTTAGCTAAACACACCATACAACTCAAGCAACTATATATATAATTTGGGCTTAGCACCCTTCACATGGGCAGCCAAGTCCACCTGTCCTAATTTAGATTATACTTAGGGGTTAAGCAACTTGTAAAAGAGAGCATTTATATTTATTTTAAGCACCCCTTAAGCATAATCTCTTACAAAAATATAATTAGGCTAATCATGGCCTAACATCCAGTCTATAATAATACATCACAAAATAAATATACATCAAACCATGCACTGCCCCATCATAAAGCTAGAAATGATGACTTAATCTAATATATGTGTATTAAGGCTTGTGCGATATGTTCTAACTAGATTTTAGAGTTATCATTCTTTAAGTATGAATGACATTTAATTATGAAGGGTGATTTCAATTTAAATGATTTAATTGATTTGATAATTTTAATTAGTATTTTCTTTGTTTCACTTTATTTACACTTAACAACTAAGTGTTATAAAGAAAAGCAAAGAAAGGATCACTCTCTTTCATCCCAACCTTAAGCCGCATCTAAAGCCAATTAATTAATCAATTCTCTTTGGTGAATGGCTTATTACATATTTTAATTAGTCCTAGGTTTAGGTTCACTTTAAATCATCTCATTCAATAAGAAAGGCATCTTAAGATTAATTAGAATTAATTACTATCACATAATATATGTTTGTTCATTTCTTTCCATCATATATAGCATGCATATGATTAAGTCTTAAACATATCTATACATGCAATTTGTATCTAAGCACACTTAAATGATGAATATAAGTAAATGTACTTGGAATTGATGTTTCATTTGGTTGAATTATTTTGTCATATTAATTTAAAGCTCTATCTAAATTCTTATACAAAAAGCATAAGAAAAGAACTCTAAATCATATGACTAATCAATCTAACCACTTGAACAAAATATGAATGCATGTCTTTTTAATAGAAAGAGGGGGGAGGTGGGTTCATTCATTAGCTAAGCTAAATACACATTCAAATGTATGAAAGTTTTAAGCAAGTATGTCATCGCTATTCAGCACCATGGGAGTGATGTAGAATCTCCTTGGGGCTACTTAAAGCCATGCATCCCAGGAATGTCCAGACTAATATACCTACTATTCTTAAATACATATGGATGTATAAACAATGATAAAAATTAAAATCATGCAAAAATTATATTTGATTTATTTGTGTGAATGAATTAAAGCTATCTAAATTCTAATGTCAAAATGTATAAGAATGAAATCAAACGGGTATGTCATCATTGTTTTGAACTATGGGAGTGAGATAGGAACCTCCTTAGGGCTACTTAATGTCTTGCATCCCCAGAATGTCTAGGCTAATATACTCATTAATATTCAAAATTTATGCAAATTAATATATGAATGTAAGAAAGAGACTTCACTTCATACACTAAGCTTATATTCACATCCACCTCTTATGCATATGTAAGAAAAGTCACAATATATATTATTATTCATTAATAAGCTTTTGAAAATATTTTGAGATTTAATAGTGATAATAGCCACACCTATTTTTAATTAAGCCAACACATGCAAATTGACATAAAAGAAATCATTTTATTTAATTAATTTTTGAAAGAAATGAATGCATGATTACAAGTGGCATACAACATTTTAACATGATTGGAAAGAAATAAAGCAATGCAAGCATATAATTTCATTCAATCCAACTAATTCTAAGGACAATCACATTAAATAAGCTTATTTAAAATAAACCAAATTTTCTTAAAACCATTTTTTATCTCATTTTTATTTAATTTAAAAGATGTGAAAGAGGTTTGCTAATCCTAGCCCGTCCTCATATGTAAATTAATTGGATTTAATGAAAAGCAATTAAATTGATTTTTATGGCTTAATTAGGTTGAGGTATGAATTAAATCAATTAATTAAACCCTTACCTACATCACCTTATGTTAATTAACTAAATAATGATGAGTCCAACATGAGATGCAACCATATATAAAAGTAAATTAGAAATTCTCTTAAGAAATGAAAGGGGCCTAATTTAATTGGCTCATAATTAATAATTAATTAAGCTTAAGGTTTTTTTTTATTATTTTCATGATTTTCTCACACATGTAAGCTAATCATAATTTCAAAGAATTTTTTAAACTATTAAACATCTAAAGAACTACCCAAGGTTGATTAATCAAAGTTAGGAATGAATGGCTTTTAAATTAATTTAATTAAGCCCTTAATTGGTTAATTAAATCATTTGATTATATTTTAATTAGGATAATGAAGTTAACTTAGGAAAAGAGATCAAGGAAGAGACTTCAATCCCAATCCCTAAGTCATTTCAAACAATCAATTAGGCTATAAAATAATTAGATTCCCTTTTCTTTTAATTGCTTAATTAAGTGGATTAATTTACTATTCATTTGCTTAATTAATCATGAATAGAATTAAAAGGAAATTAAGGTTTAATTAACCAATTTCTATCATTAAGCATCCAATAAATTTCAAGGAAAATAGGGGAGGTAGATATCATTCCCTAAACATGCTCTAAAATTTTGGAGTTAATTAGATGCTTAATTAGATAGTACCTAGGCTAATTACCTTTTTAATTAAACTCAAATTAAGTAAAAATCACTATTCAAAATCACTTAATGATATTTTTAATAGATTCCCCTCTGAAATACCTTTAAAATGAACCATCAGTTAAATTTTTTTTGATTTTCAAGGATTAGTTATGGATTTTGGAAGTTTCAACCTTAAAAGTTAATTAAAATGACCTAATTAAACCTTACTCCAATTGTAGCCATGCGACAGCTGACGCGGCGTGCTTTCCACATAGTGCGATGGGATTGGATATTTAAGTTGTCACATCTGTCGATTGAGTCATTTGGGGGTGCATGCACTTTCTCGTGGACTGATCAATCTGAGATCAGACGGCCATTATTAATCCCGCAGTGTAGAAGGGGAAAATTGGGGGATCGAGCATGACTTAATCACGATTGTCAATTTCATCAGCGGAATGGCGAGTGATCTTTCTCCTTAACGAACAGCAAAAGATAGATACCATCCATCTTTTTCTATTGGATCCAAGCTCACTCGAGCTCAGATTACTTCCAAAATGTTCTCACACTATCATGGGAATGAGAGGAACACATCCAAAAATCAAAATCACATGAAACACAAATTTCTTTCACAAAAGCCCACAGGAAATTCACCTAAACTTCAATTTTGAGAAATTACCTCACCAGAACTAATGTCCGGTGGTAGGATCAACCGAGGTAGCTTCGTCTAGTAGAGACGAAGCCCTATTAAGAAGCTTGGACCTCAATTTGAAGTGAACCATTGGACGACCAATTCATGCATGTAGGAGCTTTGGTGTTGATCGAACTCGAAGCTCCAATGGCTTGGAAGCTTGGGAAATGATTTGGTATTGCTCGAGGAGGTGTGGTGATGGTGTGGGTATAAGGAATCGATGTTTGGTTGAGTGGAGAAGAAGTATGAATCTGAATGGGGATGTCCTATTTCAGTTTCACACGTAGAGGGGAAATGCTAATTGAGGGAGGTTCGGGGTGCTCTAGGAAGCTCTTTGGGATTTCAAAAACACTCAGGAAACTCACTTATTGTGAATGGTGATAAATCCCGCTCGAATTGATGGGGTATACCCCTCAATCGCGTGTGATGGATGGACGGCTTTCCTAAATTTCCACTAGTTCACCACCGCCAGCCTACCAGAGGGGACACCGTCAGGTACACATGGCATGCTAAAGGTTAGAGGGAGCTATGGCAAGAAGCTCAAGGTCTGATATGGGAAAATTATGTGATGATTTCTCTTCCTTGCACCCATTGGGTTCGGCCATGGGTGAGAGAGAGGAAGTGTGCTTCCTTTGGTCCATGATAAGTCCTAGGCATGCTTAGGTTGGGCTAGCAAGTTAGGTATGCCATGTTAGGAAGTTCGATGGTTGACCATGAGAGGAGAAAGTGGATTATGCCTCTTATGGAAAGAATCCAATGCAAATGAGGTGTGTCCAATGGCTAATTCCCTTGGGTGGGGTCCACTTTACTTTTGGGATGATTTTGGGCTGACTTAAGTCAATTTGGGTCAGTTTGGTCAACTCTTACGGTCCCATGTATTGGTTTTGGCTGCTTTGGCTTCATTTGGTCAAATAGGATCATTTGGGTTGGGTTGATCAATTGGAAAAATTTGGTCAAACCAAGGCTTGTGTTAGGTTTAAATGATGATTTAAAGAGTTTTGGTTCAAGTGGTTTTGATTAATTTGGCTTAGGTTTGATTTTATCTCATTTTAAATCAAATGGGTCAAATGGGTCAAGTTGACCTATTTGACCAATTTGACCAAATCGGGTTGAGTTAGGTGTTGGTTCATGTTCAATTGGTTAATAAAAAATGATTGTAAGCTTTGGTTTGATTTGATTTGGGTTTAATTTGGATTTTGGAAAATTTGACCCTTTGGTTAATTTGGGCTATTAATTGGTCAAATTGAGCTAGTCATGGCTTTGCTCAAGTTCAATAAATGATTTGGAATGAAATTGGGCTATTGGTTGTAATCAATTTGGGCTAAATCATGATTTGACCCAGTTTGGCTTTTTAGGCTAATTTGGGTCAACTTAGGTCAAATGGTCAATTGGACTTGGTTTGGCTCAATTTAGAGTTTTATCATGTTCAATCATTGATTATGAATGGGTTTGAATCAATGGTTTCAATCAATTCAATATATGGTGGGTTTTGGCTAGTTTGGGTTTCATTTGGGCTTAAGGTTAACTTGGTCAAAGGATCAAGTTGACTTGGTTTGACCCAATTCAAGGTAGTTGATCACCCTAGGATGATAGTTGATCATGATATGAGATTTGGATGGCCTTGGTTCAATCTAATTTGGGTTGGATTAGAACTTAGTATCAAAAAGGTATTTTAGGTCACTTTGGGTCAAGTGGACTAAATGGGTCAATTGGTCTAGTTTTGGCTTGATTCAAGCTTAGTTGAACTCATATATGAGCCTAGGACTAAAATATAAATCCAACTACACTCAATTTGGCGTGTAATGGATTATGGCTCATTCAAAGTTTTCAAGTCAAAAAGACTAACTTCTGCTTGACTTGGATTGACATGAGTTTGGTTTGATAATTGTAGTGTATGTTTTTATTTAGGTGAGTAATTGAAGGAATGATTGGTTCATGAAGAAATCCAAGGGTTTTGAATTGATTTAGATAAGATTTGGCCAAGTTCAAGAAATTAGCTTAAAAGGCTAAATTTGGAAATTTGATTTGGGTTTGGTTTTGGCTATTTGGATTTATATTTCATTTATATTTGTGAATATAAATGAAGATATAAATGACTCATTAGAAAATCACTTGAGTTTAGGGTGATTTGGAAGCAAGTTAGACCAAACTTAAGAATGTAGGACAAAATGGCTTAAGTAGGGAATTAATTTAGTTTGATTTATTTTTGGTCATTGAAGGGTGGGTTTCATTTATATTTATGAATATAAATAAATGAATAATTGATTTATAAGGACATCAATTGAGTTTGGATTAATTTATGTTAAGATTAGATTAAGCTTATGGAGGTAAGTCCATAGGGCTTAAGGAGAGATTTTGGCTTGGTTTGGAATTGATTTAGTTTGATTTGATTTGACTCATTTAAATTTAGATTTCATTTATATTTTTGAATATAAATGAAGGAATGATTGATTTATAAAGAAATCAACAAAGTTTGATTTGGTTTAAATGGGGCTTTGGCTAAGCATATGAAGGTGGTTCACATGGCTTAGGAAGGGATTTTGGAATTTGAATTTGATTTTGGTTTCAATAATTTGGAGTTGGATTTGATTTGAAATTTGATTTGAGATTGAATGGATATTTGAGAAAATCAATTGAATTGGGGTTGGTTTGAATTTGGTTAAGGATAAGTCCATAAGATAAAATCAAAGGGCTTAGGAAGGCTTTTGGAATTTGAATTTGATCATGGGTTTCAATCAATTGATTTGAAATTGGACTTATGATTTGGATTGGAATTGGATTTAAGGTTTGGTTTGAGGAAGGAAGCATGGATTGGGTTTGATCCATAGGGTGGGTAAATCTTCCTAAGTCCCTAAGGCATAACCTATTCTTATGGCTAACCCTTCTAATTCACTAGGTTTAGGTTAAGTGTTCACTTAATCACTAGAAGTGTCTTAAGATAAAGGACCTCTTAGTCTGCAAGAGTCCTAGGTCTAAGATGACGAAGTTGAGAACTCACTCCAAAAGTGAGGTCAACAATCTCCAAGGTAATTCACACCAAATCAAGGCTCGTGTTGATCTACAGGGCTTCATCTCAACTAGACGAAGCTTCCTCAGGCGTGTGAACCATAATTCTTAGCTCCAGTGAGGTATTTCCGTGAAAACTGATCTTTAGCTTAAGTGTGGTTGGTCCTTTTTGAAGAGGATTTTCATTGCATGCAATCTTGACCATTAGATGTGCTCGTCTCCTTCTTAATGGTGTGGGTTAATTTTGAAGTTCATCCAAGCTTGGGTGAGCTCGGATCGAATAATCCATGGTGGACAGAAGTTGTCATTCATCACTCACGGGAAGGAGGATCATAGGTCATTTGTTCTACGTGATTGGAATGGTCAGCTCTTATCAAATCATGCTAGGTCAAATGAGATTATCCCCTTTATGCCTCGGGTTTGATCCGTCCCAATCTCGGATCGACGGGGGATAAAACCATGTTCGCCATCGACGATCGATGTGATAACTTAAATAACCAATCTCGTAGAGCCAAGTGGAAAGCACGCCATGTGGCACTGGCAGGATTAGGTTTAATTAGGGTTAATTAATGGATTTGAAGGCTGAAACTTTCATAATTCATAACTAATTATAGACAAAATCTAAAAAATACAAATAATTTCTCATTTTAAAAGTATTTCAAAGGAGGATTTAATAAAAATACTTTCAACTAGTTTTGAACAGTAAATAGAGCTTAATTAAGATTAATTAAAAATTTAATTAGCTTAATTACTCTCTAATCTTTCAAGTGATTAATCCTAAAATTTCTGACAATATTTGAGAGGATGACCTCTGCCTCCTCTAATTTTTTTGGGATTTATTACTTGTTAAATTAGGAGTATTGATTAATTAAGCCCTAATTACCCTCTTAACTTGATTAAGGGATAATTAAGCACATGAACAGTAATTAATTAATTATTTGGACTCCTAATCACTATTGAATTGTAAGGGGACTTAGGGAATTTGATTGGGGCTTCCCTCTTAATCTTTTCCCTAAGTTTCTTCCTCTTTTCAACCAAAAATGCTAATTAATGATTAATTAACTAATTAGTGATTTAATTAGCTAAATTAAAATCCAAATCACATTAAGTCATGCTTGATTCAATGGGTGGCTTATGGAATTAGGTAGGGACCTCTTTCCCAACCTTTTCCCTTAAGCCCATCTCACTTCAAAAGATAATTGTTTAACTTTGTTAATTAATTAAAGAAGAAATGAATTAATGGATTAATCATTTAATCATTAAATTTAAAAATCTAATTAAATCTATTTTTCTCTCACTTAATTTATCTTGGGTAGACCTTTAGGTGTTCAAGAACCTAAAGAGATTAGTGAAATTATGATTAGCTCACATGTGTGAGAAAATCATGAAAGTAATTAAAATAGTTCCTTAAGCTTAATTGGTAAATGATTATGAGCTAATTGCATTAGGCCCCTTTATTTCATAGGAGCATTGCTATTTACTTTTCAAAATATTTTCATATTACATTAGCTCATAATTATTTAATCAATTACCTTAAGTTAACATAGGTAAAGGTTTAATTAATTGATTTAATTCACACCTTAACCTAATTAATCCATAAAATCAACCTAATTACTTTTCCTTAAATCAAATTAACTTACACATGGGGAATGGGATTAGGATTAGCAAACATTTCTCACATCTTTTAAATCAAGTTAAACATAAATTCAAAAGTGTCATTAAGAAACTTTGGTTTATTTTAAATAAACTTATTTGATATGATTGTCCTTAGGAGTTAGTTGGATTGGATGAAATAACATGATTGTTTTTCTTTATTTCTTTTCAATCATATTAAAATATTGTATGCCACTTGATTCATCCATTCATTTCTTCAAAAATTAATTAAAAATAAATAAATGATTTCGTTTATGTCAAGCTTGTATGTGTTGATTCTAATTAATATATGTGTGGATGCTATCATTAGTAAATTTTTTTTCAAATATTATAAATAAATGATTATATATGCTATAAATGCTAGTTATGAATACATAGAAAATGCAAATTATTATAGCTTAAGTATATGGAGTAAGGTTCTTTTCTTTCAATATTAGAATTTCAATAGGACTTTACTCCATATACATAAATCTTTCAATCAAATAAAACACAACTTTTGCATGGTTTGCTCTCCTCTATTTGTGTGTACATTCATATGTATTTGAGTAAATCAAATAGCTTATCTGGACACCCCGGGAATACATCACTTTAAGTACCCTCAAGGAAGTCATTTGATTATCTCACTTCCCTGGTTAATAATAGCATATACTACCTCATATCTCTCATACATGTGTGTGTACTCAATTAAGGAGTCAAAACCCCTCTTTCTTTTACCAAAATACATGTATTTGCAATTATTTAAGTGATATAATTAATTAATCATGTGATCAAATGCTTTCTTTCTTTCATTCCTGCGTACACTTGCATAAGAATTTTGATAGAGCTTTAAATTAATATGAAAAAAATAATTCAATCAAAAGAATATATATATATATATATATATATATGCGTTCACATTCATCATTTAAGTGTGCCAACACATAATGCATGTATAGGTATGTTTAGGACTTCATCATCTACATGTTACATATGATGGGAAGAAATGAATAAAGATGTGTTATGTGATAGTAATTAATTCTAATTATTCTTGAGATGCCTTTCTCATTGAATAAGTCTATTTAGGATGAACTAAAACTTAAGATTAATTTAAAATATGTAATATGTCATTCATTAAAGAGAATTGATTAATTAATTTATTTTAGAAGTGACTTAAGGTAGGGATAAAAGAGAGTGATCCTCTCTTTTATTCTCTTTATAACATTTAGTTGTTAATAGTAAGTCAAGTAGAACAAAAGTAAACATTAAGTGAAAATTCTTAAATTAACTAAATCTTTTAAAGTGAAACCATCCTTTACAATTAAATCCTTTCATACTTTGAAAATTACAATAAAGCCTAGTTAAGGCATACCACACAAGCCTTAATGCAAACACTTTAGAATTAAGTCATCACTTTTAGCTTTATGTTAGGGCGGTGCATGGAGTGATGCATGTTTGGTTTTATGATGTATTATTGTAGACTGGATATTAGGGTGTATGCTTCGTAGACTATATGTTAAGCTTTGATTAGCCTAATCATATTTTTTGCAGGAGATTGTGCTTAAGGGGTGCTTAAAATAAAAATAAATGCTCTCTTTTGCAGGTTGCTTAACCCTTAAGCATAATATAAGTTAAGATAGGTGTACTTGGTTACCCATGTGCAGGGTGCTAAGTCCAAATTATTCATATAATTGCTTGAGTTGTATGTGTTGAGCTAACACTTATCGTGCAGGTGTAGTTAGATTTACTTTTTTTATTTTTAATATAATTTTAAATTAAGAATTATGATTAGTGTTATGAGGGATTAAGATGAGCAGAGGCTAGACGGCTTTTGTCTGGGAGGCCTCGTGATGCCTTTGAACCAAGAACATCCAAATGAAAAAATAAAGGAGATATGAAGAACGAAGACCCCCATAATATTTATTTATTTGTATTTGTGATTTTTCTTTCATATACTGGGTTGTATAAGGGTAGAGCTCGGCTACCCATTTCTTTTTTCAGGTTGTACGACAGTACCCAACCGCACTGGCCTGTTATTCTTTTACGTTGGGTTAAGAAATTATTTGATATTTTATTTATAATTATGTAATAGAGATAGCATGCCTCTTCTTAGTTTCTTATTTATATGGTGATTTAATGTGTGCCCTGGATCCGGTTAGACTCTTAGGGAAAAATAAATTTTCTACCCCAACTACAACTCATAACTAAATTTTTTAAATAACTCATAACCTCATTTAAAGCTTAGGCATTACATCAAGATAATTAAAAAATTTACCAACCCCTTAACTAAATGTTGTATGTTTAATATCATGCATCCATATTATTTCACTTTTGCTAAGAGACGGTTTCCATCCTTGCACAATAGGGGAAGACTTGACCTTTGAGGGTCTCCCCTGTGGTGGAAAACACCTCTTTCTCTTTGATTTAGCCAATAACAATATTTCAACATGCATTTAGACATATAAAAATCCTATGGCCTTTGTCAAAATGAAGAGTGCAAAATCAACTAAAATTGATAAGATTTACATTAGATTAAGTCATTGTTCATACCACTCATACTCTTGTCTCTTAGGGAGAGGGTTTAAGAACTTTAGTCTCTTTCTAAATAAAAATAACCTAACCATCTTGCAAAATTATATGACTTGACCGCATTATTTTAAAGTATGGGAGGAGTTAGTGGCTACCACTAGGTAGTTATAAGTCCAATAGTCAAGTGGTTTACCCTCTCTTGTGGAGGTAAACCATATACCCATCTTCGCTTTGATTTATGATGTCCTTTGACCCTCATTAAAGCTCCCTAGATTTAGGATTTGAGGTTATTATTTCCCTCGAGCTATAAGCATAAATCCTCACCTCTTAGGCATTTCTATAATCTTATATTGTGGGATTATAAGTCCTAGCTTTCTAATAAATTTCAACTCAAACATATAATTCCCTTCAATTTCAAACATATAAAGCCCAACCATAGGATAGGTTGGAATGCTCACTAGGCTTCCTAGTATCATGAGCATTTCTTACTCATCTCATTTTGGCTTCAATAATAAGTCTCACCTTTTTGATATAGCCCAATTGATTTTCTAACATAGGTAATTTATTGATAGTCTTATCATTGAAATCTTTAGAGGCAATAATTGCCTAGTTTAATCGAGAGTATTCCTAAGGAATTCACCTTTCTTAGGATATAATTTATTATAGGGGCTTTCCCCCATAAGGAACTTTAGAACTCGATTTAAATAAACCCTGTTTCATTCATCCATATAAAGTAGGAGAAAAATCTCTGGTATATTTGAAGACCTATCATGCCTTAGGAGTCCTTATTAGGTGATTAGGTCCATTGTATGGTAGTGATTTCTATCTTTCAAGACTGTGCACTATTCCTTAATGTCATACCCGATCACCTCAATAAGTATACCCTCAGATCTTGTGGTGTCCTCCATATACACATCAAAAATAAACACCACACTTAGCTAATATCAAATCTACTCAAATCTCAATATCATGTTAGATAGAAAAAAGGTGTCAACTAAATTGAGTTTATTTTAATAAAATTGCTTAATTTAAACAGTCTAATAATTGATTCAAAAATAGAGTCAAATTATATAAAAATTTATTAAAACTAAGTAATTGATTAATTTAAACATAACTTTTAAAATATGATAACCTGGAGTTTTGTCTCAAAATTACAAAGTGGCCTCTTGGCTAGCTAGAAAGGGAAACTTAATAATCTACAAATTTGACTAAAGGCACACCAAATCTCTTTGTTCTCAACAGATATTCTAAGGAGTAACTTTGGGTTGCATTCAAAGGAGCATTAAAGTTTCATCAAGTTAAAGAGAAGAGAAAAAGGAAAGCAACACATCAAGAAAAAATAATAAGAGATAATCAAATAAGAAGAAGATTAGATGGCTTCAAGCTAAAAAAGTCAACAAAAAGTTTGAAGAGGCTTATCTAAGATGCTTCATTTTCAACCTATCAGGAGGATGCCAACCATTTTTAGCACTTGTCAAAAAGGATGCCAAGTTCAAGTGGGATGACAAGTGTCAACATGCCTTCGAAGACATCAAGCACTACCTAATGATGCCACTAGTGCTAGCATCCCCTATCCCAAGCAAGCCATTGATATTATATTCTGCTACATTAGATGACTCCCTTGGTATTTTATTGGCCTAAACCAACATCGAGGGGAAAGAAAATATGCACTATTATCTTAGTCGTCATGTGATCCCTACTAAGGCAAACTATCCACCTATTGAAATGCACTGCCTAGCTTTAATCTTTGCATCCCGAAAGCTACAACACTACATGTTTTCTCATAAGGTGAACTTGATCTCTAGGATCAATCTACTATAATATCTCATGACATGGCCAATGCTATCCAAATGGTTAGCACGTTGGTCCATGATTTTATCGCAATTTTTCTTTACTTTCATACCCCTACTTGTGGTGAAAGGACCAGCATTAGTATTAGCAAATTTCTTAACAGCACACCCACTTCCTGTTGATTCCCTGCTTAGTGATGACCTCCCCGATGAATAAATCATTAACTTTGGGGACACTAGCATTCACCGCTGAGAGATGTATTTTAATGGTGCAGCTTTCTTTCCAAACCACGAAATACTCTTCCAGGGAAGGCAAGGGTAGGAATAGTTCTACTACTCCGGACCATGATGTGATGAGATTCTCATATCATTTGTCCAATCCAAGCACCAAAAACAAAATATGAGGCTCTGATTACTAGTCTAGAGTTAGCCATTACACTATGCATCCAAAGTATTAACATCTTTGGGGATTCTCAATTAGTTGTCAACCAAATTATTGGGTCTTACAATATTCTGAAGCCTAAGCTCCATCATTACCACAAGTACCCTATGGAGTTGTTGGCCCAAATCCCAGAGGTTACTATCTATAAGATTCCTTGATAAGAGAACGTAGTAGCAGATGCGTTAGCCAAGCTAGCCAAAGAGTTGGCATGTCTGGAAGACAAGTCCATACCAATAAGGGTCCAAAATATACAATTCTTATCTCTTGTTGACATTGAACTCATTGAGAAACTCTATCTTGAAAGGGAGGTTTCCATTGCCAAAATGGATGAGGAGTTGGATTGGAGACAACCATTCATGGATTATATAAATATAAGCAAACTACCTCAAGAGAAGTCACAAGCACATCAGGTGAAGCAAAGAGCCCTTTCCTATGCTCTCGAAGATGGCACCTTGTACTGACGGTCCTTCGATCATATGTGATTATGTTGTTTGGACAAACACAAAGCCCATAAGATCGTGATCGAGGTGCATTCAAGTTTATGTGGATCGCATCAATTCGGTCTGAATATGAAGGCCAAGATCAAGAGATAAGAATATTACTGGCCTTCGATGATGACAGACTGCATGGACACAGCTAGGAGATGCCACAAATTTCAGGTACACGGTGTGGTATTACACCGACCACCCAACATTCTACACCCTACATTAGCCTCATGGCCATTTGAGTGTTAACTGACATAGTGGGCCCGATCGATCCTCCTTCTTCCAATGGTCACCTTTTCATTCTAGCTGCCACCGACTACTTTCCAAAGTGGTGAGGTGATCCCACTTAGAAAATTCATAGTTCAGCGTGTGCTCCAATTTTTTATAAATCATATCGTATATAAGTTCGAAGTGCCTCGACAAATTATATTCGATAATGGTACTGCATTCAAGAGCACTAAAATCAACAGATTTTTCTAGAGACACAGCATATATTAGAGATACTCTACCATCTACTACTTGAGGGCAAATGGCTTAGTGGAAGCCTTCAATAAAACTCACATTCAGATATTGAAGAAGACACTCAATGATAATAAGTGATAGTGGAATGAGTAGTTAGTTGAAGCCTTGTAGGCTTATCGCACCACATACTGAACTCCAATTCAATCTTTCTCATTCTCCTTAGTGTATAGGTCTAAAGCAGTCCTACCATTAGAAGTCCAACTCCTATCATTAAGGATAGCTGTGGGTAGTAAGGTCACAACGGAGTAGAACGTCAAGTTACGGTTAGAAGAGCTTGAAGGTTTGGAGGAGAGATGCCTCCAGGCATGCCAGAACCTTGAGTTGTACAAAGCCAAAATGATTCAACCTCATAACAAGTTGATCCATCCTAAAGCTTTTCAAGTAGGAGAGCTTATTTTAGATCTAAGAAAATAAATTATTTCTCGTCAAAAGATGGGAGACAAGTTTGAACCCACTTGGGAATGTCCTTTTGCCATAGAGAAGGCCTACCAAGGAGGATCTTATTAGCTTATAAATTGTGAGGGAGAGCGCCAATGCTTCCAATCAATGGGCTCTACCTAAAAAAATATTATCCATAAATCTTGTTTGAAAATAATTATCAATAAAACTTCTTTTCATCTCAAATTCTATCTATTCATATTGGTGAGAAACATCTTTGCTTACAAATCTACCACGATGTGTTTAGGGTAGGTGTAAGGAACCCAAGTGGCATTCTATCCTTTAGTAACACAACACCAACATAAATTACACACAATTACATAAATCAAACACATATAGTTTGTCTTTGGCTATTTTGATGTGGGATAAAAACCCCTTTGGCACTCACTCATTAGCTACTCTAGGTCGGGCTGACATGCTACCTTACTAGTGTGTCACCCCAGTGGTTACTTATTTGGAGGATGTAAGTATTCCTAACTTAACCATTGCAAATTGACGAGTGTCTTGTTAGTTTGGTAGGCCTTACTACGCAGCCGGTAAGCTACCCCATGTTGACTTTGTTTAAGAAGATGTAAGCCTACGCACTTTCTTCTCATACTAGCCATCATGCATTAACTGGGTCGAGTATATTTAAGGTTTAGGATAAGTCCCATAGTGGCCCCTTTCCTCCTGACTACTTCAAGTCTGGGTCTAGTCCTTACACGAGACTCCACACTTGGTAGTCACCCTAGGTCGGATAGCATCTGTCCCGCTGATGGAAGACTCTCCTGATGATCATTTCCATCTGTGAGGATGTAAGTCTACAAGCCTTCTTCCCAAATTGATCATCGCAAATCGATAGGCACCTTAGGTTGGTTGCTTATCACTATGTTGATAGCGACCCACTCAATGGATACACCACTCATGGCAGATGTAAGTCTACAAGCTTTCTCCTAGAGTTAGCCACCGTATGTTGATAGGCTTTCTTTTACAGGGACCTGGATAAAGCCCATAGCGGCACCTCCCCCGTGGGCACTCTATTTGTATCACGTCCTCAACGATCCCATTTAGACACTACCCAGGTTACTTTTGGATTAGATAGTCCCTTTTTTCTAGTAGCCACTCTTGCGGTTGGAGAATCAGTCTTGCGGATATGCAGATTCTCCCTTGATCTAGTAAGTCTGATATAGGACTAGGCTGATATATTCCCTTCTCAATGTGGTCCCTCGGACACCAACAGGGTCCATGCAAACATATAAATAAAATATATATTTTCTCTTATAGATTAGGAGGAAACCCCAAGCAGTACATTTTCCTATGCAAGCATCCTATCTTTAGGGCAGTGTCAGCAAAACTCCCTATAGGAATCACTGACTACTTTTGAGTTGAGATAAGTCCCCAAGAGACACTCTCTTAGAAGTTGCCCTTAGGTCTGGTTCAACTTGTTGTGCCACCAATAAGTCACCCCAGCGGTCATCCTTGCTTTGAAAGATATAAGTTTATCACACCTTCTCTCCAGCATGACCATCGCACACCAACGGGCAGCCTTAGGTTAGGTTCGATTTATTGTGTTTCCAACCGATTACCCCAACGATTGCTTTCTGCTTTGGAAGATGTAGTCTACACGCTTTCTTTCTAGCACAGCTATTGCACACCGAAAGGCACCCCTTAAGTTTGTTAGCTCTACCCCGCGGCTGGTAGACTATCCCTTTGGATTTGTAAATATAAGATAGGACTAGATTGAGATTAGCCCCTTCTTAGTGGATCCATCGCACACTGATAAGGTCCATTTGAAATAAAATTAATTTTGACTATTTTTAGTCGATATGAGTCCACAGCGGCATTCATTCAATAGTTTCCCTAGGTCGAGCTTGATTTGTTGTGCTACCAGCAGATTATCCTAATGGTTCTTTGTTTAGGAGGATGTAAGTCTACAAGCTTTCTTCCTAACTTGACCATTGCACACCAAAAGGCAACCCTTAGGTTGATTAGTCCTACCTGATGGACGGTAGACTATCCCTTTGGATTTGTAAATCTGAGATAGGCCTAGGTTGATATAGCCCCTTCTTAGTGGATCTGTCACACACCGACAGGGTCTATTTTACCATCCTTCCCCAATGGAGTCTAAATTAAATTCTTACACTCCTATGCCTAGTAGATTCTTCCCCAAAATAACCAAAGAAATCCATATATTAGATCCACCTTATCCCTAATGGATCCGAGCTCTTATCTTTACGAATGTACCTCAAAATTAAATTAAATTTCTCCCCAGCGAGGTGTGAATCGTATCCCCTCCCCAATGGAGCCCCACAAAATCAAACCAAATCAAATTTCTATCCTTAGCGAAAAATCTAAACCTGCTTCCCTAATGGAAGGTTCATGCACTCATCATCTGGGATGTAAATCTGTGGATCCTCCACACCCCCCCCACCCACCAAATCATGTTTATGATCAATTTCAAACCCTTATCTTCTCTATGAATAATCTGAACCTGCTTCCCTAATGGAAGGTTTACATACTTGATTCCTTAGCAGATCATTTCTTCCTCTCTTATGCCATTGGCATAAGTTGAGTTGTATTGCACTAAGATCTTGATTCTATCTACATCTCGGGTTTAGAGGTAGATCATTTCTATTAGTGTTGTGATCTTTTGGACGCTATTGATCATCTTGGTCAACGCCAATACGTGTTATGTGCCTTGTCATTTACACCACACCTATTGGGGGTCCTTTTATTGACCTCAGTTTTGGAGTGAGTTCTAAACTTTCTCATCATAGATATAGGACTCTTGTAACACTAAGAGCTTCTTAGTCTTAATACACTTCTAATGATTAGGTGAACACTTAACCTATGCCAAGAAACTTAGAAGGGTTAGCCATAGAATAGGTTATGCCTTAGGGACTTAGGAAGACTTACCTACCCTATAGCCTAAACTCAATCCATGCTTTCTTCCTTAAACTAAATCATAAATCTAACTCAAATACCAAATCTAAATCCAAATTCCAAACCAAATCATTGAAACTTATAATCAAATCCAAGATCAACATTCTTCCTAAGCCCTTTGATTTCATCCTATAGACTTAGTCTCAACCAAATTCAAATCAATCCCATTTCATCTAAATTTATCAAAGATCAATTTAATCCCTCAATCATTTACCAAATCCAATTCCAAATTCCAAACCAAATAATTCAATCCCAAGATCAAATCTAAAATCAAAATTTCTTCCTAAGCCATATGACCCATTCTCATAAACTAAGCCAAACCTCCACCCAATTCAACCCAAACTTTATTGATCTCTTCATGAATCATTTACATCTTCATTCATGTTCACAAATATAAATGATATATAAACTCAAATAGCTAAAACTAAATCAAACTAAATCCAAATCCAATCAAATCCCCTCTTAAGCCTTATGGACCCACCTCCATAAGCTTAGCCAAATCTCATGCAAATCAACCTAAAATTAATTGGTTTCTTCATAAACCAATTACTCATTCATTTATATTCATAAATATAAATGAAACCCACCCTCTAATGACCAAAAATAAATCAAATTAAATCAATTCCCTACTTAAGCTCTTTTAACCTACATCCTTAAGCTTTGTCAAATTTGCTTCCAAATCACTCCAAACTCAAGTGATTTTCATGAATCGTTTATATCTTCATTTATATCCCCAAATATAAATAAAATATAAATTCACATGACTAAAACCAAGTCCAAAATCAAACCAAAGCTTAATTCAAGCCTTTTAAGCCAATTCCTTGGACTTGGCTAGATCCTATTCAAATCAAGCCAAAACCAATAGATTTTCTCTTGAATCAATCATTCCTTCAATCATTTATCCAAATATGAATAAAACCTACAATTATCAAACCAAACCCAAGTCAAGCCCAAGTTAGCCTTTTAGCTTGAAAACTTCAATTGAGCCAAAACCCATTGGGCTCCAAATTGATTGTAGTTGAATTATATTTCAATCGCAGGCTCACATGTAAGTTCAACTAAACTTGAATCAAGTCAAAACCAAACCAATTGACCCATTTTAGTCCACTTAACCCAAAGTGGCATAAAGGACCTTTTTGAGCCAAGTCCTAATCTTACCCAAATTGGATTGAATCAAGCCCATCCAAACCTGATATCATGATCAACAATCACCCTAGGGTGATCAACCACCATGAATTGGGTCAAACCAAGTTAACTTGGTCCTTTGGCCAAGTCAACCTTTAGCCCAAATGAAACCTAAACTAGCCAAAATCCACCAAACACCAAATTGATTGAAACCATTGATTCAAATCAACTCATGATCAATGATTGAACATGACTTGACCCTCAATTGAGCCAACCCACGTCCAATTGATCATTTGACCTAAGTTGACCCAAATTGCCTAAAAGCTAAATTAGGTCAAATCATGATTTAACCCAAATTGATTGCAACCAATGGCTCTCAAGTTCATTCCAAATTGATTATTGAATTTGACCAAAGCCACAATTGAACCTAATTTGACTAATTGGTCAACTTGACCCAACCTAGTCCAAATTGACCTAAAAGGTCAAATTGGCTAAAATTTAAATTAAATCCAAAATGATTCAAACCAAAGGCTACAATCATTTCAATTAAATAATTGAACATGAACCAACACCTAACCCAACCCAATTTGGTCAAATTGGTCAACAGCCCATTTGACCTATATGAATCCAAGTGAGCCAAAATCAAACCTAAGCCAAATTGATTGAAACCACTTGAACTAAAACTCTTTAAATCATCATTTGAACCTAACACAAGCCTTGGTTTGACTCAATTTGACAAATTTTCAACCTAACCCAACATGAACCCATGTGCCTATTTGACCAAATGAAGTCAAAACCCATAAAACCAACCCATGGGACTTTGGTGGCTGACCAAACCCAACCCAAATTGACCTTAGGTCAGCCCAAAGTCATCCCAAAATCTAAGTGGATCCCACCCAAGCCATAATATATTGGTTAAGCTATCTTCACATTTGATTCCACCCATAAATGGCAAAGTCCACTCTCCCATCACCTTAGCAGTCATCCAACTTCTAAATGAGGGTGCACCTAACCCACCTAGGCCACCTAATCCAAGCTAGGTCAGCCATGGACCAAGGAGAGGTGAGTTGACTCACCTCCCATACAAGCCGAGCACCCATGGATCAAGCCAAGATAATCTTTTCATATCAGACCTTGAGCCACCTCCTATGAGTTCCTCCAACCCAATCAATCCACGTGGACCTAATTGAGACCTCTCTGGTGCTCTGACATCAGTTGGTCGGCCAAAAAAGGGAAGTCATCTCGTCCATCCAACTCAACAAATCAAGGGGGTATACTCCCCCAATTTGAATAAGAATCACACCAATTCACTTCGTGCGAGCTCAGGAGACATTCCTAAGCTTCCTTATGAGTTCCAAAGTGATCCCAAGTCTTCCCCACTTTAGATTTTCCTCTCCCGTGCACAGCCAAAATAGCGAAGGCCGCTTGTGATTCCAACTTCACCAATACCCCACTTCAATCAAATTCCTCATTCCTACACCATCCCTACTCCTCGTCGAGGCCACCCAAATCATTTCTTGATCTCCAAATCAACTCCAAGATCAAGTTCGATCAAAGTTGAATGCCAAAAAGGAGGATCTTGGTCTCCAAGATAATTTACACCAAATCAAGGCTCATGCTGATCAACAGGGCTTCATCTCAACAAGACGAAGCTTTCTCAAGTGTGTGAACCGCCGATCTTAGCTTCAATGAAGTATTTCCATGAAAATCTATCTTTAGCTTAAGTGTGGTTAGTCCTTTTCAAAGAGAAGTTCCATTGCATGCAATCTTGATCGTTGGATGTGCTCGTCCTTCCCTTGATGGAGGTTTGAAGTTCATCCAGCTTCGGGTGAGCGGATCAAATTATCCATGGCGGATGACGTGCGCCATCATCATGGGATGGAGGATCACCGCTATTTCTCGATCGAATGAATGGCTTTGATCAAATCACACTAGATCAAATGAGATTATCCCCTTTATGCCTTAGGTTTGATCCGCACCATCCGATCTGAGATCGGGCAGCGGGGATCAATACCTCGTCCATCGTCGGCTGACTCAACGCATGGATGTGATAATTAAATAACCAATTTTGTGGCACCACGTGGAAAGCGTGATACATGGCGCTGGCGGGATTAGATTTAATTAAGATTAATTAATGGATTTTAAGGTTGAAATTTCTATAATTCATAACTAATTATAGAAAATTAAAAAAATATAAATATGGCTCATTTTAAAGGTATTTCAAAGAAGGATTTAATAAAAATACTTTCAACTGGTTTTGAATAGTAAATAGAGCTTAATTAGGGTTAATTAAAACTTAATTAGCTTATTACTCTCTAATCTCTCAAGTGATTAATCCCAAAAATTTTGAGAATATTTGAGAGGATGACCTCTGCCTCCTCTATTTTTTTGGGATTTATTACTTGTTAAATTATAAGTATTGATTAATTAAGCCCTAATTACCCTCTTAACTTGATTAGGGATAATTAAGCACAGGAATAGTAATTAATTAATTATTTTGACTCCCTAATCACTATTGAACTGTAAGGGGACTTAAGAAATTTGATTGGGGCTTCCGTCTTAATCTTTTCCCTAAGTTTTCTTCTCTTTTCAACCAAAAATGCATTAATGATTAATTAACTAATTGTTAATTCAATTAGCTAAATTAAAATCCAAATCACATTAAGTCATGCTTGATTCAATGGGTGGCTTATGGAATTAGGTTGGGACTTCTTTCCCAACCTTTTCCCTTAAGCCCATCTCACTTCAAAAGATAGTTGTTTAACTTTGTTAATTAATTAAAGAAGAAGTGAATTAATGGATTAATCATTTAATCATAAAATTTAAAATTTTAATTAAATCTACTTTTCTCTTAATTTATCTTGGGTAGACGTTTAGGTGTTCAAGAACCTAAAGAAATTAGTGAATTTATGATTAGCTCACATGTGTGAGAAAATCATGAAAGTGATTAAAATAGTTTTTAAGCTTAATTAGTAAATGATTATGAGCTAATTTTATTAGGCCTCCTTTATTTCATAGAGCATTGCTATTTAATTTTTAATATATTTTCATGTTACATTAGCTCATAATTATTTAATCAATTACCTTAAGGTAACATAGGTAAGGTTTTAATTAATTGATTTAATTCATAGTTTAACCTAATTAATCTATAAAATCAACTTAATTCCTTTTCCTTAAATAAAATTAACTTACACATGGGGAATGGGATTAAGATTAGCAAACCTTTCTCGCATCTTTTAAATCAAGTTAAACATAAAATCAAAAGTGACATTAAGAAACTTTGATTTATTTTAAATAAACTTACTTGATATGATTTTTCTTAGAGTTAGTTGGATTGGATGAAATTACATGCTCGTGTTTCTTTATTCCTTTCCAACCATATTAAAATGTTGTATGCCACTTGATTCATGCATTCATTTTTTAAAAAATTAGTTAAAAATAAATAAATGATTTCCTTTATGTTAAGCATGCATGTGTTGATTCTAATTTATATATGTGTGGCTACTATCATTAGTAAATCAAAATCTATTTTTTAAATCTTATAAATAAATGATTATATATATGTTATAAATGCTAGTTATGAATACATTGGAAATGCAAATGATTATAACCTAAGTATATGGAGTAAGGTTCTTTTCTTTTAATATTAGAATTTCAATATGACTTTACTCTTTTCAGTCAAATAAAATGCAACTTTTGCATGGTTTTCTCTTCTTTATTTGTGTGTACATTCATATGTATTTAACTAAAGAAAATAGTTGGTCTGGATACCCCAAGAATATGAGGCTTTAAGTAGCCCCAAGGAGGTCGTTTGATTATCTCTTCCCTAGTTAACAATGGCATATACTAGCTCATATCTCTCATGCTCACGTGTGTGTATACTCAATTAGGGAGTCAAGACCCCTCTTTCTTTTACCAAAATACATGCATTTGTAATTATTTAAGTGATAGAATTAATTAATCATGTGATCAAAAGCTTTCTTTCTTGCATTCCTATGCACTCTTGCATAAGAATTTAAATAGCTTTAAATTAATATGATAAAAATAATTCAATCAAAAGAAAATATAAACTTTAAATATATACGTTCATATTCATCATTTAAGTGTGCCAACACATAATGCATGTATAGGTATGTTTAAGACTTAATCATATGCATGTTACATATGATGAAAAGAAATAAATAAACATGTGTTATGTGATAGTAATTAATTTCAATTAATCTTGAGATGTCTTTCTCATTGAATAAGTCTATTTAAGATGTTCCTAAACTTAGGATTAATTTAAAATATGTAATAAGTCATTCACTAAAGAGAATTGATTAATTAATTTGCTTTAGATGTGACTTATGGTAGTGATAAAAGAGATTGATCCTCTCTTTTTCTTCTCTTTATAACATTTAGTTGTTAAGACTAAGTCAAGTGGAACAAAAGTAAACATTAAGTGAAAATTCCTAAATTAACTAAATCATTTAAAGTGAAATCATCCTTTATGATTAAATCCTTTCATACTTAAAAAATTACAACAAAGCCTAGTTAAGGCATACCACACAAGCCTTAATGCACACACTTTAGCATTAAGTTATCACTTTCAGGTTTATGTTAGAGCGGTGTATGGAGTGATGCATGTTTGATTTTATGATGTATTATTGTAGACTGGATGTTAGGGTGTATGCTTCGTAGACTGGATGTTTGGTCATGATTAGCCTAATCATATTTTCTATAGGAGATTGTGCTTAAGGGGTGCTTAAAATAAATATAAATGCTCTCTTTTGCAGATTGCTTAACCCTTAAGCATAATCTAAGTTAAGACAGGTTGACTTGGTTACCCACGTGTTTCTAAGTCCAAATTATTCATATAATTGCTTGGATTGTATGGTGTGTTGAGTTAACACTTATCTTGCAGGTGTAGTTAGATTTACTTTTCTTTTTTAATGTACTTTTATATTAAGAATTAGGATTAGTATTATGGGAGGCTAGGATGAGCAGAGTAAAAGGCTTTATCTTGGGAGGGCCCATAATGCCTTTGAAGCAAGCACATCCAAATGAAGAAATGAAAGAGATATGAAGAATGAAGACCCCCATTGCATTTATTTATTTGTAATTATAATTATTCTTTAATATACTAGGTTTTATAAGGGTAGAGCTCGGCTACCCATTTTTCTTTTCGGTTATACGGCAGTACCCGACTGCATCGATCTGTTACTTTTACGTTGGGTTTATGAATTGCTTGATGTTTTATTTATAATTGTGTAATAGAAATAGCATGCCTCTTCCTAGTTTCTTATTTATATGGTGATTCAATGTGTGGTCTGGATCCGGTTAGACTCTTAGGAAAAATAAATTTTCTACCCCAACTACAATTCATAACTAAATTTTCTAAATAACTCATAACTTCATTTAAAGTCTAGATATTAAATAAAAATAATTAAAAGATTTAGCAACCCTTAGATGAATGTTGTATGCTTAATATCATGCAACCATATTATTTCACTTTTGCTAAGAGAGGGTTTCCATCCTTACACGATAGGAGAAGACTTGACCTTTGAGGGTCTCTCCTATGGTGGAAAACACCACATTCTCTCTGATTTAGCCAATAACCTCATTTCAACATGCATTTAGATATATAAAAATTATATAGCCTTTGTCAAAATGAAGTGTCCAAAATCAAATAAAAATTGATAAGATTTACATTAGATTAAGTCATTGTTCATACCACTCATGCTCTAGTCTCTTAGGAAGGTTTAAGGACTTTAATATCTTTCTAAATAAAAATAACCTAATCATCTTGGAAAATCATATGACTTGATCACATGATTTTAAAGTGTGAGAAGAGTTAGCTGGCTGCCACTTCATGTGTTTATAAGTCCAGGAGTCAGGTGATTTACCCTCTCTTGTGAAGGTAAACTATATACTCATCATCGCTTAGATTTAAGACGTGATTTGGCCCTCACTAAAGCTCCTTAGATTTAGGATCTAGATTGTTATTTTTCTCAGGCTACAAGCATAAATCCTCGCCTCATAGGCATTTTCATAATCTTGTATTGTGGTATTATAAGTCCTAGCTTTCTAATAAATTTCAACTCAAACATATAATTCTTTTCAATTTCAAACATATAAAGCCCAATCATATGATAGGTTGGAATGCTCACTAGGCTTCTTAGTATCATAAGCATTCCCTACTCATCTCATTTTGACTTCAATAATAAGTCTCTCCTTTTTGATCTATCACATTTAATTTTCTAACATAGCCAATTTATTGATAGTCTTATCGTTGAAATCTTTGGAGATAACAATTGCCTACTTAATCGAGAGTATTCCTAAGGAATTCACCTTCCTTAGGATATAATTAACATGGGGGCTTACCCCCATAGGGAACTTTAGAACTCGATTTAAATAAACCATACTTTATTCATCCATGTAAAGTATCTCTGGTATATTAGAAGACCCACCATGCCTTATGAGTCCTTATTAGGTGATTAGCTCTATTGTAGGGTAGTGATTTTTATCTTTTGAGATAGTGTATTATTCCTTAATGTCGCACATGATCACCTCAATAAGTACACCATCATATCTGTGTAGTGTCCCCCATATACACATCAAAAATAAACACCACACTTAGCTAATATCAAATCTACTCAAATCCCAATATCATGTTAGCTAAAAAAAAAAGGTGTCAACTAAATTGAGTTTGTTTTAATAAAATTGTTTAATTTAGATAGTCTAATAATTGATACAAAAATAGAGTCAAATTATATAAAAATTTATTATAACTAAGTAATTGATTAATTTGAACTCAACTTTTAAAATATGATAACTTGGAGTTTTGTCCCAAAATTACAAAGTGGCCTCTTGGCAAGCTAGAAAAGGAAACTTAAGAATCTTCAAATTTGACTAAAGGCGCACCAAATCTCTTCATTCTCAATGGATATTCTGAGGAGTAACTTTTTTGGTGCCATTCAAAGGAGCATTAAAGTTCCATTAAGTTAATGAGAAGAGAAAGAAGAAAGCAACACATCAAGAAAAAATAATAAGAGATAATCAAATAAGAAGAAGATTAGATGGCTTCAAGCTAAAGAATTCAACAAAAAAGTTTGAAGAGGCTTATCTATGTATGCTCCATCTAGTTGTTTTCTACTTCCCATTGTAAACAGCTTTAATGCACACAACTTTGATTTCTACCCAAGTTTACTAACTCATTCCTTTTAAAGGTGCGAACAAACATAGTTGAACCGAGCAGAAGATTGTTTGAGCTTGAGCTCATTTACCAAATACATTTTAAAGCTTGACTCAAGTTCGATTTGAGTTTCTAGGATGGTGTTCAAGTTCAATTCTTTTAAATTATTTCTTCCTTCGAGCTTACTCTATTTAATAATAATCAAACTTTTGAACAAGTAGCTTGTATATTCTTATCAAGTTGAGCTTGTTAAACTTTAAAGGAGTGGTTCAATTTGAGCTATCGCAAGCTAATTAGCATGACATATTATTGATCTTTGTTAGCCAATCAAATAAGTATTTTATGCTTATATATGAGCTCATATTGAGTAGCTCATTAACTCATTAATTGAGCCTTATCAAGCTTATATAGAAGAAGCTTAGCCATAAAATATAAGTTATTATTTTCAAAAATAATAATTAATAATTTATATTCATTAAATATCAATGAGTTTCAATCAAAATTTAAGCCAAACTTTCATCGAACTTTAATTGATTTTTTTAATGAACTTGTTTATGATTTTTAAATGATTATTCATAAACATCAATAAATCGAGCAATAAATTGTTCTAACTAATTCATTTAACAACCGAATATTACATAAATGTTTAAATTTATTTATTTAGTTAATCAAAAGATCATAAATTAGCTTTAATAGAGCTAAATCACGAATAGCTTATGGAATACTCAGTTGAAGTGCAACCCTAATTTCTTTATTTAAATTCATATAATAAGAAAATTCTACTTATTATTTTTTATTAAAAAGGCTCATCTTTCAATTTTCATTTTTATAATAAGAAGTCTTATCATGCTCATTTCAACCAATATTTGAAAAATTAAGGCTAGTCTTATAGTCTCAATTTTTTTCATTTCATGAGTGATTTAAAAAGTAAGGGAAAACATAGCTTTAATTTTTCATTAATCTATTCCTTTAGCTGAATTGACTAGAGCTGAGTATGTGCTTAATTGAGCTCAAGCTTGTTTATCAATAGCTAGCTCGAGCTCGATTCTTACTTTTAAAATTAAGTTTGAGCTTGAGCTTATTTAAAAATTAAATAAAATTTAAAAAAAAACTATCCAAGCTCAACTCCGAGTTTATCCTTTTTTTTGGGGGACATTTGAGCGAATTTAATCGCAAACTCACACACACAATGCATGTACAAGGACTCCTTAGTTGAAAGCCTTATCAACCACTAGGCTACGGTGCCATGCACACTCCGAGTTTATTCACAAACTCAATTATAATTGAGATTATCTAGTCTGTTACAAGCTGTCATTTAATAAAATAAACAAACTTTAATGAAATTTATTCTCTAGCAACTTGTTGAGAAATATACCAGAATTGCATCAATTAAGGCTTATTAAGATTTTGTGATTAAAAATTTAAACTCTTCATCATTAACACTACCATTCCCAAGTCGGATGCAAAAGTTAGATCAAATAAAATTTGTCAAAATAACATGACATGAATCCTTTAAATCATTGAAAATCTGAAGGCCCCCGAAGTTATGAATGGTTTGAATACGCGAAAATGTGCTAGAGCGATCGTGCGGTTAAATCAAGGGTTCCCACATTATGGATGCGCAAAGAAGTTAGTCCATGAAACTAGAATTAGGTTAGGATCTTGGAATATATGTACTCTGCTGTAAATTAATGGAATTAATAGATATTTTGATTCATAGAAAGATAAATATTTTATGTGTTCAAGAAACTAAATGGGTTGGTGAGAAGGCCAAGGAGATTGATTTTAGGTTTTAAACTTTGGTATGGTAAAGTCGAACTAGAAATGGTGGTGTGATTATAGATAAAAGTTTGAAGGATAATGTTATAAGTATTAATAGATGTGGAGATAGAATTATAGCTTTAAAGATTATTATGATACTAAGATTATCAATGTTATAAGTGTCTATGCCCCTCAAGTAGGTTTGGAGGTAAGCTCAAAAAAATTTTGGAATGAATTAGATTAAAAAAAGATACCTCTCAAGAAAAAAAGTATTTATTGGGGAGATTTAAATAGACATGTTAGAGTGGTAAGATTTTAAAAGTATTCATTGGTTATGGATTTGGAGTGACTAATGAAGAATGTGACTATATTAGATTTTGCCTTAGCTACGATTTTGTAGTTGATAATACTTTATTTAAGAAATGAGATGAACATATTATTACTTATAAAATGGATCGAAAACAAGATTGATTACTTTTGATAAGAAAAATAGATCTTTAGATTGTAAAGATTGTGCCATTCAAGTTAAATTTTAAATACCCAACATTATATTAGTTTTAGATTTTAAGATGAAAGGTTGTCGAGAAAAATAAACTAAATTATCATCCTAGATTTTTAGACACTTAAAGAACACAAATAAAAATATTTTAAGAGCAAGCTACAAGAAATGAAAATTTGGGATGTTCATAAGGAAGCTAATTATGTGGAAAACTATCAAGTGAAATTAAGCAAGTTGCTAAAATGTGCTTGGAGAATCAAAAGGAAAAGCTTTTAATAAGAATAGTTGGTGGTGGAGTTAGAGTGTAAAGAAAAGATAAGAAATAAAAATATTATAAAACTTGGTTTAGATGTAAATACTTAGAGAATTGGGAAAGATATAAAGTGGTCTGTAGAGATTCTAAGAAAGCAATATATGATGCAAAAAAATTTAGCTTTTAGTGATTTATACAATAAATTAGATACCAAAGAAGGTGAAAGATGTATGTATAAGTTAGCCAACCAAAGAGATAGGAGAAGTAAAGACATAGTTCAAGTGAGGGTATTATGGATGAAAATAATAAAGTGTTTTTTTTTAGAAAAGATATTGAAAATAGGTATGAGGTATTTTGATAAACTTTTCAATGAAGATCCGAAAGTACGATTATTTTAGCAACCTTAATACCTAAACAAAAATAGAATTTCATTTTATCAGATTAGTAATATTAGTGAAGCTTTAAAGAAAATGAAATGTGGAAAAGCAAGATGAGGATAATATTCCAATAGAAGTGTGGAAATGTTTAGGAGATCAAGGAATTGCTTACAAATCTTTTAATGTTATTTTAAAGACTAAAAGATGTCGATGAGGAGAAAGAGTTTTCCTATATTTAAGAATAAAGGTGATGCACAAGAGTGCAAATTATGAGGAATTAAGTTAATGTGTCATACATTAAAATTATGGAGAGAGTAATTGAGCATAGGTTATATGTGATAAAAAGTTTCACAATCAGTTTGGTTTCATGCCGTAGATTTACTATGGATGCTATACATTTGTTAAGAGGTTTGATGGAGAAGCATAGAGAAAGTAAGATGGATCTACATATGATATTTATTGATTTAGAGAAAGCTTATGATAAAGTCTCAAGAGATGTTCTTTGGAGAGTTCTAGAAACGAGGAGTTAATATTGGTTATATTCAAGTCATTAAGGATATGTATGGAGTTGTTACTTGTGTCCAAACACAAGGAGGATTGACAAAATATTTTCCTATTTCAGGATTACAGGATCAACATTAAGCCCTTATCTTTTTACTTTAGTTATGGATGTTCTTACGAGCATTTACGAAGATGTACTTTGGTGTATGCTTTTCATGACATTCTTCTTGTTGATAAGACCAAAGAGAGTCCAAATGTGAAACTTGAATTATGGAGGTCAACTTGAGTCTAAAGGTTTTCGTTTAAGTATCTAAACCGAATATATGGAGTGTAATTTTAGTTGTAGAAGTTTTAGAGTGTTGTGATTTTAGATCAAGTCATTAATAAGAAACATTGATATTTAGGCTTATTGTTCAAAATGATGGTGAAATAGATGTTATTAGTAGAATTCAAGTTGGATGGTTGAAGTGGAGGAATGCATCGGCCTATTAAAGTTCTTAAACTTGGAAAAATTTTATAAGATGGTGGTAAGAAACAAATGACTTATGGTGCAGAATGTTGGCCAATAAAGAGAAGATGACTAAGTTAAGTGTTACGTGAGGATGCTGGATGAGGCTTTACTCTTAGAGAATGCAAAATAAGATAGGAAAAGTTAGTAGCTGTATAGATAAGATTAGAGAGTCGCTTTTGATTGCCACAAGCGAACAAGAGAAGATTAGAAAATACATGCATTAAATTTGTCTTATGTTAAGAAAGGTAGATCTAAAAGACTTGAAGATGTAAAAAATGATCTTAATATACTTGAATTAAATGAGATACACATAATAGACACAAATGGAGAATTCATTAATGATTAGTGGGATTAAATTGTTGTTTCATTGTAAATTTAAAATGAACTGCAGGCGGAAAGATAGTCTTATCTACAAATTTTTTAAATTCCATTAAAAAACCGCCAAATAATAGAATCAATGATATTCCAATTTAATCACATAAATATATCTACAAAATTTAAATTATCATTAAAAAAAAAACACATTTCTTGTCGTTCTCTTATTCTGACAGATAGAAATGTCATAAAGAAAACAGGTCACTTGACCGGTTCATCCAGAGGGGCTAACAAGACAACCATGGTGGACCCCGATTGCCCCTACGTCCGATTCGACCGCACCGAGCGACCGAATCCGGTTCACATAGATCCTCTTCACGTTGGGTCGCTGCTGGCTCAGTAGCCGGGCCAGGCTCCGCTTGGCATTAGACCGGAACGGGCAACCTGTCCCCATAAACCCATCAACAAGATGCAGGTAGGCCTCCAGGTCGTGACAACAAGCCGGGTCGGCGTTCGGTTTAAGGTACGGTGAATCACGATTATCCACACGCAACACCGTTCCCACGTGCGCGTAACCCTCCAACCCATCCAGCACGTGCGAAGACCACCATTTCCCCTTTTCTTCTCCGCCACCGTAAACCGGCATCCCGCCGGGGACCCTGGTAACCACATCGTTTGCATTCACAACACGAAGAACCTTCACTCCTTTCTTTTCAACCCTATCGGCGAACCCGCGGTTGCCGACGCGCGGGCCGCCGAAAGAGACAACGGCGATCGGCGGCGCGTTTTCGATTTTGTCCACTAGTTCGTCAGCGATGAGAATTGCTAGCGCGGCACCGAGGCTGTGTCCGGTGATTGTAATGCTTAGCTCCTCACCGGCGTATTGATCAACAAGACGGCGGATTTCGTTGACTACAGTGGTGGAAAGGCTTGGAGTAGTTGCGCCGGGAGATGACTTGTAGAGATTCATGAAACCAGAAGAGACCTTGGCAGCGGGGGCTTCTGGGATGGGGTGAAGAGAGGTGCGGAGATTCTCGGCCCATTCGAGAGCGGTGGCCGTGCCGCGAAGGGCGACAACGATATCGCGGCGGCCCATACGGGCAATCTCGCGGTCGTTTTCACAGACGGCGACGAAGCCGATCCAGGAGGATGATTGAGTCATCCATGGTGGAGCGGAGTAGGCGGCGAGATTAAGCCAGTGTGGTATTTCGACGGAAGATGTGGCGAAGAGGCTTCGGGTGGCGCGGTAGTTGCGGTCGGGGAGAACCATGTGACGAGGACGGGAAGGGGACGCGGACGGATTAGAGTGGAAGATTCGGTACGCTGCCTGTACTAGGTCACCGTAGCGGACGAGTTCTCGCCGCAGATTCTCGTCGAGGGGATCAAGAAGGCCTGACCAGTTCCCGGAGCCGTGGAGGAGACGCCAACGCGATGCGATCGAGGCTTTGGGAGACGGGCGAGAGGAATCGGAGAGGAGGCGCTGGAGTCGTGCCAGGCTACGAGGGGAAACCTCATCGGAGGCGGCGGCGACGGTGCTCCGGACGGAAGAAAACAGAGTGGATAGATTCAAAGCGTGGAGAAGGCCGCCGCCATCGTTGGCGGCGGAGGGTCTCGGCTTGTCGTGGTCTTCATCAGGGTGTAGGCGGGGAAAGAGGGAGGGGGCATGCGGAGTGGATCTCAGGAGAACGCGCTCGAGGTTGGAGATATGGGATCTGGTGTCGACAGTGACGGCAGCGGCAGACGCGGTCGTTCGGAGGGATCGCGGCGGCGGGGTGCGGTGGCGGGTATCGCGATTAGAAGAGCCCGTGGACTTCACCGGAGAGACGGCCCGGGATGGGGACGGCACGCGGGCAACGACGGTCATGACTGTTTGGGAAGTCTAAATTCGTGAATTGTGGCGGCGTTTCGAAAAGCACTTTGCGATTAGCTGTCGATTTGGTCTGCGTTATGAAGTCCAACAGGCTAACTGCTCTAGTATTTATAGAATAAAACGAGAATAGAGTTTGCAATTTAAAATTGATAGGAGAGTTGGTCAGGTCGCCGTCTGCGTTTTATTTCAACCTATTGTAATTTCGTGAGAAGCAAGAAATTAGTAAGAAGGAGAGCAAGGTTTTATTAAATAAGGTCTTAGTCAATGCGTACTCAGGAAGAAAAATTAGAATAAAATTTTTAAGTATTTGATAATTTTAGCTTATTATTATATTTTATTAAATGTGGATTGTTGAAGTATAATAATCATCACATATTTTATCTGTTTACTTATGATTACTAATTAATTTTATTAATAAGATGCTTAGAATTTTTTTTATAGTAACTATGATTATATAAAAATGATGAAGCTGCCAGATAAAAATATATTAATTAAAAAGTTATGATAAGTATCATAATTTTTTATTTTAAAAAAATAATATCATAATTTTTTAGCAACTAGAATATAATTTCTTAAATGTGATTAGCAGTGTGATTTCGAATCGAAAGTTGCTCTTAAAGTAGTCTTAGAAATTATTCATCAATAAAAGAGGGAATGCAATTAATATGAAGGATGAAGGAAATAATTTGAGTGATAAAATTGAAAGTGAAAATGGAGTTAGCATCATTGTCTCATTTAAAGAGCAATTTTTTTAATAAAAATATGATTTTTACACTTAGGAAAGATTAGGGTTACACGCTGATGTAAATATATAAGAATTGTGAGATACATATACCCTATGTTAGTTTTCCTGATTTTTATATCATAAGATTAAATTTGGACTAATGATGCATAGAAAATTAAAATTTTATAAAGTCAAATAGAAAATGAAAATCACTATGAAAGATTAGGGTTCAAATTAAATTTAAATAATATAAATTTTTTAAAATTAATCATTCAAGAGTTTAAAGAAGTCGAAGAGATGCATTTTAGTTTTAGGAAGATTTATAGCAAAATAACAAAGCCAACTATCAAAAAACACTACCAACTAGAAATATCAAATGTAATTAAGAAAATGAGAGAATTCCTTTTATTAATAGATAAATGGACCAAACATCAAAAATTAAATGAAAGGGAGAGGATGAGTGGCCTACACTTAATAGTGGAAGGAGATTTCACAAAGGCATTAAAACACAGAAGAATTATGGAGACGACAAATGAATGGTGAAGAAACTAAGAAGCTCAACTAATTAGTGGAGAATATCAATAGATAAAAGAAGATTCATAGAGGAGAGGGATTGGGGAGTGGAAAGTCTTGATATTAATGAATGTGTTACACGCTGATGATAACGACAACAAAAAATTAGTCTATGATGGTATAGAGATAGCATATGTGATGGTGTCCATTGATATCTCAAGAGATGAAAGATATGGAGATAAATATATGAGTGTAAATGATGAGAAGTGATGAGAGAATTATTTAACTACTTATTTATTTAAGCTCCTTGATATATTTGCTTATTATTTAGTAGATATTTTGATATGTGCAGAGAAAATGCTAACTAAATTCCTATTCAATTTAGAAGCATTAATAATGATTTTTTTTTCAAAACTATTTAATAATTCTTACATTTAGTCTAAATATATACACAGACACAATAATTCTTATTTTGAAATTGCGTGCTAGAAAACCAGTTGAAGGTAGAATAAAAATTTCGCTTTGTTAAAAAGACACATCTGATATTTTGGAATTAATAAAACCTTCAATTTTACGTGGAAAAATCTCAAAAAGAGGGAAAAAACTACGGGGCCTAACCCAGTAAAAATCTTCTACTATATATCTGTTTTAGAGTATAAAATTTTCCAGATAACGGGATTACAAAATTGTATACGAGAAGGGCTGATAATGGGAATCCAAGAATCATGCAATAACAGCTATATAGCTATGGTTAGTTGTAGTAAGCTTAATTAATTGATGATGGTGAACAACTGGTCAACACCGACTATGATGGTCAAGGTGGTGATCGGCGGATGGTGGCTACCGTCGCGATAACTAGCGACAGTAGTCACGACGGTGGTCGGCGATGATTAACCGCGAAGTGATCGACGGCGTCAATCGAACGAGGGTAGTCGGCGGGGATGACCAGATATGGTCTTGGGTAAATGATCGCAGTAATGACCGCGATGGTGGTCGATGGCAATCCACGGTCGGCGAAGTGGTCGTAGTGATGACCTACGATGGAGATTAACGACATTTAGGATCGGCGATGGCGAAGCTCTACGGAGGCCGCATGGTTCGACGGCCAACGAGGTGGTCGCCGACCGTCGAGTGGTGGCACGATTATGCTTAGAGGGTTTTCAAGCTTTAGAGCTCTCTCTTCTCTTTAGCTTGGCTCCCCTCATGTGAAGAATGAGGGCTATTATAGATTAGATAGATGGCATTTTCATAAATACATGCAAAATCCAAACCACTCCATCGGATGGCTCAAAATGATTCCCTTGATCATCTCATATATTTTGTATATTTGAATGCTCAAATGAAGTAAGAATCAAGAGATCTTGGGCTTGTTAAATCCGGCTCATCAAGACGCTCTTGCGGAAGCCTACCGTCGCAGTGAGCTGGCATGGAAGGGCTAGGCAGCTGGCAGAAAGCTGCCTGAGCGAGCCGTCGAGGGCTCAGGCGAGCTGGCTGGCTACCGAGCCCCGGGCGAAGGTGGGTGTATCATGACGAAGGCCAGTCGCCCACATATGAAACACGCGTCATGAGCATTTTTTCATTTTCTCCCGTTTATTTTCATTTTTTTTCATTTTTTTATTTATTATCTTTTTTTCTCTATAAGGGATCTATAAAAACCCTCCTAGGGTCAACTGAGAAGATATAAATCTCATATGCTCTAGTGTTCCTCTGCATTTGATGAGAAATCATCTAGCGGAAGTTCAAGAGCTAAAAAAAATAAAAATTCTTTCCTTTTGTGAGCGAAGTTTTGACCTTCTTCTTAAGAGAAGGTCACTCGCTTTGCTGATCAAGGCTCGTAGCTCATCTGAGACTCGGTTTCCCTCGAAAGAGGCATCAAGTCTCGTGACCAACCGTTCGGAGGTTGGCTGAGCATATGCCGAGGCTCCAGTTTTCCCTCCAAAGAGGCGTCAACTGCCCCTCGCCGACCGGATTCGAGAGGCGATCAAGAGTTCATGCACAGGCTCCAATTTTTCCTTGAAAGAGGCATCAAGCCCTCGTGACCGACCGGTTGAGGCATCAAGGCTCGTGAGTTCATACGGCGAGCTCATTTTCCCTCAAAGAGGCATCAAGCCCTCGCCGACCGACCGTTCGGAGGCGATCAAGGCCCATAGTTCACATAGTGTGGCTCCTATTTTTTCTTGAAAGAGGCGTCAACTGTTCTTGTTGGACCGACCAGATTTGGAGGCGTTCAAGGCCTATAGTTTCTACTCCTTCTTGTAGGAAATTGAATTTCTTGAAACTCTGGTGGATGATTTAATAGTTGATAACTGCCAAGATGGCGGGGGAACGTCAATTAGGAGCCATCCTTCAGAAAGTCTAATAGGTAATCTCAGAGTATCATTCTCCATGATGTTACTTGATGCTGTTAACTTATATGGAAGAGGTAGAATTGAATCCGCTGAAGATCTTTGACCCATCCGGGGTTGTTTGTCAAAGTGTTACTTGATGACGTTAACCTGTATGAAAGAGGTCAAATTGAATCCGCTGAGGATTTTTAACATATCCGAGGTTGATTGTCAGAGTGTTACTCTACATGTTAACAGAGAAATTAATAATCACCGAGGATTTTGGACCCATCTAAGGTTATTTGTCAGAGTGTTACTCGATGAAGTTAACCTGTATAGAAGAGGTCGAATTGAATCCGCTGAGGATTTTTGACCTATCCAATGTTGTTTGCCAGAGTGTTACTCGATGACGTTAACCTGTATGGAAGGGATCGAATTGAATCCGCTAAGGATTTTTGACCTATCCGAGGTTGTTTGTGTGTTACTGGCGACGCTACGTATGGAATAGGTCAATTGAATCCTCTAAGGATTTTGACTCATCAGGTTGTTTGTTAGGTAACTTCGATGGACGTTAACTGTTGGAATAGGTCGAATGAATCGGCCAGAATTTTGATCCATCTGAGGTTATTTGTAAAAGTGTTACTCGATGACGTTAACTTGTATGGAAGAGATTGAATTGGATCTGCTAAGGATTTTTGACCTATCCAAGATTGTTTGTCATAGTGTTATCGATTAATGGCGTTAACTATATGGAAGAGGTCAATTAAATGCTGAGAATTTTGACTCATCAGGGTTGTTTGTCGAGTGTTACTCGATGACTTTAACCTATATGGAAGAGTCGATTGAATATCTTGAGGATTTTGACCCATCGAGGTTGTTTGTCGAGTGTTACTTAACCTATGGAAGAGGTAGAATTGAATTCGCTGAGGATTTTTGACCTATCTGAGGTTGTTTGTCAGAGTGTTACTCGATGACTTTAACATATATGGAAGGGGTCGAAATGAATCCGCTAAGGATTTTTGACCTATCCGAGGTTGTTTGTTAGAGTGTTACAAGATGATGTTAACCTGAATGGAAGAGGTCGAATGAAATCCGCTGAGGATTTTTGACCCATCCGAGATTGCTTGTTAGAGTGTTATTCGATGACGTTAACCTGTGTGGAGTATGTCTAAAGTTTTGACCTATCCGAGATTGTTTGTCAGAGTCTTCGCTCGATGACGTTAACCTGTGTGGAGTAGGTCTAATCGAAACCACGAAGTTTTGACCTATCATAGGGTTTTTGTCAGAGTCTTCACTCGATGACATTAACCTGTGTGGAATGGGTCAAATTAAAACATTTGTTTTAGCTTGCAGCCAAAATTGCTCCTTGACCTTTATTTTTTTCATTAGTATTACTGACTTTCTTCTCTAACTGATAATAAATTAGATATCCAGAATATTGATTTGCATAATATTTTGAGATTAAGAGTTGCCCCACAGTCTCCAACAAAAGCTGAAGGATCAAAGTTTGATGAATCTTCATTCTTCTTATATGTTCCTCGAGAGTAAGATTTTCTTCACTATATAGGTGGTGCTATTCAACAGTTAGATTGTCAACTATTGTGAAGAGGAATATTCCCACAAGCAAGCATGCTTAGAAAACCGGTTGTGGTAGAATAAAAATTTGCGCCTTAGCTTTGTTGCGGACTCCAGCACACACACAGGTGTTTAAGGAATTAATAAGAAAACTCTAGAATTTTTACTTGGAAAAACCTCAAAAAGATGGAAAAAATCATGCGGCCTAGCCCAATAAAAATCTTTCACTATGTATCTATTTTATAGTACAAAATTTTCTCGATAACAGGATTACAGAATTGTATACGAGAAGGGCACATAATGGGAATCAAGAAATAATACAAATTATACGCATCGGGCCAACCATCGCCGTTGCCGCCGTTACCACCACCGTCGGTCCTCACCGCCGTCAACCACTATCTTCGGTCATCACCGCCAAACACCGTCGGCCGCCGCCAACCATCCTCGTCGGTCATCCCCACTCACTACCATTGCCGCCGCCGTGCTGACCATCGGTCGCCATCATTATCATCGACCATTATCGCCGGTCGCTGTCATTGCCGTCCTCGCCACGGTCATCTCCGCCGGATCTACCTCACTGGTACCTCACGGTGGCCAATTCCCCGCTGTCACCACCATATCATCACTACTACTTCAATAACGTTTATCAACTAGTTATATAGCATTTGTTGCCTGATTATTGGATTTCCATTGTCAGCCATTCTCGTATATAATTCTGTAATCCCGTAGTTTTGTACTCTAAAACAAATACATAATGGAAGATTTTTACTGGGCTAGACCCCGTAGTTTTTTCCCTCTTTTCGAGATTATTCTACGTAAAAATTCTGGAGTTTTCTTATTAATTCCTCAAACACCTGTGTGTGTGCTGGATTCCACAATAAAGCTAAGGCACAAATTTTTATTTTATCACAACTAATTTTTTAGCACACAACAGAAACAATCCAATTCTTATAGAACAAGCAATCCTTAACAAACGGTTGATGCACAGCCAAAATTTTAGTTTGAAAAGTTAAAATACTGAGATGCCAGTTGTTACAAATGAGTACAAAAAATAATTAAATAAGAATATTCTAATTTATCATTCTATGAGGATTACTTTTAAAATATTTAAAATACATTTAAATAAATATAATATATATTTTTATTATATTTTGAGTTCTAAGCTGTTTAACATAACAATATGATTTTATCTCACTATGTGGGATCTCTTACATGAATTTTTTTTTCTTCATTGAGTTCTACGATATTTCATACCTTAAATATTTTCATAAAAAATTGGCAAAATTTTTAAACTAAGCATGATTAAAACGTTAATTAGCGAAATAAGCAGATTTTTACAAAAATTTAAAAATAGACACACCCGCTTAACATGATAAGCCGCTTTAAGCGGCGCCGACCGTAATTAATGCGAGCCTGCTTAAAATACGACCTTGAATTTATTAAATAAAAAAATTTTTTGGACACACCGACCGCTTTGATCATATCACGTCCATTTATTATCTAATTCAACAACTTGATCGTGAATCGTGAAATACCGACTTTCATGTTAACCCTAATTGAGATTGTGACGTATTACATAAGAAATTTTGATGTATCTGAATTTAGTTGCATTTATGATTTAAATTTATATATATATATATATGACATGCACAAAAGGAGCCTTATATATAAGCTATATTTGTAAAATAAAGAAAACTCAACTTAAGGATAATTTATGATTCTCAAAGTTTTACATAATTTTATATTATGTATATTTTATATGAAAATAATGACTATATTAAATTTTTATATGAGTATTTTTTTTCTTTTTGATGTCGACCTATGAATTATTTGTTTGATTAGTAGACTTTAATCATATTAAAAAATAGAAAAATAAATGTGTTGAATGCTTATTTTTAATTTTATATTTTTTTTTTGCATTTTTTTATAGAGTGAATTATTGAATTTTGAATGCTTAGCATATATTGGAGAATTTTGATGTACTTGTTCGTTATCAGTGATATTTAAATATTTGGACTATTTTTTTAAAATAAAAATGTAAAAATTAAAATCACATATAAGATACTATTGATCCCATAAATTTATTAAATAAAGAAATGTGACTGTAACAATAATGTACAAGGTAACATATAATCTACAACTACATGAGTATGCTAGAGTACATCAATACGCGTGCGTGCGGCCACTTCTGGTGTAATGTGCGGTCCGGGATATCAGCAAGTGATGTCGCCGATGCGCACATCATCTTCAAATACCGCTGTCATCTAGAGGTGTAACATCTGATATCTCCTGCGATGGGCCTGGCTGAAAGGGTACTATTGGGTACACTGGATGCATCTGTGGCATGTATCCATGGGTGAGGATACATGGAAGAGCTGCGCCAGATAAATGGACCAACATGCCTTCCGGGTGAGTACGGTGTTATAGGGGTAAGTGTATGGACCGGCGCCCTGGGGATGACGATGGACTACATCGAATCGTAGCATGTGGTGAAGATCGCGACATAGGAACTACTAGCTTGTATCTCTATACTGTATCCGATATGTGCATGTCCTTATTAAGTTTCGCATAATTTCGTATTGATCGTGGAAATCGAGTCCATATCTCCCAAAATAAGAGAATATATCCGTGTGTCCAAGATATGTTCCTCTGAGAAAAAAATTATGTTGTATATTAAACATATAAATTTATGAATAACATAAATTTATTTTAACACCAGCCTCTCTAAGAGCACGAGGGTAGTAGGTGGTCGTGTGGTAGAGCCTCATGTATAAGGAGGCCCGGGATCGATACCACCTCATATACCACTCTGCGGTCAGTGGTAGCGCACCCACATCAACAATGGCATCGTTCGCCTCCCAGTATGTAAGGTAAATGATCAAATAACATCGCCTTTCCGCCCATCCATCCGAAATGAGGATCGAAGGGATCGGCATGATGACGCTAAGCATCAACGAGCATAACGGATAACATGAAATTGAGCTACGATCGCAATCTGAGTGTAAGGGAGAGACGTCAGGTGATTCATGCGACGCCGTCCCATCACAGAATAACATGAGGACATGGAATACGCGGTGTGGATCACATGTACGCTTGCGACCGCTTGAGATTGAACGCTGACCTTGAATGACATAGTGAAAATCTAGTATTCTGCAATATTTATCCGGGGATCAGCATCTTCTTGCTTTGCCCATTTCGCAATCGATTTCACACGCGAGCAAAAGTGAATCATTTGCGGAGTCGACGCGGTGTGAAGTCTTTGTTGAAGACGCCACCGACAGAAAATGGAACCATCAAAGCGATTGGTAACCCAGCGTCTTTAATACACCGTTGAAACACTCGAGCATGTCGCATAACCCGGAACCCTCGCGGCACATGTCCATTCGCTAGAGTACCGCAGATCGGTTTAATATTCGATATCCGTCATAACGTGCATAAATGTGGATATCGGTTGTATTTCGCATACATTTTTTTGACATGAACTCAGACGTAAATGCCCATACGCATGTCTTCTTGAAATTTTCCCCGAGATGGCGCAAGCTGTCGATGTTTTGCCCATTGAAGAATCTCACCGATCGCATTCCAATGTCGATCGAGATAATGCATAGATCGGCATATATAATTGGAACTAAGTCTTGTAAGTCTAATAAACCGCCCAAGAATCATCAGATTCTCGCTAAATCATCGCAAATGCTAAAGGAAACAAACCATTAAGATCGATACCAATGAGCAATGTACCTCTGCATTTGCGGGAGAAAGTACCATTAAGACTCGATCGGTCACTGAATCGCCAACCATATGGACAAAGCCCGTAAAATGCGCTCAATCGACCTCGAATGCTTGCTCAATTGATACATACGTGCGGATAAGGTATATAAGACAACCATAAAGCGATCAGCAACGATACGACTCTTCCCATTGCAAATATACTTTGTATGGCCTTGGCGCTGCATCCCATTTCATATATGAAACTCTAATCTCAAACTTTGAATCCATTCGATGATTTGAGATTTCAAGTCCAACCAACATCGAGCAATGGGTAGATGTAGTAACTAATAAATTGGAGGTGAATTGTGCGTCCATGTCGACATTGAATGTGAACATGTGTGTGGCTCGACAAGCTTGAAATTACCAAGCACCACCAAGTTCTTGCTTGCGAGCATGCGTGACGCCACAAACATGGTGCCGTTAGGATTATTGCAATGCATCGCATGAATCTCGACTTATTAGAATCACATGTCACCACGTTATTTGTGATTGACCATCCACCAATTTGAGTCCTTGTCATGGAAACACATTCCCTCAATCTTGGAATAAAGTTATCTTCCGGAAAAGAATTTGATTGGAGACCATCAAAGTTTAGTTCTTCATCCCATTATTGAGTTGATTGACAAGCTTGTATTCATTGTTAAAACATGTGTTCCTCAGGTGTGTTTGTTTTCTTAATATCATCGGTTGTAGCATTTGGATAATTTTCTTCACCTATCTCACCCTCACTATCATCTCGTTAACGTACCGGGCATTGTTCATCCCTCATCCGGAGGAGCCACCTCATCGAATGGTACTCATCCATGTTTCTAAGTTGAAGCAATATGAGTAGCGGGATATGATATGTCTACATCTTCATCACGCGTATAAATATAGTGTTCTAGGTTAATGTGAATGTTTGAAGATAAACAAGCTCAAACAAATTACCATGATGTGGTCGGATGTAAGTGGTGTTCGAAGTTTCTGTTCGAATTCATCTGCGATAATCATGCGCTTGGATCGATAATTTGTTTGATTTCACTTTCAACATATACACAAGGCGCATAGCATTGATAGACTTGACTTCGCCATCACTAGTGTAGCAATGAAAGCTACCGAGGAAACCTGATTGAGATTGATCTTGAACGCAATCAATGTTCGGACCGCATAATTCGATCTTGAACATTGTTAAAATTAGCCCGTCGAGAAATTAATATGGGACGATTTTCCCTCCGATATGTAGGGAAAAATCATCACTGACGCTAAGTTCGCCACCATAATACACCAAATATACGCTTTGAACTCATTTTCAATCAAATATTTGTACCAAGTGGAAATGTCAATAGCGACTTGTTCAGTTAGCTAAATTAATGGTTATCTTGTAAAATACAAATGACATCAACCCAAATAATTAAGATGCCATCAACCCAAATGCTTAATTGTACCAACTCCATGTTCTCTACTTTGGTGAATTACATGAAGAAACTATAAATGAAAAAGGAGAATGGATATATCTCTTCATCAATGACTATTTTGATACACAATTTAGTTGAATGGATCAAAAAATTGCACAAAAAGAAAATTTACATACATAACACAATTCTTATGCATCTATATATCTAACACTTACAATTTGATATTTATAAATAAATCACTTTGTCTATGAATAAAAATATTCATTTAACTTTAAAAAAATTAATGATGATGCTATTTTTGATATACTATTAAAAATTTTTGTATTATTTATATAAATATGAAAGTTTAGGTGCTATATATGTAATATATAAGAATTGTGTGCTTATGAACGTTTATATAAGAATTGTGTGTTATTTTACTTTTTCTATGTAAATGGTGCTATCATAAAACTACTTCAAAAAATGAAATTTTACAATAGAATAAACACAAACTGTTAAATATATATTAGATTAAGGGTTTTCATAAAATAATACATTTATGCAATAGTTTTAAAACCTTCATCTTTCTAAATAGACATAGAATGAAACACTTTATTCATATACAAAAAATAAATAACAAAAGACAAATGACTGAAAAACTAGTACAAGAACAATGAAAAGGAACAATTTGCTAGCATCTGCAATGAAGGAAGATATATAGGAAATAAACTCACAAACTGTAATAAAAAAGGGGGACAAAAGTACAAAGATAGATTAAAGGGATTGTTTTAGTTCCTCTCTAAAGAAAAATATATCACATACAATCAGTAAAATAAATCGAAAAGGATAAGTAACATAAACAAATTGGACAATAAAATTAAATGACAGCCATAACCTAAACAACAACAAAAAATAAAAAATAAAAAAACAAGAACAAACAGCCATTATCCTAAACGAGATACACAAAATTAGTTAGATCCACAATATATATACCTAAATATACTAAAATACATATTATATCACTCATTTATTTTGAAAAAAAACAAAAAAACAGAAAAAAAAACCTTTTAACTTCGCGGATCCACCTAGCGGCGGATCGAGCGGCCGGGATCAGCGGCCGGGGGTCAGGCGGTGGCGCGATAATGGCTGGCGACCGAGCCAGAGGAGGCAGCAATGAGGAGAGTAACTAGGGAAATAAATGCGAGAGATCGGAATCACGCGATCTCTCGGATCGAGAAAAATCGATTCAGCCGATCGCCGTTTAAACGACGGCGGCGGTTACTGATACGTGTAGGTCGCGGTCGCGAAGCGGTATCTTTAAATTTTGTAAAATCTACTTATTTCGCTAATTAACGTTTTAATCATGCTTAGTTTAAAAATTTTGCCTAAAAAATTTAGAATATTTTAAAACACTCATTTTTTATGAATTTTAATTAATTCAATACTAGTGCAAATTCTAAGCTCGGTGCCTACTCGAAAAAAAGACCCGTGGCCTTCCCATTCGTGTGTCCGTCGCTCACTCCACCGGCGACCAACCACACCTCCCCCGCCTCTGGCATCGCTCCATAGCTACCATCCCACCTCACACACCGCCCCCATCTTCCGACCTCCACCTCCGCCCGCTGCTTTCCCTCCTGTTTCTGCTCCACTCCGCCTCCCTCTACGGCTCCAGATATGCTTCCATGGCGCCTCTTCCTCTCTCTTCTTCTCCGGATCCATATCCTCAATTTCGAGCTCCATATTTCTTGTACTTACTCTTCTGAAATTTAAAATAAAATAAAGGAAAGTAAATTTAAGAGTTTTATATTTTTTTTTGATATTATAAGATGTATAATAAAATTAAAAAATGATGTAATACATTTAAAATTTACCTTATAGTTTTGTTTTGATGTATTTAGAATCTGCTCTAATTCTAAATCTGGCGTGAATGTAAGTATTGTGGTCGTCATTTGTCATCGATCATTCTCCATTTGTTGCTTCTTCACAACCTATCGAAAATCTTTAAAATACTTTACATTATATATATTTTTTTGCTAAACAGAAAAAAAATAAACTTATGAATTTATAAAATTCTCAACCAAATATCTAAAGTAATCCAAATATATTTATTCTTTTTATACTATATTTCTTTTTCAGACAACCAAACAGCCCCTAAATAATTTAATTAGCTAATCAAAATTTATTTCTATAAATTTCACATTTCAATATATATATATATATATATATATATATATATATATATATATATATATATATATTTAAGGGATTATTTTTAAAATAGCTTAGTGTTAATCTTAATTTGGCGTTTAGGCACAAAAAAATTTTATTTAGCAAAATAGGCTGGTCGTCAGATCAAGCGGACGGCGAGCGTATCGTGGCGCCGATCGTCCGTTTGAACGGCAACTTGACGATCGTCCATCAAGCGGACGGCACGTCAAACCGCGTCGCGATCGTCGTTTGACGGACGGCTGGCATCTGTTATGGCAAAATCCGTGAGCTCCCTCCGATCTACTTTCCTTTATTTCCTTCCGTGCTCTGCTCCGTTCGCCGTCGCTCCCGAGATCTCGACAAAGCACCACCGGCCAGGAGCTTCGTCGCCCGGAGAGGTCGCCGCCTTATTTGCAAACAAACCGTGGCCGCGATTTTATTTCTCTTTTCCTCCCAAGCGGCTACTCCGCTCCTCAGCTCCTCCGGTTAGACGCCACACAGCAGGGAGGTCGCTCCAAGAGAGAGCTCGCCATCCGTCGAGTCGCGAAGCGGGATATTTCTTCGTTCGTGCGCCGATTAAGGTAATTTTTTCTGCAACTTGTGATAGATCTAGCAAAATCCTTTGAGTTATTTAGCTACATTTGTATTTCTTCCCTGAATGCAGCACTTATCTTTTGTTTAAAAGATCTAGCAAAATCCTTCGTAAAATTTGTGGAATTTGTGAATTGAAATCTAAGGATAGCAAGAAAAATTATTATTCATGTTTAGCTGTATAGTTCATAATGAACTTGTTCAATTTGTTTAGCTTCGGATGACTTTCATATAATGGAGAGTTTTCATATGAGATGATATTTAACCAAGTTATGTTACTTTCACTTTGGGATTAAAGTATTATTGGTATATTTTAATTAATTATTTTCTAGAAAACAATTAAATTAATTTCAAAATGATTGTAATAATGACTAAATATTTTATCTAAGGATAGTAAGGAAAACATTATAGATATTTATACAAAATTTATTTTTTATATGATTTAGTCATTTTATATACCAATGTAATTAATATGTCATGAAAATTTTCCCAACATTTACTATTGGCCTATGGAAGTATCTATTAAATTTATGAGTTATTTGGATCTCAAATAAATTTTATATATTTTATTTTTATAATAAAGATGATTTAATTATGGTAATTAAAGTATTAATTGTGTAATTTTAATTTTATATTTTACCAATAGGAGATGTTAATTTGGTTCTACATTTTAGTTTTACTTTATGCTTTGATTTGAATTAGTTGTAGATTTTTACCTTTGTAAGATGAATAGTAATGTATTTTACTAGAACTATCAATAAATCTCTAGTTACTCTAAAATAGTAGGTTAATTTACTAGAAATATGATTTTGCAAAATTTGGGACAACTACAATGCACAATTGTATTATATCTTGAAATATTATTCTCCTGCGAACAGGGGGGAGGAGGAATTCTTGCTTATTGAAGTTGTTGTTAGTTGAATATGAGTTCAGAAACTGTCTGCATAGTTCTTTATTATGATGGCGAATGTTGTTGATAATTTCTTTCCAACCTATATTGGTGGAAAAAATGACCAATGTATATTCCACGAAGGACTAACCTATTGGGGTTACAAAGGCGAATCATGAGATCATTAAGGTTAGATCATGCGATGTCATGTGTTAATCTTATAGGTGGTTTCTATTGGTCTTTGGATTTATCGCTACACATATTATTGGCGGCGAGTATGTGATTGATTTTCAATCACGTCGGTGCAACGTAGTAATTTATGTTGAAGTTGAGTTGGTTGTGAGGAAAGAGATATTGCCATTCGAGGAGCATCACGCTTCAATTAGTGATAATTCATCACACCGATTTGCATGAAGCGCCGGCAGCATGTACTTACTTGAACTGGTAATATGTAGCCAAGTTACGCAATTAGGAGTGATGTTTAGGGTGACGTAGGTGATGGGTATGAAACTATGTCTTATGCAACAAATGCGATGATGATGAGGAAGGCGATAGTGATGCAGATGAATCTTCTTTAAGGCAAATATCCATCTAGCGGTGTTAGAGCTTATTAGGGACTACTCGGTTAGAACAAAAGCAGAGAGTACTTTGCTAACAATGAGTATATTCATCATGCTCAAACAACAGAGAGAATGGGATGAAGAGGAAACATTTGATGGGCCTTGAGATGAGTCAACTTTGTACATGAAAGTTGCATTCGATGAAGCTGCATGAAGGGATGTGCTTTATTGATAAAAGCGGTTGTTTGCGGTTGGGGTTGGTCTATCATAAACAACATCAGTGATCTATGCCTCAAATAAATCCAAGTTCACCATATTGTGCACTGAATATGCGAACCAGGCTACACCTTGCAGGTGGCGCTTACATGCAAGTTCAAGTAAGAGATTAGGAGGTGCATGGAGAATTGGCAGCTTAAGTACACGACATACATGTAGTCATTCAGTTCTTAGGTAGAACCGATGTACAGACATTTTATCGCTTATTTCATTGAACGCCATTAGGCGTCATCCGATTTAAAGCCGGGGAGATTATTGGCATTATTGAGTCCAAATTTATACGTGTCATTTGAAAGCTTGGGATGCATGCAAGGCACTAAAGATTATTTTCGGAATTGGGAGGAATCTTACCGTCGTTGGAGATATTCATGTCTGTTATATGCTCAGCAATTCGGATCGATTATAATGCGATCGTCGAGTCATCCGTTCAACGATTATTCGGTCCTTCGAGCCTTGATTCGGTTGGCATTCGTCGCCCGGATATGTCACGGATGGGACTTTCCTCTAGGTAATACAGGGAACTCTACTGCTGCGGTCGAATTGATGCTAACAACGGATTATTTCCACTTGCCTTTGCGATGGTAGAATCGAGTATTGAGTCGTGGTGTTGGTTTATACGGACACTACTGAGCGGTTCCATGATCTACAAGAGGTGATTTGTGCATCATTTCCGCCGAGGGTTGGTCGAGTGCGGAGATATTACCGTGGGTTGCATCGCTTTTGCTAAGACATTTAGAAAACTTCAAAAAAATAGTTAGACAACTTGGGATCAGAGACGTTGAATTCATATGCCAAAAAATATAAAATTGGAAGTAAAACATCATTGACGTAATTGGTATACATATTTTGTTTGGCATATGCTAGGGGTGATGCTTGTTTATTACAGTTTATAATTTCAAAAATGTTGCTCTATGTCATTAGTTTGAATTTAATTGATTTGGCTATAGGTAGGATGTCTGTCGAAGAAGGTGCTCGCCCGCCCAGGGAGAAGCGACGTCGAGGAGACTGCGTGGACTACGCTCTGGCCTGAAGTCCAGATATAGCGACTTCATGGTCGCAAGCGACATCGACACGGTAAGATTTAGTAAGGGAATGTGTGTATTGATTTTTCTTATATTTTACATTTCTTAACTATAACCTCATCATGCGGGTTTTACGTTGCGATATGGCATCACACGCTTATGTTCAAAGAGTGTCCGTGAAGCGTCAATTCATGATCGCATTACAGGCGGTTGGATTGATTGTGTGTCCGCAGATGCGACATTGATCACCACCTTCGACGGCATTCGTGGAGGCGGTGGTCTTCTTAGACCAACTCATTCCATTTGCCCATTGGCGAGATGTGATCCCGCAGATGTTGCCATGATCCTCTTGAGATAGGCGGCCTATTATTGGACGAATGTTGTTGGTGGAGGCGGTGGTGGGCATCGTGGCGGATTCTTTGTGATGAGTTGATAGGAGCATCACGAGCCGCACCGCCTATCACGATCCGATCAACCTAACATCACATCGAGTTGAATGGGGGCGCCGCGCAGACTGTTGCCACTACGGTGGTTCGGACATACAGAGATTCTTACTTAGATCTGCCTGAGCTTCAGTTTAGCATGCATCTCAGAGCTTACATTCTTTTTGCGGTGGCGCTTATGCGGACACTTCATGTTGAGATTCACATACGATGTCGCCCCTGGAGGATCTTGACACGTTGAGAGTTCTCATTAGGAGCGGCGCCTTGCGCTTTTATCTGAGCTCCATGAGGAACCGGCAAGCTGAATATGGTGGCTCTGATTCTTGCAGTGTGGGTGTGGGAGCATGTTCATGTTAGCGACGTTACATATTCCATACAGACATAGATGGGCTCGTGTGGGTTGTCGTGGAATGAAGGGTTTGTCAGAGAGGTGGCCTTATATTAGAGTTTATCGAGGCGAAATGGATGGCTACAGTCGGTATGTTTTTTTGTATGTGCATAATTTGTGACAACTTTGTATGTAAATAGCAACCCTAATATTCATCTAAAACAACACAGGTGATATGGGAGCCATACGGAGCTCAGATCCGTGCGTGTCAGAATATATGCTTTGGATGACATATGGTTGGTAGAGTACCCCGATTAGTTGGAAGCGAGTTGAGTGGCACCACTCGTGTGCTTTCAGATTGCCTTCCACCTCGGCGAGGTTGCACGGTAGAGTCTTCTTTAGTGCGAGTGGATGGTCGAGGGAAAGCGACATGGGCGGGTCATTTACCACCGACATATATTGCATGGGAGAGCGGGGCGAGTTAGTTGTGGTGGTAGACTCTACCGGCGTCGGGGTGCGACCATTAATCGATACATGAGATGGTATCGGTCTTGAGCTACCTTGTATATCTTTGAAGGCACCGGTAAACACGTATTACCCTCGAGCTCCGGATCGACTCATGGTAAAGATTTCTTAACTTGTGATAATCATTTTTTAATTACATCATAATACGGCTGTCAATGCGGTGTGAGCGTGAATCGAGGATATATTGGGCTATTTTGGGAGGCGAGATGACAGATGAATCAATCAACGAGTATGAGGGTTGTGCGAGACTTGCACACATGTATATTTCGATGGCGGTATGGGACAGCATTCCGGTACCTCGGCGTCGTCGCAGTCGGATGGCGTTGGATATTGGTCCATCATCTCCACCAGTGGTCGGACCATCTACGTATACATTTACACAGCCATCACAGTATTCGTACCAGGGATCTATGTGGCCACAGATGCACCCTTGGCAACCAGTTCCTCCTACGTATGGGCCTCCCTCATTCCATATGACGTATGGGCGTATCATGGTTTTCGCAACAAATCCAGAATGAACGGAGGACCCGGTATTTGGAGCATACTTCGAGGCGGCCATGATGACCACACGCCCATTATACACTAGTGATGCGATCTGCATCGTAGGCATCATCGGAGATAGTTAGATGTCTTATTATATTACGTGCTAGATCATATTTTGTTGTATATTGTACTTATTATTATATGAAACAAGTAAACCTTTTGTTTTGTTATTTTCTTTCTAGAAATAATTTATTCATTTTTTACTATATGTATTTCATTTATCATGTGGAAGGAAATTTGGTGTTAATCTCATAGTGTATGCGATGCTATTGTCAGGTTCTTAGCTTTAGAGTACCTTGGCTTCTAAACTTTTTTATTTCTAACTTGCATCATAGAAAGACTTTATTAGGTTGCCTTCATGTATGTTAAAAAACATCGTTGTTCTAAATATGGCATCCTAGATACTTTCTAGTTTGAGCGGCTCTATTTTATTTATAGTAGGAGGCTTCAATGTCTTGAATGAGTATGCGGGTTAAGCCAAAGTGTCCTTCATGGGAAATTTTCATATCTTTCTTATTTTGGTGTTGCACATTTTAAAAAAAAAATTCGCGAGCGGTCGTCAGATCAAGCGGACGGCGTGACAATACGTGGCGCCGGTCGTCCGTTGGCGACCGGCTCTGCCGTCGTCATAACGGACGGCGGTGTTTCGTAAAGCGTCCGCCGTAAGATCGTCAATAAGCTTGCCAGCATAAGCGCGTCCGCCGTCGTCCGTTTGACGACGTATTTTCGATAAATAAAATTTTTGTCTTTCATCAATTAACCTAAACCTATTTTAAAAATAATTCTTATATTTAACAGCCCTTTAAGAACAATACTAGCCATACTGAAGCTCTGCTACTACTTTGCTCAGCAACTCGTGCCCTCACCTGCTGACCTGATCTCGTATCGTTTCCGATTTGCGTTCACATTCTCAGTCTAATATATTGTCGAGTCGAACGGCTGGCTCCAGCCTAATACTTGTTTGACCTATCGGCAGGTTCAACGGTCAATTTTAGGTTTGACTCAAAATCAAAGCTCGAGATACGGATTGACTGATTCAATCCTTCCTTTCTTGGGTCCACCACGCAAGAGAAAACACGAAACGAGGTTGACCTTGACTGCCATGGAACAAAAGTAAACTTTTTTTTCTTCTAATCATAATGAGCTTACAAAATTGACACGTGATGTTCATATTGTATTTACATGATATAAAATATGTGGTTTTAATTTATAAATAATTTTAAAAATAATGATTATACAATATATGTTATAAAAAAATTATAAAGATATTTATATATAATCGACAAATACATGCATCTAAATAAAATATTATAATCTAATATAAAAATCATTATATTTAATATGACTCTGGAAATTCTACTAGTCGAAGCACGAATCTTGATGTCGAAATGTCGATTATCAAGACTAACCAGAGATCGTCTTATTATCAATCGACTAACGTGGTGTTTATGGTAAAATCGAATGTCTGGCCGGATCTATAGCCCAAGATCTCATAATTCTTCATTTGAGCATTCAAATGCATATCATATGATCAAAGGAATCATTTTGAGCCGTCCGATGGAGAGGAGTGGTTCGGATTTTGCATGTATTTATGACAAACAACCTGGATATATCAAAATCCTGGATTGATTCAACCTCTTCCACATAAAATTTAACGCCATCGAACTCGACAAACAAGATATGTCAAAAGGTCCTTGTGGACTTCCGCTCTTACATTACGTCATGGTAACACTCGACAAACGACTATGGGTCAAAATCTCAGTTCAATTCAACCTTATCCAATTAGCGTTATCGGTAACACCTTGACAAACAACTCGAATAGGTCAAAATCATCCGGATTCAATTGACCTCTTTCATACAGTGCGTCATCGAGTAACACTCTCAAACAACATCGGATAGTCAAAATCCTTAGCGAATTCAATTCGACTCTTCCATACAAGTTAACATCTAACACCGACAAACAACCTCGGATAGTCAAAATCATCGGATTCAATTCAACCTCTTCCACATAGTTAACTTCATCGAGCAAAGACTCGACAAACAACTAGGATAGGTCAAAAGGTCCTTGTGGACTTCCACGCCTCTTACGTTAACGTCATCGAGTAACACTCGACAAACAACCTCGGATGGGTCAAAATCCTTGGATTCAATTCAACCTCATCCATACAGGTTAACGTCATCGGGTAACACCCTGACAAACAACCTCGGATAGGTCAAAAATTCTCAACGGATCCAATTCAACCTCTTCCATATATGTTAACACCATTGGGTAATACTCTAACAAACAACCTCGGATAGGTCAAAAATCCTTGGCGGATTCGATTCAACCTCTTCCATCCAGGTTAACGTCATCAGGTAACACTCTGACAAACAACCTCGGATAGTCAAAAATCCTTGGCGAATTCGATTCAACCTCTCCCATAAATTCTTCGCCGCCTCGACAAACAATCTCGGATGGATCCAAAATCCGCCAGATTGATTCGACTCTTCTGAGTTAATGTCATCAAGTAACACTTTGACAAACAACCTGGATGGGTCAAAATTCTGATATTGATTCTACCCTCACATGTAAGTTAACGACATCAAGTAATATCATGAAGAATGATACTTTAAAATTATCTATCAGACTTTCTAAGTTGCTCGAATGGCTTCTAACGCTTCCGCCATCGCGTATTCAAGTTGAACCATCTATTGAAGTTTCAAGAAATCCAATTTTCTATAAGAAGTAGGAACTTCTGCCATTGATTGTCCCATACCCCGTCGTGGTCAATCACCATCGATCACGCTAGGTCGCGGTCGCCGACTGCATCACGTCACCGCCACCACTTGGTCACCGCCCGACCATCGTCCATCTCCTGCGGTCAGCCATCTTAGTTATCCCCATATTTGCGTTTCTGTTATCATTACCGTCGCCATTGTCATTACCACCAGGCTATAACCATACCGGTCATTATTTATCACTGCTGCCGCAACTTACCGGGTCACTTCTTTATCGATCACCATCGGTCACCACCATCGTCCCCGGTCATCCCTCTGCCCGCTAATCGTCATCGTTATTCGTTGCCGATTCTCTGCCAACCACCCGTCGCGCCAACCGTCGGGTCACCGTGACCATCGGGCAATCTCCGGTGTCACGCATTCTGGCCATCTCCGGGTTACCACCATCATTGCGGTCATCCACGTGATTTCACGGCCACGCGCCGTCGTGTCGCCGGTTATCGTCGCCGATCATCGCCCAACCTGGTCCGACAAGGCGGTTGACGCTTTTGAGGAAAAACTAGAGCCTCACCGTGAACGAGCCTTGATCGCAACTCGGTCGATCCAGGCGATTAATGCCTCTTTCGAGGAAAATCGAGCTCGCCAGATGATACGGGCCTTAATCACCTCCAACCCGGTCGGTCGACAAGAGCAATTGGCGCTCTTTGAGGAAAAACCGAGCTCACCATATGAACTACGGGCCTTTCGCCTCAACCCGGTCGGTCCAGAGGCGGTTGACACCTCTTCGAGGGAAAATGAGCTCGCCATATGAACTACGGGCCTTGATCGCCTCCGAACGACCTCCTCTTAAGAAGAGAAGGGACACACAAGCATATGAAAAGTGTCTTATCCTTTGGCCATAGGAGGATTTTTATAGACCCCTATAGGGGCAAAAAGGTCAAAAACCGCCAAAAATCGCAAAAACCCGCTCAAAATCGCCCAAAAAGCGCAAAAAACGTAAAATGGACAAAACCCTCATGGTCCGCTGCGCGTCGTCCATCATGCTATGGCTGTCGTCCGCGTTCAGCGACCCACCCGTTCCGCAGTTCACACCAACTCCCAGCCTACAAACAAGAACCGCGAACCGCCGCCCACGATCAGAACCATGCGACCAGCCTGACCATCATTAGCCCATATTTAGCGCCATTCACGACGAACCCACTCTTGCCGCAGCGAGAACGCGTGGCCTACGCCATGAGCGTAGCGCCATAACGCCCGTAACTGCCCGAATGGGTCCATAACTCCGAAATCTTTCCCACGCATCCACATACATCCGCGGCCCTACGCCCGCTTCCGTGATCATAATCTTGTGCTCCATGAAGATCTGTTCTCTCAAAATATATAGTTGATGGATCCGCAGATTTTATTGAAGAATGTGCTATTTTCAAGCAAGAGAGAGGAGAGAGCTCTAAAGCTTGAAAATCCTCCAGGCATAATCGTGTCACCACTCTACGGTCGCCGATCACCCCCGTTGGTTATCAACCACCGCCGCCGTCAGCCGCCACCGCTGATCTTCGCCGTCGTCAATCTCCGTCGATCTTCATCATGATGACCTTTATCGTCGTGGTTTGTTCACTATCATCACTACTACGAAGAATTACAATATGAAGCGGACTATATGGTTGTTGTTGTCGATTTTGGGATTCCCATTGTCGCCCTTCTCATGTATGTAATCCGTTATCGTGAAAACTTGTACTCCAAAACAAATATATAGTGGAAGCTTTTCTTGGGCTGCGTGATTTTTTCCTCTCTTTTTTTATAAAATTAGTTTTTCTTGTTCACTCTTTAAATACTTGTGTATGTGCTGGATTTCACAATAAGACTAAGGCGTAAACTTTTACTCTACCGCAACTAGTTTTCTAGCACGCAATAATATTATCAAAATATTTCTCCTCAATCACATAAATACACTAAACTCAAGACTTTTGTATGTCAATCCATCCATGTTATAATCAAACATGCACCGAAGTTGGCTTGTTGCGTCTTTATTTGATATACTCTATTACGCAAATGATGTAAATGTTACAATTCCTCTATTAGTAAGTTCTTTATTTTCTAACACATTCTCTACAATTCCTATTTATATGCTTTCTAAAAAATCCCTCTACAAGAAGCAAGCACTATGACAAAGATTTGTTGTCTTTTTCAATAATTTATAGTAGTTTACATTTTACTTTGGCTCTATAGATCCATCACTCTTAATATACAATTTCTACAATATAATAATATACATTCTCATCTATGTTGATGACATTTTCCTTATAAGTAACAGCTTGCTTGCCTTCTCCAACCTCTTTTAGAACTACAAAGTTCATTAAAGCACTATGAAATATCAATGATGTACAACTTAATTAATATTAATATGCATTAGAGATGCTCTAGTGATCAAGTATGTCCTATTGCAAATTGATCTAGAATCCTCTAATCCCCAAATTCAGCATATTGAAAACTCAAATAAGGAGTTAGTCAATATTAAAATTTATAACATTGTCATTGGTTCCCATCAATATATACTCATTCAACCAAACATCTCATTCATAGGGAATCATTTATGCTAACATATCATTTATCCTCCCAATTTTCCCTTCTAACATCTTAAAAGATCACCACAATACATTGGTGAAATAATCTCTTATAACCTATCCAATTCACTACAATGATTACACTTATATGTATACTTTAAAAGCCAATATTATGTTACCATGCATTCTTTGACAAAACATTAAAAACATTAATATCTTGGTATTAATGAACCATTGTAGCATGCTCATCCACAAAAGTTAAATATTGTGCTCTAGTCATGACCACTAAAAATTTCATTTGGATTTGTCGACTCCTACAATATCTGACTAATTCTTCCACACTTCTTCACCACAAAAAATATTTTTTCTCTCACCTTAGCCAACAATCAATCTTTCACTTTCACATCAAGCACATTGAAATATGCTCTAACTTCATTTGCGGTTGGACTAAATTATGTGCATCATGATATAACATCGCAATGCCAATTATCTAATATATTAAACAAAGCTCTCATCGCTATGTGCTTCGACCAACTTTGTGATAAGTTGACCACCCAAGTTTGATCCTTATTTTGAAAGGAGGTGATAACCATATAATGCACAAATCATTATCTGTTTATAACAAATCTCACTACCATCACATATGAAATCTCCACCGTCACCTTATAGCTATCCCATCTATCATAGCCATCCTCTCAAAATAAACTTTGCTCAATTTAATCTTCTCTTGTACCCACCTAGCTTCGGTTGGTGAGGCGTTAGATGCTTCTCCGCGTTGATTCTCCTTTGAGCGGTGCACTACCCCACATGGTGAAAAGAAATGGAGTGGCGTGGGCTGGATTGTCGCCTTCGGATTACTGTCATCACGTCCAAAGTGAGTGAGATCGTGAGATCATCCAAAAAAAAAAATCTTCTCTTATAGACCTCCTGTATAAAATATGATCTTATAGCTGCTACAATCTATAAAATGAAAACCCCAATTCACCTCTTACCTATCATTCTCTCATGAATACTTTATGTAACTTACATCTTAAAGATATAATTACATAGCCTTCTATATTAAAGTAAATGATGTATATATATATATAACTTATATCTCTTAACATAATAGTTGCATAGATAGTATTAAATTGAAAAGAATGACATCTCAATAATATCGACCCTTACTGTTCCTCTCTTTTCTTACTTGTTTCTGATAAAAGCCTTTTTTATTTTTATTACTGCTACCGCAAGTGATATTTTGATCTTAAGGGTAAGATGTCACCACGACCTCGTCAAGGTATCAAATATATATATAATAAATATACTAACGACTACCATTTTTTAATATTCAAATGGCTATCATTTCACGCCGTTTTTCAACAACCAAAAAAATATATATTTTTAATTAAACATCGTCGTATTCCCACCACTTTGTAAGAGTGATTAATCATTCCATCATAAATCGTCCTCTTGTGATTATTTTAAATACTAGATGTGAGTTCATAATATAAGCTAAGTCTTCATGATGATAAAGTACGCTAAATTCGTTTGAAAGTAGGATTGTGTTTTAATTTGGAGTAAATTCTCATTGAAATAAATCTAAATTCAGCTCCAAATAAATTTATTTTATATTATTATTATTAAAAAATTAAATTGATAGATTTTTATGTTATATTGTTTCAAAGATGTTATTGTTTTTAAAGATTATTATGTGCGGAATTTGGATGTAGCTCTACATTCAAATATCAATAACTTAACGTCATGTAATGCTTAATCAATATACAATTGTTATATATTGCTGCATATTGATATTATATTAAATACATGATAATACACAAATATCATTCAAACACTAAAATATTATAAAAATAATAAAAATAAAAATGTAAGTATTAGATATGTAAATATATAAGAATTGAGTAGCATATATTAAAATTTCACTTGATTTTATGTTTTAAGTTTTAATGTTAAATGTTTGTCATTAAAAAATATCAAATAATGATGTATATTAATATTTATATTAAGTATAAAAATATTAAATATGTAGGGGATATGTGCCCATGCTTAGAAAATTTAACTAAGTCTAAATAAATAAAATAAAATAATAATCAAATTCATAGTATACTAATTTATAAAAAAAACACTTTTTAACAAATTAAGAATAATTTATTATGGGAAGCGAAGTTAATTCTAATAAACTTTTGTGAGATCAGAGTTCACCGGGAAGTCAACGCCTGATCCAAGGGCTAGATCTGACATTTCCAATATTCTCAGTAATTTATCAAGAAATACATGATAATTAACAACTAAATTATTAAGGCCTTAAGGGGGCAAAAAGATGAAGAAATAAAATAAATAAAATCTATGTTATTATAAAAAAAATAATCATAGATGATTTCATCTAAGCTGTGTTCAAGGGAGTAGTGTGAAAATGTATAATGCGTTATTTGAGAATTATATTCTGAATGTATTTTGAGAAATATTTAATTAGAATATTATAATTTTTAACTTGACTTGACTATATGTGATTATGATCAGAAAGTAGCAATTTGATTTTGTGAATAAGAAAAAAATTTGTATACTCATCGTAATTTTTTCTGTAATAGTTTTATCATTTTATTTTCATTCAGCTATAATTATCTCTAAGAAAATAACAATTTTTAATTTTAAAATAAATTTAAAACTTTTAAATTAATAAACAAACATATAATAATTTTAATTTTTTTTTAATATTTTAGCATGTGAATCTTCCTTCGTAAAGTCATGATGTGGACGGTCGAAGTGGTAGAGAAAAATTCACCTTTTTTTTGTTTTTTTGAAATTGATTGTCAAAATTAGTTTAATATTTTTGTATATTTGTTCTCTTTTTTTTTTTTTCTCTAGTTAATTGCTTAGATTTCTTTTATAAGATTATCTCTTAGATTTGCTACTCATCAATTAATCTCATTGTGAGCTTTAAATAGGTTGATTGGATCCCAACTGGTTAGTCATCAACATATTCTACAGGATTTGTGATCACATGCGAAATTTTATTATTTTAAAATGATATTTTATAAATTAAATAAATAAAATGAATTGAAATTTGATTATAAAGATATATGATTTTTTTAATGTGAAAATTTTAAGAAAACATAAGACTTTATTCAATTTTAATGATTCAGCTAATGTAACTCTTAGGTTACAAAGAATATTCTCATATATAATTAGAGATGATATTTATATAATGCAATGGATATGAATGATAAAAGATGACTTCATGGTAGAATGTCAGTTAAATGTAGATTAAATTTTCAAAAGGCAGATGAAATAGTATATAAGGCACTACCCATAGATTTCACCCTCGTTTTATGAGGACTTTAGATCTGATTCCAAGTTTCTTATAGGCGCAAGCACCAATAATTAATTACCCCTCTTAGTGTTAAAAGAGAACTTTTGATTAGGGCTAGTCATTAGATCACTAAATGCATAACATATAGTAGCCGCATGTAGAGTTTAAAATTTAAGCTTATGAATTTCATCATATTAACTTAAAGCGGATGGTTGGGGAAGCGATGATGCGTCCGATCATCACATATTCACATCCCGGGTGGTCCTACTTAGGAGAAAACAGACCAAAAATCCTTGTGTGGGTTGGGTCATCCAATAAATCCTTGTAAACTTAGGGTGGTATATATTTAAGGAGACAGACTTAAGTCTACCTTAGCTGACAGAGGATTTTTTACCCTATCAAATATACCCTATGATCACAACTCAAATCGAGAAATTAGGGAGCATACTGCTACAATCGACCGTAATATAATGGTGTCATTTGGCAATCAGATCGAGGACTCGGTCACATCATACGTGGCCAATCGCCGTATCGTGAAACATAACAGTCACACAAACAGGTGAGATTGATTGAAAGTGAATATATTTATGTCTTGGGTGGCGTTACTTTTGTAGAGTTTTCTTAATTTATCACCTCCGACAAACAGTTGATAAAGATGAGTTGGATTTTTAGCTTTAAATTTTTTTAACCTGATGATTTTTATTTAGTCATTTTGAACTTAATAATTTATCAAAATTCTCATTTGGATTGATATTTAACTTATATTAATTTGATTTAAAATAGCGTTTTGATGAAAATATCCCATCCGATTGAAATCTTCATTCAACACAACCATCCTCAAGGTATATAAGTTTGCTTAATCTTTTAGTTTATTATTTCAGATCATGTCGACTCTATTAATTTAATAATAGAGGATCGATCTACTCTTATATGACAGAATTAGATTCTTAGATGTTTTATTAAGTTAGAAATATTATAATAGCATTATTTGATTTTTAGGTTTTGTTAACCCGGACCTGGTCCTAAGACCCAACTGGGAATCAACCCGCGTAGCATCCTCAAACACTAAATTTAAGCGTTCATCATAGTGTCGGGGCCCATGCGGGTTACTTAAAATACTTGTACGAATTTGACGAGATCAAATTGAATTGAAAATTATTTTATATTTTGTACAAGAATTCGTCTCTTTCAAATGATTGCACAAGTTCTGAAGCACTTGAATTGAGTGATAGTTGCTCCATTATTTATACAAAATTAATATATTTGAAGTATATTTAAAATTTAAGCCAACGTCTTCTGTCTGCTTTTAATTTTGTATTGCAGATTCAGTGGCATAAAGTATTTCAACTCTTGTTCAATTGTTTAGATTAATATTCATTTGTTTGCATTGGATAGACATCTAACTTGTTGTAGACTATTGTTAATCAAATGATAATTGAAAACCCAATCTTATCGGCTTAGTATATTAGACTTAGTTTAATTATTGATCTTATTACTCGTTTAAGCTTCAAAGATTTTTTTTAACTATTTTATTTTATTAATTATTAATCTCTATTTTGATAAAATTTTGGCAGCCTCCCAGCATCATCCTCATATATGGGGCTGCTTTGGGAGTGCTAGAGCCTTCATACCATGCTTAAGAAAGTATGCATAGTCAGTGTCATGCAACATTACGGCTTAAAGAAACTTTTAAATCCATCATGCTTAAGAAAACATGCATAAGCCTTCAATATCCGTGTTTGGAATGAAATTTGATAGCCTCTTGGTGTCATCCCCTTATAGGGGGTTGCTTCGGAAGTGCTAGAGTCTTCCTACCATGCTTAAGAAAGCATGCATAGTTAGTATCTTGCAACATTTGCGTAGAGAATCTTTTAGACCCACCACACTTAAAAAAATGTGCATAGGCCTTCAATATCTATATTTAGAATAAAATTTGATAGCCTCCCGGCATCATCCCCTTATAGGGAGACTATTTCGAGAGTGCTAGAGTCTTCCTACCATGCTTAAAAAAGCATGCATAGTCAGTGTCCTGTGACACTGTGACTTAGAGAATCTTTTAAACCCAACACGCTTAAGAAAGCGTACATATACCTTCAATATTTTGTGTTTGGAATGAAATTCGACAATATCTGATATGACTGCATATCCTCAAATAGACAACAGAGGCAAAATGGACAAAAGAATTCCAAATTGGCTAAAGAATTTCACAAGATAACATAAGTAATTATTCGTGACAGTGAGGGACAAATACAATAATAATCTGAGAACAAATAGAGGCTTATGATAACAGAGAAGAAAGACTACAATTAGACTAATTCAGAGCAGAAAATAACTACAAATATTCAGATTACAAATAAACGTGTCCATAATAGCATTTTAACAATAATAGAGATCAGCTAGGAGGATAACATTTACAACAACAATAATAATCCCAAATTAACACCATAGAAGGACAACAGAACTAAACATGGTAGAGCCATTCTAAAGAAGAATCCATAACAAAAAGAAATCAAATCAAACTCAAGAAATAACTAACAAGATAACAGCTTTGTCATGACATCAGATGAATGGAAGGAGAGTAAAAAGATCAGAAAATCAAGAAACCAAGAAGATCGAGGCGGTTAAAACTAACAGCTTTAACTAACTAATATTCCAGAGAAACAAGAGTAAACAAAGAGTAAGTAAACTACCACAAATGTAACAGAAATTAGTTACCAAGGTAAAGAAAGCATAGATCTAGGCTAGATAGAGACTATAAATAGAGTAAAGAAAACAAACAGAGCGAGGTAATCAATATTTCTGAAAATAATTTCTCTTCTCTCGACATCTTCTTCTTCTCCTTCTTCCTCTGAGTTCTTCCCTTGCTTTTCTCACCGGAAACATCCAGTTCCGCTAAGAAACCCTAGGGTTTCTCCTCACTCCCCGCCTTTTCCCCTTCTCTGGAGTGTCGATGACTCGAACTATCGAAAAAAGAGAAACAAAGAGAGGGTTAAAGCAAGCTTCTCAAAGATTCATCGACTAGAAACCATCCACCAACATCCATCAGCTCAAATCCCTTCCGGAGTAGTTATCCGTGCAACCGATCAATTGCTCGAAAGAATACGTGGATCCCACTATCGAAAAGATCGGTGCAAATCAAAGGGAAGGAGAATCGTTAGATCCAACGACAAGAAGAAATACGGATCCACTAGAGGCACCGTTGAATCAATCTTTATTCCTTGATCAAGTCGAGTTCATTCCACTCAGATAGGGTTCAATTAACCCTAAATCGGACCCTATCATTAATGCTCTCGTTGATTTCCTGCAACATCAATGGCAGAAAAAATAAGACACACAATAAAAACCCTAGAAGAATGTGTTGGGAGATTGAACAAAAATGATGAACAAATGACATCTATTACTCTAGTATTGAATGAAGTATCAAGAGGATAAACTGGACAAATCTCCTCAAGAACAGCAACAATCTCAAGTATGTAATTCATACCCTACTGAATTTAATCATCCTAACAGAACACAAACACAAAATACTAGACCAGTTAAAGTAGACATGCCAAGATTTAATGGTAAAAATCCAAGAGGCTGGTTATTCAAGGTAGACCAATTTTTTCAATACTACAATCTATCTGAAGATCAGAAGTTTATAATAGCTTCAGTTTATATGGATGGCCCAACACTAAGTTGGTATCAATGGATACATTTAAATAAACAATTGCATTCATGACATCAATTCAAAGATCAGGTCATTCAGAGGTTTGGACCCTTCCTCTACAGAAATCTAAGAGGAGAATTAGCCAAATTACAACAGAAAATAACAGTACAAGAATTCTATAATGAATTTGAAGAATTAGGCAATTAGATTTCAAGAATTCTTTTGAATTCCTATAAAGTTGTTTTGAATCTGGATTGAGACATGACATAAAAAGAGAAGTCAGGGCATTGTAGCCAAATTCTTTGCAACAAGCCTTCCAATTAGCAAAATTAATGGAGGACAGATTAGCATATGGGGTTTATGCAGCAAGAACCTCAAGATTTACTCCACCTGTAGCAATAAAACAACAACCACCACTATTTCCTATACCAGTCATGTCAAATAATAATAGCAATAATCAAAACAAACCATAGATTCTTATTCAAAGATTAATAGCAACATAATTAGAAGACAGAAAAAGAAAAGGCTTATGCTTTAATTGTGATGAGAAGTTTTATAGAGGCCATGTTTGTAAATCAAAACTTTTTGCTCTTATGGTAGTCAATGATGAACAAAACTACAATCTGCAGCAAGATACCTGGCAAGATAATGAGTTAGTCCAGGATGATATTCTAGAAATCAACCTCAATGTTCTGGTCACCCAATCTAGGACATTAAGGTTACAAGGAATGATTGGAAATAAAAAAGTACAAGTATTTATTGATAGTGGTTCAACCCATAATTTTATTCAGTCCAAACTAGTCAAGTTTATATACAAGAACACCTCGAGCTTTTCAAAGTAGGAAATGGAGAAATCTTAAAATGTTCAAGAATCTGCTCTAATATTCCTATCCAATTATAAGGATACACTTTCATCACTGATTGCTATCTGCTGCCAATGCAAGGAGTTGATGTTGTTTTAGGTGTTCAATGGCTAGAGCAATTAGGTGAGTGTACAACTGATTATAAAAAGCTCACTATGAAATTCTATTATAATGACAAATTAGTGCAATTATAAGGGGATACATCATCTAAGGTAAACAGCATTACCTTCCATCAATTCACCAAATTGCAGCACAAGAAAGAAATAGTCTCATACTTACATATTAGAGAAATAGTAGAGGAAACAGATTTTCCTACAAAAGAATTCAGCTATCTACCTGAAGGGATACAACAGGTAATATTCAAATACCAAGAGTTATTTCAAGTTCCAGCAAGCTTATCTCCAAAGAGAGATATAGACCACCAGATTCACCTGCCACCTAGAACTCAACCAGTCAAAGTTAAAAATTATACATATATTCACACTTTCAGAAAATAGAAATAGAAAAATTAGTTAAAGAAATGATGGATACAGGAATCATAAGAGAAAGTAATAGCCCTTTTTCATCTCCAGCCTTGCTAATCAAAAAAAATATGGCACTTGGAGATTCTGTGTTGACTACAGAGCTTTAAACAAAGTGACTATACCTGATAGGTTTCCCATCCCAACTCCAGAGAAGTTAATGGATGAATTATATGGATCCACTGTTTTCTCGGATTTGTCTGGATATCATCAAATAAGAATGGAGGAAGACATCTACAAAAGCCCTTGAACACATGAAGAACACTATGAATTTATAGCAATATCATTTGGATTAACAAATGCACCATCAACATTCCAAGCACTAATGAATTCAGTGCTTAAGTCATTCTTAAGAAAATTCATCTTAGTATTTTTTGATGATATACTCATATATAGCCAAACCTTGGAACTACACCAAAGCCATTAACAAGTTATTTTGGAACAACTAAAGTAACATACCCTGTTTATCAAACCATCCAAATGTTCATTCATTCAAGACAGAATAGAGTATTTAGGCCATATCTTATCTACACAAGGGATAGAAGTGGATCCCAAGAAAATTCAAGTAGTGCAATCTCTAATAGACTATTACAGAAGGTTTTGTTAAAAACTATGCAACAATTACCTACATTAACATCAATGCTAGCTAAACAATAATTTCAATAATGGAAGAATCAAAAGCAGATTCACATAACTCAAAACAAAGCTGGTATCTTTACCATTTAGCATTTCCAAATTTTTCTATACCTTTATTCGAAAATAGATGCCTTAAAAATCGCAAGAGTGATAGCTTAAAAACAATCATCCTCTTGCTTATTTCAATAAGAAGTTATCTCCCATATTACAAAAAATATCAACATATGCTAAAGAACTTTATACTATAAGTAAGTAAGTAGGGAAGATAAATATGTTAGCAATAAGTTTACTATAAGAAGATCAAAAGAGTATTAAAAACTTATGCAACAAAAGTTCGACTCAGCAAGAAAAGATTTTAATCAAACTCCTTGGATTTGACTATGCTATTGAATATAAGACAGAGATTTCAAACAAAGCAACTGATGCTTTGTCCAGAAAATTATTTACTACAGAAGATAGTTCTACAACAGACCAGTCAGAACTACCTATGACCCGAAGCTTATATTCTTATACTCAACAATTCAATTCAGAATACAACAAATCAAAGAGGAAACACTCTAGCAACTAAAAAAATAAATGCATAAGCAAATATCGACAATCCAGTTTGTTTCCTAAACACGATGTACTAATTGCTATATTACAAGAGAATAGTCATTTCTAAAGACTCAAATAAGAAATATGCTTATAAGAGAACCGATTCAACAATAGGAGGCCATTGGGAATTAAGAAGACATTGGAATTACTCAACAATTTTATTGGAAAAAAATAAAAACAGATATAAAACACTTCATAGCCACATGTCCTATGTCAACAGTCAAACATGATAAACCGCAAGGTTATTACACCTATTCCAAAACCATTTGGGAGGAAATATCAATAGATTTTATCATAAGTCGCCCAAATCTCATAACAAACGCTATACTAGTAGTGGTATAGACTTTCAAAGTATGCTCATTTCCTCTTCCAACTAGTTTTCCAACTACCTATATAGCTCAAATTTTCATTTCAGACATAGCTAAACTGCATAAAATTCTACAAGCAATAGTGGACCCTATCTTCATGAAATTTTGGCAAGAACTATTCAAATTAAGTGGAACAACATTAAGCCATGGCGCTTATCACCCCTCAATCGATGGCCAAACAGTAAGTCACAAAGAACACTAGAACAATACCTAAAGAGTTTTGTATTAGAGACACCCAGAAATTGGTTACAATTTCTTCCATGGACAGAATTTTCCTACAATACATCCATTAACACTTCCCCAAAAATGACCCCTTTCCAAATAGTGTATGGAAGACTACCACCTACAGTGATACCTTATAATGGTACTATACTACCAACACGTAAGTAGATACTACTACACAGAGGGACAAGGTCTTACAACAACCGAAAAATAATTTCAATAGAATGCAAAATGGCAAACAAACACAAAAGAGAGCTGCAGTTCAACATAAATGATCTAGTGTTAGTTAAACTGCAGCCATACAGATAGACCTCAGTCTCAAAGAAACCTTATACAAAGCTACAAAAATAGTATTATGGTCCCTTTAAAGCTCTACAAAAAATAGGGACAGTGGCTTATAAAGTGGACCTTCCAGACACAGCAAGGATCCACAATATTTTTCATGTCTCTAGACTTAGGCAATTTAGACAAGATTTTAAAATTCATCCAGCAATATTGTCTACTCAATTCTTAGAAGGGCACTCGACCATCAAAATTTTAGATCAGAGGATAATATTACAAGCAGATAAATCAATTATAGAAATATTAGTGCAATGGGATGGTATGCTAACAATGAGGCTTTTGGGTATCAATGGAGGAGATCTAGAGAGAACATTTCTAACTTCGAGGACAAGGTCAATGTGTGTAAGTAATGATATGACTCCATATCCTCAAATAAAAGGGACATAATAATTTCAAATTGGTTAAAAGATTTCACAAGATAACATAAGTAATTATTCAGGACAATAAGGAGGGACAAATACAATAATAATTTACAGAGAACAAACAGACAGAGGAAAGTTATGATAACAACAGAGAAGAAAGACTACAATTAGACTAATTCAGAGCAGAAAATAACTACAAATATTCAGATTACAAATAAACACGTCCGGAATAGCATTTTAACAACAACAGAGACCAGCTAGGATGATAACATTTACAACAACAACAATAATCCCAAATTAACATCAGAGAAGGACAGCAGAACTAAACATAGACAGTTCCTAGAGCAATTCCTACAGCAGTAATCCATAACAAAAAATAAATTAGAAATCAAACTCAAGAAATAACTAACAAGATAACAGTTTGCCATGACATTTGTAACAGAATGGAAGGAGTAGCAGAAAAGATCAAGAAATCAAGAAACCAAGAAGATCGAGGACGATTAAAACTAACAGCTTTAACTAACTAATATTTCAGAGAAACAAGAGTAAACAAAGAGTAAGTAAACTACCACAAATGTAACAGAAATTAATTACCAAGGTAAAGAAAGCATAGATATAGGCTAAACAAAGACTATAAATAGAGTAAAGAAAATAAACAGAGGGATGTAATCAATATTTCTGAAAACAATTTCTCTTCTCTCGGCATCTTCTTCTTCTCCTTCTTCCTCTGAGTTCTTCCCTTGCTTTTCTCACCGGAAACATCCAGTTCTCCGGCCAATAAACGCTAGGGTTTCTCCTCCGCTCCCCACCTTTTCCCCTTCTCTGGAGTGTCGACGACTCGAACTATCGAAAAAAGAGAAACAAAGAGAGGGTTAAAGCAAGCTTCTCACGGAAGATTCATCAGACGGCTAGAAACCAGCCACCGCAACATCCATCAACGGCTCAAATCCCTTCCAGGGAGCAGTTATCCAGGCAACCAGATCAATTGCTCAGAAAGAAGACGCGTGGATCCCACTATCGGCAGAAAAATCAGACGGTGCAAATCAAAGCCAGGAAGGAGAATCCCAGTGCTAGATCCAACGACAAGAAGAAATACAGCGCGATCCGACGGCTCAGGAGGTAGCCTTTGAATCCAATCCTTATTCCTTGATCAAGCCGGGTTCATTCCTCTCATATAGGGTTCAATTAACCCCAAACCGGACCCTCTCAATCTCCCGGCGTCATCTCCTTATAGGGGGCTGCTTCAGGAGTGCTAAGACCTTTCCACCACGCTTATGAGAAGTGTACATGATATGTGTCTTGCGACACCGCGGCCAAGTGATTTTCTTACACATACCACGCTTATGAAAAGTGTCGTATAGACTTTCAAACCTGTATAAGAGATATCCTGATTTTCTCGCCATGTATGACAACTGCAGTATGAGTAACATGAATGACGTCAATAACCCCAACGATATTTCCCTCTCTATCAACAACAGGGAAGATGCAGAAATTTCCCATCATGCATGATTTGAATTGCATCAAGGATTGGTGTATCGATGGTTCCACAATCAGGATTTGCAGTCATGACCTTCTCCACAGAGGTTGAATGAGGAGGAAGATTTTTCGCGATTACACGCATCAAAATATCACTTGAGGTCAGTATTCTCTCAGGTTTTTTTTTTTCAACACCCACAATTGCTGAACTTGCTTCAAGCTCTAGCATCTTCTTTGCTGCCATTAAGACCGAATCTGTTGGTAAAACCGTAGCAATCTTCGTATAACTCGGTAAGATTGTTGACAAGCATGGCCTGAACATTTTCTCTTGAAGGGATTCAATAATTTTTTTTGTACTTGGAGTAGATGTTCCCCACTTCTTCTCCAATCCTTCCACAGTAGCTGCAATGGCTTTTTCCCTTTTCAGCAACCCTTTCCATCCGTGCAATGGCATCATATAGACATTTCGCTATGTCAAGTAAAGCAATAACTTCACCGTTTTCTACAATGGAAGATGTCTGAACTTTCCTTGCAACATTTTCTGTAACGCTTCCACAGCCAGCGTGTCAGAAAGAACAAAAATAGGATCGGTGTCATGACTTTGGAGACTGGTGTTTTCTCAATATTTATCTCATTAGCAATAACTCTAGTTGCTATATCCTAATCTGTTAAAATTCCACAAAGCAAAGCATTTGATTCAATCAACAATGCAGCGTCTACCCTACGAGCAGCCATTCGTCGGCATACTTCTAGGATTGAACTGTTTTCAGGCATCGTCAAAGCTCTAGACAATTTCAGCTTCTTTACTGTTCTCTCTCCACCAACACTCATAGAACGAGGAATTGCAGTCTTTCTGCCAGAGTCGAAGGGGATGCTCTCCGAGGGCTTCGTCTGATTGGACGAGCTCCCCGACGAAGAGCTTCCCCCCTAAGAAGCGACGCTGTCCATCGCTCCACCCTATTCACAGATCTCGAAAGGAAGTCAGTCGGTAATCTGGCGGAGAAAGGCGTGGACGTGAGAGGACCGTCAAGGAAGATGGTGTGAAAAAAGAGAGAGAGGAATTACTATGCGGCGCGTGGGATTGGAGTCGAGGCTATCGACTGGGTGTTATCGCCTAGGATTAGATATTAGCAGATATATATAGGTAGATTTTTTTTATTTAAGATATTAAATAATTTTTAATTTTTAATTTTTTACGATTATATTCGTACATAGGTAAATTGGATATAAATTTTAAGTTACTACCTACGGACAATGACGCACTCGACGATAAGCCGTTGGCTGAATCCGCCAATTTTGGTTCAAAATCGCGCGTCATCGCTTCCGACCTCTCAACATTCGCACAGACTCGTATGAATTGAGCACGGATAGTTTCATTTGATAGGTTTCGACGTTTCGACACTAACAACGCAATCAGTTTCGAAAACAGAGGTCGTTTGAGTATTGTCGCACCTCATATATACATATAGGCGTCCGACTTTCTTCGACGGTCGGCCGAATTATGCTATATGTATATTTTGATCAATTTTGAAGAATTGATGAAAAAAGTGCTCATCGAGTCATTTCGACTAATTTTGGTGATATCCAGTGCATTTCAGCCTCGATTTACATATTATTGTATTCGAAACCGATCGATTTCGTCTTATGAACTTGACTCTACTGATGTGGCATACATGGAGGTCAACAAAATAAATTCAGTGGATCCCAACTGGTTAGTCATCAACATATTCTACAAGATTTGTGATGTACATCACATGCAAAATTTTATTATTTTAATATTATATTTTATAAATTAAATAAGTAAATTGGACTGAAAATTTCTTATAAAAGATATATGATTTTTTTAATGTGAAAATTTTAAGAAGAAAACATATGACTTTATTCAATTTTAATGATTCAACTCTTAGGTTACAAAGAATATTCTCATACATAATTAGAGATGATATTTATATCATGTAGTGGATATGAATCATAAAAGATGACTTCATGATTGAAGTGGAAGCCTTAGAAAGTGTGGGCTTCGAAAATTTATCACCGACCTCTTGATAATATGAAGAGAGCATGGTTTAAGTGTCAGTGTAATTTTCAGAAGGTGTGATAGATAAGTCACTACCCAGAGATTTTGTCCTCATTTTGCAAGGACTTTAAATTTGGTTTCAGGTTTCTTATAGGCGAAAGCATCTATAGTTAATTACCTCTCCCAATGAGTGAGAGAGAATTTTCGATTAAGGCTAGTCATTAGGTCGATAAATAAATAGTGTATAGTAGCAGTAGATGGAGTTTAAAATTTAATATTATGAAATTCATCATCATTAGCTTAAAGTGGATGGTTGGGAGGAATGATGATGTGTCCAATCTAGATCCCATAGTCGTCATCAGCCGTCCCCAATCTACTTAGTGAGAGTAATCAACCCGATCAAGGATCCTTATTAGTAACATATGGGTTATGTCATACAAGAAATCCTTGTATACTTGGATGGTGTTTGTCTAAGGAGAAGACTTAAGTTTACCTTAGTTGGCAGAGGGTCTTTTGCTCTATTAGGTGTACCCTATGATTCACAACTCAAAGGCAGAGTATATATGGTACACCGTGATCGTAATATATAATGGTTCGGCGAACCACCGATCGATAACTCGGGTAACTATATCATATGTGGAGACTAATGGCCAAGCAAATAAAGGACACGCCACGCCCTTACATGATTGATTGAGAGTGAACATAGTAGAACATTTGATTTGACTTTGGCTCTTTTGTGAGCTAGAGTTTTTTTAATTTGTCACCTTCAACAAACAGTTACGGAAGGTGGATCGAATAAAGTTTTCTTTAAGTATTTAGAGTGAGTTTCATTTAGACATTTATACCTTAATCATATGTTAGATTTCACATTTGGTTTTACACTTGATTTTGATTAATTCAATTTGAGCTTGCAAACACATTTTAATGGTAGGTATCCCCTCCAGTTGAAATCATTATTCAACACAGCCATCATCAGGGTGGATTGATTGATTGATCATTTAATTTATTATTTTAGATCCTATCAACTCTATTAGTTTAATAGGATCGATCTACCGCTATACGTAATTAGATTTTCATATTTTAATAAGAAATTCTTATAATAATTGGATTTTAAGTTAACTTAACTGGCCATAAGACCAAACAGGAAGGCAACCCACAACATCCTCATGCACTAAGTTTAAGCATTCAGTATAGTGTCGGGGCCCATGTAGGTTAATTAAAATACTTGTACAAATTTTTAGAAAGCTCAAATTAAATTGAAGATTGCTTTATGTTTCCTACAAGAATTTATTTCTTTCAAATGATTGCACAAATTCTGAAACACTTGAATTGAGTGATAGTTGGCTCCATAATTTATGCAAAATTAATATATTTGAAGTCTATTCAGAATTTAAGCCAACATCTTCTATCTGCTTGTACGAAGAGTTGCAGATCTGGTAGCATTGAAGGCATTTTAAATTGTTCTAGTAGCTTACTAGATTCTTTGGAAATAACATTTGATTGTTTATTTTCTTTTTTAATTCAAAACTGTCTAATCTTTGAACCTTCAATAAATTCTCATTTATATTTGTTAACAATCCTCAGACTCATTAAGAGCTCTATTCAATTTCTCCTTGATTCAATTCTAGTATTTAATAAGATAAATAACATGCTTCAAATATTTTCCAAGAATTCCTTGAATATGCCTACTTGCAATCTTTCCATTTCATTAGGGATCTCCTATGGATTCTTTAATTTTCTTCAATTTATTTGGATATATTTGAAGAATATATCTTAATTTCAAGGGGTTCTCTTTATGCTTCAATTTGGCGTTTAATGGATTCTTACTTCATTTAACATCTAATATGATTCTTCAATTGTTCAATTAGTTTTATAATTACTTGTTTGTGAATTTAATACTTTGAGTATTCAATAAGAGGCTCTATTCACATAAACAAACATCAACTCTCATATCCCTAACTCCACGTCAGATTTCATATTTATTGAAACTCCTTTATGAGTTTAATATTTGACTCCCCCCTTTTCAGTTAAAACTTATTTAGTTCTCCCTTTTTTCTTTGTTTGAGGAATTTGCGAGAACACATACTCACTTTATTAAGAAGTTAATTTTTTTTAATACGAATGGGTCCCTCATTGCTTCCTCCAATCCTTAAAAATAAGGCTAAGAGAGAGCACTTGCTTGAGTTTAGAGCATTTGAGAGAAAGGGGGAAGGATTTTAGTTCAAATTTTGGGAGGGATTTCAACTTGCTTAAATAAATTTTGTAAGTATTTTTCCTCTTTTCCTATTTGGTTTGATGTTCATTTTCATATTTATCGCTATTTAGCTTAAGACGAATTTGTTTAAGTTTTGAATTTCAGTCAAAATTTCTAAGATTCCTAGATAGTGTCGCATTTTGGAGGCCTTTTCGTCATGCCTTGATGAGCATGATAGCTTGTGTTTTGCAACACCTCCGATATCTCACACCGAAGCGGATAAGCTTCAAACGAAATAAAGAAGCATGTATACATATACACATTCCACATTTATTCCTACATATCCAAACTATATTAATTTTTTTTGCAATGAATAGCGCAACGATCAACAAGCACAGGTAAACTGGAAGGAATGATGGAAATGCCAGAAACCTAGAGAAGAACCCTCCTGATGACGGTGTTCCTCTTCGGTTGAGGTAAAAGGAAAGGTCGGAAGAGTAATTCAGCAGTTATGTGCTCGATTAGAGGAGGAAGCGATGAGGTATACCGAGAGGAACCCGCTTGATGACGAAGTTGCCTCTTGGCTACGGTCGCTTGTAAAAAGGGGAGGTCAGCTAAGGATGAATTCGGCCAAAGGGGAATGAGGGAAGGAGGATTTTTGGATAGCTTTGGATATGAAATCAGAAATCGAAGGAGGGAAAGGAATAGGATTTTCGGCCAAGGAGAAAATGAGGGATGGAGGAAGATTTTTGACCAAGGAAGAAATGAGGGAAGAACGAAGATTTTCTGCCAAGGAGAAATGAGTGAAGGAGAAAGATTTTCGGTCAAGGAAGAAATGAGCGAAGGAGGAAGATTTTTGGCCAAGGAAGAAATGAGGGAAAGCGAGGACTTACGGCTTGCTTGCGGTTTGATCCTTGGGGTTGAGAGAAAATTAAGAGAAAAGAGCATCGGTTGAGGGAACCATTCGGTTTTTGAAGGAGTATTTGCTAAGAGCAGGAGTAGTTCATGCTAAGGGGGGGAAGAAAGCCTACGCTATGGGAGCATCAAAGCATGTGTGTAGAAAGAAAGAGCGAGGGGTGAGGTCATGTGCGTGAAGAGGGGAGAACCGTATAAGAGTAGTTTGGAAGGGATCAAACGGGTCAGATCGGGTCGGATGAGGGATTTAAGTTATAAATGGGTTTAGTTAATTTTTTAAGCACTTAATCGATCTTAAAATGAATTTTACACTGACAAAATTAAACACACACACACACACACACACACACACACACAATATATATATATATATATATATATATATATATATATATATATATATATATATATATATATATATATATATATATATATATATATATATATATATATATATATATATATATATATATATATATATATATATATATATATATATATCAATCTTAGATTATTCTAATGTCAGATGCAACGACATAGTCCATTTCGCAATCGGAGGTCGTTTGGTTTAAATTGGCATCGAATTTGGTCAATTTTAGCTCAAAATGCTCGTATCACTAACTCGATTTTTATGTAGTTTGTCCAATCGACGGTCTCATTTAATAGATTTTGATATTTTAAAGCCAAATAATTAATTTTATGAACAGAAGTCATTTGGATATCATCACAGCTTTCCAACTTTGTTATGCACGTTGGGATATTGATAGCTCGATCGCTTGATCATTGCTCATTAGATTGTACAATATTTATATTTTGATAAATTTTGATATTTTAAATGCAATGGTGAAGTCCGTTCATCAATCGAAAGTCATTTCGATTGATTTTGATGATGTCTAGTATATTTCAACTCCGATTTGTGCTCTGAAGCATTTGGAGTCGATGAATTCAGCTTATAAGCTCGATTCGACTCATGTGATATATATGAAGGTCAGTAAATGCTCCCAATAATGTAATTCGCGTAAGCGAGTCATATTTATCAAAAATTGATTGACCTTATTAATTTTCTTCTCTCTTTTTTCCCCTTCTTTTCACTGCTTCTTAGTATGGCTCTTTTTTTATAATTTGTTACACTATCACTTGGATTCTTATGCGTTATTTATCTCATCACTTGATAGGAGAATGTTCAGCTAGAGAAGACCTGATGACCTATCATCTACTGAGCCTAGCGAGGAGGCTATTTGGTCGGAGATTGACAAACACGATCCTCGTGGAGATGCTGATATCAAGGATAGGATTGAGCAGCACACTGATATGTTGAGAGGACGTGATTTTTATCAGGGTTTCTTTGTGCACTCCTACATGCTTCCTAACTATACTTCAGACTTTGTTGCTTCTGAAGATCCCATAGATTGGGTAGCTACCACCAAAATGCTAAAATGGGGACCACAATCTCGAGCATAGTAGCTCTGCTCCAGCCCCTCGACAACAAATTTGAGTAATCAGACTTTTGAGATTCACCGCTGGATCAGATTTTACTCTTCTATGGCTATCTGGTTAGGTATATTTTATGAGCACGATAGATACTTTTGGACCGCATATACAAAGCGTTTTATGTGTCTATGTTTGAATTTTAGTGACACTTGGGCCGAAGTTTTGGGATATTAGCCGGAACACATGTTAGATTGAGAGAGCTACACTTTGGAACTTACAGTCATATAGGCCTTCTAGATCCGCTACCTGACAGGAGTGTGTTCCTCCCGATGAAGAATTATTTCATAGACAGCCTTCAGTTGACGGTGATCGATGAGGTAGATTAGCCATGTCACCTACTTATATTGATATTTTGAGCCACTACCACCAGACCTTCAAAGCTTCAGGATAATCGAGGCGCTCATGTGATACACTTCCCGTGAGTACATGGATTCAGAGTTTCTTACAGGAGCACGCTTTGTCTGAAGTTCAGATTGCATAATCCTTTTGATTGGGAGTGTCGACATCGATTTGTCCGAGGATACCGCCGAGCCTTCTTTACTCGCATGTACACTTCTCCAGCTATACAGGATTTGAGCGAGAAGTTATTTTTAGCAGGTTTCATAGCTACTTGGCTCTGCATCTTTGTGCTACTAATTACAGAGAGGTATATACGCACGGGTGTTTTATTAGCAGTCAGCATGATTTCATGAGGTGAGTGGATCTCATTAGCTCCAATAGTACTAGCTAGAGTTTATGGAGTTCTTGGAGTGATTTCTGAGACAGGTTCGTTGGATAGACGTGATGTTACATTGCCTTGGCATTACTTATATGCTTGGATTCACCTTCATGTACATGGAGCCTTTGCTTACTTCGAGTACCCAACATACTTTTCAGAGTGAGGATATCCTACAGTTATTCAACTATACAGAGCATCATCTACTTTTGAGAGAGATTGGATATGCATATTCTTCTTTGCACCACACTTGGTCAGAAATTGATTTTTGCTAGTTCACTAGCCGAATATAGTTGGTTTGCCACCTGACTTGATAAGGATTGATCTTACCGATGGCTTCGATGAGCGTGGTAGAGCCTCACTACTCTATAGTCGATGGATATTGAATGAAAAGTAACTTTCATACGCTCAGCCGGAACAGTTTGGTCAGTTAGTTATTATTAAGGGCTACCAGCCCAATCGTGTTGCAAGATAGTTCGAATTTTCTCAGTGTACAGCTCATGATGGCCGACCATTCATCCCAGGGATAGTAGATGTCAGGAAGACAAGGGCAGTGCCTCTGGAGACACGCTATTATGTTGCCTCTATAGTTTGGCTACATTTACTAAAACTTGGTACTGGCTCTCATTTTCGGATAACTCTTCCGCAGAGTCACACAAGGGTCAGCTATACTCACCTCACTTGGGTACAACTATCTTTTGGTCCATTTTTGGAGCATGGAGCGAAGAGATATGAGCATAGAGTGAGGTATTTAGGAGTTCCTCGAGGTCAGGGGACCCATCGTCGGTCACCACCGACAGGAGATAGTAGCGATAGAGGTATAATCAATATCTTACTCTCTTTCAATACTTCTATCATCTTCTTTATTGTATCATTAAAATATGTTCAATGTATCTGATATATTAATTTGATTCAGGATGAGTGGATTGAGTAGGTTGAGACTGCCCACTAGAGGTGTAGATTAGCCTACAAAGCTTTGTTGCCACTTCCACAATTGATCGCTAATTCCCAACGAATTTTCAAATAGGTGCCTAGATAGATATGCTATTGAGGACTTTGGAGTTGAGCCATCAAGTGTGCAGGCCTTTGATACTACTACCTCATATTTTGCTACTCCTTCTGTAGAGCCACTTTTTCCTACTAAGCCTTACTCTGTCCATTCTCCTGAAGAGACTTGAGAGACCTGACTAGTGGGGCTTCCGAGCCAAAGATATAGCTTTGGAGCTTATCAGATAGTGAAGGTCAGTGAGGACTATGCCATGTATGACACACCAGTTCAGTCAGATTCACCATGTTCATGTACTTTCTTTCTCTCTTTGTTCTTTAGTTGCACTTCTTTATATTTACTGCTCAACTTTATGCTAATGATTTGTATTTATTTCTTGTAGTGCCTGAGGTGGGTTATGAGTTTGAGATCTACCATCGATATCCCTGTACACCAGATCCACGTGACATGGGCATGGAAGAATATGGCTTGGTTTTTGAGAGATGTGGTTTCTAGGCTTACTTTGGACTCACCATAGTCACTAGATAGCTTCACATCATATGCGAACATCATTTTGGATCTTCAAGCTCGCACTGGCATGGAGAAACAGGTTCTCAAGTACTTGGAGACTCTCTGTAGAGACGTAGAGTTTTTTATCCACCATATGAGATCACTTAGCATCGTCTGCTCCCGCACTTCACTGGTAGAGCTTCAGGAGCAGCTCAGACTCAACAAGGAGGCGACTGACCTAGCACATGATGAGTTTGAGAAGTGTGTTGAGACCCTACGCCATTATCGTCAGAGTTTGATGGACACTTCTGAGTTAGACTGACTAACTACCGTGGATCGGGAGTTGCGGTATCAGAGAGCTCAAGCTATAGAGCGGGAGCGACCATTACCAGTCGCCATTGAGTCATGGATGTCGAGGCTACTCAAGTGAGTTGCGAGGCTTTCATTCGAGAGTGAGCATCAATCTTTAGCAATTTATTCGCAGCTGAGCCAGCTCTCGATGTACTTTCCCCCATTTTTTAGTAATGTATTATCTTATTATATTAATGGAAAATCAGCATTCCTCTATCACTCTTGTGCTTTTTGTTTTGGTGGATTTGATGAGAAAATCACTTTGATCTATGCTTTGTGCTTGATCAGATCATTTGAGAATAGACTGAAATATCACTCTGTAGGCAATATAAGGATTGACTCGAGACAGCTCTGAATTGAGAGTTTCTTCAGATTATCTTGGTCTATCGATCAGATTCTAGTAGGTTATAATCACTAAGCTGGATCTGGCTTGAGTTTGGATAGCTATCATCATTAGACTGATGAGCAGGAGCTCTTTCACTGCGATATTTTCTTATGGCTTGTTGAGTAAGGAGAGTATCAACAACTCGGTCATTTTTGGGCTTGTTTATTTCGACCTTTAGAACCTACTTGAGTCTTTGACTTAAGCTGTGATGGGTTGGTAGTTTTCTCATCAGATTGATAAATGAGGGATCTTTCACTACGGCCTTTTCTTACGCTTTTGAAAGGAGAACATTAAACTCACAGGCTTTGAATTTCTTGAGTTGATATTTTTTAACTCACCCAGTGTCCTGGGACTCTTGAGTAGATAATATATTTAAACGCCTGATTAAAGCTTAATATATTCATTCTTCATAACTTCGACCTTTATTCACAAATATGGATTATAAATCATATTTAAAGCTTATATATATATTTTATATAAAATTCCAAAAAAGCACTTTGGAAAAGCTCTAAAATAATTTATGAAGATATATTAATGTATGAGCTCGTACATTTGATCTTAGGAGGGTTTTAATGTGTAACATTGATTTCATCTATGTATAAAAATCTAAAAATTTCCCATGTGTAATAGGGGAATTTTCACGAAAATATTTTTTATCTTGAGTAAGTATATTTATTTAAGGATCTCAGCATGAAGCACAATGTCAACCTAAATACATATACTAAAAAAATTGTTCGCTATCTTGCAGGGGGATTTCTATTATATCTCGAGAATGTATTTATCATGTATAATACTTTTTTCAGGTATCGACCATTAATTGGCGGCATTGGTCTTTCACCCTTTAAGTCAATGAGTTGGTATGTCTCTCATTGATACACTTTTTTAATGATAAAAGGGTCCTCCCAATTAGGCTCAAATTTGTCATCAATTCTTCGATTATGAATAATTAGTCTTCTCAGCACCAAGATCAATTCTCCTTTTTGGAGTATTCGAGACCGCACCATATTATCAAAAGCCTTGGACATTTTTGCTCGATAAACCTCCAAATTTTGATGAGCTTGTAATCTAACTTCATCAAGTGCGTCGAAGTTCTTCCATTCTCAAATGAGCATTTTAATCTTTGGTTAGATTGTATTGATGGCTTCGATTAGTTCTTCCATATTGTCAAAAGCCAATGTTGCTGTTAATGACAAGTGACGATATTATTAGTATCAACTAGCAACAACATTGGTGCTGATAGTGGGTGATGACCTTATGACATTGATGGACATCATCCTTCTTGCGAAACTTGGTTTCAATGTTAGCATTGATGGAGGGCATTGACTTTGTCGACAAAGGTGAGCTTTTAGAGTCGATAACAAACACCAACATCAGTGTCGATAGCAGAGATGATCTTATTGGTGTTAATTGCCATCAACATTGGCATTGAGAATGGGTGACAGCCTTGTCGTCAATGGGTATTAGAATTAATGTCGATGTTGAGTGATGACCATATAATTATCATCGATATGGATTATCATTGTTCGAAAAAATAAAAATATTAGTAGTGAGCAAAAATATTCATAGTGATAATAAGCGAAAGTCTTACTTGTGTTAGTAGATGTTGTTAGCGATAATGGGCCATGACCTTGTTGGTTTAGATTGGACATTGATATTATTGGCAAAGGCAAACAATGACCTCATTGGCATTGATGTTGATGGTTGCAGTGACATTTATGATAGTTGGGGTTGATATCAATGATGCGTGTTAATCATGTTGGTGAATAACGGGTATGGTGCTGTTTTCGATGATAAGAATCATCATTAGTATTAACATCGTGTGTTGGTGTTAATGTTGGTTATCGGCATTGGGATTAATGATATACATTAGTTTTGTTGGCGATAATGAGTGCCAAACTTATTGCTAATGGTGGGTATCAACAATGTTCACAACATTGGGCTTCAATATTATTGTTGATGTTGAGTCATGACGTTAATGTCAACCACATACATGAACTTTTTTTTGGTGATAGTAAGCATCAACATCAATGACAATGTTATAGGTGTGAGCCGTATTAGTAATTGTAGACGTTAATGCTTATGTGATGACGACAATCAACCTTGTTCATAGTGACCTATGCTGATGTTGGGTGGTGATAGAAAAAGCTTTAGATTCTCTTTCATGAAGTCCTTCTTCTGCCCTTATTCTCTCATTCATTAATCATACAATATAGATATATTTATAAATTTTTGAAATAAATACTCTAATCATTATCACCATAAATTATAACACTCAATTGAATGAAATGAGCTGATTTTGTTGATTATACAATATAAATTAGCTTTTTAAAGCTTAAGTGAAACCAAACATAAATAATATTAGGCTCGTCAAATTTATCACTTTGAGATGCTTATTGTGAGTTTAAGCATATAAAATTTGGCCATCTTTTGACCTCAAAGTGTAGTAAAATTTTCAATTATATTTCGGAGAGTTTGGTTTAGGCCTATTTAAACTTAAATTAAGATCCTTTTGGTACCATGGGATTAGTATCTTTGAAATTTTCATTTGTACTAAAGTTTATTAAAAATATAATTTAGATAACTCCATAATTGATTATAAGATCCGTACTCGAGTAGATATATAAGGAGGTGAAATAAAAGGATGTGGCATCACGTTTAAGTGCGCCTGCAACATGCCAAGATTCGTGCATAGCCAAGAGGGCAAATTGACCCATTGAGGTATTCACAGATTAGAAATTGATATAATTTAAAAAAAATTATCAAGTTTCGTTATATTAATTATTTGTTTGAATTTGATTAAATGTTAATATTAATTTTAAATTTTAAAAAAAAATCCTTTTAAAAATAATAATTTAATTCAAAATATATGAAAATAAAATTATGTTTAAAACATTTTTTTTTTTTTTTTATTTTCAGGCAATCAAATGTTCTAGTTGTTGAAACTTTCTCGATTCCTTCATCGTCACTGCTCCAAAACGTCAACCTCTCAAGTTAGGCGATCCAGCTTCGATCGTGCCTGGTCGAATAAAAAATATTTTAAAAAAATTCTGGAGCACCTGATGAAGTTTTTTTAACAGGTGGTATCCTTAATTACTAATTAATCTAGGGGTGTAGACAAATTGAGTCGAGTGCTAATCTAATCATACTAAATTTGTTTAATCACTGACGAGCTCATTTAAAAGCTTGATAAACTATCAAATCGATACTGTGATATACGATATATTACAATTCATCATTATATAAACATGCTAACTCGCGTTTACCGAACTGATTTGATCGAGCTCAAGCTCGTTAACAAGTCAAGCTCAATAGCCGCTTTGACTCATTTACACCCATAAATTAATCTATAAATTATTCATTTAAAAATAAAAAATTTAATATAAGTTAAATAATAAAATGCAAGTATATATATATATATATATATAATATATATATATATATATATAAATATATATATATATATATATATATATATATATATATATATATATATATATATATATATATGAAAAATAATTATCATATATTTTTGGACGTCAAATTACAGTAGCTTATTATGTGATTATATATAAAATATAATTTCTAAAAAAAATTTAACAATCAACGTATAAGAACAAGTAAATAATCAAATATCATGAAATTTGAATAAATTAATCAAATGATTGGCAATATTGAGGGCAAATGATTACGTGGAGCTCTAAGGATCAAGAACATTTTCTCTGTGAGTGAACTGAAGATAAATTCTTAATTAAGAAAAAATATTGAACAGGATTATAAAATTTATTTTAATTTTATTGTTTATTTTCATAGATGAATAATATAGTATCATATTGTGCTAAATAAATACACGCTTATTATATTTTGATTATAAAATATTATATATTGATTATTATATATATAAATAATATATATTATTATATAATTAATATTAGATCAATACATAATAATACTTAATATTTTATAGCTAATATATAATAGATGAGTATTGATTAAGCCTCATATAATATTTTGTTATTGAAATCTGAATATAAAATTATATTTGAATTCTGCAGATAATAATCTCTCCTAGAGTAAAAATCATTTTAGATTGCTAAGTTTTTATTACTAGAATAATTACAATTATATGTATATATATAGCATTTAATATAATAGTATTACAAAATTAATATTTTTTATATTTATTTTTTAAATTCTCACTTAATTGCCCAATAAAAATCTCAACTCTTTTACGGACTATAATAACAATATCTCATTTTTTTGAGAAGGCAGCTAGCTTGAACTGCCTAGAAAGCCTATGATTGTTTTTACCGCTAGGTGTCCATATTCGAATAATTCAGTCGCACTTACCGAATATTTTCATTTTGGGGGATTTACATATCCACCATCTAAAACATTAGTAATAATATCATTACCACCTAAACATATGTATTTACAACCTGGCCACCCTAAAAGCCCGAATTCCCCAATTTCACCACTCTCTGTCTCTATACCTAACCCCGTTCCCCCGAACAGAGCTCCGTCGCTTACACTTTGAAGCCAATTCACTCCTTCAAAGTCGTTTGTTGCTTCCCCCGCGCTTATTTCCCGCCTCCTACCTTCGTCCCCCCGCACAGCTCTGTCGCGCTTATTCCCTGTCTCCTTCCTCCGTATTACTTCCCAACAAGCAAAGTTTTCGACTTGCCCTACATTGAGCAATCTGTAGTTTCTGAACTCTTTGTTTTCTGCTTCTATGATTTTGTGGAGTTCCGTAGTCTATGCTTCTCTCATACGGGTAAGATTTCTTGTAACCTAAGGAAAACTCACAACATAGCTTCCTTCCTTATAGAAGATTTTTCAGACTATAAACCTAGCTCCCGAAATTCTCAGCTGGTATCCAGGTATATTTAGAAAGAAGCATGGATGCTTTTAAATTTTGATGTTGGTATATTTTCTAGTACAGTTATAAAAATAATAATATTTATGCTTATGTTTTGCATAAGAAAATAGTAGTTAATTTCTAAACTTCATATGAAATATTTTGTTGAAGAGCAAATTTTGTTCTTATATAATTTTTTCTTATATTAATCCAGAGTTTAGATTTATTTTTGTCAAATGTAGATTTTAATAGCATTGTCAAATGTAAGTATATCATCACTCGAGCTCTGATAGTAGTAGCAAATCTATAGATGATATTAATGGATATACTGATTTGCAGTTATCTAGTCAAATTGACAATGATATATCATTACAAGTTAGGACTCAGTTTGTTAATTCTGCAACTTTAAGACAATTTCTTCGATCCATGGCTATCACTGAGAATTTTAAGATGAAGATTCAAAAAAGTGATAAAAGGAGAGTTATCGCTACTTGTTCTTACATTGGCTGCCCATAGAGAATAAGAGCTTCAGTGTGTAGAGATGGTCATACTTTTGAAGTTAGAAAAATAGAAGCTTCGCATTCATGTCCAGGGATTAATAGAGCCGGTAACAAACAAGCAACATCTATTTGGGTGGCCCATGAGATCCAAGAAATAGTAAAAAGGTACCGAGATGTACCACCTAAATAAATAAATGATGGACTTGAAAATAAGTATGGGTTGTCATTGACTTATATGAAGTTATGGCGGTCAAGGCAATTAGCACGAGACAATATATTTGGCTCAGTTGATGATAATTATAAGTGGGTTCCTGCATTAAGAGCAGAACTTGTTAAAAGGAATTCGGGTTCTCACATCACTTTTGATTATAATGACAATGACTACACATTTGAAAAATTCTATGTTAGTTTCAGGATATGTATCGATGGCTTTCTTATTGGATATAGACATCTTGTGGGTCTTGATGCATGTCACCTAAAATCTAAGTATTTGGGTGTGTTGCTTTTCAAAATGAAACATTAGCATTTGATGAATCAATCAATGAAACTTTATCTTTTAGCTATGAAGTTGATTTATATTTATTTTAGATATGGAACCCGTGAGATGTCTGAACATTGGGTGTGTATGCACCACCTCTCGAAGAATATTAAGAAATGTCACTATTTTCATGGTAGTCATAAAATTAAAAATGATGTGTGGTTAGCTGCAAATGCATACACAAAATGTGATTATGATGTGAAGCTTAAAGAAATATTTGTTAGTTATCCACAGTTTCATGCTTATCTATCGAGTTTTCCCTATAAATGGTCAAGATGTCAATTCTTACTTGAAATAAAAAATCAAGCTAACACTAACAATATGTCAAAATCATTTAACTCGTAGATCAGAGAGACTAAGGATAAACTAGTTGTTGATTTAATTGATATGATTAGAGGCATGATAATGGAACAAAGAGCTGAAAGAAAGATGTACTCAAGTAGATGGATAGGTGACTTTGTTCCTACTACTGAAGAGTATATTAGAAATTTAACGGTAAGAAAGACACAATTTATCATTAGACAATCAACACCATATAAAGTTGAGGTGGAGGGACATCATGAAAGGCATGAAGTAGATATTGAGAACAGAAAGTGCAGTTGTAGATATTGGGAAATGACCAGACTTGCTTGTATTCATGCTGCATCTTTTATAGGTACCAAAGAGCATGTATCATGGCATACATATGTGGGTGACTATTACCATGTGATGAGGTATTTTTTATTTTTAAATAAGGCAGTATATTATATTATATATATTTTTAAAATGATAATATACCTATAGATACAAGATGTCCTACGATGATGCAATTGCAATACTCTCTGGAAAGAGTCAATGGAGTGCACTTGATAATGGTCTTCATATTAGGCCACTAAATACAATAAGACCTAGAGGTAGACCAAGGAAGAGGAGGATGAAAAGCTGCTTTAAGAACACAAGCAAGAAGAGTAAAATGTCATAGAAATGTGGCCAATGTGGGAGTTGGGGTCATCATAAGAGCACATGCAAGAGTCCTATTGAGCAACCAAATCCAAATCTACCTGAGGTTGACTTGACTTCATACACTTTTGAGTTTACATATGCAAATCTTGGATCAAGGTCAAAGCTACCTGTGCGACGAGAAAGAATGTATGCGGATGATCTTGATAGTAGTTGAAGTTTTATGAGACAAAGGAAACCTACTTTATTTTGGTTCGTGAGTTATTAATTAAGACAAGGCAAATTTGCTGGACTGTTTGGATCCTGATCTGCTGTGTTTTTTCGCTATGAAAATTTCTGTTTATATCATCTAACACATTGGGGATTTATATCTATTACCTTGGGAGAGTTAATATGAAATGAAACATTTGGAATTTTTTGCAGAATTGTTTTGATCCACTGTATTGATAGTGTTGTGCTGTTCTACAATTGAAATCTTTTTTGCTTTCTTCATTGTCTTTTAACTATGCTGATGAGTTTTCCTTGTGGATGATTACTGTCATATCTGGGTATTTTGTTTGTTGGCTATTGTTAGCCGGCTGAATAGCCTTGTTACTGTGGCCAGGTGACTTTGTCCTACTTTGTTTGCCAGTTATTGTTTGCTGTCTACTATGCCTTGTTGCTGTGGACATGTGACTCTGTTCTTACTTTCTTCATCGGTTGTTGTTTGTCGTCTGCTGTGCCTTGTTGTGGACATGTGATTCTGTTCCTACTTTCTTTTCCGATTGTTGTTTGTCGTCTACTGTGCCTTATTGCTGTGGACAGGTGATTTGTCCTACTTTGTTTGTCGGTTGTTGTTTGCCAGCTGAATGGCCTTGTTGCTGTGGACAGGTAACTTTGTTCCTACTTTGTTTGGCGATTGTTATTTGCCGAATGAATGGCATTGCTATTGTGGACATTTTTGTTTCCATCCTTTTCTCAGTTGGTTAGTTTTTTCGGGTTGGATTGTTTTCAGCCGGCTGCTTTTTTGAGGGTGTTGTTGGCTGAGGGTGCTGTTGTTGTGGTCATTTCTATTGCCTTACTTTTCTTACTTGACTGGATGCCTTTGTGGGGGTTCGTTTCTGGGTTGTTTGTTGGATTTATAGTAATGCTGCTCAGTGGTGTATATGGTTTCTGGGTTGTTTGTTGGTTTTCAGCCAGGTGATTTTTCTGGGTAGGATTGTTGGCCGAGGGTGCTGTTGTTGTGGTCATTTCTTTTGCCTTACTTTTCTTACTTGACTGGATGCCTTAGTGGGGGTTGGATTTTGGGTTGTTTGTTGGAATTGTAGTAATGCTATTTAGTTGATTGGTTGGACTTGTGTTCTGCTGATCCACGATAACTTTCTTATTTTTTTGGTCGTGGTTTTGGCCTGTAGCTGAAATTATTCCTTGCCTATATACAACAAGTTTCTTTCCTTTAACTGGCTCCGGCTTTGTAGTGATGATGCATCTTTATTGTAATAACAATTCTTATTGTCCCAAGGGCTATTTCTTTGTGGCTTAAGATAGTTGAGAAGCTGGATGACTAGATTCTTTTATGGTCTATATCTCTCTGTAATCTACATGACAGGTTTTCCAACATTTGTGGGTACTTCTATTGGATTAAAGGTAATAATCAATGTAAGTGGGCTATGATGCCTGTGATGAATCACCATTTATCTTATTGGTTAGTGACATCCTATGTGATTGTAACCCTTTATTTGAATTTTGGATGCTCACATAGGTTGACGCCCCTTAAGAAAACTATGACTGAGCCTGAGCCTGAGCCTGTTAAAACTCTCTCTCTATGGTATTTTCTTTATTGTTATTTGAATTTCATTATTCTCTTTATGTCTCTTGATCATAAGCACCCTGTCTTGATATATTTTTGTAGAGCTCCGTTACAGGTCTTAGGTATTTGGTGATTTAAAGAGCTTGCAAATGTTTTTCAAAAGAGATTCATCTGTAGTTCATCAAGTGCTAATGCTAGGTCTGATCATTCTCTTAGGAGCTTGGAGGCTGCTATTGATGATCATATTGCTTGGAGCTTGGAGCTTGGAGATTGCTATTGAGATCTCAATGATCCTTTTGCTATTTTTTTCTTTTACTTTCTTTTTTCATTTTATTTTATTTATAATAGGTAGGAGATTTATCTCTTTAGGCTTAATGTAGCTCTTTGAGCATTAGAAATTGAGATTTATCCCGTTTTAAGGACCTTGTACTTATTTATTTGTGCCAATAAAGTTGCAATTAATTTTTATAATAGGTAGCATATCAAAAAACTTCAATTGTATACAAAGAAATTATGTACATTTCTACATTCACAGCTTCCAAGAAACCACTCAACATTGGGATGTTTTGTACTAAACAAACAAACAATACATAATATATCATTAACCAACACATTTTAATCATTCAATCCACAATCATGTTGTAAAATTATGAAGCAGATAAACATTCTGACTTTTCAACTAAGCTTCACTCTAAACTTTCATAGCTAAAAAAACATATTACAAAATACATGATAATCTCAAAAGACATACTAAGCAAATTTAAAATATAGTAGTATTGTAACAACAACACCAACCAAAACCTTAAATAAATATCATGGTTTCAAAGTTCTTCTTAATCATGTCATGGTGAGCACATAGCAAGCACAAAATGTCATCGATTGTTGGATCATTTTCATCAGCCCATTGAAAAAAAATCACAATCAGCATCTGTTCGGTTTCGTGGGCATCAATAGAATCTCCTGCCACTATTTACACCGCTTCTTCATGTATATATAACACATCGTAAATTGCACCTACAATATACTTGGATATTCCTGAAAGCACTCCCACTTGTAAATAACTGGCTCGAGCTCATTTCTTTGACGAACTACTAGAACTTCTTTGTTCCTAAAACTCAATCAAACCACTACAAAATTAACAAAATATAGTCAAGTATAATTTCAAGAATATTATTCCTACTAAAAACACAAATTAAAAGCTCTCAAAGCCATAAATCAAATATTAACATAGGGAGTAGAACACAAATTTCAATAGCTTCTTTTCGATTTTCTATAACAAAACACAAATTTATTTCTAAATTGAATTAGGAATTTACAAAAATGATTGAGCCAAGGTTTATTAATTTATTTTTGCTCTCAAAATCTTAATCAATTTTAATATAGTGTATAAGTATTTAAATATGACTTTATTAGTATATATAAATAAAATCCCCATAAAATATATCAGTATTAGGCTTAAAATAACTGCAACAGTAATTTGGAGAAGGTAAAGAAGGAAATCTTACCCGTATGAGAGAAGCACAGACTACGGAACTCCACAAAATCGTAGAAGTAGAAAACAAAGAGTTCAGAAATTAGGAATTGCTCAATGTAGGGCAAGCCAAAAACTTTGCTTGTTGGGAAGTAATACGGAGGAAGGAGACAGGGAATAAGCGTGACAGAGCTGTGCGGGGGGATAGAGGTAGGAGGTAGGAGGCAGAAAATAAGCGGGGGAAGCAACAAACGATCTTGACGGAGTGAATTGGCTACAAATAGACCTGGGGGAACGATTAGGTATAGAGACAGAGAGTGGCGAAATTGAGGGATTTAGGCTTTTAAGGTGGCCAGGTTGTAAATACATATGTTTAAGTGGTAAGGATGTTATTACTAATGTTTTAGATGATGGGTATGTAAATCCCCCTTTCATTTTTCCTTAAAATGATAGGGCATTTTCGGTAGTTTTGCGGAAATCCTTGGGAAATTTCCTTCTGTGGGTTCGGATATAAAATTATATATACAAGACCGGTAGTACAAAGAAACCACCTTGTAGCTGGCTCTCGTCCACTGTCCGAAGTAATTTTTGAGGACGGAGAAGAGAGAAGAGAGACGAGCAGAGAGAGAGAGAGAGAGAGAGAGAGAGAGAGAGCTAGGTCTCCATGGATGGGACGATGGGAGGGAAGAAGGGATTGAAGCTGTTCGGGGTAAGGATCGTCGATGAGGATAGTAGTTGGAGGCAGGAAGGTGCTGGTTTTGGGAAAGAAGATCCGGTGAAGCAGAGCATGCTGAAGAGCTTGAGCATGGTTGATCTGGCTACGTTTGCAGTGTCGGTAGCCGGAGAGAGAACAGCCGGCGATCACGAGTACTTGTCCGATGGTGGGTTGGACCAGGCGTCGAGGAGGGGAGGACAAGAAAGAAAGCGAGGTGATTAGATGAATCCGACCCTGTTGTCTCTTATGTTGGGTTTTGATTTGTTTTTTTTGTTTATGCATATATCTGATAAAAGGATTTTGCGGGCGGCTCTGATATTAGTAACAATAATTCATTGTTTTTATCTCCATCTTCCCTATTCGGTTTTTGGCCAGGTATGTCCTTCGAGTAGGATTTTGCAGAAAATTTTAGATTTTTTAATGAAGTTGCATGGATGAGATAGTTCTTTTAAGGATTCGATACAATATCTGGATAATCTTATTTTATTTGTGATTGTTTTTTGTTTTTTGGGTATATGTGGATTGCGCTATTATTCATTAGCGTTAGGCGTTATTCTTTAATAGATTTTTTTTTTTGTTTTGCTAGTGGTATTGTTTATTAGTGGATGCTTTTTTTTTCTTCTGCTGACGGGTTGTTTATTTGTGGTTATTAATTAATCTATGATTTGTCTTGCTCAGATTAACCTTAGATTGAAATCAACGAGCCAAATTTGGTTTGGAATAGTGACGCACAATGGGAAGTGGTTGGAGAGAATTGGAAGGCTTGCCTTTCAATTGAAGAAATTGGAGAAGGAAATGGAAACACTTGTGAGTGAACCAAGAGGGTTAGTGGGTTGAGTTGGTTTAGTCAAGAGGGTTAGTGGATTGGGTTGGTTTAGCCAAGAGGGGGAATTATAATTGGGATTGTTGAAGGTTTTAAGGATGTTGGGAATGGTGGGAAGGTCATGTGAACGTTTGTGGAAAATGCTGGAATGAAAATTAGGCTTATAAAAAACCCCATCACATGGAAGGCCTCTTTGCATGGAAGGGAGAGGGTTTGGAGGATGGTTCTATTGATAAAGAGAAATAAAAAGAAATGAATAATCACAAAACTCAAACGTTGAAATAAATAATGATACAATACATGCAATCCTACTCAAGAAGAGCATGTATGAGCTACCAAACCTTACAATTAGAGGTAGAATTCTTTTTCCAAATTGATAAAATGCCAATAAGTTATTTTAATTTTAATTTAGAAGTATTATTATGCCTATCAATCAAAATGAGCGTTTAAAATTTAAAATAACCCAAAAGAGGAAAAGTTTGGCTGATGGTTCCATGAAGGGGTGGTTGTGGAGGGGAAGTGCTTTCTTTATTTCAAAGGTGGTGGAGGGGTTTGGGTAGTGTCTTGCCTCAAAGGGAACTTTGATTCAACCATTCCAACCATTGTTAACTACTAATAACCTCTAATTTAAAATTCAAAATAATATCAAACCATCAAATTACAATTAAACTGATAAAAAGTACAAGTTTAAGCACTTGATTCAGCTTTAGTTTGGGATCTTGTAATTAGCTTATGCTTCACTTGATTTATTGTATAAATTAATTCTCCCAAACTCTTAAAAAACTCTTCTCTAAAGATTTAAAGTCCAACATATTTAGTATCACTTGGAGTGAATGCAAATCAAAACATTATCACATTCATTATAGTTCTATTTTAATCTATTTTATCAACATATTTAGTATCACTCTTTTCTAATTGTTGCCATACAACATTAAAAAAAGCCAAGAATATCCCATATAAAAGAAAATATTGAATGTGGCAATGAATTAGATGAAATGTTAACTACATCCATAGGTCTTCTAAGTTATAATGTTACATTATTTCAAATGACATTTTCTTTGTAGTTCTTTAAATAATGTTGTTAAAGGCAAATTGTAAGGTTGAAAGACACAAGTTTTATTTACTTAAGCTTTTACTTAATCAAACATCTTAGTAAATTTCTCGGATTCTATTAACCACCTATCAATTTGAGATTAGAAAGTAAATAAAAATTTTAGTTTTATCCCTTATAAAGTTTCATAATATTCAAAAAAATAAATTTAATTTCCATATTATAAATTATTGTGAAGGGCCAAATGCATAATATAATTAATGCTTAAAGAATAACATTGTAATATGAAAGATCAACCTCATTTTTTTGGGAGCAAGATAAAAAAATGTACTATTTTGGATAATATATCTACAACTTTGAAGATATTGTTATGGCCTTTAGGGGTCTTAGGTAGACCTAAAAGAAATTCATAGAAATACCCACCCTCCCAAGACTTATAAGGTATAAGCATTGTAATGTGCTTTCTAGATTTTTGTTAAGTTGCTTATGGTTTCCTATAAGCATATCATTGTGTCCCTAATCTTTCAATATTCCTCTTCAGTGAGGCCAATAAAATCCATTTTCCATTAAGCTAATAGTCTTAGCCATTCCAAGATGTCTTTTTATCCTCTACGATTGTAGCTCAAAAATAACAAATTCTTTCATTAAAGATTTAGGGATACATAAATATTTTCTTTGATACTGATAATAGTCTATAACTATAAAAAAACCTCACTAAATTTAAGGAATTATTTTCATGCTTATGATAAATTAGATGAAAATTAAGGCAATTTTAATAATTTTTCCTTTAGCTCTATTAAATTTTAAAATTTAAAGTTAGAAGTAATTGATTACCAATAAAACTCTTAATAAAACATCAACTGGTTTATTTTTTATATTAGATTAATGCTTTAATATAGGAATAAATTTTATAAGAATTAGATTTCTTTTTGCATTCATAAGCTTTAAAATAAAATGGGTAGAATTTAATATGAATTTCTAGTATAACAAATATGCCTATGATAGCATAAAATTTTCTATCATATGTGAAAAATATATATATTTTTGGCATCATTTAGCTTCTTATTAAAGAAGGCAACTGAATGGTTCTCATGAGTAAATATACCTCTTAGACTTATACTAAAAGCATTGCATATTACCTCAAATATTTTAGAGAAATCAAGATTTTAACGGTACTTAGAAATCATGAGCTTAAGAATTTGAGATAAAGTTATAAGAACTATTATTTATTTTATATCCTGCTGAGCAATTATAGTTCAAAAAAATTTTATTTCTTTAGGTTATCTCTGATAGGTTTTACTACAGGGCTAAATTTTCTTAATAAACTTATATAAAAGATTTTGAAGCTCTGAAAACTTTTGACATTAGGGGACAAACAATCAATTATTTCCTTAATCTTAGCCAATAATCAATCCACAATACACAACTAAATTTTATCAAAAAATAAAATTTCATTTAATAAAGAGAATTTCTTAGTATTGGCATATAATTTTGATTTCTTAATTTTGGTGAAGACTAACCTCAAGTGATCTAGACATGTCTTCTTAATACTACTAAAAATAATGATATGGTTAAAATATGTTGTCAAAATTTTTTTTATTAAAATCCTTTAGAACATTATTAATGAGTCTCATGAATGTGCTAGGTGTATTTGATAAACTATAATACCTCATCAATCATTCTTAAAGTTCATATGAAAAATATAAAAATTGTATTCCACTCATATCCATTTCTAATCCTTATTTCATGGTATTTACTCTTAAAATAAATTTTATAAAAATAGGTGGCACAAAGAATTAGATCAAGCATATCATTTAATATTGGTATAAAAAATGTATACATGATAATAGTTATATTGATAGCTTTGTTGTCATCACACATTCCTCATAAATTGCTTTTTAGGAACAAGAAGATTAAGAACTACACATAGACTAGGAATTTTTTGAACAAAATATTTCTTTGGTAGTTCAAGTACTCAACAATTATTATTTCAACATGTTATGTTATTAAAAGACAGAGAAGTAAAATCAAAAGCTTGTTAAATGTTCCTCATACATTCATCTAGTAAATCATTAGAGAACTTATCACTAAATTCAAATAATATATTTATGATCATAATAGGTATGTGGTTCTCAACTTATACATGCATAACTTCTTTGACATGGACCAAGTGAAAAAAATAAAATAAAATAAAATTAGAATATTTTTTAAACTACCAAAATTTATTCTCTTTGTATTAAAATCTAATAGGGAATCTAGTCATTAACAACTAAAATTTAGATTGAATATTAGAGGTATGCTTATGTGGTAGAGATGTTGTGGACATTTTTATATATTATATTGAAAATAACATTATGGTCTTACCCTTATGATTGAATACATAGATATTTTCTTGACTATAATGCACTTCATTTAGGGTTATAAGTGATTTAAGCCGGGGCTCCTGGTCGAGCTTGGCTTGATAAATAGCTTGCGAGACGAGGTCAAGCCAATCTCGACTCAACTTGTTAGCTTGCAAGCTAGTTCCTTTAATAAATATTAATATAAAATATACTTAAAGTATATTAAAATTTAATAGTTTAATTATACAATTGTTTAAAATATTTAAAAATTATATCTCATTATCTTATATCAATTAATTTATTATTTTCTTACTTATAATTTTTTAATTTATTTTATTATTTATCATAATAATTGTTTGAATCATAATTATTTTATTTATTTTATTTTAAAGGAGCTACCTCATGAGCCAACTTGAACTCGTAAAATAAAGCTTAAGCTTGAGCTTGAACTTGATAAGTTAATCAAACTCAAGCCAAGGGTGGCTCGAGCTCAGCTCAACAGGTTTACATCTTGAACTTCATTCATATCAAGAAGTGAAAGTCTACTTAATAAGATATTTAATATGCCATTTGGAAGGATATTGCACTAAGCTTTGTTTTTGTAACTTGCTTTCTTAATAAGTACCTAGCATTTTCTTGTGATAGGTAGAGAATATATGGCTTGCCCAATTGATATGAAAGGGCATGATCAAGACAATGATTAAGTTTAGATTTGTGCATGTAAGTTTGTAGTATGATATGACATGCATAACAATTCCTCTATCAATCACTAATATGCAGCTCTTGTCATTACAAAATATTGTTCCTTTTTATTTAAGCTTTAGTATTGCATTTAGTTAAAGTTGAAAATATTATAACACCAATGTGTTGTTTATCATTGTTTTGTATATTGTTCATCAAATAAAGTTGGATTATAAAAAATTTCTAAGTTTTCTTTCTCATGGGTTTCTTCTTATTCTAAGAAGAAAAGTAGTGTCTTGCATTTGTTAATGTGTAGTTTCATGTAGCACTTAAACCAAATAATATCTATAATATTCTAATATTCCACTCAATAAAAGTTCTAATATTCAGTTGCTAAATGTGGAGAGAGCAAATATGACCGTATATCTCTAAGAGGTAAATGGGATTAGGCTGTACTCTTTAAGTCTTAAAATATATAATAATCTCTTATGCTTTTCAAAAAATAGTACATAGTGAAAAGTATTCTCAAACATCTGTAGATCCTGTGAATCTACCTCTTTTCTAACATCCATTATAATACTAATGACAAACTTATTTGATCATTATCAATCATTAACAAATACAATTGATCCTAGCTAGCAGATCCTCAAATGTATTTATATAATCAACAACTTGTAAAGTTTCTTGCTTCCATATCAACAACATTCCATTAACTTCTTGTTTTAGGTGTTTTGGACAACACCTAAGCCTAATCATATCTTTCATTTCTACTTGGACAAGATTAATTGCATCAAGTCTTTTCTTGCTTGCTATGATATTAAACTAATAACTTTTTGCAAGACTTAATGAGATTCATTTGCCAAGGGTAGTTCTTTGATTGTTATCATTTGATATCATCATTTAAATAACTCAACAGTTTGGGCATGAATCAGTTTGTAATTTTATTTGGATTATAAAAACTATCAAAGTTGGATGGTTTTATCTTAATTCTTCTAGTAGGGTCATTATAATTTAGAATCTTCAACATTTTTATGATGTTTATCTGGCCTATTTAAGTATTTATTAAATGTAACTTTTCTTAAGTGATAGTCATCTTTAGGGTTTTGATGATTGTTATTTCTTAAGTTATTGTGTATGTTAGGATTAGGTTGTGGTCCTAAGATTTGCTTGTCGCAACAACTGAAACATTAAATTTACCCTTTCATTTTCTCTAAACCTATCAATGTTTGCAATAAACATTACCTGTACATTATGGTTAACTTTGTAATTTATCCAAAGATGCTGACTTAAAGAGGCATGCTATTTAATGATAATTTTAGTATATATATATATGAACATTGCAAAATAAAATTTTTGAATTTCCAGCCAAACAAAGTAAAATTGAATATGATGAAATCTGAAACTTTTTGGAAGGGACGACTGATAGGCTAGTAACAAAATTTTGTTCTTCTTGGATAATGTCAAGCAAATTATTTGAAGTCATGCTAAATAAAAAATTGCAATAAATCATAATATATCAAAGAAACAATAGTTTTAGTTTTCATGAACACATTGAACGTTTAAAGTCTATTACTATGTAAAGTACATACTCACTGTTAGGAAAATAGTATATCTATTTTAAGTGGAAACAACTAGTTGAAATTCATGCTGATATCTTAAAATTGCCAAGTGGCAAGTAATATATGAGTAAGCCCTAATTTTGTTGCAAGCAAATAAATTGACAAAATAATGAAAAGTAACACTTTGAAGATTAGCAAATGCCTAATTACTTGAATCATACCATCAAATGCAAGTGTGTAGTTCAATGTGTGGAATGTTCCATTTTATCCTCATTGTCCAAAACTTTGATATCAATTGATGCACAATGAGAAGTGATGTGGGAGATATAATGGATTCCCTTTCAATTTGAGAAGGAAATGGCAACACTTGTGAGTGAATCAAGAAGCTTAGTAGCTAGGGTTTGCAAGATGAACAGTATTGGTTGAGAGTGGCAATTATAATTGAGTTCTTTGTGGAGGCTAGGTAATGAAATGGAATGAGATATGAGTGTAGTGGAAAATGATCGAGAGGTTGGTACAATGTTATAAGGTTTGAAATTGTGGGATGGTGGTTTGAAATTTGGTGGAAATCGCTAGGGATAGAGCAAACTGAGATTACCACACCATTTAGGGCTACAAATGAATCGAGTGTTCGACAAGATACCCGTGACTTGGCTCGATTAGGGATTACTTATGATCAATTGATTAACAAATTAAATATGATTGTAGGGGTGTAAACGAGCCGAGTTTGAGCAAGCCGAACCCTTATTTGTGTTCGGCTCGTTTGAAAATTATTTTGTTCGTGTTCAGCTCGTGTTCGAAATGGCTCAAAATTTCACCGCTCAGGTGTTACCGTTTGAAAATTGCTTGCTCGTGTTCTCGTGTTCAAATTGGCTAAATGCAATAATGAAAAAAATCTATAAGAGGAGGATTCAACCGCCAATCTTTTATAACAAAATTTTAACTACTAAACCATGCTCGATTATGATATATATATGTGTTTGATGTATATATAATAATAGTAATAATAAATAAAAATAATAGTAATAAACAAAAATAATAGTAATAAAAATAATAATAATAATAATGTAATATAATTTTTTATTTCGAGCTAAATCGAGCCGAACACGATCGAACAAATGATTGTTCATGTTCGTCTTGTTTATATATCGAGCTTGAAATGACTGTTCGTGTTCGACTCGTTTAGTTAACGAACGAGCCGAACACAAGCTACTTAACGAGCCGAACACGTGCTGTTTGCGAACAACGAGCTTTTTTGACAGCCCTATATGGTCGAACACTTTTGTACATACTTGATTGCTAAATGATCGCTCAACACAAGATCATTTAAAGTTCTCATGAATAAGCCATTGTTAAGTCAATTCGCTTAATTAAAACTTGTTTTGAACAGTAATTGTTAATTTTCATTTTTTTTATGCTTAATAAACTTTAATTGATACTTCTTACGAATATTTCTCAACAAATTGTTTGCGAACAATCTCTATCAAGGCTTAATTAAAGCTCATTTATTTCATTACATGAGTTGTTTGTTACTAGTCTTGATAACCCTAATTTAAACTAAGCTTGTGAACGAACTCGAGCCAAGCTCAAATAGGTTTTTTTATTTTATTTTAAACAAGCTCAAGCTTGAATACCATTCTAAAAACTTGATAATTGTAAACAAGTTTGAAAGGACATGCTCGACTCCGCTCGGTTTGATAGAAGATCCTTTTGCATTAAAAGGATTTAGAGGATAGTTCTAGTGATGGAAATAAAGAGAAAAGGATGGATATTTACAACACTTAAACGTTGAAATAAAGAAAGATACAATGCATGTGATCCTCACATAACGGAGAGCATGGATCATCCACCAACCATTCATACATCTCCAAATTAGCTAGCAAGACAAAAGATCTTTCTTATTTTAACTCAAGAAGCATTTATATGACTATTACAATCAAAATGATTAATTATAATACAAAGTAATGAAAGGGAGAGAGAGTTTGCCTGATCATTCCAAGAAGGGTTACTTATGGAAGGACAGCGCCTCTTCATTTTAAAGGTTGTAGAGTAGTTTGGTCAGCTCCACATCCACTTATACCTTTGAATTTTATATTTCAAAATTTAAAATTTAAACTCTAAAATTCATAATTTAAAATTACATCAAAAATTAAATTACAACTGAAATGACATTACTTCCAAACACTGTATTGGTATTTGGTTTTGGATCTTGTAATTGGCATACGCTTCACTTGATGTGGTGCATCATATTGAGTGTTTCATCAAATAGACTTCTCTAGGAAAAATGAATTGATTTTACTAAGATTTGTGCCATGCTCAATTTAAATATTGGTATAGTTCAAAATTTTGATTCAGTTAAGAACCGATTTTGAGTAGGCTAGGAACTTAAGAATCAATTTTGAGATAATTCGAACTGAATTTTCAACAAATTTATATTCGAGTCTATGATTCGATAAGTTGAATTTAGTAGGATCAAAAACATAGGAATTTGAATCTAAGTGAGCTTAAATCAAACACTCAAAAATATATTAGAAATTTCTCAAGATAAACTTCCCTCAAATTTGTGTTCATATAGTTGAAATGAGTATTTAGATGTGATGAATCTAACAAGTATAATATCACTCAATTTCAAGTTCATTAAATTATTGAGATGTCCAAAAAATATAAGTTAATTAAGATAACCTATTTTAATTATATGATAGATTGTGTAAGATTTTTTTAGCAATAATAAAAAATATTGCCTTAAAAAATATATAAACAAGCTCTCTTACACATTTAAGAAGAATTTTTAGTGGAAGGAACTCTTAAACTTAGATAACTCTAGATATTTACCCGTCATTTGGAATTCAATCTTTTACCTTTGAGATTTTCCCTTAATACTTCTCCACCTTTCCTAATTTCTCAAACTCCCCTTTAGCTAGTAGGATATTCATTCTAACCATATTTTAATACCTAACTTCTGTTGACAACATTTGTTGCCACCATCAATTGATGCCAGTTTTGGCATCACGCATCTGCTATTGCTCTCGTAGACTAAAATCGATCATTGTCATTGGTTATCCTTTCGCAACCACCATCACTCGTTCACCCTCGCATGTCCTTCAACGCTTAAGTTTTTAGTTACTAGATCTCTCTTCTTATATAGAGAACGATCAAACCGACCACTCATTGTGGTTATGTTTCAATGTTCCCCTATCAATTGTTGCCTGCCATGTGCTAATGATTGCATCTGCTAGCACAAATGTTTGATGCTTGTCCTCCAATCACTTGGTTTCCCCTTCTATTAAATGTGCCACTGAGCTAATCACTCAATATCACTCAACTTCAAATGTTCCTCGTCAACTATTATTCAACCCTCATCACATGCTGTGAACTTTCATAGCTTTGTAATTCTTGACTCATATTAGTTGAGTTATTTCAACCATATTAATCACTAGAGTTTTTCACCTTCCTGAGTTTTTCAGATAAAAAATTCTTGTGTTTTATCTATGCTGATTTCAACTTATCTGTGACTAGCATTTTTGTACAGCCTTAAGAGGTTAAATAATTTTCTTTACCACAAAAGTTTTTTTTTTTTTTTTTTACAGAACAAAGTTGAAATCGAAGTGATGGAAAAATGTTATCTTTTTTTGTTGTTTCGAATATGCTCAATTGATACCAGGAAACTAGTTTTTGCTTATACAGAGCTCTCTTCACTTAGTAGGCACCAAAATGTACTCGCTTAGTTATGGCCATGAACAATATGAAGTCATGTAAGATTAAATAGTTTTAAAGTCCTAGAATATATTTAATATTGCAAGCTACATCTTCATTACTGCAATTTTAGGAGCATATCGTTCAGAAAAACAGCATTAATTGATACTGCTTGTTATTGTCTCTCCAACAAAGAGAGTAATTCTAAAAAATACTTCTGCATTTCATTTTGTTGAAATGCGAGCAAAAAAAGATTATGCAACAGCATCTTAATAGTTCAATTATTATGCTTTGCTGAAAGTTTGAAGGGCAATAGTTTAATTTGCTGAATGGTTCTTCCTTGAATTATTATCTTGTTACTTTTCATCATCACAATATGTGAACCATTTTTCTCTTATTCTTATCATAGCCTCTCTTAACTTGCGCTTCGAGCCTTCGATTCATTTTTTTATAATTGACTAGTTATATCGTATTCTCCAACATATTGTGCTCTTCTGTTTTATGTAATTTAGGAGTTCCATGGACTGAAGAAGAGCACCGAACATTTTTAGCTGGATTAGAAAAGCTTGGGAGAGGTGACTGGAGAGGAATCTCCAGAAACTTTGTGATGACCAGAACTCCAACACAGGTGGCCAGCCATGCCCAGAAGTATTTCCTCAGACAAAGCAACCCCAATAAGAAGAAGAGAAGGTCCAGCCTTTTTGATGTCGTGATCAACAAAACAGTAAGTTCTAATCTTCCATTTAATCTCAGCTTTGCAGCAGATTTATCTTCCTTCTTTGTTATATATGCTTGACGCCCATTTCTTTAAAGACCACAAACACTGGAACTTCCCCGCCATTGAAGAAATCTGAAGAGAATTTCAAGATTTTTGATCGTTTGAACCATAGCAGTCATTCTGTAAGTGCTTCTCGCTAACCACAATTCTAAGTCTGAGATAAATTCATTTTGGAAATTATAAGGAAAGCAATCTAAAAATCTAAACTTTTTAGAGTAAAAATCTACAAAAAAATCAAATCAACTGTAAGGTTCCGCATTGTCTTCCTTGCCTTCTACTGTTATATATTCCGACATAAAAATCACATGAAAAGTAAATAATTTTGAAGCTTCAACAGGAATTAGTAGCCCCGAACACAAAGTCTACAGTTTCAGATCAAGCAGATCCTTCTTTTTTCAAATTAACTCTACCTTCTCGCTCACCACAAACAATGGCCAAGTCTTCAACGATTGAACACAGTGATCTGGAGCTCACCATTGCGCCACCTCAGTCTCATCACAGACTAGCTAAGTTTTCCTCAGGCATTATTAGAGTTGTTTAATTTAATCAGGCGTTTCCTACTTGTGTTGCTGTAAGAGATATTCATAAGATTCAATCTAAATTTTTTAAATGAAGAAATGTTTCATTTGCAACAAAAATTTCCTTTTTTCCGTTTTTTGAATATATATAGGACATCTGTAGCTCACATAGAAAATTATTGTCTTTGATAGGTCTCCATTTGTGAAAAATTTGCCTGCTTTTTTTGTCATTTTAAGCAAGAGTGATGGAAGAAGATGGTTCATGCCACCTTATTGATTTTTTTGAGGCATTTATAGGCGTTGCACAAAAATATCGCCAATATTGATTTTCTTGAGGCATTTATATACATTGCACACAATTATTATATATTTATATATCTAATATCTAAATTTTAATATTTACATAAATAATAATTTAAAATTATAATCTTATATTAAAAATAATATTATCCTTATGGGTTATTTGGGATCAATTTTGTTTTCTATTTTTATTTTTATTTTTATTTATTTTTGAAAATATATTTATTTAGAGTATTTTTTTATGTGATTTTATTTTTTTGCTTTTATAAATAAAATGTTTTGAGTATTTTTAAAAATAATAAGTATAATCAAATAAGTTTTATTTAAATGTAAAATAAAATAAATAAAAAATTAAAATATAAATAAATAATATGATGATATGTATTTAAAAAGAAAGTATTGTATTTGGGTAACTTAAGATTCTAATGAGCAAGCTATTAAATTTAGGATGTGTTTAAGATAGTTGTAGTTATCTGATAAAATTATGATAGAGTTAAAATTATGATAGAGTTATTGTAGAATAAGTTGTTATCTAAAAAATTATGATATGTATTATGAGGGATGGATAGGGAAAAGTGACCTCCGGCTCAGCCCACGACTTCCTTCCCTTCGCGTGGCTCCGGGGACTCTGTTCCCTTTTTTTTCTTTTTCTTTTCAAAAAAATCTCGCTTCCCAGAAGGAACATGATGAATCCTGCCCTGGACCACTGAGCCCTTAGGATTCTATAAGAAAAGGCAAGAGTTTTCTTATGAAAAGGGAACGGGGTGGAAACTTCTCCAAGAAAGCCTACTGGTTGGTCTGGTTGTCCTCCCGGCGGTGGCCGGGCCTCGGTTCAATCTTGACGATTCCACCTAGACATGGTTGGGTCAGGTCAAGTGTTCTGAAATGAAAAAAAAAACTCTCAGTGCACTTTGGAGCACTAATTTTTTTATTTTAAAAAAGTGAGATTATAGTTTTCTAACAGTCATTATATTCTACTAGATTTGATTAAAAAATATACTTTTCTTCTATTGATTTTCCAAAAAATGGTCAAAATGTAGTTTTCAAACGGCATCACTGCATTTTTATACTGCATCACACCGTCATCGTTCCTCCAAACACACCTTTAGTCATTCTTAGATAATTTCTACAGAGAAATATAGGCGATGTAATATTCATATTAGATTAAGTTGATGGTTAGTACACAAAGGGATTTTGCTGAAACTACTACAACGTATAATAGAGTTCCATGAAATCCTATTGTGATTTTATAGGCTTGTTGGGATTTCATGCGAAGCAATAATATTAAGACTCTATGCACTATATTGACTATCACGGGTAGCGTTAAAAAAGTTTCATTATTGTGTTTTGTTAAATTAAGTATTAATGCTCGTCATTAAGAACGAATAACATAAATAAATATTTCAAACTTGATTTATAAATACGCAATAGCAATTTCATTGTTTGATCGTCAACTCGAAATAAATAAATAAATATAAATCTCTCTCTCTCACTCTCTTTATATATATATATATATATATATATATATATATATATATATATATATATATATATATATATATATATATATATATATATATATCATAGTTGTAAGTATAATTTATTGGTTAAAATTTTACAAAGACGCAAGGTTAAATCTTTGCATATATTTTTTTTAGATTATTAATTTTCAAATATTTCGCTTATATGACATTTCAATAATTCGAAATAAAAAATATTAATTTTATTTTGAACATAAATCAAACACGAATAATGTAATTTTTGAATGAGTAAAATACGAATAAAATTTCGGCTCACTCAAAGTTCACATTGTTTACACCTTCGAGATAAAAAATCATACATGGATATATTTTTTAATAAAATGATGAAATAAGTTAATTAATGCGTGATTACTAACTATGAAAATATATAAATTTTTTATTGAGAATGACTAACAGGAAATGTAGACATGTTTCAACTTATTCCTCATTTTGCATGACATCATTCAAAATTAATTATAATCATATGTACAACAGCAAAGGGCTTATTTGGGATTAAATTTATATTATTTTTAAAAATATATTTATCTGATATATTATTTATAAATTTTTAAATAAATTACATTATCTTTAAAAACAGTTGAAATACTATAAAATGATTGAGTTTTTTTAAAAGAATTATCATTATTAAATATATTTTATTTTAAATCAAAATATAAATAAAATAAAATAAAAATACATAAAAAAATGATTCCAAACGGCATGTAGATTCCAAACCGCACATAAAAGAGGTGTAGGAGCTAACATATGGTGTATTGATTTGTCGTTTTACTAACAAATGATTAATGCTATGAATGTAAATTTTAATTTTCCTATAAGAGCTTTATAACTTACATTTCATATATATCAAATATAGCATCACTTACAAAGCAAATAAAAAAAAAATTATAAACATATCATATAATTTTTATATATTTACATATTTAATATCTAAATTTTAAATTATATATATATATATATATAATATTTTATTTTTTAATATCATATCAAAAATATCATCATCATTTATTTTTAAAAATAAAATATATTTTTTTAAATATAAAAAATATTAAATTAATAAATATCTAATTTTAGATATTAAATATATAAATATATAAAATTATATGTATGTAATTTTTTTTAAATTACTTATCAGATTAATAAACAAATAACATCATGTAATCCAACTTATACGAAATAATAGCAATTTTTGTCTTAGAATTTGAGCAATATAAATACTGAAATTTTTTTTTTTCTAATGTTATTGCGCGCTCTGTCCCCATACACTGCTTTCCGTTTTCCGCCCATCCTCCAATCTCGCTGTCGTTAGGGTTGTATGTTCCATTCATCGGAGCTGGGACTGAAAATGAACTATTGCACTCGTTGGGAAGGACCAAGTTGAAGGGCCATGACTTTGGCCATTGAAACTGACTGGGGAACTTTGTTTGACGGTCAGACGAGGTATGTTGGAGCTGATAAATCAAATTTTTCTTTGAAAATTTTAGAAATCGTCAGGTTATTAGTTTGGGCTGCTTTAGGAATTAGTATCGACGAGAAACCAGATCAGCGAGGGAAGAATGAGGTGGCAATAGACGAGGACATGAATGGGAGTCACAGGACTGAAGAAGAGGTGCCTGAGGAGAAGGTATAAAACATTTTCACCCATTTTACTAAATTCGATATAGTTCTTATGAAACTTTCGTTAAGGATGACGTCTTTATCATTTAATTTCTACTGGGATCTATTTTCTTGTTATTGCGCTGGTATTGATCCCCTTTTTATTCTTTCCTTGCCATGTTATTTTAATCATAAATTTGTATTAATTTTAAAGAATTTTTAATTCAAATTTCAATATAAGAATATTAAGAATAAACGATGATTAAGTGTTCATTATCTCAAATTGGGAAACAATTAAATTAATAAAATTTTTGTGCCATCAGTTGCTCAGATGATTTGGCTATCTGAAACTGCAAGCTTTCCCTCTAACAAAAATGGTCCACTTAACTTCAATCATCTTTAGATTTCGGCAAAATTTCTTCGGCTGTTTTAGCATTATCAAAGAGATCTTATCACCATTCAGCTACATTGAGATCTAAATACTAGGAGTCTAGGATCTGAATTTCTTGACCTAATTTTTATCAGATCTAAAAAAAGCTAAAACGTATTATTCTTTCAGGTATTTATTCTATTGATATATATATAGCCAGTCCCCCAACTAAAGGGTCCCATGAAGCAGCGCCTTTGTATATAAATTTTCTTAGCAGGTAAAGTATTCATAAGAGAAAATATGAGGACCGGATGTAGTTTTACATCCGGCCAATCGATTTGAACACGCGTCTTTTAAAATACTATTTTATTTTTCGACTTTCACCTCCCTAGAATTGGCGACCTATTTTATGACGACCCGACAGCTAAAACAACAGTGATTGACTTTGGACGCCGAGCATGGCTGATGACGTCAATGGAGAAATTAAAAGCGATATATAATGAATTTATGGAACTCAAACAAAGAATAATTATATTTAAAATTCTTTTTTTCAGACGAATTGGAGAGAACAAAAACAAAAATCTCTCGTTTCTATTGAGAAAAAAACTATGAAGATGGATAACAAGCAGCAATATAATAGACTTCATATGGAGATCAATTTAGGAGATGATATCATAAATATGAATGCATCGGTAAATTTTTTACACATTGATATATATATAGTTATTTTGAAACACTGCTCAGTGATCTTCTTTGAAATATAAATTTCTTACACTCTTTTGAGTGCTTTTCAGGAGTACAATCTGTACACTTTTATTGACCTCACTTTTAGAGTGAGTCTTCAATTTCTTTATCATAGATCTATGACTCTTATAGACACTAAGAGCTCCTTAGTCTTAAGACATTTATAGTAATTAGGTGAACACTTAACCTAAGCCTAGAATTTTAGAAGGGTTAGCCATAGTGATAGGTCATGCCTTAGGGACTTAGGGAAACTTGCCTACCCTATAGCCTAATCCCAATCCATACTTTCCTTCTCAAAAGAAACCTCAAATTCCAATTCATGCTAAATCCAAACTAAAATTTCAAGACTCATAATCAATCCCATAATCAAATTCAAGCTCAAAATTCTCCATAAATCTTATGATTGAATTCAAAATTCTTTCTAAGCCCTTTGATTTCATCTTATGGATTTAACCTTAACCAAATTTAAATCAATCCCAATTCATTTGATTTTCTCAATTATCAATTCAATCTTTCAATCAATTATCAAATCCAAGTCCAAACTCAATTCCAAATAATTGAAACCCAAAATCAAATCCAAGTTTCAAAATTCCTTCCTAAGCCATATGACCCATTCTCATAAGCTTAGCCAAACGTCCACCTAAGTTATCCCAAATTTGATTGATTTCTTTATAAATCAATTATTTCTTCATTTATATTTACAAATATAAATGAAATCAATACTCAAATGACCAAAATAAAATCAAACTAAATCAAATCAAACGAAGACATTTTTTAAGCCATTTGGGCATACAGTAAAACCTATCTAAAGTGATACTGTCTAAAGTGATATCCTGTCTAAAGTGATAAACACAACTCGATCCCAAAAGTGATATTCTGTCTAAAGTGTACCTGCCTAAAGTGATAACCTGTCTAAAGTGATATCCTACCGGTCCCAACAATATCACTTTAGACAGGTTTTATTGTATCTCCATATGTTTAATCAAATCTTAACCCAAATCAATCCAAAATCAATTGATTTTTTTATAAGTCAATTACTCCTTTATTTATATTCATAAATATAAATGAAATTCACATTCTAATGATAAAAAATAAATCAAACTAAATTGATTTCCTTCTTAGCCCTTTTGACCTACACCCATGAGCTTGGCCAAATTTACTTTCAAATCATTTTAAACTCAAGCGATTTTCTCATGAATCATTTATATCTTCATTTATAGTCCCAAATATAAATGAAATCTAAATCTAAATAGCCAAAACCAAATCCAAAATCAAACTAAAATCCAATTTATATCCTTTAAGACAATTTCTTGGACTTAACCAAAATCCATTTAAACCAAGCCAAAATCAATGAATTTTCTCTTGAATTAATCATTTCTTCAATCATCTATCAAATATAAATTAAACCTAAAATCATCAAACCAAACTCAAGTCAACCTAGGTTAAGCCCAAGTTAGCCTTTTTAGCTTGAAAACTTCAAATGAGCCAAGATCTATTGGACTTCAAATTAATTATAGTGGAATTTATATTTCAATCATAAGCTCATATATAAGTTCAACTAAATTTGAATCAAGCCAAAACCAAACCAATTGACTCATTGAGGTCCACTTGACCCAAAATAGCCTAAAGTACCTTTTTGAGCCAAGTTTTAATCCAACCCAATTGGATTCAACCAAGCCCATCTAAGCCTCGTCTCACGATAAAAAATCACCCTGGGATGATCAACCAACTTGAATTGAGTCAAATCAAGTCAACTTGGTCATTTGACCAAGTCAGCCTTTAGCCCAAATGGAACTCAAACTAGCCAAAACACACCATACATCAAATTGATTGAAACCATTGATTCACACCAACCCATGATCAATGATTGAACTTGACATGACCCTTAATGGAGCCAAACTAAATCCAATTGACCATTTGACCCAAGTTGACCCAAATTAGCCTAAAAAGTTAAAATGGGTTAAATCATAATCTAACTCAAATTAATTACAATCAATGGTTCAAGTTCATTTCAAATTGATTATTAAACTTTACTAAAGCCATAATTGAGCATAATTTGACTAATTGGTTAACTTGACCCAACCTAGCCCAAATTGACATAAAGGCTCAAGTTGGCCAAAATCCAAATTAAATCCAAATTGATTCAAACCAAAGCCTAAAATCATTTTCAATTAACCAATTGAATATAAACCAACACCCAACCCAAGCTAATTTGGCCAATTTGGTCAAATTAGTCAATGTAGCCCATTTGACCTACAAGAATCCAAGTGAGCCAAAATCAAACCTAGGCCAAATTAATTGAAACCACTTGGACTAAAACTCTTCAAATCATCGTTTGAACCTAACCTAAGCCTTGGTTTGACCTAATTTGACCAATTGGTCAACCTAACCCAATATGACCTAATATAAACTCATTTGACCAAATGAAGCCAAAACTCATGAAATCAACCCATGACCCATTGGAGGCTGACCAAACCACCCAAATCCATCTTGGGTCAACCTCAAATCAGCCCAAACCCATTTGGAGCCAAGTCTAATGCAAATCCTCCATGGATCCTCTCCCCATGTAGGATTTTGCCAAAAATGGCAAGTCCACCCTCCTTTCACCTTGACAGCCTTCACTTATCCAAATGAGGGATCCCTAAGCCTCCTAACTCACTCTACAAGGATAGGACTTACCATGGACTGAGAGGGAGGTGAGCCAACTCACCTCCCATGCAACCCGAGCACCCAAGGAATCAAGGAAAGACAATCAACATGTATTAACCTTGGATCCTCCAGCCATAGCTTCTCCTAATCCAGATGAGCCACGTGGACATGAGTGCGACCACTTTGACACTCTGACAGTGGCTGGTCGGCCAAAAAATGGGAAGCCATCCCGTCCATCCACCTTAGCAAATCGAGGGGTATACCCCCTCAATTCTCATGGGAAATATATCACTTTGATTCGGCTAAGCTTCCAAAGATGATTTTGAACATCCTTGCAATCCCCAGAGCCATCCTGAGCACCCCTCTTTCGGCATTTCTCCTCTGTGTGTGAAATCGAAACAGGACACTCCAATCATAATTCCAACTCCCTCGTTTTTCAACCAAAATCAAATTCCTCTTACACACATCTTCCACACACGTCGTCGAAGCCACCCAAGTCATTTCCCAAGCTCCCAATCCACCGGAGGAAGGACTTCGATCACCATCGAGCTCCAAAGTGTCGGAAGTTGATCCACTGAGCGAACTAAGAGGAATTGGCTTGCGTGCTACTCAACAGGGCTTCGTCTCTAGACGAAGCTACCTCCGTCGATCCCACCGCCAGTCTTGAGCTCTGGTGAGGTAATTCTTCTAAATTGTAGAAATAGGAAATTTTGGTTGGATCTTTAAAGAAAATTTGCTTGTGAGTCCATCCTAGCCGTTGGATCCTTGCGGATCCCTCGCGCGAACGTGTGGGTTGATTTTGGAGTGAATCCAAGCTTAGATGAGCTTGGATCTAGCGATCCATGGTGGATGGCTTCTATCGTTCATCGTTGGCGAGAAGGAGGATCACAGGCCTTCCGTTTCGCTTGATTGGAATGGACGGCTTTGATCAGATCACGTTAGATCGGACTATTTTCTCCCTCTATGCCGCGAGATCAATCGCCATCAGATCGAACGGTAGAGACCACTGTCGCCCGGATGACTCGACGGATGATGTGACAATTTAAATAGCCAATCTGTGGCGCCAAGATAAAGCGCAATCGGCCTACATGGTGTTGAAGGGATTAGGCTTAATTAAGGTTTTTTAATGTGTTTTTAAGGCTGAACTTCCTTAATTCATAATGAATTGTAACAAACACAATTAAACAGCCTTCCTAGTGGATGACTTGAACTTTCACAGCCTTCCCTCCCTTGTGGATGACTTGAACTTGCCTCCCAGTGGAGAGTTTACTTGTCTATCCCCGGTGAAGTCAAAACAAACATAATTAAACAAACAACAAATTGAAACAAATTCAACCCTCTCCCCAGCAAAACTTAAAAAATCAAATCAAATTTCTCCCTAGCGAGACTCAAATCAAATCAAACCTCTCATCCCCTTGTAGATGATTTAAACCTGTTTCCCTAGTGAAAGGTCAAAATACTCTATCCATAGTGGATTCCTCCTTCCCTCTCTTATGTCTTTGACATGAATAGAGCCATATTGCACTAAGCTCTAGTTTCCTTCTACACCTCGGGTTAGGAGTAGATTGTCTCTGTTAGTGCTTGTGATCGTTTGGTGTTGTTGATCGTTTCGGTCAACGATATGTGCGGTGTTCCTTGTCAGTCACACCACATGTATTGGGTGCCTTTTGTTGACCTCATTTTTAGGATGAGCTCTCAACCCCTCCATCTTAGACATATGACTTATCTTAGACTTTAAGAGTTCTTTAGTCTTAAGACACATATAGTGATTAGGTGGACACTCAACCTAGCCCTAGAGACTTAGAAGAGTTAGCCATAAGAATAGGTCATGCCTTAGGGGTGTTAGGAAAATTTGCCTACCCTATAGTTTGAACCAACTCCTCACTTCCTTCCTTCAAGTCAAATTCAAATAAACTCCAAACTCATATCAACTTTAACTCCAAATCAAATCTTGAATCAATTTAAATGGATTTTCTCAAATCATGAATCAATTCCAAATAATCAAAACCCATGATTAAAATCCAAATTCAAATTCCAAAAATCTTTCCTAAGCCCTTTAATTATATCTTATGGACTTAGCTCAAATCAAATCCAAATCAATTCAAATTAAAGAAATTTTTTCATAACCCATTTATATTCTCATTTATATTCATATATATAAATGAAATATAAATTCAAATCAATCAAATTGAATCCAAAACTTAAATTCAATTTCAAAAATCTTTCTTAAGTCCTTTGATTCTATTTTATGGACTTAACTCAAATCAAATCCAAATCAATTCGAATCCTTGAAATTTTCTCATAACCCATTCATATTTTCATTTATATTCACATATATAAATGAAATATAAATTCAAATCAACCAAAACCAAATTCAAAACTCAAACTCAAATTTAACCAAAATCCAACCTAAGCCTTTCAAGTCAAATTCTTAAACTTAGCCAAATCAAACTCAAATCAAGCCAAACTCTTGATTTTTCTTCATGATTCAATCAATCCTTTAATCATGAATCCAAATATAAACATAAACTCCAATCATCAAACCAAAACTAAATTCAAAAATGAAACTCAAGTCAAACTCATGTTCACCCATTTGAACTTGAAATTGTCAAATGAATCAAAACCCATTTGACTCCAGATCACTTGCAAATGGATTTATATTTCAATCACAAGTCCATATGTGAGTTTAACCAAACTTGAATCAAGCCTTGATCAAGCCAACTAAACCCAATTAGCTCACTTGTCTCAAAGTGGCCAATTTGACCTACATGAATCAAAATCCAATTCAATTCAAATCAAAGTGAGTTAAACCAACCCAAACTTCATGTCATGTTTGTTGATCATCATAGGTTAATCAATTTTCATGAATTGGGTCAAACCAAGTCAACCTAGCTCATTGACCAAGTCAACCCTTTAACCCACATGAACCCAAACTAACCAAATTGCAACATAAACCAAATTGATTGCAACAAATGGCTAAAGTTCACTCCAAATTGAATATTGAACTTGACCAAAGCCTCAATTAAATCCAATTTGACCAACTGGCCAACTAGACCTTGCCCAATTGACCATGAACAACTTGACCTGGTCAAATCAAGTAAATTAAACCAAATCAAAATTAATTGAAACCAAAGCCTACAATATATTTCAAATGATCAACCAAACCCAAACGAAGTCATGATTCAAGCCAATTTGGTCAATTGGGTCAAATCGATCAACTTAGCCCAAATTGACCTAAAGAATCAAATTGGACAAAATCCAAATTAAATCCAAATTAAATAAAATTAATTGAAACCAATTGAACCAATATACTCCAAATAGTCATTTGAACTTGACCCTCTTGGTTTTTGACCAATTTGACCAATTGGTCAACTAACCATTTTGACTGATTTGACTCAAATGGGTCAAATTAACCCAAATTAAACCAAATGAACTTGAAATGACATGAAATTTGGTCCAACTTACTTTTGACTCATTTTAAATCTGTCTAAATCAAATTCAATGCCAAATGACCACTTTGCTCTTGGGTCGAGGGCATCTTATGAGAAAAGACACTTTCCAAAGTGATTATTTCTCTTCCTTGGCCACTTGGCACTCATCCATTGGTCCACATAGGCACCATGGATACTGACCTAAGGAGTGGTTGGGCTAGCCATGACTCATGGGGAGGTGAAATCACCACTTCTCCCATTGAAACACTTGGCATGAAGGACTCTCACCTCCCTTTGGTTAGGACACCCATTTGTCCTTCATGACAACCACTTTCCATGCCTTAGCCAACCATGGGGAGCCACTTAGGATGATTATCTTTCATTCCCAACCACCCCAAGCCAAATGACATGAGTTTGGAGCCAAAATTTTAAGCAAAATGTTCATTTTCGTTCACTTTTCATTAAAAGGCATTAGTGGCAGAAGGAAACACTCATTTCTCTCATTCTCCCTCTTCTAGAGCTCCTGAAGCCATTGGCAATCACCCCCACTTCATTTTGGAGAGAAATTCTTCAAAACTAAGTGGATTTCGATGAGGAAATGGAGATCACAGGAGGAAACTTCGTTTCAACATGAAGGAGAAGATCCAAGCTCTTTCCAAGGCCTCTTCCCTCACTCAACATGTGCTCGAGTCATCATCGTCGCCAGAAATCATCCCCAGTGAGGTAGCTTTCAAAAACCGTAGCCGGCCTTAGGATTATTCATTTGTGACAATTTTTCGTGATTTTTAAGAATTTACTCTAGATAATTCCAATTTTTAATTTAAATCATCCCAATTAGAAAATAGAATTTTTCTGGTGCGAATCGACATGAAAATGAGCCCATTTGGACAAGTTTTCACTTAGAATCCCTCATTTTTCTAAAAATTTTCTTTTATTCACCGTGGCGGCGGCCGATCAGCGGTTGGGTTCGGACAGGATCCGTGATCGCATGGATCACGATGTGATCTAGATTCCGATTACGTCATAATCACGGTTCAAATCGCACGCTGATCATGTCATCATGGCCTCTAGATCGCGATATCTGGAGGATCGATTCTGATTATCACACGTCACTTGTTGACCCGTTTTCCAATCTTTTGGCTATCGGCGCTGCGCCAATAGCCGCATACGTGGCATCGCGTGCCATGGGGCCGCCTGCGCTATGGCACCACGTGGCGTTATACGTCGACACCAGATTTTATGATTTAAAAAATTACTTTAAATCACCTAAAACTTCAAAAATTCATAAAAAAATAAAATACTTAACCAAAAATTGCAAATAAGGTCTCATTGGATTCGTCTTTCTGAGAGGAATCCAACAAACCCAAACTCCACAAATTTTACTGAATAATTTGAGCTTAATTTGAGTTTTAGTAAAAAAAAATCAAATTTTATTAATTAAACCAAAAGTACATGTGAGATTAAGTTGAAATTTTCAGAGATTAAAATTGATGTTAAAATACACCTGTTATAAAATTTTCAAGTCAAAATAACCTTTGGATTAAAAGATATTGAATTTTGAGTATCAAATGATTTATTTTAATAAAATAAATTAGTAGAATTCATAAAAATCACTTAAATAAATTGAAGCTTCCTAAATTCATAACTATTTGTAAAAAAATCCAAAAAAAAAAAAAAATACAAACTCAAGTTCATTTTAAAGATAATTTAGAGGAGAATCCAATAAATTATTTTTAATTGAATTTGAAATGTAAATTTTCCTTAATTAGGGTTTATTTAAAAATTTAATAACTCTAATTACTCTCTAATGACTTTATTAATTAATTACAAACTTGTGAGACATGTTTAGTGGTATGACTTCTGCCTCTTCTAATTTTCTTGAAATTTATTAGTGAGTTAATTAGGAAAATTAATTAATGAACCCCTAATCACTCTCTCAATGTAATTAAGTTAATTAAGCATATGAATAGTGGTTTAATTCCTTGATTAAGATAATTAAACATTGTTTAAGTGATTAGGAGGTTTATGGAATGATTTTGGGATATTTTCCTTAAGCTATTTCCTAAACCCTTTCTTCCTTAAATCCAAATCTAATTAAAGGTTAATCCATTAATGATATACTTAATTAATCAAATCAAATTCTCAAAACCAAAATTAATCTAGAAACTTAATCAATCCTTCTTGGGTAGATACTTAGGTGTTCAATAACCTAAGCAACTTAAGGAAATCATACCTAACTCATATGTGTGAGAAGGGTTATGAAAGTACTTAAATTAAACCCTTTAGCTTAATTAATCATTAATTGTGAGCCAATTGCATTAAGTACTTTCTTTTCTAGGATGTATTGCTGATTTAAATTCTTTTGATTTTATGTCATACATTGGCTCATAATTATTTGATTAAATATGTTAAAATTAATATAGGTAAGTAATTAATGAACTTAATCTACATCTTAACCTAACCAAAGCATAAAATTGATTTAATCACCTAAAAATTAAACTAAAATAATACACACATGTGGGAATGGATAAGGACCAGCAAACCTTCTCATACTTTCCTAATTCAAATCAAACTCAAAAAAAAAAAAAAAAATGAAAGTCTCTTTAAATAACTTTTGACTCTCTTTAAATGATCTTAATAAGATTGTCTATAGAAATTAATTAGGGTGAGTGAAGTTATATGCTTACATCACTTTATTTCTTTCCTGACATGCTAAATGTGTATGTCATATGAGTTTCATACATTCATGCTTTTCAAAAATCAAATTCAAAATGAAATATTTTGTTTATGTTAAATTATATGTTTTAGCTAAAGTAAAAAATATGACTGGCTATTATCAGTATTAAATTCAAAAACTATTTTCAAAATCTATAAATCAAAAACCTAAAATTAAAAGTGTGCTACTTATAATTAGAAAGTGGTATATTAGTCTAGACAACCCTAGGGTTGTGAGGCTTTAATTAGCCCTAAGTAAGTCTTGTACTTTACACCCCTGGTTAACAATGGAGTTGTACTCACTTATGCCTTTCATACATACATGTGTGCATGTGAAAAATGGATAAGAAAATATCTTTTCATAATAAAATCATCATCATCATTCAAAAGTAACTCACTTAGCAATCATCATAAAGTATAAAACATTCTCATTTTTTATGTATAGATATGCTTAGGATCCATTCATATCGTGTTACACATGGAAAGAAATAAAATGTTATGTGTTTTGTGATAGTAATTCAATTTACTTAATCTTAAAATGCCCTTTCTTTTTGAATATATTTGTTTAGGGATAATCTAAATTTATGATTAATTAAAACTCATAATAAAATATACACTAAACTAAAAATCATTAATGAATCTACCTTAAAAATCACTTAAGGTAGGGAGGAAAGAGAAGTTCTCTATGCTTTTTCTCTCTTTTTTAATAATTAAGTGGTTCATTCCAAATCAAATCATCAAATAAAATTAACATATCAACTAAACAATTTAAAAATGACCACTAAGTTGAACCTTTTCACATTTAGAAAATCCTAATCTTAAAATAGCTAAGCATACCACACAAAACTTACGTGGCACATTAGATTAAGCCTTAGTCTATTATGCATGGTTTGATGTTTATTTTTTTATTTTGTGATGTGATGTTTTAGTCTAAATGTTAGGGTGTATGTAGAATGAATGGTCTTTAGTCTAATCATTGTCTTTTCTGGAATGTGCTTAAGTATAATAAAAATATAATTGATTTTGCTGTGCAGGTTGCTTATACCCCTAAGAATAATCTAAAATAGGTCAGGTGGACTTGGTTACCCATATGTGAGGTGCTAAGTCTAATTTTTTTATATACATGCTCGGGAATGTGTGGTTTGTTTAGCTAATCTCTGTTTTACAGGTTTTAGTTAGATTTACTTTTTCCTTTTTCATGTACTTTTACAATTAGAATTTTGGAATGATTGTTATGAGGGGATTAGGATGAGCATTAGTTATAAGATCACATCTTATGTACCATGTTTAGATTCCAACCAAAGAAGAAAGAAAGAAGAAAAGAAGGATGAAATGAAGAATGAAGACATAACATGAATTTCTTGCTTAATTATAATTAATTCATTTTATAATGGGTTGTATAAGGGTATTTACCCAATCTTTTTTGTGCGGTGGTGCTCGACCACAAATAGTCTTTTATTCTTTTACGTTAGTTTTATAATTTGCATGATGTTTTATTTAGCTTGTGTATTAAGACGACATGTTTTTCTAGTTTCTTCTTTGCTTTGATGTATGGCACGATGACAATTATCTTGGAAAAATAAATCTTCTATTAACACTACCATTGCTCCCAAGTCCAAATCAAAAGTGGAGTTGTTAGGTAGTACAACTAAATTAAATAATCATGACATGAATCTTTAAATCATTGTATTTATCTTGGGCGTCCCATGAGTAGCGTCTTTGTATGGTTGAATCTACGAAAAATGTGCTAGCATTGATACAGTCGAAATAGCAAGGGTTACATTATGACGGATCAAAGAAGTTAGTTCATGAAACTAGAATTAGGTTAAGATCTTGGAATATAGGTACTCTTACAGTAAATTAATGGAATTAATAGATTATGGTTCATAGAAAGATAAATATATTTTATGTGTTCAAGAAACTAAATGGGGTGAGAAGGCCAAGGAGATTGATAGTTTAGGTTTTAAACTTTGGTATTAGTAAAGTTGAACTAGAAATGGTGTATGTGATTATAGATAAAAGTTGAAGGATAATGTTATAAGTATTAGATGTGGAGAATTATAGCTCACAAGATTATTGTTGATACTAAGATTATAATGTTATTAAGTCATGCTCCTCAAGTAGGTTTGGAGGTAAAAAAAAGAAAAATTTTGGAATAAATTAGAGGGATTAATACAAAAGATACCTCTTGAAGAAAAATATTTAGATTTAAATGGACATGTTGGTAAGTGGTAGAAGATTTTAAAAAGTATTCATGGTGGTTATGGATTTATGACTAATGAAGAAGGTAAAATTAGAGTTTGCCTTAGCTTTGATTTTGTAGTTGTTAATACTTTATTTAAGAAAAGAGATGAATATATTATTACTTATAAAATGGATCTAGTAAAACATGATTAGTTTCTAATAAGAAAAATAGATCGTTTAGATTGTAAAGTGCAAGATCATTCAAGTGAAATTTTAAGTAACATTGATTATTAGTTTTAGATTTTAAGATGAAAGGTTGTAAGAAAAATAAATTAAATTATTGTCTTAGGATTAGATGGAGACACTTAAAGAACACAAATAAAATATTTTAAGAAAAGCTACAAGAAATTAGAATTTGGGATGTTCATAAGAAAGCGTTATGTGAAAAAATATCAAGTGAAATTAACAAGTTGCTAAAGATGTGCTTGAGAATCAAAGGAAAAGCTTCTTTTAATAAGAATAGTTGGTGGTGAGTCGAGTGTGAAAATATAAATAAAATATTTATAAAATTTGGTTTAGATGTAAAAATTAGAATGGGAAAGATATAGTCTTTGTAGAGATTCTAAAGAAAATAATATATGATGCAAAAAAATTAGCTTTTAGTGATTTATACAATGATTAGATCAAAGAAGGTGAAAGATGTATGTATAAGTTAGCAAAACAAAAGATATGAAGTAAATACATAGTTCAAGTGATGTAAGGATGAAAATAATAAAATCTTTTCTTAGAAAAAGATATTGAAAATAGGTGGATGAGGTATTTTGATAAACTTTTCAATGAAGGATCCAAAGTCTGATTTATTTTAAACTTATAAAAATTTCATTTCTATCATTAGTAAATTTGAAGTTAGGAAGCTTTAAAGAAAATGAAATGTGGAAGCACCGATAATATTCCAATAGATGTGTGGAAATGTTTAGGAGATCAAGGAATTTCTTGGCTTCAAATCTTTTTAATGTTATTTTAAAGACTCAAAAGATGCGAATAGTGGAGAAAGAGTTTGTTGGTTCCTTTATTTAAGAATAAAGGTGATGCACAAATTTTAAATATAGAGGAAGTTAATGTCATACATTAAAATATGGGAGAAGTATGAGCATAGGTTACGATGTGATAAGTTTCTCCATCTTTGGTTTCATGCGTAGATCTACTATGGATGCTATACATTTATTAAGAGGTTTGATGGAGAAGCATAGAAAGAAAGAATGATCTACATATGATATTTATTGATTTAGAAAGCTTATGATAAAGTCTCAAGAGATGTTCTTTGGAGAGTTCTAGACAGAGTTAATATTGGTTATATTCAAGTCATTAGATATGTATACTAAATTTGCTTGTCCAAACACAAGGAGGATTGACAAAATATTTTCCTATTTCGTTGGATTACATCAAGGATCAACATTAAGCCCTTATCTTTTACTTTAGTTATGGATGTTCTTACGAGGCATTTACAAGATGTACCTTGGTGTATGCTTTTTTGATGACATTCTTCTTGTTGATAAGACTAGAGAGTCCAATAGAAACTTGAATTATGGAGGTCAACTTTAGTCTAAATTTTGTTTAGTAGATCTAAACTGAATATATGGAGTGTAATTTTAGTTGTAGAAGTTTTAGTGATAGTGTTGTGACTTTGATCAAGTCATTAATAAAGTGAGCGATTATATTTAGGCTCTATTGTTCAAAATGATGGTGAAATAGATGATGTTATTAGTAGAATTCAAGTTGGATGGTTGAAGTGGGGAATGCCTATTATGTGATAGCGTTCCACTTAACAGGAAAATTTTATAAGATGGTGGTAAGAAAGAGATAATAAGAATATCTTCTGATGGAACAAATTCTTGTTATTTTACATAAAAGTTGAGTATGAGGATTAGGAGAGTAGATGCATTATTTTTTTTTATATTTAGAAAGGTAGAGGTAGTCCTAAAAGACTTGGTTAAGATGTATAAAAATGATCTTAGTATACTTGAATTAAATGAGAATTTGACACATAATTAGAATGATGGAGAAAGGATTCATGTAGACCCCAATGGGATTAAGGCTTGTTGTTGTTGTTGTTGTATCAAATTAATCAATTCAAAATTAAAATAAATAACTCTTAACCTCATTTAAAGCCTAAGTTAAAATCAAGATAAAAGAATTAGCAACCCCTTAGTTGGACGAGTTTTTCTTTTATAATATCATGCACAAAAGCATCTTATTTCACTCTTGATTGGAGGGCTTCCACCTTTGCTAGAGAAATTTAGCTTGACCTTTGAGAACCATGGTGGAAACACACCTTCTCCCTTCTCGCTGATTTTGGCCAATAATCTTACTTCTTATGCATTAGGCATATGAATCCTATAAGCTTGATTCAAATGATTGTCCAAAAATAAAAATAACATGTAATATGATTTGTATTAGATTTAGGTTATTTGAAGCATGCCCTTATATGATTTAGTCTCTTTAGGGATTGAGTTTAAGGACTTAGTATTTTTCTAAATAAATAACAATCCAGCTATCTTGCATAAAATATATGACTTGCCTACATGAATTTAAAATCATAGAGAAGTTAGTTAGTAGCCACCACTAGGCGGTTATAAGTTCAAGTAGTTAGGTGGAGACAAATCAAATACCCTTTGTTGTCTTAGATTTAGGTGTGCTTTTGGCCCTCATCAAAGCTCCCTAGATTTAGGTTCTGAGGTTGCTTCTCCCTTCCATGAGTTATAAGCATAAATCCTCACCTCTTAGGCATTTTCATAACCTTGTATTGTGGAATTATAATCCTAAATTTCTAATAAAAATTCAACTAAAATAAGTAATTTAATTTTAAAAATGTAAAGCCCAACCATATGATAATTTGGGATGTTTACTAGGCTTCCTAGTATCCTAAACATCCCTTACTCACCTCCATTTGGATTCGATAAGAACTCCCTCCTCTTGATCAATCCCACTTGATTTGTCAAAAATAAACTAATCGATTGATAGTCCTGCCTATTGAAATCCTTATAAACAATGATCATTTACCTTAATCAAGAGTATTCTTGAGGAATCTCATTCCTTAAGATGTAATTAACTATGAGGGCTTACCTCCATGGGGAACTTAACGAACCCAGTTTAAAATAAACCTTACTTTACTTTTCCATGTAAAGTAGGGGAGGAATCTCTGGTACATATGCAGACCTATTATCCTTAGGAGTCCTTATTGAGGTGATTAGGCCCATTGTAGACTTCTGTCTTTCGAGATAGTACACCTCTCCTCAATCCCATACCCGATCACCCTAATAAGAATATCTGTGGATCTATATGGTGTCTCAAACAAAAGGCGTATATTTATGTTTTCATTTATCCCCTCTTCAAAAGGATAGATGAAGGCGAGAATATTTCATCACAGATTTTTCTAGCGACTCCGTTGGGGAAGGTTCCTCTCTCCATCTTTGGTAAATGATCGTTGTCTCAATTATCGATAGCGATTTTGTACTTTTGTATGAATCTATGACTATCTTTCTTTCCATTGGCACTTAGCTTATTTCATCCTTAAGTTATGTTAGTCAATATCTTTAAATTTTAGGATCTCACCCCGTGTTGGTCTTAAAACCTTCGTCGGGTTCCCCAATGGGTGAAAATGAAAGTTTAATAAAAAAGAATTAATTAAAGACTTCCTCCTTATCATTTCATGTTAAGGAAAGATTCATTCTAAAATAATAAAAATAAAATCCTTCATAAAAATCTTGCTTCAAAAAGTACTCTTTCAAAATGCACATAATAAAATACTTTTCACAAAAAGTTTCCTAAATCATCTTCATCTAACAATCTTTATGATTGTTATATGTAATATCATCTTTACAAAAATAAGATTCCAGCAATTAGATTTTCTAAAAATACAAATGAGTTTCTTCATTTAATTCATTTTTGATGAAGACCTCATTTTTAAAAAATAAAATCCCAACAGTCATATTTTCAAAAGCATAAAATTTGAAGATGGGCCTTTTCATTCAATACATCTAAATGTATTGAATGGATATTACCTCTTCAAGCAAAATCATAACTTTGAACTTCCACTTAACACATTCCACATGTGCTAGGTTGGGAGTTTCATATTTTCAAAAAAATACATATGAAAATCTCCATTCAATATACTCACACACTTATTGGGTGGGTCTCCAAAACAAAATCAAAAATAAATTTTCAAAAGCACATATGAACCTTTCCATTCAATATATCCATATTTATTGAATGGAAGTTTCATTTTCAAACAAAAAAACTAAATTTTTCAAAGCACATATGAATATCTTCATTCAATATATCAAATTTATTGAATGAAAATTTCATTTCAAATAAAATGACATCACTTTGAAATCCCATAACATATTCCACATATGATTAAGTTGGGATTTCTCTTCAAAAAGCAATAATCACACACAAAATATACACCTTTGAAAAAATAATTGATTTCCATCTTACATACCCAAATTTGTTAAATGGAAATCTCCCTACTCAAAAATCAACAAAAATAAAAAAAATTTCAAAATACATTTGAAACTTCATTCTAGCATATTCCATTTGCTAAAATGAAGTCTCTCTTTTCCAAAAATAAAATTTGAAATACACTTTTGGAATTTTATTTAGCATACTTAAATTTGCTAAGTGAAATATTCATTCCACAAAAATTTTTTTAAAACATATTTGAAACTCCATTCTTTAGCATACCATATTTGCTAAAGTGAAGTCCCCATTTTCAAATTAAAATCAAAACACAATAATTTTGAATACATCTTTTGAAATTCCATTTAGCATACTCAAATTTGTTAAGTGAAATTTTCATTTCATAAAATTAAATGAAACTTCATTTTAGCATGCCATATTTGCTAAAGTGAAGTCTCCACTTTCAACCAAAAATCAAATCAAAATAAAAAAGAGAAACACATTAGGACTCCCTTGGCATACTTAAATTTGCTAGGAATTTTACTTTTCAAAATCAAAATCAAAATCAAAAGAAGCACATTAAGACTCTCTTAACATACTTAAATTTGCTAAGGATCCTATTTTTTAAAAGAATCAAAATATCTAAAACAAATGAAACACTTTAGGATTTTCTTAGCGTACTCAAATTTGATAAGAATCTTATTTTCAAAAAATTTCCAAAAGCAAAATGCACTTAGGTTCTTCACTTAGCATACCTAAATTTGCTAAGTGAGAATTTCAATTTTCAAAATCACCAATAATTCACAAGATAAAATAACCAAAGAAAAATAAACAATTGTTTTTCAAACACCTCACTTAGCATACCTAAATTTGCTAAGTGAGTGAATTCCAAAATATCAAATCAAAAATAAAACCAATTGACCCTTGCTTTAACATACTCAAATTTGTTAAAGGAAATAGTCCTCAATTCAAAATCTAATTTCAAACATGAACCTATGGAAGCATCATTCTAAAAATATTTGAACCTATTTTCAACATACCCAAATTTGTTGAAATTGGATTCATATTCAAAAATTCCTCTTTCCAATCAAATCTCTAAATCTTCTCTAAATCCATTTGAACCCCACTTAACACTTCAAGATGTTGATGTGGGTTTAAAATTCAAATTAAATCAACAAAATAAATGATCCAAGCTTGTCCAACATTAGATTCTCCAATCTTTGCGCTACAATTCAATTTTCAGTTGACTATAATGGCGGTGTCAAAGAAGTTTGTGTTTGCTTTCCCTCATGGGATGGATTTGGCCCTGGATCAGGCCAGTTTCCCTCGAGCTGATTACACTCATCTCATCCATTTCGGTAGAGGTTTCGAGGGGGCAAGAATCACCTGTGAGGGCACTCCCCTCACAAATATTAGCAAGACTACAGTGGCAGGGCAAAATCTAGTCATTCAGATTAATTTTCCATCAGATTCTGACATCCTCTAACTAAAGAGGATGGCAGTGGTAGTTCCATCGGTTTTTGGTCGTGATGAGTGTGCATTGCTGTCATGGTTTCCTTAGCACCTTATAAGGGTAAGGCTCCTCTGATCCCAGGGATTGCCTCCCCAGCTTTTGAGATTGGGTCTAGTTCTTACCCATTCACACTACCAGGACTTAGAGGAGGAATAAATACTGCATGATTAAGCAGTATCATACACGTATTACCAAGGAGATGGAGGCTGCTACATGGTCAATTGTGGAGGTGCCACGATTTTCCCACGGTTATAGAGAACCCATTTCATCCTCTCTGGGTGCAGAGAAAGGATACTAGAGGATCGTTCTTCACCTCCACCATCGGTTCGGTACCCACATTTAGCGAGGAGGGAAGGTGTATACCGACCTGTTGGTTTGCCGGTTGGTGGAGCTTATGGACGTTCTGAGTGGAGCTCAAATTGATTTGAGATATGCTATCCCTCGCAGCGTGGGGAAACACCTATGGCAGGAGAGGGCTAGAGAGGCTTGCATTTCAGTACAGATCACTAGTCGAGAGAGGCGGAGGTTTGGTTCGGTCGTGACCTCACGCATTGATTTCCTTAATCGGCTCTCGCGCGTCGATCACATATAGTATTTTGCTTAGGGATGACCCATCATAGGAAGGGTTCTGTCCGAGAGTCGATGGTGTCTCCACCACGCTCTACCCCCATCCACCATCACCCATTCCGCGTTGCGGCATCTCAGTTCGAAGGCCATGAAGGCCACATCCGGAGAAGAGAACCTGGTTGGTGATCCATACGGCAAGGATCCCATTTCCATCTACCATGTGGCGGTTGAGCTCTCACCTTTCGACATTACGCCCGGTTGTGTGAGAGGAATGGCGACTCCGGTAGTGGTCGTCCCTTCACCAACACCACCGGTTGTAGGACATAGAGATGGTGATGGTTGCAAGGAGGAGATGATAGCCCGGTTATGATGATAGTTGAGCCTCTAGGAGTGTCACCCATTTGAGTGTGATAATCGAGTGCATTTATTCTAGTACAGTCCTCACATTGATTCTCCAAGCGAGGGAGGTGGGTGCCTCACATGATGTGGATCCCATCATCGTCGGTAAGCATTTGTGCCAATAGATCATCTTTACATGGCATAGTAGCTCACTATTTCATGAAGAAGAAGATCTAGGATATGATTGGTCGATGAGGAGAAGATCAATTTTGATCCCAAGAAGATGATTTGTTGGGAGACTTCGGGGGTTTGCATGGTAGATACAGGGATCCCTCCTCGAGAAGTGACTATGGAAGGTGTTGAGAGGCGAGGAAGACACACCCCTCACCTCATAGATCAAACAAAATGATGAAAAGATAGAAAGGATGGAGAAGAGGCTGAAGATGCATTAGCGATTGTCTTAACATTATAAACCAAGCCTCGGTTCATCCTACCTGAGACTAGTCGGTTGGTTGTGCATGTCTTGGACCCAGCCAAGACTTTACCTTTAGTTGATCAAGGTAACACTAGCATGTATAGGAAGGTAGTGGATAGTACCTCCATACAGGAAAAAGATATCAAGTCTATGGTTGAGCAACAGGTGAAGGAAGTATTGGCTCAAGCAGGAGGATCATTCGGTTCAAAGGGTAGAGACCTACAGAGGAATTTGATGCAATCCAATATCCCTGGGTTTCATTGCCACCAAAGTTTTGATGGCGGTGGGAACAGGGCATATTGCACATTTTGAGCTATTTATTGTCGGTGACAATGATGCTTTACTCTTATCTCTTCATTAGCTTAGCAGGGGATAGCTTTTGATTTATATCTTTGAACTTCCCAATAGAAAGACTTTTGTTGAGTTGGAGCAACTCTTCATCAAGAGGTTCTTTGGAGCTCGACAAAGGTCATTGGCGATCTTGTTGTGGCTCAATAAAACCATGGTGAGTCCCTTGTTGATTACATTCTCAGATGACGTAATTTGAGTATGAAATGTGAGCCACAGTTGTCTGAAAAACACACCATTGATATTTTGCTTAAGAATATCCATGGCTCGATCACCTTCATGCTCAAAGGTTTCACCATCAAAATTTTTAAGAATTTAATCAACAAAGCGGCTAGCTTGCAAGGAGAAGCCAAATAGTTACCTTCTCTAGATCTACCAACAAAGCCAAAGCCACAGAAGATATATGAGAAGAAGCCAGGCGTGATAGCTAGATAAGGAAATAGCTAGCGAGAGCGGTTTGAGAGACCTCATGCTTGTTCCACCTCCTCTCTGCACCAGGTAGCCCTAGCATACAGCCTCCCACTACGCCTCCTCCTCACCACATCGTCAAGTAGGTACATACCCATGGTCTATCCCCCTACTCTATGGATAAACTAAACAAACCATATTCATTTAAGAGGAAGTTAAGAAAATCTTTAAGAATCTCTTAAAGAAACTTGACTTTCTACTGAACCTAGAAGGAGGAAGTGGGCAAAGCAATGATCTAACTTTTCCCCTATCATGTATGCTAGGTCATGTTTTGGAGGATTGCTTTACATTCAAGGATTGTCTTGAACATAGCTTCAAGACAGGTGCTGTAGTTATCCTGAAGGAATATTTTGTCGAACAACCATCCAGTTCCATTAAGGTAATCCTTGGGGATACTGATCCTTCAAAACCAAAAGAAGGTTGGGATATCTCCTTATCCAAAACCTCTAAAAGATTGTTTGAAGATCAAGAAACTTTCCTTGTGACGGGTTAGTTCAAACCTCAACATCAAGGAAGGTTTGCAAGTTGCAGCCAACTCAAGGAAAGGGGAGCTCAACGGGTGCATGCGACCCGGGATAGCCTAGTGCAACCAGAGTCGACCTCAGTCCACCATTGCAACCTTATTTCAGCTAGTTCTTCTTCTACTAGTAGACATCTTGTATTGGTGGATGAGGGCATCAAATCCTCACCCCTCTTACTTTACTTGATTTCTATTTGTACCTCCTATCAAATCCAAGAAAGAAGAATAAAGCTTGAATTACATCGTGTCACTTGATGGGTTGTAATCTATTCTAAATAACTCTTCAAGTCTAAATAATAACTATAACAATTATCTTCCTCTTTATTGAGTTGGGTTTCTTACTCAGAATACTGGTTCACCTCTTGAGATAGACTTGGAATCATCCAATTAGGGTCCCATAGGAGAAGCTATAGGTGAGCGATGTGCGGTAGAATCTTCCATTACCGCCAGAGATCACCGTCAACCTCCATAGTGGAGGTTCTACTCCTCTAGGGCACCTCAAGATGAGGGAAAAAAAGTCATTGGTTTAGAGGATGAGAAGCCCCTCCATAGGATGCTCCCCTTGGATATGCTTGTGGAGGATCAGCCAAGGTGGACTACAATGTCTCTCTCACTAAGAAAGTTGTCATCTAAGCTAAGCATATATGATGCCTTTGTCTTATCAAAGAGATGAGGAATCATTAATCAAGGCTCTCCTTGATCTTAAAATATGTTTGCTCATTATTGGTGAGGAGGCACATTATTAGAAGCTCAAGGGATCACTTTCACAGATGAAGACCTTGGGGACATGGACCAACCCCTACATTACAGTTGACATGGGCGATTCGACTTGAGTTCTCGTTGATCTAGGTACATCGATGAATATTATGAGTCTAAAGACCCTTTTTTGAGGATCGACATCTCCACACTTGAGGAGATTGGATGATGTTGAGAGGATTCAATGAACAAGGTGGGCTTTAGGTTCCATAGTGTTACCTTTGGAGATAGGGTATTTGGAAGGCAAGTTTTACATAATTGATTCAAATACTTCATTGCTTTGCTCGGAGCCTTGGATACATCGAATAAGATAATTTCATCCTCCCTCCATCGGTGCATCAAGTTCGGAAGGATGGGATTGAGTGTGTCAAAGGAGATGAAAAGTCATTTTAGTTAGAGGTTGAGATATATGAGGATGCAACCTACTTTCTTCTTCAAAACACCCTTTCTCATGAACTTGGACAAAACTAAAATTCAAAAGAAAAGGAAAATGTAGAAAAAAGAAAAAGAATAAAGTGGTGAACAAGAAAAATTGAAGAAAAATAGAGCGCATATCACATTCCACCCACAGTTCATTCCATCATATGGACATGTGGGTAGGATGACTCAACCTCCACCAGCGAGAGCAGAAATAGAGAGTTCAGGTGGAAGACCCCTGGTATCATAGGTTATGTTCAGTTCATAGTACTACTATTCACATAGACTTGAATCCTGAGGATGAGTCTAATGTGATTAACAAACCACCAACCCCTCTTGGGTTTCATTGGAGGTGACACTTTCGGCAGGACGGTGAAGACCAAACCTCGACAAAGAAAAGTATTCAAATCAGATGTATGTAAACTATTAGACATGGTTGGAACCTTAGCTCACTTTTCACCCCAAAAAGTTGAAGGTTTAGTAGTTAAGGAAGCCCTAAGTCTTCAGTGATATGAAGTCGAAGAGATTCTTTTTGGGATCATTCTCTTCAAGTCCTGAAATTGATGTAGAACTTGAGGAGAATTCATATAAACAATTAATAGAATTATCGTTTGATTTTTGCTCTCCTTGCGTTCATAATCTTATATAGAAAGGTTTGGTCCCTCATACATGGTCCAAGCACAGGTCAGAGTATTTTGAGAAGTTATGGAACAATACAAGCAGGGAAGCACAATCGGGTCGATGATGATGATTCTTAGTTGTTACCAATCATTTGGAGTTTGATAGGTTCTTTTCACACAACACTAACTCTTATGAGAATGTGTGTTTAGAAACCTCGATGATCGGATGATCTCCAAATCAAGAATGCACCTCTAGAATTTGAAGAGGAGATCCATTTAACAATTGACAAGCTTAAAGAAATCAACCTCGGGATAGAAGAAAATTCACGCCCGATATACATCAGTTCGCTACTGAATGAAGAAGAAACTAATGACTTAGTTAGGCTATTGATTGAGTTTAAGGACTTCTTTGCATGGATTTATGAAGAGATGCCCAAATTATCTCCTAACATAGTAGTCCGCAAACTAACAATAGATCCTAGCACTAACCCTATCAAGCAAGCTCTAGATGCATGCGATTAGAAATCGAACAACAGGTCACTTCTAAAGTCAAGAAATTGATCGATCTTTGGTTTCATCGAAGAAAAATACCCACAGTTGGTGTCATTCTAGTTAAGAAGAAGAATGGCCAAATTCACATATGTCGATTTAGGACTTAAATAAGGCATGTCCTAAGGATGAGTTTCTCTTCCTATACAGAATTAATGGTGGACATCGCCTCATCTCATGCGTTTTCTCTTTCATGGATGGGTCATCGGCTATAACCAAATCAAGATGACCCAGATGAAAAGAAACACTTTTGAACCCGATCAATATATTATTATAGGGTCATGCCTTTAGCCTTAAAATGTTGGTGTTACATACCAATGGGCCATGACTCGAGATCTTCAATGAACTCATCCATCATCGGGTTGAGTGCTATGTTGATGATCTAGTAGTCAAGATTAGAGAAAAGGAAGATCATCTCTTTGACTTAAGAGTAGTTTTTGAATGGTTAAGATAATATAACCTCAAAATGAATCCCTTGAAGTGTGCATTCGGAGTAGCTTCGGAGAAATTCCTTGGGTTTGTTGTCCGACATCAGTGAATAGAAATAGATCTAGAAAAGATCAAACCTATCTTAGAAATGCACCTTTTAAAAGTTTAACTCAACTCAGATCTTTTCAAGGACGGTTGACGTATCTAAGACGCTTTATTTTCAACCTATCGGGAAGATGCAAGTCATTCTCAGTACTTGTCAAAAAGGATGCCAAGTTTAAGTGGGATGACAAGTGTCAGCATGCTTTTGAAGATATCAAGCAGTATTTGGTGAAGTCGCCAATTCTAGCAGCCCCTATCACAGGCAGGCCACTCATCCTTTACACTGCTGCATTGGATGACTCTCTCGGTGCTCTGTTGGCCCAAGCCAATGATGAAGGAAGGAGAGTGCTCTCTACTACCTCAATCGTCATCTAATTCCTATTGAAGTGAACTATCCACCTATTGAGAAACATTGCCTAGCTTTGATCTTTGCTTCCCAAAAGCTACGACACTATATGCTTTCTCATAGGGTGAACTTGATTTCCAGAACCAATCCATTGTAGTATCTCATGACACGACCAACACTATTGGGATGTTTAGCACGATGGTCCATGATTTCTCACAGTTTCATATCATATTCGTACCCCTCCGTACAGTAAAAAGGATAAGCACTAGCGAATTTCTTAGCAGCACACCCACTTCTTATTGATTCTCTGCTTAGTGATGATCTCCCTGATGAACAAATCATGAACTTAGGGGAGGTTGACAATCGTCGATGGGAGATGTATTTTGATGGTGCAGCTTCTTTTCATAAAGGGAAGCACCGATCTACTCTTCCGAAAGGAGGGTAGGAATAGTTCTCTAACTCCAAACCCTGATGTGATGAGATTCTCATACTATCTTTTCAACCCCACAACAAGCTTGAGTATGAGGCTTTGATTGATGAGTTAGCCATCTGTCGTGTCAAGTATCAACATCTTTGGGGATTCTCAATTGGTCATCAAATTGGGTCTGGTTCTTTAACCTAAGCTTCATCATTACCATGAGTATACCATGGCTAAATCCACAGTCACCATCTACAAGGTTCCCGGCAGAATGCAGTAGATGCTTTGGCCAAACTTGCCAAAGAATTGGCATGTCCAGAAGATGAGTCCATTCCAATAAGGGTCCAAAATAGACAAGTCTATCCCTTATTGATGCTGAACTCATCGAGAGACTTTCTCTTGAAGGGGAGGTTTTATTTTATGGATAAGGGAGGCTGGATGGGAGGCAACCATTCATAGACTATTTGAACACCGGTAAACTATCTCAAGAAAAGTCACAAGTCCATAAGGTGAAACAGAGAGCTCTCTCCTATGCTCTCGTTGATGGCACCCTGTACCAACGGTCCTTTGATCAAATGTGGTTACTTTGTTTGGATAAACACGAAGCTCATGTCATTGTAACCGAGGTACATTCAGGTCTATGCGGAGTGCACTAATCTGGTCCGAAGATGAAGATGAAGATAAAGAGACTAGGATACTACTGGCCTTCAATGATTACAGACTGCATGGATGTAGCTAGGAGATGCCATCAGTGTCAGGTACATGGTGTGGTCTTACATCAACCACTCAACATTCTACACCCTACACTAGCCTCTGACCATTCGAGTGTTGGGGTACCGACATTGTGGGTCCTATCGATCGTCCTTCTTCCAGGGGTTATCGATTCATCTTAGCGTGACTACTTTTCCAAGTGGTGATCTCACTCAAAGAGGTCACGCTGCATGTGCTTCAATTTTTTAGGAACCATATCATATATAGGTTGAGATGCCTCGGAATTATATCGATAATAGTGCGCATTCAAAACACCAAGATTACAGCTTCTAGAAGACAGTATAGATTGGAGATACTCCACCATCTACTATCCCATAACAAATGGCTTAGCAGAAGCATTGAACAAAACTCTCATTTAAATACTAAAGAAGACTCTTGACGACAATATGTGGAATGATGGCGGTTGGTTGAAGCCTTGTGGGCTCTGCACCACATCTGAACTCCAACTCAATCTACCCCCTTTTCCTTAGTGTATGGGTCAGCCATTCTACCTTTAGAAGTTCAACTCCCATCACTAAGGATAGCATTGGGTAGCAAGATCACTATAGCGAATACAAAGTTACGGTTAGAAGAGCTTCGAAGGTTTGGAGGAGAGTCACTATGGGCATGCAGAACCTCGAGTTGTATAAGCCAAAATGATTCAAGCTCACAACAAGCTGGTTCGCCCTAGGTCTTTCTAAGTATGAGAACTTGTGTTAGTCCTAAGGAGATCAATTGTTGCCTGGCAAAATATGGGAGGCAAGTTTGAACCCACTTAGGAAGGCCCCTATGTCATAGAGAAGGCCTACTAAGGAGGATCTTATCATCTTATTAATCGTAAAGGGAAACACCCAATGATTCCGATTAATGGGATCTATTTGAAGAAATATTACCCATAAAAATCATGTTTGAAAATAATTCTATCAATAAAAAAAAATTTCATTCGAATTCATCAAAATCTTATCTTCGTTCTAAGCATTCTTTTCTTGTCTTGCGAATCTACCACGATGTGTTTAGGTTAGGTGTAAGAGTCCCCCAGCGGCATCCTATCATTCTTTCATGACACAAACACAATCAAACACAACCTCCCGATGCTATTAGAATAGGTGTCACATCTAATTTCGATTAGCACAACTAAGTTAGGTATGAGAAAACCCAAACGACATCCTTTCTTGGCAGGAATCCTGGCTGCCATCTATGGCACCATTTCATCAAAATCTTCAGCATATTTTAAGTAGGTGTAAGAGAACCCGAGAGGCATCCTATTCCCTTTAACACAAGCACTAAAATAAACACATTTCTTTTGTCTCGGGCTGCATTGATGTTGGAGCAAGCCCCCTATGGCACTCACTCATTAGCTCTAGGTGGGTCACATGCTACCTCGCTAGTGTATATGTTTATGGTCATTGGAGGATGTGAGTCTGCTTTCTTCTAACTTGATCATTGTAAACCAATGCTTATTGTATGTATACACTACTAAGTAAGCTACCTTATGTTGATTTTGTTTAAGAAGATGTGAGTCCCCGTGCTTTCTTCTTGAACTAATCATCATGATCTAACTAGGTTGAGTATATTTGAGGTTTAGGATAAGTCCCCCAAAGGATTCTTTCCTATTGACTACATTTGAGTCGATATAAGTCCTCAATGCATTCTCAGGTAGCCCTAGGTGGATGACACACTTGAGATATCCCAATCGATTGTATAGAGGATGTGAGTCCCGAGCTTTCTTCCTAGGCTGATTGTTGCAAACTGACCGTTCGCTATGCTAGCAGCTGACTCACCCGGTTGATACACCACTCTTGGCAGATGTGAGTCCCCGCGCTTTCTCCTTGAGTTGGCCATGGAATACCTATTTGATATGTGACTAGCCATGTCATCTTCTCCAGGGTTTTGGATTAAGCCTTTTGCGGCCCCTCTCCCTGCGGGCATTTTATTTGGATCACGTCCTTTGCAACCCCATTTAGGCATTACCTGGGTTACTCTTGGATTGGACAGTCCCCCTTTCCTAGTAGCCACCCCCGTGGTTGGAGAATTTGTTCAGTGAATGCGCAGATTCTCCCTTGGTTTAATAAATCGAGATAGGTTTAGGCTCCTCCTTTTCAATTTGATCCTGCAAACTAGGTCCATGATAATAAACAAACAAAACAAATTAATTTTGCTTGTGGATTAGAATTCAAGCCCCCCCAAAGGGTCGGCAACTCTATAGAATTGCTTGACTACACGGTTGAGATAAATCCCGGTGGTACTCACTCATAGTCACCCTTAGGTCGGGTTCAATCTTTTTCCATAGGTTACCCACAGTGATTCCTTTGGAAGATATAAGACTATGAGCATTCTTTCTAGCATGATTCATGAACCGACGGGCATCCCAGGTCGTTTGATTTGTTGCCCAAAGCAATGTCACCCCAATGGTCTTTTGTAGTGGAAGATGTGAGTTTGCTTTCTTCCCTGATCATTAAATCGAAAGGCACTCCTTTGGTGGATAGTTCTCCCATCGATACTCCTTTGGTTTCAATCGAGATAGGTCTAGACTAATATATGCTCCTTCTCAATATGATCCATCACAAACTAATGGAATCCATCAAAAAAAATTAAAAATAAAATTAATGTTGACTATCTTTGAGCTGATCTAAGTCCCCCAACGACATTCACTCAATAATCAGCCATAGGTTGGGTTCAATTTGTTTCCTAGAGCACACCGATCACCTCAGTGGTTCTTTGTTTTGGAAGATATGAGTCCCCGCATTTTCTTCTTAACTTGACCATTGCACACCGAAAGGCATCCCTCTGGTTGGTTAGTCCTTCCTTATGATTGGTAGACTATTCCCTTTGGATTGATAAATCTGAGTTAGGTCTAGGCCTCTGTGGCCCCTACTCAGTGCAGTCCATGCAAACCAATAGAACCCATCAAAACATATTAGAAATAAAATTAATCTTGACTATCTTTAAGTTGATCTAAGTCCCCCAGCGGCATTCACTCAATAGTCAGCCCTAGGTTGGGTTCGATATGTTGTCTTGCCAATAGATCACCCCAGCAACTGGTCCCTTTGGAGGATGTAAGTCTACTACGCTTTCTTCCTAGTATAACTACTACACAATGGAAGACATCTCTTTGGTTGGCTAGCCCTACTATGTGTTTAGTAGATTACCCCTTTGGATTAGTAAATCTGAGTTAGGTCTAGGCCTCTAGAGCTCCTACTCGGTGCAGTCCATCGCATACAAACAGGGTCCATTTTAAAATCCAAAATTAAAAATCTAAAACAAACAAAAAATAATCAATCAATTCAAATCAAACCTTTTGCTCCTCCTCAGTGAGATGCAAATCTTTCTAGCTCATCAGCGGACTTAGAATTCTAATCCCTTAGTGGATTTCACAGTCATCCCTCCCTTGTGGATGACTTGAACTTGCCTTCCCAGTGGAGAGTTTACTTGTCTATCCCCAGTGGAGTCAAAATAAACACAATTAAACAAACAACAAATTGAAACAAATTCAACCCTCTTCCCCAGTGGAGCTTAACAAATCAAATCAAATTTCTCCCTAGCGAGACTTAAATTAAATCAAACCTCTCATCCCCTTGTGGATGATTTAAACCCGTTTCCCTAGTGAAAGGTTCACATACTCTATCCCTTGTGGATTCCTCCTTCCCTCTTATGTCTTTGACATGAGTAGAGCCACATTGCACTAAGCTTTGGTTTCCTTCTACACCTCAGGTTAGGATTATATTGTCTCTGTTAGTGCTTGTGATCGTTCGGTGTTGTTGATCATTTCGGTCAACACCGATACATACGGTGTTCCTTGTCAGTCACACCACACGTATTGGGTGCCCTTTGTTGACCTCATTTTTAAGATGAGCTCTTAACCCATCCATCTTAGACATAGGAATTCTCTTAGACTTTAAGAGTTCTTTGGTCTTAAGACACATCTAGTGATTAGGTTGACACTTAACCTAGCCCTAGAGACATAGAAGAGTTAGCCATTAGAATAGGTCATGCCTTAGGGGTGTTAGGAAAACTTGCCTACCCTATAGCTTGAGCCAACTCCTCACTTCTTTCCTTCAAGTCAAATTCAAATCAACTCCAAACTCATATCAACTTCAACTCCAAATCAAACCTTGAATCAATTTCAATGGATATTCTCAAATCATGAATCAATTCCAAATAATCAAAACCCATGATTGAAATCCAAATTCAAATTCCAAAATCTTTCTAAGCCCATTCTATCTTATGGACTTAGCTCAAATCAAATCTAAATCAATTCAAATTCAAGAAATTTTCTCATAACTCATTTATATTCTCATTTATATTCACATATATAAATGAAATATAAATTCAAATCAATCAAACTAAATCCAAAACTCAAATTCAAATTCCAAAAATCTTTCCCAAGCCCTTTAATTCTATTTTATGGACTTAGCTCAAATCAAATCCAAATCAATTCGAATCCTTGAAATTTTCTCATAACCCATTTATATTTTCATTTATATTCACATATATAAATGAAATATAACTTCAAATCAACCAAAACCAAATTGAAAACGCAAACTCAAATTCAACTAAAATCTAACTTAAGCTTTTCAAGTCAAATTCCTGAAGTTAGCCAAATCAAACTCAAATCAAGCCAAACTCTTAATTTTTCTTCATGATTCAATCACTCTTTCAATCATGAATCCAAATATAAACATAAACTCCAATCATCAAACCAAAACTAAATTTAAAATTCAAACCCAAGTCAAAGTCATGTTCACCCTTTTGAACTTGAAATTATCAAATGAATTAAAACCCATTTAACTCCAGATCACTTGCAAATGGATTTATATTTCAATCATAAGTCCATATGTGAGTTTAACCAAACTTGAATCAAGCCTTGATCAAGCGAACTAAACCCAGTTGGCTCACTTGACCGAAAGTGGCCAATTTGACCTACATGAATAAAAATTCAATTCAATTCAAATCAAAGTGAGGTAAGCCAATCCAAACTTCATGTCATGTTTGTTGATCATCATAGATTAATCAATTTTTATGAATTGGGTCAAACCAAGTCAACCTAGCCCATTGACTAAGTCAACCCTTTAACCCACATGAACCCAAACTAGCCAAATTGCAAACTAAACCAAATTGATTGCAACCAATGGCTCAAGTTCACTCCAAATTGATTATTGAACTTGACCAAAGCCTCAATTAGACCCAATTTGATCAATTGGCCAACTAGACCCAACCTAGCCCAATTGACCATGAACCCAACCTGACTTAAAAGGTCAATCAAGTCAAAATTAAACCAAACCAAAATATATTCCAAATGATCAACCAAACCCAAACGAAGCCATGATTCAAGCCAATTTAGTCAATTGGGTCAAATTGATCAACTTAGCCCAAATTGACCTAAAAAATTAAATTGGATAAAATCCAAATTAAATCCAAATTAAACCAAATTAATTGAAACCAATTGAACCAATATACTCCAAATAGTCATTTAAACTTGACCTAACTCTTGGTTAATTTGACCAATTGGTCAACCTAATCCATTTTGACCTGATTTGACCCAAATGGGTCAAATTAACCCAAATTAAATCAAATGAACTTGAAATGACATGAAATTTGGTCCAACTTACTTTTGACTCATTTCAAATCTGTCGAAATCAAATTCAATGCCAAATGACCACTTTGCCCTTGGGTCAAGGGCATTCTATGGGAAAAGACATTTTCCAAGTAGTTATTTTTTTTCCTTGGCCACTTGACACTCATTCATTGGTTCACATAGGCACTAAGGACACTAATTTTTTGACCCAAGGAGTGGTTGGGCCAGTCATGGGGAGGTGGAATCACCTCACTTCTCTCATTGGAACACTTGGCATGAAGGACTCTCACCTCCCTTTGGTTAGGACACCCATTTGTCCTTCACGGCAGCCACTTTCCATACCTTAATCAACTGTGGGGAGCCACCTAGATGATTCTCTTCCATTCCCAACCACCCCAAGCCAAATGACATGAGTTTGGAGCTAAAATTTTAAATAAAAAGTTCATTTTTGTTCACTTTTCATTAAAAGGCATTAGTGGCTGAAGGAAATACTCATTCCTCTCATTCTCCCTCTCCTAGAGCTCCCAAAGCCATTGGCAATCACCCCCACTTCATTTTGGAGAGAAATACTTCAAAACTAAGTGGATTTCGGTGAGGAAACGACAATCACCGGAGGAAACTTTGTTTCAACGTGAAGGAGAAGATCCAAGCTCATTCCAAGGCCTCTTCCCTCACTCAACAGTGTGCTCGAGTCATCACCGCCGAAAATTATCCCCGGTGAGGTAACTTTCAAAAACCATAGTCGGGTTTAGGAATCTTCATTTGTGACAGTTTTTCACATGATTTTTAAGAATCTACCTTAGATAATCTCGCATTTTTTACTTTAAATCATCCCAATTTGAAAATAAAATTTTATTGGTGTGAATCGATGCAAAAATGATCCATTTGGACAAGTTTTCACTTAGAATCCTATTTCAAAAAAATAACCCTATTTTTGCACCATCGGCGGCGCGCCCATCCTGGGTTCACGATAGGATGGCTCGACCGTGGATCGCGATCCGCCTTGGATCACTCGATGTGATATGGACCATCGATCAACCGCACATCGGACGGCTTAGATCAACATTGATCCTAGCATCCGATAGCGATTTGATCTGGACCATTCAATCGCAGATCAGACGGTCTAGGTCAAACAGCGCGTTGCGGTCAACGAGTTGACCCATTTTCTCGCTCTTTTGGTTGATGAGCACTGCGCACCAATCGTGCGATGCCTCATGGATGCCTCATGGCACGTGCGTGCCATGCGGCATCGCGCGCTCAATCGATAGCTCCACGTGATGCCGCTATTACCGCCACGTCAGCGTCGTGCGGATTTTCTGATTTAAAAAATTACTTTAAATCACCTGAAACTTCAAAAATTCATAGAAAATAAAATACTTAAGCAAAAATTAGAAACAAGGGCTCGTTGATTTGTCTTTCTGAGAGAAATCCATCAAATCCAAAATCCCCAAATTTTAATGAATGATTTGAGCTTAATTTGAGTTTTAGTAAAAATTAAATTTCATTAATTAAGCCAAAAAATATTTGTATGATTAAGTTGAAATTTTTATAGATTAAAATTGATGTTAAAATACACCGACCATTAAAATTTTAAGTTAAAATAATCTTTGGATTAAAAGATATTGAATTTTGAGTGTCAAATAATTTATTTTAATTAAATAAATTAGCAGAATTCATAAAATCACTTAAATCGATTGAAACTTCCTAAATTCATAACTAATTGTAGAAAAAAAAAAGAAACTCAGGTTCATTTTAAAGATAATTCAGAGGAGAATCTAATAAAATTATTTTTAATTGAATTTAAACATTAAAGTTTCTTTAATTAGGGTTTATTTGAAAACTTAATAATCTTAATTACTCCCTAATTAGTTTATTAATTAATTCCAAACTTCTCAAGCATGTTTAGTGATATGACTTCTACCTCCCTAATTTTCTAGAATTTATTAGTGATTTAATTAGTGAAATTAATTAATGAACCCCTAATCACTTTCTTAATGTAATTAAGGTTAATTAAGCATGTGAATAGTGATTTAATTCCTTGATTAAGATAATTAAACATTGCTTAAGTGATTAGGAGGTTTATGGAATGATTTTTGTATATTTTTCTTAACCTATTCCCTAAACCCCCTTTCTTTCTTAAATCCAAATCTAATTAAGGGTTAATCCACTAATGATCTACTTAATTAATCGAATCAAATTCTCAAAACTAAAATTAATCCAGAAACTTAATGAATCCTTCTTGGGTAGATGCTTAGGTGTTCAATAACCTAAGTAATTTAAGAAAATCATACCTAACCCATATGTATGAGAAGGGTTATGAAAGTACTTAAATTAAATCCTTTAGCTTAATTAATCATTAATTGTGAGCCAATTGTATTAAGTACCTTTCTTTCCTAGGATGCATTATTGATTTAAATTCCTTGTGGTTTTATGTCATACATTGGCTCATAATTATTTGATTAAATATGTTAAAGTGATATAGGTATGGGATAATTAATGAACTTAATCAACACCTTAACCTAACCAAATCATAAATTGATCTAATCACCTAAAAATTAAACTAAAATAGTACACACATGTGGGAATGGGTAAGGACTAGCTAACCTTCTCATACTTTCCTAATTCAAATCAAACTCAAAATAAAATGAAAGTCTCTCTAAAAAACTTTTGATTCTCTTTAAATGATCTTACTTCATAAGATTGTCTTTAGGAATTAATTAGAGTGAGTGAAGTTACATGCTTACATCACTTTATTTCTTTTGGTATGATAAATGTATGTTATATGAGTTTCATACATTCATGCTTTTCAAAAATCAAATTCAAAATGAAATATTTTCTTTAGGTCAAATTGCATGTTTTGACTAAAGTAAAAAATATAAGTGGCTATTATCACTATTAAATTCAAAAACTATTTTCAAAATCTATAAATCAAATACTTAAAATTGAAAGTGTGCTAATTATAATTATTTATAAACTTACATGTGGATATAAATATGAAGATATGTACAGTGTACTTTTCCTTCTCTTTTCTTTTAGCATAGTTTTGAATAGGATTTGACAAAGTATACAGTTCATTTGAAAAGAACATAACACTTGCCTAACTCCATTCCTATTCATTCCTATGCTATTACTTAAAGAAGGAAATCCACACCTACACATATAAATAACATAAACAAATCAAACAAACAATTACAACTTTTATATCTTTTTTTCCATTCATTTCTTTTGTACATATGCTTGTATTTAAGGAAAGTGGTATATTAGCCTGGACAACCCCAGGGTTGTGAGACTTTAAGTCACCCTAAGTAGGTCTTGTACCTTACACCTAGTTAACAATGGTGCCATACTCACTTATGCCTTTCATACATACATGTGTGCATGTGATAAATGGATAAGAAAACCTCTTTTCGATTTAATGGAAATCATGCATCATAAAGCATTCAAATTTTCTTGAGTAACTCACTTAGCATTCATCATAAAGTATGCTAAACATTCCCATTTGTATGTATAGATATGCTTAAGATCCATTCATATACATGTTGTACACATGTGGGAAAGAAATAAAATGTTGTGTGTTTTGTGATAGTAATTCACTTTACTTAATCTTAAAATGCCCTTTCTTTTTGAATAGGTTTGTTTAGGGAAAATCTAAATTTAGGATTAATTAAAACTCATAATAAAACATACACTAAAAAAATCATTAATGAATCTACCTTAGAAATCACTTAAGGTGGGGAGGCAAGAGAAGTTCTCTTCTCTTTTTCTCTCTTAATCTTTAGTAATTAAGTAAGTTCATTCAAACCAAATCAAATCATCAAATAAAATTAACCCATATAAACTAAACAACTTAAATGAGACCACCCTTCTAAGTTGAACCTTTTCACACTTAGAAAATCCTAACCTTAAAACCTAGCTAAGCATACCACACAGACCTTTCATGGCACACAATTAGGCTAAGCCACAACTTCTAGTCCTATGTTAGGGTGGTCCATGATTTGATGTTTGCTTTTATTTTATGATGTGATATTTTAGTTTGGATGTTAGGGTGTATGTGCGCAGAATGAATGGTAGGATGATTTAGTCTAATCATTATCTTCTGCAAGGGATCATGCTTAAGGAGTGTTGTAATAAAAATATAACTGCTTTTACTATGCAGGTTGCTTATACCCCTAAGCATAATCCAAAATAGGCCAGGTGGACTTGGTTACCCATGTGTGGGGTGCTAAGTCCAATTTGTTTATATACATGCTTGAGAATGTGTGGTTTGTTTAGTTAATCTCTGTTTTGTAGATTTTAGTCAGATTTACTTTTTCCCTTTTCATTTATTTTTGTAATTAGGATTTTGGAATGATTGGTATGGGGGATTAGGATGAGCATTAGTTATAAGATTACATCTTATGTACCATGTGAAGCCTTTGGTGTATCCACATTCCAACCAACCAAAAGAAGAAAGAAGAATGAAGAAAAGAAGGATGAAGAAATGAAGAATGAAGACTCCCATAACATAAATTCATTTTAATTGTAATTAATTCATTTGTAATGGGTTATATAAGAATAGAGCTCGACTACCCAATTTATTTTCGGTTTGTGGTGGTGCCCAACCATAAATGACCCTTTATTTTTTGCATTAGCTTTATAAAATGTATGAAATTTTATTTAGCTTGTGCATTAAAATGACATGTTTTCCTAGTTTCTTTTGCTTTGATGTATGGCCTAGATGACGATTAAGCTCTTAGGGGAAAATAAATCTTCTACCAAATTAATCAATTCAAAATTTAAATAAATAACTCATAACCTCATTTAAAACTTAAGTTAAAATCAAGATAAAAGAATTAGCAACCCCTTAATTGGATGAGTATTTATTTTATAACATCATGCACAAAAGCATCTTGTTTCACTCTTGATTGGAGGGCTTCCACCTTTGTTAGAGAAACTTGGCTTGACCTTTGAGAGCCATGGTGGAAACACAACTCCTCCCTTCTCGCTGATTTTGGCCAATAATCTTACTTCTCATGCATTAGGTATATGAGTCATATAAGCTTGAGTCAAATGATTGTCCAAAAATAAAAATAACATGTAATATGATTTGTATTAGATTTAGGTCATTTGAAGCATTCCCTTACATGATCTAGTCTCTTTAGGGAGTGAGTTTAAGGACTTAGTCTCTTTCTAAATAAATAACTATCTTACATAAAGCATATGACTTGCCTACATGAATTTAAAATCATTGGAGGAGTTACAGGTGCCTCGTGGTTGTAAGCCCAAGTTGGGTTATTTCTCCCTTCTATGGGCCATAAGGATAAATCCTCACCTCTCAGGTATTTTGATAACCTTATATTGTGGAATTATAAGCCCTAAACTTCTAATAAAAATTCAACTTAAATAAGTAATTCAATTTCGAAAATGTAAAGCCCAACCATAGGATAGTTTGGGATGTTTACTAAGCTTCCTAGTATCCTAAACATCCTCTACTCACCTCCATTTGGCTTCAATAAGAACTCTCTCCTCTTGATCGATCCCACTTGATTTGCCAAAAATAAATTAATCGATTGATAGTCCAACCTATTGAAATTCTTGGAGACAACGATCATTTATCTTAATCAAGAGTATTCTTAAGGAATCTCATTCCTTAAAATATAATTAACTATAGGGGCTTGCCTCCATAAGGAACTTAACGAATCCAATTTAAAATAAACCCTACTTTACTTTTTCATGTAAAGTAGGAGAAGAATCTCTGGTATATATACAGACACATTGTCCTTTGGAGTCCTTATTGAGGTGATTAGGTCCATTGTAGGGTGGTGACTTCTGTCTTTCAAGATAGTACACATCTCCTCAATGTCATATCTGATCACCCTAATAAGAACATCTGCAGATCTCCGTGGTGTCCCAAACAAAAGGCGTATACTTCTGTTTTCATTTATCCCCTCTTCAAAAGGATAGATGAAGGCGGGAATATTTCACCACAATTATATGATGTGTTTAGTTAATATTTGTTTTGTATGTGTTGTTAAATTTACTTTTATCATTTTAAGATAATTTTGTATTAGGAATTAGGATTAGTGTTATGAGGGATTAGGATGAGCAGTGGCTAGAAGGCTTTGTCCTAGGAGGCCTTGTGATGCCTTTGAAGTAAGCAAATCCAAATGAAGAAATGAAGGAGATATGAAGAATGAAGTTAAGAAGACCCACATAGCATTTATTCATTTGTAAATTGTAATTATTCTTTCATATACTGGGTTATATATGGGTAGAGCTCGGCTACCCATTTTTCTCTTGGGTTGTACTATAACCAATGCACCGACCTTTTATTTTTTTGCGTTAGATTTATAAAATAGTTGATGTTATGTTTAAATCATGCAATAAAAACATCATGTCTTTTCTTAGTTTTCTACTTATATGGTGATTTAATGTGTGGCCTGGATCCAATTAGGCTTTAGGAAAAAAATAAATATTTTGCCTCAACTACAACTCATAACTAAATTTTCTAAATAACTTATAACCTCACATAAAGCTTAGGCATTAAATCAAAATAATTAAAAGATTTAACAACCCTTTAGCTGAATATTGTATATTTAATATCATGCATTCATATTGATTCGCTATTGTTAAGAGAGGGTTTCCATCCTTGCATGATAGGGGAAGACTTGACCTTTGAAGGGTTACCTCTATGGTGGAAAACACTTATTTCTCTTAATTTAGCTAATAACCTCATTTCATCATGCATTTAGATATATAAAAATCCTATGGCATTTATTAAAATGAAGAGTCTAAAATCAAATAAAAATTGAAAAAATTTGCATCAGATTAAGTCATTGCTCATACCACTCATGCTCTAGTCTCTTAGGGAGTGAGTTTAAGGACTTTAGTCTCTTTCTAATTAATAACAACCCAACCATCTTGCAATTTCATATGACTAGGCTACGTGATTTTACAATGTAGGAGGAGTTAGTTTGCTGCCACTCTAGGCGATTATAAGTCCAGCAGTCGGGTGGTTTACCCTCTCTTGTGGAGGTAAACCTTATTCCCATTTTCATTTAGATTTAGGTCATATTTTAGCTCTTATTAAAGTTCCATAGATTTAGGATTTGAGGTAGCTATTTCCTTCAGCTACAAGCATAAATCCTAACCTCTTAGGCATTTGATAATCTTGTATTGTGGAATTATAAGTCCTAGCTCTCTAATAAAATTTCAAATCAAACAAATAATTCACCTCAATTTCAAACATATAAAGCCTAACCATAGGGTAGATTGGAATGCTCACTAGGTTTCCTAATATCATGAGCATTCCCTACTCATTTCCTTTGGCTTTAATAATAAGTCTCTTCTTTTGATCTATCCCATATGATTTTTCAATACAACCAATTTATTGATAATCCTATCTTTAAAATCTTTGGAGATAACAATTCTTACTTTAATCGAGAGTATTTTTAAGAAACTCACCTTCTTTAGGATGTAATTAACTATGGGGGCTTTCCCTATAGAGAACTTTAGAACCCAGTTTTATATAAACCCTACTTTATTCGTCCATGTAAAGTAAGAGAAAATTCTCTTGTATATTTGAAGACCCATCATGCTTTTGGAGTCCTCATTAGGTGATTAGGTCCATTATAGGGTAGTGATTTCTATCTTTTGAGATAGTGCACCATTCCTTGATGTCATACTCGATCACTTCAATAAGTACACTCTCAGATCTGTGTGGTGTCCCCCATACACACATCAAAAATAAACACCACAACTATGTACACTCTAGAGTGTACTCTTTTTTCATATATAAAATATTGTGTGCTTACCAATAATAGATATAAATGGTATTATAAGTTATTTTGAGTGCTTTCTAAGGGAATTTGGGCTATTTTTTATATGTTTTTCCATGTGTAAAATCTCTCAACTCTAGAGTGTACATCCTATTTTTTTTTAATTTTAAAGCATTATGTACTTCCCAATAATGGATCTAAATGGTATTATAAGCTATTATGAATGCTTTCCAAGGGGATTTGGGCCATTTTTTATCTATTTTTTCCAAGTGTACAATCTATACATTCTAGAGCGTACACTTTATTTTTAATTTTAAAATATTTTGTACTTCCTAATTATGGATTCATATCATATTATAAACTATTTTGGGTGGTTTTGAGGAGGATTTGGGTAATTTTGGTTCATTTTTTCATGTGTGCAATCTGTACACTCTAGAGTGTACAGTTTTTTTTTAAAAAAATTTTAAAGAACTGTGTACCTTCCAATTATGGATCCATATGCTATTATAAACTATTTTGGGTGATTTCCAAGAGGATTTGAGTAATTTTAGATCATCTTTTTTTCAAGTGTATAATCTATACACTCTAGAGTGTACACTTTTTTATTTATTTTAAAGCACTGTGTACCTTCCAATTATGGATCCATATGATATTGTGAACTATTTTGGGTGGTTTTCAAGAGGATTTGAGTAGTTTTGGCTCATTTTTCTAAATGTATATTCTGTACACTCTTGAGTGTACATACTTTTTTATTTTAAAGTACTGTGCACCTTCCAATTATGGATCCATATGATATTATGAACTGTTTTGGGTGGTTCCAAGAGGATTTGGGTAATTTTGCCTCATTTTTTCAAGTGTACAATCTGTACACTTTGGAGTGTACCTATTTTTTTTTAAATTTAAATGATGGGGTGCTTCTAATAATGGATCTCAATGATATTATATTGTATGGAGTTCTTTTCAATAGGATTTGAATATTTTTTTTCAATTTTGCATAGTGTACAATCTGTACACTCTGAGTGTACACCCTTTTTAAAAAATTTAAATGATGGGGCTTCTAATTATGGGTCTCAATGATTTTATATGCTGTCTGAAGTGCCTTTCAACAAGAATTGAGTATTTTTTTTCAGTTTTTCAGAGTGTACACTCTATTTTTTAAATTTAAATAATATGGGGGGCTTCCAATTATGAATCTCAATTATATTATATGCTATACGGAGTGTCTTTCAATAAGAATTGGGTATTTTTATCAGTTTTCCAAAGTGTACCCTCTGGAGTGTACAACCTATTTTTTAAATTTAAATAATAGGAGGCTTCCAATTATGGATCTCAATGATATTACATGTTGTATGAAGTGCCTTGCAATAGAATTTTAGTATTTTTTTTCTGGGGTCCAATTATGGATCTTAATGATTTTATATGCTGTATGGAGTGCCTTTCAACAGGATTTGTGTATTTTTTTCAGTTTTTTAGAGTGTACAATATGTACACTTTAGAGTGTATAATCAGACTCATGGAGTGTATACCCTATTTTTTAAATTTAAATGATGGGGTGCCTTTTAATTATAGATCTTAATGATATTATATATTGTATGGAGTGCCTTTCAACAAGATTTGAATATTTTTTTTCAATTTTCCTGAGTGTAAAATCTATACACTCTAGAATGTACACCTTTTTTTTTTTTTTTAAATTTAAATGATGGGGGGCTTCCAATTATGGATCTCAATAATTTTATATGCTATATGGAGTACCTTTCAACATAATTTGGGTACATAGTTATACATGTTATATAGATTTTTAAAATATGCGTGCACATGTTATATAAATTTTTATAATATGTGTGTGTGTGTGCAGGTGAATGTGGCAAACATCAGTGCAATGATGATGCTGTTATGTTTTATGAATCAATTCTAGGCAAACTCCTTAGCACTATTGTTCATAATGAAAGGAGGAATATGAGCTTTAGTGTGATTATGCACATCAAACTAGATTCAGTATTCGGAAGCATCATGCTAGTTATTGGCCGAACTTGAAGAATTTAAAATTAAAGGATTTCTTATGTGCAAAAGCAAGTTTTAAAAAAGTATCAATCTAAACTGCCTAGTGAAATTTCAGAAAATAGATACTCGGATTTTGTTCAGCAAAAATTAGATTTTTTATTAATTTAGATGGGAATTGGAAGGTTAAAAAATTTATAAAATTTATAATCATTCTTTAGCAATGTTAGGTGACCAATATCTTCTAAGATCTTACAAAGACATTAGCGAAGAGAAGGCGGCTGTGTTAATGTCAATGACAGAGGTTGGAATTAGAGAAACTAATGCATCAGCATACTAAGGAAGTTGGTAGAGTGAAGATTGTTGGGTTTATAAAAAGAGATTCTTTCAATTATATTCAAAAAGAAAGAAAATCAAAGATTGCGAATGGTGGAATTAATGCATTAATACAATTCTTCAAGGAAAGGCAAGCAGAAGATGGAATGTTTGCATGGGATGTCTAAATTGATGAGTTGGATAGTTTGGTGATTTTTTTCTGGAGCGATGGCATATCAAGGATAAACTATGACTATTTTGGGGATGCCATAATTTTTTATACAAGTTATTGACTCAATAAATATAATCTAGTATGTGCACCTTTTGTTTGAGTTAATCATAATTGACAAAATATTTTATTTGGAGTAGCATTTCTATTTGAAGAAATAATTGAATCATTCACATGTCTATTCAAAATATTTATTCAGATAATGAATGAGAGGCATCCTATAATAATACTCACTGATCAAGATCAAGCAATTGTGAGAGCTATTGAAATTTTATTACCTCATACTCTCCATAGGTTGTGCTAATGCCATATTTCTAAGAAAGTTCCTTCAAAAGTACACTACTTCAATAAATAATAAGACTATACAAAGTCTCTTTTATATATGCATGAGTAAATGTGATTCAGAAGAAGAGTTTAAACAGTCTTGGTCTAACATATTAGAAGAAAAGAATTTGCATGATCATGCTTGGCTAGCTGAGCTATATAGAATTAGAAGCAAGTGGTCCATTACATTTAATAAAGATTAATTCTGCATGGGTATTTTATCAACGCAACACAGTGAGTCCACGAATAATGCATGTCATAGAATTTCTAAACCAATCAAGCTTTATCACCGATTATTTTTTGGGATTGGAGAAGGTTATGTACACATGGCAATGGAATGAATACGATGAAGATTTCAAGTGTAGCCAGTTAGCAATTATTCTAGTTGTTAGAACCAGTCCTATATTGAAGCAAGTTGTTATGTTTTACACAAGAAAGCTTTACACATTTTTTGAAGAAGAATTTTTCCATGGAGTGAGTGGATTAGCGCAATTATCTCGGATGACAATCTCATAGAGTATTTGATAAGAAATTTAGAGAAAATAAGCATTTCCAAGACATGGACTATTCATTTGGACAAGGTATATCTGAATATAACTTGTAGTGTAAAAAATTTAAAATGATGAGATTACTCTGTGCCCATTGTATTAGAGTCTTGAGTCTAGAAGATATTGTGAGGATTCTAGAGAAGTATCTTCTCATGTGATGGTCTTCTAGAAAATAAGGATATCTACTTTGACAATGCTTATAGACTATTGAATTATTTGCAAGTGAAGAATAAAAGTCCTGTTGGCATCATTTTTCAGAACCACATCAGTAGATATTCATATCAAATAAGCACTAAAGCACAAGGTAATTAGGAAGCTGAGCATTATATGTTAGATTCTTTATAGATTTTATCTGACGATTTTGATTCTATATTGTGTGGGAATTCATCTCAAATGGAGCATACGAAGAGGAAAAAAAGTCTATCATAAGAGATTCCAATTGTAATAACTTACTGAAAGACCCAAATAAGATGTGACTGAAGGGTGTTTCCAATGCAAGATTTAAAGGATATTTGGAGAGAAATAAGAAAGCCAAGAGTACTTTCTAATAATTTTTAATATTATAATATTTAAATATTACTATAAAATTTTAACCCATTGGTGTTTATTTTTGGATATGTGTATGCGAGACACCACGCAGATCTGAGGGGGTACTTATTGAAGTGATCAGGTATGACATTGAGGTATGAAGTACTATCTCGAAAGATAGAGACATCACCCTCCAATGAATCTAATTACCTAATAAGGACTCTTAAGGCATTATGGGTCTTCGAATATACCAAAGATTTTTCTCTTACTTTGTATTGATGAATAAATTAGGGTTTATATTAAATGGTTCTAAAGTTTTCTATGGGGGCAAGACCCATAGTTAATTACATCTTAAGGAAGGCGAATTCCTTAGGAGTATTCTCGATTAAAGTAGACAATTATTATCTCCAAAGATTTTAAAGATAATACTATCAATAAATTAGCAATATTGGAAAATCAAGTGGGATAGATAAAAAGGAGTTATTATTGAAGTCAAAGGAGATGAATTGAGAATGCTCATGATATTAGGAAACTAGTGAACATCTCAATCTATCCTATGGTTGGGCTTTATGTATTTGAAATTGAAGAGAGTTATTTGTTTAAGTTGAATTTTTATTAGATTGTTAGGTCTTATAATCCCACAATATAAGATTGTGGAAATGCTTAAGAGGTGAGGGTTTATGCTTGTAGCATGAAGGAAATAACAACATTAGATCCTCAATATAGAAAGCTTTGGCAAGCACTAAAGCACGACCTAAATCTAAGCGAAGATGGGTATATGATTTGCTTCCAGTGAACCACCCGACTGCTGGACTTATAACTACATGGAGTGGCAGCCAGCTATCTCCTCATATGCTTTAAAATCATGTAAGAAATTTATCTAATTTTGTAAGATAGTTGGGTTGTTATTATTCAGAAAAAACTAAAGTCCTTAAACTCACTCTCTAAGAGATTAGAGCATGAGTAGTATGAGCATGACCTAGTCTAATGCAAATATTTTTAATTTTTATTTGATTTTGGACTCTTCATTTTGACAAAGGCCATAGGATTTTTTATGTCTAAATGCATGTTGAAATGAGTTATGGGCTAAATAAGAAAGAAAGATGTGTTTTCCACCACAGAGTAGACCCTCAAAGGTCAAGTCTTCCCCTATCGTACAAGGATGGAAACCCTCTCTTTGCAGAAGTGAAATAATATGAATGCATGATATTATACATACAACATTTAGCTAAGAGGTTGTTAAATCTTTTAATTATCTTGATTTAATGTCTAGGCTTTATATAAGAGTATGAGCTATTTATAAAATTTAGTTATGAGTTGTAGTTGGGTTAGAAAAATTAATCTTTTCTTAAGAGCTGAATCGGATCTAGACCACACATTAAATCACCATTCATAAAGAAACTAGAAAAAACATGCCATTTTCATAATTTAAACATAACATCAAGCATTTTATAAATCTAACGCAAAAGAATTAAAGGCTGGCATGATCGGGTGTCAGCACAATCCTAAAAGAGAAAATGGGTTGAGATCTACTCTTATACAACCCGAATATGAAAGAATAATTACAATTTAAAAATAAATGCTATGGGGGGTCTTCTTATCTTCATTTTTCATATCTCCATCATTTCTTCATTTAGATGTGCTTGCTTCAAAGCCATCATAGGGCCTCCTAGGATAAAGCCTTCTAGTTATTGCTCATCCTAATCCCCATAACACTAATCCTAATTCTTAATGCAAAATTATATTAAAAATATGAAAAGTAAATCTAACTACACTTGCAAAATAAGTTTTAGCTAAACACACCATACAACTTAAGCAGTTAAATGGATAATTTGGATTTAGCACCTTACACATGGGTAACCAAGCCCACCTGTCCTAATTTAGATTATGCTTAGGGTTAAGCAACCTGCAAAAGAGAGTATTTATATTTATTTCAAGCACCCCTTAAGCACAATCTCCTACACAAAATATGATTAGGCTAATCACGGCCTACCATCCAGTCTACGAAGCATACATCCTAACATCCAGTCTAAAATAATACATCATAAAACAAACATACATCACTCCATGCACTGCCTTAACATAAAGCTAGAAATGGTAACATAATTCTAAAGTGAGTATATTAAGGCTTGTGTGGTATTCCTTAACTAGGCTTTGTTATGATTTTCTAAGTATAAAAGGATTTAATTATAAGAGATGGTTTTACTTTAAGTGGTTTAATTGATTTGTAAGTTTTACTTAGTATTTTCTTTTGTTCCATTTGACTTACACTTAGCAACTAAGTGTTATAAAGAGAAGAAAAGAGATAATTACTATATTTTACCCCTATCTTAAGTCACTTCTAAAGCATATTAATTAGTAAGTTATCTTTAGTGAATGACTTATTATATGTTTTAATTAATCCAAAGTTTTGGTTCACTTTAAATGACCTCATTCAAAAAGGAAGACATCTTAAGATTAATTGGAGTTAATTATTATCACATAACATATGTGCATTCATTTCTTTCTATCATATGTAACATTCACATGATTAAACCCTAAACATACCTATACATGCAATATATTTTATCACACTTAAATGATGGGTGTAAACATGTACTTTTGGAATAGATGTTTCATTTGATTGAATCATTTTATCATATTGATTTAAAGCTCTATCTAAATTCTTATAGAAAAATACATAGAAATGAAATTAAATAGGTATGTGTCATTGCTAAACCAGGAAAGTGAGATAATCAAATGACCTCCTTGGGGCTAGCTAAAGCCTCGTGTTCCCGGGATGTCCAAACTATATACTCATTATATTCAAACATATGTAAGCTTATACACATGAACATAAGAAAGAAGGCTTTAAACTATGTGATCAATCAATTCAATCATTTGAACAAATATGAATGCATGTCTTTCTTAGTAGAAAGAGGGGATTTCCATTCATTAGCTAATTGCACATACAAGTATATAAAAGTTTTAAGTGGATACTTCGCCATTGTTAAAATAGGGGAGTGAAGTAAAGACCTCCTTGGGGTTACTTAAAGCCTTGTGTTGACCTCACTTTTGGAGTGAGTTCTTAACTTCCTTATCATAGATCTAAGACTCTTGTAGGTACTAAGAGCTCCTTAGTCTCAAGACACTTCTAGTGATTAGGTGAACACTTAACTTGAGCCTAGAGACTTAGAAGGGTTAGCCATAGGAATATGTTATGCCTTAGGGACTTAAGAAAATTTGTCTACCTTATAGCCTAAACCCAATCCATGCTTTCCTTCTCAAACCAAATCTCAAATCTAACTTAAATACCAAATCTAAATCTAAATTCTAAATCAAATTATTGAAACCTATAATCAAATCCAAAATCAACATTCTTCCTAAGCCCTTTAATTTCATCTTATGGATTCAGCCTTAACCAAATTTAAATCATTCACAATTAAATTAATTTTCTCAAATATCAATTCATTCTCTCAACATTTATCAAATCCCAACTCAAACCTAATTCGAAATGATTCAATTATTAGCTCAAGTTTGAAATTGAAATTCCATCTTAAGTCTTATGACCCACTCTCATAAGCTTAGCCAAATCTCCACCTAAATTATCCCAAATTCGATTGATTTCTTTATAAATCAATTATTCATTCATTTATATTTACAAATATAAATGAAATTCATACTCAAATGATCAAAATCAAATCAAATTAAATCAAACCAAGCCAAATCCCCTCTTAAGCCCTATGGACCTACCTCCATAAGCTTACTCAAATCTTAAACCAAATCAATCCAAAATTAATTGGTTTCTTTATAAACCACTTACTCCTTCATTTATATTCATAAATATAAATGAAATTCACCCTCCACAACAACAACAACAACAACAAGCCTTAATCCCAGTATTCTACATGAATCCTTCTCCATATGTCCTATTATGTGTCAAATTCTCATTTAATTCAAGTATACTAAGATCATTTTTTATACATCTTAACCAAGTCTTTTAGGTACCTCTACCTTTCTTAACATAAGGCAAATCTAATGCATCTACTCTAATCGGTCATCGACGTGACGCTTTATGTGGCCAAACCATCAAGAAGCGACTCCCCTAATCTTATCTACCACTGAGCTACTCCAACTTTTTTGTAACATACTCATTTTGCATTCTATTCTACTAAGGCCACTCATCCACTGAGCATCCTCATCTTTGTAACACTTAACTCTTATGTCTTATCTTTTATTGGCCAACATTCTCGCACCATAAGTCAGTAGGTCTTACCACCATCTTATAAAATTTTCCTTAAGTTTAAGTGGAACTTTTACGTCACATAATAGGCCGATGCATTCCTCCACTTCAACCATCCAACTTGAATTCTACTAATAACATCTCCATCTATTTCACCATCATTTTGAACAATAGAGCCTAAATATCTGAATCACTCACTCTTATTAATGACTTGATCACTTAAAGTCACAACACTACCACTAAAACTTCTACCACTAAAATTACACTCCATATATTCAGTTTTAGATCTATTTAAACGAAAACCTTTAGACTCTAAAGTTGACCTCCATAATTCAAGTTTCTGTTGGACTCCATCTCTAGTCTTATTGACAAGAAGAATGTCATCAGTGAAAAGCATACACCAAGGTACATCTTCTTGTAAATGTCTCATAAGAACAGCCATAACTAAAGTAAAAAACATAAGGGCTTAATGTTGATCCTTGATGTAATCCAACCTGAAATAGGAAAATAATTTGTCAATCCTCCTTGTGTTTGGACACAAGTAATACTCTAGTATACATATCATTAATGACTTGAATATAACCAATATTAACTTCGTTCTAGAACTCTCCAAAGAACATCTCTTGAGACTTTATCATAAGCTTTCTCTAAATCAATAAATATCATATGTAGATCCTTCTTATTTTCTCTATGCTTCTCCATCAAACCTCTTAACAAATGTATAGCATCCATAGTAGATCTACGGCATGAAACCAAACCGATTGTGAAACTTATCACATCGTAACCTATGCTCAATTCTCTCTCCATAATTTTAATGTATGACACATTAACTTAATTCCTCTATAATTTGCACACTCTTGTGCATCACCTTTATTCTTAAATATAGGAACCAACAAACTCTTTCTCCACTCATCCGACATCTTTTAGTCTTTAAAATAACATTAAAAGATTTGTAAGCCAAGAAATTCCTTGACCTCCTAAACATTTCCACACTTCTATTGGAATATTATCCTCATACTTTTCACATTTCATTTTCTTTAAAGTTTCACTAACTTAGATTTATTCTGACGATAAAAAATGAAATTCTCTATTTTGTTTATGGTATTAAGGTTGTAAAATCAATCATACTTTCAGATCCTTCATTGAAAAGTTTATTAAAATACCTCATCCACCTATTTTCAATATCTTTTCTAAGAAAAGCACTTTATTATTTTCATCCTTAATACCCTCATTTGAACTATGTCTTTACTTCTCCTATCTCTTTGGTTGGCTAACTTATACATACATCTTTCACCTTCTTTGGTATCTAATCTATTGTATAAATCACTAAAGCTAAATTTTTTGCATCATATATTGCTTTCTTAGAATCTCTACATGCCATTTTATATCTCTCCCAATTCTCCAAGTTTTTACATCTAAACCAAGTTTTATAACAATGTTTCTTTTTTTTTATCTTTTCTTGCACACTTTGACTCCACCACCAACTATTCTTATTAAAAGAAGCTTTTCCTTTTGATTCGTCAAGCACATCTTTAGCAACTTGCTTAATTTCACTTGATATTTTTTCCCACATAACTTTTTTATGAACATCCCAAACTCTAAATTCTTGTAGCTTGCTCTTAAAAATATTTTTATTTGTGTTCTTTAAGTGTCCCCATCTAATCTTAGGACAATAATTTAGTTTATTTTTTCTCTTACAACCTTTCATCTTAAAATCTAAAACTAATTTGATTACTTAAAATTTTTTGGAATGACCTTTCAATCTTACAATCTAAGCGATCTATTTTTCTTATCAAAAAATAATCAATTTGTGTTTTACTAGATCCATTTTATAAGTAATAATATGTTCATCTCTTTTCTTAAATAAAGTATTAGAACTACAAAATCATAAGCTAAGGCAAAATCTAATATTGTCTACCTTCTTCATTAGTCACTCCAAATCCATAACCACCATGAATATTTTAAAATCTTCTACCACTCTACCAACATGTCCATTTAAATCTCCCCTAATAAATACTTTTCTTCAAGAGGTATCTTTTGTATTAATCCCTCTAATTCATTCCAAAAATTTTTTTTGAGGTTACCTCCAAACCTACTTGCGGAGCATAGACACTTATAACATTGATAATCTTAGTATCAACAATAATCTTTAAAGCTATAATTCTATCTCCACATCTATTAATACTTATAACATTATCCTTCAAACTTTTATCTATAATCACACCTACACCATTTCTAGTTTGACTTTTACCTAAATACCAAAGTTTAAAACCTAAACTATCAATCTTTGGCCTTCTCACACCAACCCATTTAGTTTCTTGAACACATAAAATATTTATCTTTCTATGAACCATAATATCTATTAATTCCATTAATTTACCTGTAAGAGTACCTATATTACCGAATCCTAACCTAATTCTAGTTTGATGGACTAACTTCTTTGCCCGCATCCATCCATAATGTGGGAACCCTTGCTTATTTAATTGCACGGCATGTAAATGTTTCTAGCACATTTTCATCAGATTCAAGGCATACAAGCCGCTTCCTGTGGGATGCCCTAGCATTAACACAATGATTTAAAGGATTCATGTCATGATTATTTCGATAAATTTTACTGTCCGACTACCTAACACAACCCTCCACTTTTTGCATCCGGACTTGGGACCGGCAATGGTAGTGTTATAAGTATTTTGACCTACACCCTTAAGCTTGGTCAAATTTACTTCCAAATCACTCCAAACTCAAGTGATTTTCTCATGACTCATTTATGTCTTCATTTATACCCTCAAATATAAATGAAATATAAATCCAAATAGCTAATATCAAATCCAAAATTAAACCAAAACCCAATTCAAGCCTTTTTATCCAATTTCTTGGACTAGGCTAAATCCTATCCAAATCAAGCCAAAACTAATGGATTTTCTCATGAATCAATCACTCCTTCAATCATTTTGCCAAATATAAACATAAACTATCATTATCAAATCAAACTCAAGTCAACTTAAGTCAAACCCAAGTTAGCCTTTTTCACTTGAAAACTTCAAATGAGCCAAAATCTACTAGACTTCAAATTAATTATAGTTGGATTTATATTTAAATCCTAGGCTCCTATAGGAGTTCAACTAAACTTGAATCAAGCCAAAACCAAACTAATTGAACCATTTAGGTCCACTTGACCCAAATGACCTAAAGAATTCTTTTTGAACCAAGTTCTAATCCAACCCAAATTGGATTGAACCAAGGCCATACAAACCTCATGTCATGATCAACAATCACCCTGGGATGATCAACCACATTGAATTGGGTCAAACCAAGTCAACTTGGTCCTTTGGCCAAGTCAACCTTTAGCTCAAATGAAACCTAAACTAGCCAAAACCCATCATATACTAAATTTATTGAAACCATTGATTCAAATCAATTTATAATCAATGATTGAACATAAGAAAACCCTCCATTGAGCCAAACTAAGTCCAATTGGCCATTTGACTTAAGTTGACCCAAATTGGCCTAACAAGCCAAAATGAGTCAAATCATGATCTAACCCAAATTGATTGCAACCAATGGTTCAAGTTCATTCCAAATCAATTATTGAACTTGACCAAAGCCATAATCAAGCCCAATTTGATCAATTGGTAAACTTGACCCAACCTATCCCAAATTGACCTAAAAGATCAAATTGGCCAAAATTCAAATTAAACCCAAATTGATTGCAACCAATGACTTAAGTTCATTCTAAATCAATTATTGAACTTGACCAAAGCCACAATCGAGCCCAATTTGATCAATTAGTCAACTTGACCCAATCAAGCCCAAATTGACCTAAAGGGTCAAATTGGCCAAAATCCAAATTAAACTTAAATTGATTCAAACCAAAGTTCAAAATCATTTTCAATTGACCAATTGAACATGAACTAACACCTAACCCAATCCAAATTGATCAAATTGGTCAACTTGATCCATTTGATTTCAAATGAGCCAAAATCAAACCTAAGCCAAACCAACCCAAATCATTTGAACCAAAACTCTTCAAACCATCATTTGAACAAACCCAAGCCTTGGTTTGACCTAATTTGACCAATTGGGCAACCCAACCCAACATCAACCCATATGAACCCATTTGACCAAATGAAGCCAAAACCCATAAAACCAACCCATGGGACTTTGGTGGCTGACTAAACCTAACCCAAATTGACCCTATGTTAGCCCAAAGTCTGCCCAAAAGAAAAGTGGACCCCACCTAAGGGGATTAGCCATTGGACAAACTTCTTCACATAGGATTCTTCCCACATTTAGCAAAGTCCACTTTCCCATCACATGGGCATCCATCCAAATGCCAAATAGAGTATGCCTAGACTTCCTAGCCCACTCTAAGCACACAAGGATCAGCCATGGACTAAAGGAAACTCAATCTCATCCCCTTCACTCCAAGCCTAGCACTCAAAGGAAAGAAGTCTCTCCCATATCAGACCTTGAGCCACCTCCCAAGCCTTCCTCCACTCCTGGCAAGCCACGTGGACCTGATGGAGACAAGTCCAGTAGTCTGACGGTGGTTGGCCGACGAGAAAATGGGATTGAATCCCGTTCATCCACCTTAGTAATTGAAGGGATATACCCCCTCATTTAAATGGAAATTCATTCATTCAACTTCGTTTGAGCTAGAGAGTGTGAAGGAGAGTTTTCCACAACCTTTCTCTAAGCTCCCAAGCTCCCAAGAGCCCCATTTCTCCCTCTCTTAGTTTTATGTCAAACTGAAATAAGGAAGGCCATTTTAAAATCCCATTTGTACAATCCTCCACCAAACTTCAATTCCTTTTGCATACACCATCTCATGTGTCATCAAAGCCATCGAAGCCATTTCCCGAGCCCCAAATCCACTCTAATCATGAGTTCGATGAAGACCGAAGCTCCAAAGCACGTGGATTGGTCGTCCAAGGGATTCACACCAAATCAAGGCCCAAGCTTCTTAATAGGGCTTTGTCTCTACTAGACGAAGCTACCTCCGTTAATCCCACCATCGGTCTTGAGCTCGAGGTAATTCCTCAAAATTGTAGATTTAGGAAAAAGTTGTTGGTCTTTTTCAAGAAAATTTGTATGTCATGCAATTTTGATCATTGGATGTGTTCCTCACCTTCTCTTGATGGTGTGAGATCATTTTAGAAGCAATCCAAGCTTTGGTGAGCTCGGATGAAATAAAGAAAGATGCCTTTTCACGCTCGCCGGGAGAAAGATCATGGGACGCCCCACGCGTGAATGGATGGCCGTGATTAGATCATGCTTAGATCACTATTTATTTCCTCTGAATCGTGAGATTAATTGTGGCCATTCGATCCTATATCGGATGGTCCACGATAAATCCAGCCACCAAATGACACGCCGAAACTTAAATAACTAATCCACCCACATGGAAATCACGCGTAAGTACGCATGCCAATGGGATTAGGCTTTAATTAGGGTTAATTAATTTATTTTTAAGGAAGAAACTTTTAAAATTCATAACTAATTGTAGACAAATCTAAAAAATGCTAATGAGGGCTTGCTTTAAAGATATTTCAATGAAGAATTTAATGAAATGCTTCCAATAGATTTTGAACACTAAATAGAGCTTAATTATGGTTTAATTAAAAATTTAATTAGCTTAATTACTCATTAAATAATCATCCAATTGATTTCAAACTTAATTAGGAAAATTAATCCTCCCCTATTTTTCTTAAAATTTATTGGTTGCTTAATTAGGGAAATTGATTGATTAAGCCCTAATTATCATCTTAACTTCATTAAGGGGTGATGAAACATATGAACAGCGATTAATTAATTATTTGGACTCCTTAACTACTGTTGAACTGTAAGGAGACTTATAGAAGTAGGTTGGAGCCTCCCTCCTAATCCTTTCTCTAATTTTTCCTCTTTTTTCAACTAAAATCCTAATTATTAATTAATTAACTAATTAGCTAAATTGAAATTCAAATTATTTTAAACTGTGCTTAATCTAGTAGTGGTTTATGGAAATAGTTGGGGACCTCCTTCCCTACCTTTCCCTTAAGCCCATCTCATTTCAAGATAATTGTTAACTTTGGTTAGTCTCTTTTTAGGAGAGATGGATTAATGGATTATTGAGTTAATGGATTTGAAAAATCTAATTAAATTTGATTTTCCCCTTAGTCCATCTTGGGTAGAGTTTTAGGTGTTCAAGAACTTAAAGAACCTTAATGAAATTATTATTAGCTCACATGTGTGAGATAATCATGAGTGTAATTAAAGTGAGTTTCTTAAGCTTAATTATTAAATGATTATGAGTTAATTGCATTAGGCCACTTTCATTTCATATGAGCATTGCTATTTACTTTCAATTTATTTTCATATCATATTAGCTCATAATTGTTTAATCAATTACTTTAAGGTAACATAGGTAAGGGTTTAATTAGTTGATTTAATCCATGCTTAACTTAACCAATTCATAAAATCAACCTTATTGCTTTTCATTAAATCAAATTAATTCATATGGGATTGAGATTAGGATTAGCAAATCTTTCTCTCACTTTTTAAATCAAGTTGAACATGAAATTAAAAGTGACTTTAAGAAACTTTAGTTTATTTTAAATAAGCTTATTTAATGTGAATGTCCTTAGGAATTAGTTGGATTGAATGAAATTATGTGCTTATGTTCTTTTATTTCTCTCCAATCATATTAAAATGTTGCATGCTGCTTGATTCATGTATTCATTACTTTTTAAAAATTAATTAAGTGAAATGATTTTTTATGTCAAATTTGCATGTGTTGGCTTAATTAAAAATATGTGGCTATTATCACTATTAAATTAAAAATGTATTTTCAAAAGCTTATTAATGAATAATAATACACATTGTGACATTAGGTGTACATACATTAGAGGTGCATGTGAATATAAGCTTAGTGTATGAAGTGAAGTTCCTTTCTTTCATTAATATGTTGATTTGCATAAGCATGAATGTTAGTGGGTACATTAGTCTAGACATTTCGGGGACGCACAGCTTTAAGTATCCCCAAGGAGGTTCCTACCTCACTCCCCTGGTGCAAAATAATGGCGACGTACCTGTTTGATTTCATTCTTATGCATTTTGACATTAGAATTTGGATAGAGCTTTAATTCATTCAAACAAATAAATCAATTAAATTAAATTCTAGTATTGAAGTATGTAAGAATGAAATCAAATGGAGTATGTGTCATTGTTAAACCAAAGAAGTGAGGTAATTAATTGACCTCCTTGGGGCTAACTAAAGCCTCCTATTCCCAAGATGTCCAAGCTATATACCTATTTAATATTTTTACTTATATAAACCAATACATGAATGAAAGAAAAGAAACTCCACTTCATACACTTAAGATATAATCACATACATATCCTGTGTATCTATAACTAGCATTCATAGCATATATAATCATTCATTTATAAGTTTTGGAAAATAGATTTGGATTTAATAATGGTAATAGCCACACATATATTAATTAGATCAACACATGCAAGTTTGACATAAAGAAAACCATTTCATTTTAATTAATTTTGCAAGAGATGAATGCATGAATCAAGTGGCATACAACATTTAAATATGATTGGAAAGAAATAAAGGGACATAAGCACATGATTTCATTCAATCCAATTAACTCTTAAGGATAATCATATTAAATAAGCTCATTTAAAATAAACCAAAATTTCTTTATGTCATTTTTAATTTTATGTTTGATTTGATTTAAGAAATGTTAGAAAGGGAGGGGTTTCCTAATCCTAATCCCATTCCATGTGTGAGTTAATTCGATTTAAATAGAATCAATTAGATTGATTTTATGGATTAATTAGGTTAAGGTGTGAATTAAATCAATTAATTAAATCCTTACCTTTGTTACCTTAAATAATTAATTAAATGATTAGGTGCCAACATAATATGCAAATGAATTGAAAAATAAATAGCAGTGCTCCCATGAAATTGAAGTGGTTTAGTGCAATTAGATCATAATCACTAATTAATTAAGCTTAAGGAACTCACTTAATTACTTTTATAGTTTTCTCACACATGTGAGCAAACCATAATTTCATTAACTCTCTTTAGGTTATTGAACACCTATAGCTCTACCCATGGATCAATTAAGGGAAATTAGATGCAATTCCCCTTTAATTAGGTTAATTAAGTCATCAATTCATTAATCCATTCCTCTTTTCTTAATGATCAAATTTAATTGATTATCCTTTGAAATGAAATGGGCTTAAGGGGGGAAAAGGTTGGGAAAGAGGTCCGAACCTAATTCTATAAGCCCTGTCTTTCAATTAAACATGGCTTGGTATGATTTGAGTTTCAATCTAACTAATTAAATCATTAATTAGTTAATTAACCATTAATTAGTATTTTGGTTGAAAAAGAGAAGGAAACTTAGGGGAAAGATTATGATGGAAGCCCCAATCCAATTCCCTAAATATCCCCATTGTTCAACAGTGATTAAGGGGTTCAATTTATTGATTAATTATTGTTCACAGACTTAATTATCACTTATTTAAGTTAAAAGAGTAATTAAGTCTTAAGTAGCTAATTTTCCCAATTAATCAACCAATAAATTCCAAGAAAAATAGGGGAGGTAAAAGTCATCCTTAAGTAATCTCAGAAAGTTTGAAATTGATCGGATAGTTAATTAGGGAATAATTAGGCTAATAAAATGTTCAATTAAATCCTAATTAAGCTAAAATTACTATTTAAAATTAATTAAGAACAATTTTAATTGATTCCCTTCTGAAATACTTTTAAAATGAGTCATTATTTATATATTTTGGATTTTTCTACAATTAGTTATGAATTATGGAAGCTCCAACCTTAAAAATACATTAATTAGCCTTAATTAAGCCTAATCCCATTGGTGCCACATGGCGCGCTAACGTGCCACACTTTTCACGTGGTGTCGCAGGATTGGCTATTTAAGTAGTCACATCCATGCGCTGAGTCAGCTAGCGGTGGATGCGATATTGATCTCCATCATTTGATCTCAGATTAGACGGCGCATATCAATCTCGTGGTGTAAAGGGAGAAAATAGACAGATCTAGTGATCTAATCAGAACTGTATGTTCCAATATCATGGAATGGATGGCCCCTCCTCCTTCCCGTGAGCGATGAACGATGGAATCTGTCTGCCATGGATCTCAATCCAAGCTCACTGAGCTCGAATTCACTCCAAAATCAACCCACACCTTCACGCGAGGGATCCAACGGCTAGGATGGGCTCACCTACGAATTCTCTTCGAAAATCTCTAACAAAAATTTCCTATTTCTACAGTTTTGAGAAATTATCTCGTCGGAGCTCAAGATTGATAGTGGGATCGATGGAGGTAGCTTCATCTAGTAGAGATGTTGCCCTATTGAGTAGCACGCAAGCTAATTCCCCTTGGTTCGCTCGGTGGATCAACTTCCATCACTGTGGAGCTTGGCTTTGATGAAAATCCCTCTGGTGGCTTTGGAGCTTGGGAAATAACTTGGGTAGCTTCGACGAGGTGCGAGGAAGGTGTGTGTAAGAGGGATTGAAGTTTGGTTGAGAAATGATCAAGCTTGGATCGAGATTGGCCTCCCTTATTTCGGTTTCACACAAGAAGAGGAAATGTCGAAGGATGGAATCTTGGAATGGCTCTGGGGATTGCAAGGAGGCTCGAATTCACCCTTGGAAGCTCAGATGATGAATTGATGCATTTCGCATAATTTGGGGGGGGGGTTATACCCCTCGGTTTGCTAAGGTGGATGTATGGGATTGCTTCCCATTTTTTGGCTTCCCATTTTTTGGCTGGCCATCCAGCACTAGAGCACCAATCCTTTGGGTACTCGATTTATAAGGGAGGTGAGTTGGTTCACCTCCCTTTGGTCCATGGCAAGCCCTAGTCTTTTTAGTGTGGGCTAGGAAGTATAGGGATGCTTTATTTGGAAGTTGGATGGCTGCCAAGGATGGGAGGAGAGTGGACTTTGCTATATGAGGAAAGAATCCAATGTGGGAGAGGATCCATGGAGGATTTGCATTGGACTTTGCTCCAAATGGGTTTGGGCTGATTTTAGGTTGACCCAAGATGGGTTTGGGTCAGGTTTGGTTAGCCTCCAATGGGTCATGGGTTGGTTTTATGGGTTTTGGCTTCATTTGGTCATATGGGTTCAATTTGGGTCATGTTGGATTAGGTTGACCAATTGATCAAATTGGGTCAAACCAAGACTTAGGTTATGTTCAAATGATGATTTGAAGAGTTTTGGTTCAAGTGGTTTCAATTAATTTGGCCTAGGTTTGATTTTGGTTCACTTGGATTCATATAGGTCAAATGGGCTAAGTTGACCAATTTGACCAAATTGGTCAAATTAGCTTGGGTTGGGTGTTAGTTCATGTTAAATTAGTTAATTAAAAATGATTGTAGGCTTTGGTTTGAATTAATTTGGATTTAATTTAGATTTTAGTCAATTTAACACTTTAGGTTGGCTAGGTTGGGTCAAGTTGACCAATTGGTCAAATTGGACTCAATTATGGCTTTGGTCAAGTTCAATAATCAATTTGGAATGAACTTGAGCCATTAGTTGCAATCAATTTGGGTTAGATTATGATTTAATCCATTTTGGCCTTTTAGGCCAATTTGGGTCAACTTGGGTCAAATGACCAATTGGACTTGATTTGGCTCAATTGAGGGTCAAGTCATGTTCAATCATTGATCATGAGTTGGTGTGAATCAATGGTTTCAATCAATTTGGTGTATGATTAGTTTTGGTTAGTTTAAATTTCACTTGGGCTAAAGGTTGGCTTGGTTTGACCCTATTCAAGGTGATTGATCATCCTAGGGTGATTGTTGATCTTGATATGAGACTTGGATGGGCTTGGTTCAATCCAATTTAAGTTGGATTAGAACTTGGCTCAAAAAGGTCCTTTAGGCCACTTTGGGTCAAGTGGACTTAAATGGGTCAGTTGGCTTGGTTTTGGCTTGATTCAAGTTTAGTTAAACTTATATATAAGCCTATGACTGAAATATAAATCCAATTGCAATTAATTTAGAGTCTAATGGATTTTGGCTCATTTAAAGTTTTCAAGCTAAAAAGGCTAACTTGGGCTTGACTTGGGTTGACTTGAGTTTGGTTTGATAATTATGAGTTTCATTTATATTTAGATAGATGATTGAAGGAATGATTGATTCAAGAGAAAATCCATTAGTTTTGACTTGGTTTAGGTGGATTTTGGTTAAGTCCAAGAAATTGGCTTAAAAGGCTTGAATTAGGTTTTGGTTTGATTTTGGATTTGATTTTGGCTGTTTGAATTTATATTTCATTTATATTTATGAATATAAATGAAGATATAAATGATTCATGAGAAAATCACTTGAGTTTGGATATTGGAAGCAAATTTGACCAAGCATAAGGATGAAGGTCAAAAGGGCTAAGAAGGAAATCAATTTAGTTTGATTTATTTTTGGTCATTTGAAGGTGGGTTTCATTTATATTTATGAATATAAATGAAGGAGTAATTAGTTTATAAAGAAATCAATTGATTTTGGGTTGATGGGTTAATATTTGGTTAAGCTTATGGAGGTAGGTCCATATGGCTTAAAAAGGATCTTAACTAGGATTTGGATTTAGTTTGATTTGGTTTTAGTCATTTGAGTATGAATTTCATTTATATTTGTGAATATAAATGAAGGAATAATTAATTTATAAAGAAATCAACTAAGTTTGGGATAACTTAGGTGGAGATTTGACTAAGCTTGTGAGAATGGGTCATATGGCTTAGGAAAGAATTTTGTAACTTGGATTTGATTTTGGGTTTGAATTATTTGAAGTTGGATCTGAATTGGAATTGAGTTGATATTTGAGAAAATCAAATGAATTGGGATTGATTTGAATTTGGTTAATGTTATGTCCATAAGATGAAATCAAAAGGCTTAGAAAGGGTTTTGAATTCAATCATAAGGTTCATGGAGATTTTTGAGCTTGAATTTGATCATGGGATTGATTATGAGTCTTGGAAATTTGTTTTGAATTTGGTATGAATTTGAGGTTTGGTTTGAGAAGGAAAGCATGGATTGGGTTTAGGCTATAGGATAGGCAAGTCTCCTTAAGTCTCTAAGGTATGACCTATCCCTATGGCTAACTCTTCTAAGTCTCTAGGCTTAAGTTAAGTGTTCACCTAATCACTAGAAGTGTCTTAATACTAATGAGCTCTTAGTGTATACAAGAGTCATAGATCTATAATGAGGAAGTTGAGAACTCACCCCAAAAGTGAGGTCAACAAAACCATTATACTTTTTTTTGTTACAGAGAGAAATGAACAGGTTTCAAAGGTTGAAGAACAAAGAGAGCCACCCATTACAACACCTTTTTCTATAATACCAGAATGCTTTTCAGAGGTATGCCTGGTATAATACTTTATATCTGCTTTTAGATTTAAAAACTAATTTGATGTTATTGTATATTAGAAATTTCACTCTAGCTCAACAGTATGCCAGCCGACAGAAGGATGCACCAAGCTGATGATGCACATTATTAGAGAGACACATTATGATGCATGAAATAGAGAGTCAACCATTTTTTAATTATTACTTTTTATGTTTAGTTGAAGCCTATATTTTTTATGTTCATATAAATGTGTAATTTTTCAGTTAGTTTGATTTTAGGTATTTTACTCTATTGTTACTATGTTGTACTTTGAACTCAACTATTATAGTTTAAAATATGCTTATTATTGATTTTCGAGTGAACTAGTTTTGTACAAATATAAATTGTTGAAATACTCTTACTTTCATATAAAGCAACATATAAATGTCTTATGGATCCAAAATTGGGGAGTAGATAGTAGAAAACCAATAAAAAAAGGGAGTGTAAAGAATGTACACTCTAAAAACTGAAAAATACTAACTCAAATCTCGTTGAAAGGACTCCATGCACCATATAATATCATTCAGATCGATAATTAGGGAGTCTCATATTATTTAAATTCAAACAAAATAGAGCACACTCTAGAGTGTATAGATTGTACATTCTGGAAAAATGAGCCAAAATTACCCTAATCCTTTTGGAAAGAACTCAAAATAACTTATAATACTATTTAGATTCATAATTGGAAGCCCCCCATCATTAAAATTTTAAAAATAGAATGTACACTCCAGAGTGTACATATTGTGTACCAGAGTGTGCAGATTGTATACTTAGAAAAATTAGGCAAAATTACCTAAATCTTTTGGAAAGCACCCAAAATAGCTTTAAATATCACATGGACCCATATTTGGAAGTCCCCCATCATTTAAATTTTAAGAAAAAGTGTACAATCCAAAGTGTATAGATTGTACATTTACATAAATGAGCTAAAATTACCCTAATCCCCTTGGAAAGAACTCATAACAACTTATAATACAACTTAGAATCATAATTGGAAGTCCCACGGTATTTAAAAATAATAAAAAAGAGTACATTCTAGAATGTACATATTGTATACTTAAAAATGATGCAAAATTATCCTAATGTCCTTAGAAAGCAGTCAAAATAGCATATAATATCATCTAGATACATAATTGGAAATCCCATAGTGCTTTAAAATTAAAAAAAGGGTGTACACTCTAGAGTATACAGATTTTTGTTGACCTCATTTTTAGGATGAGCTCTCAACCCCTCCATCTTAGACATAGAACTCCTCTTAGATTTTAAGAGATCCTTAGTCTTAAGACACATCTAGTGATTAGGTGGACACTCAACCTAACCCTAGAGGCTTAGAAGAGTTAGCCATAGGAATAGGTCATGCTTTAGGAGTGTTAGAAAATCTACCGACCCTATACCTTAAACCACATCCCCCACTTCCTTCCTTCAAGTCAAACTCCAAATCAAATCAACATCAAACCTAAATCAATTCCAGTCTAATTAATTTTCTCCAAACTCAAATCAATGCCACATGATTGGAACCCATAATTGAAATCCATAGTTGAAATTCCAAATTTCAAATCTTGCCTAAGTCCTTTGATTTCCCTTCATGGACTTAACCTAAATCAAATCTAAATCAATTCAAATTCATTAAATTTTTTCATAACTCATTTATATTCTCATTTATATTCACATATATAAATGAAATATAAATTTAAATCAATCAAACTAAATCCAAAATCCAAATCCAAATTAACAAATCTTTCCCGAGTCACTTTGATTCTCTCTTAAGGACTTAGCCTAGATCTTGTTCAAATCAAACTCATGAAATTTCATTTATATATATCTCATTTATATTCACATATATAAATAAAATATAAATTCAAACAACCAAAACCAACTCCAAAAATCAAACTCAAATTCAATCAAAATCCAACCTAAGCCTTTCAAGTCAAATCCTTGAACTAAGCCAAACCAACTTCAAATCAAGCCAAACTCTTGATTTTTCTTCATGATTCAATCAATCCTTCAATCATGAATCCAAATATAAATACAAACTTCAATCACTTAACCAAAACTCAATTCAAAAATTAAGCCAAAATCCATTTCATGTTCACCCTTTGAACTTGAAATTGTCAAATGAATCAAAACCCATTTGACTTCAAACCACTTGCAAATGGGTGTATATTTCAATCATAAGTTCCTATCTGAGTTCAATCAAACTCAAATCAAGCTTTCACCAAGCCATTTGACCAACTTAGGCTCACTTGACCCAAAGTGACCTAAAGTACCCTTATGAGCCAAATTCTAATCCTAACTAAATTGGATTGAATCAAACGCACCTAAGCCTCTCATCATGAGATGATCAATCACTCAAATTGGGTTGAACCAAGTCAAACCTAAGGGTTGACTAAGTCAACATTAGCCAAAATGAAACCCAACATAGTTAAAATCCACCATAAGACAAATTGATTAAAACCAATGATCTAAGTTCATTCATGATCAATGTTTGAACTTGACCAAGTCAACATTTGAGCCTAACCTAGCCCAATTGGCCACTTGACCCAAGTTGACCCAATTTGACCTAAAAGTCAAAATGTGTCAAAACTTGATCTAAGCCAAATTAATTGAAACCAATGGGTCAAGTTCATTCTAAAATGATTGTTGAACTTGACCAAAGCCTCAATTGGCTAACTAGACCCAACCTAGCCCAATTGGCCATGAACCGAACTTGACCTAAAGGGTCAAATTGAGCCAAATTCAAACTTAGCCAAAATTGATTGGAAACAAAGATATCAATCCCTTTTGTATGACCAACCAGACCAAAACATACCCATGACCTAAATAGGTCAAATGGGTCAAATTGGTCAACTTGATCCATTTGACCTAAATGAAATCATATGAATCAAATTCAAACCTAAACCAAATTGAATCAAACCAAAGGCACCAAAATATTTCAAATGGTCATATGAACTTGACCCAACCCTTAGTTTGACCCAATTTGACCATTTGGTCAACTTGAATCAAGTTGACCCATTTTGACCTAAATGGGTTAATATGAGCCAAATCACATCAAACCAACTCCAAATTCAATGAAACTTGGCCAAACATATTTTCTCATCATATCGAACATGCCTAAACTGAAATCAAGGTCAAATGACCATTTTACCTCTAGGCCATAGGGTAAATTTTGGCCAAAATCATTTGGAATTTGGCCAAATCCTTTCCATAACCACTTGACACCCTCTTAGTGGACCAAGTGAACACTAACGAGTGTGGTGCACCCAACCCAATGGGTTTGGGCTAGCTCAACTTAGCCCAATGGCTAAACTGACCACTTCCATTGAAATGGCCACATGGAAAACCTCCTTCCACTCAATCCAAGCACATGGCCACCTCACCCACTCCTTCTCTGGCCAAAACTGAACCACATGCAATTCAAACTAGCATAACGAACTCATGCATGAGGTGTATTGATCAAAAATGGCAAATCCTTCTCGGTTGTCCGATGGCTCAAGGGGGAGATATACTCCCCATAATTCAATTCAATCTACACACTCCCTCAGCCGATTGAAGCATAGGAACTCAGAGCAAGCCTTAGAGAGTCTTCCCAAGCTTCCTAGAGAGGATTTGAAATCTCCAATCTCAATTTTCATCACTTGAAAATAGGGGAGCTTGACTGAAATTCAAATTTACTCCGCACTCAAGTTCAACCCAAGTCCTTCTTCAAACTCCATTAGAAGACCAAGTCAAAGTTGCCCAAGCTCTTTCTCAAGCTCCAAAGGCATGGGAGGATCCAATTTGATCAAGGTCAAGCTCAAGGCAAGGAGGAGTTGACCCATAGAAGCATTCACTCAATTTCAAGAGCTCATACTTTCAAAGAAGCTTCCACTAAGCTTCTCCAAGGATGGCCGGTGAGGTATGCCATTTTTTTGAGCTTAAGTTCAATGTATGTTGGTCCTTTGTGAAGTGAACTTCAATCCTAGGTTGATCTAGCTGTTAGATGTTCTTGTATTCATGCTTAGATGGTGTGGGTTAATTTTCATCCCATTATGAGCTTAATCGAGCTCGGATCATGGCTTCAAACATGGACAGTCTCCATGGCTCATAGAGAGCAGCAGAGATGATTCTCTGGCCATCCATATGTGCATTTTGGATGGACGATCGAGATTAAAATGCATAATATCTATAATTTCCTCCCTCAGTGTTCAATCATTGATCGAACAGCTAAGGAGAAAGCGCATAGCGCCGCCACCACATGACGCTATGATCCGACGTGTTAAGTACCCAATCCGCCGTCATGGTGTAAACGCACATGTGGCGGGATTAATGATTTAATTAGAGATTATTTAATTTCTAATTAATTACTAAATCTTCTAAAATTCATATATAAGTGTAGAAAAATTAGAAAAATATGAAATAAATTGCATATGAAAATTTAATTGAACATAGAATATTCTAAAATTAATTTCAATGGATTTTGAATAGTATTTTGCTCTGAATTTGGGTTTTATTGGGAATATTATTTTGCTAATTACCCTTTAATTACTCCTCTGATTAATCCCAAACTTGTTGTGCTTAATTAGTGGGATGACTCCTACCTCTACTAATTTTCTTGGGATTTATTGGTGACTTAATTAGGAGAATTGCTAGTTCATTCTTAATTACTCCCTTAATTAAGATTAAGATTAATTAAGAGCATAATTAGTGGTTTAACACTTTGATTGAGTCAATTAAGTTTTGATTAAGTGAATGTGAGGTTTAGGGAATAATTTTGGGATACTTTCCTTGAGATATTTCCTAAACCCTTTTTCTTTCCATCCTTAATTAAGAGTAAATTTACTAATTACCCCCTTAATTAATTTCATAAAATTCTAAAACCTTCCAAAACTTAATTAATCAATCTTGGATATATGCTTAGGTGTTTAAGAGCCTAAGTACATTAAGGAAATCAAAATCTAACTTATATTTGTGAGAGGGGTTATGAAATTACTCAAGTTAAACCCCTTAGTTTAATTAATCACTAATCATGAGCCAAATTGCATTAGGCCTTTTCTTCCTAGGTGCATTGCAAATTTAAATTCCTTGTGAGTTTTTATGTCATCTCATTGGCTCATGATTATGTGATTAAATATGCTAAGGTGGTATAGGTAAGGTAATTAATGCACTTAATTCATACCTTAACCTAATCAAAATATAAAATGGATCTAATCATCTAAAAATTGAACTTAAATAAAATGGGTTAAGAACAGCAAACTCACCTCACATTTCTCAAATTAAATCAAACTCAAAACAAAACCAAACCCTCTTTTATAAGAAAATAATAATTTGATTTGTTTTAAGCTTTCTTATTTCATAAGATTATCTTTAGGAATTTATTAGGGTGAATGTGTTTACATGCTTTTAACAATTTTTTTAGTTCCTTTCCAACAAGCTAAATGTGTGTGTCATATGAATTTCATGCATTTACATTTTTTCAAAAATTAAAAATGAAAGTGAAATGTTTCTTTTTATGTCAAATTGTATATTTTGGCTAAAATAGAAATATGAGTGGCTATTATCACTATTAAATATAAATTATTTTAAAAATATATGAATTAATTACCAAAACTGAAAGTGTGTTACTTATATTTTATTTATAAGCCTTCATGTAGATAAAATATAAGGATGTGCTTAGTATAGTTCTCCTTCTCCACTCTTTTAGTATAATTTTGAAGAGAATTTGGTAAAGTGTTTAGTTCATTTGAAAAGAACTAACACTTGCCTAATTCCATTTCCTATTCATTCCTATGATATTACTTAAGAAGGATATCTACACTTCTACATATAAATTGCATAAACAAAATAAACAATCAAGTATAAACTTTTGCATTTTTCTTTTTCATTAATTTCTTTTATACATATGCTTGTAATTAAGGAAAGTGGTATATTAATATGGACAACCTTGGGGTTATGAGGCTTTAAGTAGCCCTAAGTAGGTCTTGTACCTTACACCTCTGGTTACCAATGACATACTCACTTACTTATGCCTTTCATATATTCATGTGTGCATATGAAAATTGGATAGGAAACTCCTTTTCTACTTAATGAAAATCATGCATCATAAGCACTCAAATTTTCTTAAGTAAACTACTTAGAATTCATTATAAAGTGTACTAAACATTCTCATTTGTATGTATATATATGTTTAGAACTCTTTCATATGCATGTTATACATGTTGGGAAAGAATGGAGTGATGTATGTTTTGTGAATTTAGTTCACTTTACTTAATCTTAAAATATCTTTATTTTTGAATAGGTTTGTTTAGAATTGATCTAAACTTAAGATTAATTAAAATACATAATAAAACATTCACTAAACAAAACTAAACATGAATCCACGTTATAGATTACTTAAGGTAGGGAAAGAAAGAGAAGTTCTCTTCTCTTTTCCCTCTCTTAAAAACTTAGTAATTAATTGTAGGATTCATTTAAACCAAAAAATACAAAATAAAATCAGCCCAAATTAAGTAAACACTTAAATAAAACCATCCATCTAAGTTGAACATCTTCACACTTAGAAAATACAAACCTTAAAGCCATAATTAAGCATACCACACAAACCTTCTGAAGCACACACATTAGACTAAGTCACAACTTCTAGCTTTAGGTTAGGGTGGTGCATGGTCTGATGTTTGCTTTTATTTTGTGATATATATTTTAGTCTAGATGTTAAGGTGAATGTGCATAGAATGAATGGTATGACGATTTAGTCTAATCATTATTTTCTATAAGGGATTGTGCTTGTTGTAATAAAAATATAACTATTTTTGTTGTGCAGGTGCTCATACCCTTAAGCATAATTCAATAGGCTAAGTGGACTTGGTTACCCATGTGTGGGGTGCTAAGTCCAATATACATGCTTGGGATTTGAATGGTTTGTTTAGCTAATCTCTATTTTGCATGCATTAACTAAATTTACTTTTTCTTTTCATGTATTTTTGTAATTAGTATTTTGGAATGTTTGTTATGGGAGATTAGGATGAACATTGGTCATAAGATCTCATCTTATGCACCATGTGAAGCCTTTGGAGCAATCGCCTTCTAACCATCCAAATGAAGGAACCAAAGAAGAAAGAAGATCAAAGAAAAGAAGAATGAAGAGATGAAGCTTGAAGACCCCCATCTTAATTGTACTAAATTCATTTGTAATGTGTTGTATAAGAGTAGAGCTCGGCTATCCAATTTTTTTTTTGAGTTTGTTTGGTGGTGCTCGACCACAAATGGTCTCTTATTCTTTTGCGTTAGCTTTATAAATTGATTGATGATTTGTTTAGCTTGTGCATTAAGATGACATCCTTTTCCTAGTTTCTTTCTTGCTTGATCTATGGCCTGTATGTGGATTAGGCTCTTAGGGAAAACTAAATCTTCTACCAAACTAATCAATTCAAAATTTAAATAAAGAATTTATAACCTCATCTAAAGCTTAGGCTAAAAATCAAGATAAAAGAATTAGTAACCTCTTAGATGATGAGTATTTCTTTTATAACATCATGCACAAATGTATTTTATTTTCACTCTTGATTGGAGGGCTTCCACCTTTGCCATAGAAACTTGGCTTAACCTTTGAAATCCATGGTGGTAATACACCTCTTCCCTTCTCGTTGATTTTGGCCAATAATCTTACTTCTCATGCATTTGTCATATGAATCCTATAAGCATGAGTCAAATGATTGTCCAAAAATGAAAATACATGTAATATGATTTGCATTATATTTAGGTCATTTGAAGCATGCCTTTACATGATCTAGTATCTTTAAGGAGTGAATTTAAGGACCTAGTCTCTTTCTAAATAAATAATAGCCTAGATATCTTGCATAAAGCATATGACTTGCCTATATGAATTTAAAATCGTAGGAGTTAGTTGGAAGTGGTTGTAAGTCCAAGCAGTCGGGTGGTTTGTTCTCTCTTATGGAGGTAAACCAAATATCCATTGTCACCTTAGATTTAGGTCATGATTTTGACACTCGCCAAAGCTCCCTAAATTTAGGTTTTGAGGTTGCTTCTCCCTTCTATAGGCCATAAGTATAAATCCTCACCTCTTAGGAATTTTCATAACCTTGTGTTGTGAAATCTTAAGCAATGAACTTTTAATAAAAAGTCAACTCAAATGAATAATTCAATTTCAAAAATATAAAGCCCAGCCATAGGATAGTTTGAGATGCTCACTAGGATTCCTACCATCGTGAGCATTTTCTACTTATCTTCCTTTGGCTTCAATAATAACTCTCTCTCTTTGATTAATCTCATTTGATCTTCTAAAATAAACTAATCGATTGATAGTCCTACCTATTGAAATCTTTGGATACAACGATCATTTACTTTAATTGAGAGTATTCTAAGGGATCTCATTCGTAGGACGTAATTAACTATGGGGGCTTGCTCCTGCAAGAAACTTAACGAACCCGATTTAAAATAAATCTTGCTTTACTTTTCTATATAAAGTAGGGGAAGAATCTTTGGTACACATGCAAACCCATTATCCTTAGGAATCCTTGTTGAGGTGATTAGGTCCATTGTGACTTATCTTCGAGATACACCTCTCCTCAATATGTACCATCACCCTCAATAAGAATATCTAATCTAATGTTTAAAATTGTATAAAAAGAAGAAAGTATATCTCTATCTTCATTTTATTCCGCATAAAGTGAAGATGAAATATACATCATAGAAATTCAAAAAAATGTTACCATAGATTTTTTTGGCGACTACTGGGATGGTTCTTTCATCTTTTTATGATTTTATTTTCATTTTGTTAGCATTTCATTCTTAGGAATTTTAGGATCTGTTGCTTTGGATTCTCAAGAAAAGATCTAAGAAAAGAAAATATTTAAGACTTATATTTTTATTTCTAGATAATAATCTAAAATAATAAAAATAAATCCTTATCAAAAATTTCATATATAATAAAATATTTTGCACAATTTTTTAAATCATCTTCATCATCTTATGATTGTTATATGTAAGATCATCTTTACAAAAATAAAATTCAAACAATTACATTTTCTAAAAATATAGATGAGTTTCTTCATTTAATTCATTTTTAGTGAAGACCTGATTTTTTAAAAAAATAAAATCCCAACAATCATATTTTCAAAAGCTTAAAATTTGAAGATGGGCCTTTCCATTCAATGCATCCAAATGTGTTGAATGGATATTACCTCTTCAAGCAAAATCATAACTTTGAACTTTCACCTAATACATTCCACATGTGTTAGGTTGGGATTTTCATATTTTCAAAAAGCACATATGAAATCTCTCCATTCAATATACCCACACTTATTGGGTGGAGGTCTCATTTTTCAACAAAATCAAAAAATAAATTTTCAAAAAGCACATATGAACCTTTCCATTCAATATACCCATACTTATTGAATGGAAGTTTCATTTTCGAACAAAACTAAATTTTTCAAAAGCACATATGAATATCTCAATTCAATATACCCAAATTTATTGAATGAAAATTTCATTTTCAAATAAAATGGCATCACTTTGAAATCCTCACTTAACATATTCCACATATGATTAGGTTGGGATTTCCTTTTTCAAAAAGAAAAAATCACATACAAAATATACATCTTCGGAAAATGAAACATAATTGATTTCCATCTTACATACCCAAATTTGTTAAATGAAAATCTCCCTTTTCGAAAATCAACAAAAACAATAATTTTCAAAATACATTTGAAACTTCATTCTAGCATATCCCATTTGCTAAAATGAAGCCTCTCACTTTCCAAAAATAAAATTTAAAACACACTTTTGAAAATTTCATTTAGCATACTCAAATTTGCTAAGTGAAATATCCATTCCACAAAAAATTTTAAAACATATTTGTAACTTCAACTTAGCATACCCCATTTGCTAAAATGAAGTCTCCCCTTTTCAAAATCTAAAACAAAAATTTGAAACACCTTTGCAATTTCATTTAGCATACTCAAATTTGTTAAATAAAAATTTCACTTCACAAAATTTCTAAAAGCACTTTTGGAACTTCACTCTTTAGCATACCAAATTTGTTAAAGTGAAGCTTCCATTTTCAAAATAAAACCAAAACACAAAAATTTTAAACATATCTTTTGAAATTTTATTTAACATACTCAAATTTGCTAAGTGAAATTTCCATTTCACAAAATTAAGTGGAACTTCATTTTTTTTAGCATACCATATTTGTTAAAGTAAAGTCTCCACTTTTAATCAAAAATAAATCAAAACCAAAAAGGAAACACATTAGGATTCTCTTAGCATACTTAAATTTGCTAAAGATCTTACTTTAAAAAAAACAAATCAAAATTAAAAATGAAACACATTAGGATTTCCTTAGCATACCCAAATTTGCTAAGGATCCTACTTTTACAAAAATAAAAATATCCAAAACAAATGAAACACTTTAGTATTTTCTTAGCATACTCAAATTTCCTAAGAATCCTATTTTTAAAAATCTTTCAAAAACAAAACACACTTAGGTTCTTCACTTAGCATAACCAAATTTGCTAAGTGGGAATTCTAATTTTCAAAATCACTAATAATTCACAAGATAAAACAAACAAAGAGAAACAATTATTTTCAAACACCTCACTTAGCATACCTAAATTTGCTATGTGAGTGAATTCCAAAATACCAAATCAAAAATAAATTGACCCTTACTTTAACATACCCAAATTTGTTAAAGGAAAGGATCCTCAAATCAAAATCTAATTTCAAACATAAACCTATGGATGCATCTTTCTAAAAATATTTGAGCCCATTTTCAGCATACCCAAATTCGTTGAAATTGGATTCATATTCAAAAATTCCTCTTTCCAACCGAATCTCTAAATCCTCTCTAAATCCATTTGAACCCCACTTAACCCTTCCAAGATGTTAGATGTGGGTTCAAATTTTAAAATTCAAATTCATAAATCAACAAAATAGAAATCTGGTCCAAGCTTATTTTCATTATTGTAGATTCTCAGCATCAGTGTCAGTTGCAGCTACAGTTTAGTTTTCAATTTTCAATTGATTATAATGGAAGTTTCATAGAAGTTTGTGTTTACTTTCCCCTATGGCATGGACTTGGCCTTGGATCAGGCCAATCTCCCCCGAGCTGATCACACCCATCTCATCCATTTCGGTAGAGGTTTGAGGGGGTGAGGTTTACTGTGAGGGCACTCCCTCACAACTAGGACCGCAGGCCGCGTAAGTCGGTCATTTAGATTGATTTGCCATAAGATTCTAACATCTCCTCACTAAAGAGGAAAGCGGGTTCCATTAGTTCCAGCCTAGTGTCGTTGATAGATAGCACTCACACCGGTTTCTCGTGCTACCCGATGGCACCCACTCATTAGTACCTTTTAAGGGTAAGGCTCTTCTTATCCTAGAGATTGCCTCTCCAGCTTTTGAGGTTGGGTCTAATTCTTGCTCCACTCACTAAGACTCAAAAGAGGAAAAAAACTCATGACATCGATTGCTGGAGATGGAGGCCACTACATGGTGGAGGAGGATGTGCATACCATTTCCCCGTGGTTATAGCGAACACCATCCTTTCTAGGTCGACAAAGAGGATGTTATGAGATCACTTCACCTCCACCTGGTTCAATACCCCTAGCAGTAGCAAGAGGTCAGCCGCCTCGATTCTACGCCAAGTTGGCGGAGCTTATGGATTTTCTGAGTCTGGAGCTTAATTCAATTTGAGATCTGTTATCCCCCATAGTGTTAGAAAACATCTACGGCAGGAGAGGGCCAGGGAGGCCCACACGATGATCACTAGAGAGCGGAGGTTTGGTCGTGGCCTCTCAGAATCATTGATTTTCCTGATCGTGCAACCCGGGTCGATCACACAGATAGTATTTTGCTTTCAGGGATGACCCATCATAGGAAGAGGGTCCCTGTCTCAAGAGAGTTGGTGGTTTTTTCACCACATCGCTCTACCCCTCGTCCACCATCACCCGTTCACGTTGCAACATCTCCAGTTCCATTGAAGGCCATGAAGGCCACATCCAGGGAGAACAAAACCTCATTAGTGATTCAGTTATGGCCAAAGGATCCCATTTTATCTACACCGCGTACTGTGGTGAGGCCGAACTCTCTTACTCGACCTTCTGCCCAATTGTGGTGCGGAGGGAATGGCGACCCCGAAGCATAGTGGTCATCCCTTCACCAACACCACCACTTTAGCAGGACACAGAGATGGTTGTAGCAGCTACAGAGGGAGGAGATGATAGCCCAATTCACCCATGATAGTAGAGCCTCCTAGGAGTGTCACCCATTTTATAGTCAGTGATAGCCAGGAGTGCATTTCTTCTAGTGAGTACAGTCCTCACAGGATTGATTCTAGCGGTAGGGGAGGGGTCCAATGCCTCATAGTTCACGATGTGGATCCCATCACGGTCAATCGAAAGCATTTGTACCAGTTCTGATAAATCGATCTTTAGATGACATAGTAGCTCACTATTTCATGGAAAAGAAGGAGATCTTAGGATATGACTAGTATGATGAGGAGAAGATCAGCTTTGATCCCAACGAAGATGATTTATTGGGAGACTCAGCCGGGTTTGCATGGTAGATACAGGGGATCCCTCCTCAGAGAGCAGTAGGTTATGGAAGGTCATGAGGTTGAGCAAGAAGACATAGCTCAATATGCCCAACACCTTCGATATCAATTAAAGCAAAAGGACGAACAAATATATAGGATGGCAAGATAGTTTGAGGACTTGTTAGTGATTTACTAAACAAGCCCTAGCATCATCCACAAACCGAGCATTAGTGAAGTTAGTGCATGTCTTGGACCCAAGACCTTACCTCCCTGAGTGAGGTAGACTACTATGTATATGAAGGTAGTACCTCCATATAAAAGACATCGATCTATGGTTGAGCGGTGGGGAAGTGTTGGCTTAAGCCCGGGAGGATCAGCCCAAAGGGTAGACCCTACGAGGAATTTGATGTAATCCAATATCCAAGGGTTTCGTTACCTTCTTTCAAGAGTTTTGATGGGAAACCGAGATATTGCACACTTCGCCGCTTATTGCAACGTAGGTGGCAATGACACTTTATTATTCTGCCTCTTCGTCAGTAGCCTAGCAAGGATAGCTTTCAATTGGTATGCTGAACTTTCCAATGATTCAGTAAAGATATTTGTTGAGTTGGAGCAACTCTTTATCAAGAGGTTTGCTGGAGCTCAGCAAAGGGTTATTATTGGCGATCACGTTGTAGTACAACAATACCCAAGTGAGTCCCTTGTTGATTACATTCTCAGATGATGTAACCTGAGAATGAAATATGAGCCATAGCTGTCTGAGCAACATGCCATTAAAATTTTCTAAAGAATATCCATGGCCCGCTACATGCTTAAGGGCTTCACTATCAAAACATATAAGAAACTAATTAACAAGGCGGCTAGTCTACAAGGAGAGGCTAAATAGTTACATTTTCAAGACCAGTTGCCCAAAGAAAAGCCGCAGAAGGTCTATGAGAAGAAGCCCGGGCTAGTGATAGTAGTGGATAAGGGGAAGCAACCAACTAAAGATCAGTCCGAGAGACCACGACCTCAGCAGCCTTTGCTTCCACCTCCTTTACCACCACCGAGGCAGCCCTACTAGACTCCACAGTAGCCTCCACGACCAACACCGCTGCCCCCTCAGCCATATCATCAATAGTAGTGGCACACATACCCGCCGCCAAGTAGCTATGGTCCACCTACACTTTTAGACAAGCTTAACAAACCTTATTCATTTAAGAGAGAAATAATCAGGAAGATCTTTAAGAATCTCTTAAAGAAGCCTGATTTTCAGCTACCCGAGCCTAGGAGACCAGAGGAAGTGGTCAAAAGTCATGATCCTAACTTTTACCCCTACCACCGTATGGTAGGTCATGTTTTGGAGGATTTCTTCACATTTAAGGACCGCTTGAATACTTCCAAGAGGTGTCAGAATTATCCCAATACCTTGTGGAATAACCATCCAATTCCATTTGGGTAATCCTTGGGGATACTTATGATCCTTCCAAAACCAAAGAAGGTTGGGATGTCTCTTTATCCAAAACCTTTAAAAAGATCATTTAGAAGATCAATAAACTTTTCTTGCAGGTGCCTGAGTCAGCTCAAACCTCCAACATCAAGGAAGGTTTGCAAGTTGTCATTGCCAACTCAGAGAAAGGGGGAGCTCAGCAATAGATGTGTCATCCTAGGATAGCCCAGTAGCGCAACCACCAACCGAGTCTAGCCTCCATTCTACCATTGTAGCTACCACATCGGTGACTTCCTCTACTTCAGCTAGTTCTTCTTCTTTTACTAATAGAACTCTTGTATCAGTGGATAAGGGCATCAAATCCCTTACCCCACTTACTTTACTTGATTTCTACTTTGTACCTCCTATCAAATCTAAAAAATTGAAGAACAAAGCTAGCTTGAATTACATCTATGTCACTTATGATGGGTTTTTTACTTCTATTCTTAATGATAACTCTTCAAATCAAAATAATTATAACAATTCTGATCTTCCTCTTTCTGATTCAAAGTTGGACTTTCCTACTCACTAAGTTTTCCTCTTGAGATAGACTTGGAATCATCTGATTTTGAGGGTCCAGTGAGCGATGTGTAGGTAGAACCTTCCATTACCCTGCCACAAGAGATCATCGAAGTCAACCTCCGTACTAGCAAAGTTCTTCCTCCTAGGGCAGCATCTCAAGATAGAGGGAAACAAGTCATTGGTACAGAGGATCGAGAAGCCCCTCCATAGGATGCTCCACCCTTGGATATGTTTGTGGAGGATCAACCTAACGTGGACTACTGTCTTCTCTCATCTAAGAAAGTTGCCATCTAAGCTAAGCATATACGATGCCCTTATCTTATCCAAAAAGATAAGTGAATCATTAATCAAGGCTCTCCTTGATCCAAAGATATGCTTAGCTTAGCTGACTGCTATAAGTGATGAGGCATATTACACAAAAGAAGCCCAAGGGATCACTTTCATAGATGAAGACCTTCTTTTAGGGGATTTAAAACACAATCGTCCCCTCTACATCAAAGTTGGCATGGGCAGATTCAGACTTGCCAGAGTTCTCGTTGATCTAGGTGCATTGGTGAACATTATGAGTCTAAAGACCCTTGCCTATTTGAGGATCGACATCTTCACACTCTGAAGAGATCGGATGATGTTGAGAGGATTCAATGAACAAGGCGAGCGGGCTTTAGGTTCCATAGTGTTACCTTTGGAGATAGGTGACTAAAAGACTGAAGCTAAGTTATACATCATTGATTTTAATACTTCGTTCACTGCTTTGCTTGGTAGGCCTTGGATACATCAAAATAAGATAATTTCATCCTCCCTCCATCAGTGCATCAAGTTCAGAAAGGATGGGATTGAATACTGTGTCAATGGAGATGAAAACATATTTTCAATTATAGAGGTTGAGATTTATGAGGATGCGACCTACTATCTTTCTCAAAACACCCTTTTTTGTGAACTTGGATAAAACTCAAATTCAAAAGAAAAAGAAAATGAAGAAAATGAAAAGGCAAAAGAAAAAGTAAAGAAAAATGAAAATCCAAGTGAACAAGAAAGGGTAATTGAAGAAGAAATAGATCCACATATCACATTCCACCCACAGCTCATTACATCATATGGACATATGAGTGGGATGACTCAAACTCCACCGTGCAGAGGCGAAATGAGGCGTGAGGTGGAAGGCCCCTGGCCATCACCAATAGGTTATGTTCCAGCTCATAGGAGTACCCCTACTATTCACATAGACTTGAAATCCAGTTCGGAGGATGAGTCTAATGTGCTTAGTATACCAGCCAACCCCTCTCATCAGGTTCCATTGGAGGTGACTTTTGATCCAGACAGAGATGAAGAATGAGCCTCCAGATAAAGCAAAGTATTTGAATTAGGTTTATGTGAGGCTATTAGACAGTAGTTGGGAACCTTAGCTCTAACCTCACTTTCGTTTCAAAAAGTTGAAGTTTTAGTAGTTAAGGAAGCCCCTAAGTCTTCCGTGATAGATAAGAGATTCTTTTGGGATCATCAACCCTCAAGTCTGTTGATGTAGAACTTGAGGAGGATACATTTAAAGAATTAATGGAATTACCATTGGACTTTACTTGCCTTGTGTTCATAATCATATACAGAAAGGTTTGGTTCCTCACACATGGTCTAAGCACGGGTCAGAGTACTTTGCAAAGCTTTGGAACAATACAGGCAAGGAAGCACAATCAAGAGTAGGACTACAATTCGGTATAGTGGGTCCAGTTGATGACGATGATTATTGCTTAGCTGTTACCTATCATTTGGAGTATAATAGATTCTTTTCACACAACACTAACTCTTATGAGGATGTATGTTTAGAAACCTCAGATGATCCAGATGATCTCCAAATCAAGGATGCACCTCCAGAATTTGAATAGAGATTCATTCAACAATAGATAAGCTTAAAGAAATTAACCTCGGGACAAAAGAAAACCCATGCTCGATGTACATCAGTTACTTGTTGAATGAAGAAGAAGTTAATGACTTAGTTAGGCTATTGACTGAGTTTAAAGACTACTTCGCATGGAGTTATGAAGAGATGCTCATATTATCTCCTGATGTAGCAGTCCACAAGCTAGCAATAGATCCTAATGCTACCCTTATCAGGCAAGCTCCTAGACGCATGCGATTAAAAATTAAACAACAGATCATTGTGAAGTTAAGAAACTGATCGATGCTAGTTTCATCAGGGAAGAAAAATATCCACCCTGGTTACCCAGTCTCATCCCAGTTAAGAAGAAGAATGGCCAGATTCACATATGCATCGATTTCAGGGACAAAAATAAGGCATGTCCTAAGGATGAGTTTCCTCTTCCCATACCAGAATTAATGGTGGACATCGCCTCATCTCATGCAATTTTCTCTTTCATGGATGGGTCATCTGGCTATAACCAAATCAAGATGTCTCCTAAAGGTGAAAGAAACACTACTTTTTGAACCCCAATTAGAATCTTCTATTATAAGGTCAAGCCTTTCGGCTTTAAAATGCTGGTGCTACATACCAACGGGCCATGACTCAGATCTTCAACGAACTCATCCATCATCAGGTTGAGTGCTACGTTGATGATCTAATAGTCAAGGGCAGAGAAAAGAAAGACCATATCTTTGACTTGAGAGTAGTTTCGAACGGTTAAGATAATATAACCTAAAATAAATCCCCTGAAGTGTGCATTCAGAGTAGATTTGTGGAAATTCCTTGGGTTTTTGTCCGACATTGGGAATAGAAATATATCCAAAAAAGATCAAAGCTATCTTGGAAATGCCACATCCTAAGAGTTTAACTCAACTCAGATCCTTCCAAGGATGGCTGACATATTTAAGATGCTTTATCTCCAACCTATCGAGGAGATACAAGCCCTTCTCACCATTTATCAAAAAAGATGCCAAGTTTAAGTGGGATGGCAAGTGTCAACATGCCTTTGAAGACATTAAGCAGTATTTTGTGAAGCCGCCAGTTATAGCCCTATCCCGCCACTCATCCTCTACTCATGCATTGGGCGACTCTCTGGCTCTACCCAAGCTAATGACTGAGGGAAGGAGAACACTCTCTATTACCTCAGCCATTGTCTTATTCTTGTAAAAGCAAACTACCCACCTATTGAGAAACACTGCCTCGCTTTGATATTTTCCTCTCAAAAGCTACGACACTATATGCTTTCTCATAAGGTGAACTTGAACTCCAGAACTAATCCACTGCAGTATCTCTTGACATGGCTAATGCTATCCGGATGATTGGCATGATGGTCCATGATTATCTCACAGTTTGATATCATATTCGTACCCCTCTGTGCGATAAAAGGATAAGCACTAGTGGATTTCCTAGCAGTACACCCACTTCATGCTAATTCTTTGCTTAGTGATGATCTCCCTGATGAACAAATCATGAACTTAGGGGAGGTTGACAACCGCTGATGGGAGATGTATTTTGATGGTGTAGCCTCTTTTCATAAAGGTGAAGCACCACGATCTACTCTTCCAAGAAAGGTGAGGGTAGGAATAGTTCTTTTAACTCTAGACCGTGATGTGATGAGATTCTCATACTATCTTTCCAACCCCTGCACCAACAACAAAGCCGAGTATGAGGCTTTGATTATCGGTCTGGATTTAGCCATTACAATCAGTGTGAAGAGGATCAACATCTTTGGGAATTCTCAGTTGGTCATCAACCAGATTGCTAGGTCCTACAAGGTTCTCAAACCCAAGCTTTGTCATTATCACGAGTATACCATGAAGCTATTGTCCCAAATCCCTTAAGTCACCATCTACAAGGTTCCCCGAGCAGAGAACAAGTAGCAGATGCTTTGGCCAAACTTGTCAAATAATTGGCATGTCCGAAAGATGAGTCCATTTCAATAAGGGTCCAAAATAAACAAGTCCTATCCCTTATTGACATTGAATTCATCGAGAGACTTTCTCTTATAGGGGAGGTTGTCGTTTCCAAAATGGACAAGGAGCTAAATTGGAGACAACCATTCATAGATTATTTGAACATCGGTAAACTACCTCAAGAAAAGTCATAAGCACATTGGGTGAAATAGAGAGCTCTCTCCTATGCTCTTGTTAATGGCACCCTGTACCACCGGTTCTTTGACCAGATGTGGTTACATTATTTAGATAAACATGAAGCCCGTGGCATTGTAATCGAGGTACATTTAGGTCTATGCGGAGCACATCAATCCGGTCCAAAGATGAAGATGAAGATCAAGAGACTAGGATACTACTGACCTTTGATGATTACAGACTCTATAGATGTAGCTAAGAGATGTCATCAGTGTCAGGTACACAGCATGGTCCTCCACCAACCAACCAACATTCTACACCCTACATTAGCCTCATGGCCATTCAAGTGTTGGGGTACCAATATTATGGGTCCGATCGATCCTCCTTCTTCCAAGGGGTGCCGGTTCATCTTAGTTGCCACTGACTACTTTTCCAAGTGGGCAGAGGCAATTCCACTCAGAGAGGTCACAGCTCAGCATGTGCTTAAATTTTTTAGAAACCATATCGTATGTAGGTTCGGGGTGCCTCGATGAATTATATCTGATAATGGCATTCATTCAAAATCACTAAGATCAACAGCTTCGCCAGAAGACATGGTATAGATTGGAGATACTCCACCATCTACTATCCCAAAGAAAATGGCTTAGCAAAAGCATTCAACAAAACTCTCATCCAAATACTAAAGAAGACTCTTGACGACAACAAGTGGCAGTGGAATGAGCAATTAGCTGAAGCCTTATGGGCCTACCGCACCACATACCGAACTCCAACTCAATCTACCCCTTTTTCCTTAGTATGTGGGTTCGAAGCTGTTCTACCTTTAGAAGTTCAACTCCCATCACTAAGGATAGCATTGGGTAGCAAGATCACTACAGATTAGAATGCAAAGTTATGGTTAGAAGAGCTTGAAGGTTTGGAGGAGAGTCGCCTACGGGCATGCCAAAACATCGAGTTGTGCAAGGCTAAAATGATTCAAGCTCACAACAAGCTAGTCTGCCTAGGTCTTTCTGAGTAGGAGAACTTGTGTTAGTCCTAAGGAAACTAATTGTTGCCCTTTGAAAGATGGGAAGCAAGTTTGAACCTACTTGGGAAGGCCCATATGTCATAAAGAAGACCTACTAAGGAGGATCTTATTAGCTTATTGGTTATAAAGGAGAACACCCGATGCTTCTAATTAATGGGTTCTATTTGAAGAAATATTACTCATAAAATAAATCGTGATTTAAATGAATCCTTCTCAAGTTCTACATCAACTTCAGGACTTGAGGATGATGATTCCAAAAAGAACATCTTCTGCTTCATGTCACTAGAAGACTTAGGAACTTCCTTAACTACTAAACCTTCAACTTTCTAAGATGTAAGTGAGGTAAGAGCTAAGGCTTTCAACTACTGCCTAATAGTTTCATATAAACCAGATTCAAATATTCTGCTTTGCTTGGAGGCCTGGTCTTCGTCTCTGTCTGGATTGAAAGTCACCTCCAATGGAACTTGCTGAGAGGGGTTTCCTGGTATACTAATCACATTAGACTCATCCTCTGAGCTAGATTCCAAGTCTATGTGAATAATAAGGGTACTCCTATAAACTGTAACACAACCTCTGTTGGTTGATGGCCAACTAGGGGGTCTCCCACCAAATTGCCTCTGCTTCTACCTCTACAAGGTTGAGCCATCCTACCCATATGTCCATATGATGGAATGAACTATGCGTGGAATGTGATATGCGGATCTATTTCTTCTTCATTTCTCCTTTCTTGTTCACTTGGACTTTTATTTTTCTTTTCATTTTCTTTTATTTTTTTCTTTTCCCTCATTTTTTCTTTTATTTTTGCATTTGAATTTTGTCCAAGTTCATGAGAGAGGGTGTTTTGAGGAAGATAGCAGGTCACATCCTCATAAATCTCAACCTCTTTAACTGAAAATAGCTTTTCATCTCTGTTGACACGGTACTCAATCCCATCTTTTCTGAATTTGATGCACTGATGAAGGGAGGATGGAACGATCTTGTTCTGATATATCCAAGGCCTACCAAGCAAAGTAGTGAATGAAGTATTTGAATCAATGATGTAAAACTTGGCTTTAGTCTTCTAGTCACCTATCTCCAAAGGTAACACTATAGAACCTAAAGCCCGGTCACCTTGGTCATTGAATCATCTCAACATCATCTGATCTCCTCAGAGTGTGGAGATGTCGATCCTTAAATAAGCAAGAGTCTTTAGACTCATAATGTTCACCGATGCACCTGAATCTATAAGAACTCTGGCAAGTCTGAACCTGTCCATATCAACTGTGATGTAGAGGGGACGGTTGTGCTCCAAGTCCCCTAGAAGAAGGTCTTCATCTATGAAGGTGATCACCTGAGCTTCTTTTGTATAATGTGCTTCCTCATTTATAGCGGTCAGCTAAGCAAAGCGTATTTCAAGATCAAGGAGAACCTTGATTAATGATTCTCTCATCTCTTTGGATAAGACAATGGCATCATATATGCTTAGCTTAGATGATAACTTTCTTAGATGAGAAAGGACGTTGTAGTCCACCTTCAGCTGGTCTTTCATAAGCAAATCCAAGGGTGGAGCATCTTGTGGAAGGGCTTCTCGATCCTCTATGCCAATGACTTATTTCCCTCGATCTTGAGGTGATGCTCTAGGAGGTAGAACCTTATCACTATTGAGGTTGACTTCAGTGATCTCTTGTGGCAGGGTAATGGAAGGTTCTACTTGCACATCAGGCTCACCTACAACTTCTCCTATGGGACCCTCAGAATCGAATGATTCTAAGTCTATCTCAAGAGGTGAACCCATAGTATTCAGAGCAGGAAAGTCCAACTCTGAATCAGAAAGAGGAAGATCAAAATTATTATAGTTATTTGGACTTAAAGAGCTATCATTAGAAGTAGAAAAAGACAACTCATCAGAAGTAACACAGATGTAATTTAAACTAGCTTTATTCTTCAATTTCTTGGAATTATTTGGAGGTACAAAGTAGAAATCAAGTAAAGTGACTGGGGGAAGGGATTTGATTCCCTTATCGGCCGATACAAGAGTTCTACAAGAGAAGAAGAGCTAGCAAGTGGAATAAGTCACCCAAGGTAAATCAGGCTGAGGCTAAACATGGTCGGCCAAAAGGGCTATCCTCGACACACGCCCGATGAGTTCCACCTTTCCTAGAGTTGGCACTAGCAACTCAAACCTTCCTTGGTGTTGGAGGTTTGAGCTAACTCAGGCACCTACAAGAAAAACTTCTTGATCTTCTGGATGTTCTTCTTAGAGATTTTGGATAAAGAAATATCCCAACCTTATTTGGTTTTGGTAGGATCATATGTATCCCCAAGGATTATCTAGATGGAACTGGATGGTTGTTCCACAAGGTATTCCTTTGGGATAACTATAGCATCGATCTTGAAATTATGTTCAAGCCAGTCTTTGAATGTGCAGCAATCCTCCAAAATATGGCCTAACATACGGTGGTAAGGGTAAAAGTTAAGATCATGACTTTTGCCTACTTCCTCCGATCTCCTTAGCTCGGGTAGCTGAAAATTAGGCTTTTTAAGAGATTCTTAAAGATCTTCCTGATTACCTCCCTCTTAGAAGAATAAGGTTTATTTAACTTGTCTAAAAGAGTAGGTGGACCATAGCTACCTGGCGACGGGTATGCATGCCACTTAGTGGTATGGTAGGATGGTATGGCCATGGAGGCTGTGGAGGATGGTAGTCATAAAAAGGAGGTGGAGGCTGCTGGGGTCGTGGTCTCTGTGACTGATCTATAGCTGTCTGCTTCCCTTTATCAACCACTATGACTGCTCTTGGCTTCTTCTCATAGACCTTTTGTGGCTTCTACTTAGACAATTGATCTTGAAAAGGAAATTATTTGGCCTCTCCTTGTAGACTAGATGCCTTGTTGATTAGCTTCTCAAATGTCTTGATAGTGAATCCCTTAAGCATGAAGGTGATCGGGCCATTGATATTCTTCAAAAGAATCTCAATGGCATGCGATAACAGGGTTCGACTTCATACTCGCCAAAAAGAATATAATCAACAAGGGACTCACCGGGGCATTCTTGTGCTACAACGAGATCACCTATTGTAACCCTTTGTTGAGCTCCAACAAACCTCTTGATGAAGAGTTGCTTTGACTCAGCAAATGTATTTAGTGAACGGTTTGGCAATTCAACATACTAATCGAAAGCAATACCGCAAAGCTACTAAACCAAAATAATAGAAAGCATCATTGCCACCACATTGCAAAATTGGCCTGGCGTGCTATATGTGCTACCTTGGGTTTCCACTACCATCAAAGCTTTTGAAGGAAGGTGGCACAAAACCCTTGGAAAATTTGATAGCATCAAATTCCTTCGGTAGGGTCTACCCTTTGGAACCGATGATCCTCCCCAGGCTTGAGCCAATGCTTCCTTCACTTGCTGCTCAATCATGAATTTTATGTCTTTTTCTTGTATGGAGGTACTTTCCACTACCTTCATATACATGTTAGTGCTACCTTGCTCAACTAGAGGTAAAGTCTTGATTGGGTCCAAGACATGCACTAACTCAGGCTAACTGATGTCGAATGTAGTAGGATGAACTAAAGGGGCTTGTTTCTGGAGTACTGAAACTGCTGCTAACAAGTCCTCTAACTGTCGTGCCATCCTTTCTATCTACTCATCTTTCAGCCTCAACTGATGTTGGAGGTACTAGGCTGATGCTACAGTGTCTTCCTTGTCAACCTCATCACCTTCCATGGCTTGTTACTCCCTGAGAAGAGATCCTCCAGTGTCAACCATGCAAACTTTAGCTGAGTCTCCCAATAAGTCATCTTCATTGAGATCGAAGCTGACTTTCTCTTCATATGACCGTTGTACCCCAAAATCTCCTTTTATGAAATAATGTGCTACTATCTCATCTAAAGAACGATCAATCTGAGTAGGTACAAATAATCTCGCAGATCACTATTTGCACCGAGACAACCTCGCTTATCAGAAGAGAGTCAACTATGTGGATTGTACTGCTAGATAAGTGACACTCCCGATCGCCATATGAGAGGGGTAATAATCCTAGGATGTTCCACTATAAAACCGACTATCATCCGCAATCTGAAATGACCAACATCTCCATATCCTCTCTCCAGAGTTGGTGAAGCGGCACCATGATGCTTCGGTCACCTTTGCACCACCATCGTAAGGTTGAGTAGAGGCTCACCTACAATGGGTGGTGTAGAAGGGGTAGAATTCCTTAGCCATAGCCAGATCACCAACGGGCTGCACTTCTCCCCAGATATGACCTTCATGGCCTTTGCTGGAACAGGAAATGTTGTAACCTGGATTGATGATGGAAGACGAGGGGTAGAGCGGTGGGGTGGAGACACCACTGACTCTCTATGCATAAGAGTTGTCCTCCTATGATGACTAGTCCTAATAAGAAGGATACTGTCAGTATGGTCGGCACGGGTAACGGGTCGAGCTAGAAATTAACTAGCACGGAGGCTGCCGACTGGCGACTGAACCTCCGTCTCTCCCTACTAGTGATATGAGCTGTATGGGCCTCTCGGGCCCTCTCCTGGCAGATATGCTTCCCCACACTATGGGGGATAATGGATCAGAGATCAAACTGAGTTTTGGACTCTTAGCATTAAGCTCGCCTACTGGCGTAGAGGACAGGTCATGTACCACTCTAACTGCTGGTTGCCGCACCACTGGTGGAGGTGATAAGAGAATCCTCCTAACATCCTCTATGTCTGACTTAGAGAGAGGATGGAACTGGTTTGCTGTAACTAGTGGTGAAGTGATAACAGGGAACTCCTGAACAGCTGAACAGGCTGCTACCTCCATCTCCCTAGTGATCCTGGTGTGGTACAGCTTGATCATACAGTTCTTGTTCCTACGCTATGTCCGAGTAGGATGGGAGGAATGAGAGCTAGACCCATACTCAAAAGTAGGGGAGGCAAGCCCTGAGACTGTAATATCCATTAATTGAATGCCTAATTAAATTTATTTTAGCTAATTAACCCGCATTCTGACATCGAAGATCTAGGTGCATGCAACGGGGATTAAAGCCTCGACGCGTGTATGGCGGGATCGATCGAAGGTAATTTTATTTCCTTCCATAGCTATTTCATTTCCTTCCAGATCGAGACCGCAATGCTCCTTCAAGATCGACGGATTTCCTCCTTTCCTTCCCTTCTTTCGACTACCGCACTGTAGAGATCGCGTGCGGCAGCAGTAAAGGAATCTGATCGGCTTCAGCTGCAGATCCTGCCGCTTGAACGCTGGAACCGCCGATCCCGCTGGCTTAGAAGTGCAGCTCCCGCGGGCCATCAGGTTTCGAGCAGAACCCCTTCGCTCTGACGCGACTCGGTGGAAGCCAATTCCCTTCATAGCCGCTGAAATGCCGCACTAAGTTCCGTTAATCGCCGGGTTGGAAAGTCCCAGAACTTCGGGGAAATTCCATGAACCGATCGGCTCGGCTTCCGTGAACCGACTGCTTAGGGATTTCTATTCCGCCGACGGGGAAACTTAGGGGAATTTTGTAAGTTGTTAATTTCTTTCCCTATCCCTTTTCTTGAGCCTTCCTTGGCTGAAATGCGTGATTGAGGAGTTCAACCGCTTTGGTGAGTGGTAGAATTATTGAGGGGATTTGGATCGTGTTTGTTAATTTTAGTTGAAAGCGTGTAATTAATGTGTGTTAGGGAGATTTCTTTGAGATTACTTTGAGTCACTCTGTTTCCAAGCTTATGAGGAGAGATCTATTTCAGGTAAGATTGGTGTTAATTATATTTCATTTATGAGTTGTATGTTATAGAAGTGCTTAGAAGAGTTATTTTTTATAGGTTGTGTACTCGAGGAGGAATCGAGGTACATCATATTGACACCTATAATCGAGGTGTGAGACATAATTGCTAGAGTAAATTCGGTTTCTATTCTATGCCATTGTTTCTACCACTTTGTCTAAATTGTATGAATGACATATCACTGTCATAGGCAATTACAAATGCTTATTACTTGACCTAGTATAGATTACTGATTTATAATGATTATAGACAGTTAGTTCATAGCATATGATTTCATTGAGCATATAGAAATGTTTTACACATGTTAAATGCAGTAATGTGATAAACAGGGAAATGTCAGGAAAATTGTGATAGGAAGGCTATACGACATCTGTGAATCTGCAGAAAAAAAAAGTTCTGATGAGATGAGCCATGATTAGGGGATCTTAGTATCCCCACTGCATTTTGAGGTTGGGGTCGTCTAATGCGTGTGGGTCGTGGGATGTAGAGTATGGTTCTAGCCACCTTACCTTTTTAGTGACGGGCCGGGTGACGACTTATGAATGAAAGTCAAAACCTATGCAATTATAAATGACATTTCTAGAAAATGAAAATGATTTGATATAGAACTGAGAACTGAAATGATTTAATGAAAATTACTGCTCCTTGACATTGATACAGATGTAGATATTACCTACATACATTGTTCCGTTATATTGCTACATTTCTACAACACCTACAACATATTGTTCAGTTATAATGTTACATTACTGCAGTACAGTTTACTTACAGTTTTATTAGCTTTGTAAATTTACATGTTCATGCATATTTGTTTCTACTGTCTTGTACTGAGCTTGTTTTAGCATTCTTGTCTCACTAAGCTTTTAGCTTATGATGCTACCGTTGAAAATTTCGGAAAAGACAGTGGGTAGAAGCTGCTTTTGTTGAATTATATAGTTTGGGAAGCTTAAAGGCTTTTTGCATGATAAATTAAATGTCTTTAATGCTCAGATTTATTTACAAACTTAAGATTTCATGCTTCCAAATGTGTGATATGAATTAAGTTAAGTAGTATATGAATTGTAAATAGTTTAGTGATGATTTGATTAGATACACCTTCCACTTGCTCGGCAGAAGACAGTTGGAACGCACAGTGGAATCGGTCCAATCGAGTCATCCTATTACACTTGACCAGCATAATCATCCTGGTGACGAAAGTGGTATCGAGCATAAGGTTGAGAACGAGCAAAAAGATTGATAGGAATGGAAGCATGATTTGGATTTAGGGATGGATAAGTGTGAATTGATCAATACAGAGCTATAGGACGATTAATTTTGGGTTAGGAATCTATATGTTCTTAATTTCATGCATGTATGATATTTAATTTCATGCATGTATGATATTGAATAAATCAAGATCATATAAATACTTTTTGTTAATTTGAATTTTCACGAAGAAATGCCGAAAGATTAGAGGGTCATTCCTCTAGACTAAATGCAGACCCTGAATTGCCTGCTGAAGATAATTCTAACGGGAGTGAAATACAACCTAGAGCAAGTGGTGAAGGTAGATCTGATGAATTGCAAGGGGTAGTTCAGTTGATTTCCCAGGTTGTTGATAAGCCTTTATGGAAAAATCATGGCAGCATCTAAGTATGGTTCAAAATGGACCAACATTTGAGGATATTTCAAACATTCAAACCAGCATTCAAGGGGGAGCCAGATCTATAGTGGCGGAAGATTGGCTGCTTAAGATTGGAAAAATTTTGGATGGGATGATTTGCCCTGAAAACAGAAGAGTAGTACTGGCTACTTTTGTGTTAGAAGGGGAGGCAGAAAGGTGGTGGCAGGCTCAACATAGAGAAAGATTTGACCTGATACCCATTACTCAGATCAAATGGGATGAGTTTGTCAAAGTATTCAAAGATTGGTTCATTCCACCATCAGCCAGACTTGCTTTGCAAGACAAATTTTTCAATCTAACTCAAGGCTCAAAAACTATAATGCAATATGAAGCCGAGTTCACTTCTCTTTCTAGATATGTCCACATTATATCAAGACAGGGAAGAGAAATGTCATTTCGTGAGATCAATTAAGATTGGCATTAGCTCCTTTGATAGTGAGTTCTCGCTAGTTGAAAGGGCTAGAAGAATGGAAAATGAGTTTTTTTTCCAAGCAGGGGATTTACAAAGGGCAAACGCAAAAGCTTCGAAAGAAGGCCAGATTTGCCTAGCAAGAAATTTAAGTTTGATGATAGACAGAAACAAATTCAGTTAGAGAAACCTATTTGTGATAAGTGTGGGAAAAGACATTTTGGTCAATGTATGGCTAGATCAGGGAGATGCTTCAGATGTGGTCAGATTGGACATCGTGCACTAGACTGCCCAATGGAGAAGAAGAAGGATGTAAAGCCATACAATTATCAGGGACAGGGACAGGGTCAACAAAGAAAATTTTTGGAAGCCAGGAAGCCAGGTAACACACAATTTTTGGGAAGACCTTCAATTCAAGAAAAAGGAGAAACTTCAGAACGTAAAACCAACCCTCCTGTAAAAGCAAGAGTTTTTGCTATCACTCCACAAGAAGCGAAGGAATCAAATGAAGTGGTGTCAGGTATGCTTAAAATTTCAGATCATTTGGGTTCGTTGACCGGCGTGATTCGCTCATTGATTCCTTTTTCGCTTTACCGCTTGATGCTATTTATTTCATACTGTATTGAATGTGGTAATGCCTTCCGGTGATAGTTTGAATACAAATAGGAAATGTGTTGTTGACATTAACATTCAAGATAAATACTTTCCTACAGAACTACTTATCTTACCAATCAGACATTTTGACGTTATACTAGGTATGGATTGGTTTATCAAATATTTTGCAACATTTGAATGCTGGAAGAGGAGAGTGAAATTTGGCATGCCTGGTGAAAAATCATTTTATTTTTCTTGTGATAAGAATGTCGTTTCTTCTTTGATTAGTGCAGTGAAGTTGAGTAAATATTTAAGAAGCGGTGAAATCGTATTTCTAGCCAAATTAGATGTGTTGAATAAGGAGGTGTTTGAACTGAAAAATATTCCCGTTGTTTCGGAATTTCCTGATGTGTTTCCGGAGGAATTACCAGGGTTGCCACCAACTCGAGAAGTAGAGTTTGGGATTGATGTACAACCTGGTACAACTTCTATACATAAATCTCCTTACAGGATGGCTCCAAAAGAATTGCAGGAATTGAAGTGCCAATTGCAAGAATTGACAGACAAAGGATTTATTCAGCCCAGCAACTCACCGTGGAGTGCACCAGGATTATTTGTTAAGAAAAAGGATGGGTCTATGCGATGTTGATTAAGGGGAATTAAATAAAGTGACAATCAAGAACAAGTATCCACAGGATTGATGATTTATTTGATCACCGAGGAGCCATGTATTTTCCAAAATTGATTTGAGATGGATATCATGGTTAGAGTTAAAGATGCCGATATTTTTAAAGCTTTTGGAACCGTGTATGGACATTATGAATTTCTTGTTATGCCATTTGGTTTAACTAATGCTCCCTCTTTATGGACTTAATGAATCGTGTTTTCAAGTCCTTGGTGGACCAGTTTGTTATCATCTTTATTGATGATATTCTGATTTATTCTAAAACTGATGAAGAGCATGCAAATCATCTGAGGATTGTTTTAGAATTGTTAAGACAAAATCAATTATATGCCAAATTTGCAAAATGTGAATTTTGGATGCATCGCATTTCTAGGTCACATTATCAGTGGCGAAGGAGTTTCTGTTGATCCTCAAAAAGTAAAAGCAATTTTAGAATGGTCCGCAGAATGTTAGAAGTTCAGCTTTAGTAGGTTATGTGAAGTTTGTCAAGAGATTTTCTCATATTGCAATGCCTCTATCCAATTTATTGAGAAAGGATGTCAAATTCCAATGGACAGCTGAATGCGAGCAGAGTTTTCAAGAATTGAAAAAGCATTTGACCACTGCCCCAGTTTTAGCTATTCCATCAGGAACTGAGGGATTCCAAATATTTAGTGATGCCTCTTTAAAAGGTTTAGGTTGTGTCTTAATGCAGAACAGAAAAGTAATTGCTTATGCTTCGAGACAATTAAAGCCTCACGAAAGAAATTATCCCGTGCATGATTTAGAATTAGCAGCTGTGGTTTTTGCTCTTAAAATTTGGAGACATTACTTGTATGGAGTGAAATGTGAAATTTTTACGGATCATCAGAGTCTTAAATATATCTTTACACAAAAAGAACTGAATCTAAGACAAAGAAGGTGGCTTAAGTTTATTAAAGATTATGATTTAGATATTCAGTATTGTCCAGGTAAAGCTAATGTGGTGGCTGATGCATTAAGTCGCAAGTCCATGGGAAATGCCAGTTGGGTTATTACTCAAAAGTCCGAGTTGATTAGAGAATTTGAGGCTCTACAGCTGGAAGTTAGAAAATTGATACCGCATTTATCTCAATTGACAGAGCAATCAACTTTATTTGATAGAATCATTTAAACCGGATTGTGGATATCAGAAATTCCATGAACAAATCAAGATTGGTCAGAAGCAAGATTTTCTTGTAGATGAGAGGTATTATTCAAAGCGTCACAAAAATGGGTACCGTGATGCGTTGGGACAAGAAATTTTAGAGGCTCATCGGGATATACTATTCATCCTGGTAGTTCAAAAATGTATAAAGATTTAAAAGTAGCATTTTGGTGGTCAGGTATGAAGAAAGACATAGCTGAATATGTCTCTAAGTGTCAAGCTTGTCAGATTGTTAAAGCTGAGCATCAAAGACCCGGTGGATTGTTACAGTCATTACCTATACCTGAGTGGAAGTGGGAAGAAATTGCAATGGATTTTGTTATGAGATTTCCTAGATCTAGGCAATGATAGTATCTCGTGGTAGATAGATTGACAAGTCACTCATTTCTTACCCATAAAACGAGATTGTTGATAAATTGTCCGATTATATGTTAAAGAAATTGTAAGACTTCATGGTGTACCAAAAGTGATCGTCTCTGACGGAGATGGTAGATTTACTTCCGATTATGGCAAGGAATTCGTGAGAGGCTTGGGCAATACGCTACATTTAAGTACGCTTTTCATCCGCAACCCATGATGGACAATCAGAAAGAACAATTCAAGTCCTAGAAGATTTGTTGAGGCTATGTGTTTTAGATTTTAGAGGTAACTGGGAAGATCATATTCTTATGATCGAGTTTGCTTACAATAGCTACCAATCTAGTATTCGATGGCTCATGAAGCATTGTATGGTCGAAAGTGTAGAACTCCATTAAGTTGTGGGAGAAAGACAACAGTTAGGTCCGAGTTGGTTGATCAAGCTACCGAGAAAATCGTCGAGATAGATTGAAAGTCGCCGATCGATAAGTATTAATGACTTAAAGCATCGAGCTGTAGAATTTCAAGTTGGAGAATTTGTATTTTTAAAAGTCAAACCTATGAAGGGAATTAGTAGATTTGGTCACGGAGGTAAATTGAGCCCAGTACATAGACCTTTGAAATCATTGAAAGGATTGGCAATATGGCTTACGACTTGCCTTACCCATTGAATTGGCGTATTCACAACGCGTGTTTCACATTTCAATGTTGAGAAAATGGATCATGATGCGAGAAGATTCCATATACAAAGTTTGAAATACGAACGATTTGACTTATGCATTGGAGGTAAAAGATTTTAGAATTTGATGTCAAGAGATTGCAAATAGATAAATTTCCTATGCTAAATTAAATGGAAGAATCAATCAAAGAAGCTACTTGGGAGGTTGAACAAGAGATGAGTAAGTTTCCTTCCCGTTTGAATGATTGAGAAATTTGAGGACTAAAATTTTGTTAAGAGGGGGAAATTGTAATATCCATTAATTGAATGCCTAATTAAATTTATTTTAGCTAATTAACCCATTTATCAGAATATATAGCATCTAGCCGCATGCACAACGGCGGATTAAAGCCTCGACGCTGTATGGCCGGGATCGATCAAAGGTAATTTTATTTCCTTCCATACCGCCTATTTCATTTCCTTTCACGCGAGATCGAGACCGCCTGCTCTTCTCGATCGACGGATTTCCTCCTCCTTCCGGCCGACCGATTGCCGCACTGTGTCAGATCGCTGCGGCAGCAGTAAAGGAATCCGCATCGGCTTCCGCCGCATCCGCGGCCGGAAACGCCGGAACCGCCGATCCCGGGTTTAGAAGAAGTGCCGCCTCCGGGCGCCGACCGCATGGCCGTAACCTCTGGACCCGACTTGGAAGCTCAATTCCCTTCAGGCGCTGGAAACGCCGCACCGCACAAGTAAGTTCCGTTAACTGCTCGGGTTGGAAAGTCCCGTAAACCGCTCGGTTTGGGAAATTCCGTGAACCGATCGGCTCGGCTTCCGTGAACCGATCGGCTCGGCTAGGGATTTCCTATTCCTGGCCGATCGGGGAAACTTAGGGGAATTTTGTAAGTTGTTAATTTCTTTCCCTATCCCTTTTTCTTTCAGCTAGCAGCCTTCCTTGGCGTTGAAATGCGTGATTGAGGAGTTCCGAACCGTTTTGGCTGCTAGGTGAGTGGTAGAATTATTGAGGGGGATTTGGATTGACAGTGTTTGTTAATTTTAGTTTATTGATTGAAGCAGGTAATTAATAGTGACGTTAGGAGATTTCTTTGGAGATTACTTTGGAGTCGTACTCCAGTGTTTCCAAGCTTATGAGGAGAGATCTATTTCAGGTAAGATTGGTGTTAATTATGTTTCATTTATGAGTTGTATGTTATAGAAGTGCTTAGAAGAGTTATTTTTTATAGGTTGTGTACTCGAGGAGGAATCGAGGTGCACATCACGACACTGACCTAGACACTGAGGTGAGACATAATTGCTAAAGTAAATTCAGTTTCTATTCCTATGTATGCCATTGTTTCTACCACTTTGTCTAAATTGTATGAATGACATATCTATATATATTATAGTAATTACAAATGCTTATTACTTGACCTAGTATAGATTACTGATTTATACTGATTTATAATGATTATAGACAGTTAGTTCATAGCATATGATTTCATTGAGCATATAGAAATGTTTTACACATGTTAAATGCAGTAATGTGATAAACAGGGAAATGTCAAGAAAATTATGATAGGAAGGCTATAGCAGTGAATGCGCAGATAGTAAAACGATGAGATGAGCCGTGATTAGGGGATCTTAGTATCCACGCATTTTGAGGTTGGGATCGTAGTCGTCAACCGGGTGTCGTCATAGGCATGAGTATGGTTCTGGCCCTGCCTTACCTTCGCTTTAGGCCGACGGGCCGGGTGACGACCCTTATGAATGAAAGTCAAAACCTATGCAATTATAAATGACATTTCTAGAAAATGATTTGATATAGAACTGAGAACTGAAATGATTTAATGAAAATTACTGCTCCTTGACATTGATCGATTGTACAAAAGATATTACCTACAAAGATATATTGTTCAGATATTGCTACATTTCTACAAAGACCTATAGCATATTGTTCAGTTATAATGTTACATTATTGCGATGCTTTACTTTACGCTTTTATCGCCTTTGTAAATTTACATGTTCATGCATATTTGTTTCTACCGTCAGACCGAGCTTGTTTTAGCATTCTTGTCTCACTAAGCTTTTATGATGCTACCGTTGAAAATTTCAGGAAAAGACGAGCTGGGTAGAAGCTAGTCTGTTTTGTTGAATTATATAGTTTTGGGAAGCTTAAAGGCTTTTTGGGTACGTACAAATTAAATGTCTTTAGTTGCTCTGTATTTATTTACAAACTTAAGATTTCATGCTTCCAGTAAATGTGATATGAATTAAGTTAAGTGGTATATGAATTGTAAATAGTTTAGTGATGATTTGATTAGATACACCTTCCACTTGCTCGTTCCGCAGTAGCACAGGTTGGAACGTGTCAGTGGAATCTGTGTCCAATCGAGTCATCCTATTCTGTTACACTTCAGATTGACCCTAGCATAAGGGGGTGGGTCAGGAGACTAGCGACTTACCCTGAGGGTACATATGAGAGGGTACTAGCCTCACTAGGGCGATGAGAAACCATAGAGCGTCAAACGAGCTAGCACGATGGTACTACTGCACGCCACAAAAGCCTCTGGGGACGCCACTACTTTCCTCTTCAGCTAGGAGACATCATAGTCATAGGGTAAATCAATCTAGATGACCGGCTTATGCCCAATCATTGTGGTCCTACTGATTGTAGTTAGAGGAGTGCCCTCACAAGTAATCCTCGCTCCCTCAAATCCCCTACCTAAGTGGATCAGATGTGTATGGTCCAGTCGGGGGAAGTTGGCTTGGTCAAAAGCCAAATCAATACCATGGGGGAAAGTAAAAACCAACTTCTGTGAACCGGCCATTTTAGAACAACTTGTAAAAGACAGAAAACTAAACTATCATTGTAATGTCACTGATTGTAAGGATCTGCAATAGGAAATGAGTTTGTCTCATATTTTTGTTTTTATAAATTTTTTTGAATTTGAAGTAAAAATTTGAACCCACATCCAACAACTTTGAAGTGTTAAGTGGGGTTCAAATGGATATGAGAAGATTTGATTGAAAGAGGAATTTTGAATATAAATCCAACTTCAACAAATTTAGGTATGTTGAAAGATGGATTCAAATATTTTTATAAGGATGCTTCCATAGGTTCATGTTTGTTTGAATTTAGAGATTTTGATTTGTGGACCCTTTCCTTTAACAAATTTGGATATGTTAAAGTAAGAGTCAATTGATTTTGTTTTGGTTTGATGATTTTGGAATTTCACATACTTAGCAAATTTAGGTGTGCTAAGTGAAGTGTTTTGAAAATAGTTGTTTCTTTTTGGTGAATTGTTGTTTTGATTTTGGAAATTTGGAATTCCCACTTAGCAAATTTAGGTATGCTAAGTGAAGAATTTAAGTGTGTTTTGTTTGATTTTTTTTAAAAAATAGGATTCTTAGCAAATTTAAGTAAGCTAAGAAAATCCTAAGTATTTCATTTTTGTTCTGATGTTTTGATTTTTGAAAAAGTAGGATCCTTAGCAAATTTGATATGCTAAGGAAATCCTAATGTGTTTCATCTTTGCTTTGGTTTATTTGAAAGTGGAGATTTTACTTTAACAAATTTGTTATGCTAAAGATGAAGTCCCATTTTGTTTTCTAAAATGAAAATTTTACTTAGCAAATTTGAGTATGCTAAATGAAATTCCAAAAGATGTGTTTAAAATTTTGATTTAATTTTGGTTTTGAAAATGGAAACTTCTCCTTGGAAAATTTGGTATGCTGAAGTTCCAAAAAGTGCTTGAAAATTTTGGTTTTGGGTTTGGAGATTTTACTTAGCAAATTTAAGTATGCTAAATGAAGTTTCAAATGTGTTTGAAAATTTTGAGTTTTGAATTTGGAGACTTCACTTAACAAATTTTGGGAATGTTAAATGAAGTTCCAAATGTGTTTTGAAAATTTTGGATTTTGGGTTTGGAGACTTCATGTAGCAAATTTGAGTATGCTAAATAAAGTTCCAAAATGTATTTGAAAATTTTTGATTTTGGATTTGGAGACTTCACTTAGCAAATTTGAGTATGCTAAATGAAGTCCCAAATGTGTTTGAAAATTTTTGATTTTGGATTTGAAAATTTGGGTATGCTAAATGAAGTTCCAAAATATGTGTTTGAAAATTTTGGATTTTGGATTTGGAGACTTCACTTAGCAAATTTGAGTATGTTAAATGAAGTTCCAAACATGTTTAGAATTTCAAAAGTATGATTGTTTGGTTTTGGATTTTTGAAAAGAGGATTCCCATTCAACAAATTTGAATATGTAGGAATGGAAATCAATCTTATTTTTGAAATATGAAAATTTTATTTTCTATGTGATTATTTCTTTTTGAAAGAGGGAATTCCAACTTAATGATACATGAGATATGTTTAAGTGGGATTTCCAAATGATATTATTTTTTTAGTTGGGAGTGAGATCTTCATTCAATAAATTTGAGTATATTAAATGAAGATGTTCATATGGGCTTTTGAAAAATTTAATTTTATTTAAAAATGAAACTTCCATTCATCAAGTGTATTGAATGGAAAGGTTCATATGTGCTTTTTGAAAACTTAATTTTTTATTTTAACTTTTGGGAAGATGATTGTTCATTTTATTTTGAAAATGAAATCTTCATCAAAATGAATTGAAGGAAGATGTTCATTTGTGCTTTTGAAAAAGGTTATTAGTTTTATTTTTGAAAATCCCTACATGTAATAATTATGAGAATTGTTAAATGAGGGTGATAAAATTTTTGTGGAAAATATTTTATTAAGTGCAATTTTGAAAAGGTGCTTTTTGAAAAGCAAAGTTCTCATAGAAAATTTATTTTGTCTTTATTATTTTAGAATGAACATTTCCTTCTCATAAAAATGATAAGGAGGAAGTTTTTAAGTGTTTTCTTTTTTTATTTAGATTTTTTATTTTTACCCATTGGAGAACCCAATGGAGGTTTTAAGACCAACACGGAGTGAGGTCCTAAAACCTAAGGATGTTGGCTAACTCAACTTAAAAATGAAATAACCTAAGTGTCAACAGAAAGAAAGATAGTCTTGGATTCATACCAAAGTACAAATCCACTATCGATACTTGAAGACAACGATCATTTACCAAAGATGGAGAGAGGAACCATCCCCAGTGGAGTCGCCAAAAAAATCTTTAGGTTTAAGAAAAATTTCTATATATATGCCCGCCTTCAAATCTGTGGTGAAAGAGGCAAGCAAGAATATAGAAATTCATCTTTTTGAGATGTCACGTAGATCTGCAGATGTGCTTATTCAGGTGATCGGGTACGTCATCAAGAAAAAGTGTACTATCTCGAGAGATAGAAATCACTACCCTTTAATGGACCTAATCACCTCAATAAGGACTCCTAAGGACGATGGGTCTACATATGTACGAGGATTCTTCCCCTATTTTATATGAAAAAGTAAACCAAGGTTTATTTTAAACTAGGTTCATCAAGTTCCCTATAGAGACACGCGCCCATGGTTAATTACATCTTAAGGGACGAGATCCCTTAGGAATACTCTCGATTAAGGTAAATGATCATTATCTTCAAAGATTTCAAAAGGAAAGTACTATTAATCGATTGGTTCATTTTTGAAGATCAAATGGATTGATCAAAGAGATGGAGTTATTACCCAAGCCAAAATGGAAGATAAGTAGGAGATGCCCACGATGCTAGGAAACCTAGCGAGCATCTCAAACTATCCTATAGTTGGGCTTTACATTTTTGAAATTGATTTAATTTGTTTGAGTTACATTTTCATTAGAAATTTAAGACTTATGATTCCTTAACACAAGATTAAGGGAAATGCCTAAGATGTGAGGAATTATGATTATGGCCCACAAAGGGGAGAAGCAACCTCAGAACTTAAATCTAGAGAGCTTTAGCGAGGACCGCAAGCACAACCTAAATCTAAGGTGAAAAATGGGTATTTGGTTTTCCTCCACAAGAGAGGACAAACCACCCGACTGCTTGGACTTACAACTACTTGGGGTCCGCCTAACTTCTCCATGATTTTAAATACAAGTCATATTCTTTATGCAAGATAGTTAGGCTGTTATTTATTTAGAAAGAGACTAAGTCCTTAAACTTACTCCTTAAAGAGACTAGATCATGTAAGGGCATGCTTCAAATGACCTAAATCTAATGCAATTCAAATTTCATTTTATTTTCATTTTTGGATAATTATTTTACTAATAATAGGATTCATATGATTTAATAGGATTGTATACAAAGTTATTTGCCAAAATTAGCGAGAAGGGAGGAGGTGTGTTTCTACCATGGCTCTCAAAGGTCAAGCCAAGTTTCTCTAGCAAAGGTGGAAGCCCTCCAATCAAGAGTGAAATAAGATGCATTTATGCATGATATTATAAAATAAGTACTCATCCAGCTAAGAAGTTGCTAATTATTTTATCTTGATTTTAAACCTAAGCTTTAGGTGAGGTTATGAGTTCTTTATTTTTAATTTTGAGTTATTAAATTTGGTAAATGATTTATTTTTTCTTAGGAGCCTAATCCACATCTAGGTCATACATAAAGCAAGAAAGAAACCATGAAAAGACATGCCACTTAATGCACAAGCTAAACAAATAAATAATTAATTTATAAAGCTAATCGCAAAAAGAATAAAAGGCTGTTGTGGTCGGGCACCACCGCACGAACCTGAAAATAAATTAGGTAGTCGAGCTCTACCCTTACACAACCCAGATTACAAATGAATTAAATTATAATTAAGCAAGAAATTCATTATTATGGGGGTCTTCAAGCTTCATTTCTTCATTCTTCTTTTCTTGTTTCTTCTTCTTTTCTTCTTTATTCTTTGGTTCCTTGATGGTTGGAAGATGGATGCTCCAAGGATTCATATGGTACATAAAATAGGTTCTTATGACCAATGCTCATCCTAATCCCCATAACAATCATTCCAAAATCCTAATTGTATAAATTTATATGAAAAGGAAAAGAATGGAAACCTAACTAACACCTGTAAAATAGATATTAGCTAAAACAAACCACACAAATCCCAAGCATGCATATTAAACTTATCACGCCACACATGGGTGACTAAGTCCACCTGGACTATTGGATTATGCTTAGGGGTATAAAGTACCTGCAAGCAAAAGCATTTATATTTTTATTTATGATAGCGCCCCTTAAGCACAATCCCATACAAAAAATAATGGTTAGACTAAGAGCATCCTACCATTCATTATATGAGCATACATCCTAACATCTAATCTAAAATATATATCACAAAATAAAATAAAACATCAAACCATGCACCGCCCTAACCTAAAGCTAGAAGTGGTGACTTAGCCAAATGTGTGTGCTTTGGAAGGTATGCTTAGCTATGGCTTTAAGTTAGAATTTTCCAAGTGTGAAAAACATGTTCAACTTAGATAAGGGTTTCATTTAAGTTGTTTAATTATTTTGGGTTGATTTTATTTCATGTTTTGATTAGGTTCAAGTGAATCCTACAATTAATTACTAAGTTATAAAGAGAGGAAAAGGGAAGGGAACTTCTCTTTCCTTCCCAACCTAAGTAATTTATAAAGTGGATTCACATTTTTTTAGTTTTATTTAGTGAATATTTTGATTAAGTGTTTTAATTAATCCTAAGTTTAGATAAACTCTAAACAACCCTATTCAAAAAGAATGGCATTTTAAGATTAAGTAAAATGAACCAAATTCAAAAAACATAGATTACATTTCTTTCCCAACATGTATAACATGCATATGAATGAGTCCTAAGCATATTTATAAACACAAATGAGAATGTTTAACACACTTTATGATGCATGCTAAGTAATTCATTTTAAGGAAATTTAGAAGTTTAAGATACATGCTTTTGCTTAAGAAAAGGGTTTCTTTATCCAATTTTTCACATGCACACATGAAAGTAAGAAAGGCATAAGTGAGTACAGCGCCATTATTAACCAGAGGTATAAGGTACAAGACTTACTTAGGGCTACTTAAAGCCTCACAAACCTCGAGGTTTTCCAGACTAATATACCACTTTTCTTAGATATAAACATGTGTACAAAAGAAATGAAATGGAAAAGAAGAAATGCAAAAGTTATATTAGTTGATTCATTTTGTTTATGCAATTTATGTGTGCAAGTCTAGGTAATCCTTAAGAGATAGCATAGGAGTGAATAGGATATGGAGTTAGGCAAGTGTTAGGTTCTTTTCAAATGAACCATACATCTTACCAAATTTCTATTCAAAACTATACTAATATAAAAGAGAAGGGAGACCTATGCTAAGCACATCCTTATATTTTCTTCACATGCAAGCTCATAATTAAAATATAAGTAGCACACTTTCAATTTTAGGTATTTGATTTATATGTTTTGAAAATAATTTTAATTTAGTAGTAATAATAGCCACTTATATTATTACTTTAGCCAACACATGCAATTTTGACATAAAGTAAATAATTTCATTTTAAATTTAAATTTTGAAAAATATGACTGCATGAAACCATATGGCATATAAATTTAACATGTTTGGGGAAGAATCAAAGCAATGAAAGCATGTAAACACATTCACTTTAACTAAATCCTAAAGACAATCTTATGAATAAGAAAGCTTAAATAAAATCAAAGTTCATTTAAGATGATTTTTGTTTGATTTAGAGTTTGATTTAATTTTGAAAATGTGAGTTGAGTTTGCTGTTCCTAACTCATTCTTACATGTGTTTGATATTTTTGTTTAATTTTTAGGTGATTAGATTTATTTTTATATATTAATTAGGTTAAGGTATGAATTAAGCAAGTTAATTAACCCTTACCTACACCTCCTTAGCATAGTTAACTAAGCAATTATGAGCCAATGAGATGACATAAAAAAATCTCACAAGGAATTTAAACTTGCAATGCACCTAGTAAGAAAAGGGCCTAATGCAATTTGGCTCTCAATTAATGGTTAATTAAGCTAAGGGTTTTAACTTAAGTAATTTCAAAAACACCCCTTCACACATATGAATTAGGTTTTGATTTTCTTAATTGAACTTAGGCTATTCACCAAGCATCTACCCAAAGTAGATTAATTAAGTTCTAGAAGTTTTAGAATTTTAGAAATTAATTAAATAATGAATTAACTCTTAATTAAGAGGGTTAAGGAAAGAAAAGGGGATTTAGGGAATAACTTGGGGAAATACCCCAAAATTATTCCCAAGCCTCCTATTCACTGGATCTAACCTTAATCAACCTTAATAATGGATTAAAACACTAATCCAATCTTACTTATCCTTAATTAGACTAAGGGAGTAATTAAGAAACATATTTTCAATTCCTCTAGTTAAGCCTTAAATAAATCCTAAGAAAATTAGGGGAGGTAGAAGTCATCCATTAAAACATACCCAAGAAGTTTAGATTAATCAGATGATTAATTAAGAAGTAATTAGCAAAATGAGATTTCTAATAAAACCCAAAATCAGAGAAAAGTATAACTCAAAATCCATTGAAATTATTTTTAAACTATTTTAGGTTGAATTATCTTTCTATAGAATTTTACTTTATATTTTTTTAAATTTAATTGAGGGAGATATAAATTTTTAAAGATTAGGAGATTAATAAAAATAATTAAATCCCCTAACTAATCTCTTTAGCTCACAGCGTGACACGCGGTGGCGGCGGTCAACGCGCTTTACACGCGTCACGCCATGAGCTATTCACTTTAGCGTCACGCCAAGGTGGCAGCGGGGCGGCGAGACGCGCTTTGATCCCTGTTGTTTGATCAAAGTTTGAATGACTAGGGATCACCCCGTGGTTTTAAAAGGGATAAATCATTTCTAAAATGTGGGATTAATCTTGATCGTCAATCCAAAATGCACGATGGATGGCCAAGATCACCCCAATTCTTCCCTTAGGCTCAATAGAGATCGTCCATGATATAAGGGAAGCTTTGAGCTCAATTAAACTCGGATTGGAATGAGATTGTACCCACACCATATAAAGCTAATGAGAAGCCTATCCAACGATGGATTTTACATGCCATGAAAATTGCTTTCATAAAAGACCAACACCCCCTAAGCTAAGTGGTCGAAAAATTCCATACCTCACCAGAGGTGATCACCAGCGCTCGAGCTCGATGAGGTAGCTTCTTCTAGTGTAGATGAAACCCTTGAAAGTTTCAAGCCTTGGGGTTGAGTAGATCTCCCTATGGACCAACACCACCTCCTCCTTGCTTTGGGAACTCTGAATGAATGCTTAGGTGCACTCGACTTGATCCTCTGAGGGAGTGTGTAAGAGGAATTGGAGTGGATTTGAGTGAAGAGGAAGCTGAAGATTAAGATGAGCTCCCCTATTTTCTAATGAAGAAAACTGAAAAATGGCTATCTCAAATCCTTCTTAGAAAGCTTAGGATTGCTCTCTGATCTTTCCTAACACTTACTAGGGCTCAATCGAATGTGGGAATGATGAATTCAAATTGAATTAGGTGGAGTATATCTCCCCCTATGGAAATCAGATGGCCAACATAGCTTGCCATTTTGATCCAATTGACCACATGGAAAGGTTTGTTTAGGTTGTTAGATCTTTGCACATGGTCGGTTTGAGATCTTGAGTGGATTGGCAACCTCCCATGTGCTTCAAATTGAGTGGAAAGAGGATTTTAAAATGGCCAATTTTAGCTAAGTGGTCGGGTTTGGCCTTGGGTCCATTTAGGCTGACCCAAACCCATTGGGTTGGGTGCACTACTCTTCATTGGGTCCACTTGAGCTATTAGGAAGGCATCAAGTTGATATGAAGAGGGCATGACTAAATTACCCATGGTTAGTCCATAATTTGTTTTATGACCTAGGGGTAAAATGGTCATATTGTTGATTTTTCAATTTGGATATGTTGGGTATGTGGAGAAACTAGGTTTGGCCAAGTTTCATGAGATTTGGAATTCATTTGATAAGGTTTGGCTCATGTTGACCCATTTAGATCAAAATGGGTCAACTTGGGTCAAGTTGACCAATTGGTCAAACAAAGGGTTGGGTCAACTTCATATAACCATTTGAAATATTTTGGTGGCTTTGGTTTGGTTCAATTTGATTTAGTTTTGAATTTGGCTCATATGACTTCATTTAGGTCAAATGGGTCAAGTTGACCAATTTGACCTATTTGACCTATATGAGCTAGGTCAAGGGTAGATTTAGGTTTGGTTAGTCATACGGAGTGGATTGGTTTCTTTGTTTCCAATCAATTTTAGTTAAGTTTGAATTTGGTTCAACATGACCCCTTTAGGTAAAGTTAGGTTCAAGGTCAACTGGGCTAGGTTGGGTCTAGTTGACCAATTGAGGCTTTGGTCAAGTTCAACAAGTTATTTGGAATGAACTCGACCCATTGGTTTGAATCAATTTGGCTTTAGATCAAGTTTTGACATATTTTGACTTTTTAGGTCAAGTTGGGTCAACTTGGGTCAAGTGGCCAATTGGGCTAGGTTAGGCTCAAATGTTGACTTGGTCAAGTTCAAACATAGTTCATGAATGAACTTAGATCATTGGTTTCAATCAATTTGGCCTATAGTAGATTTTGGCTATGTTGGGTTTCATTTTGGGCTAAGTGTTGACTTGATCAACCCTTAGGTTTGACTTGGTTTGACCCAATTTGATTGATTGATCATCACATGATGATTGTTGATCATGATGAGAGGCATAGATGAGTTTGATTCAATCCAATTTGGTTAGGATTAGAATTTGACTCATAAGGGTACTTTAGGTCACTTTGGGTCAAGTGAGCCTAAGTGGTCAAATGGCTTGGTCAAAGCTTGATTTGAGTTTGATTGAACTTGTATATGGACTTATGATTGAAATATAAATCCATTTCCAAGTGGTTTGAAGTCAAATGGGTTTTGATTCATTTGATAATTTCATATTCAAAGGGTGAACATGAAAGGATTTTGGCTTTGATTTTTTAATTGATTTTTGATTTGGTGATTGAAGTTTGTATTTATATATGAATTCATGATTGTAGGGTTGATTGAATCATGAAGGAAAATCAAGAGTTTGGCTTGATTTGAAGTTGATTTGGCTAAGTTCAAGGTTTTGACTTGAAAGGCTTAGGTTGAATTTTCAATGGATTTGAGTTTGATTTTTGGAATTGGTTTTGATTGTTTGAATTTATATTTAATTTATATATGTGAATATAAATGAGAATATAAATGGATCATGAGAAAATTTCAAGGATTTGAAGTGATTTCATCATGATTTAGGATAAGTCCATTAAAAGGGTTTTAAAGGACTCAGAAAAATTTTGGAGTTTGAAGCTTGAATTTTTGAATTTAGTTCGATTGATTTATATTTATATTTCATTTATATATGTGAATATAAATCAGTTATGAGAAAATCTCATGAATTTGAACTGATTTGATCATGATTTTGGCTAAGTCCATTAATGGAAAATTAATGACATAAAAAGGATTTTAGATTTGGAATTTAATTTTTTTGATTTGATTGATTTATATTTATATTTCATTTATATATGTGAATATAAATGAGAATATAAATGAGTTAAGAGAAAATATCATGAGTTTGAATTGGTTTGAGCATGATTTAGGTTAAGTCCTTAAGGGAAAACTTAAAGGACTTAGAAAAATTTCATGAATTGACTTTGAATTTTGACTTTAGTTTTATTGGTTTGAATTTATATTTTATTTATATATGTGAATATAAATGAGAATATAAATGAATTATAAGAAAATTCTCAAAGATTTTATTTTGTTTTGATCATGATTTTGGTTAAGCCCTTAAGAGGAGATTAAGGACTTAAGAAAGATTTGGACTTAAGAATTTCATTCATGGGTTTCAATCATAGATTTCAATCATATGGGGTTGATTTGAGTTTGGAGAAAATAAAATAAGATTGATTTGGAGTTTGACTTGAAGGAAGGATGGTGAGGAGTGGTTCAAGCTAAGGGTAGACAAATTTTCCTAACACCCCTAAGGCATGACCTATTCCTATGGCTAATTCTTCTAAGTCTCTAAGGCTAGGTTGAGTGTTCACCAAATCACTAAATCTGTCTTAAGACTAAGAACTCTTAAAGTCTAAGAGGAGTCCTATGTCTAAGATGGAGGGGTTGAGAGCTCATCCTAAAAATGAGGCACCCCCAAGCGATTGTAAGTCCAAGCAGTCATGTGATTTGTCCTCTCGTATGGAGGAAAACTAAATACCCATTATCGCCTTAGATTTAGGTCATGCTTTTTGTCCTTGCCAAAGATCTCTAGACTTAGGTTCAGAGGTTGCTTCTCTCTTCTATGGGTCATAAGCATAAATCTTACCTCTTATGCATTTTCATAACCTTATGTTGTGGAATTATTAGCTCTAAACTTCTAATAAAAAGTCAACTCAAATGAATAATTCAATTTCAAAAATATAAAGCCCAACCATAAGATAGTTTGATATGCTCGCTAGGTTTCCTAACATCGTGAACATTTCCTACTTATCTTCATTTGGATTCGATAATGACTCCCTCTCTTTGATCAATCCCATTTGATCTTCCAAAACAAACTAATTGATTGATAGTCCTACCTATTGAAATCTTTAGAGACAATGATCATTTACCTTAATCGAGAATATTCCTAAGGGATCTCATTCCTTAGGATGTAATTATCTATGGGGCTTGCTCCTGTAGGGAATTTAACGAATCCAGTTTAAAATAAACCTTATTTTACTTTTTCATGTAAAGTAGGGGAAGAATTTTGGTGCACATACAGACCCATTATCCTTAGGAGTCCTTGTTAAGGTGATTAGATCCATTGTAAGGTGGTGACTTCTATCTTTCGAGATAGTACACCTCTCCTCAATGTCGTACCCGATCACCCTCAATAAGAATATATGTGGATCTACGTTGTGCCCAAAATTGCATAAAAAGAAGAAGTATATCTCTATCTTCATTTTATTTCACATAGAGTGAAGATGGAAGTATACATCTTAGAAATTCTTAAAAATTTCATCTCAATTAGACACTCTGAAAAATTGAAAAAAAAAGTACTCAAATATTGTTGAAAGGCACTCCATATAGCATATAATATCATTGAGATCTATAATTGGAAGCCCCCCATCATTTAAATTTAAAAAATATGGTGTACACTCTAATTATACACTCTAAAGTGTACTAATTATACACTCTGGAAAACTAAAAAAAATACTCAAATCTTGTTGAAAGACACTCCATACAGCATATAATATCATTGAGATCCATAATTGGAAGCTCTTCATCATTTAAATTTAAAAAATATGGTGTACACTCCATAGTGTACAGATTGTACACTTTAGAGTGTACATTGTACACTCTAAAAAACTAAAAAAAATACTCAAATCCTATTGAAAGGCACACCATACAGTATATAATATTATTGAGATCCATAATTAGAAGCCCCAATTATTTAAATTTAAATAATAGGGTATATACTCTAAAAAAATTTTAAAATAAATGCTTAGTTCCTATTAAAAGGCACTCCATACATCATATAATATCATTGAGATCCAAAATTGGAAGCCCTCAATATTATTTAAATTTAAAAAAAATTGGGTGTAATCTCTAGAGTGTACTTACTATATATTCTAGAAAACTGAAAAAAAATAATCAATTCCTATTGAAAGGCACTTCATACATCATATAAATCATTGATATCCATAATTAGATGCCCCCATCATTTAAATTTTTTTTTAAAAAAAAAAGTGTACACTCCAGAGTGTATAGATTGTATACTCTGCAACACTAAAAAAAAAATACTCAAATCCTATTAAAAGGAACTCCATATAGCATATAATATCACAAAGATCCATAATTTGAATCCCTCATCATTTAACTTTTTTAAAAAAGGGTGTACATTCTGAAAAATTGAAAAAAAAAATACTCAAATCTTGTTGAAAGGCACTCCATACAACATATAATATCATTAGGAACCATAATTGGAAGCCTCCCCATCATTTGAATTTTTTAAAAAAAGGTGTACACTATAGAGTGTACATGGTGTACACTCGGAAAAACTGGAAAAAAAAACTCAATTCCTGTTGAAAGGCACTCCATACAGTATATAAAATCATTGAGATCCATAATTGGAAGTCCCCATCATTTAAATTTAAAAAAAAAAGTGTACACTCCATAGTGTATAGATTCTACACTTGGAAAACTATTCTAAAATTACCCAAATCCCATTAAGGAACTCAAAACAACTTACAATGTCATTCAGATCTCCAATTGGAAACTCTTATATTATTTAAATTTAAAAAATAGGGTGTACACTCGAGAGTGTATTACATGTACACTCCTACACACTCTAGAAACTAAAAAAATACTCAATTCTTGTTGAAAGGCACTCCATACATCATATAAATTCACTAAGATCCATAATTGGAATCCCCTATCATTTCAATTAAAAAATGGTGTATACTCTAGAGTGTAGAGATTGTACACTTCAAAAACTGCTCCAAAATTACCCAAATCTCATTGGAAAGAACTCAAAATAGCTTATAATGCCATTCAGATCTCTAATTAGAAACTCTCATATTATTTAAATTTAAAAAAGAAGATGTGCACTCCATAGTGTATATGTTGTACACTCTAGAAAACTAAAAAAAAATACTCAATTTCTGTTGAAAGACACTCCATACAGCATGTAAAATCATTGAGATCCATAATTGGAAGCCCTCTATCATTTAATTATTTTTTAAAAAAAAAGGGTGTACACTCTAGAATGTACATATTGTAAACTTGGAACTGCTCCACCAAAATTACCCAAATCTCATTACAAAGAACTCAAAACAGCTTGTAATGACATTCAAATCTATAATTGGAAACTCTCATATTATTTAAATTTAAAAAATAAGGTGTACAATCCATAGTGTACATGCTATGCACTCTAAAAAACTGAAAAAAAAAAACTCAATTCATGTTGAAAGGCACTCCATATAGCATATAAAATCATTGAGATCCATAATTGGAAGCCCTATATCACTTAAATTTAAAAAGGGTGTACACTCTATAGTGTATAGATTGTACACTTAGAAAACTACTCCAAAATTACCCAAATCCCCTTGGAAAGAACTCAAAATAACTTATAATGCCATTCAGATCTTTAATTGGAAACTCTCATATTATTTAAATTTAAAAAATAGGGGGTGTACACTCCAGAGTGTACATGGAAAACTGAAAAAAAAAATTACTCAAATGTTGTTGAATAGCACTCTATACAGCATATAATACCATTCAGATCCAAAATTGAAAGCCCCCATCATTTAAATTACAAAAAAGGGTGTACACCCTAGAGTGTACACATTGTATAGTTGGGAAAATATAAACAAAATAGATCGAATCCTCTTGGAAAGAACTCGTGGAAAATAGCAGCTTACATAATTCATGAACATCTATGAAGATATGTACAAGATCGATAAATGAAGAGATTATCTACACATACATTTGTAGTCAAACATTTCATATATACACCAAATCCTCATACATTCAATATTCTATAATTTAGTTATTTCATATTTAAATAGAAAATAGCATAAACAAACTCTACTCTAAAGAAATTCATCTTCTTTGGCCAATCTTGGTGCTCAACCTAGTCCATTGGAGGTATGCTAACCATTGCCTCCATATATTTGCATACAAACATGCCACAGTTGATGCTATTCTCTTGGATTGGCATACATGTGATCACTTCGACTAGCCATTTCTCAAGGTTGGTCTTGAAAGCCTCACTAGCAACTTTGACAAGTAGTTTGATTTACATATGCACCAAAATAAGGCCATTAAGGTAATTACAAATTATGCATTTAGGAAAAACTGAATAAGATAAGTATTCTTACAATATCAGGAACTATAGTCTTATGGACTAGGTTCAGTAGTGAGTCATAAAAGAACCATGCTCCTTTTTTAAGATGCCCCGCTAGTAGTATCCAATGCTGATTATTGATAATTGAAATTAAGACTAAATCAGCCCTTGAAACATTGTCTCCATTAATATGTTGTATAAACATTTTGCTTCCTTTTTCATAGCCAAATTTGGCATAACTCTAAAAGAATAAAAGAGAAGTTAAATTAATTAGTTTATAATTAATAGATATTTTGAAGGCATCTTATAAACCAATAAATATTGCATAAACTTACCAAGTGTATACATGATATGTACAGATATGTGACATATAACCCAGGACAAATCTTATTTTTCTTGGCCAATGTGGTGTTTATTTTTGGATGTGTATAGGGGGGACACCACGCAGATCGTAGGGGGTACTTACTGAAGTGATTGGGTACGACATTATAATATGATATAATATCTCTAAAGATGGAGACATCACCCTTCAATGAACTTATCACCTAATAAGGACTCCTAAGGCATGATGGGTCTAAAATAGAGATTTTTAACAAGGATTTATATTAAACTAGGTTCTAAAGTTCTCTATGGATGCAAGCCTCTATAGTTATCTACATCCTAAGGAAGGTGAATTCCTTAAGAATACTCTTAATTAAAGTAGGCAATTATTGTCTCCAAAGATTTCAAGGATAGACTGTCAATAAATTGGCTATGTTGGAAAATCAAATGGGAATGATCAAGGAGAAGACTTATTTTTGGAAGTTAACAGGAATAGGTAGAAAATGCTCATGATACTAGAAAGCCTAGTGAGCATTCCAATCTATCCTATGGTTGAGCTTTATAATTTTGAAAGAGAAGATTATTTTGTTAGATTGTTAGGGCTTATAGTCCATTAACACAAGGTTATGGGAAAGCCTAAGAGGTAAGGATTTATGCTTGTAATCCAAAGGAAACAGCTACCTCAAATCCTAAATCTAAGGAGCTTTAGCAAGAGCTAAAGTGTGACCTAAATCTAATTGAAGATGGGTATAGGTTAACCTCTACAAGAGATGGTAAACCACCCAACTAGTGGCTTTTAACCGCCTGAAGTGGTAGCCAGCTAACTTTTTCTATGCTTTAAATTTATGTGGTCTGCTCATGTGAAATTGCAAGATAGTTGGACGGTTATTAATTTAGAAAGATATTAAAGTCCTTATACCCACTCTCTAAGATAATAGAGCATGACTGGTATGAATAATGACTTAATCTATAAATGCAAATCTTTTCACATTTTATCTGATTTTTGACACTTCATTTTGACAAAGGCTTTGAGATTTTTATATACCTAAATGCATGATGAAGTAACTTGGGCTAAATTAAAAGAGAAGAGGGTGAAGCTTCATCAGTAGGGGTTCCTCTCACATGTCAAGCGGTCCTTATGTGTGTAAGGATGGAGGCCCTCAATTTGCAAAAGTGATTTAAGATGTATGCATGGTGTGAAACATACAACATTCAGCTAAGGGGTTGCTAAATATTATAATTATCTTGATTTACATCCTAGACTTTTATTGTGAGGTTGTGAGTTGTATAGATTTTAATTATGAGTGATTAGTTAGGGTATAAATTTATTTTATCCTAAGAGCCTAATCGGATCCGGGCTACACATTAAGGCATCAAACATTTAAGAAACTAAGAAAAACATGTTATTTTTAATGCACAATTTTAAACATAACATCAATCAATTTTATAAAACTAACACAAAAGAATAACAGACGGTGGCCATCTTATAACAAAAAAAAAATGGTGCTTATACAACCCAAAATTTCAAAATAATAATTACAATTATAATGAATGAATGTTATGTCTTCATTCTTCATGACTTCTTATACCTCCATTTAATTTATTTGCTCCACTTCAAAGGCATCACATGGCCTCCCAAGACAAAACCCTCTAGCTAATGCTCATCTTTATCCCCCATAACACTAATCATAATTCATAATGCAAAAGTACATTAAAAATATGAAAAGTAAGTCTAACTACACCTATAAAATAAGCGTTAACTAAACATACATGCAACCCAAGTAGTTATATTTATAATTTGGACTTAACACCCTACACATGAGTAACCAAGCCCACATGTCCTAACTTAGATCATGCTAAGTGGATTTAAGCAACCTGTAAAAGAGAGCATTTATATTTATTTTAAGCATCCCTTAAGCACAATCCTCATAAAACATTAAGCTAATATTGGCTTAACATCCAGTCTATGAAACATACACCCTAACTTTCAATTAGAAAAAAATACACCAAAAAATGAAACATACATCACACCATGCACCATCCTAACATAAAGCGAAAGTGGTTACTTAATTCTAATGTGTGTGTGTTAAAGCTTGTGTGGTATCTCTTGCTAGGCATTAGAGTTGTATTTTCTAATTTTAGAAAGGTTCAATTTAACATGAAAGGTTGGTTTCACTTGAAGTTATTTAATTAATTTGAGAATTTTAATTTATGTTTTCTTTTATTTCATATGATTTACACTTAACAACTAAGTATTATAAAGAGAAGAAAAGAGGATTTCCCCTTTTCATCCCTACCTTAAGTCACTTTCTAAAACATGTTAATTTGATTTAGTTCTTTTTAATGAATAGCTTATTAAATGATTTACTTAAGTTTAGGTTCACTTTAAATAATTTATTTAAAGTGAAAGGCATCTTAAGATTAATTCAATTGAATTACTATCACATGACACATGCTAAATCATTCCTTTCCATCACATGTAACATGCATATGATTTAATTATAAGTGTATCTATACATGCAATATGTTTTTATCACACTTAAATGATGAATGTGTGTGTATGTGAAGTTTATATCATTTCATGTGATTGAATTATTTAATCATATTGGTTTAAACCTCTACCTAAATTCTTATACAAAAATACATATGAATGAAATTAAATAGGTACATGTCATTATTAACTAGGGAAGTGAGGTAATCAAATGACCTCCTTGGGACTAACTAAAGCCTCATATTTATGAGATTGTCCAAACTATATACCCATCTGCATTCATTCTAATGTAAATTTGTATATATGAATATAAGAAAGCAAGCTCTAAATTATATTATTAATTAATCCAATGACTAAGCAATTATGAATGCATATTATTTTTTTTTATAAAAGAAGAGTAGTTCTAATTCCATAATTAAATATACACGCACATGTATAAAAGACATAAGCTAATACATGTCATTATTAACTAGAAAAGTTGGGTAATCAAATGACCTCCTAGGGGCTATTTAAAGCCTCGTATTCCTGAGATGTCCAGACTAAATATTTTCTTTTCTCGAATACATATGGATGTATTCATAAATAAAAGAATGAAAACCAAGTAAAGGTTGTAGTTTTATTTGATTGAAATATTTATGCATATGGAGTAAAGTTATATCCAAATTCTAATGTAGGAATATATATAAATAAATTTAAATAAGTACGTGTCACTGTTGACCAGGGAAGTGAGGTAATCAAATGACCTCCTTTGGGCTACTTAAAGCCTTGTATTCCCAGGATGTCCGGATTATATACTCATTAACATTCAAATACATGTAAAATTACATATGAATTAAGAAAAAGAAATCTTTACTTCACATGTCTAAGCTATAAGCACATACAAACCTATGTATATGTTCATAACTACTATCACTCTAATCAATGTAATTGATTCATAAACTTTGGCAAAAATAATTTGAATTTACTAATGATAATATCCACACATACTATAAATTAATCCAACATATGCAAGCTTACATAAAGGAAAACCATTTGATTTAATTAACTTTAAAAAGATGAATGCATGATTTCAAGTGACACATGACATTTAATATGATTGGAAAGGAATAAATAAACACAAGCATATAGTTTTATTCAATGAAATTAATTCCTAAGGACAATCATATCAAATAGAGTTGTTTAAAATAAACCAAAATTCTTTATGTATCATTTTAATTTCATGTTCAGTTTGATTTAAGGAATGTGAGAAGGAGTTTGCTAATCTTAACCCATCCCCATGTTTGTAAGTTAATTTGTTTAATGAAATGTGATTAGGTTGATTTTATGGATTAATTAGGCTATTATATGCATTAGATCCATTAATTAACCCATTCCTATGTTACCTTAACATAATTATCCAAATGATTGACATCAAACATGATATGCAAATGTATTAAAAGTATATTAGCAATGGTCCTAGGAAATGAAAGTGCCTAATGCAATTAGCTCATAATTATTGGTTAATTAGATTAAGGAACTTGAATAATTACTTTATAATTTCCCACACATATGGGTAAATCATAATTTCAATAACTTTCTTTAGGTTATTAAACACCTAAAGACCTACGTGATTTCATTAATTAAGATCAGATATGATTGTAATTTTTAATTTGGCTAATGAAATCATTAATTAATTGAACTCTTACTTAATTGTTGATTTAATTAATTATCCCTGAAATGAAAGAGACTTAACGAAAAGGTTAGGAAAGAGGTCTCAATCCTTTTCCATGAGTCCCCTCAATTAAATAAATAAGATCTGATGTGATTTGAACTTTAATTTAACTAATTAAGTAATTAATTAGTTAATTAATCCTTAATTAACTTTTTCTTGAAAAATGAAAGGAGCTTAGGGAAATGGATTAGGAAAGAGGTCCCAACCCAATTCCCCTTACCCATCCACTATTAGGCAATGATAAATGAGCCCAATTAATTAATTACTTACTATTCACATGCTTAATTAACTCTTAATTAAGTTAAGAAAGTAATTAAGTCTTAATTAGCTAATTTCTTTAATTAAGTAACCAATAAATTATAAGAAAATTAGGGAGGTGAGGTCATCCCTTTAAATAATCTCAAAAAGTTTGTGGTTAATTAATTAATTAATCAATTAAAGATATTTTTAATAGGTTCCTCTCTAAAATACCTTTAAAATGAGTATTTATTTACATTTTTTAGATTTTTTTATGATTTGTTATGATTTTATGAAGTTTCAGCCTTTAATTCTAATTAATTAGCCTTACTTAATCTTAATCCCATCAGCGCCATGTGGCATGCTGATGCGACGTGCTTTCCATGTGGTGTTGTGGGATTGTATATTTAAGTTATCACCATCAATGTTGAGTCAGCTGGCGGTGAGTTGTGCTTTCTCATGCACCATCCAATCCTGCGGTTAATAATGGTAAAAATGGATCAATCTAATGGGATTTAATCATGGCAGTCCATTCCAATCACGTGGAATAAATGGCGTGTGATCTATCACTCTACGGGCAATGAAGGATGGAAGTCGTCCGCCATTTCCTGCATGATCCAAGCTCACCCGAACTTGGATTCACTCCAAATTGATTTCACAACTTTACACAAAGGATCTAAGAGGATCCAATGGCTAGGATCAGTGAACATGCACATTCTCTTTGAAAGCTCCAAAAAAATTTGAAGAGAACTCGATTTTAATGGCATTCCCTCACCGGAGCTAAGACGGCTCGGGCACTTGAGGAAGCTTCTTCTGGTTGAGAAGGCCTTGTTGAGTAGTAATTGAGTTGATTCCAAGTGGTTCACTCATAAGACTAAGATATGTCTTTTGGAGGCTCAGTCTTGATCGAAGTGGCACCTCCGATGGGCTTAGAGCTCAGGGGAAGATTTATTTGACTTCGACAAGGTGCGGGGATGGTGTGTGCAAGAGGAATTTAATTTTTATTGAGAGATGAGAAAGTTTGGATCGAGAAGGATTGCCCTATTTCAGATGTGCTCGGGAAGGATAAATCTAGTGAGGGGAAGCCTTGGGAACGCTTGGGAGCTCACTGAGGGACTCAGAATTGCCTTAAAAAGATCTCACGAATCGAATGCGTGAGTTTTTTGTGCGAATTGAGGGATATATCCCTCGATATGCTGTGATGGACAGACATGATCATCTCCCATTTTAGGTTGGCCAGCCATCACCAAAGCGTTGAAGTTGTCCCATCACCTCCATGTGGCACGACTTGAGTGGAGGAAGGCTTGGGAGGTGGCTCAAGGCAGAAGTGGGGTGGTTTATATCCACTAGGTTCTCAGCTTGTGAGGGAGATGAGTTAACTCACCTCCCTTAGCTCCATGGTAAGCCTAGCCCACTTAGGGTGGGTTAGGTGGCTAGGCCAGACCCTAAAATAAGGTGTTTAATGGCTACCAAGGGAAAGGGTGAGGGATTTTGCCATTTTTTGTAAAATCTCATGTGGGGAGGAAAATCCAATGGAGATTTTCCTTGGGTTTGGCTCCAATTGGGTTTGGGCTGATCCTAAGTGGGTTTGGGTCAGTTTAGATCAGCTCCCAAAGTGTCATGGGTTAGTTTCAAGGGATTTGGCTCAATTTGGGTCATGTTGGGTCATGTTGGCCAATTGACCAAATTGGGTCCAACCAAGGCTTGGGTTAGGTTCAAATGTTGATTTAAAGTGTTTTGGTTCAAGTGGTTTCAATCAATTTATCCTAGGTTTGATTTTGGCTAATTTGGAATCAAATGGGTCAAATGGGTCAAGTTGACTAATTTGACCAAATTGGTTAAATTGGCTTGGGTTAGGTGTTGGTTCAAGTTCAATTGGTTAATTGAAGATGATTCTAGGTTTTGATTTGAATTGATTTAGATTTAATTTGGGTTTAGGCTATTTTGATCCTTTAGGTCAATTTGGGCTAAGTTGATCAATTGAATTCAATTGACCAAATTGGGCTCAATTATGGCATTGGTCAAGTTTAATGAATGAACTTAAGCCATTAGTTGCAATCAATTTGGGTCATATCATGATTTTACCCAATTTGGCCTTTTAGGTCAATTTAGGTCAACTTGGATCAAGTGTCCAATTGGGTTTAGTTTGGCTCAATTAATGATCAAGTCATGTTCAATCATTGATTATGGGTTTATATGAATCCATTATTTCCATTGATTTGGTGTAGGATGAGTTTTGGCTAGTTTTGGGTTCATGTGGGCTAAGGGTTGACTTGGTCAAATGACCAAGTTGACTTGGTTTGACCCAATTTAATGCAATTGATCATCTTAAGGTGGTTAATGATCATGGTATGAGATTTTGATGGGCTTGGTTCATTCCAATTTGGATTAGATTAGAACTTAATTCAAATGGGTTCTTTATGTCACTTTGGGTTAAGTGAACCTAAATAGGTCAATTGGCCTAGTTTTGGTTTGATTAAGATTTAGTTGAATTTATATATAAATTTAACTGCATTCAATTTGGGTTTCAATATGTTTTTGTTCATTTGAAATTTTCAAGTCAAAATGGATAAGTTGGGTTTAACTTGAGTTAATTTTAATTTGGCTTGATGATTGTAGATTTCATTTATATTTGGATAAATGATTGAAGGAATGATTAATTCAAGAAAAAATTCATTGATTTTGGCTTGATTTAGATGGGTTTTGGTTAAGTCCAATGAAATGGCTTAAAGGGTTTAGATTGGGTTTTGAATTTGGTTTTGGCTACTTGAATGTATATTTCATTTATATTTGGGAAGATAATTGATGAAATAATTGACTTATAAGAAAATCAATTGGGTTTGAAGTGATTTGAAGGCAAATTTAGCTAAGCACATGAAGGTAGGTCCAAAGGGCTTAGAAGATAATTTGATTTAGTTTGATTCAATTTTGATCATTTGAATGTAGATTTTATTTATATTTGTGGAGATTATTGAATATATAATTGATTCATGAGAAAATCAATTGATTTTGGGTTGATTTGGGTTAAGATTTGTCTAAGCTCATGGGATTGCTTCATATGGCTTAGGAAGGGTCTTTACTTGAATTGATTTAGTTTGATTTAGTTTTGAATCATTTAAATGTTGATTTAATTTATATTTGGAAAGATAATTGATGGAATAATTGATTTATAAGAAAATTAATTAAGTTTGACTTGATGTGGTGTTTATTTTTGATATGTATATGGACACCACACAGATCTGAGGGTGTATTTATTAAAGTGATCGGGTACGACATTGAGATATGATATACTATCTTGAAAGATAGAGGCATCACCCTTCAATGGACTTAATCACCTAATAAAGACTCCTAAGGCTTGATAGATTTTCAGATATACTAGAGATTTTTCCCCTACTTTATATGGATGAATAAAGTAGGGTTTATTTAGACCGGGTCCTAAATTTCCCTATAGGGGCAAGCCCCAATAGTTAATTACATCGTAAGGAAGGTGAGTTCCTTAGAAATACTCTCGATTAAAGTATGCAATTGTTGTCTCCAAAGATTTCAATGATAAGACTATCAATAAATTGGCTATGTTAAAAAATCAAATGGGATAGATCAAAAAAGAAGAGACTTATTATTGAAGTCCAAAAGGAGATGAGTTGGGAATGCTCATGATACTAGAAACCTAGATCATTTCAATCTATCTTATAGTTGGGCTTTATATGTTTGAAATTGAGGAGGATTATTTGTTTAAGTTGAATTTTATTATATTGTTAGGACTTATAATTCCACAATACAAGATTATAGAAATACCTAAGATGTGAGGATTTATGCTTGTAGCCCAAAGAAAATAGCTACCTTGGATCCTAAATCTAGGGAGCTTTGGCATAAGCTAAAGCATGACTTAAATCTAAGAAAAAATAGGTATATGGTTTACCTCCACAAGAGAGAATAAACTCATTTGATTGCTGGACTTATAACTGCATGGAGTGGCAGCCAACTAACTTCTCATATGCTTTAAAACCATGCAAGCAAGTCATATGATTTTGTAAGATGGTTAGGTTTATTATTTAGAAAAAACTAAGGTCCTTAAACCCACTCCCTAAGAGACTAGAACATGAGTGATATGAGTAATGACTTAGTCTAATCAAAATCTTATCAATTTTTATTTGATTTTTTACTCTTCATTTTAACAAAGTTCGTAGGATTTTCATATGTCTAAATGCAAGTTGAAATGAGATTATGGGCTAAATCAGAGAGAACGAGATATTTTCCACCACAGAGGACCCTCAAAGGTCAAGTCTTCCTCTATCGTGCAAGGATGGAAATCCTCTCTTAGCAAGAGTGAAGCAAAATGAATGCATGATATTAATCATATAACATTCAACTAAAGGGTTGTCAAATCTTTTAATTATCTTGGTTTAATGCCTAGGCTTTATGTGAGGTTATGAGTTGTTTTAAAACTTTAGTTATGAGTTGTAGTTGGGGTAAAAAGTTTATTTTTTTCTAAAAGTCTAATCAGATCCAGGCCACACATTAAATTGCCATTCATAAAGAAACTAGAAAAAGGCATGCTATTTCTATTATGCAATTGTAAATAAAACATTAAATGATTTATATAAATATAATGCAAAAGAATAACAGTGTGGTTATGCAGATAACCCTAAAAAAGAGAAAAATGAAGCTCACTTATACAACCTTGTATATGAAATAATAATTACTAATTATACAAATGAATAAATGCTATGGGTGGTTTTCTTATCTTCATATCTACTTCATTTCTTCATTTGGATTTGCTTGCTTCAAAAGCATCATAGGGCCTCCTAGGACAAAACCTTCTAACCATTGCTCATCCTAATCCCCACATAACATTAATCCTAATTCCTAATGCAAAATTATATTAAAAATAGAAAAAGTAAATCTAACTACACCTGCAAAATAAGTGTTAGCTAAGCACACCATACAACCTAAGCAGTTATATTGATAATTTGGATTTAGCACCCTGCATATGGGTAACCAAGCCCTCCTGGCCTAATTCAGATTATGCTTAGGGGTTAAGCAACCTGTAGAAGAGAGCATTTATATTTATTTTAAGCACCCCTTTAAGCACAATCTCCTGTATAAAACATGATTAGGCTAACCATGGCCTAACATACAGTCTAAAATAATAAATCATAAAACCAAACACACATCATTCCATACATCACCCAAACATAAAGCTAGAAGTGGTGACTTAATTTTAATCTGTGTGTTTTGAGGCTTGTGTGGTATGCCTTAACTAGGCTTTATTAGAATTTTCTAAGTATGTGAGGGTGTTTAATCATAAGAAGTTGATTTCACTTTAAGTTATTTAGTTGATTTGGAATTTTTACTTAGTGTTTTATTTTGTTTCACTTGACTTACTCTAACCAACTAAGTGTATAAAGAGAAGAAGATAAAGGATTACTCTCTTTTGTCCCTACCTTAATCACTTTTAAAGCATATTAATTAAATGAATTCTCTTTGGTGAATGGCTTATTACATATCTTTAATTAATCCTAAGTTTAAGTTTACTTTAAATAATCTCATTCAATAAGAAAGGCATCTTAAGATTAATTGAAATTAGCTACTATCACATAACATGCATATAAAATTAATTTAAAGCTCCATCTAGTTTTTATACAAGAATACATAAGAATTAAATTAAACAGGTATGTGTCATTGTTAACTAGGGAAGTGAGGTAATCAAATGACATCCTAAAGCCTCATATTCTCGAGATATCTAGACTAAATACCATTTGCATTTGAACACATGTAAGTTTGCATACATGAATGTAAGAAAGAGAACTTTCGATCATATGATTAATTAATTATATTACTTAAACAATTGTAAATGCATGTGTTTTGGTAAAAGAAAGAGGGGTTTTAACTCCATAATTAAATACACACACATATATAAGAGACATAAGCTAGTACATGCCATTATTAACTAGGAAAGCGGGGTAATCAAATGACCTCTTGGGGCTACTTAATGCCTCATATTCCTAGGATGTCTAGACTAAATATTTTCTTTTCTCAAATACATATGAATGTATACATAAATAAAGGAGAGAAAACCATGCAAAAGCTATACTTTTATTTGATTGAAAAGGTTTAGGCACATGGAGTAAAGTCTTATTTAAATTCAAATTTTGGAATATGTAAGAATGAAATCAAATGGAGTACATGTCATTGTTAAACCAGGGAAGTGAGGTAATCAAATGACCTCCTTGGGGATAGCTAAAGCCTCGTATTCCGGGATGTCCAGACTAAATACCCATTAACATTCTTACACAAATCAATATATAAATGAAAGAAAAGGGACTTTACTTCATACACTTAAGCTATAATCTTTTTCATTTCTTATGTGTTTATAACTAGCATTCATAGCATATGTAATCATTTATTTATAAGATTTGGATAATAGATTTAGATTTAATAATGATAGTAGCCACACATATATTAATTTAAATCAACACATACAAGCTTGACATAAAGGAAATCATTTATCTTTAATTAATTTTAGAAGAAATGAATGCATGAATCAAGTAGCATACAACATTTTAATTTGATTAGAAAGAAATAAAGAAATATAAGCACATAATTTCATTCAATCCAACTAATTCCTAAGGACAATCATATTAAATAAGCTTATTTAAAATAAGCCAAAGTTTCTTAATGTCACTTTTGATCTTATGTTTATCTTGATTTAAGAAATGTGAAAAAAGTTTGAAAATTCTAATCTCATTTTCATATGTGTGAGTTAATTTGATTTAATAAGAAGCAAATTAGATTGATTTTATAGATTGATTAAGTTAAGCATGAATTAAATCAATTAATTAAACCCTTACCTATGTTATCTTAAGGTGATTGATTAAATGATTATAAGCTAATGTAATATGCAAATGAATTGAAAAGTAAATAGCAATGATCTTATGAAATGAAATGGACCTAATGCAATTAGCTCATAATTATTTATTAATTAGGCTTAAGAAACACACTTAATTACTTTCATGATTTTCTCATACATATGAGCTAATCAAGATTTCCTAAAGCCTCTTTAGGTTATTGAACACCTAAAGCTCTACCCATGGATCAATTAAGAGAAATCAAATTTAATTAGATCTTAAATTTAATTAATCAAATGATTAATCCATTAATTATTTTCTTCTTAATTAATTGCCAAAGTTAATTGATTATTTTTTGAAATGAGATGGGCTTTAAGGAAAAGGTTGGGAAAGAGGCCCCAACCTAATTCCATAACCCATCCATTTGATCAAGCATGATTTAATGTGATTTAATTTTAATTTATCTAATTAAGTTATTAATTAATTAATTAATCATTAATTAGCATTTTGGTTGAAAAGAGAGGGAAACTTAGAGAAAAGATTAGGAGGGAGACACCAATCCAATTCCCTAAGTCTCATTACTCTTCAACATTAATTAGGGAGTCCAAATAGTTAATTAATTACTATTTATATGCTTAATTATTCATTAATTAAGTTAAGAAGATAATTAGAAATTAATTAATCAATTCTCCTAATCAAGCCAGTAATAAATCTCTAGAAAATTAGAGGGGGTAGAGCTCATCCTCTCAAATAATCTCAAAAATTTTGGGATCAATTACTTGAATGATTAGAGAATAATTAAGTTAATTAGGTTTTTTAATTAACCCTAATTAAGCTTTGTTACTATTCAAAACCAATTGAAAAAAATTTTATTACATTCTCCTCTAAAATACCTTCAAAATGAGCATTTATTTTCATTTTGTTAAGATTTTTCTATGATTTGTTATGATTTTTAGAAATTTTTAGCCATTAAGATGATTTTCATAAAGTCCATTAATTTATTTTATTAAAATAAATTATTTAAGCTTCAAAATTCATTTTCTTCCACTCTAGAAGTCATTTTGACTTGAAATTTTCATGGTATGTGTATTTTAAGTTCAATTTCTATTCCTGAAAGTTTTAGCTCAATCAAATTCATATTTTTAGAGTAATTGATAAAATTTAATTTTTCACTAAAACTTAAATTAAGCTCAACCTTCACTGTAGTGAAGATTCAAGCGAGCTCTTGGGTGTGAGAAAGCCTTGAATAAGTTTAAACCTTTGATTTGCTTTGGAACGCTGTGATCACCAACCTTCATTGCACCCTCACCAGAATCCATTTAGCTTTAATATTTTTTAGTTCAAATGGCTCAAAGGAAGTGGGGAAGGGATGTTCTTTTCTTGGGGAAGCTCTTAAGAACTGAATGAATAGCAAGATCCCAAGTTTTGAACCCTTTTTTTTTCTTCTTTCAAGTGGATGACCGAAATTTCCCATCAAATGATGGGATTTAAGCAGCCCTAGCCTCCTTAGAGTGGGCTAAGAAGCTAAAGGTCCCTATTTGGGTGATGGGTGGCTGCCAAAGGAGATGGGAGAGGGAACTTTGCTCTCTTTTGGGTAAGATCACCTGTGGGATGGCATTTCTAAGAGGGATTACCTTGGGGCTCCAATTGGGTTTGGGCTGATTTTGGAATGATCCCAAGTGGGTTTGGATTAGTTTGATCAGATCACAATGGGTCATGGCTTGGTTTCAAGGGATTTAGCTCAATTTGGGTTATATGGATCACATTTGGTCATGTTGAGTTAGGTTGATAAATTAGTCAAATTGGTCAAACCAAGGCTTACTTTAGGTTCAAATGATGATTTGAAGTATTTTGGTATGATCAATTTAGTTTAATTTGGCTTAGAATTAATTTTGACTCATTTGGAATCAAATGGGTCAAATGGGTCAAGTTGATCAATTTGACCAAAATTGGCCAAATTGTTTTTGGGTTATGGGTTGATTTATGTTCAATTGGCTAATTGAAGATTAATATAGTCTTTGGTTTGAATCAATTTTAGATTTAAATTGAATTTTGGCCAATTTAACCCTTTAGGTTAATTTGGGCTAGGTTGGGTCAAGTTGACCAATTTATCAAATTGGGTTCAATTATGGCTTTGGTCAAGTTCAATAATCAATTTAGAATGAACTTGAGCTAGTGGTTACAATCAATTTGGATTAGATTATGATTTGACCTATTTTAACCTTTTAGGCCAATTTGGGTCAACTTAGGTCAAATGGCCAATTAGGCTTAGTTTGGCTCAATTGGTGGTCAAGTCATATTCAATCATTAGTTTTAGATTGATTTGGATCAATGGTTTCAATCAATTTGGTGTATGGTGGGTTTTGGCTAGTTTAGGTTTCATTTGGGCTAAAGGTTGACTTGGTAAAAAGACCAAGTTGGCTTAGTTTGACCCAATTGAGGTGATTGATCATCCTAGGGTGATTATTGATCATGATATGAGGCTTGAATGACCTTGGTTCAATCTCTAAAGGATTCTTTAGGCCACTTTGGGTCAAGTGGACCTAAATGGATCAACTGATTTGATTTTGGCTCAATTCAAGTTTAGTTGAACTTATACATGAGCTAAGGATTGAAATATAAATCCAACTGTAATCAATTTGGAGTCTAATAGATTTTGGCTCATTTGAAATTTTCAAGTTCAAAGGGCAAACTTAGGCTTGACTTGGGTTGACTTGAGTTTGGTTTGATTGTTGTAGTTTTAATTATATTTGGCTAGATGATTGAAAGAATGTTTGATTCAAGAGAGAATCTATTGATTTTAACTTGGTTTAGGTAGATTTTGGTTAAGTCCAAGAAATTGGCTTAAGGGTATAAATTGAGTTTTGGTTTAATTTTGGATCTTATTTTGGCTATTTGGATTCATATTTTATTTATATTTATGAATGTAAATGAAAATATAAATTATTCATTGGAAAATCACTTGAGTTCGGAGTGATTTGGAAGTAAATTTGACCAAGCTCATGGATGTAAGTCAAAAGGGCTAATAAGGGAAACCAATTTAGTTTAATTTATTTTTGGACATTGGAAGGTGGATTTTATTTATATTTGTGAATATAAATGAAGGGGTAAATGATTTATAGAGAAATCAATTGATTTTGAGTTGATTTGGGTTAAAATCTAGTTAAGTTTATGAAGGTATGTCCATATGGCTTAAGAAGAGTCTTAGTTTGGTTCAATTTAGTTTGATTTGGTTTTGATCATTTGAGTATGGATTTCACTTATATTTATGAATATAAATGAAAGAATAATTGATTTATAAAGAAATCAATAGATTTTGAAATAATTTAGGTGGAGATTTGGCTGGTAGGTCATATGACTTAAGAGAGAAATTTGGACTTGGATTTAATTTTGGGTTCCAATCATTTGGAATTGAGTTTGGATTTAGATTTGATAAATAATTGAGTGATTGAATTGATCTTTGAGAAAATCAATTGAATTGCATTTGAATTGGATTTTACTAAGGTTAAGGCTATGGAATTCAATCATGAGGTTTTATGGAGAAATTTTGAGCTTGGATTTTATTATGAAATTGATTGTGAACTTGGATATTTGATTTTAATTTGGTATGAAATTGAGGTTTTGTTTGAGAAGGAAAGCATAGGTTGTGTTTAGGCCATAGGGTAGGCAAGTTTCCCTAAATCTCTAAGGCATAACCTATCCTTGTGGCTAACCCTTCTAACTCTTTAGACTTAGGTTAAGTGTTCTTCTAATCACTAGGAGTGTCTTAGGACTAAGTAGCTCTTAGTGTCTATAAGAGTCCTAGATCTATGATGAGGAAGTTGAGAACTCACTCCAAAAGTGAGGTCAACCCTTGATTTGAATGAGATTTTGGCTAAGCTTATGAAAGTGGATCACATGGCATAAGAGGGATTTGGAGCTTGGATTTGATTTTGGGTTTCAATCATTTGGAAAGAATTTGATAAATGATTGAGGGATTGAATTGATCTTGGAGAAAATCAATTGAATTTGAATTGAATTGGATTTGGCTAAGGTTAAGTCCATGGAATTTAATCATAGCGCTTAGGAAGGATTTTGAGCTTGGATTTGAAGTTGGAATTAATTGAAGATTTGGGAATATGATTTGAATTTGAGGTTTGGTTTGAGAGGGAAAACATGGATTGGGTTTTGGTTATAGGGTGGGTAAGTCTCCCTAAGTCCCTAAGGCATAACATAACCCTATGACTAACCCTTATAAGTCTCTAGGCTTAGGCTAAGTGTTCACCTAATCACTAGAGGTTTCTTAAGACTAAGGAGCTCTTAGTGTCTATAGGAGTTCTAGATCTATAATGACGAGATTGAGAACTCACTCCAAAAGTGAGGTCAATAGCTAGTAAATAGGCGAAGACATCAACATGCATCGAACAAATATTGATATGTTAGTAATTCATCAACTTGCTAATAACGATATTTCCGACCGAAAAAATATTATCACTCATGCATGTGAGTAGCATGGGCATGTGAACAATATGAATTAAAAGGGTGATTTTATTGAAACTGAATTAAATATATTAAATAATGTCATACTTGTCCTTAAATTGGGCACAAGATGTGTTGATGAACTCCGACATTAGCTTGGGTATGACATCTCTTGATAAGAATTCAATGGTCTTCGCCTCATTTGGCTGCAAAAAAATACATCTTTTAAGAGGTTTATCCAAGAAGGTTTCAAGTAGAAGCTTCTAAAATAAAGAATACCATATCCTTCAGTTCTTCAACCACTATTATAGCTGTCGCAGTTATTCCATCATTGCAAGATCTTCTTTTATCTTCACCTATAAAAAAATTTATTGAAATCAACCTTATTATATTAAAGTAGTATAATGGACAAGAAACTACCTCCTCTACACTCCCTACATTTGGCGTGGCAATAACAATAATCTCTAATATGCTCTGCTTCTTCTTAAACACCCTCAGGAACATCTAGACATCTTCCCTCTTCTGTATGACAACACAAGCGATACTATCAACTAAAGGCTAAACAATGTCATTTTTTTTAATGTGGGGCATTTGTACTCAATAAACCGCTCATCCTTTGTTAAGGTAGTTTCCAAAGGCTCCTCTAGATTGTGCATGTAGTATACACTCACATGCTTGACTTTTTTTGTCCACCAACCCTCACTTCAATGATAGTATGCCTTGCAGTAATATCATCTACTCTCTGAGTTATTGTAGCTTCAAAATATGATAACCTATCCCCTAGGGCCTTGATTAATGAAATTGTCTTCTCCTGGTCAGCACTCTCTAGGCGGGGTAGAAGCAAATGGCAGGCTAGATGCATATGAATGAGGAGAATTTCTATGAGAAATGTAAAGAGATCCACTCGGAGCTTCACTCCTTGTACTTAAAATTAGACTCTTCTGTGGATCACTGTGTGATGGTTGTGGGATAGAGGGCACTATTTGTATGAGCCATGTCTCCTCCCTTGTTATGTCTTCAAATGATTGGAAGACCTATGTTACACAAATAAGAAAGCTTGAAAACTTTGAATATGAATAAATCAATTTTGATATAAATAAAATAAGTCTAACTTGCATTACTTAGGCTTCTTGCAAACTACAAACGGATTCCTCTATAAGCTTTATTTTTGTCCACCGTAACATACGGGGCTTTGCAGAAGGAATTGTGGGGCTTAGCACTCTTATGTGCTTCAAAAACTAAATCTGCATTAAAGAGCTAAATATGTTAGCTTGAGTGTATAACAAAATAAAAATCAAAAAATGTAACATATACCATCAATAGAGTGACAAAGCCACTCATATACCCCGGTGCCTTTTGCATCAAAATTTTTGATGTAATCACATCAAATTATGAAACCAGAAGCTCCGTGTGGCTTCTGGCCGATTGTAATTAGCAAATTTGTCTATATTCTCAGTGTAGGAGATCAGGTATGAAGCCACTTTATAATTATAATATATAAAAAATAGATTTGAAAGCAAAAATTGTATATACAACTGCACAAACTATGCTGAGCTCAACGGACAATCGACCTTCTCAATTTTATTTTTAAAATATATTGAATTGGACTTTGATAATGGAGATTTTTTTTTTGTAAAACTTTCTCCCCTCTGTTTGACATCCCTATGACTAAAGCAACTTCATCTATTATGAAAGGAAGGTAGTGACCACCAATATAGAAAGCCTGCTTTTCAATATTCCAGCAGGACATGAGCGAAGTTATAACAATCAGATCTTGTTGAATGATAGACATTCTAATGATTTGATAAATATGTAGCCTTCTTAAAAATTTGACAACTTTCTCAGTGAAGTGTTATGAAATGGAATCACACAATACTCTGAAGGTGGATGGCCTACATCTGAAAGTTATCCATTCCATAGATATTTTAAGCTTCAAATGAAAAATAAAATAATGAGAACATTACAACCAGATTGTACTTCTAAAAAAATTGCAACAAAATTAGCTAAATTCTCTTGGAAAGAACTCAAAATACAGCTTATAATATCATTTAGAAAGGATATAAGAAGTCTCATAGTGCTTTAAAATTAAAAAAAAGTATGTACACTCTAGAGTATATAAATTGTACACCTGAAAAATAGATAGAAAATAACTCTCAAGTCCTCCTGAAAAAAACTCAAAACAGCTTATAATACCATTCAGATCCGTAACTGGAAGTCCCACAATACTTTAAAATTAGAAAAAGGGTGTACACTCTAGAGTGTATAGATTGTACACCTGAAAATAGATAGGAAATGTCCCAAATCTTCTTGGAAAGAACTCAAAATATCTTATAATACCATTTAGATCCATAATTGGAAGTCCTACGGTCCTTTAAAATTTAAAAAAAAAAGGTGTACACTCTAGAGAGTATAGATTCTACACCTCAAAAATAGATAGAAAATAACCCAAATTCTTGGAAATAACTCAAAGTAGCTTATAATATCATTTAGATACATAATTGGAAGTCCCATAATACTTTAAATTTAAGAAAAAGAGTGTACACTCAGAGTGTTGTACACTTGAAAAATAGGTAGAAAATAGCCCAAATCTTGCTGAAAGGCACTTCATACAACATATAAAATTATTGAGATCCATAATTGGAAGTCTCACAGTGCTTTAAAATTTAAAAAAAGAGTGTATACTCCAGAGTGTACAAATTATACACTTGGAAAACAACACCAAAATTATCCAAATCCTTTTGTAAAGAACTCAAAATAACTTATAATATCATTTAGATTCATAATTGGAAGTCCCACAGTGCTTTAAAATTAAAAAAAAAAAAAAAAAGTATGTACAGTATACAGTGTACAAATTGTACACATGAAAAATATATAGAAAATAGTTCAAATCCTCTTGGAAAGAACTCAAAATAGCTTATATTATCATTTACATCCATAATTGGAAGTCCCATGGTACTTTAGAATTAAAAAATAGGTGTACACTCTAGAGTGTACATATTGCACATCTCAAAAATAGATAGAAAATAGCCCAAATCTTCTTAAAAAGAATTCAAAACATCTTATAATATCATTTAGATCCATAATTGAAAGTCTCACAATGCTTTAAAATAAAAAAATGGTGTACATTCCAGAGTGTATAGACTGTACACCACAAAACAGATTAAAAATAGCCTAATCCTCTTGGAAAGAACTCAAAACATCTTATAATACCATTTAAATCCATAATTGGAAGTCCTACGGTGCTTTAAAATTAAAAAGGGGTGTACACTCCAGAGTGTAGAGATTGTACACCTAAAAAATAAAAAGAAAATAATTCAATTTCTTTTGGAAAGAACTCAAAACAGTTTATAATATCATTTATATCCCTAATTGGAAGTCCCATAATGCTTTAAAATTTTAAAAAAAGGTGTGCACTCCATAGTGTATAGATTGTACACCTGAAAAACAGATAAAAAATAGTCCAAATCCTCTTGAAAAGAATTCAAAATATCTTATAATATCATTTAAATCAATAATTGGAAGTCCTACAGTGCTTTAAAATTTTAAAAAAAAAAGTGTACACTTCAAAGTGTATTGATTGTACACTTCGAAAATAGCACCAAAATTACTCAAATCCTCTTGGAAAGAACTTAAAATAGCTTATAATACTATTTAGATCCATAATTGGAAGTCCCATAATGCTTTAAAATTAAAATAAGGTGTGTGCACTCTAGAGTGTACAGATTGTACACTTGAAAAATAAATAGAAAACAACTCAAATCCTCCTAGAAAGAACTCAAAATACTTTATAATATCATTTAATTCCATAATTGGAAGCCCCACAATACTTTAAAAAAAAAATTTTAAAAAAAAAAGGTGTACACTCTAGAGTGTATAGATTGTACACCTGAAAAACAAATAGAAAATAGCTCAAATCATTTTGAAACGAACTCAAAACATCTTATGATACCATTTAGATCCATAATTAGAAGTCTCACAGTACTTTAAAATAAAAAAAGTGTACACTCCAGAGTGTACTAATTGTACACTTGGAAAACAGCATCAAAATTACTCAAATACTCCTGAAAAGAACTCAAAACAGCTTGTAATATCATTTAGATCTATAATTAGAAGTCTCACAGTGTTTTAAAATTAGAAAAAGGGTGTACACACAAATTGTACACCTAAAAAATAGATAGAAAATAGCCCAAATCATCTTAAAAAAACTCAAAACAGCTTATAATATTATTGACATCCATAATTGGAAGTCTCATAGTTCTTTAAAATTAAAAAAAAAAAGGTGTACACTCGAGAGTGTATAGATTGTACACCACAAAACAGATAGAAAACAACTCAATCCACTTGGAAAGAACTCAAAACATCTTATAATATCATTTAGATCCATAATTGAAAGTCCCACGATGCTTTAAAATTTTTTTTTTTTAAAAAAAAAAGGCGTGCACTCTATAGGTGTAGAGATTGTACACCTGAAAAATAGATAGAAAATAACCTAAATTTTATAAATCTCAATACATTGATGTATAAACATAAAATAACCCTAAAGAATCTTGAGTGTACTAAATGTACTAAGCTAAAGGCTCCAAACTTAAAAAGAGTCTAGAATAATACCTTATATAGTCGTACTCGACGGAGGAGATGAGATACTAACAATCGGAACAAATGAGAAAATCCTAAAATCTCTAAAGTTCAAGAATGACTGAAATAATACCTCATGGAGTCATTTCGACGAAGAAGAAGAGATAGTACCTCGAATTTTAATGTCCAGAATTAGCTCAACCCTAGAGGAAGATCGGATGGTCGTACTGATGCACAACGGGAGGGAGCTCAATACAATCTATGCACGAATGAACACAGTACAAAAATGAAAATACCTAAATTTATCCGCACTAATCGAAATGGCATCCACCGCCCGAAAATGACATCCAAAGAATGCAATCTTGTTGTTAATGGACCGAGTCTTTGCTTAACGTAACAGTCCGCTACTACAGGTGAAAATAAAAAATTAGTATTTTAAGCTTTGACATATCTCCAAATCTGATTGACGTCCGGATGCAAAGCTATATCCGGACTCCACGTAATATTTTTTCCAAGATATGGCTATATCTCAAGATTATTTAAGATTTAATTTGTAGATTGGAGTTTTTTTTTTTCAACATTTCTGAAAAAAAATATTCAAGATTTTATTTTTCTTAGTCTCTATTCTGTAGTGATAAAATAATTGCTTGAGAAAGACAACCAACAAAATAATTGATCATCCATTTCTTATTCTTGAACAATTAAGTTAGCTCTTTCAATGCCTGTTCATTCATATATGTGAATTTCTGTTTACTCTCTCTCTCTCTCTCTCTCTCTCTCTCTCTCTCTCTCTCTCTCTCTATATATATAAAGAGAGAGAGAGAGAGAGAGAGAACTATAAAATTTTAAGAATTAATAATTTTTGCATAGAATTTGAGTAATTCTTTACATAGATAAACAAAAATATCTTAATGACGTTATTATAAACAGCATGGTTATTTATTATGGTAATATAAGGAATAAGATGATTTAACTAATAATTGTTTTTCAAGCCATATGTTGTAGGATCAATTTTTCTTAAAAAGTAGACAAGGGATATGCTTATTATCCTCATTTAGATTTATTTTCTGAAAAATATTATAAAATTAATTTTCAATGACTAATTTTTCAAATTATTTAAAGTATTATATAATAATAAAATGTTGATGATGATGAAAAATTAAAATAATAATAACTATTATAATAATTTTAAATATTTGATCATAATTAAATAAACAAATTGACAATCACAATTATGTGGTATTTATGCAAATCCCCCTAAATGATATCAAAGCTCATCCATTTCTTATGTATTTACATATCTAACCGTTAAAACTAAGTATTTATTTATATAATATTTTTTTATGCTTAAAAAAAATACACTTTACTTTTAAAATATGAGTGATGATAATATTTCTCATATGATATTGAAAATTAAAATGTTATATATATAAAATTTGAAGTGTAGATATTAATATATAAATATATAAAATGCATTTCGTATCGTATTTCCACAGCAGATATGAAGCTCTGTTATTTCGGGTTGCAGGTTACCCTTTAACCCTTCTACCTGTGTTGAATGTTGTACTAATGATAATACAAATAACGACTAGTGGTGCAATGACATAAAAGGTACTACAATTGGGTAACAACTAAAGCTTAAACCAACAAAACCGATCCATTCAGCGTTATGTTTTATTTTGTAACACTAAGAGACTGTTTGGGATCACTTTTATTTTTTATTTTTTGTTTTATATTTTTATTTTATTTTGTTTATATTTTATTTCAAAGTAAATTATGTTTGATGATTATTGTTATTTTTAAAAATACTCAAAATATTTTAAAGCTATTTTGAGTATTTTTAAAAATAATATTATTTATTTTTGAAATAAAAAATAAAAACACATAAAAAATAATCTCAAATAATTCTAAGGTTTTCAGTTTAGATAACGTCTAATTTATTTCTGGTAGGATTGCAAAAATTATTTCCTATTTCACTATTTCGGATCAATTTTGTTTATTTTTTGTTTGTAGTTTTTTATGTTATTTTAAAAAGTATATTTATTTAATGTGTTTTTTAAAGGGTTGTTTCGGATCATTTTTGTTTTTTATTTTTTGTTTTTTATTTTTCTTTTCTTTTGATTATGTTTGTTTCAAAATAAAATATATTTGATGATTATTATTATTTTTAAAAATACTCAAAATCATCTAAATATTGTTTTGAGTGTTTTTAAAAATAATGTTATTTATTTTTTAAAGCAAAAAATAATAATAATAATAATACATCAAATAAACATATTTTTAAAAGTAGCATAAAAATAAAAAACACAAAACACAATTGATCCCAAAAAGCCCCTAAGTATTTTTATTTTGGACTAATAGCTTGCATAGCACTCAAATGACTATTTACAAAACTACCACTCTTTAATTTTTTTGAAATTCTCACCAAAATATCTAAATTGATATTAAAATTTCAACTCATATTTTTGTTTTTATCAAATTCCCAATGGTTTGATCATAGAGCCATAAATACATAAATTCATTAATTCAAAAGAGAAAAAAAAAAATTAGTATTAATTCTATAAATACATAAATTATATTTTTTTTTTAAAACAAATCACCTTGTTTTCGAGCAAGACTCACATTTTTTTAAATATTTTGGATATTTTTAAAAATAAATATCAACACTAAATATATTTTATTTCAAATCAAATTATAAATAAAAATAAATAAATAAAAAAAAAAATAAAAGTAATCTAAAATGACACCAAATAAACATGTTGGCCCAAAATTTAATTGAAGATTGATTGCTTGCATAGGGATCCGCTCTCCTTTCATTTTGGATATGGTTCAATTTTTCATAAATTTAGGCCCTGTTTGGAATCAATTTTTGTCTTCTTTTTTCGGTTTTTATTTTTAAAAAATAAAAAATATGTATATTTGTTTATCTATTTTATTATTTTTCTTTTTCTGTTTTTAAACAAATTCATTTTTTGTTTTCAAAATACTAAAAATAAGTAAAATCTATTTTTCTTTATTTTTAAAACATACGATCATATTTTCAAATTTTTAAAGATTTGAATTTGATTTTTTTTTTTTTTTAAATTATATTAAATAATATTATTAATTTTAATTAATTTAATTTAACAAGATTTATCTTGAATGTAGAATAATAGTAGATTAATTTTAATATATTATATGTTTATATACATAATATAAAATTTAATTTATATATTAATTTTTGATTGATTCTAATTAAATTTAATTTGATTATATAATAATAATAATAATAATAATAATAATAATAATAATTTAACTTCAACAATAATTATTTATTTTTATATATATCTTTCATAAATTTTATCTTTCTTATAAAATTTAAATATGTACGTAGGTATTTTATATCTCATATTTATACATCAACTCTTATAAATAAATATTTTCCTTTTACATTTTCAACATTTCAAATGTATAAATATAATTTATCTTGCAAAAAAATATTTTTAAAGTAGCATCAACGATAATCAAAATAATATTATTCAAATCATGTGATAGCACATTTATAACTTGCCAATTTTATTATGTACAATTAAATCAACGATAAAAATTCTTATTTGATAGATTTTTATATTTTGAATTTTTCTAAATAATTCTTCTTTTATGAACGAATACTATTAGGATTGTTTCGATGATGATTCAAATCTAATTTGTACATATCACTTTCATCAATTGTCGATTTCATTACATTTAATTCAATTCTAAAAATAAAACATACATTTAGGTCATCCATCATCTACAATTGTGTCCCCAATTTTTTTTATGTTAAAATAAAAAAATATCAAACATATTTTTATTTTATTTTAAAATTTAAAAAAATAAAAAAAAATACAAAGTGATATCAAGCAGCCCATTAGAATAATAATTAATTTTATTATTTTATTTTATTTTTTCATTAAAATTTTAAAAAAATAACATGTTTTTTTTTAAAAAATTAACAAAAAATTCATAAAAATATCAAATATGTTATTATTTTCACATAAAATAAAAATAAAATAAAAACAAAAAAATTGAAAACAAAAAAAATAAAAATAAAAAATAGAAAGTGATCCCAAACAGTCCCATAGATAATTGTTTTCATTTATTTTCTTTCAATTTTTATGTTGTTAGACATGTCATCAATCCATGGGAGTCATTATAGTGGGCCAAAAAAAGTTGTCAAAGCCATCTTAGTTTGTTAACCTTAGATTACATTCCTTGTGTTCAGTAAATACATCGTTTTTCTGTAATCTTGTTTTAATTAATGATACTTTTGCTCATATAAGTGATTGTGAAAAAGCTTAAGGATTGTTTTACCATTTGGATGAGACTTGGTGGCCAATCCAATCTCTTACACTTTGATGTGTCAAAAATAGTAACCTCATAGGGTAACAAAAAATATTTCATTTCCTCTTCCCCTTTGAAGCTCTTGGCATCCACCCACCTAAACCTAAAGCCCTAATTCCCAAGCAATCCATCACATAAAGTACGAGCTTCTGCCCATGACATGGCATTGCATTCTTTTTCAAGAGATCTTAGCAACATTGACTACTAAATTTTTATAAAAAAATATCTATATAATCTAAATATCCTTAAAAATCTGTGATTATCTGAACCAAGATCTTATAAAGAAATTTCGAGGCAAAAAGAATGGTATGATTAGTAAGACTAAAAATCTAATTTTGGTTTGAAGTAGTTTCATTTTTTTGGAACAAATATTACCAGGCCATCATTTATTGCATGAGTGCATTTTGAATGTCTTTCATATTGACATCCATCGGCCCTTCCTTTGGCTTTTGGCTTTATTCATACTTCTTCTAATTACATTCTTTCATTATGCAGGCAAATTTGCCACATTACAAGCATCTATTTGGGTAATCTTAAAACTTTTTTTTTAAATTGTTGGTTTTTGCTATGAGATTTTTATTGTTCTACGTGTTCTAAGACTTAATCCTATGGTTAATATTTATAACAGGATAATGTACTTTTATCTTTCTTGTATAATTTGTTATCCTCACTATGGATGAGATCTCTCACATCAATAAATTTCATAATTTGTTATCCTCACTTTGATGGTTGCAATATTGCCTCGATTCTTGGCAACAATAAGAATAAGCTTAAAGCATATATTTCATCATCAAACTTGATGTTAATGAAGTTAAATTTTCTTGTGATTTAGTTAATTTCATTGAAAATTGATGATTAAATATCCTTCTTACATCTAAAGATTGAACAAACTAAGTATAATATGTACCTTATTAATTGTTGAAGGATATACCTAGCCCATGCCCTATATCCTTTGCGTGAGGGTGGAAAGTCTTCCTATAGGTGAATTTCGAGACCACTCTAGTGAACTTTATTGTAATTGACAATGTTTTAACAATTTGGACTGCTCGGTTTCCTCGATAGTATTAGCAGCTACTTGTAAAATATCATAGATTCCATGACTAATCTGGTCAATGGTACTATTCAAAGGATTATATTCCCACACTTCAACTTGATAATAGTCACCCATTATGCGTGATCATCAAATAAAGGGGGATTAAGTGTACAGTCTGAAATCATAGGTATCACTCCCTTTTAGCATCTCTACATGCTACATGAGCCTATCCTCAATCTCAAAAGTCTCTCAAGGATCATGCTTATTGATTGTGGCTCAAATAACATTCTCACTAAGCTCTCTGGCTGACATGTCTACAGGCCTTCTCCCATTGAATATTTCATGCAGAAGCAATGAAAAAAATATAAGATGAAAAAAAATGTAGTATCAGAGAAGCCTGAGCCAATGGCATTTAATCATATAAATCGCTTTTCTTCGATTCATCAATCAGAGATAGTTGGTCTTCCATTTAACCTGAGAGAGGTGGAGATTACTGATAGACTTGATTGAATGGGAAGATGCACATTAACTCATGGTGGGACGACATTAAAAATGATACACGCCTGAATTCAATAAGGCTGTCTTTTGCTCTTTTTAAAAAACGTGATACTCGGAAGTATGAATGTCAAGTGAGATTATTGGGGATCCTCTGGGTCAAAGAGCTCATCGTAACACAACGAGCACCAGAGGTATTATCCTTTCACCCTTTCTTAAATTTTTTTTTCTATGTAGTTAGTGTTGCTCAATCATTGATTTTTTTTTTTTTTTTTTTTTTAATATTGCATGATAGGCAGAGGAGAAGATGTTCAAGCTATGACAAGCAAAGATATTGCTCTCCCTCGAGTATGAGTTCGGGAGCTAGCCTGCTAACCACCACCTGCAAACTCCAAAGCAGCCATCTCCCTTTCCCCAGATCTATTTTCTATTGGCATAAAAAAATGAAATAAATGTGCATTACTCCACAATATAAATGAATACCTAATTTTTGGAATGTTATTTAAACACAAATTATATAAAAAATACAAATAACCTGGTTATTATGGGACAGAAAACAATAGTCGGCGGAAAGAATAAATTTGTATAAGAACAGGTCTAAGAAACTGTATGGCGGCAATCAATCAGTAAATAGACACGTTACCATCAGTTCAATATAAAACTGAGTACTAGAGAGTTTACAAACCAATGTGCGAAGTAGGTGGTAAACTTATGAAGAGCAGCAGGTGGTCTTTTGGTTGACAGGTTGTCCACGGATTTGAACTGTTGGGGGCCTTGCGTTGTTCATTGCTGGCTGGCTCGCCATCCTAACACAAAAGCCATATGATATCATTTGAGAGCCTCGGTAATAAAAACTGATCTTTTTGAATTCAGACCACTCAAATCTTCTATAACAGGTAGAGAATCAAAATTAAATATAAATAATTTAAGTAAATATTTATATCAATCTCATAATTCAAATATATACATATATATTATATGGAAAAAAAGGAAAAAAAAAAAAACCTGTTCTTGATAGCTGCAGCCATAGCCATGAAAGCGTGCTCAACATTAGTAGCATCCTTGGCGCTAGTCTCCATGAATGGTATTCCTATCTCATCAGCAAAGCTCTAAATACAACATATAAGCACTAGTTAAAAAGAAAGAAATAATTTACAAAGCCCAAATATAATAAATGACGAAACTGTGACAGACTCGCAGATGTGATTATCTTATTTATTTGGCTATAACGTACAGAATTGCAGGAGGCAAAATTAACAAATAACAGCCATCTGAAATTCAACAGGCATTCAAAATCCAAGACGATAACGATCATATATTTTGTGATGCAAGTACCAGCAGAGAGTACAATACAAAAGTAAAAAAAAAAAATTTTCTTTAAGAGAACGAGTGAAATTTTACAATAGTTGAGATTGACTTTCAACCAAGTACCAATATATTGTAGGCCATTAAATTCTCAAATGTCAAAAAAAAAAAGGGTGAATTGAAATTACCTTTGCAGTCTCGTAAGATACAACTTTTTTTGCAGTGAGATCGCATTTATTTCCAACAAGAAGCTTGTTAACGTTATCACTGGCATAACGGTCAATTTCATTCAGCCACTGCTTGACATTATTGAAGCTCTCCTGGTCTGTCACATCATAAACCACCTGCAGAGTAGATTAATAAAGTTTGGGACTGATCTATTGATTCTAGATTTTACTGATTACAAATCAAACTGTAAATTAAGGACAAGAATTGCATACGATAATCCCATGAGCACCACGATAATAGCTGCTGGTGATTGTTCTGAACCGTTCTTGCCCAGCAGTATCCCACTGTAACAAAAGAGGAAAGCATCTCAGCATTAAAAACAGCTAACTGCAAATTAAATAATTCAAAATGCACTGAAAGCTAGGAACCTTGCAAGAATGTCCTATTGTAAAATATTGATAAAACAAACAGTATACTTTGTTATTGAAGTGGCTTAATATTGGAAAAAAAAAACATTTGCAAATAATTGCACTTTGCTTCCAGATATGGAGACAACCCAAGCATGAAACAATAAAACAAGCAGTGTGTGTTCAAAAGAGAAAATTTCTCATAAGTAAAATTTCAGTCATATGCAGGGCTTCTTTTGCAAAAATTCCAGATATGCAGGGCAACCTGCCAACCCACAAACAAAAAAAGAAATAGCGCCAAGAGACAACATGAGGACGAAACAATAAAAAGAACAATTCTGATCATTAAAGCTCAAACTGTTCTACTATCTACCTAATAGCAGCTTTATGAAATCATACAACAATATGTTTCCTTTCTTGAAAAAATTCCAAATTCCAACACTTTTAACTAATATTAGAAGGAGATTTATGAATTTGCAAGGATACCATCTTAACCTTTAATATTACAAACATACCTCTCTAATCTAGAACTTATTATTAACATGCCAATTAGTCAACTCTCACTTAACCATTAATAAGTTGACTAAGCCTTGACCTTAGATTTGTAATGATCCGACCTATTTGACCAACCTAATTAAATAATTGAATTAGGGAGGAATTTTTGGCCCGTAAGCTTAAATTAACCGGCCCAACCCCATCCAATTGAACTTGCGATCCAGTTAGTTTTTTTGATAATTCTACCTAGTCTAACTTGACTCTATTTGTAAGAAACATAATATTCATAATTAAGGTAAACTTGGCGGTAATTTTTTAAAATAATAAATAAAATATTCTGAAGCAACAACACCTAACCAATGTGACATCTTCATAAGAGAATCGGGTGGACCACCGATAATATTAAAATTTTAGGTGATACATCAGTAAATTTTAATGTTTATGATAGTGCACGAGTACAAATCTCTATTCAGTCTATATATATATATATAATACTATAATGCCAAATAATGCAACTCACAATTTGAAGCTTAATGGTCTTCCCGTCTTGCTCAACAGTGCGTATTTTCTACAATACAAAAACAAATCATCAACCAAAAAAGAAAAAGGAAAATCTAATAAAGAACAAATGAAATATACTTACAAAATCAACTCCGATGGTACTGATATAACTCTCCAAGTATGAATCATCCTATCCCAAACAACAAACTCATTAGGGCTCACAAAACATAGGATTCACAGACTGAGTGACGATAAGTAACAGACTAAGAGGGTAAATATAAGCAAATAGCATTCTAGCACAGCAGGGAATTTCTAGTAGAGTTCATTGGATGTATAAAATAAACAATGATGACGGGCCCTACCAAATAAATTAGATATAAGCTTATATAATAATCACCAACACATGTGGAAGTGAAAATTTGCAGATAACATCATCTCATGAATTAAAATCCAGACAAAAATCATGAAAATAAATCAAAAATAAAACTTTGGTAAGTATTGGTGCTGGGTTTCAGTTAATTTGCCAGGATAATCACAGCAATGGTTCCAGGTGTCCGACAAGCTTATCATATTGCCAAAAAAAAAAACTGGCAAGGGGAAAGTATTAGCAGGCAGACATCAAATAGATTTAAGAAAGTTTCGGTATATTATTATGTTTATATTACTCATGTAATACACTCGAGAGACAACAAAAAGTACAATGAGGGTAACAGAATTGCTTCACCAGAAGCTTAAACACAAGAAGAGTGCAAGCAGTTAACAAAATTTGATAGAGGAAAACAATAACGAAGTTTGTTACTTACTGCAAATCTTAGAAGAAGGCATGATTTGCCAACACCGGAGTCTCCAATAAGCAAAAGCTTGAACAGATAATCACTGCAAACAAATTAGAATTAATACCTCTATCTTAGGATTTACTTTTTTTTATATAAATCATTTTTACAAATAGTTTAAAGAAAGATAGCCTGAGAGAAAGCTCAGTCCAAAACACTTGACTTGCCTATCCAACATATACATGAAGGGGAATTACCCTCAAATATGTATGCATGCATAAAACTTCATGCCAGCAATAAAAATGACATGCTGGTTCATAAAAGGAATCTGGTAAAATTTACTATTTCCAGTTTCCCACCATCTGTGTTAGAGCTTTAACTCATTATTCAGATGAAACTACTAAATTGATGGTTCAGATAAGGATAAAAATTTGATAAACTGCTTTATGCATGTCATTATGTCTGAAGCATGCACATCTAAATGGCACAAAAAAAAGTTTCATTCCTTTAACAAAAAATAATCAGTTTCTAAGAAAAATATAAAGAATTGTCCAAATCAATTGACATCCAGTTAAAAAGCATGTGATGAATAAGCCTTATATTGAAAAAAAATTCTATTGCAAACGTTGGCATTTAAAAGTTAAGCTCACTAGTTTATGCCAATAAATTAATACACGTAGGCTAGGATATATATATAGACACACACACATGAGTGTGTGAATCAGCTATGATGCCATCAAACATCAACATGCATATGATTATATCAAACAATGTTCATAAGGCTTCACTTTTCTAAATATTATGAACATTTTGACATCATAAAGCTGCAAAAATTGACATAGTTATTAGGTATAATCGTTTTGGCAATACCATAAACCTCTATCTGAATGCTACTGTAGAATGTAATTGATCCATTATAAATGTTTGTTGGATTTTTTTACTCCTCCCGCATTAAAAGCACTCCAAGAAAACCTTAAAAAAAAACAAAATGCTTCAAATCAGTATGGTTGTTGATTATCGCATCTCCCAGTTCATTCTCATTTAGAACAAGACAAGACAAAAGCAAAGAAAAACTTCATATATTGATTCAGGTGCATCCTAATACACAAACAATCGAGCCACGACAATTGAGAAAAATGTTAATGGCGAGGACGGTAAAACCAAGATGACACAAAATTGATGAATGAAGAGGGCCTAGTTCTTCCACCTTCATTCTTCCAAATCCTGGTCAGAAACTAATATTAGTGTTTAAATGATGCAAGTTATCAATGAAGCTCCGCGAATTTAATAATAAAAAATATTAAAAAAAAAAAAACTTGCCGACAATTCTCACCCGACAAAGCATCCCAAGCCACACCAAAGTTGTAGAGAAATCGTACATACGAACCAAAACTTCTCAATAATCAAAAAAATGTCAGCATGAATTTAGAAACTTCTTCGTTTTATTCCACCAAAAAAAAAAAAAGAAAAGAAAAGAAAAGTTAACCATACGTACACAGCAAACACAGGTAAAACAAACGAACCGCGGATTGGAATACCACCAAGCCACGTAAACCGCAGACATTACCCGCAACCCCATATGAATCCCAGATCTCAGACCAGAGAACCAGATCTCAAAAAATTTCATAAAATCATGATCAAACCAATAAAAACCCGATCAAACTTGCAACCAACAATTCACAATCACCAAATGAATTTTAAACCTAAGCCGTTCCATGATCATTAATAGAATTGTCCCTCTATATCTAAACACGCAGCCAGACAGAACGATCTAATTCTTCTCACAGACGCAAAACCTCAAAAAATTAGGAAAAAAAACCTGGAAATTGAATATAGACCGACTTACTACTCTTGATTCATGATGGAAAATCGAGGGAACCGCTCTTAACGTTTTGCGCTCTCTTCGGTGGGATTTTTGAAACGGCAAGCTTTCCCCGGAGCAGGAATCCGATCAGAAAGTCGATTTAATTGACAAGAAGGAAAGGAAGAGACAGAGAGAACCGGAGAAGGGGACGCGATCTGGGTTGAAATGGGCAACCGACGACGACGTCGTAGAAGGAATAGGGGAAGAAAAGCTTATCGAGGCGGCGCGTGAGATCTCCGAATATCACGAAGGGAGAGACCGTGCAAATCTTCCAGAAAAAGTAGAAGGGAAATTTACATAATCTAATTAATACTGATATATACTATAATCTAATTGTATATAACCATGTTAAAACATGTGAACATTTCACCGATAAGAAATCCGATTTATTTATTTATTTTGATATTATTTGGAAACTTTGTATATTTTTATTTTTGTTTTATATTGTTTTTAAAAATATTCAAAATATTTTTAAAATTTTTAATATTTTTTAAAAATAATTATTACTATCATATATTTTTTATTTCAAAGAAAAATATAAATAATATAAAAATAAATAAGTAAAAATGACCTCAAACAACTTCTTAATCATTCCACTTTGAAATTTATTTAATTTAAAAAAAAAAATTTTAAGAACAGGGAAAGAATAGGTCCATTTAATTTTAGATTTTAATCATTATTGATACATCCTATAAAATTTATAAATCAAGCATGAATTTAAGTTAAAACATATATTCAATCAAATTCAATAACTCAATGAAATGAGTCCAATTATATTATAATCGAGTCAAATCGAGTCCAAATGAGCTAAAATCAAGCTCAAAAGTTACATATGAAATTTCGGTATAACAAAATGAAAACGACTTCCAAATTGAGCCATAATCGAATCGAGCCGAGACACAAAACTAACGAGCCTAAGATCATTCAAATCGAAGATCGCTTGAACGGTCAAATCACCAAAAAAACTATTTATGATCAAATGAATCAATATACACCATTTGATGGAGTGTTTTGAAATTTTGGCTATAATGACCAAAATATCCTCAAATCATAGACCACATTCTTGTCACAGAAAGGGGAAGAAGCTAAAGTGCTTAAAGAAAGTTGAGAGAGAGAGTTGGGAGTTCAAGTTTCATCACCACCATTATCGATCACTATCATCGCCGACTATCACCAACAACCCGACCCAAACTACCGCCATTCCATAACTGAAGTTTTGAATTCATTATCGTGATTGATACAATCTTATAATCCTGCAGTTAGAAAGATTTAAATTCTATACTCCAAAATAAATATATAGTGAAGTATTTTTACTGGGCTAGGCCCCGTGATTTTTTCCCCCTATTTCTAGGGATTTTCAACTTAAAAATTTTGGAGCTTTTTATAAAGTGTTAAGGTTTATTCTACCGTTACAAATTTTTTATCACGTAACAATTATCTATTTTAATTCTTAGTAAAATAATAATAATATATAATACCTAAGCCTTGGTCGTCGTTGTTATTCGATTATTAACAATTAAATGAATACAATGCTTCTTTAAATCAATATCAACGATTAAAATACTGAATATAGACAACATTATCTTAGAATTCTTGCAATATAAAGAACTCCACAATTTCGTAAGCGGAGTACTCAACTGTCAGCTCACATCTGATTGATGATCTGCATATAATGCAACATATTTAGGCTTTCTTTAGAGCGGCAATACAGTGAGATATCGAAATACACTGTAATTGTAGTTCGAGTAATTGCATATTTTGAAAAAGTTGCAATTCATATTTTCATATCTCATTTAATAGTATAATGATTTTCAAAAAATTATGATTAAATTTTTTTAAATAAAAAATATTTATAATGCCACAATAACTTTTTAAATAATAACTGAATTTTCTAGATGCATATTAAGAGTTGTAAAAAAAATAATTTTTTGATAAATGATTGTGCATATTATAAATATTTTTTTTTCAAAAATTTTAAATAATAATTTTCTGAAAGACACTGTACTTTAACAGTATATTTTAATCATAAATTTTTTTAATCAAATAGGACTTATTATTTTTTTTGACTATTTTTTGAAAAATAAAATAAACACAGTTATCTTGACAGCATCCTAAGATTCAAGATATCAATAGAAATAATATGTCATTTTGGAAGAACGTACACCATATTTGGATATCTATAGCTCATTGACCAGTTTACACCTGTATCAAAAGCAGGTTTAGTTAAGTTGAAGCTGCAGGCTCCAGCAATTCACACTCAAAGTTTGTGTGCTCTAAGAATGGCGCCAGCCTCACGAACCAAGGTATCATGATATTGTCCCTGAATCCACACACCACTGGATTATCCCACTGCAACAATGAGCCCACGAGGTTAGCCCGAGCGGTGACCAGAAAGATTCGAGCCCACCGCTCCTCGCCGTAAGATCTCAGAGCAGCTCCGACCAACTCATCGCCTCCCTTCAATGCAGCTGCGAGTTTTCCTGCGAGAACAACTGCGTCTTCCAAAGCGCAGCAGGCGCCTTGGCCGAGATTGGGCGTCATCGGATGCCAGGCATCGCCGACGACCGCCACCTTGTTCGCCGACGCAGGCGGGCTGAAACCAGGCCAAAGCCATCGATCGACTAACGGAGTCTTGATCACGACTTCCTCTGGTGTTTTGTGCATGACGTCTAAGAGATCTGAAGGCCAGTTGCTCACAAGCTCAAGAGCTTGTCTTTTGGGTATGGTTGGATCATCAGTTCTTGGTCCTGGCCAGATGCAAATGAACTGTGATGAAAGATGGGTTTGTTATTATGGAAATGATAACCGAATCAAAGAAAAGTGCGTATCAGATATCAACAGTGTAACCAGAATGTTCTCCACCAAGAATCATAATAACAGAAATGTTTTCTTTAGGGAATATCTGGAATATCTAGTTTATCGAAATACAAACCTGACAATTTTAGAGAAATTTACATACATAGCACACAATTCTTATGTATTTATATAATTAACACCTCAAGTTTGATATTTATAAAAATATTATTTTTCATGTGCGTAAAAAACATATTTCACTTAAAAAAAGGGGCATTTTATTTACATCTAACACTCAAACATAAATATTTACATATATAACATCTAAATTTTTATTATTATCACAAAAATATCATTTTTCTTAATTTTTTAAAGTAAAATTCATCTTTTGAAGTATAAAAAAGATGTTATATTTGTAAATATTAAATTTTAGATATTAGATATATAAATGCATAAAAATTATGTGGTATGTATGAAAATTTTGAAAAAAGTAATGATAATATTATTTTTGATATAATAATAAAAATTTGAATGATATTTAAGTAAATATGAAAATTTTAAATTATATACATATAAATATATAACAATTGTGTGCTATGTAAATAAAATATTGCTTCCAAACGTGTAACAAAGAAAAATAACAGATTATAAAAACAGGAAAAGCATGCCATGACCTCAAGTTCCTTTTCAAATTAGGAATATGCCTCGTATTAAGAAGCATCCACACATGACTAACTCATATAATACAAAAACTCTTTATGTTGAGTATAATGAAATGATGCAGCTAAGTCCAAGATCCAAGACTCTTAAGGATTACCAGTGCATCATGGATCATATATCTCTTTAGTTATAACACTCACATATTTTTCCATCTGATTTGGACTTTATCAACCATCTTTCACTATTGACAATCCATTTTCATGTAGTCAGTCTTTTAACCTGTAATCATTCACCATTGCAATCATTTGATTGATTTTTTTTTTTTTTTTTGTTAAGATTTCAATAAATTTCAAGATTTTTATGTGGAAAAATCTCAAAAAAAGTGGAAAAGCGATGGGGCCTAGCCCAGTAAAAATCTTCCACTATATATCTAGTTTCGGAGTACAAAGTTTAAGTTTTTTCGATAACGAGATTACAATTATATAGAAAGTCGATAATAAATCTCGAATCAAATAATAATAATTATGTGATGATTAGGTTATATGATTATTAAGCGGTTGGGGATAATGAAACGAGCGTTGATGGTGAAACAGCGGCGGTCGGCGGCAAGGCGGCAGTCGAGTGGTGATACCGTGGAGATGGCCGCGCAATGATGTTAGCGGTAGTGGCGGCAAACAATGGGTAGACGATGATCGATGATAGTGGCCGAGAAGCGGCCGGCAGCCGCGATAATTAGTGGCGATGACCGATATAGCGGTGTCGGCGACAGCGGATAATCGGCGGTGATGGCACACGTGGTTGTCAACGATGATCGATGGTGGTGGCCGATGCGGCGGCGGCAGCGGCAACCGACGGAGATTGGCAGCGGTGGTTGGTGGCGAAACGGCGGTATGGCCGGCAGTGGCGGCGGTGGTGATGGCGGCAATGGCAAACGATGGTGGCGGCGATGGCGGTAGTCGCACCGTCAGTAATTAACGATTATGCTTGAAGGATCTTGGCCCGCTCTCTTTCTTTAGGCTCCTCTGAAAAATAAGGGTTATTAGATTAGAGGAATAATATTCTTATATCGTGTAAAATTCAAACCACCCCATCGAACGGCTCAATAATTCGCGATGTTAAATGCTGAATCAATCAGATCTTGAGCAACGTCAGATTTGATCATATATTAAGGAACTATTTAGATTCGATATCCAAAAGTTTCCAAAGATATTTTAAGTGTTTGATCCCGGTTTGTTTAGGATCGATTGCTTTCACTTAGATGCTTCATTTGAAATTTTGATTTATGTTATTAGATTTTTGGATGACATTATCTCTATCATCCAAAAATATATACCAAATAATTGAAAATAACAAATTCTTTAATGAAATTTGCGGGTTCATTAACCTCGTACATATAGTTTGAGAGAATAGATCTTGTGGGTGAGATTATGATTGAGGCGGGTGCGGGGAAGCGAGTGCGCTGGGCTTTCCTTGAGGCAGACCGTTTGTCTTGATGAACATTTTTTTCATTTTTTTTTCAATTTTCTTCAATTTTTCCAATTTTTTTTCATTTTTTTATTTATTCCCTCTTTGCCCCTATAGTGGATCTATAAAAACTCCTTCTATGGTCAAGTAAGGAGACACAATTCCCATATACTCTGATATTTTTCTATGTTAAATGAGAAATTATCAACAGTTCAGGGGCTAAGGGTAATAATAATTTTTTTTTCCTTTTATCGTGAGCTCGACCTTTTCTTAAAGAAGATCATTTTCTTTGTTGATCGTAGTTTATCTGAGGCTCGATTTTCCTCGAAAGAGCGTCAAGTCCTCGTTGACCGGGTTTGGAAGCGATCAGCGTACATCTGGCGAGGCTCGGTTTCCCTGAAAGGCGTCAATTGTCCTCGTCGGATTGAACCAAGTTTGAAGGCGATCAAGACCCATAGTTCATACTGCTCAATTTTCTCGAGAGAGGTGTCAGCTATCGTCATTGGGCCGGGTTTGGAAGCGATCAAGGCCAGCGTAGTTCATCTGACGAGGCTCATTTTTCCTCGAGGTGGTATCCTTGTTGGAATCGGTTGAGGCGATCAAAACCCGTAATTCATGGCAGCTCCGTTTCTAGAGGCGTCAATCTCGTCGTCGGTGGGTTTGGAGCGATCAATGCCCTTATTTTCTACTTTTTCTTGTAGGAAATTGAATTTCTTAAAACTCCAATGGATGATTCAGCAGTTGACAACTACCAAGGTGGCGAGGAAGCTTCAATTAGGAACCATACCTCGAAAAACTTAAAAAAACTGGCAGGTAATTCCGGAGTATCATTAGAGAGATTTTTTTTTTTTCCTTTTTGATCTCATATAGTACACGTATATTTTTCATCAGATCGTAGGCGAAAAATTTTATCCAAAACTGTCCATGAGTAACAAAACAAGGAAAGGATATACCCAAGTATTGGGGTGAGTGAATTGCTTCACACAATTCTCAGACCTTTGTCTTTCTTTCATCTTTTTTGTTTCATATTTATGATGTATTTTCGTAAGATGATGGCCGGAAGAAAACTAATAACATGACGTGATATATTATCATATCATGCTTTAATGATCCAGGGTTCATTTCTCAAATGAGTTTGTGGCTATTATTGCCAAAAAGTCTAATCGCACACGTTCTCTTCCGCAATGATACTTTACTATTTCTGAGATGAATCTTCGTGCGGGACTGCGATTCCCTTTGGCTCCTAAATTTATTGAGGTCTATAAAATATGCGGTGTAGTTTTGTCACAATTTTCATTTCGAGCTTTAGTGATCATCGTTGGTTTGACTGTCTTCTTTAGAGAGCGTGGTGCGACTTTGAACATCGAGTACTTGTATCGAATGTGTAGATTCACATGTGATGCTCAGGGACATGTTTCATATCGAGGTATAAAGAATTGGATAGAATTTTCAGCACAGGATTCATCTAGAAATTGGTGTAATGAGTTTTTTTTTGTTAAAAATGAGTGGGGCCTCCTTGAGAGGTGAAGAAGATTGAATAACCTTCCGGATCCATTACTGATTGAAGAGAATGAAATCCTAACAACTCTCAATATTCTTGATATAAGAGGCTTGCAACACGAGTTACGTCACATTAACAAGTATATAATTGAAGATAGAATGTTCAAGGTTGGCCTTTCCATTCAGGCAGATCTTTCCATTTAGGCAGGGAGATCTCATGCTCTTCCACTGAAGAGATCAAGTAAAGATGATGAAAGGCCTCCTCATATTCACAGGATTCTTTCAAGAAACCCATTATGAAATCATGGTGACAACAATGCTTCTTCTTTAAAGAAAAAGAAGACATATGCCGAAATAACTATGTCAAATATTTGCAGAGAAGATGTTCTCCCCTAGTTGGCCTCTGAGAGTTTAACTATCTCAACTCATAATAGGGGGATTCGTTTCTCGAAGCCGCACAATCCTGAAGAGGTGTTAAACCAGTATGCACTCTATGTCAATGAGCAGACGAATTAGTACGTTATCTTCTATTTCTCTTTCTTTTCTTCTTTACTTTTTTCTTCGTGTAATATTTGTGATTTTTTTATTGTAAGTAACTCAAACATTATGGCTTATGGCTCATTTGGGTGTCGTAGATGAGTGGAATCTTGAATTTGTGAAGGTAAAATACTTGAGCGAAAGATGAGTGTTAAGGCCAAAGAAGTGGCGGGAGGATCAACTAGCAGGGTGTAGAGCTACGAACATGTCAACTTTCCTTTCTCTCAAATTCGAGGTAGGCGTACTTGTGATGAGATGGTGAGGCAAAGACTGCCAAAAGAGAAAAGACTGAGCTTTTGAAGAAGAAAGCTCTTGAATTGGAGAAGAAAACATTACAGGATCATCTTTCTGAGAATGAGCTTATCATGTCAGAAGTGGAAGCAAATGTCATATCATTGAAGACAGTGAAAGACTTTAAGAAATCTCTTGCTTATCGTGATGTTATCGAGGATCATATCCAAGAAGCTCGTAATCATATTCTTGATGTTGAAGTGAAGGACTTGGAGCGCCAATGTTTGGAGGAAGGCTGTATCCGAGGATTCCTAAAAAGAATTCGTTTACATCATAAAAGCTGGGGCTAATTGTCTGTTGAGTATCTAAAGACCCCCTTGATTCAAGATGAAGGGGTTTAGAGTGAGTTTAAGGGAGCATCTTCTAGCGGTGATGAGGATGTTGATATCATGTAGTATCACTTGAGGATACATTTATTTCCCTTTTATCTATGTATTAATTTTATTTTTATTTTGTATACAGAATTTTGATTCTTTCTTATATCAACATGTTAGAGATATCAATGACATTAGTAAACTAAAAATTTTGGGTGATTTGCTCTCGTTTTGTTTTGACCTATCCGAGGTGATTGGTCGGAATATTATTCGACGACACTAACATTTACGAAATAGGTTGTGGGAAGTCCATCAAGAACTTTTTGACATATCTTAGGTATTAGTCAAAATATTATTTGACGTCTTATCTGTATGGAAGAGGTTCGATCAAATCCCCTTGGGATTGATTATGCCCCGACTGAGACACAACGTGAGTTGTGCATTCTTCAAGTAGGGGAATTAAATGAAGGAGATTATTTATATGCAACAAGCTTGAAGAAAAAATCATAAACTCATTACTTCGATAAGGTCGGTGATACAAAGATATGAGTAGAAGAGAAAATGACAAATGAGATAAAATAAAAGTTGCAATATCTAAGAATCACTGATAATACTTTCGGAGATTCTCCGTGTTCTAAATTCGATGCAAGGTTTTTCCCTCTGGATCCTTGAGCTTAAATGTTCCTGACTTAACCATAGTTGTAACCACATAAGGGTCATCCCAAAGAGGTGAGAGCTTATTGCATTGAGCCTTGCAGACTTGAGACTTAGACCAAGTCACCACAGATGGGATGAGATTTCACTCTTACATTTGAAGTGGCAGTCTTTGGTGGTAGAAGCGGTCAGTAGGGTCATGTCACGAGTTTTAGTCAAGTTGTAGTTTTCTTCATTACTATTATAATTGAATGATTGAACTATTGGACTTGGAATCCCATATATCTTATAATATAATGTCAAAACACAAATTATATGATGTCTCATGGGAGTTAGTGATGTAATGCAGTAAGCCAAAGAACATTAGAGAGCTCAAAATGTCTTGGTAAATTGAGATATAATCTTAGATATCACTTTAAATGTATTCTTTCAATAATATAAACATATGATATACCCAAATAATATACATATTATTTAGATTTTGATAAATTAAAACTCCACTTAAATAAATAGTCAGCAATTAAAATGATAAACTTTTAATGCTACCAAATCTCATGATATCAATATCAATTAAAAAAAGAAGCTGGATTATGGTGTATGAGAGGTTATAGTGCAACGACAACTCGCATTTTTTTATGAAATCAAGTATTGCCTCAGCAATAGAACCACCTCATAATTTTAAAGGCTACGCCTTCCTTGTTCTCCACATATCCCGAAACCTCTCTTAATGCATAATTGGCCTTTGATGGTGAGAGACATTTAAAGTATGGCCCAGAAAAAGCTCGTTTGTATAGTTCACCTCCGATAATAATAAAATTTGCAATTTGTCTTCGGAGATGAGTTGTAGCAGTTGGGTTTTCAGGAAGGGTCCCTTCTTGTAGAAAGGATAGGATTGGGTCCATCCACGAAGGTTCCTTCATCTCATTAATTGTCTGTATTGACCCTTGGATAGGAAAAATATATTTCCTCATGCATTCTCTTAAATAGATCTCGTGTAGTAGATAGCGTCTTGCGAGAGCATCAGTGTTCTTCTAGTATGTGAATGATTTGATGTGTCTTGATATGGCAAGTAACCTATTGAGGTATCGTCTTGGTAGGGATTATGAGCATTAAAGTTTCCCTCCTGAGGCAACAAGCTAAGAGTCGTGTGGATCATTAAGTTTTGAGTGATAATCGATCCAGTCTCAACCTATGAAGCCTCATATTCAGCCATATTATTAGTTGTAGAGAATTTTAGGCGAAGTCCATACTCTAAGGTATCCTGTTGGGGGAAAATAGTAAGATTTCTGCTCCGGCACCAGCATTTCCTGAAGCTCCATCAACATAAAGGGTCAATTGAAAAGATGAAAAGGGTGTAATAGATAGCTCATTTGGAGTAATAACAGTGTACTCTACTATAAAGTCTGCGAGTACTTGAGACTTTATGTCTGGCCTGAGTTGAAAATGAATATCAAACTCTCTCAATTCTATGACCATTTGATTAATCTTCCAGATGTCTCTGGTTTCTGTAGAATGGCCCTCAATGGTAAATAGGTATAAACACTGATAATATGAGCTTGGAAGTATGAACGCAATTTTCATGCTTAGAAAACTAAAGCCAAAGTCATCTTATTTGCTAGTAGATAACGACTTTCTATATCAGAGAGAATTTTGCTAACATAGTAAATTAGTCGTTGTATTGCATTTTTCTCTCGCACTAAAACTGAGCTTATTGCGTGGGAAGAGACTGCGAGATATAAGTATAACATCTCTCCTTGGACAGGCTTGGATAGTAAGGGTGGAGATGCTAAATATTCCTTTGCTGTGACTTAACATTCATCATCAATCAAAATTATTATTTTTAGCTCCTTTTAATATTTTAAAAAATGACAAGTATTTATCCCAAAACGGGCTAAGAAGCGGGATAAGACAGTAATTCGTCAATTCAAGCATTGAACTTCCTTATTATTCTTTGGAGGAGTCATATCTCTGAGCGCTCTGATTTTCTCGATATTAGCTTCAATCCCGCGGTGAGTGATCATGAACCCAAGAAATTTTTCCGATGTAACCCCAAAAACACACTTGGTTGAGCTGAGTCGCATGTTATAACGTCGAATAAGGTTAAAGCATATTTCTAAGTCAGAAATATATTGTGATTCTTCTAAGTTTTTTACTAATATGTCATCCACATATACCTATCAGGTGGCCTAAGAGGTGTTTAAAACCTTATTCATAAAGCGTTGATAACACCGCAAAGATTTTTTTAACCCGAACGACATAACTTGATAATAATATAAACTTTTATATGTTTAAAAAGATGTGGCTTCTTCATCCGTTGGGTACATTTTTATTTGGTTGTAACCTGAGTAAGCATCTAAAAAACTGAGCATTTGATGCCCAAACGTAGCAATTTGGGGATGGGAAAACTATCCTTCGAGCAAGCTTTGTTGAGATCAGTGTAATCAATACGCATCCAAGTTTCATTTGTTTTCTTAACCATGACAACATTTGTTAGCCATGTAGGGTAATATACTTCTCATATGAATCCTGCTTCTAAGAGCTTATTAACTTCTTGTTCAATAGCTTGGAGGCGCTCAGGTGCAAAACTTCGCTTATTTTGGATGATCGGTTTGAATGTTGGATCAATCTTGAGGGAGTGCATGATCACATTGGGGTCGACCCCAAGCATATATGTCAGACTCCAAGCAAAGATGTCGATTTTTGCACAAGAAGTTTATGTATTTTACCCTCTATTCATCTGAAAGCAGAGATTTGACTTACACTGTTCATAAAAGTTGGTCATCTGATAATGAAACAGAGAGCAAGTCTTCTACAGGCGAAGCTCTCTGGGGTATTTCTTCATTTCGAAAATTAAAATTCTCGATGCTGAAGATCACCAAGGGCGATGAGCCGAGGTAACACGATTGGCTTATGTTGATTTTCACAGATTACTCCAACCCTAACGAGGTTGAAAATTTCATCTTAAGATAAGAAGAACACCAAAATTGACGGAGGCCTTCAAGAAGATAGCGTTGTATGAATCAATCGACCACTATGAATTAAATTGAATCACTTGTCGAAAACTCTCGACAACGGTAATTGCCCTCCACTCACATGTACATTATCAAACCCATATAATGGTCTTGCAGCGGGTTGAAGCTTTTCCCTAACCAAGCTCATGCTAAGAAATGTGGAGTAAAATAAGACATCGATAGAACTCTCATTATTAATCAAAATTCTCTTTACATTATAACATGGGTCACCGATCCCCGCACTGATGACAAGTAGATCTTGATGCAGAACTTGAATTCCTTCTAAGTCCGAGTCATTAAAAGTGGAGTAAAATAAGACATCGATAGAACTCTCATTATCAATCAAAATTCTCTTTACATTATAACATGAGTCACCGATCCCCGCACTGATGACAAGTGGATCTTGATGCAAAACTTGAACTCCTTCTAAGTCTGAGTCATTAAAAGTGATGGAATGATCAATACTAGATTTCTTTAACTCTGGCTCTTCGCCGGTGACAATAAAGACTTGATTAGATAGTAGTAGTCCTCCTGCGATTGTTTCATTTTCTCCAACTATCTGGCGACTATCTTATTATTTCTGTGATGGTTGTCCTAATTGCCCCCCAGTTGGAGTTATGTTTGCTTGAGTTGATTGATTTCACACAAATCGATGTAAATATCTTTGTTGAAAGCCGATTTTTCTTTGAGTTGTTTTACATACCCGAAGATGTCCACTTGATGGAAGTAATATACTCGATTTTAAATTTGGTTTCAATGGATGAAACCACTTAATGATCTATTCATCTCGAATGGTCATCAAGACATTAACACGAGATGTGTTTAGTGATGTGTATTCCTTTTCTGGTCGTGGTTCACGTCGTTGATGTGAGGGCCGTGGAGGGAGATTACGACTGTCTTGTTGCTTCTTTTAATGGGATTGTCGATCTGTGTTCCCTGGGGCACTCTTAGGTTTTCCTGTGGATTGTTTAAATTATTTACGATGGGCATTAATAGCCTCATCAGCAAAAATTTACGCTTTCACACGATGAAACAAGTCGGCATACGAGTATCAGATTCTCAGTGAGTAGAAAAGCCCAAGAAGAAGCCCTCCAAGGAAAACTCTCTTAATAATTCGTGGTCTACCTGTATTTGGCGAGCCTCAGGAGAAGCTCAAGTACTCTTAAGTGATTCACCCTCATTTTGACGAATGGAGATGAGAAGAATCTTTAATGATCCTCCTTGTGAACATTCTACAAATATCTTGGCAGTTCGTCAAAGGTATGGATGGATCCCCTTGGAAGGGAGTAAAACCAAGTGCGACACCGAGGGTGACTAGAAAGACTGACAAAGCAAGTGTCGAGCTTGGATATGCATGATGGAGAATGGTTGATGTGTTCATATAGGTCAATTGCCCCATCATAGGAGTCAATGCTCGGAAGCTTGAAACCTACGAGAATAGGATGTTGAAGAATAGCTTCAACTAAAGGTGAAGACTTCTGATAGCCGCGATGAGAGGGAAGATGATTTTCATCTTTAAAGTGGAATTCTTCTCGCACTAAGCATTGTAATTCCGCGCATATAACATGACGGGTGGAATTAACAGGACGAGAACGTGACAAACTAGCGGCAATAATTGGTGGGTTAGCAATCGGTTGAGTTGCAAGTGATGGATGAGTAGAACTAGCGGTGAAGTCGCGATCACGAGAAGGGGAGGAACTTCACCGATGGCGAAGACTAAGCATTTTGACCTCCCCTGGCTAACGATCGATCTTGGGGGAGATGTGTTTACCGCAGTAGTGGTTGTCGCGTTTCTCGTAAAATCGAATTATCTCATTTTGAGACTCTTCCATTCGGCAAACACGATCTTCAGAGATTTCATTGCCTTCACCGATAGGCCATCGTGAAAGTGAGAAAGCTCGATCCTTAATTCAAGGATTGGTTTCGAGAGTGACAGAAATTGAAGTGAGAGGCTCCGTTGTTGCGAATATTGCGTCTGTTATCCATAAGTATTCACAGATATTGTGATTGTAGGGTGTTGACCCTCATTAGCTAAAACCGCAACACACTCCCGTTGCCCCGTCCGTTTCCGAAATCGCTCCCGCTCGCATGATCCTTCCTCAACCGTTCCTTCCAAGCCTCCTTCCTCTAAAAAACTTCCTCCCTAAAAAAACTGAAAGTCCTTTTTTTTCATTTGATTCCCCTCAACGGCAAGCAAAACTGAAGGCTCTACGCTCTACGTGCTTCGTCTCTTCCTCAATGGAGAGCAAAATCGAAGGCTCTACGTGCTTCATCTCTTCCTCAACGGCAAGCCGACGGCTCTACGCTCTACGTGCTTCGTCTCTTCTTTAACGACGAGCAAAACCGAAGGCTCTACGTGCTTCGTCTCTTCCTCAACAGCAAACAAAGCCGAAACTTCTCCGCTCTTCTCCTATCCTCCACATCCCTTGTCTCTCTCTCTCTCTCTCTCTCTCTCTCTCTCTCTCTCTCTCTCATTCTCTCTCTTTCAAGTTCACAGCAGAAAAAAAAGGAGAAAAATATATATATAATAAAAAAACCACACAGTCACTCTCTCTCTCTCTCTCTCTCTCTTTCGGGTTCACACCAAAAGAAAAAAAAAAGAAAAAAAATATATATAATAAAAAAATCGCCACTCTCTCTCTCTCTCTTTCAGATTAAAAAAAGAAAAATATATAATAAAAAAACCTCACCGCCTCTCTCTCTCTCTCAGATTCCCAAAAGAAAAAAAAAAATATTTCCTCTCTCTCCCTCTTTTTCTCTCATCCATAATAGAAAATGAGATTTCAAGATACAATTGATAGAGGTGTATGGAAATGTCTGGACATAGTATATGTGTATGTGTTTTTTTTGCAGGTTCGAATCTCGTCATGCTCATCAGAACGTGACGAGATGAATCCGTGGTGAAGACACCCGCTTCATCACGTATCAGAAAGTTCAAAAGTTAGATGCCGCTCTGAAATCAAAATTTTGATTAATCGAGACTTAAAAAAGGAGAAGAATATTTGCATATATATTTCTTATATGCGATTGAATCGCTCGTTATGCCATCGACATGTAGGATTGAAATTCCCCAGATGTCTTCAAAACACCAAATCACCCTCATCGAAATGCTAAAATACTCATGTAGTACAGGATAACGCCTAATATCAGAAATGTTGTCGGAATTTTGCTAAATTTTCGAAACTTAAACAAATCTAAATGAAAATTATATAAACTACCATGACTTATGCAAACAAGCTTAAATTAAAATTCAAAGGAAAATTGACTACAAATGATAAACGAAAATCTTACTAGAAATATAATTGAGATACACGTTACAAGCTTGAACTTGTAGAACCCCCACAGGAAAATTAAGGAAAATGAAAAATAATGAATTTAGAAGAAGGAATTAATTATATTTATAGGCACGAATCAACTTTTATGGGGACTCCATCGTAACTCATGATAATTTTAATCAAATAATTGATGAATTATGAAATCAAATAACCCATTAACAATATGTTATGAAGATGATAAAACTCGTTAAAGGAGCCATGAATGCGGGAGGTTTTGAATAAGCTTCTTATGTATATCATAACATAACTAACTCCAATTCAAACACTTGAAGTTTTCAATGTAATACCTAATTAAAACAAACATTCGCATGAGGGAATTCTATGGAGTTGAAGGTTGAATTGAAAAGAGAGAAGGTACCTATATTCATAGCATGAGTGATCTATTCACAAACTTGAAATATCTAAGGATGTTTCATAAGAATCAAATCCATTATATGATAAGGTATGAAAATAAATAGCCTTATTAATCAACGAGTTATGAAAACAAGAAATAAGCTAAATGAAGAACCTTCAAAAAGAGGAAGAATCAACTTGAATGTTACACTCCATTGATTCATTGAAGTATTTTTGAGGAGTTGAATTTTCATGCAAAACTACAAATCAAACTGTCATTTGAATTTATAACTTCAAGATACATGTAAATACTTGAGTAAAATGAACTCTTTATATTTCAAGCAAATTTATACAATATTCAAGTATTTCAATTTACACAACTTGGAAATATAATAACATGATATTTTCAACAGTTCAACTTAAATGTTGTAGGATATGCGTAAATATCTTAATGAGTGAATCTATTACACATCTCTTCAAGCAAGTTTATATCATATTCAAGTGGTTTAAAACTTATGTAAGCTTTTAAATGAATAAACTATTCACACCTGACCGCAATTCTTCAGATAAGCGACGTACGATCTTAAATCAAATTGTCTATGAATTATGAAGTTTCTTTCAATCCAAAAATTAAAGAATTTCATTCTAATTATGATTTTAAAATCAACGATTTCATTAAGATGAAATTATCTAAGTTTATAAATGTCTACGTGCCGGACATTGAGATTTAAAGTCAAATTTTAATGTTTAAAAAAAGCAAAGTAGAATTAAATGAAAATATAAAATCAATCTTACAATTTAAACATAAAATTATCTGAATTACTAAATACCCGCATGGGCCCCGATACTATGTTGAATGCTTAAACTTAATATATGAGGATCTGCGTTTCTTTGGTCGACCGGATCAAGTTAACAAAACTTTAAAATCCAATTATTATAAAATTTCAACTTATCAAACATCCGATGTACTTCATATATATAGATTTGATCCTTTATTATTAAACTAATAGAGTCGAAAAGATTTGAAATAATAAACTAAAAGATCAAACAAACTTATACACCCCGATGATGACCATGTCGAATAGAGATTTCAATCGGAGGGGATATTTACCATCAAAATATGCTTTCAAGCTCAAATTAAATTAATCAAAATCAAATGTCAATCTAAATGCAAAATCTAATATGTCATTAAGTGTTAAATGCTTAAATGAAATTCAATCTCTAAAAACTTAAAGCAAAATCTAACCCAATCTACCTTCCGCAATAATTTGTCGGAGGTAACAAATTAAGAAAACTCTAGCTTACAAAGGAGTCAATGCCAAATCAAATGTTCTATTATGTTCACTCTCAATCAATCTCACGCAGAAGGACGCTATATTTTTCGACTACGCTGATTGGCCAGCTCCAAAGATAGTTAGCATGGTCGTAGTCCTCGACGTTTGGCCAAGTAGGCTCCATTATATTACGATCACGACCATACTCAGATGCTCCGATGGCTCGCTCTTCGGTTGTGAATCATAGGATATACTTGATAGGGCTTTTCCTCTGTCAGCTAAGGTAAACTTAATATTGTCTCCTTAGACAAACATCACCACAGGTCTATAAGGATTTATTGGACGACGCAACCCATGTGTTGCTGATAAGGATCATTCTTAAGGGCCGATTCTCCTCGACTAAGAGAGACCGCTGATGGCTCGAGATGAAACCATCTGATCATCGAATATCATCATTCCTCCAAACCATCCGCTTGATGATGAATTTCATAAATTCTAAATGAAATTTCTAAAACTCTACAAGCTGCTACTATACATTATGCATTTCTAAAACTCTATCATTGCTTCGGTCAAGTTTGGTAGACTACCTCCTCTGACTAAGAGCAGAGGGGACATGACGATGATTAATGGGATCAGACGACGCCATCATTCCCCAACCATCCGCCAAAGTTAATGATGATGAATTTCATAAATTCTAAATGAAATTTCTAAAACTCTACACGCTGCTACTATACACTACGTATTTAGCGATCTAATGACCAGCCTTAATCAAAGTTCTCTCAAGATTGAGGTAATTAACTATAGCTACGCTATAAGAACTTGGAACATCTAAAGTCACCAAATGAGGACTAAATCTCTGATAAGATCTTATCTACTATTTCATCTGTACGAAAATTACAGACACCTCAAATCATACTCTTCAATTGATTCATTTTGTTGAAGTGGTGAATTTGAGCACATGTTTCAATGGATGGTGTCAAACCATGCGTCTAGAAAATCGATAGAATGAAAGTTTACGTCTTACCTTGTTGTGAAATCCAGCACACACAGATATTTGAAGAGTGAACAATAAACTCCATTATTTTTATGTGAAAACCCCAAAAGGGGAAAATCAATGGCTCCAATAAAATCTTTCACTATATCCTTTGAGACAAAATTTAAGTTTTCCGAAACGATTACAATTGTATATGTGAAAGCGATAACGAGAATCTCGAAGTAACAACGCTTAATCAAGTAGTGAAAAAATGTGATGATGCGGTAGGGCTTTACGGCCAGCGACAATGGCGAGATGGCCATAATGACGGTGATAGCATGGTGATCGACGGTGGTCAATGACAATACGGACCGATGGTGGTGGCCGATGGCATGGCGCGATGGTTCGGCGACGGCAGCCATGGCGACGACGCCGGCGCAACGGCGCGATGACCGCGGATCTGCGGTCGCGTGATGACCGCATGACGGTGGTCGATAACGACGATGATTGATGGTGGTAATACGGGCGGCGGCGATGGCGGCGACGGCGGCTGGTGACCGACGCAGGTGATCAGCGATAATCGCGGCGGTTGTGGCGGGTTACGGCGATATGGCGAAACCGACGTGGGGCAAGTGAGCGCAGATTATGCTGAGGATCTTCGCCTTCTCTCTTACCCCCTCATGTAAGAAGAATGGCCATTTATAGATTAAGAATGTCGCTTCAGAATACGCAAAAATCCAAACCACTCCATGACGGCTCGAAATGATTCCCCTTAATCATTTGATGTATTTTAATATTTAAATGCTCAAATAAAGTCGAATCAAGGATCTTTGTTAGATCCAGGCCAAGACTCGATTTGATCATAAACACTCCATATTTATGAAATATTTAGTGATTCAACCGATATCCCAATGTTTCCAATGATATTTTAAGTTTGATCTCGCTAATTTACTTAAGATCGATTGCCGACATCAAAATTGCATTACTAGTAGAATTTTCAGTGTCATATCACTTGTTTATTGTAGAAGGTTTCTTATGCATAATTAACAGAGTATCATCATAGGAATTGTGTTTTTTTCTCATGATGATATATTGAAGGAAATGTTATTCGTTAATGATAGACATACAACTCTCAACACTTGTCTGTACAAAAGAGATCAAAACTTTTTTGACTCGTAATTAGGGGTATTAATTCTAGTTGGAAGGTTGGGTTTGGGTCTGACCTGAACTTGACCTGACTCGAACCTGACCCGTTTATTAAATGGGTTAAAACATCACCTGAACTCGACTTGCCTTCAACCCGATTAACCCGAAAAAGACCCAAATGATCTATTTATATATACATTATGTGTCAAAATCGAGTGAAATTTAAATTCATGGATAAAAAATCAAGTCAATTTCGAATTCATGGGTCAATTTCAAGTTGACGAGATAAAATTGGGTCATTTTCAGGTTGGAGGGTCAACTCGAACCTGACTCGAAATATTAAATGGGACAATTTCTTCAACCCAAACCCGACCAGAAAATTATTGGGGACCCAAACCAAGATTATTCAAGTCGAGTTTGTGTCAAGTTATTGTGTCGTCAATTTTTGACTCGTGAGTCGTGATAGAAGACTTCGACTCAAAAAGAGATGTATTTAACTTTCTCTAATGCAAGTAATCTCCAATCTGTATCTTAAATTATCCTAAACACTTGCTATTGAACCAACTATCCTCACCTTCTTAGCTTCATACGCCATTACTCATACTTTTCTAGCAGATCTCAAAGCAATATTACTATGATATCAATTGTCAAGAAAAAAGCTCAAGAACAATGATGTTCTTAAGAATGAGAAAAATAATGTTTATTCCTCCATGTTTCTATAATTGCATGATGATCGAGCTCCATTACTCATACTTTTCTAGCAGACCTCAAAGCCAACATTACTATGATATCAATTGTCAAGAAAAAAGCTCAAGAACAATGATGTTCTCAAGAATGAGAAAAATAATGTTTATTCCTCCATGTTTCTATAATTGCATGATGCTCGAGCTCCATTGTTTTTTTTCATTCAACTACAAGCCCACATGCTTGATTGTCATCACAATTCTAATTAAAATCACTACTTACCTTTGCTAGTCTAGAACCCTTGACCATCAAGACCTCAATGACCTTTTCAATCAAACTTAATATGATCTACTCGTTGTACACCACCTCTTCTTTTAACCAAAACATGTGCATTGCTATAGATGCTTGACCTTAGGTTCTCCATCGATGATATTCACAAAGAAAGCAAAAATTTGCATCGCTTTTTGATTTCATCCTTTTTTTATAAAACATCATCAGCTAGCACGCATGAAGCCAAATAAGATGAGAATTTAATCTTGAGTTTAATAGCCACCAAAGTTAAAAAATAAAATACAATTCAGTTCAAAACTTACCCATAATTGTCATGATTTGAAATAACATTGAAATCAAACTTTACATGAGCAAGCAGTTGTTATTTTGTGGAGCCTGATTTGATTAATCAACTCAAGATATACTGTCGACTCAACCCTATCCTTCGTGTCGGTCGAGCTCGGTGGTGAGCTTGCTGGGAGATGTAGGAGGACAGCGCACTCCATGCTTGGGGGTTCGGGGGCAGCATCCCAAAAAATATTTTTTTGGGGTGTAGTGCCTTAACACTAGGTTCTAAAGGACTTGACTTCAAAGATAGAGAAGCCAATGCTTCGGCGCTGCAAAAAGTAGCGCCGCGACGATAGGACTTGGGATCCAAATGTAAAAAAATAGGCACACCATGGTGCTATAGGATTAGTGCCATGGAGCTTGAGCCCGTGCAAAATAGCCTGTGGACAGTGACACTAGCGCCTAGGCGCCAGGTCACGGAGCCACGACGCTGCAAGTCGAGATGTCTATCTTAAGGTAATTTTTCTTTAGTTGTTTTATAACTTTTCACTATTTTCTTGGGAGTACAAGTGGAGAGTGAGTGTCATAAAGTGATTGAAATATAAAGAAGCTTGAGATAAATATAATATGTACTATTCTTCTAAATTTTGACTTTCATAATGGATATCTTAGTGGTGTGGCTCCGTATACTTTTTCAGTTCTTAGAATTTGTTTCACGTTAAATCTGGCATTTGTGGGCTCCGGAAATTCGCCACCAACCTCTCACATTGAAGAGTGTGTGATTTAAGTGTCGATGAAATTTTCAGAAGGCAGATGAAATAATAGATAAGACACTACCCAGAGATTTCGCCCTCATTTTGTGAGGACTTTAGATATGATTAGGGTTTCTAAAGCAAAGCTATAAGTTACCCTCCCAATATTGAGAGAGAACTTTGATTAAGTCGTTAGATCGCTAAGCATAACATATAGTAGAAGATGTGTAGAGTTTAAAATTTAAGATTATAAAATTCATCATTTTAACTTAAAGCGGATGGTTGGGAGAATGATGATGTGCCCGATCTAGATCTCATTGGTCATATCCCAGTCGTGGATCCTCCTACTAAATGAGAGGAATGACCCAACCGACCAAAAGGATCACAGTAAATATAAGTTATGTTGTCAAGAAATCCTTGTTGACTGCAGTGTTTATCTAAGAGACAATCTTATACCTTATGACATAGGATTTTTATATCGTGTCTTATATGATTCACATCTCAAGCGACAAAGCCATCATAGACAAATGTAATCGTAATATAATGAATTCGATTAAGAACCACCGATGTAGTGACTCATATCATATGGAGCCCATGGCCAAATCACGCAGACAAATGACATGGCCACATCTTAGGCATGAGATTGATTTAACATGAAGATAAATACACTGACTGACATCGCCTTTCATGCAATTTTCTTAATTTATCATTTTAACAAATATAAAATGGATTGAGTTAGATTTTGCTTTAAGTTTTTAAACATTAAATTTCATTTAAGCATTTAATACTTAGTAATTTATCGAATTTTATATTTGTATTGATACTTGATTTTGATTAATTCAATTTGAATTTGTAAGCACATTTGATGATAAGTATCCCCTCCGGTTAAAATCAACATTCAACACAGTCATCATCGAGGTGAATGTATTATTTGATCATTTAATTTATTATTTCAAATCCTATCAACTATATTAATTTAATAATAAAAGATCAGATCTACTGTCATATGATAGAATTAGATTCTCATATATTTTAATAAGTTAGAATTTTTTATAATAATTGGATTTTTAGATTTTGTTAACTTGCGCACACCAAACCCAAGAAACCCGCAACATCTAATACCAAGTTTAATCATTCACCATTTGTTGAGGCCCATGCGGGTATTTAGTAATTTAGGTAATTTTATTTCTGAATTATAAGATTGATTTTATATTTTCATTTAATTCCAACTCAGCCTGCGCAGCTTTCTTAGACATTTTGCACTCTAAATTTTTATATCTTAGCTCATGCAGATATTTATAGCTTAGATAATTTAATGTAATTAATGAAATCATTGATTTTATAAATCATAATTAGAATGAAATTTTTTAATTTTTGGATTGAAGAGAACTTCATAACTCATGGAGAATTTAATTTAATATCACATTCTGTCTGTTTGTACGAAGAGTTGCAGATCCAGTGACGTATTAGTTTAAAATTTTCAAATGGTGCCTTCTTCGCTTGTACTTGAATATTGCGAGTTCGGTGGCATATATTTCAACTTTATATTTTCAATTCAAAGTAGTGTAACTTTGCTTATACTTAACTTGATAGCAAAAACAGAACAACTATTTAGCTTATGCATATTGATAGAATTTTATATCTTTGTTAATCATCATATTTAACTTTCATTCTCACCCATAAACAAGTTATTATACTTCTTTCAACTTAACTTATTAAATATAAGCCTTGTTGCTTCAGTCATGCTTGAATTACATTTGTATTTGAATGCTAGCTTTCAAGCTTACTATAAAAGTCTTGTGATTTTGATTATGAATCCAATTAGATTTTCTTTTGGATCATTTAAAGTGACAATGCTATAAAAATTATATCTGGTGATACTCAAGATCTCTCAGCTGTATCTCACTTAAACTTTCTCAACACTTTCAACTAGCTCAAAAGTAAGCTATCAAGCTTCGTATAAGTCTTTCATATTTAATTGTGTTCAATTGAAATCATTTTTAATTCTCTTTGAATAAATTATAATAATTTCAGTGTTTATTGTGTGATCCATATGTATGTTTATTGGCCGACATTCTAGTCACGTTCTTGCTCACATAAAAGATATCAAACTCAATTTGAGTTCATTTCTTAATCTCTTATTTTATTCAAAATTAGGTTAACATTTATTGCAAATCCATTATGAGCTTAATATTAATCTCAAATTTTGCTTACATTTCACTTTGGGTATTTTTGTTTGTTTTAATATATGGAAGCAATAAAATTACAGCATTCATTTGGTGATGAACTAAGTAAATGAACCCGTTTTCACATATATAATCTTACATAATAAAAATACTTATGGTGCTCATTTAAATTCAATCTTCGTGAATTTTTTTTATATTTTAGGATCTCATATTTCATATTTAATTTAATATCCAATTAGTTTTTAAACTTAAGTCTCAAAAAAATTAACAGATTCACGCCATCCCCGGTTTTCAAACATCAAATCAAGCACTATCCGCATGTTAAACATTACCGCATTTCAATCAATTAATGAAAAGATAACTATCTTCAATCACCCATAAAAAAATAAATATATACGCAATTTCTACATTCAAACCTTTCCCCTTATTTTTAAAGTTAGATCAAAATTTTGATAAGATTTCAACGCTACATCTAATAATTTTGTTTACTAGATGCCTTATGAAATGTAATGAAGCCTCAAAACCTCGAAAAAAGAATCACATATACATATATACTTCTACATTCACATTTTTTTATACATCCACAATCAATCACAATAATAAATAATTTGACTCATAGTTTTGGATCGTTTGGGAGGTTGGTATATAATGCGACTGTGATAAGGGAGGGAGGGAGAGAGACGGAGAGACAAAAAAAAAAGAGAGGGAGAGACGAGTGAATTACCTTTGGCAAGAGAGAGAGAGAGATGAGTGAATTACCTTTGGCAAGAGAGAGAGAGAGAGAAAGAGAGGGAGAGAGAGACGAATGAGAGAGACAGAGAGAGAAAAAAAGAGAGGGAGAGACGAGTGAATTACCTTCGGCGAGAGGGAGAGAGAGAGAGAGGTGAGTGAATTACCTTCGACAAGAGAGAGAGAGAGAGAACGAGCCAACGGGATGGAGAACCAGCGAACGGGATAGAAGCTACAGTTTATTACGGTTTCCAGAGAAACTGAACGAGTGGGAGGGAACGGCTAAGAGCATCGAACGAAGAGGAGGCGGGAGCGGTTCTTCGTTTTCGGAGGGCAAAACCGAGGGTCAATAGCGTTCCTCTGTGTGATCGCTTTTACTTTAATTTCATTTGTTATGTGTATGCACACTTGAACTAGTTTTGGGATTAAATTTCCCAACAGCTGGTATCAGAGCCTAAAGTTGTTCTGAAGGTTTAGTTCAAGTGGGAGCAATAATTGATGACTCAAAGTTCAAGATTGAGAAGTTCAATTGGACGAACTTCAATTTCTGGAAGATGTAATTGGAGGATTTGCTGCACCAAAAGAAATTGTGTCTGTCATTGGATTGGATTTCCAAGAAACCGATGTCGATGTCTATGAAAAACTGGGAAGTATTTGATCGAACGATACTAGGTTTAATTTAAGTTTGGCGTTAGCTGCAACACAAAAGTGAGCTTCACAAGCTTACATACCCGAGAAGTCCGTCAAAATTAATAAGCAAACCTGGAGATGGGCTGTTGAAGCAGATAAACCAATAAACTTTTGTTTGAGAAACGGGGACAAACCCTGCACGGAGGCCCCTTCCATAGATGTAGTTCACTCTGGCTTTAAATGGCTGGCCTGCAGGATAAAGTCCAAGGCCACGAAAGGCACAATGTCCAACATATTTGGGCTCTGAAAAACCCATCCATTTTGCTACTGGTGATCGAATGCCATCACAACCTATTACAATCTGATGGAAAATTAAATTTCAGATTTTAAAATTTAGAAAAAATAACAGGTTATGCAAGAAATAGAAATTCATAAGCAATGGTTAACAGCGCATGAAACACTTTAAAGGGAAGAATGATAAAGAACAATTAATGAATCTAACATTTGTTTCAAATTGATGTTTGGAGAAAGCCTTAACTTAGAAATCAGAGCTGAATATAAAGAAAGAAAAATTGAGTCAGGATATCCAGAATATCCAAACTTAAATTTAATCATGATGAATTTTATAAAGATATGGGGGAAAGGTTATGTGGCCAAATCAGCATGAATGCCATTTATGAAGCTGAAGTTGATCTTGAAAAAGATAAGGAGAGGGCAAAACATAAGCTATCCTTGATTTTCACATGCTTAAGCAATATATTAGAGCATGAAACAATACAAGAGTCTTGGCAGTTTGTAAATAGTAAAGAGAAATAGGCAACCTTGAGAGGTGAACAAAAGGCTAGAAAAAAGAGAACTGAAAAATAAAACTTATAAGAAATCCTCAGCAGATTAGAACCTGAAGTATTAGGGTAGTGATAAAACTTCAACCAAATTCATATGAAAATAAAAAATAAACACAAAATAGATCATAATCACAAGACAAGGTTTACATAATTCAGTGATATTCATCTACATCCATGACTACACAGAGATTGAATATTCAACTAAATTGAAAAAGAAGAGTACATCAAAGAACACTCTCATACATAAAATGATAAATATAGAGAGAATGTTTTTTTTTCTATATCAACATTTGAGAAGGAATGAGGCTAGTTACTTCAAAAATAAGTATTGAGCATGGAGAATATGGTGTTGTTGCTACCACTATTATCGTCTTCCTTTCTTGAATGCTAGAGCTTCATCCTCTTTTCTCATTTCTATTATGATAACTTCTCCCTTCTATGGTTGAAAGTTTAAATCTCTTCTCTCTATCCTCCCCCTTCTTTTTATTTACTTTTATTTGTAAGGTACATTCATACAATGAAATCATCTCCTTATACAGTGCTTGGGAATCATAAATAGGAATCTTGAATTTATTAGTTAAATGGTGACATGTATCCTAATATAGATGTTAGGTTGATATAAAGAAATAGGTAAAAACGCTTGTATAAATAAGCTAAAAAAAGATTTAACTTTATATTTTAATAATTTATCACTTGGAGATAAAATTTTTAATATACCTATTTAGTAGTTAGTGTTTGCATACTCCTCTATATGACACCTTATATAATCATTTACAAAAGTTCAATGAGGCTTTACAAAGCTTTAACTTCACAATAAGTACCACTCTTGTGACAATATTTATGGGATTTTTTGCTCCTTTGATTTTGGCAAGCTTTAAAATATTATCTTCAAGCTGATTGCATATAAAATGGTGCTTAAGTTATATGTATTTTGTACAAGAGTGGAATACAGTATTCCTTGCCAACTGAATAGCACATTGATTTTTGTAGAACAAAGAACAACTACTTATTCAGCATCTTTATTAATAATACAACAATCTTTTGTAGTTGAGACACTAACTAATGTTGATGCCTTAGAAGTAGATGTACCCCATATTACTTCTTTGTGTATCTAGGTCCCAAATTCACATTAATATATTACTATAGTTTTACAAATCAACTCTTTTAAACTTTATGAATGACTGATTGTACCTTTGGGCAGTGTAGAATTTACCTTACAGCATCCTAATGTTTCTTAGATTTGATATATACAGACAAATAGCTCCCATTGAATATGCAATGTCTAGTCTTATGTAAACCATTGTATATATCAAAAAGGCAACTATTGATGTATAAAAGACATTAGCCATGTAGTCTTCTTCTCATCTCTTTTTAGTAGTTATTCTTCGAAGAGTTTGAAGTGACTTGTAAGTGGCATACTCATCATATTTTCTTTATCACATTGAACGTGTCTAATATTTTTTTAATATATTGAAATTGTGATAAGTTTAAAATACTTATAGCCTTGTCTCGATCTATTCTCATTCCAAGAATCATCTTGGCTTTCCCAAGTCATACATGTCAAATTATTTTGACAATTGTCTTTAAAGGTCATTACTTTTTTTTTAGTGTTGGCTCTTAAAATCAACATTTCATCAAAATATAAAAGCTGATACAATATTTTTCAATGCCTTTTACATAGCAACAATGATCAGTATTACATATGTGAAAGTCAATCTATTCATTAATCCATCAAATTTCTGATACATTAGTATGGAGTTTGCTTCACATCAAATAGATTTTTGTTAAGCTTGCAGACTAAAATTTTTTTGTTCTTACATAGCAAAGCTGTCAAGTTAAAATATATAGATGTCCTCCTTTTAAAATCTCATAGATAAAAATAATTTTAACATTCATCTGCTCTAAATACAAATATTTTACAACTATTATACTCAAAACTAATCATAAAATTATTAGTTTAACTATAAGAGTGAAAATTTAGTGAAGTCAATACTTTCTTGTTGTTGTAAGCTTTTCACTATTAGTCTATGCTTGTAGCTTTTATTATCATTAATGTTATCTTTAATTTTATAAATCTAGTTAATTTATACAGTTTTCTTTTTTGGGTAGATTAGTTAATGTCTAGGTACTATTTTTGTGAACAGAATTTATCTCTTCTTTCATTGGTAACTCCCACTTACATTTTTAACATGTATAGCTTCTTTGTAGTATTCAGATTCAATTGCATCAAATAATATAAGAAAGAAGAATACTAATTATCAAGCTTCAGAATTCTTTGTGACCTCCTAGCTTCTATCATAGAAATGCTGGGGCAAGATTGATTTTGATAATTTTCTGATGTTGTTTAGCTTTTATCAAAATTAATTGGCTTTTCCAAATCAATTTTCTCAATATTAGAGGTCTCTTTTAAAAATGCTTAGCTTATCTTGCACATTTCAGATTCTTTGAAAATAACATTTTTACTTCTGATTGTTTTTCTTATTTTTAACATTTTAAAACCTATAGCCAAAGTCATCAGTATCATAACCTATACAAAAAATTTTTATTTCGAGATAAGCTTGTTTTTATCATTATTATCTATATGCATATAAAAAATACAATAAAAAACTTTGAAAAGTGAGAAGCTCTAACTCATCTTCATCAACAATAGAAGGCTTTGATCCCTTCAAAAGTTAATTTAGCTTTCCTTGATAAAGATAATCTTTTATTTGCATATTTCAATAATTGAAATCCCGGTCATCAAATCTATGGATCATGACTTTTTTATCTTCCATTTCTCAATTTTTATGTATCTGATAGGACCCCGAATTTAAATTGGACCGTTGGATTGGCTCAAGATGAGTTGCCACGGGATTAAATCGCCACCGTCTATGCTTTAATGCGCGTCGTTCTCTTAGCCGTGTGATGAAGCGGGGAAGGAACCCGCTTTTTCGAGGAAAGGAGATAAGGGTTTCGACACTGAGCTAACACTCCAAAGTGAGAGGAGAGTCGAGCTCGGGAAAACTTAGGGTTTTCTCCGGAGAAGGGTGCTCCGGCGAGGAAAGGTGGCAAGATGATGATGTTAAAGGAAGAAGAAGAAGAAGCTAAGAAAGTGGAGAAGATAAAAGCAAAGATCAGTCTCTTTTTCTGTTTGTCTTTTTAATCCTATTTATACATCTTTTCTTTAACTATCTTCTAGATCTCAATAATTCTTTACGCTTTCAAGATCCGTTTCTAGGTTTAGCTATTTTTTACGTTAGATGGCCATGATGCTCTCTGTTTTGGCGGATGTTGGTTCCTTTCTTTTTTTTTATATTGTTGTTGTAGTTTTATCTAGCTGCAAAGATCTTTACTTTCTTTCTTGTTTTTGATATTCGTTGTAATTGTCCGATGGTCATGACCGAAATCTTATGTTGGATCTTGTTCTTGTAATTTCTGTCTTGTTATTATGGCAATATTCAGCGATCTTTTTGCTAGGCATGCTTTATTTGGTTATTTATTGTAAAATATCTTAAATGGCTAAGTTCTCTATATTCTTTATTCAACATGGCTCATGTATGTAATTTGATTTATTGGGTAAAATCTTTTAGTAATGGGGTTTGCCTTTGTACTCTGTGTGGTCCATATCATTACCCCTACCCAAACATCGACCTTGTCCTCAAGGTTAAAGCTTGGAAAAACTTTTGGAACTCTTTATTGATATCCAAGATGCATCATTTGTTAACATTCCATCCCATTGGACTAGTACTTCTTTAATAGCTTATCGCTTAGCCTTGTCCTTTCTTCTAGAATTGATGGGTTTTACCAAAGGCAAACCCTCATGAATTGGGAGAATGGATGTAGCTTGGAGTCTTGCCTGTATTGCTTGAGTCTAGAGACATGGAATACATTGTGAATACTTGTTATTTCTGGAAGTTCCACTCTATAGGCTACCATCCCTATTTTCTGTAGAATTCTGAATGGACCATAGTATTGTCTTTGTAATTTTGTGTAAGGGTGTAGTGATACTGAAATTTGTCTGTAGGGTTGTAATTTGACTAACACCGGATCATTTATCCAAATTGGAGTTCCTTCTTTTTTGGCTATTTGTTGCATTCTGCTTTCTTGTAAATTTTCTTAAGTTGTTGAAGTATTTTATCTCTTTGTTGATAAGGTGTCTACCTCTTGTTACTTGTAGCACCATCAGAAGGTATGATTGGTGGGAGTCACATGTAACTATTTGAAAAGGAGTAATTTTGTGGACGTGTTCTTGATGTATTGTAGGAGAGTTCCATGATAGAACTGGAACCAATTTCTTGGTGACTCTAGCACAAAACTCCTAAGGTATTGTTCTAATGTCCTATTGGTGACTTCTGTTTGGCCATCTGTTTGGGGATGATAAGTACTACTGTGGCTGAGTGTTGTTCCACTTAACCTAAATAACTTCTGCCAGAAATTACACATAAAGATAGGGTTTCTATCTGATATTATGCTCTATGGTATGTCATGTAATTTTCTATATCTGATATGAAAATATGAGCAATAGATGTTGCTGTAAAGTTGGTTTGAAGGGCAGAAAAATGTGCATACTTAGAGTCACTACTACTTAGATGTTTTGTTGTGAGATCCGATAATCTGTGATAAAGTCCATAGAAAGTTCCTCCCAAATACCGATGGTATGGTTTGAGCAGGTTTCCGGTCCATACTTTACTTGTTGACATATGGCATGTTGAAATAAGCCGAATGTCTTGCTTCATCTTTTCCAATAAAACTGTTGAGTAATTGCTACTATTCTTTAATTCCACAATTCCCACCTGTTGGTGTTGAGTGTAGTTCCTTATAATGGTAATTCTTACTTAATCGTTTATAACAATTCTATCTTTATAATATACTAATCCATTGGAAACTCTGTGCTTTGGAAAGAGTTCTGAGTGCTATTCGATAGAGTTGTAATTGAATGGCTTGTGTTTCATCTTTAATTTGTTGTAATAAAAAAATGAATTGTTGGGTGTAAGCATATAAACTCGATAGGTAGATACATGAGTTTATATTGTAGGTTGTTCTTCTGAACTGTAATTCTTTCTGGACAAGGCATCAGCTGCTTTGTTTATGATCAGGTTTGTATTCTATGGTGTAATCAAAGCCAAGGAGTTTAATTAAGAACCTTTGTTGTTCAGGTGTCTGGATTGTTTGTTGCATGAGTTCTCTAATGCTTTTTTGATCTATTCTGATGGTAAATTTGTGACCTAGCAAATATCCATCTCTTGCTTATGGCATATAATTCTCTTGCATAAGTTGATGATTTACGTAAGGTTGAGATAGTTTCTTGTTGAAATGAATAATGATATTGAATTAATATTGCGATACGAAGCATCTGTTTCTATAAAAGGTAGAGTAAAATTTGGAAAAGCTAATCTGGGTAAAGATACCATAGCTTGTTTAAGCGTATGAATGCTTTTGAGACTCTTCATCCTTTGGAATTCTTGTTTAGCAAATTGATGTTAATGGTGCAAAATTTCTTTGCTTATAAATTCCTATAATAGCTGTTAAACCCAGAATCCTCTTAACTATTTAAGTTAGAAATGGTCATGATTATATTGCTTCAATTTTCTTTTGATCTACTTATCCTTGTCGATAATATATGGCCTAATATATCCTTTCCGGATGAATGAGCATTTGGAGGGTTTGATAAACAAGGTATTTTGTTTCCAATTTTTCCAATACCTCTTGTAGATGTTCTTGATGTTGTTCCAAGGTGAGGTATATAGAATATCATCAAAGAATACTAACACAAATATTCTTAGAAATGGTTTAAGCCTTGTATTCATCATGGCTTGGAAGGTTGAGGTGCATTGGTTAAAATGGCATTCATGAATTCATAATGCTTAATTGCTTCATTTTGTATATATATCTTCTTATTTTTGATTTGATGGTATCACGAGCAAATCTAACTTGGAGAAAATAATCCATGTAATTCATCCATTAATTATTCTTGAGGGGTTGGGAAATCAGGGGTGGTGATTTTTATTTAGTACTGTAACACAAAATCTCCAAGTTCCATCTTTTTTTTATTAGTAAAATGGTGAGGAGAAAGGGCTAGTACTCTCCTTATTATCCTTGTCTAACATCTCCTTGATTAACTTCTCAATTTCAGTTTTAGAAAAAATGTGGATATCAGAGTTTTAACCGATTGGTTAAGTTCCGTGGCGATTAATATGATGATCTATGTCCCTTTTGGGAGGTAAGTCGATTGCTTGAAATAATTCTTGGTATTGGTGTAATGTATATTTGCGAAGGTTTAAAATTCCCTTGTTGTGGGCTCTGTCAGCATTGATACTTCTCTGATTTGTAGGTAGGATCTCATCCTTGTTTCTGACTTTTGTAAAGTAATGTAATGCTTTCCACATTTGAAGTCAGTATCCCCTTGTACTTGTGTCATTATATTTGAATTTCATGGTTAACTTTTGTAATCAGTATTCTCCATTCTCACTTTGCACTAATACCACGTCACGCTCCTTGCATTGGCGATATGAGTCACATTAAAGTATATCCTGTAGTTTGATGGGTATGTTAGGTAAACTCAGCATTTTAATGTTTCCCATTTCTACTAATACTTTAAAATTGATGTAGTGTGTGATCTATGAACTTAGCTAGTTTGGATTGAATAAAATTGTAGTTGAACCTTGTCAATGTACTATGCGGTTTATTTCCAATCATCCCTTGTAATCTCAATGTTCTTGGATTTGACTGACCTGTGAATGCATTGAAATTGATTTATGGAATATCTTCTTGTATTGACAGGTTTTCTTCTTGATTTTCTTGCTGCAGGTTGTAATCCTGATCCTCATTGACCATCATGAGGGCAAATAACTTTGATTTACATGTGTGAGCCCTATGGTATTTCATCACACAGTTAAAACATAATCCCTTTTTCTTTTTTTTCTTCTAACTGTGTTGGTGTAAGTCTTTGTATTGGAATAGCTGGCTTGTTAGTATTGTTGTTGTTGTGAATTGACATGACTGGGGTGGGAAGTAAAGGCTGATATTGTCTTGTTGGTTGATTGAAAGCGTGAGCTTTTCTATATAAACCTCATCTAGTGTCTTCCATTAATTTTGCAAGTTGGAATGCTTGTTGTAGTGAAGTTGGTTGTAATACTCTGACTTCTCTTTTGATATCTTGTCTTAGATCAGATTCAAAGCAACTTTGGAGGAATTGGAGGAATTCGAAATTTGGTTAGTAATTCTTCAAACTCATTGTAAAATTCTGCATTGTTCTTTGTTGTAATTTGGCTAATTCTTCCCTTAAATCCCTGTATAATGAAGACTCAAATCTCTGTATTACTTGTTCTTTGAAATTATCCCAAGAATGTAATTGCTTATTAAGGTGCATCCATTGGAACCAACTTAAAGCAGGTCCATCCATATACACGATGCAATTATGAACTTACGTTCTTACGAAAGATTATATCTTGAAAAAATTGGTCGCTTGAATAATCATCCTGGTTTCTCCATTAAACCGGTATATCTACTTTTACAAGTCTTGAATTTTGAGTGTGTGACTAATTTGAGGAGTAATTTCTCTGAGGTTTGAGTTACATACGTGATTCTTTACTTTCTTGATGTTCTTGAGATTTATCCAGGTTTGTGTCTGATTCATGTCTGCGTGATACTTCATTTAATATGATAGTGATTGATGTCATCTGTTATCATCTTGTTTAATCTTCTACACATTCTTCCAAGGTTTTGTTGTATGTCTTGTGTGTGCGCCATTGTTGCTTGCGAGGAATCGAGCAAATGATAGGACCTCAATTTAAATTGGACCGTTGGATTGGCTCGGGATGAGTTGTCACGGATTAAATACCGTCATGCTTTAATGCGCGTAGTTCTCGGTAGTGTGATGAAGCTTCGGGGAAGGAACCGCGACTTTTTTGAAAGGAGATAAGGGTTTCTCGACACTTCGAGCGGCCGAACACTCCAGAAAGTGAGAGGGAGAGTCAGGAGCTCTGGGGAAAACTTAGGGTTTTCTCCGAGAAGGGTGCTCCAGTGAGGAAAGGTGGCAAGATGATGTTGTTAAAGGAAGAAGAAGAAGAAGAAGCTAAGAAAGTGGAGAAGATAAAAGCGACAAAGATCAGTCTCTTTTTCTGTTTGTCTTTTTAATCCTATTTATACATCTTTTTATTTAACTATCTTCTAGATCTCAATAATTCTTTACAGTTTTCAAGATCTACTATAGGTTTAGCTATTTTTCTGTTAGATGGCCGTGATGCCTGTCTGTTTTGGCCAGATGTTGGTTCCTTTCTTGTTTTTCAGTTATATTGTAGTTTTGTACATGGCAAGATCTTTACTTTCTTTCTTGTTTTTTAGGTTATATTCTTTTGTAGTTGTATGCATTTGGTCATGGGAAATCTTGTCGGATCTTGTTCTTGTAGTTTGTTGTTATGGCAATATTCTGATCTTTTGCTAGGCATGCTTTATTTGGTTATTTATTGTAAAAATATCTTCTGAAATGGCTAAGTTCTCTATATTCTTTATTCAACAGTGGCTCATGTATGTAATTTAATTTATTGGGTAAAATCTTTTAGCCAGAATGGGGTTTTTCTGTCTCTTGTATTCCTGATGTGTTTTTCTTTGTTTGGGTCCATATCAGTATCTTAACTAAAAACATTGATACTGGTTATTAGCTTAACCAATTATATAATATCATGTATTTGAAATGTAATCTAAATCATATTTAAATCAATACGCATATTATTTGTTCTGCAATACAAAAGGCAAACTATCAAAGGCTGATGCAAGCAAGCAACTCTGCATATATGTAAGTATGACTTCATAGAGGGGAAGACATTTATTTTCGTTATCTACCTTGGCAAGAATTTGAGTGCCATCGTCAAGCTCTAAAAGTGTCTCGCCTGCTCCGTGTTTTTTGATAGCTTTAACCCTGGAAGAGTATAAAATAGAATTCAGAGGCAGTCTACTTGAAATGGTTTCCAACAACAGCTTCCTCTCGACCGCACGGACTTCCTGTCTGTAACCAGCATCAAAATTTTCAAATAACAAATCATCAAAAAAATCTAATAAGCTCAAATAAAAAAAGACCTATTACTCATTGCTCTTACCCTGGTGCTTCCTCCTCAAATGAGAAGGACCGGAGCTCTCTCCCATCCACAGATCTCATCACGAGACTGCACGCAGCCGGTTCCATAAAAAGTTCAGAAGAAAGCAACCCAAAAAACAAAGAAAGAATACCCCTAACAAACCCAAAAAAAGTACGATTTATCTACCCTTCAATCTGGAGAAATTTATTCCTAAGCTCGTCTCCCACGCCGATCGCATCCAGAACACGCCACCCGTTCTTAAATAGCGTCAATGAGGTTCCCCCTGTTCGAAGCGAATCCCCTTGTTCAAGAACCAGTGATCGGACGCCAAGCCTGCCGAGAATAGAAATCCCCTGATTCAACCTCGGGCGTAATTGAAGAAGAAGGGGAATAGGAAAGGGGCAGACCTGTGGAGTGAAAGAGCGGTCGCGAGACCTGCGATGCCAGCGCCGACAACAACGACATCTTCTTTGCGGGAGGTTGAACTAGATGATGCCCTAGGGTTAAACGCTCGCCGCTGAGGCTCACTTCTTCTCGGGAGAAGAGAATATGAGTAGAAGATAGCTGACGCGATCGTCGTCGCCATATATTGGATTCGCGGCCAAAGAAGGCTTTGGAAATGCCGGAATTAGGTAGGAGAAAGGGGCCTATAAGCGTCATGGGAGATGTGAGGTGAAGAAGAGGCTTCATCCGATCTTCTTTTCGTTTTCAGATCCAAGTTTTAGTTTGATCTTCATTTTCTGGCGGGAGTAGGACCACGATACAATTTTAAGCTGTTGAGTTTAAACAAATTTATAAAGTAGGATTTACATAAAAACCACACAATTCTTATGTATTTACATATTAGACACTTAAACTTTAATTTTTATATATATGATACTCAAATCTTCAATATCATATTAAAAATATCATCACTCACTTTTTAAGAGTAAAATACAACTTTTTAAGTATGAAAAAAATATTAGATAAGTAAATATCTAAATTCAGGTATTAGATATATAAATGTTTAAGAATTATATGATATGTATGTAAATCTTTTATTTATAAATCATAATATTATAGAGCAAGATTGCAATAATAAAGACATGTTACAAGAGAAAAGTTCTAGTAGACAATTTTATTTTGATGTAAGTTCCTCTTTGAGTGTGGAGTAGATAAATTTCAAATGAGAAATTATAATTGTATTTATCTTTTAGCAATTGAGAGATTTACATACCTACCTCTCAATATATATTTTTTATTTACATATCCAACACCTAAAAACTCACTGTTTAATGTTATAACTAAAATATTATAAGTCATCAAGTATTTGATGATATGCACATAGTGATCTTCCTATTTTTCTTGAGCATGCTCAATGCGAGCAATTAACCATAACTCATGTTCTCTTAGCTGTATTAGTCATCATTTCAAAATTCAATTGTTTCAGAGCAAAGTAATTGCTTGAATCTCGCAGAGTCAATAAAATGAGTACTAATTGATTGTTATAGCTCCACTAATTAAAGGCCAAAACTCATATGTTTTAAGCTTAATAAAACTATTAACAACACCATAAATAGTTAAGCGATGATACCCTAGCATGAGATTACCATTTTTAATCTCTTTTATGTTTAAACTTTTTTTAAATATTTGGCACATCTTGTAATATTGCATCTATCTTAGCTCAATAATTTTCATAGATTGTCTAAACAATTTTATTTTCTCATAGTTACTTCTCATCAGCTTACACTCTGATAAATGTATCATGAATATAGTAATATCATTCATAATAATAATAATCTCATAGTGAGAGGCAAATTCTGTCAATTTTTTATGAGCTTTTTATGAGCACATAAAAACTAAAGACATCAGTAACTACTTTAATGTTTTTTTAATTTCATTATATCATTGTTCTTGATAATACTCTTGTTGCGTATTAGAGAATTTTATTCCGAGATCGAGATCTTTGTGTGCAAAATTATCCAACACACATGAGATATGAACAGGGTTATCGTGGAAAAGTTAAGGGAAAAAAGGGCCTTGCCCGTCTGTAGAACTTTCACTATGTGTTGAAGATCTGGTCGCTTCTTCTAGTTGGAGAAGAAGGTGTTCTGGTGACATATTAGAGTGTAGAAAAATACAATATCGGTCAACTCCAACCCGAGGAGAAATTTCCCAAAAGCGGAGGCGATCTTAACCTCTTGATCTTGGGAGAAAGGGCAACTGGTCTTTTCTAGTCTCGGCGATCTCAGGCGAGCTCTCCGATCTTGAGCACTTGTGGTGGCGCGGTGATAGATCGTCAGCAATTCGGCGTGGTTCTCGAGCTCTCTTCAAATCGATTTGGCCTCTCAGGTGAGAATGAATCTCTATTTATAGATTTTGGGAGTGGCAAGCCTTGTAAATTGTGGAAAACTCCAACCACTCCCATCGAAGCGGCGTCGTCCGATCGACGGTGTATTTTGATGATCGTGCCTTAATGATGTCGGGTGATCTTGGATTCGTTGGATTCGTCTTAGCCGCCGATCGACTATAAATATGTCTTTGGTGACCATTTGGCGGATCGGATCCATTTTCATGCTCCGATAGCTTGATCAGTCGATTCGAGCGGATCGGTATACATGTTGCTCTATGTCTCCTTCGAGGCGGTCAATTTGACTATAAGTTTGAAATCGGTGATTAGATCAAGCATTTCATCTTGAGATTCTTGGCGATTAATTTTACGGATGTATCAACTTAAAATCCGCTGACCTCACATTTGTGTCTTAAGTCGAGTCAAGCCCACAAGTCAAATTCGACGGACTTCAGAAGTGACATTATACAAATCGGGAATTAAAATGCACTAAATGTCATCGGAAATGATCGAAACGATCTCCGATCGACGAACGGACTTGCCATCGTGTTCAGAACGTGAAATTGATCAAGATATAAATGTTGCACAATCTAACGAGCGACCAATCCAGCGATTGAGTCATCAATATGTCGACACGCATATCGGAGTTGGGAAGCTGCAACAATAATGGCAACTTCCGTTCATGAAATTCGTCATGGTTAAACGAAACATCAAAATTATCAAATGAGGCTGATCGCCAATTGAATGATTTGAAGTGACAACGTAAATCGAGGCGAAATGCTGGGCATCGCCAAAATCAACTTAAATAACGCCGTCAGCGACGCGTTCATATTAAGTTAGAATATAAATATTACACAACTTGATGATCAGCGATCGAGTCATCAGCAGCATCTGGCATATTGAGATCGGGAGGTGTAAACAAACGAAATGCTTGAAATTACCAAAATCTATCAGCGAGCTTGTACTCATTGAGCGAAGAGTCGCGAATGTCAACGTGGCGGCGATGGAGAAATTATTTCGGTTGCTAACTTGAACTAAATGACCATTCAAGCAATTTGCGTCGTTCTTTGAACATGAATAACTTGAATTGATATATATTTTAGTTACCTAATTGTGTTGGTGTAAAAATCACATTAAAGTCGATTAATTAATTTTAAAAAAAATCAATTTAAAGACCTATATCTAATCCTACCCCTAAATCCCACTCTAATAAACCTGATCGGTTCTCCTTCACGCATGACTCGGTTCTACCCTCCGAAAATGAATAGCTGCTCCCGCCTCCTCTTCGTGTGATGCTCTTAATCGTTCCCCCCACTCTCGTTCAGTTTCTCTGGAAAAAAAAAACCGCAAGGAGGATGTTTTTTTGGCTTTTCTTTTTTCTTGCTCCGCTGCACGAAACACACGAAGCCCTAGATAACGACCAGAGAGAGAGAGAGAGAGAGAGATGCTGGGAGATCGAGATGGCTCTGCTCAGTCGCCATTGCCGAGAATTGTCATTTCTCTATCATGGGAGGAAGTAGGGGACAACATTGCCTACGACTCCACCTCATTTCCGCCTCCCATTACATGCATTTGTGGTCCTGCCAACAACGACAATATCATCTTCTCATGTCTTCTTCTAAACACTCTCTTGAAGAGGTATAAGAGAGTGGCATATTTGGATTCTGACGTTGGCCTACCAGAGTTCACCACCACGGGTTATGATATGCTAGTGGCAATGCTGCGACATACTTCTTCCACTCTTCCTTCCTCGATTCTTCCTCCTCCCAAAAATCGAAAAAAAAAAAGAAAAAAGAAAAATGAGATGGTGGGAGCCATTCCTGAGAGCATGGGCAGATTGGTTAACGTCCAAATTCTGCAAATGGATGGGAACAAGTTCACGAGGAAACTTCCTTCTGCCTTCTTCAATCTCTCATCGCTCTCCGATGTCTACTTTGGATTCAACAACTTGGAAGGAACTCTACCTCCATCAATGTTTCTCACATTGCCATATCTAAAGCATTTTTTTTGTTGAGCAGCAATAACTTTCATGGCTCAAATCCAACCTCAGTATCCAATACATCTTATCTTTTCGAACTTGACCTCTCTAGGAATGGATTCAGTGGAATCATACCCTCAAAGCTTGGAAGTTCACAGTATTTATGGTGGGTCGAGATTGCTTCAAATCAGCTAGAAGCTAACGAGGTCGGTGACTAAGATTTCATGAAATCATTGACCAACTGCAGCTTTCTGGAGACACTTGACATGCATGATAACAAACTAGGTGGTGTACTTCCAAGCTCTTTATCAAATATCTCTTTTGGGATCACCACATTTTTGATCGCTCAAAATCAGAGTTCAGGAAGTCTTCCTACTGATATCGGCAACCTTGTGAATCTTAGTACGTTTTAAGCTTATGACAATCTTCTCACAGGTTCTTTGCCTTCCTCCATTGGTAAGCTCATGAGCCTACATAGGCTGAGCTTGCAAGGAAACAGATTTAATGGCCAAATCCCTGACTCTTTGAGCAACCTTCTTGTGCTGAAACAGCTTTACTTGCATAGCAACATGTTTGATGGTATCATGCCTGAAATCCCTTCTTCATTCTATTGTGAGTTATGCCGGCTCAATAGAGCAGATTCTTTTTGGTCAATAGTTGCTCCTCCTCTTCATTTCTTATTTGGTTGCCAAAATAGCAATTAATCCTTGAATTTCCTTGCCGATCATTACAAATGTGCAACAAAATGAATTTGGATGTGTATGAAAATTATTTGTATATGCTTGTCTTTTGTTTTGACTTATTAAGCATTAGGTGCAAAGAGGCGGATAGTCGTAACACCACTCTCATTCAAGTAAGCCAATATTGTTAGATGTGTCACCCCTATGCCGAAATGCTGCCGAAATTTTGTCAAACTTTTTTTTTCTAATCTCTATGTTTGGACACCAATGCGTTTCATGACCTATAATATAATAGGCATAGCGGGTATAAAAGGCTGCATTGACACAGACACCATTACTTCAGAAAGCAAAAAACACTCATGACCCTGCAGATAATCGGAGGCTGCTAAAATTTCATCAAATTTTAAGACTTCAATTTAAAATTAATTGGATATTAAATTAATGGTGAAGCATAAAGTCTTAAAATAAAATAAAATGAAAAGGGAATGTAGAGTTTACATGTAACTTAAAGTAATAATAGAGGGTGGCGTGCTCAATAAACATTATTATCCTACGAAAATACACTAAGTGAAGGTGAATTTAGTCACTTAATTTATTATTAAATGAGTGCTTGATTCGTTGTTAAATATGTTCAAACAAATGAGGATACTCAAGTTAAATGCAAGTGAAACTTGGGGAGGTAAATACCAAACCATAAGAGACTTGCAATAAATTTGAAGTCTAATTTTCAAATAAATATGGAATTTGATATGGAGTTAAGGATGAATCTAAATTAGGTTTAATAACTCTTATATGAATATGAAGAAGATTACAATGTTAGCGAATAAGCATGAATAGAGCTAAAAAAATAAACACTGAAATTGATATAACTTATTAAAAGTGATTTAAACTGAACATAATCAAGTTGGGAGAATTAAAAAATTCAACAAGTAAATTAAGTGTAAGTAATGTTTTAAACTGCAATCTAAATCAAAACGTCTTCTACGCTATCGAGTCTGCAATTTTTTGTACAAGCAGACATAAAGCGACACTAAACTAAATGCTGCATAAATGAAAAAGCTTTCTTCAATACAAAAATTAAGGAACTTTATTCTAAATTATGATTTTCAAAATCAATGAAATCACTAATTAGATGAAATTATCTTAAGCTATAAAAATCTGCATATGCTCGGACATAGAAATTTAAAGTCCAAATTTTAATGTCTAAAAAGGTTGTGCACGCTAAATTGGAATTAATTAAATATTTATCTAAAAAATCTAATAAGATATTAAATCAATTTATAATATTTTCTATGTCGATTAACACTTTAGGCAAGTAGCAATTAATGCATTCTTAATACACATGCATGTTACATAAAGATTTAAAGTGCAAATTTTAATATTTGTGAGGCTAAGTTGTTGAGAATAAATAAATACAAAATTAATCTCATAATTCAAACATAAAATTACATGAATTATTAAACACCTGCATGTGCCCCGATACTATGTTGAATGTTTAAATTCAAGTGTGTCAGGATGTTGCATGAGTTGTTTCTCGATTTAGTCTGGGCGATAAGTTAACAAAAAAAAAATAAATTATAACAACTTAGTGAAATATCCGAAGCTAATTCGCGTGATAGTAGATCCTCGAGTTATGAGCTAAACAGAGTTGACAAGATATAAAGTTCTTAAATATATTCAAATCAAATTAACTCAAATTAGGTAATCTAAAACTGCTTAAATGGAATTTAAAAGCTTAAAATAAGCTTAATCTATTCACCTTCCGTAATTATTTATCGGGGGTGACAAATTAAGAAAACTCTAGCTCACAAAGGAGTTAATGTCAGATCAGTGTTACTATATTCACTCTCAATCAATCTCTCTCGAGAAGGGCGTGGCGTGTCCCATTCGATCTTGCTGCTCCATATGATTCTGACCGAGTCCTCGATCGTGGTTTGGCGGTCGACTATTATATTATGATCATCATCGATATCTTTCTCGCCGCTGAGTTGTGAATCATATGGTATACTTGATAGGGCAAAATCCATCTATTTAAGATATACTTAAGCATGTCTCTAGACAAACATCACCTGTCTACAAGGATTTCTTGGGTCATGTGTAAGAATCTTCTGGTTTTATCTCCCACTAAGTAAACTAAATACCACGACAACCTAGAATGATAGAACCATGGGATCTAGATCGAGCACGTCATCATCCTCCTAACCATCCGGTTTAAGCTGAAATGATGAATTTCATAATCTTAAATTCTAAGACTCGCTCTATATATTCTTTGCATTGTATCTAAGCGATTACCTTAATCCAAAGTTCTCTCTCTCTACCGGGAGGGTAATTAACTATAAAGGCATGCTATAGGAAACCCGGAACCATCTAATGTTCTCACAAAATGAGGCTAAATCTCCGGTAATGTCTTATCTACTATTCCATCTGCCTTCTGAAAATTACACTAACACTTGAATCAAACTCTCTTCAATTCAATATTGTCGAGAGGTGTGCAAATTTTCGGAGCCCACAATCACCAAATTTAAAGTTTACAAAAGTCCAATGCTTGATATTCACCATTCAACACCTAAAAAGATGCTTTGAATTTAAATAGTTCATTAAAATTAAAAAATATATATGTATTGCAAACTAATAGAGTTCAATGTGTATTAAAAATATTAAAATTCATGAAACTATCAAGTGTGATATTGCATTAGAGAAAAAGAGGAGAATAGCTACATTAATGCACATAAAATACTGATAAAATTTTCATTATTATCCATCAACTCTCCTATGATTACCCATTTAACAAATCGAGGTTGATTATATGCATGCAATAGTCATAAAAAACTTATCAATATGTCAAAATTATATCTCAAAAAGATTAAACTATGACAAACTTATAACTATTGCAAAATCCTAAAACCTAGACTTATGAAAAGGATGTAAGTAGTTGCCCATCATATACAAAATAAATGGAAAAAAATATTTACTAGAACTATTTGACAATAATAAAAAGATGAACATGTAGATGGAAATCCCAAAAGGAAGAACACACTTTCATGAATAATGAAAGAACCAAATGTTATGTTGTGGTTGCAAAACACAATTCTTATATATTCACATATTTAGTATCTAAATTTTTATAGTTATTTATATGATACTTTAGTGTCTTAATTACATCTAATGATATATATATATATATATATATGAAAAGATATATTTTATTTTAAAAAATTAATAATAGTGATAATTTAAGGATTTTGGTGTTGTGTATAAGTTATAATACATGAAAGTAAGAATATTTTATTATAAATGTAATATTTTTTTACAAATATAAGATACTTTTTTCTACTATAAATCTCTTAAATTTATTTTTTATTCTAAAATAAAAAAAATATGTTGTCTTGTATTTGTGAGCATTTCTTATTTTTTAATAGCTTGATATACATTTTTTGACACAAATATATATAAAAAAACTCCTCTGAAAGGAATAAGTTAAAATCATATATTAATATAATTTTTTAAATTTACTTAACTTACCTTTGAGGAGTTTTCTTTTTTGCCAATTGATTTGGAAAGCCCAATGGGCTCAATAAAATATTCATGTAAATACATTAAAGGGCCAGTAGCCTTGTTGCTGTTGAAGTCGGCCATCAAAGAGCTTTGATCGATGAAGCTTTTCAATGAAATGAATGATTATATGACAAGAAGACAAGAAGCAATGGAATGGGTTTGCCGACTGATGTTAAGTTCAAAAAGGTAGCTTCAAAAAGGTGGAACAAGGATTGTTTACCATATCAATCTCAAGATTTTGTTTTTGGTGATAATTAAGCTTTGAGATATATAATCATGATTGATTATCAACCAAACAAATTTATGATGATCATGATAAATATATGATCTTTTTTTTTTTGTTGAAGATTTTAAAATTTAATTTTGATTTGAGTGTGAAAGCTTTAGATTTGATGATTATATATATTATATATATATATATATATATATATATATATATATATATATATATATATATATATATATATATATATATATATATAATTTTGGTGGTTTTCATTTTGATTATTTTTTGAATAAGAAAGGTATATTAAATATATTTAAAATGTATATATATATATATATATATATTACTTAAAAATATAAATAATATAAGTATTAAACAAATGATAATCTAAATTACTTCATCATCCAACTATTCAAGAATTTATTAGACATTATCTTCCTCAGCTATTAGATGGCATCATTTTTATTAAATCTTACACTATAATAAATTTTTTTTAAAATATTTTTTATTATATATCTTATTATAGACTTTTATATGTACCTAATGCAGGAGGTTGTCATTGTGTTGGGTCAAAAGTTTCTCACATTACGTAGATTTGACCAAAATTTTCACAATTTTGTCACAATATTTGAAAAAGAAAATTTTTTTATTATATCTCTTATGTTTATGAATAATCTAAAAAAATTGGTTTTAGATTATATTAAGACCACCATATGATGTCAATGATAAATATACACTAAAATATGTTGTTAGTTGTTGTAAATCATTAAAATATTTCCTATGTTGAATTTATGACACATCAATTGAAAGATATGTATGCACATATGAGGTGGAGTTACTATTCATGTCCTATGTATAGATCCCAATATGGCAAAATTTTTAAATTAGGCTTAATGCTAATCTTAAGTAGTAATTTAGATACAAAAAAAAATATATATATATATGAATTTTCCGGAACGCACCCGTGATCCACGTGGTCGTTCAACGGACGACTGGTTCTTTTTTATTTTTTATTTTAAAAATTTGGGGACAACTTTCGTATTTTACGCGTATCGGAGTCATACGGTGTCGGACTCTAGCGAACTTAATATTGTTGGAATTGTAATAAAATTTTCTACAACTTTCATGTTGGTCAAAATTACGATTGTGGCCCGATAAAGTTTTTTGTGAATGTGCGCTACATGAAATTTGGAGCATTATTTTCATGTTGAGTCATCATGTTGAATTGAGCAAACTTGGTATCGTTGGAATCATAATGAAATTTTTTACAACTTGTTGATTAAAATTCTGATTGTGGTGATATCTAATTTTTTGCTTAAAACTACGCGAGCGAAACTTTGGAGGCGACTTTCATATCTCATAATATTCTCATCCTATATATATATATATATATATATATATATATATATATATATATATATATATATATTATAACAAGAAATAAAAAATGTTTTGTACTTCAATGATCTTTTATACATAACATCTTTATCTTATTAATCCTGAAAGATTAATTATTTACGTTATTATAACATCATCCTTAAAGAGATTAAAATGTATTTTTTAACTAATCATACCATAATTAGTATTTACAATGAAGAAAGAAAGCTCAGATAATTTTATTAACAGTTAATATAAAAAAATTAGAATAATTGTGCTATAATTAACAGAAAAAAAGAAAATTATTAAAAAAATACTTTTAATAAGAGAACTGTTGTATATAGGGTCACAATCGTAAATTTTAACCAACATGAAAGTTGTAGAAAATTTCGTTATAATTCCAACGATACTAAGTTTGCTCGATTCTGACATCGTATAACTCCGATATATAAATCTGGCCATTTCAAATTTTGTTACAGTTTTTTGCGCATTGCAGAACTATCATATCGGGCCACAATCATAAATTTTGACCAACATAAAAGTTGTAGAAAATTTTATTATGATTCCAAATATATCAAGTTCTCGATTAGATCAGATGACTCGATATGTGCAAAATCTAAACTCGCGGTTTTTTAAATAAAAATAAAATATTGGCCGACGATGCCACGTTGGTGCCGTGTTCATTCGCAATGACTAGATCTATTTTGTTCATTTTTTTCTTGCCTAAATTACTAATTAAGATTAGCATTAAACCTAATTTAAAAATTTTGCCTCCCAATATTCGTTGGTCAAAGGTTTTACAAAGTGCTTAGTTTCTTGTCAAGAACATTGAGATCTTTGTTGCGTAATGCATCCCTATGAACCCTATAATTATCTAATGAAACATTATAAAGAGAAATTTTAATATTTTTCACTTTAAGGACCCTAACTATCATTCATAAATAATTATAGTGTTTGAGTGTAATCTCACTAATTTCTTACATAAAATACAAGAAAAAAACCAATGCATCTCTTTCTTTCTCTTTCCTTATCCATTTATATATCAATCTAGCTCTCTCTCACTTAATTCTCCTCTTAATCTTTATCGCTCAAAGTATCTTATTTGCTAAATAATTTTACATTACTCACAAAATTTAGCTTTTAGTTATCAATATCATTGCTTCAATTAAGATCTCCAAGAAAATATTGAAAATTGACTGTGAAGAGACCTCCATTGTGATCTTAAACATAATCTCTTAGGGATGGTATGTCATTTAGGCATAGTTTGAATAATGTAGGAATACATTGACAGCTTAGCTTTTGTCAGGCCTTATACTTCTCAAACTCCATTGATCTCTCAAGTGTGAGGTGCAAAAAAGGCCTCTTTCTCCTAATGTTAAAAAAATGATTTTATCCTACAAGAGTAGGAGGATGTTATTCTAAGGCATAAAGCAAATAGAAGGTAATAGATAATTCATACTAACACCATGAGTTCTATAAAGTATACATTTATTGAATCACTACAATGTTCAGTGTTCCAAGAAGCATTAAAAGGCCAACTGATTATTAGCTCCAAAAAGCTTGCCATCAGTGTTGATTTGTTTTAACTCACCACAAATTAATAACAATAATTCAAATTTTAATGCCCTAACAATATGCATATACACGAAATTTCTTCCAAAATTAAAAATATTCAGCACAAATTACTTAAAAAATACATAGACCAAAATTTTTTCTTTCATATCCAGATAGAACGAGAGAGAGAGAGAGAGAGAGAGAGAGAATTCCACGTAGTTGAAAAAAATTATCAGAGCAGTTAAATTTATTTATTTTTATCAGACATAAATGACTGAAATTCAGAATAAAGTTCTTAAAATTAATCAGAAGTAACGAATTTCAAATCAATTTCAACTAAAATAACCGAAACATATAAGCAAGTAGTCAAGCATTTATCTATTTTTTTATTTCAATTTACATATAATTTATTTATAATCATTTATAACATATATTCTAGTATCGTGATATAATAAGTTTTCCATTGGAGCTTGTGAGTGGGGGAAAGCTGTGCATCCCTGAGGAAGCAGAAGGTGGAGAGCAGTGCGTGCGTTTGAGCTAATGGCGAATGCAATGATGGCGGCTTCTGATGGACGGCCGAAGTGGGGTGAAGGAAGAAGAAGCTCCATCGTTGGCGATTCAATTGAAATTTTGAAGGACGACTCGAAAGGCAAATTATGAGTTCCTTTGAATTAGAGAAGTGCTGTGTTTTTTTGACGCGGGTCCTCAGAGGTTAGGTGTGATAAATTAAATTTGAGTTCTAATTTAAATATAATTATATATATATATATAGAGAGAGAGAGAGAGAGAGAGAGAGAGAGAGAGAGAGAAAGGAGGCTTGAATCATTGGCCTCTTGATTGAAAGTAAAATTTTCAATCATTAAGCTAAAATGTCTTATATAATTATATTAATTTGAGTTATCTCACAAGCTTAGAAAATAAAAAAATTGATTCAGATTCAAATAAATATTATAATAAAATGGTAAAAAAAAAAGAACACTTATCTTTTTAATATTTTTAATAGGTTTATATTTAATTATTTGAATTTTATTATTATTTGCAGGTGATTGTAAAAATTGGACCTTACCTAGCAATCCAATCAATTCAATCTTAAATTTACTGATTCTAGCTATGAAAGTTGTTTCTGCATAAAATCAATGAGAATTAGTGGTTGAACAGCTGAATTGGTGCATCACAATAATTTTTGAAGGATATATCAATTATGATATTGATTATTTTTTTTATCAACTAACTAAAAATATTTTAATTAAAGAAAGACAAAATAATTAAAACATCATATCTCAAAATATTAATTCAGAATAATATTTAAATGATTTAATGGTGAAGTATTTTGAATTTAAGTATTGTATCTTAAACTAATACATTATTATTATAATATCAATATATTCTTTAAATCATATTACATGAATGATAATATTTATTATATTATTTTGTTTAACTTCTGATTTAATAATGGTCAAATCATTTAACTTTTTTAAACAAGATAATTAGTGAGCTGCTAAATCAAGACTAGCGCACAATTGACTCATTAATTTATTAAACATAACTCGCAAGCTCCTCAGCAAGCTAAGGCTGAGTATAGGTAAGTTAATTGGATCAATTATACCTCTAGGGGCCCTCCTCTCCTTCCTCTCTCTCTCTCTCTCTCTCTCTCTCTGTAGATTGAATTCTGCTGGCTTGGTTGGCCTCGGCAGAGGGCACTCTCTCTCTCTCTCTCTCTCTCTCTCTCTGTAGATTGAATTCTGCTGGCTTGATTGGCCTCGGCAGGGGGCACTGGCGGTTGGTGAATGGATGCATAATAATGCTATTGATAGCATAGGTTGAGAGTATCTAAAAGATTATATACACCTTCAGCTTGTAATCATGGCAGAGACAATGACAGTGACAACGAAAGCCATCTCCAGTGAACCATCTCAGCCTTCACTCACGAAAAAGCAGCCTTGACTTCAAGTTTTATTTCTTTTTTATTTTTTTTAACGTAGATATAAATTGAGAGAAAAAAAGACAATATATTTTAATTAGTGAAATAGACTTAAAAAAAAATAAACAATACGCTAATCAGACATGTAAGATCACGCCTTAAAAGGACCCTTAAAATAAATTTTTTTAAAAGTGTGAACCAGAGATCGGGACACCTCGATCCCGATCTCGTTTTCTCCTTAATGATGAAGCACCCACCCGCTCTACGCCGCCGGGCCCCCCTAATGGTCGACGCCGCTTCAGTCCCTAATCCCGACTACGCCTACTTACGTCACCGCCATCCGGATCTTTTGTGAAGGTATATTTTTGCTTTTTTTTTTGAAAATAAGTGAGTAATATGTGAATGTGAGATGTATCTGTTGTATTTTATGATGTTTGTAGGCAAACTTAATGTGGATTTGGGGAAGAAGGTATATTTTGGCTTTTTTTATTTTTTGAAAATAAGTGAGTAATATGTGAATGTGAGATGTATATGTTGTATTTTATGATATTTGTAGGCAAACTTAATGTGGATTTGTGGGGAAGAAGGTATATTTTGGCTTTTTTTTTTTTTTTGAAAATAAGTGAGGTTTTCTTTAGGTATCGTGTGACATGCTTTTCTTTGTGAATGTGATATGCTTTTCTTTAGGTATAGTGTATGTGTGTAGTAAATTTATTATGTTATTTGTCATGGAGAATGGAGAAAGTGTATCAAATAGGGAGAATGGAGAAAGTGTCATATGTGGAATTATAAGTCTAAAGTTGTGTATAATCTATCATGACTTGGAATGAATTAGCTTAAAATATTTTTTCTAAGTACTTTCCACCATCTAAGATAACAAAGCTTAGGAATGACATCACTTCATTTGTACAATTGGATAATGAATTGATATATGAGGCTTGTGAGTGATATAAAGACTTACTAAAGAAATGCCACATCCCTCATTACCTGACTGGTTAATTATAATCTTTTTTATAATGGCTTAGTAGGATCTCTTAGGGCCATCAAATAGACTAAATCCTAAGAAGTAGCTAGTATGCATAATAATAATGTGATTGCCATATTGACTTCACAAGTAGTAGCCTTGTAAAAAAGTTAGATAATTTAAGGGTGAATCATAATCTCAATGCTAGTAATTAATTAAGAGATACTAATGAAACTTTTGGATTGGAAGAACAAAACAATCAATAAATAGAAATGCTTAGCTATGTTTCTAGTAGACCAAATGATCCCTTCTCAAATTCATTTAACCCTTGTTGGAGGAATCACCCAAATTTTTCTTGAAATAACAATGCAAATTTTAATCAAAATGAAAATATAAGAAATTAAATTAATAAAAATTATAACACTCAAAACTCAAACTTTAGACTTATAATTCCACATGTATATTCTCCATAAAACCAACCTAAGGAGAAAAAGACACTTTTAAAAATATATAATTGGAAATTGAATTAACAATGTGAAGCTTGTGCAGAACCTAAAAAAATACTTTTTAAACAGAATGCGATGTAGGTGAGATTTTGTTTATCTTCCTATTTTTGAGATAAGTATATAATTTTTCAATCAAGACTTAACTTAACTGCTTTGGGGTCATCTTTAAGAAGTATAATTTTCCAATCATTTCGTAAGTCAGATCTTTGATTTCTTTGATTTTTTTTATTTGTGAGATGAAGATTAATTTAGATAATAGAAACAGGTCTGCTCTTCAGCATTCCTGCCTTTGATACACATTTGATTCAAATATGAGTTCAGACTAGGGGTGTGCATTATTTGGTTTTAACTAAAAACCAAACCAAAGTTTTGAGTAATTTGGTTGGTTTTGAAGTTAGAATTTGGATTTTGGTTTTAATTAATGAAAATTTTGGTTTTGGTTTTGGATCGGTTTGTTAAATAAAATTTTGGAACCAAATAAATCAAAGTAATTATATGTATATTATTAATAAATGTATAATAGGTTTATCTATTATATTCTTATTTTTATTTATTTTTAAATACTTAGTAGGCACTTTTTTGTAGGACCATTATCCAATTTTACAAAATATTTTGGTCTCATAATATGGTGATATGGTTCCATCAACTTTTAAGTTCAAAACATCATTCTGGTAAGTAAAAAGTAGTTTTAAATATTTTTTTTAACCAAGAAGTAGTTAATTGCATATTGATTATACAATAAATTATGCAAAATAATTTTAAATGTAAATCAACTTTTATCCAAAACCAAACCAAAATAACCAACCAAATATTATTATTTGTTTGTTTTGCATTTTATTTGGTTGGTTCAATATTTTTGAAAATCCAAAACCAATCGGTTTTAAAATTTATCATCCAATCCATCCAAATCAACCAAATGCACATAGCAGACAGTATATTTAGTGCTATATTATGGTATAACTATTATGACGATTTCTTCCCTACGATAATAATAAAAATCGCCCCATATTAATGGGGATTTTAGCGTAGAAAATCAATCATAAAAAAAAGTTGATTCGACGCGTTCGATTAATCTCATATGCTGGTGCGCATTGCTACACCATTAAATGATGATGAAGTTTGGGAGTCGGTCATCAATGCAGCAAGTGTACAACCTGTTGTTGTGTACATTGAAATTGAATTAAAACCAGTAGATTATACCGAAGCCCATAATCATACTGAAGATGAATGTCAGCCTATCGAAACTTTCCAGCATCATATACCGCCACAGGAACCATATCATTGGTGAGTTGTTTGAACTGCTTATCTGAGTACATATTTTCATCTTAACATTATACACTATATTCAACGCGCATGATGATGATGCAATGCTCTCCTATTCATGATCCTATGACCTCAACTGCTACTATGGGTGAGAATCAAGATCGTTATTGCTCTAGTGAAACGAGGATGGCTAAATAATGCCTAGTATAACCGCCACACGATGATTGGGTGATATGAGAACAACACCATCCAAATGTCGAACTAGTTAGATATTGAGATTATGCTAACAAAATAGACCGTTGAAGAAAATATGTTTAGTAAAAAATGACTACATTTGAGTCAAACCCAAGAATGGGATGAAAAACTAAACTTTGATGGCCTCCAAACAAATTCTATTTTTCTAGAAGGTAATTTCATTCCAACAGACCTAAATGAAGGAATGTGTTTCCATGACAAGAGGTACCTTAAATTTACCATTCATGATTGGTCAATAACAAATAATGTGGAATATATGACAAGTGATTCTAATAATACAAGGTTCACGATACTCTGCATTCATAACATTCATTCTAGTATGTTTGTTACATGCTTGTATGTAATTTACCAAGTCTTGATGGTGGTACTTTCCTCCGGAAAAGTATAGAGGTACTCTACAATTGATCTTTTGTTCCTTCACATTTGCAATTATTGAAATGCAATGAGTCTGATTTGGTTTATCATGACATTGAGGAGTTGGTACCATTTATACGCTGACGATTTATGCATTATATCTTAATCATTCTGGATTAGGGATTGAAATTTTATCTGGGAAAAAACACCATTGTTTGTGCGAGAAATCTTCAAGAAGGCATGTATGAATTCGATATCGAGTTTGTGTGCCAAAAAATGTATGTGGCTGGCAATACAATTGACATTCACATATTCACACGCTACATTACATACATAAAAAATATTAAACCAGAGGCTGTTGAGTGGCTGCTAGCAAGAGATGTGGCGAAGTGGGCACTGTGTCATGATGGTGGATACTGTTACGGCACAATGACTACTAACTTATCAGAGTGTTTCAACAGTGTGCTATAGCGGGCACGTGGCTTACCAATTCAGGCTTTAATAATATCAATTTTTTACAACCTTGTTGCCATCTTCAACAAACGACTAGAGACAGCTTCTCACCTTATCCAGGTGAATGATTCAATTTTTGCTCCACGTGTGAAAGCTCAACTGCAACAAAATGAGCGTGAAGCATGAAGATGCTCGATCCTACAAGAATAAATATAAATCGAATTCCATGTTTTCCTCCATGTCATTCAAGGTTGTCAAAAGACAAGACTTTCTCAGTACATGCAACCCGCATGCACATTTCATGTCTACATGTCATTTCTCATCATGTAAATCATTTAGAATATGTACTACACTCTACAAATATACCACAACACGTATGAAGCTCATTTTCATATCATTCCGACTGACTGACCAATGTATTTATCTGGTCATCATACAATTGAACTCGCACCACCAAATGTTAGAAGGCACCGGTAGCCTAGACACGATATGCAAATACAATGGATGAGAACATTCAGCGGTCCAACAGAATCTGTGGACTATGCAAAAATTCTGGGCATAACAGGACTACTTGCCCACAAAAGTGACACTAGTGTTGTTTTGTTAGGCTGTTTGTTTCTTTTAGACTTATGTACATGAAGTGTATTTTGGCTGTTATTTTCTCTCATACTTATGTACTTGAAATGTACTCTGGGTATTAGTGTTTCTTTACCAATGTATGGCCTTCATGAATATAATCATGTATGCTGGAATGTTTCTTATTTTCCGCATTTATGTTGTCTTTACCTGAATTATATTGTCTATTGGGTATATGACTTGGAGCCAGGTCAATTTTTTTTTTTATTTAAGGGAACTTTGAGCATTATGCATTGAGATCAAAATGGTTTGGATCCACCTATTTAATTAATTTATGTTAACCAATATAGATTTGATCAGCATTTTTGAATTGGTAAAAATATAAGTTATGTTGAACTAGTTTAATTTTGGTCTTAATGTACCATACATGTGATAAACCGCTCTCGGTTGCAATATGTTTGAGGTTAATGTAAATAGGTTGGATTAGATTAATTATGGACTTGTATTTTTCATAAATAGTATGGGCAAAGAATATCTACTTTAGTTTAATTTAGACTCAAACACTTGTGATTGGGTTATAGGAGCAAATACAAATGAAAGATGGCAATTTGTCTTAAGTAGATGTTAAGAAGGAAAGCAACATGGAGAAGATTGGTAGTGCATGGATTAGTAGGTTCCAAGGTGATCATGGAGCAATGGATTGTAAGGTGATATAGCCACTTGCTCATAGTATATTATGATGTTGACTCTAATGATATTGTTATACTATGAATAAATTGGCATTGAGACTCAGTAAAAAAAATCAGTAAAAAAAATCAATAAATTTGCCAAACAAGATAAATTATGTCTATTTTTATGCACCATGTATTGATTTTTTTTATAAATTTAGCTACACTTATAAATTTCTAACGTCACATTTACTGACATCCAATCCCAAATATTGTTTACAATACAGGTGACATGGAGACGGAGGAAGGAGGAGCTTGCATCGACGCAGATAAGCCCCGTCGATTATGGCTCACACCGAGGTTCACCCAAGCGCGCATGGCGTATGGTCGCACATCCCGTCGGTATGTTTTACTTTATTTGTTGTAATATTTATGTCTTAATTCATTTGTTGTAATATTAGTACCTTAGACGTCATTTTGATCAAATAAATAATTTGTCTTATCTGACCATTTTAGAGGCTGCGTCGCATCTACTTATGTTGAGAATGGCATTCATTGCCCACGTTTATGGATGGACTACAGATGAGTTTGACTGCGCATCAGACTTGATCGGATCACCGTCTAGTTGGCCACCAGATGAATACATTTCATTTGGTAGTTGGTGAGATGAGTTATTCGTTGCTATGATTCTACAGGATTGAGACCACCTATTATAGAATCACCGGTGGTTGGGGAGGGTAAACGATGGCTATCTTGGGCTGATTGTTGTGATGATCTCATCGGGAGACATCCATAGCCAAATGTTATATACCATGATCCTAGACAACCACATGTTACATACGCAAGCATGCCGGACTGTTTACCTTTACATGGACATTTTATGGGGATTCATATTTAGATTTTACCGGATGCAACTTCATGATGCATTATACATACTGTTCACCATTAGCTGCTTTCTCATGCAAGATACTTCTGGGTCGGAGATACATCTACAATACTTACCACTGTTAGATGATTTGAGCATGTTTAGTAGATACTCCATTGGAGCAGCTGTGTTAGCACATCTATACATATAAATGAATGAGGCTATTAATCCAAAGCAGACGAACATGGCAGGTTATTTGCATCTACTCCAGGTCTGGTCGTGGGAGCATATACATGTTGGCCGACCCACATTAGAGGTACCCTTTCCATCGAAAGAGGGTCGGCTTGAATGCGTGGAATGAGGGTTACACGAGGGAGATGACACCTGCTCATGTTAGAGTGTACAAAGATGAGCTTGATGGTTTGCTACAGAGTCAGGTATGAGTAAGTGCACTTTGATTCATTTTTTTACTGTTCTAATCTTACATATGACATATTTCCTTAATATGATGTGTGATATGGGAGCCTTAAAGATACACGAGTGGATATCTATGTTAAATTTGTCGTGTCCACTGCTAGAAGAGAATTGAGTGGTACCTCCGATCGTGTCCTGACTTTGGTTTATCACCGGTCGACGCCGTATAGATCCTAGATTTCACATTTGATGGGTCGAAGGCCGATGTTCGCACCACCGTGGTTACATAACCTGGGAGGCCGACATTAGCTTGTACCTACTGATGCGTTCCACCTAAGTTGACGACAATTAATCATACATGATGGTATCGGGGCCTCCTTGCTTGGCTCACCATTCCTCCTACCACTATCCTCGAGCTCCGAGAGAGGAGAGAAATCTTGAAAAATTGTTATTCAAATTTTGATATATTATGCGAACTAAATTATATAATTGCCAATGGGATCATATCTTGGACACACAAGATATTTTCCACCTTATTTTGGGAGAGATATGGATATCGATTTTCACATTCAATCAATACCTATGAAGATATGCAGAAACTAGAGGGACATGCACATATCATAATAATAATAGAGATTCGATGATGCGTAGTTCTTCAAACACTTCGCCTTCCCACCACATCTTGTAGGATTTGATGGTCCATTTATACAGATGTCGGTCCATATTACCCATATGGCTACCTACTCTTATGTATCGAAGCCATGTTCACTCCATTTCGCCATGGCAGATATATGCTCTCTATCCTCACCACTACATGCCGCAGATACACTGCCCCTTTTCGGGGACCATCACAAGAGATATCTGATGTTACACCCCTCGATGATATGAGAGGCCCACGCCGGAGATGAAATGCGGCATCAAGACCATCTGCCCTCGATGACCTCTTGCAAGACACTCAGGAGTGATGCACTTCCACCACGGAGGCACCGCTGCCGTTAGATGCTCTTTGTCCTTGTCATCGTGATGGATCATCGATAGCTTGATGTACACTACTCATTATTTATATTTTCTATACGCATGTATATCTATCGCTTATGTTACATATTTCCAAGTGAATTGTATTTTTTACAAGTATCGTAGATATTTTTTTTTGATATTGAGTGTCCTTTTAAAAATTTTAGAGAATTAGATAAGTTTAAGTGAAAATATTTTGCATAAGTAAATATCTAACTTTAGATGTTAGATATATAAATACATAAGATAAATTCCTTTTTTTTAAAAAAAAAATATTTTACACTGTGATGTTACTAATGTAAATACATAAGAATTGTGTGATATGTATGTAATTTTCACTTTTTTTAAAAAAAATTATTTTTTAATGTTTAATAGACCGGTATGTATAGCCAAGTTCGTTAAACGGACGACCATTTTGAAATTTTTTAAGCCTATTTTGCTAATTACGATTTAAAAGGTTCTTAGTTTAAAAATTTTGCCAAAAAAAAAAAACAAAAGTTTATATAACTATCTTTTTATGTATATATATATATATATATAAGTTGTTTTATTTTTTGTTTTTTATATAAATTTTTTGCATCTAACAATGCCAATGCTCAAGGATAAAAAAATTGAGATATACGTCTGCATTTATTTGAAGAGTATGACATTATACATTATAGCTCTTTTACATATTCTTTAATATATATATATAAAATGAAAAATATAATTTTGCCCGGTTAATCCGTTGAGTCGAAACTACTATTATACATTAGATCATAAGAATTAATGCATTGAAAATATATGTGACCTTAAGCTTTTTATCAATATTTAAAAATCAAATTGGATTGACTGGCTGATTCCATTGTGAATTGGTCATAAGATAGATCCAATTAGTCTAAAAATTAACCTTCGCATTGAGCTTATTAATATTGGACTGAACTGCTAGTTCAACTAGTGAAACGATGAATCGGTCCTGTTTTAGAAGAATGGCTCGTTCAATTAATGACTATATTAAATTATTTAAATATTAAACTTAACAAAATATACAATTTAAATTTTTTTTAAAAGTCTTATAGATTTCAGAAATATTATATTATTATAATGAGTTTCAACTAAATTAATCATAACATATGTATCGAATCATAACCAAAATATATTACAAGTATATATTTTGGAGCTCTAATTCTCAATATAATAAGTGCAACACCAATCAGTTTTGTTGCGTGCTAGCAAACCAAAGTTTTTTTACTAGCTTTGTGAAATCCAAACACACAATAATGATAAAAGTGAATAATAAAACTCCAAAATTTTACGAAAACCTCGAAAAGGGAAAACCACTAGCCCAAGAAAAGCTTCCACTATGTATCTGCTTTAAGAGTACAAAATCTTCCGATAGGGATTATCAGAATGAAGGACAAGTAATGGACAACGCCGACGATGATGTTGACGACAAAGTTGTCGATGAAATTGATGACAAAGTTGACGCCAAAGTTGAATTTAGTTACGACGGCGATGAATTGGCGGCATGTGGCGGCGCTGGTGGTTGACGATCGGAGTGGAGGCACGACTTGGAGGATCTTTAGAGCTCCTCCTCTTGAGCCCTCTCATAGGAATGAGAGGCTATTTATGAAGGAGTGTCATCTCCATAAATACATCGCAAAATCCAACCACTCCTCCCCATCTGACGCTCATGATGATTCCCTTGATCATATGATGTATTTTGTGTATTTGAATGCTCAAATGAAGTCAGAATTTTGAAATCTTGGGCTCGTTAGATCCGGCTCGTCAAGACGCTCGATTTGACTATAAACATTTTACATTTTGAGAACTTTTTAGGGGTTTAACTGATATCCCAAAGTTTCTAATAATATTTTAAGTTCTTGATTTTGACCGGTTTCATTTTCGGATCAGCTTGCTTTTAACATCAAGATTTGTGCTTACTAATTTTAAGTGTCATATCATCTATTTTTTGGATGACATTATATCAATCATCCAAAAAATATATGTCAAATACTTGAAAATAGCAAATTCTTCTGATATTTGAGGTCCATTAACTCACACAGAAAGAACATATCTTCACAGAAAGATTATGACCAAAGTCGATGCAGGCCACAAATATATGTAGGGGTGCAAGATTTCGAGCCACGACCCATCCAGCGAACGGAGCTCATGGCTAGCTGGCGCATACAGCATGGAGGTCACGGGCGCCATGAGCGCAACGCTGGCTTGTAGAGGGTCGCGTTCTGGCTGGTAGTATGGCCGAGGATGTCATGCTGAGCGGCTAAACGGGCGTCATATCGCTGGGTCTCTGCCGGAGGATCTCGCTGGAGGCCCGGGAGTCCTGCGGCACGCGCTGAAGTTGGCGCTGGATACACGCTGGCGGGCGACACGCTGGTTCTGGCCGGTAGCTGCGTCTGGCCACGCGGTAAAGCACTCGGAGCCACCGGGAACTGCATGCAGGACTGTGGATCATGGTCACACCAATCACAGACGGCGCTGGAAGGCGCAAGGGCTCCGGCGCGCCCCACGGCCCGAATAATGGTTTTGACGGTTTCTTTTGCCCCTGGCGGTCTATAAAACCCCTAGGCGGAGAAGGCACACTTCTTCAACACTCTCTTTTCTTCTTCTTGAGTGAGCTTATCAAGGTTGGGCTGTCGAAGAGGCAAGTGACCGTCAGGCATCAAGACAGTTCATAGGCTCCAGCTTTTCCCTCAAAGAGGTGTCAACCGACCTCGCCGGACCGACTGGGTTTGAGGCGATCAAGACCCGTAGTTCATACGCAGTGCTGCTTTTCCCTCGAAGAGGTGTCACCCGCCGACCGACCGGGTTTGAGGCGATCAAGACCAAGTTCTACAGCAATTTTTCTCGAAGAGGTTAACCGACTCGTCGACCGACGGTTTGAGGCGATCAAGACCGAATGAGAAATTGATTTCTCAAACTGATGGAAGGTTCAATGGTCGATAATTGCCAAGATGGCGGGGTAATTAGCCCATTTGAATGACTAAAGTTTGGCGTGTAATTTCAAGCATCATTGGGGAGGAATAGTTTCTCAGATCTTTCCCCTTTATTTTTGATCTCATATGTATGCATGTCCTTTCGTTAGATCAAAGTAAAAAATCCCAGCCTGTCGGCCCATGAGCAGAGTAGAAAAGGGTATGCCCAAGTATTGGGGTGAGTGAGTAGCTTCACAAAATTTTTTTTCGATTTTGTTATTTCTCCCCTTTATTTATTCATTATGTATTTTCACTGTGGTGATGGCCTGAGGATAACCCATACTGACAGACGATATACCATCCCTTGTCACATCGATAGTTTAATGGTGTTCAGAAGAAATTTCATTTCCTAATGAGTTGGTGGCTATTGCTGCCAAGAGTCGAGCTCACTCACCCACCGGATACTTCACTATTTCTCGAGATGATTCTTCGACCGATTCCCTTTACCCCGAGTGATTGAGATCTTCAAAACATGTGGTGTAGCTTTGTCACAATTTTCATTTCGGCTTTAGTGGTCATCGCCGTTTGCCTTCTTCGAGAGCGGTGTTACTTTGAACATCACATACTTGTGCCGAATGTAGATTCACATGTGATGCTCAAGGATGTTTCTTATCCATATAAAGAATTGGATAGAATTTTAGCACGGATCCTAAAAATTGGTCTAATGGATTCTTCGTGAAAAATGAGTGGGGCCTTCCCGAGAGATGGGGAAGATTGAATGACCTTCCATCCATTCGATGTCGAGAATGAGATCTAACTCTTAATATCCCCGATGTAGAAGCTTGCACATGAGTTACGCCACATTGGCAAATATATAAGATAGAATGTTCAAGGTTGGCCTTTCTATCCGAGTGGGAGATCTCATTCTTTTCCACTAAAGAGGTCAAGTAAAGGTGATGAAAGGCCTCCCTCATATTCATAGGTTCTTTCAAGAAGCCCGTCACAAATCGTGGTGGTGGCAATGTTTCTTCCCTAAAGAAAAAGAAGACATAAGTGACTACGCCGATATCTGGAAGAAGATGTTCGCTTGACCTCTCTCGAGTTTAGTTTTTCAACTCATGATGGGGAGTTCCTCCGCACATTCCCAAGAGGTGTTGAATCACATATGTACTGGGCGTCAACGAGCAGATGAATTGGTACGTTGTCTTTCATTCTTTCTTCTTTTCTTCTTCTTTTCTTTTGTGTAATATTTATGATGATTTTCTTATTATTTTTTATAGGTAAATCAAACATTAGGGCAGATGGCTCATTTGGGTGTCGCTTTAGATGAGTGGAATACTGAATTTGTGAAGATAAAATATCTGCAAGGCGAGTATGAGCAAAAGATGAGTATTAAAGCCAAAGAAGTGGCGACTTTGGAGGATCAGCTGACCGGGTGCAGAACTGAGCTAGCGAACATGTCGACTTCTCTTTCTCTGGTCGAGGTGGAGCGACTCGTGATGAGTGATTGAGGTGAGGTCGAGACCGAAAGAGAAAAGACTTAAGGCACTTGCGGGAGAAGAAAGCTCGAATGGAGAAGAAAGCATATGATCGCCTTTCCGAGAAGGAGCATGTAATGTCGGCAAGCATAAAAATATCCTTGAAGGCGGAAGACTTTAAGAACTCGGCTTATCTTGGCATACTCAAGACCATGTTCGAGCTCGTAATCATATACTTGATGTTGAAGTGAAGGACTTGAGCACCAATGTTTAGAGGCTTCATCCGAGGGTTCCTAAAGGAATCCGCTTAGTACATCGCAAGACCGAGCTATTGAGGATCCTCCCGCCAAGTATCCAAGACTCTTCGATTCGTGAGATGAAGGAGCGAGAGTGAGTCCAAGGAGTATCTAGGGAGGACGGATATCACCAATCGATATGATGCATCACTTGAGGATGCATTTTTTTTATGTATTGTTATTAGCGTAAAATCTTGATTCTTTCTTATATCATCGTTAATGCTATCATTTTTTTGATATGCTATTATTTTTTTTTTATCTATCCGGTAATTGGTCGGAATATTATTCAACGACGCTAACCTGTACGGATGAGGTTGAATTGAATCCACTCAAGATTTTTGACCTATCCGAGGTTATTTGTCGAGTCTTTTTCCGATGATGTTAACTGTGGAAGAGGTCGTGAGGAGTCCACCAAGGACCTTTTGACCTATCCTAGGTTGTTTGTCAGAGTCTTCGCTCGATGACATTAACCTGTGTGGAAGAGGTCATGGAAAGTCCCCTTGGGATTGATCATGCTCCGATTGAGATATAACGTGAGTTGTATGTTTCTCAAGTGAGAGGATTAAATGAAGAAGAAACAAGTTTGTAAGAAGAAAGCTATAAATTCATTACTCTGATAAGTTCGGGATACAATCATAAGATGATTTTAACACGATATGAGTTTCAAGAGAAATGATGACAATAACAACAAGTCTTTATCCTAAGTGGGGTTAACATGAAGAGGAAATGATAAACCAGACAAAATAAAATTACATTATGCAAGAGGAATTACCGATAATATTTTCAGAGATTCTTAGTGTTCCAGGTTCGAGGTAAGGTTTTTCCTCTCAACTTGAGCTTGAAAGTTCGCTTCACCATCTATAACCACATATGGGCCATCCCAAAGAGGAGAGTTTATTGCATTGAGGGCCTTTGCTTTCTGAGACTGTAGGACCAAGTCACCGTGATATGGGACGAGGTTTTACTCTTCTGAAGTGTGACGAGCTACCCTTTGGTGATAGGAAGCGTCGTAGTGGCCATGTCACGAAGTTTGGGAGTAGGTCCAGTGTGAGTTTTTCTTCATTACCGCCATGATCGAATAATTGAACTCTTGGACTTGGAACCCTATCTATTGGTATAATAGCTTCGTGCCAAACACAAGTTATATGGTGTCTCACCAAGGCACATGTAGTAAGGTAAGCCCAAAGAACATTAGAAGCTCATCAACCCATTGCCTTCTCGACGAGTTTTTAGTCCTTTGAGTATAGTCGGTTAGCCCATTAGTTTGAGGATGTGCTACACCATGCGCAATGAATGTAAAGATCTTTGCAAAAGGATGTAAAAAACTTTTCCAAGAAATTGGGTTCATTGTCGTGATGATCTTTGCAGAAGACCGAATCGACATACTATATTTTTCCAAACAAATTGTTTAGCATTTGCCTCCATAATTTTAATGAGTGGTTCGCTTCCACCCATTTAGTGAAGTAGTCGATGGCTAAAATGATGAACTTTCATTGCCCTGATGCTATCATAAAAGGTCCCATGATATCAATCCCCACGAGCAAAAGGCCACGCTTTGAATGGATGAGAGCTCAGAGGCGGCATGTGAGAGAGGTTAGAGTGCAACCGACAACTTGCACATTTTTTGTGAACTCATGCCTTGTTTCATTGTAGGCCAATAGAACCCTTGCCTTATAATTTTAAGGGCTAGTGCCCTTCCTCCTAAGTGTTCTCCACATATCCCTGAGTGGACCTCTCTTAATGCATAATCGGCCTCTGAAGGTGAGAGACATTTGAGGTACGGTCCAGAGAAAGCTCGTTTGTATAGTTCACCTCGATAATAGTAAAGTTTGAAGCTTGTCTTCAAAGATGAATTGCAGAAGTTGGGTCTTCAGGAAGAGTTCCTTCTTGTAGAAAAGACAGGATGGGGTCCATCCACAGTGTTCCTTTATCTCAACAATTGCTTGAATTACCCATGACCCTTGGATACAAAATATATTTCTTCAACATGCTTTCTCTTAAAGATCCCCAAGATGATGATGAAGCAAGCTTAAGATACTGAAAGTATTCTTCTCTGATGTGAATGATTTGATGTGTCTTGAAATGGGCAAGAAGAGACTTCACCAAGTGGAGGTATGCTATTAGGGATTATGAGTATTAAAGTTTCCCTCAACTTGGGAGGTGACAAGTTGAGAGTCGTGTGTATCACTAAGTCTTGAGCTTCACTAATGAGTCTCAACCTCGCTATAAGAGCCTCATATTCACCATATTATTAGTTGTAGAAATTTTGAAGTCCATACTCTGGGTATTGGGGAAATAAGTAAGATTCCCGCACACACAGATTTCAAGCTCCATCAACATAGAGTCCATTGAGGGACGAAAAGGCACGTAGCAATAGCTTTCCGAGTCAAGCATTCCACTATAAAGTCTGAAGTACTTGAGACTTTATAGCAGATGAGGTAAAAAAATTTATATCAAACTCTCCCTCCACTTGATTAACCTCCCGTGATGCTTCGGTTTCAGGATGGCCCTTAATGGTAAATGAGTGTAAACGCCGATAGTATGAGCTTGGAAGTATGGACGCAATTTTCACGCTGAGAAAACTAAAGCCAGAGCCATTTTATCAAGTGGATGACTTTCTATATCGAGAGAATTTTGCGACATAGTAAATTGGTTATCCCATTTTTTTCTCGCACTAAAACCGAGCTTATCGTGGAAGAGACGCGAGATATAAGTATAACATCTCATCTTGAATAGGCTTGGATAGTAAGGGTGGAGATGCTAAATACTTTTGCTGTTCCAAAAGCATCCGACATTCAACTCAAAAATTATTATTTTAGCCTTTTAATATTTTAAAGAATGGCAAGTATCATCCCCGAACTAAGAAGCGGATAACGCAATTTCCATTCAAACGTTGAACTTCCTTAATATTCTTCGGAGGAGTCATATTTTTGAGAGCTTGGGTTACCATAAATTCAAGAAATTTTTCCGACGTAACCCCAAAAGCACATTTGGTTGGGTTGAGTCGCATGTTATAACGTCGAAGAAGGTTAAAGCATATTTCTAAGAATGTATTGTGATTCTTCCAAACTTTTCACTAACATGTCATCCACATATACCTCCATTGTGCGCCTAATAGTCTTTAAAATCTTATTCATAAGTCTGATAAGTAGCACCGATATTTTTAACCCAAACAACATAACTTGGTAACAGTATAAACCTTTATATGTTTGAAATAGCTTCTTCATCCGTCCATTTTTTATTTGGTTGTAACTGAGTAAGCATCCAAAAAAGCGAGCATTTGATGTCCGATGTAGCATCAACCAATTGATCAATTCGAGGAAGAGGAAAACTATCTTTCGCAAGCCTTTAAGTCGTGTAATCACACATTCTCCATGTTCGTTTGTTTTCTTAACCATGACAACATTTGCTAGCCATGTAGGGTAATGTACCTCTTGTATGAATCCCGCTTCTAAAAGCTTAACTTCTTGCTCAATAGCTTGAGGTGATCAAAAAACTTGCTTCTTCGATGATCGGTTTGAATGTTGGATCAATTTGAGAGAGTGCATGATCACATTGGGGTCGACCCGATATCCGTGACCGCAAGATGTCTTGATTTCTGCAAGAAGTCTATTTTTTTCCTTTGTTCTTCGAGAGCATGGAGATCCCACTTGCACTTTGGTGGTTGGTCATCCGATAATACAGCAAGTCTTCTACAAGCTTTGGTACTTCTTCATCTCAAAATTAAAATCTTCGAAAGGTCATAGAAGGGCGGTTGAGCTTGTCGAGATAACATGATTGTCTTTGATTTCATGATTCACCCAACCCAACGGGTTGGAAATTTCATCTTAAGAGATATTGAAGTGATTGCACCAAAATTGATTGGAGGGCCTTCCAAAGATGGCGTTATATGTAATCGACTTGACCACCATGAATTGGATTAAATGAGTCACTTGTCGAGAAATTCCAAAACGGAAGGGTGATTGTCCTCTACATGTACATTATCAAACCGTATAATGGTCCCGCGGTTGGAGCCTAACCAGCCCATGCTAAATGTGAGTAAAATACATCAACAACTCCATTGTCAATCAAAATTCTCTTAACATTATAGCATGGGTCACCGATCCGCTGGATGACAAGTGGATCTTGATGAGGAACACTCTAAGTCATATTAAAAGTGATGGAATGATCAATGAGACTTCTTTAACTCGCTCTTGAGATGGTAATGAGAACTTGATTAGATAGTATTGGTCCTCTGCAATTGTTTCAATTTCTCCAACCGTTTGATGATTATTATTTCGTGGATGATTGTCCGGTTGCCCCAGAGGTATGTTTGTTTGAGTCGATTGATTCTTCACAAATCGAGATATCCTGAATGAGCCTCTCAATTTCTTCTTTGAGTTGTTTGCATGCCTGAGTATGTCCAATGGAAGTGACAATATTGCTCGATTTCCTCAATTTGGTTTCGGATGCTACCACTTGATATTTTTTTCTTCATCTCGAATGGCCACAGAGGTTAACACGAGGTCTTTCTGTCGTGTTCACGTTGTTGATATGGGGGTCGGAGGAGATCACGACGCCTTGTTGCTTCTTTTGATAGACTGTCCGCATTTCGGGTGCTTTTACATTTTTCTGTAGATTGCTTAAATTATTGTGATGGGCGCATAGCCTCATCCAGAGATTTGTGCTTCCACACGATGAACCAAGTCGGCATACGAGACTGGTCTCGCATTAAGGATGAATAAAAGGCAACGATTCCTCCAAGGAAAACTCCTCTTAATAGTTCGGTCTACTTATGTATTTGAGAACCTCGGAAGTATTCCTTATGATTCTCATTTTGACGAATGCCGAGATGAGAGGAATCTTTAATGATCCTCTGATTTGCAATGAACTACAAAAATCTTGGCGAAGTTCTCAAAAGTATGGATGGATTCCCTTGGAAGGGAGAACCAAGTCGAGCTTGTCCCTTGAGGGTAACCGGAAAGACGACAGCAAAGGTGTCGAGCTGGATATGCATGATACCCGTAATGGTCGATGTTCATTCCATCCATCAGAATCAATGTCAAGCTTGAAACCCACGGAATAGATGTTGAAGAATAGCTAAAGGTGAGGATTCTCATGGAGCTGAGGAGGAAGATGATTTCTATCTTGGGTGAAATTCATCTTGCATTAAATAATTCGCATTATACATGATCGAGGACAGAATGTGTCAAGCTACCGATGATTGGTGGATTAGTCTGAGCGTGATGGATGGGTGTAGAATTAGCGGTGTCGAGATCATCATCACGGAGGAACTTCAGAAAATTAGCATTTTGACCTCCCTAACGATCGATCTTGGGGAGATGTGTTTTCCATATAGTGGTTGTGTTCAAAAGTCGGATCATCTCATTTTGAGACTCTTCCATTCGCGACATGATCTTCTAAAGAGATTTCACGCCTTCACCAGGTCACGCTATCGGGAAGAGTGGCGTTACGTCCTGGTTCAAGGATTGGTTTGAGTGAGAGTTGGGAGCATAGTAGCTGTTACAACGAGGGTGTCACGTGAATGATTGAAGGGTTCGATTCACACGCCAACCTGCATGCTAGAAACCAGCCAGAGAGTGAAAGTTTTAGCTGTTGAACCAAAGACACACAAAAAAGTGTGAATAATAAACCCAAAATTTTTTACGTGAAAACCAAAGAGGAAAAACCACGCTAGCCCAAAAAAAGCTTCCAATGTATAAGAGCAAAATCTTCCGATAACGGGATTACGAATGTAATGAGAAGGACAGTGTAATGACTGATGTTGACTGATTGCGCACAGTTACGGTGACAGCCAAAGTTAAAAGTTGACGAGACGGCAATCCTGGCGGTGATGGCGAGCGGTCGCCTATGGTGGTTGCCGGCGGCGGCTGGTTGAGCCGAGAGGCATTGTGCTTGGAGGATCTTTAGAGCTCTCTCTCTCTCTTAGCCCTCTCATATGAGGAATGAGGCTATTTATAGAGGAGTACATCTCAGAATACAAAAAACCACTCATCGACGGCTCATGATGATTCCTTGATCATGATGTATTTTGTGTATTTGAATGCTCAAAAGTCGAATTTGAGCTTGTTAGATCCGCCGCCGATTTGACTATATAAACATTCCAAAATTTGAGAACTTTTAGTTTTTCGATATCCCAAAGTTTCAATGATATTTTAAGTTCTTGATTTTGACCGTTTCATTTTTGGAGCTTGCTTTTAACATCAAGATTCTTTCACTAATTTTAAGTGTCATATCAAGTTTTATGATTTATGACTAAAAAAATTGAATATGTGACTTGGACTATAAGATTGAGAAATTTGCATTATATGATATGATCTTTAGTGATATCAAATGAGTTTTAAAATATAAAAATATAGGAATAATATTTGAGTTTTTAATTTTATATTTTTATTATAAATTATATTTTATAATATTAAATTTTTTTAATAATATCTAATTTATGATAATATTTTGTAACTATATTTCATAATACATTCTATAGATTTTCTAAAGTATTTTTTTATATTATTGATATGACCCTAAAATTCCTCTCAGTGAAGCGAATCTGCAAAGAGCGTCGAGAAATTGGCGGTCGAGATCAAACACTTAAAATATCATTGAAAACTTTGAGACATCGGTTAAATTCTAAAAGCTCTCAAATATAGAGTGTTTATAGTCATCGAATCGTCTCGATGGCCGGTTCAAACAAGCCAAAGATCTACTGACTTCATTTGAGCATTTAAATACACAAAATACATCATATGATCAAAGGAATCATCATGAGGTCAGATGGAAGGAGTGGTTGGATTTTCATGTATTTCTGACAGACGCCTCCTCCATCTATAAATAGCCTCATTCGCTTATGAGGGGCGCGAGAGGAAAGAGCAAAGATCCTTCAAGCACGTCAATGCGCCACGGTCGTCGACCGCCTGCCCCGCCGATCCGCCCGCCGATCCTCGTCGTCGACCGCATTGCCGTCATCATTACCAACCACTATTGTCGGTCATTATCGTCAACATCGTCGTGTTGTCGTCGTCACATCATCGACAACATCGTTCAGCTGTCCTCTCTCATATCTGATTCCATCCGGGAAGATCTTGTACTCAAACAGTACATAGTGGAAGCTTTTCTTTGGCGTGGTTTTCCTCCATTTTTCACTTAAAATTTTGGGTTTTATTTTGTTTACTCTTTAAATCATTGTATTGTGTCTTTGGATTTACACAAAAAAAACTTTACTTTCTCTGATTTTTCAATTATAAATTATATTTATATTTATAAATTTATATCATAAATTTTTTATTTTTAAATATTTTAATATACATATACTTAGATTTATAATAATATATTTAAATATTATATTTTATATTAGCTATATTACACAGGATTCATAAAATAAATTTTTTATGCAATAAATTTTTTATTTTTATTATGAACAAGAATTTTTTATAAATATTATTATTATTATAAATTATACTTATATTTATAAATTTGAATTATACATTTTTTTTTGAATTTTTTAATATAATTAATATACATATTATTAGATTTATAATACACATATAATTATATCTTATTAAACTTTATAACGATATTTAAATTTATAATTATTTAAAATATTATTTATGTACTTATCCCATTTACTTATTGTTATATTTTTTAAATCTTAACTAGATTAGTATTTAATAATTTTAATATTTTTTATATTAATCAGTTCAACCCTGATTTGAATCATTGAACATTTAATTTTTTCTTTATCGAGTTCAATATCTAGTTTGGTTTTCATAATCTTGCTTTTTATATGTGTACTATTATTTTTGAATTAAAATAAGTTTTATTTAAATTTAAATAACAATGATAGAAAGATAATAAATTGTATTAAAATAATGAAAATATTAAATTCAATAATAATTATTATAAATAAAATAGGATAAAAAATTTGCTAACATAGTATGTTTCCCATTCAGAAAGATCATATCTATCATAATATTTAGAAGAGGTTTTGATCAAAATCAAAGTTTTGACATACAATTTATTTTTCCCTGCTATGAGTAATATTCATTTCCATGAACACCAGCAATAGAATGCTTGGATACAATTGTGGTTGGATCATCATCAACCAAAAAAAACACCTAAAATATAATAAAGGGAGTAGAAAATTAATTTATCAAACATACATATGTAACATAAGGTAGAAAAATGAAGCCTAAACATGAAAAACTAGATTTTTTTTAAGGTCAATGCTATGCCACAATAACCTAGTCTATCATATGACTCTTTAGATATTGTAGATAATATACTATTTTATTTTTATTTGTCATTCTTGTCATCATTATCCCAGATTGGCCTAGCTACTTATTAACATCCATCATATGCACAACCTATTTATTACACTAATTGCCTCAATATGGTGGACCATTCACTTATGCTTACTCTACTGGTTATGATGTATATTACATAAGTTTAATTCGAGCTCAGGCGTGTCGGACTTGGATCTGATGCCTGTCAGTCGAGCGGATGTCGTACCATGATCTCGATGATGAGCGACTTTCATTGCATTGAGCGTTGAAATTGATCGAGATATCTATTGCAATTTGGCGGTCCGATCAAGAGGAAAATCCGTCGGCGCCTGCGGGTGGGAGGCTACGATGATGCCCGAATGACATTCGTTGGTGAAATTGATCGTTACGTTAGCCTATCAAATGAGATCATTACGCAATTGGATGATGCGGATGAATGTCGAGTAGTCGGAGCGATAATCATTTTGGAATTGATTGATTGATTTGAATGACCAAATGAAATTAATTTGCATTAGAACGTCAAATTTAGAAACGATATCCATATTGCATGAGATTAATTTTGATGAATTTTTTACATAAATATGGCCTTGAAAATAACTAAATTTGGATATTTATTTTAATATTGATCAAATATGATTTCGTAATATCCAAATTATTTCAGAATTAATTCAAGAAAATTGGGGTATAAATTATTTCTAAAACAAACTCAATTACATTCAAATTTTCTTCAAAATCCGCCTAAATTTAGAAGGAAAATAATTAATCTGCAATTAAGGACCTTAATTCCCTTTTTCTTTTCTCTCGGTTGGGAGCATAGGGGATTGATCTTTTCTCGTTTGCCTAGGTCTCTCACCGAGGTGGCACGAGATGAATCTCTCTGGTCCGCTCTCTCCCTCCCGTGGTCCTCTCCATGAAAAACAGCAGAAGGTGATTCCCGATTTCTTTCTTCCATTCGAATCCCATCTATCTTCCCTTTTGCTCAACGCACTCCATAGTAGGTCGATCGAGCGTCCAGCCAACCTCCCACTCGCACTCTCCATCTTCTCCCTTCGTTTCACACACGACAAAGAAGCCAATCTCTCAACTAGCTCTGCTAGCACACCCCGTCTCCTCGCTCTGGTCCACAGTGAGCACCGAGCTCTTTCTCATCATTGCACGACTCCCTGCTTCCACAGCAGAACAACACATAGTTCCCTCTTCTGATTCATGCTTGAGGCTTTCTCTCCAGCATCCTTGAAGCCGAGCAGCGGCTCATTGCCATCCCTTTATCAACACAACCACCAACCATCCGGTCAACCTTCGTTCAAAACCCGTGATCCTACATATTCTCGGCTTAATTTTTAAAATAGGTCTATTTATAATACTAATTATGTGATTAGATATGTTAAAAAAAATTTAAAAATAGTACAGTTAGTCGGCAAGGCGGGCATTTGGCGTCGGTATCGCCATTATGACTCTGGTTCATAAATAATTTAAAAAAAAATCAACAAATGGCGCAGAATCTCTCTCTCTCTCTCTCTCTCTCTCTCTCTCTCTCTCTCTCTCCGCATACTTCTTCAAAAAAAAATATTTATATAAATTTATTTAGTTATTTATATATTTAAATTATATAAATATTTTTAAGTTATATAAATAATTTAAAAATATTTAAAATATTTAAATAAATAATTAGTTATATATATTAATTTATTTCTTTCTTTATTTATTTATTAAAAATTATTTATTTTATATTTTAAATATTTTTAAATTATATATTAACAAAATTAATAAAATTATATATTTTAAGTAATTATATTAATTAATAAAAAATTATTAAATAAATTTCTAAATTTATATATATAATTAAAAATATTTTATAAAAATATTTTTAAATTATATATTTTAATAATTTTAAATAATTATATTAATTAAAAAAATTAATAAAATCTCTCTCTCTCCCTCTCCGCTGCTTCCTAAAATTACAGAAAAAAATAATTATATTTATTTATTTAAAATATATAATTACTTAAATAAATTAAAAAAATTTAAATTATATAAATATTTAGTTATTTATATATTTATAAAATATTTAGTTATTTATATATTTAAATTATATAAATATTTTTAAGTTATTTAATTATATATATATATATATATTTATTTATTTATATAAATCTATAATAATAATATTATCAAAAATATAAAAATATTTTAATTATATATATATAAGTCTATAATAATAATAATAACAATAATATAAAAAATATAAAAATATAAAAAAATAAATAAATAAATAATTTTTAATAAATAAATAAAGAAAGGAATAAATATATATAATAAATAAAATATTTTATACATATATATTAAATAACTAAATATTTATATAATTTAAATTTTATTTATTTATTTATTAACTAATTATATATTTTAAATAACTAAATATTTTTAAATAAATAAATAACTAAATAAATAAATAAATATATATATATATATAACTAATTTTTAATAAATAAATAAAGAAAGAAATAAATTAATATATATATATAACTAATTATTTATTTAAATATTTTAAATATTTTTAAGTTATTTATATAACTTAAAAATATTTATATAATTTAAATATATAAATAACTAAATAATTTATATAAAATATATATATTTTCATGATTTTAAGAATTATCGACGAGAGAGAGAGAGAGAGAGAGAGAGAGAGAGAGAGAGAGAGAGAGAGAGATTCCGCCATTTGTTGATTTTTTTAAAATTATTTATGAACCGATCGCCCAGTCTGGTATGAGCTGGTCGTCAGCCTCATTACTATTATATTTAATAAATTTTATAATTAACATTATAAATTGGCCTATTTTAAAAATTAAGCCCATATTCTCACATTCGTCTCCCAATGATCTTTACATGCCTCATATCTCGATCTCCCAATGATCTTTACATGCACAAAAACAAAAAATCCTTAGGTTGACACCTCCCTTCAACAAGTCTCATGCCACCTTTCTAGCCTCCATACTGTAGCATAACCTAATCTCACCACCTGTTTCCTCTTCTTTCAATGACAGTGCAGAAAAATTGAGCAGCCTTCTTGAGTTCAATTTTCCTCTTCTCTTGCCTACTGCTCCCTCTTTCTTGACCCTACCGAATTTGTTTAATCGGCCCTTCCCGATTTCTCCTCCCTTTTAACAACACTGTCTTTCCTTTATGTGACTGAGTATGGCAGAGGGCTATCATCAGGGTTCCTCTGACAACTCTTTTTTTGAAGCCAGAGGCAACTCCATCATCAGGGGGTTCCTCTACTATCTTCTCTTTCAGTATCCCCTCTTTGATTGGAGTCCAATTCTCTATTTAGCAGCAACAACCTAACTGTATATCTCCTCTCGATTTTCGACGTTTCTCTCACTTATTCAACTCAAATAATCAACCCAATAATCTCTGATTCAATTCTTTCGTCGAACTCATGCAAAATTATTATTATTGTTGTTGGTTGATGTATAGATGCTTGAATATGTAAAAAAAAATTGTATAGGCTTGTGCTTCTTTATGCAGATTTCAAGACCCCGTTAATGCTCAATAGGGCATAGTGGGTGCAAGAACACTGGTGTGAACAACATTCATTATCTTCAATAGAGTAAGCCAAAATTATTAGATCGACCTGTCATCAAAATTTTGATTAAAATTGAGACTTAGAAAAAAAAAGGGGAATAATCAAGATTTATTTAAAAAAATCAATTAAATCAAAAATAAACATTCTAAAATGAAATCTGGATGTAGAAATTAAATATATATTTGTTTTTATGTAGATGATTGAAGGCCCCGATATGCTCATCAGGGCGTAACGGGATTGAAAACACCAACTATCACGCTCATTATGGTGTGACAGATAGGCCAAAGTAGTTCGAATGTAGCCTCATACGCGATGATGATGTCTAGATACTGCCAAAATTCTATTGAAGGTTTATCGAAAATTTATTGTTGACCTCCATGCATGATACATTAGTCAAGTGAGCTCAAAATCCAAATTAAACGGACTTTTGATATAACAGCCCACCAATCGGAACAAAGATGCACCAAACATCGTCAAAATTAGTCGAAATGACCTTCGATCGATGATCAAACTTTGTTAGTGTGTTTAGAACATCAAAATTGATCAAAACATAAATATTGAACAATCTAACGATCAACCGATCAAGCGATGAGCTGGTAATGTGTCGCCGCATATATCAGAGTCGAGGCTACAATGATGCCCAAATGATCTCTGATCGATGAATGGACTTTGTCATTTGTTCAGAACATCAAAATTGATTAGAATATAAATATTGCATATTTTAACAATCAACCAATCAACCAATCGAGCTGTCAATATGGCGATGTGCATATCAAAGTCAGGAGGCTACGATGATTCTCAAACAACATCTGTTCATGAAATTGATTGCGACGTTAGCTTCAAAATGTCAAAATCCATCAAATGAGACTGCCTGCGATCGATTCAGAAGAGTCTACACAAATGTCAAGCAATGGAAAGCGATAATGCATATTTTTGAACTAAAATTGATCCAATTTGACGTTGAATTAAATCAAATGGTCTCTGATCACGGAACGGACTGTGCCGTTGCATCTGAAACATCAGAATAATCTAAAATAGATATATATGTTAGCTATATAAGAACATCATCATAAAATCCATATTCTAATTAATTAAACACTCAAGAAAATAATTTATTACTTGACCTAGCCAGCCCTCATTTCTAAAGGCACGACTCGAGCCCTCTTCCGTCGGAGAAAATATTACGTTTAGTCTTTTTACGTCTGGGACTCCAATCTAACGTGTCAGTGATTTTTTTCAGTTTTAGCGCTTAACGATCATGGCTATGGGCGTTGACCACGCCGTTTATCTGGCTGGCCCAGGCCCTCGTTCAAACGGAGAAGAAGCCGTTAGAATCATTGGGAGGAATTTAAAAGAAATATATATCTAGATTTAGGGTTTAGGGGTGTATTTTTTTCTTGCAGAGCTCGAGAGAGAAAGAGATTTTCTCATTTCCTTTTTACGAAAGAACCATGAAGATGGAGAACGAATGCCTTGAGGAAATAGCTGAGGATGTATTAAATAAAAATTCATCGGTAATTTTTCTCAACCATTGTATACGTATAATTTTTTTATGGTTTGTTAGTGTTATTCCTTGAAATTCTTTTATTTAGTGTATATTTCCTACACTATTTGGAATTCTTTGCAAGAGGACTTTGCTTATTTTGAGAGATTTTGCATCGTCTCTCTCATGAGAGTCTGAATCTGAATATTTTTGTAGTTTATTTTGCCTGGATTGAGAGAATATGATCATTACATTCCATTAGAAGTAATTTTGTGGTTGTTTGGTTAATCTTTATGGGAGATTTCTATCTGTACTCTCTATACTCTCTGTACTCTGAGTATAGAGCATTTTGGGCAATTTTTTTTTACTTTGTGTGGCATGTTTGGAGAAAATATGTTTATTACAATCCATCACGAATAATTTGGAGGTTGTTTGGTGATTTTTTTAGTGTTATTTTGCATCTGTACTCTCTGTACTCTCTTGAGAGTACATATAATTTTTGCCAATTTTTTCTAGTTTCTTTGGCCTGGTTGTTCAGATTATGTTTATTACATACTAGTGGAAGCAATTTTGAGAGATGTTTGGGTGATTTCTGGAGGATTTTTGCATTACTCTCTCTCACTCTCACGAGTACAAAGCATTTTGGGTTATTTTTTCACTTTTTGTGACCTGTTTGGAGGAAATATGTTCATTACAATCTATGAGGAACAATTTGGAGGCTGTTTGATTATTTTTTTAGTGTTATTTTGCATATGTAGAGTACAAATAATTTTTGGTCATTTTCTCCAGTTTCTTCAGACTGGTTGTTGAGATTATTTTTACTCTGTACTCTCTCTGTACTCTTGAGTCTGAGGCATTTTGAATTTTTTTGTTTCTTTGGCCTGTTTGGAGGAAATATGTTCATTAGGCATAATTTAGAGGCTATTTGATTGATTTATTAATATTTTCTTGCATATGTACTCTCTGTACTCTCATAAGAGTACATATGATTTTGGTCATGTTGTCTAGTTTCTTTGGCCTGATTGTTGAGAGTACATTCCATTGGAAGCAATTGACAGTTGTTTGGATGGTTTCTAGGGGATTTTTTTTGCATCTCTGTACACATTGTAGCACTCTTTAGTAATGAAGTCATTGACATTTCTGAGGAGGCATCAATTCATTAGACTCCATGAAATTCAAGACTCATAGCCATGACCTCAATCTTGTCTTTTGGGACATAGAAAGCAAGCTTTCTTTCTAGGTGGGCGTGCATTCCTTTCACCCAGATGAAGTTCGATAATTGTAGGGATGCCAGAGGGGAGAAGGTCTTATGGAATAGAGGTAATGTCTTTATCATGAGGTCAGACTTCCGGTGAGTAAACCCTTAAAGAGCATCTTGAAGGTAAAATACAAAACAAAAAGAAGCCTTACAAAAGCAAAAGAAGCCTTAAAAGCATCACCCCAGATGAAGTTGCGATAATAGGGATGCTAAGCGAGGGAGGTCTTATGGTATAGAAGGAATGTACTATCTGTGAGGTTAGCACTTCCAGTGAGGAAGCCTTTAAAGAGCATCTTGAAGGTAAAAAATATAAAGCAAAAGAAGCCTTACTAAGCAAGAAGACTGCCCCCTCTGTACTCTCTATACTCTTCTCAACTCATGGGTAACTTGATATAATACTGTTTATATTTTTATGATGATTTCTTTACTTGTTTGGAGGCTGTTTGGTTGATTTTTTAGTATTATTTTTCATCTGTACTCTCTTAAGAGTACAGACGACTTTGGCCATTTTTTCCAGTTTCTTTGGCCTATTTGGAGGAAATTTGTTCATTACATTACATTGGAAATAATTTGGAGGGATGTTTAGATGATTTTTGCATCTGTACTCTCTGTATTTAGCTCATTTTTTCTCCTTTCTTTGGCCTGTTTGGAGGGAATATGTTTATTTATAGAGTAATATGTCACATTTATGTGGAGTCTTAGCGAATTGAATCGGTCAATAGCGGTCGCGATGATGAAGTGATGTCTAATGAACCGGGGAAAACTCCTTGCTGTTCAGAATGAAATGGGGTATGCATTATCTTGTGATTCGTGCATCAAAGCTGATGTTGAAGGACCATACTAGTTATTGGCCAAACTCAGAAATTAAAATCAAAAGATTTTTATGTGCTGGTCAGAAAAATGCTAAATAGCAAAATTCAGAAAAGCGATACAAGGATGGCTTGCAGCCATGATTAGATTCTCTGTTGACTTGGAGGCGGATGGTTAAAAATATAGTCAGTCATTAATCATTGTAAGCATCGCGACCTACATCTTCTCGGATCACACATATACATTAGTGATGAAAAGGCTTAGTGTTGAAGACAATAGAGGAATTAAAACGCATTCAGTATCTAAGTGAGGAGGTTAGCAATATAGAGAATATTGGATTCACAAAAAGAGATGCTTTCAATTTTATTCAGAAAGAGAAAATATTGAGGAGTGTGAATGGTGATAGTAATGCATTAATACAGCTGTTCAAGGAAAGGCAAGCAGCGGACAAGATGTTTGCATGGGATGTACAAGTTGATGAGCCAGATTGCTTAGTAATTTTTTTTTTTGGAGCAATGGCATGCCTAGGATAGAATATGATTGTATTGGTGATGTGATAATTTTTGATACAAGTTATCGACTCAATAAATATAATCTTGTTTGTGCCCCTCTTGTTGGAGTGAATCATCACTGACAAAATATGTTATTTGGAGTAACCTTTATCGGAAGAGCGATTGAGTCATTCTCATAGCTATTCAGACATTTCTTGGTTGATGAGTGGCAATCTACAATAATATTCAGATCAAGATCGTTATGGCAATTGAAATTGTATTACATAGGTTGTTGTACCAATGACATATTTCAAAGAAAGCTCCTTCCAAGGTTCACTGCTTTAATAATAATAAGCGGGTACAAGGGATATTTTATGCATGCATGAGAAAATGTGACTCAGAGGAAGAGTTTGAAGAAGCTTGGTCTACCATACTAGAAGAAGGAAATTTGCATGATCATCTTTAGATGTATGAGCTTTATAAAATTAGATTCAAGTGGTCCACTACATTCAGCAAAGACTCATTATGCATGGGCATCTTATCAACACAACGTAGTGAGTCAATGAACAATGTATGTCACAGAATCTCTAAACCAACAAGTTCGCTCATAGATTATTTCTTGGGGTTGGAGAAGGTTATGGAGACATGGAGCCAGAATGAACATGACAAAGACTTCAAGTGTAGCCAGTCATCGATTATTTCTTTTGTTAAGACCAGTCTAATTCTAAAATAAGCTGCTATGTTTTATACAATAAAGCTTTATACTATATTTGAGAAAGAATTTTTGCATGGAGTTGGAGGCCTATCAGTAACTGTGTCAGATGACAACCCTATGGAATATTTGGTGAGAAACTTAGAGAATAAAAATTCATCCAAAACATGGATTGTCCATTTCGATGGGACTACCCTAGATGTAACTTGTAAGAAATTTGAAATGATGGGATTACTTTGTGCCCATTGTATAAGAGTTCTTAGTCAGGAAGATGTAGTGTGCATTCGGGATAAGTATCGCTCATGCGATGGTCTACAGAGCAAGAGGGATATTTACATCGATATATAGAAAATTAAGAGATGTGGAAGGCATGAGATGGAAATGCTTGACATTATTTTGGGAACCATGTTAGTCGATATGCATATCAAATAAGTGTCAGGACACAGGGTAATAATAGAGTGGTATATGCTTCAATCCTTAAAAATACTATATGTCGACTCTATAATAAGTGGGAATTCTCTCGCGTTGTGAGCGGTTAAGAAGAAAGTCAACTGAGATAAGGAAAAGACATCTTGAAGGATCGAGTTAAGCAATGTCCAAAGGGTGTTTCCAACACAAGGCTTAAGGGATATTGGGAGAGATCCAAGAAATCCAAGAGTAATTCTCTATTTGCCTCTTAATTTGTAGTATTTAAAATATTGCTGCTAATCTTCAAACCATCGTATTTTTGTTGTTCATCAAAGTTCAAGCGATAGTGTATGAGCGTGTTTAGTCACACCTTCTACATTATGCGAGTATTTTTTTTTTGAGTGCCGAATACATCGATCTTTGTTAAAATCATTAACTAATCTTTGTTCTCGAGAATTCAACTTCGAGTTTAACAATCGGTCGGTCGGTGGTACACTAAGTTGATGATGAATATTACAGGAAAACATTTTCATATCATTTAGTTATGTGTTCTTATTTGTGCAATCATTTCTACAAAGCTTTAGAGTCTCCAAGATGACTTTCTTTTACTTAACAAGCACACCAGCAGTCTCACCTACGAGATTCGGTTAGGAAGACTACCTCAGAGTTGCGGCATTAGGATGGCCTTCTCATGCTCTGCAATCATTTCTTTGTCAGGATGACTTTCTTCTTTTAGCTTTATTAAAACATATTATTATAAAATGCCAGAAAGCTCTGTAGGAGAGTACAGTCTGAAAGTATAGATGGTACATAACTTTGTAATCCTTAGACTGTGGCATCTAAATCTCTCATATTTTACCAAATTGTAGTATTTGATTGATAAGTCTATCTTGCTTCGAATGAGTGATTTATGGCGGCATTACATAGTTTGATATATGTACTCTATAAAGTACTCTACATTTTATGAAAAAGAAAAAAAATCTGCGATGATGATTATATTAGTACTCACGATATTAGTTTAATAATTATTTATAAATTTATCAATGATATTAATTTAATTCGGATGATACTTTCAATTATTACATTATTTGAAAAATTCATCATCGAAAATATATAATTTGCTCCCGCCTCAAAATTTATATTTGTGAATAAGACGTTGGTAAGTTGCATCATCGACAGTATATTTGTCTATTTTAAGCACATATTTCAGTAAAAAGTAGGTTTTAAGAAGCATGATTTTGGTGGTATAAAAATCGTACCCACTTTTTTTAGTTCACATAAGTAGTTCATATTGCTTCTCAGAATACTTTCGGATTGAGGGTATTCGAATGTTGAGTATAACGTAAATTTTAAATAATGTAAATTTTAGCTTCACAGGTTGATCTTTAAAATATGATATAAATTAGAGTCTGAAAATAGGAATCTGAGATAGTACAAAGAGTGCAGTCTGAGAGAGTATAGAGTACATGAAAGTGAGAGAGTCTGAGAGTCTGAGTCTGAGAGAGTCTGAGAATACAAAGAGTAAGTATAGAGTATACACATGCAAGCCTTTCGAAAACTCATAAAAAGGCAACCTAGGAGCATCCAATTTTTTTTAAGGTTATAATGAACAATTCCTCTTCGTCGAGCAAAGCAAAAGTGAAAATAAGAAAAAATAAGTAAATAATTTATACTATGAGGAGAATACAAAGAGTTAAGATACATAACACCTCAAATATTTTTATAGTCGACTTTCAAACTACACACTTTGGAATATAGAGTATAGAGTACAAAGTGAGGATCTGAAAGTCTGAGAGTCCAAATAGTCTGAGAGTATAGAGTATAGAGAGCACATATAGCATAAACAACGAGCCGGATGAAATGCATCCCGATTAAAACATTCCGGCATCAACCAATTCTGCGGGTGTTCTCTAATAATAAAAGATCCAAACGATAATATTAAAAAAAATGAAATAGCACATATTATTTCCTACTTATCAAACTTTAAATGTACAATTCTTAGCTTGGATTTTTCATTCCCAAATAAAAGATAGCATTAGCAAACTCGGCCCTAAAACAATTCATCTTCTTAGGCCAATCTTGGTGGTCAGCCTAATTAAGTAGGGATTTCACTAAAAAAATCTCCCAGAAATTATCCAAACAACCACCAAATTGCTTCCACTGGAATGTAATGAACATAATCCGCCAAAGCGGAAAAATATCCAAAATTATCTCTCTCAAGAGAGTACAAAATCTGAATACAAAATAATACTAAAAACCCAATCAAACAGCCTCCAAATTATTCTTGATGGATTACAATGAACATATTTCCTCCAAACAGGCCAAAGAAATAGGAAAAAAAGGACCAAAATGCTCTGTACTCTCATGAGAGTACAGAGAGTACAAATGAAGAAATCACCCAAAAACCATCCAAACATCCATCAAATTACATCCACTAGAATATAATGAACACAATCTGAACAACCAGGCCAAAGAAACTGGAAAAAATATCCACAAAATTATCTATACTCTCAAGAGAGTACATAGAGTATAGATACAAAATAATAATAAAAAACTAACCAAACAGCCTCCAAATTATTCCTGATGGATTGCAATGAATATATTTCTTCCAAATAGGCCAAAGAAATAGGAAAAAAAATCCATAAAATCATCTGTACTCTCGAGAGTCTGAATCTGAATGTAAAATAACACTAAAAAATTAACCAAGCCTCAAATTGTTCATGGATTGTAATGAATATATTTCCTCTAAGCCAAAGAAACATGAAAAATGACCAAAATGCTTTGTACTCTCATGAGAATTAGAGATCTATGCAAAATCTCCCATAAACCATCCAAATTGCTATGAAATATAATGAGCATAATCAACAACCAGCCAAAAAAATTGAAAAAAATATCATAAAATCATGTCACTCTCATGAGTATGAAATCTGAATGCAAAATAACACTAAAAACTAATCAAATAGCCTCCAAATTGTTCGATGGATTGCAATGAACATATTTTCTCCAAAAAAAAGAAAAAAAATGACCAAAATACTCTGTACTCTCATGAGAGTACAAAGAGTACAGATGTAAAAATCTCCCAGAAACCATCCAAACATCCATCCAAATTACTTCCATTGGAATGTAATGAACATAATCTGAACAACCAGTCAAAGCTGGAAAAAATGTCTAAATTTACTCTCAGAGGTATAGAGAGTACATATGCACTAAAAACTAACCAAACAACCTCCAAATTATTCCACGATGGATTGCAATGAACATATTTCCTCCAAACATGCCAAAAAATAGAAAAAAATGATGAAATATAAGTCTCAATGAATATATTTAGAATGTAATGAACATAATCAAACAATGAAAGCGAAAAAATATCCACAAAATCATATGTACTCTCAAGAGAGTAGAGAGAGTACATATGCAAAATAATACTAAAAAACCAACCAAACTGCCTCCAAATTATTCTTGATGGATTACAATAAACATATTTTCTCCAAACAGGCCAAAGAAATAAGAAAAAAAATGACCAAAATGCTCTGGAGATTACAGATGCAAAAATACCCTAGAAACCATCCAAACAGCCACCAAATTGCTTCCACTTGAATGTAATGAACATAATCTGAATAACGAGGCCAAAAAAATTGTAAAAATATCCACAAAATTATATGTACTCTCAAGAAAGTACAGAGAGTGCAAATATAAAATAACACTAAAAAACTAACTAAACAGCCTCCAAATTATTCCTGATGGATTGCAATGAATATATTTCCTCCAAATAGGCTAAAGAAACAGGAAGAAAATGACCAAAATGCTCTATACTCTCATTAGAGGAAGTACAGATCAAAATCTCTAGAAATCATCCAAGTCACCAAATTACTTCCTGGAATGTAATGAACATAATTTGAACAACCAACACGGAAAAATATCCACAAATTATCGTACTCTAGAGTGAGAGTGATGCAAAGTAACTAAAAAATCAACCAAATAGCCTCCAAATTGTTCGATGGATTGCATGAACATATTTTCTCCAAAGCAGGCCAAAAAATAGGAAAAAATAAAATGCTCGTACTCTCATGAGAGTACAGAGTCTGAATGAAAAATCTCTAACCATCCAAATAGCCACCAAATTTCTTTTGGAATGTAATGAACATAATAAAACAATAGAAACTGGAAAAAATAACCACAAAATTATCACTCTCGAGAGTATAGAGTCTGAATGCAAAATAATACTAAAAAACTAAAACCTCCAAATTCCTAATAGATTGCAATGAACATATTTCCTCCAAACATGCCAAATAAATAGGAAAAAAATGACCAAAATGCTCTGTACTCTCATGAGAGTATAAAGAGTACAGATGCAGAAATCCTCCAGAAATCATCCAAACATCCCTCCAAATTATTTCCAATGGAATGTAATGAACATAATTTCAACAACCGGGCCAAATAAACTGAAAAAAATAGCCACAAAATTGTTTCTAATGGAATGTAATGATTATATTCTCTCCATCCAGGCAAAATAAACTGCAAAAATATTGAGAAAATCATCGTACTCATGAGACAAAATCTGAGATGCAAAAATCTCCTAGAAATAATCCAAATAGCCACCAAATTACTTCCACTGGAATGTAATGAAAATAATCTGAACAATCAAGCCAAAGAAACTAGAAACAATTGGCCAAAATCATCAGAGAGTACAGATGTAAAAGCTCTTAGAAACCAAACAATGCGCCTTTAATCTGCTTCATAAGCCATGTACTGTATCCAAACAAGGACATAAGTATTTTTAAAAAATGCCAGAATGGGCTGCATTCTTCTAAAGAGTACAAAGAGTACACATGCAAAACTGAAGCAAACAACCAAAAATCAACCTACAAACAAATTTTAATGTCATCGGAGAACATCTTATCATCAAATCAAACCAGAATTCATCTTGAAACATGACCAAACATCCTACCATGTGATATACTAAAAATTTCACAAGGCTAATCAATTCAACAATTTGAAAATAATGATGTGTACCATCTTGATAGTACAGAGAGTACACATGCAAAATATCTCCAAAAATTACTAAAATACATCCCGTTCATTTAAAGAACTCAAATGTTCTAAAATGTTCACATACTGGATGGTGAGAAGAATAGAGAAAATCCTAAATTCATTAAAGTTCAAGAACACAGGTGTAAATACCTCATGTAGTCACCTACAATATCTCAATGGAAGTTATTCGCAAGATTTGCTAAATTACTAAGCGATGGCCGGAAGTTCGATCGAGGCGGGTGAGTCGTGAGAAAGCCTGTTCATGGAGGAATGTCGAATGGCCATCTCATTTTCTTCTCCTATTTGAATGAGTTGGCTGGGCGGGATAAACGACGTGGTCGCCATCCATCCAATTACAATGCCGTTAAGCGTTAAAATAGGAAAAAAATCACTGGACACGCGTTGGGCCAGGATTGGAGTCCTCACATAAAGCTACGTGCGGACTCCAAACATAATATTTTCTCCTTCCATCAAGCTTCATTCGATCTCCCTCAAACCCAACAGAGGAAACACAAGGCTTCGTCTCCTTCAACCGCACATGGGCGAGCATCTCTCCGACCTCTCTCATTCGGTTTCTCTCTTTCCCAACTGCTCCCGCTCATTCATCAAAACCACATGCATTCGTCTCCCTCTCCATTCGATTTCCCTCAATGGAAAGCAAACCACAAAACCTCATCCTATTTTCCTCAACCATAGGGAACTGCAAGAAACCCCTCAATCGCATTCGGTTCTCTCCTGTTTGCCCCATCCCACAAGGAACCCATAAGCATTCGCTCAACTCTCGATCCCTCTTGTCTTCTCCTCCTCTACTTCACCTCTTCAATTTGACTTTTACAAACTTCTTTTATCCAGTAAAGCTTGCTTCAAATGTTATCTTTGGGTATATTCCCATTGTTGATGTTTAGGGGCGGAATGGTAGTGTCATTGATCTGGTAAATGGATTTGGTGATTAGGATTTCAAATGGATTATTGATCTTTTTTGTTTTCATTATTTCATTTGGCGGATGGTTTAGTTTTGTTGGATTTGTGTGTTTTGGAGTTAGGCTTGGTTTATAACAGAGATGGGAAGCAGATTTCTAATCCAATTTCATCATGTTGTTATTTAAGGTTTTGTTTCGATGTGGGAAATTTCACTAAAAATTAGAAGATGTTAAAAAAAAATCAAATAATCAGCTGAATCTCTAATTATATGCCATGAATGCTTTGGATTAGATATCTCATTCTCAAGTTTCTCTCAATGTATGCCAACCATATATTTTGTTTGTTTATTTTTGCTTCTCAACCAGAATACTGTCTTCTTAAATCCCATTTTTTTTCACTCATGTTAGGCTAAATCTCGGGCTTAGTAACAGCTTTCCCTTTTAATAAAAGAGGACAGACGAGAGCAACTTGGTCATCAGGCGGGTTCCTCTCGGCATATTCTTCCTATTTTCTCCTCGATCATTCTCTTTACCGCAGCGGAGAGGAGACTCCGTCATCAGACAGGTTTCTCTAGGTTTTGACATTTCCCTCTTTCCCCCTTTCTCCATTTCTATTATTGTCAGATTCACAATAGCCATCTATTCCTTTCTAGCCTAGTAAAAAATAACTGACATCTCCTTACATCGCTTTCAAGTTGCTGATTAGTCATATTGGCTTGCAAATTTATTATTGTAGCTGGTTGTAGATGTGTAAAGAAGCATATGTATGGAAATTATCTATATATATGCTTGTGCTTTTTTATGCATATTTCAAGACCTAATACGATAGAGTAGTGGGTGCAAAAAGTCATGGTGTCACAAGACATCGTTATATGCTCAATAGGGATAAGTAAAGCTGTTAGATGTGACCCCTATCATCTTTGTCAAAATTTTAACTAAATTTTGGACTTAAAAAAAGGGGAAGAATCACGATTCATTTAAAAAAGAAATCAAGAACATAAAAATAATAATAAACAATATAAAATGAAATTTGAATGTGTAGAAGTTACATATATATGTTTGCTACATGCAGGTGATCGAAAACTCCACTAATGCTCAAAGTGGGGTATGAAGACTCAATTACAGACAGTAAGACCATTCACTAAATAAAGTGCACTGTAAGCCAAAGCAGTTCGATGTAGTCTCTATGATGTCGAAAAATTTTGTCAAATTTTTGGGACTTAACAAAAAAAAATTTTTAAGATTAAGCTAAATATAAAGTTCTAAAGAAATAAATTGGAAATTAAACATAAATGAACTTGAAATAAATTTAAAAGAGACTTGATTGAAAATCATATTTCAAATAATAAAATAGGGATCAAACTCAAGTGAACCTATAAAACTTGAAATAAACTTGAATTCCTTCGATATACATGAACCAAATCTCATAATATTTTGCCTAAAATAATCCAAAAGGAGAATCCTAGCGAATCATTGAAGATTTGTAGTGAGATTAAAATATAACTTATAAGCATATAAATGTGGTTCAAGTGAGGCTTGAAGCTAACTCCAAACTCATAAGAAACTTGCAATAAATTTGAAAATTTGTTATATATATATATATATATATATATATATATATATATATATATATATATATATATATATATATTAATCTCTTGATGTGGAGTTTAAAATAAAGTCAAATTGGGTTCATTTCTTACATGAAGAAGATTAAGAAAGCATATTCACCGATGAATTTTGTCATGCACGATCTTTTCAATAAAGGTTGCTATTATCATAATTTATTCTAAGTGAACTAAGAATGATTTAAATTGAACACAATCAAGCTTGGAGAATGAAGATGAAGCTTGATAACTCGCTTACACTCTATAGCAAACTATAAGGGCTAATAGTTAATTAGCGAAGAAGAATTAATTGAACTTTGTGGCTTATATTATATTATGTGTGAAAATGATTGAAAGAAAATATGTCAAATGCAAACATAACTTTGAATTCATGTTATACTTATGGGAGGTTACATGAAGCTAGAAGACTAATTTTCAAATGAGATAGAGCCCAAATCAAGCTTTAGAGTAAGATTCATGAAAAATAATCCTTCTTATTTAATCCATATAAAATGTCTAATTTAGAATAGACTAAAGAAGGCTTCAATTAAACATAAAATTGATACATATGAGATTTGTTAAGTGTTATTTTCAAGTTATAGTGAAAATCAAATAAATTCATAAGAGGTTTTCACTATAACTAAATAGCCTATTAGTAAGAGGTTTTCACTATAACTAAATAGCCTATTAGCAAGCATGATCTAGACTTCTTACTGAATAATCGACTTGTATTCAAAAGAAGCTTGAATTCAAATAAGCTCGCTTAAAAGAAGTATAACTTGTATGAGCGAGTATCAAATTTGAATGTTGAATTTGCAAAGATCTAATAGGTTTTTAATAAGCATAAGTCAACCATTAAAGTTTAGGAATTATGCAAATAAATAAGATGCAAGCAAAGATACAATATTTTGAGTGCGAATATAAATCTAATTATGCTTACATATGCCACCAGATCTGTAATTCTTCGTACAAGGAGACAGAATGCGATACTAAATTTAATTCTACATGAATGAAGGAGCTTCCTTCAATCCAAAATTTCAAAAATTCTTATTAAAATTATGATTTTCAAAATCAATAATTTCATTAATTAGATGAAATTTTCTAAGCTAAAAATATCTGCATGTCCTCAAACATAGAAATCAGGAGTGTATATTTTAATGTCTAAAAAGACTGCACAAGCTAAGTTGGAATTAAATGAAAATATAAAATTAATCTCATGATTTAGAAATAAAATTATCTGAATTATTAAAAACTTGCATGGGCCCCGACACTATGCTAAATGTTTAAACCTAGTGTTTGAGAATGCTGCACAGATTGCTTCCTGGTTTTGTCTTAGGACTAAGTCCGGGTTAACAAAACTTAAAAATCCCATTATTATAAGGATTTCAACTTATTAAAATATCCGAGAAGCTAATTATGTCATATAAAAGTAGCTCTGATCCTTTATTATTAAACTAATATAGTCGATAGGATTTGAAACAATAAATTAAATGATCAAGCAGACTCATAAACCCCGATGATTGCTGTGTTGAATGAAGATTTCAACTAAAGGGAATACTTTCATCAAAATGTGATTGCAATTTAATTAAATTAATGTAAATTAAATATCAATCCAAATATAAAATTTAATATATCACTAAGCTATTAATGATTAAATGAATTTAATCTTTAAAAACTTAAAGCAAAATCTAACCCAGTTCACCTTCTGTAATAGTTTGTTGAAGGTGATAAATTAAGAAAACTCTAGCTCACAATGGAGGCCATGTCAAATTAAGTGTTCTACTATGTTCACTCTTTATTAATCTCATACTACCAAGGATGTGGCCCATGTTATCTGACTGTGTGACTTGGCCAGTAGACTCCACATATGATGCAGTTACGACCAGAGTTCTCTGATTGAATGGTTGATGTCAAATGACACCATTATATTATGATCATGACTATAGCCCGTATGCTCCTCAATGGCTCTGTACCTTGAGATGTGAATCATATGGTATACCTGATAGGATAAAAAGCCCTATGTCAACTAAGGTAGACTTAAGATTATCTTCTTAGACAAACATCACCCCAGGTCTATAATGATTTCTTGGATGATAAATCATGTGTTGCTTACAAGGATCCTTCGGTCATGTTGGGTCGATTGCCTCTTCTAACTAAGTAGACTAGGGATCACGATAACCCGGGATGATAAAACTATGAGATCTAGATAAGGCACATCATCGTTCCCCCAACCATCTGCTTTAAGCTACTAATGATGAATTCCATAAATTCTAAACCCTAAATCTTAAAGTCCACATGCTACTACTATACTAAGCATTTAGCGATCTAACGACTAGCCTTAATCAAAAGTTCTCTCTCAACATTAATAGAGGTAATTAACTATAGGTGCTTGCGCATATAAGAAACTTAGAACCAGATCTAAAGTCCTCACAAAATGAGGGAGAAATCTCTGGGTAGTGTCATATATACTATCTCATCTGCCTTTCAAAAGTTTCACCGATACTTAAATCATACTCATTTCATTGTGAGAGGTCGGTGGTAAATTTTTGGAGCCCACAGATTTTTGACGACTCCACTTGGGATAAGTTTCTCTTCCATCTTTGGCTAGTCATATACATGTTATAGTAGCAACAAAATATTTGAAAATTCAAAATAGAAAAATGGTGATTTAAATGTGTAATAAATTCAAATTACTAATATATGAGACTCTATCTCAAATGAATTATTCTATAGAGTATATCTTTATTACACTATTATTTTATTCTGTACTACCTCTGTATTTTTAAAGTATGGGGTGAAATAATAATTACTAATTACGAATCTTCATCTTTCATTTGTGTAGAATGAATCTACAGAGCACTCCTTTCACTGTTCAACTAGGGCTTCGTGCAAATATCTGCTTAGCTAATGCCATCATCAACACAAAAAAAGTTAGAGCTACTATTTAATTTAGTAGTGTGAATTTCATTATTATACTAACCAAGTACCCACCCGTGGTGCACTCGTTTGAGGTCATGCCGGAAGGCCTTAGTTTATTGAAGCTCTACTCATCATGCTCGCCAACCAATTCAGCAACCAACTGCTGTTAAGGAGTTCTCTCGACAGAGAACTTTAATTTTTGAAAGATTGGGTCAATCTAAATCCCTTGTGATGAAGATAACCGTCATTGGGCATACTGTATCTCTAATGCCTCATGGTACAACTGTTTCACCAATTGAAATATTTGTACTTAGGAGACATGATTGGGAAGCAAATTAACTAGAAGGCAAAGAAGAAGAAGAAATGCTTAGCTGAGGGCTCAAGATCCTACACGAATATGAAAGCAAACATATTGCCATAAGCGAGTATTCCTACCCGTAATAATTTTGATAATCTAAAATGGGTAAAAAAGAATAGCTCTATTAGTGAGGTGAAGCAGTCTTTCTGGACTCAACAACATCAAGTTCCACCACCCAGAGAGGAGACAACACAATCTATCCGCTAGAATACAACATCTTAAAGCGCCAAGGAGAGGCTTAATGAAAGAAAATTTCAAGGCCTATAGTGATTGAAAATATTGAAGCCCCACCAAGGAGGTTTCCATCTCTTATGGTGACTAGTCATGAAGCCAATTATGCTTTGTGCAGTGAGCATCAAAGCGTGACACTTGGACTACGTGTCCAAGAATCCGCTGCCGAAAGGTCCCGGTGAAAGGGTAAGCAAATATGGAGGCCAAGGCCTTGCGATAAAATTCTGAAGAAAGAAAGAGGTGGGACATTTAATGCACATATTCAGAAATCCACTTTAAAAATAATTCATCAGAAGTGGATACCTAAAAGAAGGGATATCACTGATAAAAGATATGATGGTCAAAACTCTAGAAAATCCACTAGGGGATCCTGTCATCGATCAGATGCACCCCCACGAGAAAAGGTTGACTTTGATCATAGTCTCTTAATGGAAGAAGTGTTTATTCTGCACACTGAACCAGAGATCCTCTGGAAATGTCGATCAAAAATTCATGTGCAAGAAGAAGATGATGAAGATGACACTATGAAAGTGGAAGTCATATATATGGTCAGAGATATGGATGAACTTTCTGCTTAGCTTCATCAGCAACATGAACCTAGTGAGCTTGAACTTGAATTTGATGCTTATGAAGGAGAGTCTTCACAAGCAAGTAGAAGATGGATCTTCAAACTCTACTGAAGAGGAATAAGAAGAAGATCAAAATGAAAAGGAAGTTATGAGAATTGGAGCTGTTTATATAGTTGAAATAGTAAATGATCAACCTAGTACACACTTTTACAATCAGAATCATCATTCAGCCCTAGCAACATCTATCATTGCAAATGCAGAAGGAGAAGGATAGTCAAGTTCTTCCCCTGAAGATGAGCACGAAGAAGAAAAATAATAAGAAATAGAGGAAGAAGGAGAGCCTGTATTGATTGACGATGTGACACCAACTAGAGAACAAAGATAAATGCAGCGTCAAATGGAAGTCAAAGATAAGAAAATTTCATAGATTTGCTCCAAGATGAATGACATGATGGTACAAATGAATATCATGATGGATATATTGCAGAAGAATATCACATCAAATGTAACACCTGTTTCATCTGCTAATTAATAGGTAGCTGATAATACAACTCTATCACTCTAATCTCAAGCTTCTAGTACATGTATGCACGAAGAGAGGTGAAGTTAATCAACTAGCTCTTCAACTAATTCAAAATGTGGCTGCACCGGGAATAAGCGCTCAACTAGAAACAATAATTAATGAAAAGATAAAATTATAGCTTGAGCGGTGAAAAGTCGGTGAGGAAAGGTCGCCTTATACTAAATTTGATCAAGTGTCATACCGAAAGGTTACTTGAGTACCAAAATTTAATATTTTTAGTGGGATGGTAATCCAAAGCAACATCTAGCCCAATTCAAAGCTACTTGTAATATAAGAGGAAATGATGCCTTTTCCTGGTTTCGACTTGACCTCAACTGCTTTCGAGTGGTATGCAGAACTGTCGAATGATTTGGTCAAAACCTTCGTTGAACTAGAGATAATGTTCGTGAAAATGTTCGCTAGTGCAACTGAGAAGATAATGATCACTGACCTTACCTTGTTAAAAAAGAGAAAAGATGAGTCCGTGATAAAATTCGTAACTCGTTGGCATAACCTAAGCATGAAATGTGAATAACAATTAGAGGAAGAACATGCGATCCAATTGTTAATGGGTAATATGGATGAAAAAATGGCACTATTTTTATGTATGGTATTACAATATTCCATGACTTGCTTGATAAGATGACCAAATTTGAAAAGTTAAATTGCCCTAAGTCTGAAATATATACAGATAAATCAAGGAAAAAAAATAAGCCTTCAGACTGAAGAAGAAATGAAACTCATGTGGCTTCTTATAGTTCAAGTGGTGAAAAATGAGTAATCTATAACTTGGATAAAGGAAAACAATCAATGTATAATGATGATAAAAGAAATAAGCTTGTTCATCCTAATCCATAGCCAAAATTGGTATTGAGAGGTAATGATAAACCTTGGACTTTTCAAGGTGGTGGAGAGCGTCCAAAATAAGCGACAAGAGATGATGAGCGAATGCAGCCATCTCTTAAGAAAAAGATGAACAAAGAATATTCTTGGAGGGAAAATGTGGCTAAATTATTTCGACAAGCAGTCAAAACTGACTTACAATTACTAAATTAAAAGGCATGAAGAAGCTGATCAAGTCAATAATCTAAATCACTATTCCTATTATCGGATGATTAGCCATCCTATTGAAGATTGTTATGTCTTCAAAGATTGGGTAGAAAGGAAGTATCGATGAGGTAAATTTACATTATCGATAGTGTTCTAGTCAACCCGAAAAGAGAGTCTACAAGGATGATTACATCATCTTCCATATCATCCATTAAAAATAAAAAGAAAAAAAATCAATTCAGATTGAAGAATGGGAAACAGTAGTCTCTAAGAAGACTGTGAAAATGTTGAAGTAGCTAAAAGGTGTCTCTAGTGTTAAGTGGAAATCACCACTTGAACCTATATTGGACTTAAAAGAAATGCCTAAACCAAGCATTTTTGGCTTCTCAGTAGCATTTTGATAATGCTACTTTATCACAACACGAGGAGTAGTCTACTAAACGTAGGCCTCATAAGTCAAAGAAGCTGGCTAAGAAAAAGAAGAGCAAGAAGAAGACTATAACCCAAAAGATTATTAATAATTTAGAGGAGTATCACAAGCCGACAACCATTTAGGCTTGCAAACTTTATGCCTAAACTCCATATTATTGAGTTGGATGAAGATGATGAAAGTGAATCTTGCCTAATAGAGATATGCATAATCATTTATGTGATGGTAGACGTTCTCCAGCATCAGTTACTCCAAAATTGTAATGGTAATCAGACAAACTTGACCAACCCATCAAACTTCTTCTCAAAAATGAAAGCAGAACTTGAGGAGTTAACATCTGAATTTTGTCTAATGACTCAACAAAAGATAATAGTTCAGATGAAGATTTATGTTTCTAGGAGAAGAGTCAAACTCATCAACAACATCACATATAAAATATATGAAGTTAAAAAGTGAGTTTAACTCTTTTGGTCAATCCTCCAAAATAAAAAGTAAATTTGAAGAAACTATTTCTTGAGAGGAATCTGAGCAAGACAAAGTGATTCAAGTTTAGTAGAGAAGTGGTAAAGTCTTGCCACCATCATCAAAGAAAGGGAATTCAAATAAAGACAAAGGTAAATAAATTGAAGTCAACAAGATATCATTCCCAAAAATTCTAAAATAAAGCCTAAATCAAGAGAAAAGATAGATTATAATATTCTATCATATCTGAGAAAGATCCCTACACAGTTGAGTGTGTACGAGGCTCTCTTGCTGTCAAAAGACCTCTGAGAAAGTTTGATACACTCTTCGAATGATCCGATGAGTTATGAAGCTTACTTTTTTGAAAATTGTATTATTGAATCATTACAAACTCAAGATCTCCCAATAATCACATTTTTTGAAAAAGATCTTATGTTGGGAATAATAGATCACAACCGTTCTCTATATGTTACCACAGATAGTGATCTCATCTTATATGATTGATAGGTTCTTCTATCAATCTTTTGAGTCTAAAACCATTAAGAGGATTATCACTTGATATCCAACATCTTGGGAGGGATACGTCGATGGTTCATGGTTTTAATGAGAAAGGGCAAAAAATTATTGGTTCTTTTATTTTCCCACTCATGTTTCAGGATTTGTATACAGGAGCCAAGTTTTATGTAATCGATGCTGATACATGTTGACCTCACTTTTGGAGTGAGCTCTCAACCCCATCTCTTAAACTTAGGAATCTTCTAGACACTAAGATTTTCTTAATCATAAGACACATATAGTGATTAGGTGAATACTTAATCTAAGCCTAGAGATTTAGAAGTGTTAATCATAAGATTAGGTTATGTCATAGGGCTTAAGGAAATTACCTATCTTATAGCCTAAACCCAATCTAGAAATACTTTATCAAATCAAACCTAGATTCAAATCTCAAATTCAAGTTCAAATTCTAAATCTAATTTCAAATTTGACTCCAAATGATTGAAACCCAAAATCAAATTCAAATCTAAGACCCTTCCAAGCCATATGAATCACATTCATAAAGCAGCCAAAACTATAATTCAAACTCAATTGATCTCTTTATAAATCAATTATTCCTTCATTTATATTCACAAATATAGATGAATTCAAATTCAAATGACCAAACTATATCAAAAATCAAATCTAAACTCAATAAATTAAGCCAATTCTTTGGACTTAGTCAAATTCTATCCAAATCAAGTAAAAACCAATGGATTTTCTCTCGAATCAATCATTCATTCAATCATTTATCCAAATATAAATAAAACCTTCAATAATCAAACCAAATTCAAGTCAACCCAAGTCAAGCCTAACTTAGCCCTTTTGACTTGAAAATTTCAAATGAGTCAAAATATTTTAGACCCCAAATTGATTGTCGTTGAATTTATATTTCATTCCAAGGCTCATATATAAGTTCAACTAAATTTGAATCAAACTAAAACCAAACCAATTGATCCACTTAGATCCACTTGACCCAAAGTGACCTAAAGGACCCATTTGAGCCAACTTCCAAACCAACCCGAATTGGATTGAACCAAGCTCGCCAAAATCTTTCACCATGATTGTTGATCACCCCAAGATGATCAATTGTAATCAATTGGGTCAAACCAAGTCAACTTAGTTATTTGACCAAGTCAACCCTTAGCCCAAATGAACCAAAACTAGCCAAAACTCATCCTACACCAAATTGATTTAAACTAATGATTTGAATAAACCCAAAGTCAATATTTAAATATGACTTGACCACCAATTGAGCCAAACCAAATCCAATTGGCCATTCGATCCAAGTTGACCCAAATTGGCCTAAAGGACCAAATTGGGTCAAATCATGATCAAACTGAAATTGATTGAAACTAATAGCTCAAGTTCATTCCAATTTGATTATTGAACTTGACCAAAGCCATAGTTGAGTATAATTTGACCAATTGATCAACTTGACCAACCTAGCCCAAATTGACCTAAAGGTCAAATTAGCCAAAATTAAAATTAAATCCAAATTGATTCAAACCAAAGACCACATTCATCTTCAATTAACCAATTGAACATGAATCAACCCATAACCCAAGTAATTCAATTTTGGTCAAATTGGTCAACTTGACCCATTTGACCCATTTGATTCCAAATGAGCCAAAATCAATTCTAAGCCAAATTAAATCAAATTAATCATACAAAAACTCTTAAAATTATCATTTGAACCTAACATAAGCCTTGGTTTGACCAAATTTGACTAATTAGTCAACCTAACCCGATATAACTGAATATGACTCATATGACCCAAATTGGGAAAAATCCCTTGAAACAAAGCCATGACCCATTGAGGGTTGATAAAACCCAACCCAAACTCATTTGGGATCAGCCCAAAATCAACCCAACCCAATTAAATCCTCATGGATCCTCCCTGACATAGGATTCCACCCAACCTCATTTTATTCTCCCTTCACATGCATTTAACTCCTCCCCAACATTTGCATTCAATGGAGCTCATATCTAGCAAGAGAGGACTTTGGAGCAAAAATCCAAAGTCCTTAATCAATCCATCATCCATCCCAACCACCCCAAGAAAAATGATAATACTTTGGAGCCAAAAAAATAAAAAAAAGAATGGATTTTCGACCACTATTGAAGGCCCCAAGCACCCCAAGCACTTCATTCCTCTTCCTCCTACCTCTATTCAGCCCCTAAGAGCTCCTCAAAGCAACCACCACCACTTCTCCACCTCTCTTGAGCCAAAAATATCAAAACCAAGTGGATTCTGGCGAGAAAATGGCAAGCACCGAAAAATACATCATTCGACGTGAAGGCGAAGATCCATGCTCATTCCAAGGCCTCTTCCCCATTCAACAGTGTGCTCGAGTCATCACCGCCATCGAAAATCATCCCTAGTGAGGTAACTTTCAAAAAATCATAGCCGGCCTTTAGATCCTTCACTTGTGACTATTGTTTGCACAATTTTAGAAATTTATCCTAGATAATTATGCATTTTATATTTTACATCATCCCAATTAGAAAATAAAAATTTTTGGTGTAAATTACAAAAAATGAGTCTATTTGGATAAGTTTTCATTTAGAATTTCTCATTTTCCCAAAATACTCCTATTTTTACTATTCATGATCAGGATAGTAGCGCCATGATCGTAGTTCGAGATCCAAGGCTCGATCCGCCGATCGCATGATCCGTGCCTCGATAATGATTCTAGACCGCCCAATCCTCATCTTGTGATTGGACTCGACAGAATTGCACGATCCCGCCTCGGATCGCGTGATCTCGACTGGTGATCGAACGCCAGATCAAACAACACATCGCTCTCACGCCACATTTTCCCCACTCGTTAGATATGTGACATCAAGGCCGTCACATTATGCCACACGCACTGCCACGCCAAGCCACGCGTGAAGAAAAAATCAATTTTTGATTTAACAAATATTTAAATTAATTGAAATTTCAAAAATTTATAAAAAATAAAATACCTAACCAAAAATTGCAAATAATAGTTGTTGGATTCATCTTTTCGGAGGAATCCAACAAACTCAAAATCCCCAAATTTAACTAAATGGTTTGAGCTTAATTTAAGTTTTAGTAGAATTAAAGTTTTATTAATTACTCTAAAAATATAAGTTGGATTGAGTTTAAATTTTCAGATTGAAATTAAAGTTAAAAAACACCCACCATAAAAATCTCAAGTGAAAAGGACTTCTAAATTGGGAGAAATTAAATTTTGAAGTTCATTGTCTATTTTGATAAAATAAATCAAATAAAAATTCAAAAATTTACAAAAATCTTCAAAATGGCTTAAATCACTTTAGTTGACATCTATGACTCTTAAGAAAATAATGTGATTTTCTAAACTCTAATGAACCCCAAATAAACACTTAACATTAAAGTTTAATCAATTAATGAATTAATTAAAATATAATCTAAAATAATTTTAAATATTCAAATCAAATTCAGAAATGAAATAACACTTAAAAATCATTAATCAAACCTCAAATCAGAAAAATATCATCCTTAGAAGAAATTAATTTAAATATGATTAAACCTATTTATGTTAATAAAACTCAATTAAATGATTAAATCTTTAATCAAACTTAAAATTAAACAAATCTAGGAAACTTTAACATGGGCAAACTAGTATAACTAAACCTACACTAAGCATGAAATCTTAATAATATGAAACTCTTTAATGAATATAAATAAGGTGAAACTAATTAATCATTAAATAAACTAAAAATCAAATTGATTAGTAAACCAATTCAACATAATCATTTAATATTAATCAAATTAAACTAAATAAAGTTAAAGCAAACTTAATTAATATATGATTAAACCACATCCATTCCGAATAAGATGATTAATTAACCATTAAATATTTCAACCTAATAACTAAATAAAACATGTTAATGAAACTAAAAAAACATAATAAATGAATCAAATCAAATAAAACTCTAATAATAAATAATCAAACTTAATTGAAATGAAATAAATGTTAATTCACTTAATAATGATATAACAATAATCCTTTAATCAAATCAAACTTAAGTAAAACACTTAACTAAATCAAATCAGTCACATGTGAGAAATTAAGTCATTAATTGAATAAATCTTTGATTAACTAATGATTTAAAAATTTTAATTTAATCAAACTTATTAATTAAACATTTAATTAATGCAAACTTAATGAATTAATCATCATCTTAATGAACTAAATTAATTTTATAAATCACATTAAAATTAATTCAAATCAAACACTTAATTAATCTACTAATTAATTTGATCACACCTCTTAAATAAACTAATTAAGCTAATCAAATTAATCATATTGAGCTTAAGCTTCAACAAACATGCAATTAAATGCTAATTAAATCTTAAATTAAATTTAAATCATTAAGTCACTAATTACATCATTAACCTAAATAAATATGAAATCAAATTAAAAATTAAATAAAATCCCTAATTAAATTTAAGAATTAATCATGCCCCTCAAGCAAAATAATTAAGTTAATCAAATTAATCATATTAAACTTAAACTTAATCAAACATAAATGCAATTAAATATTAATAAAAACCTAAATTATTAAGTCATTAATTACATCATTAATCTAAATAAATATGAAATCAAATTAAAAATTAAACAAATCTTTATAATTAAGATAAATACACTTCTTAATTAAACTAATTACATAATCACATTGAACCTAAGCAAACCATAGACTAATAAAGCTAATCAAATCAAATTAAATCAAATCAAATTAAATTAAGAAAGTCTCTCATCAATTTAATATGTAATTAAATCAAATCTCATTCAACCTACTTTAAAAAAAGAGATAAACTAATTAACTATTCAATGTATGAAATCAAAATATAAACCAAACTTTGATAAACATGATAAATGGATGAGATTAAAAATAAAATCCTAATTACAATGAATAAAACTCAATTAAAATAAAAATAAAATCTCAATTAATCTAATTTGATCATGATAAACATAAAATTAAATCACATAACTATAATCAAAGAAAGAATTATATATTAATTTAAAAGGATATTGAATCATCAAGATTTAATTAAACCAAAACAACTAATCTAAAATTAATCAATCAAAAAAACACATGGATTTAAACAAACTTAAACTTCATTAGATATTATGGATATTGAATTATCAACATGTAATTAAACCAAAACAACTAATCCAAAATCAATCAAACAAATACTTAAACAAACTCAAATTCTAAACTCTAAATCAAATCAAATAAATCAAATCAAATGAATTACACAAATTTAAATAGGCTAATTAAGATACTTAAGGACCTTAGTTATATTTTTTAGGAGTTAGGATGTAGAATAGGTGAGTTCTATCTACAAATGAAATTCATTCTACTCTTCATTCTTGAAAACCTAAACATCATTTTAACAAAATAAAAGTGAAATAAAAATGAAAAATAAATCATTAAATCATTTAAATTGAAATCACCCAAAGGTAAAATTTAAACAAATTCAACTCCAAATTGAAACTTAAACTAAAGAAGCTTAGTAAAGTCTTGCCACATAAGCCTTAAGCATACACATTAGAATACTAAGTCACCACTTATAGTGATAAGTTGGGGTGTTGTATGTATGATGTCGTGCTTTATTTTTTGATGTAATATTTTAGACTGGATGTTAGGGTGTATGCCTCGTAGATGATGGTAGCGATTAATCATATTTTCTAGGTTTGTGCTTAATCTAATAAAAAATATAAATGCTTTTGCTATGTAGGTTTCTTAGCCCCTAAGCATGACCCATGTTAGGACAGGTGGGCTTGGTTACTATATGTGGGGTACTAAGTCCAAATTATTCATATAATTGCTTGGGTTGTATGGTGTGTTTAGTTAACATTTATTTTGCAGGTATATATAGATTTACTATTCCTATTTTTAATATAATTTTGCATTAGGAATTAGGATTAATGTTATGGGGGATTAGGATGAGCAGTGTTCATAAGGCTTAGTTCTTGGGGAGCTCTATGATGCCTTTGGAGCAATCAAATCAAAAAGAAGAGAAGGAAGAAATGAAGAAAAGAAGACCCCATAGCATGCATTATTTTTGTAATTTGGGTTGTATAAGGGTAGAGCTCAGCTACTCATCTTTTTTTTTTCTTTTCTGCAAGTGGAACCGACACCCTTTTATTCTTTTACGGTAGTCTATAAAATTGTTTGATGTTATGTTTAGATTGTGCACTAAAATTGCATAATTTTTTTAGTTTCTTCATGTTTGATGTTTGAATGTGTGGCCTGAATGCGGTAGACTCTTAGGATAAAATTAAATTTTCTATCACATTAACAACTCATAACTAAAATTTTAAAATAACTCACAACCTCACATAAAAGCCTAGGAATTAAATAAAAATAATAAAATTTTTAGCAACCCCTTAGTTGAATGAATGAATGTATAATATTATGCATGTCATATTCTTCCACTCTTGTTAAGAGGGGTTTCCATCTGTAGAGAATGAAGGCTTAACCTGTGAGAGCCTTTGATAAAAGAACACCCCTTTCTCTTTTGATTTGGCCCATAATCAAGTTCTCATCTATTTAGGCATACAAAATCTCGTAGCCTATGTCAAAATAAAGAGTCCAAAAAATAAAATAAATTTGATGAAATTTTCATTAAATTAAGTTATGATTTCATATCACTCATGCTCTAGTCTTTTAGGGAGTGAGTTTAAGGACTTAGTTTTCTCTCTAAATAAACAACAACCTAGCCATTTTACAAAGCTTAAGACTTGCCTACATGGATTTAAAGCATAGGAGGAGTTAGTTGCTGCCACTCTAGGCGGTAATAAGTTTAGCAGTCGGATATTTTATTCTCTCTTGTGGAGGTAAATCATATACCCATTTTGCCTTAGATTTTGGTCGTGCTTCAGCCCTCGCCAAAGCTCCCTATCTTAGGATCTGAGGTAGTTGTTTTCTTCGGGCTACAAGCATAAATTCTCACCTCTTAGGTATTTCCATAATCTTATATTGTTGGAGTATAAGTCCTAGTATTCTAATAAAATGTCAACTCAAACAATTAACTCTTTAATTTTAAAAATATAAAGCCCAACCATATGATAGATTGGAATGCTCACTAAGCTTCATAGTATCATGACCATTCCCTACCCATCTCCCTTTGACTTCCAATAATAAATCTTCTCCTTGATCTATCCCATTTGATTTTCTAAAATCGCCAATCTTTTGATAGTCTTAATCTTGAAATCTTTGGATACCATAATTTTCTACTTTAATTGAGAGTATTCTTAAGGAATTCAGATTCTTTATGATGTAATTAACTATGAGGGCTTGCCTCCATAGGAAACTTAATGAACCCGGCTTAAAATAAAATATACTTTACTTTTCCATATAAAGTAGGGGAAAGATCTCTAGTATATTCGAAGACCCATCATGCCTTAGGAGTCTTTATTAGGTGATTAGGTCCATTATAGGTTGGTGATTTCTATCTTTTGAGATATAACATCATTCCTTAATATTGTACCTGATCACTTCAATAAGTACCCCTTAAGATCTACGTGGTGTCCCACATTCCCAAAAATAAATAAAAATACATCATTTAGTGCTCTCTTGGGTCAGCCATGGCTACATGAGTATGACATGGTCCCATCAACTATGCATATGTGTATGAAATACCTAAAATATGGAGAAGAGTTCAGAATTCCTAGCAACCTACAATCATTCTCCATCCATGAAGTAAAGATTTATGAAGATGTAAAATATTTCATCTCTAAAGAGCCTAAGCTAATAGAACCTCTAGAGGAGGTAACATCCACTTCACAAATTAAAAAGCAACTTCAAAAGGTGAAAGAGCAGAAGCAAAGAGGAAAAAAGAAGGCAGTGCTGACTCCCCCTAAAGCACTTGACTCTACACCTAAATTAAGAAGATCAGTTTCTATTTTGGGAAGTGAGACACAAGAAAAAGAAAATATGTCTGTCAAATCTAAGAGAACTTATAAGCTTTCAAGAAAGGAAAAGTATAAAATAAGTGATTCTGATTCATACTATGACATTGAATCTACTTATGAAAATAAGGTTTAGAAGATTGCATCAAGAAGGGTAGCTCACTTTAATGTCAAATGATCCCTTCAAATTTATGCCCATCCCTCAGCAGTACTTCAAAGAAATCACTCTATTGGAGGTCCATAATATTGAAGAATTGATAATATTTTATGTGCCGCCGTTGAGTGAGAGGGGCAGAACATGAACTTTATTTTATAAATTTGAAGAGTCCCAACCTCATAATTTTGATCGGCCTACTCAACATAAAAATTGTGATGAGATAGTGCCAACAAGAATACCAATATACTATCTAAAGAAATTATGAAGAATGATGCATAAGCTTGGAATATATATTAGAACTACTAAACATAGAACTCAAATCTTTAACAAGATATGGAGCCAAAGCAGTCCTCAAACATCATGAAGAAGTGGTAAGTTCATCACTAAAGGTCTTAAGTTCATCCATGAATCTCATCAAAATAAAGTTTGCTATAATATAATAGAAGCTGAGATCGAAATTAATAGTGTGAAGAAGATGATCTCTATGAAATTCTTCTTACAAATGATGAAGAAGTAGAAGCCAAGCCTGCACCTGAAGAACTCAAAGATGGTGGACAAACAACTACTATGGATGAACTCAAAGAAATCAACCTAGGAGTTGAGGATGATTCCGTCCAACTTTCAGTGTTCTACCGATAAGAAAGTTGAAGAGCTAAAAATGCTACTTTGTGAATTCAGGAATTGCTTTTCCTGGACATATTATGAAATGTAAGGCTTATCCGCTGATGTAGAAGTTCATAAACTTGCCATTAAACTAGATGCACATGTAAGCAAGCTCTGGCAAATGAGATTGAGATTGAAAATAGGTAATTATAGAAACTAAGAAGTTGATCAGGCTTCATCAGGAGAAGTGCGATTGGATAGCCAACATTGTTCCAGTTAGGAAGAAGAACGACCAAATCTATGTCTACATTGACTTCTGGGACCTAACTAAGGCGTGCCCAAAAGGTGACTTTTTGCTTTCAATATCAGAACTACTAGAAAAATACTTCTAACTATGACATATTCTTTCATGGACGGATCATCGAGATACAATCAAATCAAGATGACTCTTGAAGATGAGAAATACACATCATTTATGACGCCAATTGATATATACTACTACACAGTCATGCTCTTTAGATTGAAAAATATTAGAGCTACCTACCAAAGAGCCAAGACTTGTATTTTTGATGAGCTGATTCACCAGAAGGTGGAATATTATGTTGATGATTTGGTGGTGAAGAGCTTAAATCATTAAAATCACTTTGAAGACTTAAGAATTGAATTAAAGAGAATCAAAAAATATGATCTCAAGATGAATCCTCTAAAATGTGCATTTGGGGTGTCCTCTGAAAAATTTCTTGGGTACATTGCATCATAAAAGAATTGAAATCTATCCTCCTAAAATCAAGGAAATTGTGGAGATGCCTCTACCAAAGAATTTGTGTCAGCTCTGTTCTTTACAAGGACAACTTACATTCATTTGACAATTTATATCAAATATATCAGCATATTGTCAACCATTTGCAAAGTTGATGAAGAAGAATGCTCCATTCAAATGGGACAATGAATGCCAAGAAGCCTTCGATAGTATTAAAATATACTTATTAAATCCACCAATCCTCGCAACACCTACTCTAGGGAAGCCTCTTATTATATACACAACTATATTAGAAGAGTCCCTCAGAGCATTATTAACACAATGAAGAGAGCAAAGAGAATGCTCTTTATTATATCAATTAGAGATGAATAGAAGCAGAAATGAGATACTCACCAATAGAGAAGCATTATTTGGCATTGATCTTTACAGTCCAAAAGCTTTATCATTATATGTTATCTTATAAAATTTTCCAAATTACTCTCATCTCAATGATTGATCCACTGAAGTACTTGATGACAAGAACAACATTGACATATCTCTTGACAAGATGGGCAGTAATGCTTTTATAATTTGATATCACATATGTCCCGCAGAAATCAGTAAAGGGGAAAATATTAGCAGATTTTCTTACTGCATATCCCATTCCCGCAGACTCTTCTCTTAATGATGATTTGTTTGATGAACAAATTATGCTCATTCATGAAAGAGAAAAATCTTAAATTTGGAAATGTATTTGATGGAGCCTCATCAATCAAACAAGTCTAACCTCTAAATTTCCCAAGGGCAAGTACAGGAACCGACATCATCTTCATAACACCAGAGGGAGGGATAATGAGACGATCATATGAGTTGACCGAGCCAATAACTAATAATAAAGCTGAGTATGAAGCATTGGTGGCAGGTCTTGAAGAAGTTATTTTTATAGGCATTCAAAACTTGCATATTTTTGGTGATTCTCAGTTTATTATAAATCAAGTACTTGACATCTATAAAATCAACAAACTTGAGTTAGCATTTTATCATAAACAAGTTCTTGAGCTTATAAAGAAAATACCAAATGTTTCATTAACTTGAGTCTCTCGATTTGAGAATAGTAAAGCAGATTGCTTAGCAAAATTAGCTAAGGAGATGACAAGTATGAATGACAATTATGTCATGATCGGGATATTTACTTGACGAGTTTTAGAACCAATAAAGTATCAATCCCCGCAGGTAGAGGGGTTATCCAATTCAACATAGCAGGATGCGACTCAAGTTGTTTCTCATTCTCTCCAAAATTAATAACAAGTTATACCAAGAAAAGCTAAGCATGATATTGCTTCAGAAAAGTTGTGGGAAGCCTTTATTATAGAAGAGCCACATGATTGGAGGTGGCCCTTCATTGACTACTTTAAAGAAGTCAAATTACCAAATAATAAATCATTCGCAGCTCAAATCGAGAAGAGAATATTGCACTATGCTTTCATTAACTATACTTTATATCGTAGATCCTTTGAAAAAAATGTAACTACGATGCCTAAATGCAGATGAAGCTAGCAAAGTGATGGTTGAAGTTCATGAAGGACTTTGTGGTGCACATCAGTTAGGTTCCAAGATGACAGTAAAGATCAAAAAGATGGGCTATTATTAGACATCTATGGCGAGAGACTATATTAATCATGCCAAGAGGTATCATGAATGTCAAGTACATGAGAATATAATTCATCAACCTCCAAGTCCATTATACCCAACAATAGCATCATGGACATTTGAATGTTGGGGCATAGATCTAATTTGATCGATTGATCCATCATCATCGTTGGACACCGCTTCATCCTAGTAGCGATTGGTTATTTCTAAGTGGGCTAAAGCTACCATATTTAAAGAAGTTACTGCTGATTAATTGATTAACTTCTTTATGCATAATGTGGTTTATAGATTTGGAGTGCCGCACATAATAATTTTGGATAATAACACAACTTTCAAAAATATAAAGATTTATAGATTCATCGATCGACACAAAATTGATTGACGATATTCTTCTATATATAATCCAATGGCAAATGATTTGGCAGAAGCTTTTAACAAGACATTGGTCAAACTGCTCAAGAAGATCCTCACTAAAAATAACAGAGAATGTCATACCAAATTGATAGAACATTATGGGCATATCGAATTACCTATAAGACACCGACTAAAACCACTCTTTATTCATTAGTATTTGGAACTGAAGAGGTTCTTTCACTTGAAGTTGAGTTGCCATCACTTTGAATAACGATCCAATACAACTCAACTGAAGATCAAAATGCTCATTTGAGAATGGTGGAACTCAACGCACTTGATGAAGTTAAATTGCAAGCTCATTAAAATCTAGAAGTTTATCGAGCAAAGATGTCCGGGCTTTTGATCATACAGTGCGACCTCGAACATTCCAAAAAGGGGAATTAGTATTGATACTAAGAAGACTAATTATTCCTAATAAAAAATTCGATGACAAATTTGAGCTTAATTGAGAGGGTCCTTTTGTCATTGAGAAAGTGTATCAAGGAGGGACATACTAACTCATTCACTTAAAGGGTGAAAGACCAACGCCACCTATTAATGGTCATTGAAAAAAATATTATACATAATAAATACATTTTCGTGGTATAATAGAAATCCCCTGCAAGACAGGAGCATTTTTTTAGTATATTTATTTAGGTTGACATTACGCTTCAAGCCGAGATCCCTAAATAAATATACCTACTCAAGATGAAAAAATTGTGAAAATTCCCCTATTACATAGGGCGCATTTTTAGATTTCTATACATAAATGAAATTAATATTACATGTTAAAACTCTCTTAAGATCAAATATATTAACTCAAATATTGATATATTTTCTTAAATTATTTTAGAGCTTTTCAAAGTGCTTTAGAATTTTTCCTACAATATAGGCATTTTTATATATTTAGCTAAGTTGGCATCGTGCTATAAGACGATATCCTCACATATGTTCTGATTCAGGTTGACATTGAGCTTTATGCCAAAATCCATGAATTTATCTATAAGATTTATTATTGAAGTTGCAGGTTCTTGCAAGAACAAAAGAATATATTTCTATGCATGAAAAAATAATCATAAATATCAAAAGTTTATCTCCCAGATTTGTCAAATTCTAAAGAGCAAGTTAGGAGAACTCCCAATTTTAGAAGCTTCAATTAATTAAGTTATAAAAATATCAACCTCTATATCCTAAAGTCTAGGACACAAATAGGTTCTAAAGGTCAAACTCAACAAGCCAATAAATGACCGAGAGACGCTCTCACTCAAAGCTAGAAGGTGAGGAAAGAGCTGTTATGTAAATATCTGCCAATGCCTTTCCAACCCAAATTTTTTTTTTTTTTTTTACAAAGACTAAGGAATTTCATGATTTTATAGATTTTTTTTTTCTAGAAAGTCACTATTTTCTGTAGTGTGTTGATAACACAAATGCATCCTGAAAATTCATTTTTCTTGTATACCAGAAGAAAATTATTGGAGTTAAATTTCTTAGTTGATTTTTGACGGCTATCAATCGTTCAGAAAAAAAAATATTTTATTATCATATTAATTTTTTGGAGCATTTTTCATTGAAAAATGATCGTTTTCTTTTAGCGAGTATTTTTTTATATTTTATTTTAGTGACAAAATACACTTTTAGCTGCACATTGGTCATGAATAGAGTTCAAAAATTTATCACACAAATAGTGAATATATGCTCTAAGGACATAATTTTGGCATCACAAAAGTGTTTAAAAATTATTTTCTTATTCATAATTTTGCAAAAAAAGAACATAAAGATGAATTGAGATTTAGTCATATAATTTAAACATATTACAGTATGATTATAGCTTACAATGGAGAATACATTATCCTTTTTTTTATTGGCAAAATGCTATGAATTCTAACTGCTTAGCTGTTCGTTGTTCGTCATGTACTTAGTATATATTTACATGTTTGAGAGTTGAAGAAAAGAAAATAGGTAACTTTTTTTTTTCTTTTGGGTCTTCTTCCAGTTTATTGTTCAATAGACTATCTTTCTCCAATCAACTATGCATCAAACTACATCCACAGCTGCAACATGCACGCATCTCAAAGCATGCATTTCGAATTGAATTCCCTCGTCAGTTTGGTTTATTGATAAGCATCCGCACATGCAACAGCACTATTGTATAGTGAATGCAGAGGCATCATGCATTTTGTGTTCAGCTCCCCAGTTGTACCTCAGTTGTTCTTTAATGATTAAATAAGACAAACCCGATTCCATGTGTTTTATAAGGAAAAGAAATAAAAATGTCATAATGTAGGATAGCATATGCTTTTTCCTAGCCTGCCAAAAACCTTTCTCTTCACCTACTTTTCATGTCTCACAAATTATTATTTTTTCTTTTAACATCTATAGTGCATACCTAATAAAATAAATCCTTTCATTGCTATTTGCTAAAGAGAAATGATTTTCACACTAAATCAATCAACATATTTTCAGCATTATGATTAGATTGTACAGCATAAAAATATATGATAATGACTTAGGACCTCTTGTAATAATGAGTTTCATCACTTATAGAGAGCATATCTCAAGCATGTGTTCTGAAACTATGTTAACTTCATAGATATTGGAACCATTGCACTTTGCAGTATTTGCTCAGAGGGCATCATAATATCAGAATCATATATAGCTGCTAAATTACAAGCGAATAATCTGAAACAGTATAAGTTGTATATTGTTGGAGCTATCATTTTCACCAGACTAATAAATTAGATCACTCAATTAAAATTATCTTTTGAGCCTCAGATCAAATTAAGGATTATAGTTGCAGCAAAAAATATTCAAGATTCACGATTGTGAAGATGAGTTATCATTGATCAGAAGATCAGTTGACTTGATGATAGGGAGGTTGGTCCAGGTGATGTGGAAGCTAAGGAGTCTAAAGGAGATGACTTCGAGAGCTAGGAGCAATACTGTCAAGAGGAATTAGGGTTGAGAAGTAGCTCAAGAAGAGATATCAGGAGATTCCTGAGAGCTATGTATACGTCTAGCATCGAAATAGAGGTAAGAAAAAATTCGGGGGATGAGCCAAGAGAAAAAGAAGAAAAAAGGATCGATCATATAACTCAAAAAATGTGAAAAAAAGATGCATAAAATACTTTGTTAGATGAAATAATGTTGTAAACCAAGCATGTTCACTTGTAAACTCAACAAATTTATTATGTGGTATGTTACGTATATAAAGGAAATAAAGTGTAAGAAAGTATGAGCAAATGTCATGTTATATATAACAAGATATGATATTTGCTCATCATATGTTAAACTTAAGTGAAAGCGCAAAGGATATTTGTACATCATTATGGATGGTGTAACTAAATAAAACTGAACTAAAATTTATTTCTTTTACATTAAGTTAATTGCCTTTGATCAAATGAAATTTAATTATTAAGCTAATTAGTACGCCATGAAATGACCTTGGTTAAAGGACTATATTCTTTTGTTTTCAATATATTAATTTTGGGTTTGACACAGGTGCAAGGGAAGGTCTTTTGCTTTCTTGATGTGCTTAAATTTTATTGTTGATCTAATGGCCAGTTTATCTTAAGTAATCTATATATATATATATGTTTCTATCTAAGAAAATTTATTTAATACGTTAAGCGAAAATACAGTAAATGAACCACAACAGCAACCAACAGAGAGCTACTAAGTGCTGTCCATTAACTTCCTATCACTAGTTCTGTTCATGTCTCACATGAATGGCCACCACAAGAGACTTAACTGCTACTTTAGCAAGCCACATCCAGCCTGACCAATTCCACCGGCATTTACCGGTCATGTACACCTCTCCAAATCAAAACACATATATTACGAACACAAGAAGATATACTTGTTTAATAATAGGAAAAGACAATACTAGATATCGATGGAAGGAAGACAACCAAGAGGAAATTCTGAGAGCTATGAGCTCGAGATCCCTCCTTTACCAAGCCCTCATCCTCTTCACCGAGTAGAATTTGGACAACCTGACGGTTTAAGCTTTGATGTCTCCTTCAATGGAGTTCACTTTCTCTCCTCTACAGCCATTGGATTTGAAACTCCTAATTCAGTTGTTCATGGTGAAGCTGATAGCATGAAACCTTCTGCCGTTAATGTTGAAGAGGTAAATATGATTGCATGTTTATAGTCTTTTTGTTGCATTTTCGCCACAATTTTATCATTGATATTGAGGTTATGATGGTTAGGTTGGGTCCTCAGATCCAAAAGTTGCTAATGATCAAAGCAGCAGTTCATGGTATATATAAATGACTTAGTTCACATATGTATTTAATTTCCTCTCATTACTGAATAGAAAGATAAGAGAGAAACGTAATTAACTAGGTGGAAGATCTCAGAAAGGGGAAAAATAAAGATAAGGAGGAAGATGAGAGAGCCAAGGTTCTGCTTTCAAACTAGAAGTGATGTTGATGTGCTAGATGATGGATACAAGTGGAGGAAATATGGACAGAAAGTTGTGAAAAATAGTCTACATCCAAGGTGTGCTTGGCTTCTCTCTTGCAAACCCTAATTTGCAACAACTTGGTTTATGTTAATTAAAAAAATAACGCATAAACCAATTTCCTTTTTTTTTTTTTTTGTGTTTCTGAGATAGCATTAGCTTTTGGCTTTTCTTGTCATCAATTTGTTATATCTGAATCCTTAGTTGATTTCTAATTTGCTTAATTCCATGATATGCAGGTAATTAAGTTTATATGTTCTTTCTGCAAAGACTGTTTGCATTCTTTTAAAATTAATGTTTAGGCTACCAAAATATAGAGTTGAAGTGTAATTTTAATTAATTAGTTAGGCATCACTTGTATGGCTAATGTTACACCACTGACAAAATAATTCAGTGCTAAATAATTATATTTTAGCCAAAAAAACAATATTTTAGAGAATGATGAACACATTAATTATAGCATTAATAATAAAATAAAGTTTGGTTCAAACTAATGCATGTTAAACTTAGCTCTTAATTAAATCATCGTGTAGATTAATTTCCAATGGAATTCTGTTTTCTGCTAATTACTTCTGTTTAGTTACTAGTGAGATAATTGCAGCACCTGAAAGATTATGGATTTATTGGTTAGCATACCAATTATAGATTTTATATTACTGACTAGTCTTATATTTTATTTTCTAAAGACTGTACGTTCTAATTACTTTTATTTTTATCAACACTGAAAAATGTTCATTTCCCCGTACAATTTTCTATAGTCAAAATGGAAAAAAACTTTCAATTGTCTTTATGCACCTTTTCAATGCTCTATATATGTATGCCTCATAGCTTCTCTCCCTCTCTCTCTCTCTCTCTCTCTCTCTCTCTCTCTCTCTCTCTCTCTCTCTCTCTCTCTCTCTCTCTCTCTCTCTCTCTCTCTCTCTCGCTCTATGATGCAACAAATTATGAGTTGAGCCTGATTTATGATTGATTAACATTTTAATTAGTACAAATAACATAAATAATATTGATTAAAAATACAAAACCCATATACAATAGAATTATATATGAGCTAGACTAACTAATAATTTCATCTGAAATGCATGCACCACATGATGTTTTTAAGTTAATTTTCTTTTAAATGACTTAATTCTTGACAGTTAAAAACCTTTCACGAATCTACTATTTTCAGACCTTGACAGCCAAAAGAAATTAAGGATATATTTTCAAACATGCTCATGGTTGTTCTCAGTTACAGGATTTCGATAAATAATTTGTTAGGATATAAGTTCACTGGCTATCTCTCTCTCTCTCTCTCACACACGCACACTCTCACATACTTATGGGGCATTTGCATGCCTATCATATAATTTTTAAATATTTATATATCTATTAATTAAACTTTGATATTAACATGCCTAGGTAGAGTGTTAGAAATGTAAATATATAAAAATTGTATGGTATGCATGAAAGTCTATATATATAGACACACACTGCTTCCATCAATGGTTCATATATTCAACCCTAAAGCCATTACAAAGGCCGACTTTTCACAATGAAATCATAATTTATGCATGCAATTTGAATCATTTACTGAGGGAAAAAAAAAAAAACATTTACACATTTGACTGATCGTAAACAATTCTATAAAGTTCTTGATGTCAAGTATGCCACTAATTAATTTTAAACGTTAAGGAAAATATATGGTTTCAATCTAAATTTGAACTATCTAATATTGAAATTAAATTGAACGGGACAATAGAGTTTCTCCTCCTGGCTCCATCAGCAGCTGAAGTAATCTTATCCTTCATTTTCCCCTAACCAAAGTTTTGATCGTAAAGACTAGAAATTAAAAATCTAGCACATTGATCTTCTTCTTCAAATTCCAAACTATGTCTAGACTAAACATTTCCAACCGCCTACCTTTTTGTTACTAATTTTCCTTATTATTATATTCAAATATAGGATCATGCAAGATTATTGAAGATTACTACAAACTAAGATTAATTTGGTCATCTAATTTGATCACTATTAAAAAATATTTTATCATTAATCAATTTTGATTAAAAAAGATAGCTTTATTGCAATAATCCTCAATAGAAATACCACATGTTTAAAATTTTTTTAAAGAAAAGTTCATTGAAATCAATTTAGATGCCATTATCCATATACAAAAATATAACTTGTTTACAACACATAATTGTGCACTATGAAGTTGATGATGAATCTTTGATTTATCTCATCAACTTTACCTTCCACCATGGTTTATGTTTATACATTTATTACATGATAAATCCTTCTAGTTTTCATGATGTAAATTTAGATGATTTGTCTTATTTTTCAAGCTAGAATTTTGTATGGAATAAAAATAAGATGAAATAAAACAGCTTAAACGTAAAAGTAAATTTAAATAAACTGCATGAAAAAAAAGTTTCTACTCACATAGAAACATAGTAGTTTATGTCGGATCACAATGCTATAAAGATAAGGCATAAGTGAAGCTTTCCCTACTTTGAAAAAGTTAATGCCTTAGAAAACTTTGCAAACTGATCCGATTGCACCACCATCAAATAGACGCTTCTTTCTCTATTTATTACAGCCAGTGTAAATTACATGCTTTGCTTCGCAGTTATGCAAGTGTCTTCAGTTAGTTAATTAAGCAATAAATATTCTTCATCAAACTGTAAAATTCACTGAAAATCAGCATAGAACAGTACGTAAACCTTGATATTAAACAAGCAGATCAATCAACCATTCAGTCTCCTCAGCTGGTTGAAAACCAAAAAGATCGCTGCTGCTTAGAAATAAGGAAAAAAGTTCTTGTTGTGCTTACTTAAAGCTTATTTGATGCTTTATTTCTTGCAGACTGAAAATTAGTGTTTCATTATACATACATGCATACATATATACATACATACATACACACACACACACATATATATATATATATATATATATAATAATAATAATAATATACTAAGTTATCATATATATATCTAGTCATGCCCATCGAGTTTGAATAGTGGGAGAGAAGAGGAGTATTGCAAGATTTCCATGGGGAGAGACTGTTATAAGAGGAGGAGTTTGGAGAGGTGAAAATGTCGTGGAGGAGGGAGGAGCCAGAAAAACAATGCATAAATTTTAATAATATCTTTAATCTTTTTATGAGATTGAACTCCCATACATACATACATACATACATCATATATATATATATATATATATATATATATATATATATATATATATATATATATATATATATATATATATATATAGATATGATACTAAGTTATCATTATACGAAGAACTGTTGAGGATTATTAATTTGAATTTTCATTGTATTGACAGGAGTTACTATCGTTGCACCCATAATAATTGTCGAGTGAAGAAAAGAGTTGAGCGTTTATCAGAGGACTGTCGGATGGTGATCACAACTTATGAAGGAAGACACACACATTCTCCTTGCGATGATCAGAACTCGTCCGAGAATGAATGCTTCAAATCATTTTAATTACTTATTAATCTCTTATGGATTATCAATTCTTATGTGTTTAATTTTCTGAACAAACTTATTGTATATTCTTTTAAACCTATAATGTCAAATATGAATTTCTGTTCTCTCCTATAACGTGTACCTTTTGCAGTTGTTAGACTAAAATTTCTTTTTTTTTAAGGACATATTGGCTTCTCTTTTTCTTGTTTTAGAGTTTATATGATAAATTTGAGTACAGAAAACTTTTTGGGTCTATTACACTTAAATTTTAAACAATCGGTTCTTTCTATTTTCCACCTTTAAACTGTGTGTGTATATTACTGAGAATTTTTTTTTTCTTTAATTTTGTTGGTGCTCACCATACCAATTTTGGAGAAGACTAGTGAGAATTAGTTCGTATTAACCTAGGTGTTATTAATGACTTTATGAGAAGAGTGGGTTCACTATCATGAATCATTATTATTAAGTGATTACCAAGAAAACAAAATTTAAATTAAAATAGAGGAGAATGTTGAATGATAAAATTCATATTTATGGCCCATGAAGGATTCATGAGAAATCATTCAAAAACAATAATTTAGTGCTTAAAAAAACTGGAGAACTTCAATGAAATTTGAAGCATCTAATCGCATCAATCTGCTTAGTTATGCTTTAAGATTTCATTTTTAGTGACTTAGGTCTTTAATTTTTATTAGCAAAAGCTACTTTTTTTAGCCATAATTTCCATTACACTTTCAGCTGGATAAAAAGGCAGAAACACTCTAAAAAACTCAGGTTGGTTAATTAATGGTTTAAGCCTTCGTTTGTTGAGGTTAAACTGAAGCCTAATTAATGGTTTATTCGAGTAAGGGCAGCTTGATTATGGCATATGTTTTTCCATTGGTTGTATTAACGCATTTCAGCAGAACTGAGAGCTTTCTATTCGTTTTTGGAAATCTGATTATATATATATATATATATTGTTCTACTGCTCCAATCTAAGTGGAGCACTTCTGTTTTCCTTTAGGCCCAGAAGATCTATTAATCATCATGTGTGGGGATCCTGCAAACTATGGACAGTTCAATTTTTTAAAGCTCTCGTTTTCCTGAGAAGAAAATTATAAAAAAAAAAAAAAAACTTGCGAGTGTTGAATCAAATTATCAAATATTATTATATGATCCAAAACTAAGGGACCATGTCGCCGTGAACGACACAGCAGCTTCTTCGCCGCAGGTTCGGGCCTCCATCGTGTTGGGCCGCATTTGATCGAATTAACTCTTGACAGTACTGTAACACTGTTAACTCTGTTACTATGTATTCACCGCTTGGGATAGAAATAATATTAGTCATGTGCTGTGGCAGCATCCTTAATCCAGTGCTGCACTTGACAGAGCAATCATATTAGGGATACCTTGAGGCAGGAAATTACTTTTTTTTAAAAAAAAATTCATTTTGGAGTATAGATTTATGCCGTTATGAATTTAAATGACTTTACATGTATTTCACTGCATAAAAGTTATAAGTGAGTATAGAGTAATTATTTTTCACACTAGAACGTAGGTGCAAGCCTACTTGCTACTTAAAGCTCGACAGGGATGTCCTAATATACCACTTTTCTTAAATACATGGAGATATACAAAAAGAACCAAATAGATGAAGAATCATGCTAAAGATCATATTTGATTTGGATGTATAATTTACATGTGTAATATGAAAGTCCTTCTTAAGTCATAACATATAAATGTATATGAATAAATTTAAGCAAATGTTTTGTTCTTTTCAAATGAACTATACATTTACAAATCCTATGTAAATCCATATTAAGAGAAGAAGAAAGAACTTCATAATACACATCTTATGCTATAATCACATGCAAGCTTATAAATATTTATAAGTAGCATCACTTCATTCATAATCTTTGATTTATAGGTTTTGAAAATAATTTTTGGTTTAATAGAGATAATAGCCACTCATATTCTTAACTTTAGCCAAAACATGCAATTTGACATAAAAGAAAGTATTTTATTTAATTGATTTTTGAAAGAAATGAATGCATGATTTCATATGGCAAATAATATTTAGCATGCTTGGAACTAAATAAAGGGGTATAAGCACATGAATTCATTCACCTTAATTACTTCCTAAGGACAATCATATAAAATATCATTTAAAATGAATCAAAATTCTTTAAGGAGATTTTTTTATTTTTGAATTTGATTTGGCTCAGGAAATATGAAAAGGGTTTGCTGGTCCTAATCCATTTCCCCCATGTGTGACTTGGTTTAGTTTAATTTTAGAATAATTAGGTTGATTTTATATTTTGTTTAGATTAAGGTGTGAATTAAATCAATTAATTACCCTTTACCTATATTACTTTAACATAAGTATCCAAATAATTATGAGCCAACATATGATATGCAACCACATGAAAATTAAATCAGCAATGCACCTAAGAAATGAAGGGGCCTAATGCAATTGACTCATAATTATTGATTATTTAAGCTAAAGAATTTAATAAAGTACTTTCATAATCATCATACACATGTAGTTTGATTATAATTTTCTTTGGAGTTCTCATAGGTTATTGAACACCTAAGAATCTACTCAAGAATTAAATGATTAAATTCTGAAATAATTTAGTTTTGAGTTTGATTAATTGAATTAATTAATAAAGTGATTAAGCCATTAATTAATTACAACTTAATTAAGTATTTTTCAAATGAAATAAACTTAGGGGAAAAGATTAGAAAAAATGTTCTAATCTCATTCCCTGTGTCCATTCACTGTTTCATGATGATTAATAAGTTTAATTAAAAAATTTATCATTGTTAAACATATTAATTAATCATTTTATTAATTAAAAGAAAGATTAAGGATGAAATAAGCAATTCCCCTAATTAGCACATTAATAAATTCCAAGAAAATCATGGGAGATAGAGGTCATCCCACTAATCAACCTCAGGAAGTTTGGAATTAGATGCTAAAGTAATTAAGAAGTAATTAGCTTAATTATATTTCCAATAAAACCTAAATTGAGTAAAAATTACTATTTAAAATAAATTGATTTTAATTTTATATTATTTTCCTCTGAATTATATTTAAAATCAGCCTAAATTTATATTTTTTGGATTTTTTTTACAATTAGTTATGATTTTAGGATGTTTCAACATTAAAATCAGATTAATTAAAGCTAACCCCTAATCTTGTCGGGCCACGTGGCGGCTGACTCGGCTTGCTTTCCACTTGGTGCGACGGGATAGGTTATTTAAGTTGTCACATCTGTCGGCTGAGATAGCTGCGGCAAACACATCTTCTCTGTGGGACGTTTGATCTGAGATCATACGATCAAGATTAATCCGTGATTTAGGCTTAAATTAAAGGGGATCTATTGTGATCTAATCACAACTATCCATTCTAATCACGCACGGATGGCATGTGATCCTTCTCCTTCGTGAGAGATGACGTCTCTCTTCATTCAATTTGAGCTCCTCGGATTGGGATCAAAATGATCCCACACCTTTGAAAGGAGGGGGGATGCACATCCAACGGTCAAGATTTCAAGGGGTGACACTTTCCTACAAAAAGGGCCAACAAAGTTTTCCTATGGCTACAATTTTGAGCAATTACCTCGCCAGAGGCTATCACCGACGCTTTCAACGGAGGAGGTAGCTTCGTCTAATAGAGACAAAGCCCTGTTGAAGGAATTAGGTCTTGATTTGAAGTGGATGGTTTGGTTGACCAAGCTCCCCTTCAATGGTGATCAGCCTTGATCGAAGTGATGCTTCCCGTGGCTTAGAGATTTAGGAAATGACTTGGTTGAGGTCAACGAAGTCCACTGATGGTGTGTGTGAGGTTAATTGATTTTGATGGAGAATTGAGTGAGTTGGATTTTCACTTTTCCTCCCCTATTTGGGCTTTGAGCAAAACTGAGAATGGGAAATCAAGGGAGCTTGGAAATGGCTTGAAAAAGATTAGAGAGGCTTCGATTGAATCTCCTTAGCTCTATGGAAATGAATCCTTTTGATTTGAGTGGGAATGAGGGGAAGTATATCTCCCCCTCCTTGGATCGGATGGTGATGAGTTGAATTATCATTTTTGGTCAATTGCAAGGATTGAAGACACGGTTTGAGCTGACAAACACCCCATGTGAGTCATTTTCGGTAGTGGAGGGAAGGAGAGTGGATGCCCATGTGTTAGATGAGTGCATTTGGTGATCCAAGTGTTCAATTTTCATTAGAGAGGTCTGTTTGGTCTTGGCTTGAGTCATGGCTGACCCAATCTCATTAGGTCATGTTCACCACCCTCCTTGGTGTCCATGTGGACCACTAGAAGGATGCCAAGTGGCCTCGAGAGAGAAATGACTAAATTCTAAGTAAGTTTGGTCATAGGATACCCTTTGACCTAAGGGAAAAATGGTCATTTTAGCAATGATTTTGATTTGGATGGATTTGAAATGATTTGAAAATGGGTTGGGCCAAATTTCAAGTGATTTAGAGTTCATTTGATTTGAATTGGTTCAATTTGACCCATTTAGGTCAAGTTGGGTCAATTTGAGTTGGGTTGACCAATTGATCAAATTGGGTCAAACTATGGGTTAGGTCAAGTTCAAATGATCATTTAGAGCCTTTGGGTATCATTGGTTTGGTTCAATTTGGTTTAGATTTGGTTTTGATTCATTTAGGTTTACTTAGGTCAAATGAGTCAACTTGACCAATTTGACCCATTTGACCAAACTGGGTTGGGTCATGGGTTGGTTTAGGCTTGATTGATCATTTGAAATATATTGCAAGCTTTAGTTTCAATCAATTTTGGTTTGGTTTGATTTCAAGTCGATTTGATCTTTTAGGTCAAGTTGGGTTCATGATCAATTGGGATAGGTTGGGTCTAATTGGTCAATTGAAGCTTTGGTCAAGTTCAACCATTAATTTATAATGAATTTGACCCATTGGTTGCAATTAATTTGACTTAGATCAAGATTTGAACCATTTTGGCCTTTTAGGTCAAATTGGGTCAACTTTGGTTAAGTGGCCAATTAGGCTTAGTTTTATATAAGTGAGTACATTACCATTATTTTCTATACCAGGGGCATAAGGTACAAGACCTACTTAGGGCTGCTTAAAGCCTCGCAGCCCCGGGATGTCCGGACTAATATACCACTTTTCTTAAATACATGGAGATGTACAAAAAGAACAAAATGGATGAAGAATCATGCAAAAGATCATATTTGATTTGGTTGTATAATATACATGTGAAATATGAAGGTCCTTCTTAAGTCATAACATAGAAATGCATAGGAATAGATTTAAGCAAATGTTATGTTCTTTTCAAATAAACTATACACTTGCAAATTCTATGTAAATCTATGTTAAGAGAAGAAGAAAGTACTTCATAATACACATCTTATGTTATAATCACATGCATGCTTATCAATATTTATAAGTAGCATCACTTCATTCATAATCTTTGATTTATAAGTTTTGAAAATAATTTTTGGTTTAATAGTGATAATAGCCACTCATATTCTTAACTTTAGCTAAAACATACAATTTGACATAAAAGGAAGTATTTTATTTAATTGATTTTTGAAAGAAATGAATGCATGATTTCATATGGAAAATAATATTTAGCATGCTTAGAAAGAAATAAATGGATGTAAGCACTTGACTTCATTCACCCTAATTACTTCCCAAGGACAATCCTATAAAATAAAATAATTTAAAATGAATCAAAATTCTTTAAGAAGATTTTTTATTTTTGAATTTGATTTGACTTAGGAAATATGAAAAGGGTTTACTGGTCCTAACCCATATCCCCAATGTGTGAATTGGTTTAGTTTAATTTTATAATAATTAGGTTAATTTTATATTTTGTTTAGGTTAAGGTGTGAATTAAATCAGTTAATTATCCCTTACCTATACCACTTTAACATAATTATATAAGTAATTATGAGCCAACATATGATATGCAACCACATGAAAATTAAATAAGCAATGCACCTAAGAAATGAAGGGGCCTAATGCAATTGGATCATAATTATTGATTAATTAAGCTAAAGGATTTAATTAAGTACTTTCATAACGATCCTACACATGTAGTTTGATTATAATTTTCTTTGGAGTTCTCTTAGGTTATTGAACAACTAAGAATCTACCCAAGAATTGAATGATGGAATGATTTCATTTTGAGTTTGATTAATTGAATTAATTAATGAAGTGATTAAGCCATTAATTAATTACAACTTAATTAAGTGTTTTCCAAATGAAATAAACTTAGGGGAAAAGATTGGAAAAGATGTTCTAATCTCATTCCCTATATCCATTCACTATTTCATGATGATTAGCAAGTTTAATTAATAAATTTATCACTATTTAACATGTTAATTAATCATTTAATTAATTAAGAGAGGGATTAAGGATGAAATAAGCAATTCCCCTAATTAGCATAACAATAAATTCTAAGAAAATCATAAGAGGCAGAGGTCATCCCATTAATCAACCTCAAAAAATTCGAAATTAATTGCTAAAGTAATTAAGGAGTAATTAGCTTAATTATATTTCTAATAAAACCCAAATTGAGTGAAAATTATTGTTTAAAATCAATTGATTTTAATTTTATATTATTCTCCTTTGAATTATCTTTAAAATGAGCTTGAGTTTGCAATTTTTGGTTTTTTTATAATTAGTTATGATTTTAGAAAGTTTTAGCATTGAAATCAGATTAATTAAAGCTAATTAAACCCCAAATCTCGTCAGGCCACGTGGTGACTGATGCATCACGCTTTCTATGTGGCACAACAAGATAGGTTATTTAAGTTCTCACATCCATCGGTTGAGTTAGCTGGCGGTGGACACATCTTCTCTGCGGGCCATTGGATCTAAGATCGGATGGTCAGGATTAATCTTGTGGTTCAAGCTTAAATCAAAGGGGATCTAACATGATCTAATCACAACCATCCATTCCAATCACATAAAATGGACGTGTGATCCTTTTCCTTCACGAGCGATGAGAGATGAACACCGTTCACCTCTCTTCGTTCAATTCAAGCTCTCCCAAGTTTGAATTGGGATCAAAATGATCTCACACCTCCGGAAGGAGGGGGGATGCTCATCTAACGATCAAGATTTCAAGGGATGACACTTTCCTTCAAAAAGGACCAACAAAATTTTCCTATGGCTACCAATTACCTCACTAGAGGCTATCATTAGTGCTTCTAACGGAGGAGGTAGCTTCATCTAGTAAAGATGAACCCTGTTGAAGGAATTAGGTCTTGATTTGAAGTGGATGGTTTGGTTGATCAAGCTCCCCTTCAATGGAAATCGGCTTTGATCGAAGTGATGCTTCCCGTGGCTTGGAGACTTGACAAACGACTTGGTTGAGCTCGACGAAGTCCACTAATGGTGTGTGTGAGGTTAATTTGATTTTGATGGAGAATTGAGTGAGTTTAATTTTCACTTCACCTCCCTTGTTTCGACTTTGAGCAAAATCAAGAATGGGAAATCAAGGGAGCTTGGAAATGGCTTGGAAAAGCTTAGGGAGTCTTCGATTGAATCTCCTTAGCTATGTGGAAATGAATCCTTCTTGTTTGAGTGGGAATGAGGGGGAGTATATCTCCCCCTCCTTGGATCGGACGGTGATGAGATGAATTACCATTTTTGATCAATGGCAAGGATTGAAGGCATGGTTTGAGCTACCAAGAACCCTATGTGAGTCATTTTGGGTAGTGGAGGGCAAGAGAGTGGATGCCCATGTGCAAGGTGGGTGCATTTGGTGATCCAAGTGTTCAATTTCCATTAGAGAGGTCAGTTTGGCCTTGGCTTGAGTCATGTCCAACCCAAGCTCATTAGGTCATGTTCACCACCTCCTTGGCATCCATGTGGACCACTAGAAGGATGCCAAGTGGCCTTGAGAGAAAGAAATGACCAAAGAGAATTTGGTCATATGATACCCATTTTACCTAAGGGCAAAATGGTCATTTTTATTATAATTTTGATTTGGGCAGATTTGAAATGGTTTGAAAATGGGTTAGGCCAAATTTCAAGTGATTTGGAGTTCATTTGACTTGAATTAGTTCAATTTGATCCATTTAGGTCAAGTTGGGTCAATTTGGGTTGGGTTGACCAATTAGTCAAATTGGGTCAAACCAAGGGTTAGGTCAAGTTCAAATGATCATTTGGAGCCTATGGGTATTATTGGTTTGGTTTGATTTGGTTTAGATTTGGGTTTGGTTCATTTAGGTTCACTTAGGTCAAATGGGTCAACTTGACCAATTTGACCCATTTGACACAATTGGGTTGGGTCATGGGTTGGTTTAGGCTTGGTTGATCATTTGAAATATATTACAAGTTTTGGTTTTGAATCAATTTTGATTTGGTTTGATTTCAAGTTGATTTAACTTTTTAGGTCAAGTTGGGTTCATGGTCAATTAGGCTAGGTTGGGTCTAATTGGTCAATTGAAGCTTTGGTCAAGTTCAACAATCAATTTAGAATGAATTTGATTCATTAGTTGTAATCAATTTGGCTTAGATTAGGATTTGACTCATTTTGACCTTTTAGGTCAAATTGAGTCAACTTAGGTCAAGTGACCAATTAGGCTTGGTTTGACTTAATTAATGACTTAGTCATGTTCAATCATTGATTATGAATTAGTTTAGATCAATGGTTTCAATCAATTTGGCATATGGTGGATTTTAGCTAGTTTGGATTTCATTTGGGTTAAATGTTGACTTGGTCAAAGGCTAAGTTTAACTTGGTTTGACCCACTTTGAGTGATTGATCATCCTAGGATGATTGTTTCTCACAATGTGAGGCTTGGATGGGCTTAGTTCAATCCAATTTGGGTTTGATTGGAACTTGGCTCAAAAAGGTCTGTTTGGTCACTTTGGGTCAAGTGAGCCTAAATTGACTTGATCAAGGCTTGATTCAAGTTTGGTTGAACTCACATATGGACTTATGATGGTGTGGTGAAAATTTTATTTCTATCCTTCATCTATCTTTTTTGGGAAGAGAATAAACGAGGAACAAAAATAAACACTTATTGTGTTGGACACCACGTAGATCCGCAGATGTTCTTATTTGGGTGATTAGGTACGACATTAAGGAATGATGTACTATCTCGAGAGACAGAAGTCACTATCCTACAATGGACCTAATCACCTTAATAAAGACTCCTAAGGACTATGGGTCTTCGGATGTACCAGAGATTCTTTCCCTGCTTTATATAGAAAAGCAAAATTGGGTTTATTTTAAATCGGGTTCGTTAAGTTTCCTATGAAGCCAAGCCCCCATAGTTAATTACATCCTAAGAAATGAGATTCCTTAAGAATACTCTCGATTAAGGTAAATAATCATTATCTCCAAAGATTTCAAAGATATGACTATTAATCAATTAGTTTATTTTTAGAAGATCAAGTGGGATTGATCAAGAGGAGGGAGTTATTATCGAAATCAAAGGAAGATGAATAGAGGATGCTTATGATACTAGTAAGCCTAATAACCATCCCAAACTATTCTATGGTTGGGCTTTATATTTTTGAAATTGAAGTAATTTATTTATTTGCATTGAATTTTTATTAGAAATCTAGAACTTATAATTCTATGACACAAGATCATGGAAATACCTAAGAGGTGAGAATTTATGCTTGTAGCCTATAAAGGGAAGTAACAACCTCTGAACCTAAATCTAGGGAGCTTTGGGGAGGGCCGAAGCACAACCTAAATTTAAGGTGAAAATGGGTATTTGGCTTACCTCCATAAGAGAGGATAAACCACCTGACTGTCCGACTTACAGCCGCCTAGGGGTGGCCGCCAACTAACTCCTCATACAATTTTAAATACATGTAGTCAAGTCATATGCTATTGCAAGATAGCTAGGCTGTTATTTATTTAGAAAAAGACTAAGTCCTTAAACACACTCCCTAAGAGACTAGATTATGCAGGGCTTGGTTAATAACTTAAATTTAATGCAAATTTTTATTATGTTTTATTTTTATTTTTGGATGATTCATTTGACATAGGCTGTGAGATTCATATGCCTAATGCATAAAAGTTAGATTATAGGCAAAAATAAGCAAGAAGGAGGTGTGTTTCCACCATGGCTCTCAAAGGTCAAGCCAAGTTCCCTGATAAAGGTAGAAGTCCACCATAAGAAGAGTGAAACAAGATGCTTTTTATGCATGATGTGAAAACATACAACATGTAGCTAAGGGGTTACTAAATCTTTTATCTTGTTTTATAACCTAGGCTTTAGGTGAGATTATGAGTTATTTATTTTTAATTTTGAGTTGATTAGTTGGATAGAAAATTTATTTTTTTCTAAGAGCCTAATCGCATTCAGACCATTCATCAAAGCAAGGAAGAAACTAGAAAACATACCATCTTAATGCATAAGCTAAACAAACATCAAACAATTTATAAAGTTAGCGCAAAAGAATAAGAGGCCTTTGTGGTCGGGCACCACTGCACAAACCCAAAAATAAATTGGGTAGCCGAGCTCTACCCTTATACAACCCGAATTACAAATGAATTAATTACAATCATGAAGGAATTCATGTTATGGGGGTCTTCATTCTTCATTTCTTCATTTCTTCATTTCTTCTTTCTTCTTTTCTTCTTTTCTTTCTTTTTTCTTCTTTCTTCTTTCTTCTTTTGGTTGGTTGGAATGTGGTTGCTCCAAAGGCTTCACATTGTACATAAGACATATTCTTATGACCAATGTTCATCCTAATCCCCCATAACATTCATTCCAAATCTTAATTTGCAAAATTACATGAAAATGGGAAAAGTAAATCTAACTAAAACCTGCAAAATAGAGATTAGCTAAATAAACCACACAATCCCAAGCATGTATATGAATAAATTAGACTTAGCACCCCACACATGGGTAACCAAGTCCACCTGGCCTATTTTGGATTATGCTTAGGGGTATAAGTAACCTGCATAGTAAAATATTTATATTTTTATTACAACGCCCCTTAAGCACAATCCCATGCATAAGATAATGATTAGACTAAGATTATCCTATCATTCAGTCTATGCACATACACCCTAACATCTAGACTAAAAGATCACATCACAAAACAAAATCAGGCATCAAACCATGCACCGCCTTAACATAGGACTAGAAATAGTGACTTAGCCTAATGTGTGTGCTTTTTAAGGCTTGTGTGGCATGTATTAGCTAGGCTTTAAGGTTAGAGTTTTCTAAGTATGAAGGATTCAACTTAGAGGGAGGTTTCATTTTAGTGATTTAGTTAATTTGTAAATTTTATTTGATGATTTGATTTAGTTTGAATGAACCAACTCTTAATTATTAAGTGTTGCAAAGAGAGGGAAAGAGAAGAGAACTTCTCTTTCCTCTTTACCTTAAGTAATTTCTAAGGTAGATTCATTAGTGATTTTTCTTTAGTGATTGCTTTGTTATGTGTTTTAATTAGTCCTAAGTTTAGATCTACTCTAAATCAACCTATTCAAATAAGAAAGGCATTTTAGGATTAATTAAAGTGAATTACTATAACAAACACACAACACTTTATTTCTTTCCAACATGTGTAACATGCATATGGATGAATCCTAAGAATATCTATACAAGCAAATGGAAATGTTAGCACACCTTAATGATGAATGCTAAGAGATGTTGCTTAAGGAAATTTGGATGTTTTATGATGTATGATTTTGTTAAGTAGAAAAGAGAGGGATTCTTTTATCCATTATTCATATGCACATTTACATGTATGAAATACATAAGTGAGTATGACGCCATTATTTTTTACTCCAGGGGTATAAGGTACAAGACCTTCTTAGGGCTACTTAAAGCCTCGTAACCCCGGGATGTCCAGACTAATATACCACTTTTCTTAAATACATGTGCATGTAAAAAAAGAAATGAATGGAAAAAGAATCATGCAAAAGGTTTATGTTTGTTTGTTTGATTTGTTGGTTGTTTAATTTATATATGCAAATGTGAAGGTCCTTTTTAATTGATAACATATGAATGAATAGGAATATATTTAAGCAAGTGTTGTGTTCTTACCAAATGAACTATACTCCTTACAAATTCTATTCAAAACTATGTTAAAAGAGAAGAGAAGGAAAAGTTACATAATGCACATCTTATATTATACTCACATGAAAGCTTATAAGTAATTATAAGTAGCATACCTTTCATTTGTAGTCTTTGATTTATAGGTTTTGAAAATAATTTTAGATTTAATAGTGATAATAGCCATTCATATTCTTACTTTAGACAAAAACATGCAATTTGACATAAAAGGAAACATTTCATCTTAATTTTATTTTTCAAAAGACATGAAAGCATGATTTCATATGACACACAACATTTAGCATGCTTGGAAAGAAATAAAGTGATGTAAGCATGTAATTCATTCACCTTAATTAATTCCTAAAGACAATCCTATGGAATAAAATCATTTAAATTGAATCAAAGTTATTTAAAGAAATTTTGTTTTTGTTTTGAGTTTGATTTGATTTAGGAAATGTAAAAAGGTTTGCTGGTCCTAACCCATCTCCCACATGTGTGTATTATTTTAGTTTAATTTTTAGAACCCTTAAGTTGATTTTATGTTTTGTTTATGTTAAGGTGTAAATTAAGTTCATTAATTACCCCTTACCTACACCTCCTTAACATAATTATTCAAACAAATGTGAGCCAACATATTATATGCAACCACATTGAATTTAAATCAGCAATGCTATTAAGAAAGAAAGGGGCACAATCATTGATTAATTAAGTTAAAGGGTTTAATTAAGTACTTTCATAACCTTCCCACACATGTGGGTTGAAAATGATTTTCTTAATTTTATCTTAGGCTTTTGAACACCTAAGGATCTATCCAACAATGGATTGATTAAGTTCAGATTGATTTTAAAAATTTGATTAAGCTAATTAAGAAGATTATTAGTGGATTAACCCTTAATTAAGTTTGGATTAAGGAAGGAAGGGGGTTTAGGGAATAACTTAGAGAAAATATCCCAAAATTATTCCATAAACCTCCTAATCATTGGAATAATGTTTAATTATCTTAATTAGATGATTAAACCACTATTCACATGCTTAATTATTATTAATTACATTAAGAGAGTGATTAGGGATTCATTAATTGATTTCTCTAATTAACTCATTAATAAATTCTAAGAAAATTAGGGGAGGCATAGGTCATCCACCAAAATATGCCTGAAAAGTTTGGAATTAATTAATAAAATGATTAAGGAGTAATTTGGGTTATTAAGATTTTAAATAAACCCTAATTAAAAAAAATTCACTGTTCAAAATCAATTATAAACAATTTTATATTATTCCTCACTGAATTATCTTTAAAATGATCCCTCATTTATATTTTTCTAATTTTTCTATATTTAGTTATGTATTTTAAAAGTTTTAGTGATTAAAGGATAATTAAATACCCTGATTATATAACTAATCCCATCAGCACCATGTGGACCGCTAACGCGGTGCTGCGGGATTGGCTATTTAAGTTGACACATCCTATGCCATGTCAACCGGTGGCGCTACGCATTTTCTCATCGGGCCGTCTGATCAAAGATCAGACTGTCAGGATCAAACCTATGATTTCTAAAGGATTAATCATTGGATCTAATCGGATTAATCAGAACTATCCATCCAAAACACGCGGGATGGACTGTCCATGATTCATCTATGCCCTCACATACGAGAGATGGAGGCCGTCCATCCTCCATGGCTTGATTCAAGCTCACTTGAGCTCGGATTGGGTAGGGATACAATCCACACCATCAAGAAGCAATGAGAAATACATCCAACAATCAATTTCAATTGGGATGAAAGTTCCCTTCTCAAAGGACCAAAGAATATTCTTCCTAAGCTCAGTTTTGATCCATACCTCACTGGAGGCTATCACCAGCGCTCCCAACTGTCGAGGTAGTTTCGTCTAGTAGAGATGAAGCCTGTTGAAGGTTTGAAGGCTTGAGATGAAGTGGATCTTCCTATTGACCGAAGTGAGCTTCAATGGCTTGCAGTTTTAGTCTAGCTCCTCCTTCTCATGGCTTGATTGCTTGGGATTTGATTTGGGTGAGCTCGATTGGGTCCTTTGATGGTGCTTGCAAGAGGAATTGAACTTCTATGGAGAATTGGCTAAGTTGGAAATCTCCTTAGCCTCTGCTATTTTGGCTTAGGCAAACCAAGAAATGGAGAATTCAATTGAACTTAGGAGACCTTGGGAGAGCTTGACAATGCTTCCTCTAAGTTCCTAGGGCTCAATAGATAGTAAGTGATGTCAATTGGAATGAAATTAGGGGGAGTATATCTCCCCCTACTTGGATCGGACGACAGTGAGATTTTTTTTTCATTTTGATCAAATTGATCACATGGAATGGGTTTGTTAGGCTATTAGGGGTGCCATGTGATTCGATTTTGGCAGGGGAGTGTAGTGAAGGAGTTGCCCAGGTGCTAAAATGAGTGTGGGAGTGATTTCATGTGCTCAATTTCTATTGGGTGGTCAGTTTTGGCTTTGGGTTGGGTTTGGCTGATTCAAACCCATTGGGTCATGTGCACCACTTTCATTAGTGTCCATTTGGTCCACTGAGAGAGTGCCAAGTAGTCATGAAAAGGATTTGACCAAATTCCAAGTGGAATTGGTCATATGTTACCCTTTGACCTAGGGGTAAAATGGTCATTTGGCTTCAATTTCAGTTTGGGTAGTTTGGAATAGTTTAAAATTTGGTTGTGTCAATTTTTAATGAATTTGATGTTGATTTGATGTGATTTGGCTCATGTTGACCCATTTAGGTTAAAATGGGTCAACTTGGGTCAGGTTGACCAATTGATCAAATTGGGCCAAACCAAGGGTTGAGTCAAGTTCATATGACCATTTGGAGTGATTTGGCATCATTGGTTTGGTTAATTTGATTTATATTTGGTTTTGGTTCATTTGATTTCATTTAGGTCAAATGGGTCAAGTTGACCAATTTGACCCATTTGACCAAGTTTGGTTAGGTCACATGGGTTGGTTTAGGTTTCATTGGTCATTTGAAATATTTTGTAAGCTTTGGTTTCAATCAATTTTGGTTTGGTTTGATTTTGGCTTGATTTAACTTTTTAGGTCAAGTTGGGTTCATGGTCGATTGGGCTAGGTTGGGTCTAGTTGGCTAATTGAGGCTTTGGTCAAGTTCAACAAGTGATTTAGAATGAACTTGACCCATTGGTTGCAAACAATTTGGCTTAGATCAAGATTTGACACATTTTGACCTTTTAGGTCAAGTTGGGTCAACTTGGGTCAAGTGGCCAATTGGGCTAGGTTTGGCTCAAATGATGACTTGGTCAAGTCCAATCATTGATCATAAATTAGTTTTGATCAATGGTTTCAATCAATTTGGCCTATGGTAGATTTTGGCTAGTTTAGGTTTCATTTGGGTCAAATGTTGACTTGGTCAAAGGCTAGGTTTGACTTGGTTTGACCTAATTTTAGTGATTGATCATCTCATGATGATTGTTGCTCATAATGTGAAGCTTTTATGGGCTTAGTTCAATCTAATTTGGGTAGGATTAGAATTTGGCTCAAAAAGGTGCTTTAGGTCACTTTGGGTCAAGTGAGCTTAAGGGGGTCAATTGACTTGATCAAGGCTTGATTCAAGTTTGGTTGAACTCACATATGGACTTATGATTGAAATATAAATTCATTTGCAAGTGATTTGGAGTCAAATGGGTTTTGATTCATTTGACAATTTCAAGTTCAAAGGATGAACATGAGTTTGATTTTGAATTTAGTTTTTATTTAGTGATTGAAGTTTATGATTGAATTTGGTTTGTGATTGAAGGATTGATTGTTTGAAGAGAAAATCCAAAGGTCTGAATTGATTTGATTTTGATTTGGCTAAGTTCAAGAATTCGACTTGAAAGAGTTTAGGTTGGATTTTGATTAGGTTTGGATTTGAGCTTTGAATTAGGTTTTGGTTATTTGAATTTATATTTCATTTATATTTGTGAATATAAATGAGAATATAAATGGGTTATGAGAAAATATTTTGAATTTGGAATGATTAGGATTTGATTTGAGCTAAGTCCATAAGATGAAATCAAATGGCTTAAGAAAGATTTTGGATTTGGAATTCAATCATGAATTTCAATCATTTGGAATTGATTTATGATTTTAGAAGATCCATTGGAATCAATTTGAGATTTGAGAAAATCAATTAAGTTGGAATTGATTTGAGATTGAAGTTGGTTTGGATTTGGAGTTGATTTGAGTTTTGAAGTTTGTTTGAATTTGAAGTTTGATTTGAGTTTGAAGTTGGTTTGGATTTGGAGTTTGATTTGAGTTTGAAGTTGGTTTGGATTTGGAGTTTGATTTAAGTTTGAAGTTGGTTTGGATTTGGAGTTTGATTTGAGTTTGAAGTTGGTTTGGATTTGGAGTTTATTTGAATTTTGAAATTTTACTTGAAGGAAGGAAGTGAGGACTTGGTTCAAGCTATATGGTAGGCAAGTTTTCCTAACACCCCTAAGGCATGACCTATTCCTATAACTAATTCTTCTAAGTCTCTAGGGTTAGGTTGAGTGTTCACCTAATCACTATAAGTGTCTTAAGACTAAGGAACTCTTAGTGTCTAAGAGGAGTCCTACATCTAAGATGGAGAGGTTGAGAACTCATTCTAAAAATGAGGTCAATAGATGAAAATATATATCCAATTGCAAGTGGTTTGGAGTCAAATGGGTTTTGGTTCATTTGATAATTTCAAGTCAAAAGGGTGAACATGGGTTTGATTTGGGTTAGTTTGATTTTGGATTGATGATTGTAGTTTATGTTTATATTTGGGCATGTGATTGAAGAAGTGATTGTTTGAAGAAAAAATCCAAGGGTTTGGATTGATTTGAGAATGATTTGGCTAAATCCAAGAAATTGGCTTAAAGGATATAAGTTGGATTTGGATTTGAGTTTTGAATTTAGTTTTGGTTATTTGAATTTATATTTCATTTATATTTATGAATATAAATGAGAATATAAATGGGTTATGAGATAGTCTTTTGAGTTTGGAGTGATTTGGATTTGATTTGAGCAAAGCCATAAGATGAAATCAAAGGGCTTAGGGAAGATTTTGAGATTTGAATTCAATCATGGGTTTCAATCATTTGATTTGAAATTGATTTATGATTTGGATTTTGGACATGATTTATGATTTGAGAAAATCAATTGGGTTAGAATTGATTTAAGATTTGGGTTTTGGAAATGATTTATGATTTGAGAAAATCAATTGAGTTGTAATTGCTTTAAGATTTGATTTGGATTGGTTTGAAGGAGGGAAGTAAGGATTGTTCAAGCTAGGGTGACAAGTCCTCCTATACATAACATTCCGGCTAAGTCCTCTAAGTCTAAAGTTAGGTTATTTGTTCACCTAATCACTAGAAGTGCGTTGACCTCATTTTTAGGATGAGCTCTCAACCCCTCCATCTTAGACATAAGACTTATCTTAGACACTAAGAGTCTCCTTAGTCATAAGACACTTCTAGTGATTAGGTGGACACTCAACCTAACCCTGGAGACTTAGAAGAGTTAGCCATAGGAATAGGTTATGCCTTAGGGGTGTTAGGAAAATTTGCCCACTCCATAGCTTGAACCAAATTCCTTTCTTCCTCCATTCAAGCCAAACTCATATCAACTCCAACTCTAACTCAAACCTTGAACCAATTCAATGGATTTTCTCAAATCATGAATCAATTCCAAATAATTGAAACTTATGATTGAAGCCCATGATTGGATTCCAAACTCCAAAATATTTCCTAAATCCCTTGATTCCCTCTCATGGACTTAGCTCAAATTAAATCCAAATCAATTCAAATTCAAGAGATTTTCTTACAACCCATTTATATTCACATATATAAATGAAATATAAGTTCAAATCAATCAAACCAAATTCAAAATTCAAATCCAAATAAAAAAATCTTTCCTAAGTCACTTTGATTCTATCTTATGGACTTAGCCTAAATCAAATCTAAGTCAATTCAAATTCAAGGAATTTTCTCATAACCCATTTATATTATCATTTATATTCACAAATATAAATGAAATATAAATTCAAATATCCAAAAAATCAATCCAAAACTCAAACTCAAATTCAATCAAAATTCAACCTAAACCTTTCAAGTCAAAATCTTAAACCTAGCCAAATAAAATTCAAATCAAGTCAAACCTTTGATTTTTCTTCATGATTCAATCAATCCTGTAATCATGAATCCAAATATAAAATAAACTTTAAATATCAAACCAAAAATCAATTCAAAAATCAAATCCAAATTCAATTAAAATCCAGCCTAAGCCTTTCAAGTCAAAATATTGAACTTAGCCAAATCAATTTTAAATCAAGCCAAACCCTTGATTTTTCTTCATGATTCAATCAATCCTACAATCATAAATCCAAATATAAACATAAACTCCAATCATCAAACCAAAACTAAATTCAAAAATCAAACCCAAGTCAAACCTATGTTCACCCTTTTGAACTTGAAATTGTCAAATGAATCAAAACCTATTTGACTTCAAATCACTTGCAAATGGATTTATATTTCAATCATAAGTCCATTTGTGAGTTCAATCAAACTCAAATCAAACTTTGACCAAGCCATTTGACCCACTTAGGCTCACTTGACCCAAAGTGACCTAAAGTACCCCTTTTGAGCCAAATTCTAATCCTACCCAAATTGGATTGAACTAAGCCCAACTAAGCCTCACATTGTGAGAAACAATCATCATGGGATGTTCAATCACTCAAATTGGGTCAAATCAAGTCAAACCTAAGGGTTGACCAAGTCAACACTTATCCAAAATGAAACCCGAACTAGCCAAAATCCACCATTGGCCAAATTGATTGAAACCATTGATCAAAACTCATTCATGATCAATGTTTGAACTTGACCAAGTCATCATTTGAGCCTAACCTAGCCCAATTGACCACTTGACCCAAGTTGACCCAACTTGACCTAAAAGTCAAAATGTGTCAAAACTTGATCTAAGCCAAATTGATTGAAATTAATGGGTCAAGTTCATTTTAAATCACTTGTTGAACTTGACTAAAGCCCTAATTGGCCAACTAGACCCAACCTAGTCCAATTGACCTTGAACCCAACTTGACCTACAAGATCAAATTGAGCCAAATCTAAATATAAACCAAATTGATTGGAAACAAAGATACCAATCCATTTCAAATGATCAACCAAACATAAACAAACCCATGACCTAACCCAAATCGGTCAAATGGGTCAAATTGGTCAACTTGATCCCATTTGACCTAAATGAAATCAAATGAACCAAAATCAAATCTGAGCCAAATTGAACCAAACCAAAGTTGTCAACACATTTCAAATGGTCATATGAACTTGACCCAACCCATGGTTTGACCCAATTTGACCAATTGGTCAACTTGACCCAAGTTGACCCATTTTGACCTAAATGAGTCAATATGAGCCAAATCATATCAAATCAACTCCAAATTCATTGAAACTTGGCCCAAACCATTTTTTAATCATATTAAATATTCTCAAACTAAAATATAAGCCAAATGACCATTTTACCCCTATGTCATAGGGTAACTTAAAATTAAAACCACTTGAAATTTGGTCAATTCCTTTAATGGATACTTCTCATCCTCTTAGTGGACCAAATGGTCACTAATGGACATGATGCACATGACCCAATGGGTTTGGGTCAGCCCATCCCAACCTAAGGCTAAAACCGACCATTCCCATGGACATGAGCACATGGGAATCCTTCCTCCACCCTGTTTTGTACATGGCAAACTTCGCCACTACCTTCTATGACTAAAACCGAATGCTATGCCACTTTAAATGACCAAAAAAAACCCATTGAATAGGGTGTATTGGATCAAAATGGCATAAGCACTCACGACCGTCCGATTCACCTAGGGGGACATATACTTCCCCTAATTCCACTTGAATTCAATAGAGCCACACTCGATTGAGCTAAGGAAACTCAGAGCAAGCATTTGCAAGTCTCCCTAAGCTTCCAAGAGTGAATTCTAATTCTCCATTTTTGATTTTTTCTTAGAGTGAAAATAGGGGAGCTCATCCTTTTTTCCAACTTAGCCAATACCTAAAATCAATCCAATTCCTCCTTCGAGCACCCTCAGAGGGCCTAGTCAAACTCATCCCAAGCTTCTTCCAAGATCCAAAGGCAAGGAGGGTGGGAGTTTGATCAAGGTCGAGCCCAATTAAGGAGAGCTTGGTCCATAGGAAGATCCACTCAACCAAATCACCTCAAATCTTCAACAGGGCTTCATCTCCACTAGACAAAGCTACCTCAATGGATTTGAGCACTAGTGATAGCCTCCGATGAGGTATGGATCTAAACTGAGCTTAAACTAGAGAGTGTGTGGTCCTTTGTGAAAGAAATTTCCATCTCAAGTAAAGCTAGCCGTTGGATGTATTCTCCCTTTCATGATGATGGTGTGGGTTGAATTTGAGTTCAATCTGAGCTCAATCAAGCTCAGATCTTGCCCTAAAGGGTGGACGGATGTCCTCTCCCATAGGGAAACTCAGTGACGGATCATGGGCCGTCCATCCATACATTTTGGATGGATAGCCATGATCAAGACACGTTGGAATATCTGATTAATCCCTTAATACCGCGGGCTTTATCTCAACCATTCGATCTTTGATTGGACGGATGGGGAGAAAGCGCGTAGTGCCACCGCTGAAGTGGCGCTACATTGTGATAACTTATGTGGCCTCTCCCATTGCGCCACATGGAAAGCGCGTGCCGCGTCAGCCTCCACGTGGTGCCGACGAGATTAGCTATTTAATTAGGGATTTAATTAATTATCCTTAATGGATGAATCTTCATAATTGCATAACTAATTCTATAAAAATCATAAAATTACAAAGTAAAATGCATAGTAAAGATAATTCAGGTGAAAATATTCTAAAATTATTTCCAATGAATTTTGATTATTGTATTTTCATCAATTAGGTTTTAATGAAAACTTAATAACCCTAATTACTCTCTAATTATCCCACTAATTAATTCCAAACTTCTCATGTGCATTTAAGTGGATGACTTCCACCTCCCATAATTTTCTTGGGATTTATTGATGGGTTAATTAGGGAGATCAATTATTAAATCATTAATTACTCTCTTTATGTAATTAAGGGTAATTCAGCATATGAATAGTAGTTTAATCCCTTTATTAAGTTAATTAAGCCTTGCTTAAGTAGAGAAGAGGTTTATGGAATGGATTTGGGAAATTTTCCCTAAGCCATTCCCTAAACCCCTTCCCTTCCTTAATCTACACTTAATTAAGGGTTAATCCCCTAATTACTTGCTTAATTAATTTAATTTTAAAATCAAAACATTCTAGAACATAATCAATCCTTCTTGGGTAAGTGCTTAGGTGTTTAATAACCTAAGTAGCTTAAGGAAATCAAAATCTGACCCACATGTATGGGAAGGGTTATGAAAGTACTTAAATTAAACCCTTTAGCTTAATTAATCACTAATTGTGAGCCAATTGCATTAGGCTATTTCTTTCCTAGGTGCATTATTGATTTAAATTACTTGTGTGGTTTTATGTCATATCATTGGCTCACAATTATTTAATTAAATATGTTAAAGTGGTATAGGTAAGGGGTAATTAATACACTTAATGTACACCTTAACCTAACTAAAGCATAAAATTGATCTAATCACATAAAAATTAAACAAAAATAATGTACACATGTGAGAATGGGTTAGGACTAGCAAATGCATCTCACATTTCTCAAATTGAAATCAAACTCAAAGAAAATCCAAACTCTCCTTAAAATAAATTTGATTTACTTTATAAATAATCTTATTCATAGGATTGTCTTTAGGAATTAATTAGGGTGGATGAACTTACATTGCTTTCATCACTTTATTTCTTTCCTAACGTGCTAAATGTGTATTTCATATGAAATTCATGCATTCATACTTTTTTTAAAAAAATCAAATTAAAAATAAAATGTCTCTTTTATGTCAAATTGCATGTTTTGGCTAAAGTAAGAATATGAATGGCTATTATCACTATTAAATATAAAATTATTTTCAAAACTTATAAACCAATTATTAAAATTGAAAGGTGCGCTGCTTATAATTATTTATAAGCTTCCATGTGAGTATAAATATAAAGATGTGCATAGTATGACTTTCCTTCTCTTTTCTTTTAGCATAGTTTTGAATAGGATTTGGTAAAGTGTATAGTTCATTTGAAAAGAACACAACACTTGATTAAATCCATTTCTATTCATTCCTATGTTATTACTTAAGATGGACATCCACACTTACACATATAATTTGCATAAACAAATCAAACAAACAAACACAAACTTTTGCTTCTTTCTTATTCCATTCATTTCTTTTGTACATGCATATATATTTAAGGAACGTGGTATATTAGTCTGAACAATCCCGGGGTTGCAAGGATTTAAGTAGCCCTAAGTAGGTCTTGTACCTTACACCCCTAGAACTAATAATGGTGCCATACTCACTTATGCTTTTCATACATATAAACGTGCATGTGAAAAATGGATAAAAGAATCCCTCTTTTCTACTTAAAGAAAATCGTGCATCATGAATCATCCAAATTTTTTTAAGTAATATCACTTAGTATTCATTATGAAAGCATGCTAAACATCCTCATTTGTATGTATAGATATGCTTAGGATTCATCCATATGCATGTTATACATGTTGGGAAAGATGTAAAGTGTTGTGTGTTTTGTGATATTAAGTCACTTTACTTAATCTTAAAATACCTTTATTTTTGGATAGGTTTGTTTAAGGAAAATCTAAACTTAAGATTAATTAAAACACATAATAAAATATTCACTAAATAAAATTAAACATGAATCTACTTTAGAAATTACTTAAGATAGGGAAGGAAAGAGAAGTTCTTTTCTCTTTTCCCTCTTTTAACAACTTAGTAATTAATTGTAGGTCCATTCAAACCTAAATAGATCATCAAATAAAATTCAACTAAATCAATTAAATAACTTAAATGAAACCACCCTCTAAGTTAAACTTTTCATACTTAGGAAATTTAAACCTTAAAGCCTAGCTAAGCATACCACACAAACCTTTTAAAGCACACACATTAGACTAAGTCACCATTTCTAGCTTTAGGTTAGGGCGGTGCATGGTTTGATGCTTTGATTTTATTGTCATATAATATTTTAGTCTGGATGTTAGGGTACATGTGCGTAGAATAAATGGTAGAGCGGTCTTAGTCTAACCATTGTCTTCTGTAGGGGATTGTGCTTAAGGGGTGTTGTAATAAAAATATAACTACTTTTACTGTACAGGTGCTTATACCCCTAAGCATAATTCAAAATAGGCTAGGTGGACTTGGTTATCCATGTGTGGGGTGCTAAGTCTAATTTATATATATACATGCTTGGGATTGTATGGTCTGTTTGGCTAATCTCTATTTTGCAGGTATTAGTTAGATTTCCTTTTTCCCATTTTCATGTACTTTTTTAATTAGGATTTTGGAATGATTATTATAAGGGATTAGGATGAACATTGGTCATATGATATCATAGTATGTACCATGTGAAGCCTTTGGAGCATCCACATTCCAACCATCCAAAGGAAGGAACAAAAGAAGAAAGAAGAAGAAAAAAAGAAGAAAAGAAGAATGAAGACCCCCATAACATGAATTTCCTTACTTGATTGTAATTAGTTCATTTTTAATCTGGGTTGTATAAGGGTAGAGCTCGACCACCCAATTTGTTTTCTTTTTTTGGGTTCTTACAGTGGAGCCCGACCACAAATGGCCTTTAATTCTTTTACGCTAGTTTTATCAATTGATTAATGTTTGTTTAACTTGCGCATTAAGATGACATCTTTTCTTAGTTTCTTCCTTACTTTGATGTATAGCTTGGATGATGATTAGGCTTTTAGGGAAATAAATTTTCTATCCAATTAAACAACTCAAATTAAAAATAAATAACTCATAACCTCACCTAAAGCTTAGGTTATAAAATAAGATAAAAGAATTAGCAACTCTTAGCTGGATGTTGTCTTACTTTTCTAACATCATGCATAAAAATTATATTGTTCCACTCTTGTTTGGAGGGCTTCCACCTTTGCCAGAGAACTTGGCTTGACTTATGAGAGCCATGGTGGAAACACACCTCTTTATCTTGCTGATTTTTAGCCCATAATCTAACTTCTCATGCATTAGGCATATAAATCCTAAAGACTATGTCAAATTAATTGTCCAAAATAAAAATAAAATGTAACAAAATTTGCATTAGATTTAAGTTATTAAAGTTTGCCCTACATGATCTAGTCTCTCAGGGAGTGTGTTTAAGGACTTAGTTTATTTGTAAATAAACAATAGCATTTGACATGCCTACATATTTTAAAACCGTAGGAGGAGTTAGTTGGTGGCCACCCCCAGGTGGTTGTAAGTCCAATAGTCGCGTGGTTTATCCTCTCTTATGGAGGTAAATCAAATATCCATTTTTAACTTCGATTTAGGTGTGCTTTTGGTCCTATCTAAAGCTCCCTAAATTTAGGGTCAGAGGTTGCTACTTATTTTTGCAGGCTACGAGCATAAATCCTCACCTCTTAGGCATTTCCATGACCTTGTATCATGGAATTATAAGCCATAGCATTCTAATAAAAATTCAACTCAAACAAATTAATTCAATTTCAAAAATGTAAAACCAAACCATAGGGTAGTTTGGGATGCTTACTAGGCTTCTTAGTATCTTAAGCATCCCCTACTTGTTTTCATTTGGCTTCGATAAGAACTCCCTCCGCTTGATCAATCCCACTTGACTTACTAAAAATAAACCAATAGATTGATAGTCCTACCTTTTGAAATCTTTGGAGACAATGATCATTTACCTTAATCGAGAGTATTTTTAAGGAATCCCATTCCTTAGGATGTAATTAACTATGTGGGCTTGCCCTTGTAGGGAACTTAACGAACCCGGTTTAAAATAAATCTTGCTTTACTTTTCCATGTAATGTAGGGGAAGAATCTCTGGTACATTATGAAGACCCATAGTCCTTAGGAGTCCTTATTGAGGTGATTAAGTCCATTGTGGTGGTGACTTCTATCTCTCGAGATAGTATAGCTCTCCTCAATGTCGCACATGATCACCCTATAAGAACATCTGCGGATCTGTGTGGCATCCCAACAAGGCATATTTTATATATTTCTATTTTTATTTATCCTCTTTCTCAAAAAAGGGATAGATGAAGGCCGAGATATATAAAATTTTCACCACAAAGTGTCTTAAGACTAAGGAACTCTTAGTATCTAGAGGAGTCCTATGTTTAAGATGGAGGAGTTAAAAGCTCACTCCAAATGTGAGGTCAACAGTATACGGTGGCCAACTCAAGGAGAAAACTTGTAGATTTATATCTACTATGAGTGGTGTATCCACCGGGTGAGTCACTATTAGCATAGCGAGGACCAACCAACCTAAGGTGCCCATCAGTTTGCGATGATCAATATGAGAAGGAGGCTTGTAGAATTACACCTTCACAGATGGAAATGACCATCAGGATAGTCTGCCATCAGCGGGATAAATGCTGTCTGACCTAGGGCGACTACCAAGGGGGAATCTTGAATAAGGACTAGACCCAGACTTGAAGTAGTCAGGAGGAAAGAAGCACTGGGGGACTTACCCAAAGTCTCAAATATACTTGACCCAGTCAGTGCATGATGGCTAGTCCAAGAAGAAAGCCTGTAGACTTACATATTCTTAAATAAAGTCAACATGGGGTAACTTACTGGCTGCACAGTAAGGCCTACCAAACTAACAAGGAGCTCATCAATTTGCAATGGTCAAGCCAGTCATAAAGCTTGTAGACTTACATCCTCATGACAAGGAACCACTGGGGTGACACATTAATAAGAGAACATGTCAGTCCGACCTAGAGCAACTAATGAGTGAGTGCCACAGGGAGATTTATCCCACATCAAAGTAGCGAGATAAAAGATATGTGTTTGTTTTATATGTGGTTCTGTGTAGTTTATGTTTGTGTTATGATAACACGGGATAGGATGCCGCTTGGGTTCCTTACACCTACCCTAAACACATTATGGTGGGTTCGCAAGAAAAGATGTTTCTTAACAAGAAGAGATAGAATTTGAGATGAAATTTTCATTGATAATATTTTCAAACAAAATTTATGGATAATATTTCTTTAGGTAGAGCCCGTTGATTAAAAGTATTGGGTGCTCTCCTTTATGATTTATGAGCTAGTAAAATCCTCTTTGGTAGACCTTCTCTATGAAAAAAGGGCCTTCCAAAGTGGGGTCAAACTTGCCTCCCATCTTTCAATGGAAATAATTGGTCTCCGTAGAACTAAAACAAGCTCTCCTACTTGAAAAGATTTAAGATGGACTAACTTGTTATGAGCTTGAATCATTTTGGCTTTGTACAACTCGAGGTTCTGGCATGCCCGTAGGCATCTCTCCTCCAAACATTCGAGCTCTTCTAATCGCAACTTGGAGTTCTGTTCCATTATGATCTTGCTACCTACAGCTATTCTTTTGTGATGGGAGTTTAACTTCTAATGGTAGGATGGCTTCAAACCCATACACTAAGGAAAAATGGGTAGATTGAGTTGGAGTTCTATATGTGGTGTGGTAAGCCCACAAGCCTTCAACTAACTGCTCATGCCACTGTCGCTTGTTATCGTCGAGTGTCTTCTTTAATATTTGGATTATAGTTTTGTTGAAGGGTTCTGCCAAGCCATTTTCCCTCAGGTAATAGATGGTGGAATATCTCCAATCTATGTTGTGTCTTTGGGCAAAGCTTTTGATCTTGGTGCTCTTGAATGCAATACCATTATCAGATATAATTCATCGAGGCACCCTGAACCTATATATTATATGGTTCCTAAAAAACTGGTTGTGACCTCTCTGAGTGGGATTGCCTCCGCCAACTTGGAAAGTAGTCGGTGTCAGCTAGGATGAATCGATGACCTTTGAAAGAAAGAGGATAAATTGAACCTACTATGTCGGTACCCCAACACTCAAATGGCCATGAAAATAGTATGGGATGTAGAATTTGGGTGGTTGGTGTAGGATCACACCATGCACCTGACATTATTGGTATCACCTAATTATATCCATGCAGTCTGTGATCATCGATGGCCAGTAGTATCCTATTCTCTTGATCTTGGCTTCATCTTCAGACCGGATTAGTGCGCTCTACATAAACCTGAGTGTAGATCGATCACTATCTTTAGAAATGACCTACTATTCAAGATCTAATTGCATGGGTCTAGAAGCTTGCTTGATAGAGTTAACACTAGGCTCTATTACTAGTTTCTGGACTACTACGTTAGGAGCCAAATAGAGCAGCTATTCATAACTCCATGTAAAGCAGTCTTTAAACTTAGTAAACAGGCTAACTAAGTCATTGGTTTTAGTTTGGTTCAACAAAGAGCTAATGTATGTCGGACGTGGACTATCTTTAGTTCCTAAGTTGATTTCTTTGAGCTCGTCGATGGTTGACCTGATCTCTTCTTCAAACTCTGGTGGTGCATCTTTGACTTCAAACTCATTTGGATCATCTAAAGTTTCTAAACACACCTCCTCATATGAGTTTGCATGATTTGAAAAGAACCTATCATATTCTAAATGATTGGTGATGACTAGGCAATAATCATCATCATCGATTGGGCCCACTGTATCGAACTCTAGTCTTAGTCTTCATTGAGGATGTCTGCTTTGTTATCCCATAACCTTTCAAAGTAGTCCGATCTATGTTTTGACCAAGTATGTGGGATTATTCCCTTTTTTGCTAGATTAAGAACACAAGGCGAGTACCAATCAAAAGGAAATTGTCTATATCTTTATATGAATTATCGTCAAGTTCTACATCACCTTCTTGACTTAAGGATGATGCTCCCAAAAAGAATCTCTAAATTTTCCCATCTGTGGATGATTTAGGGACTTCCTTAACTACCAAACCCTCAACTTTTGTGAGAAAAGTGAGATTTGAGCTAAGGTTCCCAATTGATGCCTGACTATTTCATATGCAGACTTGGATACATTTATGCTTTCTTTGGAGCCTGATCTTTATCACTATCCTACTCAAGTGTCACCATGAAAGGGATCTGCTGGTGAGAAGAGCTAGCTAATGTGCTAACCTACATAAGACTCATCCTCTAAACTAAATTTTAAGTTTATGTGAATAGTAAGCGTACTCCTGGTGGCTGGGACATACCTCCTATTGGTGGCTAATAGGGAGGCTTTCTACCTCTAGGGCCGCCTCTAAACTATCCTCTACCTTTTCCTGGTGGAGGTCGGGTCATCTTGGCCATGTGTTCAAATGAAGTAATGAACTGTGGGTGGAATCTAATGTCAGGCTCTATATCTTCCCCTGACTCCATGTCTCGCTCTCTTTTATTTCCTTTTTCTTTTTCTTTTTCTTTCCATTTTCTATTTTTTTTCTTTTTTTTTCTTTTTGTCCCTCATGGGGATCTTGACTAGATTCACGAGAAAGGACTTGTTGATTTTGGGGGAGGAAATAGACCGCATCCTCATATATCCTGACCTCATGAACTGTGAATGGTTTGAGATCACCTTTGACATAATATCCAATTTTACCTCTCATGAACTTCATGCACTGATGTAGAGAGAATGAAACTATATTATTTTCATGTATCAATGGTCTCCCAAGCAAAGCATTGTAAGATGTATCTGAGTATATGATATGAAATTTTGCTTTAGTCTTCCAATCATCTATCTCCAGTGGCAACACTATGGAGCCTAAGGCCCTCTCGCCTTATTCATTGAATCCTCTCAACATCATCCTCTCTTTTTGGAGTTTGAAGATGTCGATCCTCAAGTAGACAAGAGTTCTTAGACTCATAATGTTCTCTATAATATAAAGAGGACGGTTATGCTTGGTCATCCCTACAAGTAAGCCTTCATCATTAAATGTAACTTCTAAGATGTTTTTTGAGCTGTGTGCCTCCTCTTCAGTAGCGATTAGCTGAGCTAAGCATATCTTTAGATCAAGTAGAGCCTTGTTCATTGAATCCTCTCAACATCATCCTATCTTTTTGAAGTTTGGAGATGTCGATCATCAAGTAGGCAAGGGTTCTTAGAATCATAATGTTGATTGATGCACCTTAGTCAACCAGAACTCTTGATAACCTATATCTACCAACGTCCCTTGTAATGTAAAGAGGGCGGTTGTGCTTGGTCATCCCTACAAGTAAGTCTTCATCACTAAATGTAACTTCTAAGATGACTTTTGAGCTGTGTGCCTCCTCTTCAGTAGCGGTCAGTTGAGCTAAGCATATCTCTGGATCAAGTAGAGCCTTGATTAGAGATTCCCTAATCTCTTTGGATAAGGCAAGGGCATCATATATGCTTAACTTAGTTTGCAACTTTCTAAGATGAGCTAGGACATTATAATCAACTCTGGTTTGGTCCTCCACAAGCATATCCATGGGTGGAGTATTTGTGGAGGGGTTATCTTCTCACTAGAACCAATGACTTGTTTACCTTTATCCTGAGGTGCTACCTTAGGAGGTAGAACTTTTCCACTGTGCAGGTTGACTTCAATGACTTCATGGAATGATGAACTTATAGAAAGTTCTACCTTCTCATTAGGTATACCTATAGCTTTTCCTATGGGATCCTCAGAGTCAGTTGACTCCAAGTCAATCTAAAGTGGTGAACTTATTTGATTTAGAGAAGGATAGTCTGATTCTAAATCAGAAGAGAGGGGATCATAATGAATAGAGTTATTATTATTTTGTAGACTTGGAGAGTTTTCAAGAGAAATAAAATCTAGAGTATCAGAAGTGGACAAGATGTAAGTAAAAGCTTTCTTCATTGATTTCTTTTTGGGGGGAGGTACATGATAGAAATTCAATAAAATAAGTGGTGTAAAGGATTTAATTCCCTTGTCCACTGATACAATGCTCTTACTTGTAGAAGAGGAGCTAGTAGAGGAAGAAGTAATGGCTGTTGCGATACTAAACTATCCCTAATAAGTAAGGTGGACTGCTGCTGCTGCTGCTGGGCTGTCACCTTCTTCAAGTTATCTTTGGCAACTTGCAAACCTTCATTGATGTTGGAGGTTTGAGCTATCTTAGGCACCTGTAAAGAGAGTTTCTTGATCTTAGAAACCACTTTTTTAGGGGTTTGGGATAAGGCAATATCCCAACCTTCTTTTGTCTTAAGAGGATCACAGGTTTCCCCAAGAATTACCCTAATAGAACTGGAAGGTTATTTTAATAAGTATTCCTTAGGGATAATTACAACATCTAACTTGTAGCTACACTCAAGCCAGTCCTTAAAAGTAATACAATCCTCTAAGACATGGCTAATCATGTGGTGGTAGGGATAATAGTTAGGATCATTACTCTTGCCCACTTCCTCCGGCCTCATGGGCTCTGGCAACTGAAAGTCAGGTTTCTTTAAGATATTCTTAAAGATTTTCCTAACTACCTCCCTCTTGAATAAATATGGCTTATTAATCTATCAGCAAGAGTAGGTGGATAATAGCTACCTGGCGGTGAGTAGGAGTACCGCTGCTGGGTAGGCTGCTGATATGGTGGGAATGGCCATTATGGCAGCTGTGGTAGCTGATATGATGACCGAGGTGGTGGTAGAGGAGGTGGCAAAGGAGAATGCTGAGCATAAGGTCTCTTATACTATACTTTGGCTATTGTTCCCTCTATCCACCAAATAACCGTCCCGCTTCTTCAACACCTTCAAGTTTTGAGATGTTGGTGGGAAAGGGAAATCGTTTGGCTTCCTCTTGTAGGCTAGCCACCTTATTGATTAGTTTCTCAAATGCCCTAATGGTAAAACCCTTAAGCATGTAGGTGACCAGGCCATGTATATTCTTGAGAAAAATCTCAATGGCATGCTATTCAGATAGCTGTGGCTCGCATTTCATGCAAAGGTTACTTCACCTAAGAATACAATCAATAAGAAATTTATTAGGAACTTGATTCACTACAATGAGGTCGCCTACAGTCACTCTTAGATGAGCTCCAACAAACCTCTTGATGAAGAGGTGCTCCAACTCATCTAAAGTCTCTACCAAACCGTTAGGAAATTCGGTATACCAATCAAATGCAACCCCTACTAAGCTGCTAACAAAAAGTCTAAATAAAAGTGCATCACTGCCACCGACATTGCAACAATTGACTCTAAAATGTGCTATATGCTGACACGGGTTCCCACTACTATCAAAGATCTTGAAGGAAGGCACAAAACCCTTGGGGTATTGAATTATATCAAATTCCTCTGGTATGGTCTACCCTTTGGAATAGATGAGCTCCCCCTAGCTTGTGCCATCGCTTCCCTCACTTGCTACTCTACCATGTGTTTAATATTTTTTCATGCATGGAGGTGCCATATATGACCTTCCTATGCAAGCTACCAACATCATCATCTATAGGAATGTATCTAGGATGATCTAAGGCATGTACCAACTCTAGTCTCTCGATTACCATAGAAGAAGGCTGTGAAACTAGGGTTGAGTTTTGCAATGCTAGGACTTCTGCCATCAACTTGTCTACTTTCTTCTCCGTTATGTCAATGTTATCATCCTTCTATCTAAGCTAGTGGATGTGGTGCTGAGTCGAGTGAGAAGTGTCACCTTCCTCGAGCATGACACCTTCTTGGCTAATCTGATCCCGTTGTAAGGACCCCTGTGTATCAATCATGTGGACCTCAGCTGTATCATCCAACATGTCATCCTCATCATAATGGAAGCTGACTCTATCCTCATCCTGATCTGAATGGCCACTCCCATGAATTCATCTTTTCTTGACAAAGTAGTCTGCTAATATGTCATCTATCAATTGATCTACTATGCCTAGATGGATCGGTATGAACACCCCTTGACGGCTAACCGTAGGACTATGCTCATCTATCTCTATGTACCGGATACTGCCAACTGATAAGACTTCCTTGCTGGGAGGATCAACTATCATGGGGACTATGTCTGTGTTCTCTCCCCTCTCTATCTCTGTCTGTTGTGGTGGTGATGCGACGATGACACTCTTGGGTCGGCACTCCTTCCTAACCACAACTGAGGTAGAGGGTTGATTAGGGGAGCTCGATCTCACCTCAACAGGTGGAGTGGATGGAGTGGGATCCTTGGGCCGTAGCTGGATCACCAATGGGGATGATCTTTCCCCGGATGGGGACTTTTGAATCTTAGTGGGGGTGGTAGATGTAAGTCAATAGTGATGGTGAGTGGAGCGTGATGGCAACATCGACTACCCTTATAAGATCTCCTATTGTGTCGATCGCTGCGAAGAACAATGTTATCGAATGATCGCCCGAGAGGGCGCGATCGAAAATCCATCGAGAGGTCACTACGCATAACTCTATCACTCTCTCTTGCCCACCCGGGCTGATACAGGAGCCTCTATGGCTATCTCCCTGTGGATCTGACCCCTAACGCTCGTAAGGATCATGGATCTCAGATCAAATAATGTACCAGACTCTGAGCATTCGTAAGCTCTGCCAACCTAGCGTAAAATAGTTCTAAGTCCGTCATAGGGCTTCTATGCTCTCTAGCCAGTGCCTTAAAGTGTGTTGGTGGGGGAGGAGATGCAGTGATCCTCCTGTAATATTCCTCTCCATTTAAAGTTGAGAGGGGGTGAAACCTACTGCCACTAAGGAGTGGAGAGGTCTTACGGGGAGAACCCTCCTCGATGATGAGGGAAGCAGGGTCAATTTCTCTAGCGGCCAGCTCTTGATGCCGCTTGACCTTCCAATTTTTATTGTGACTCTGGGTGCGGGTGAGCAAAGCAGGATGAGAGCTAGAACCTACTTCGTAGATAGAGGAGACTATCTTGGAGGCCAAGATAGCCTTCTCCTTTGGGGTGACCAAAGAGGAGGTAGTAGCTCTCGCTGGAACTATGGTAGGAGCAATTGACTGAACCCATGCTGAAGTAGTTGGCACTGATACTAACACTGATCAGAGGGTGGGAACTGCTGCAGTCTTCCTCTTTAATGAGGGGAACTCAGAGTCAGATGAAATTTCAAAGTGGATAAGTGGCGTCTATCCTACCACCTCCTCCCTTTAGACCGCTATGAGGGCTGTCCCCTCACTAGTAACTCAAACTCCCTCAAAACTTGGCCAAAGTAAATCAGATGCATGGCAGCAGTAGGGGTGAGATTGACCTGATCCAAGGCCATATCAACACTAGAGGGGAAGGAGAAAACAAACTTGGCGGAGGCCATGATAACTGCACTGACTGAAAGATGAAAAGACTAACCGCGCTGAAATCATTGCATGTCTTGAAACATAATTGAGACATACCCTCGCCTTGATATTTGTCTTCAATCATTGACTTCTATATTTGATTTGGAATTTGAACCCACACTTAAATAAATTTAGGTATGCTAAGTGGGGTTCATTGAATTTTGGAGAGATTTTTGATATTTGGAGGAGAGACATTACCATAAGATTTTGATTTAGAACCCATACTCAACCAATTTAAGTAGGTTGGGTGGGGTTGGGAGAGACTTTTGGAGATGTTTGTATTGTATGTCTCATTTGAAAATTTGATTTGAAAAACTTTTACTTAGCAAATTTAGGTATGCTAGAAAGGTTTTGATTATATGTTTAAAAATTTTGTGAAAACAGCTTTGCTTGTGATGGTTGTTTGTTATGTGTGTAATATATGTTGATTTGATTTAAAAATGGGGCCTTCACTAAATTGGGTATGTTAAGTGGAGGCCAAATGTGTTTGATATGTGTTGTTTTGATTTGAAAATGAGGCTCTTACTTAACAAATTGAGTATGTTAAGTAGAAGCCAAATGTGATTTGGTTTGTTTTTGAATATGAGACTCTCACTTAACAAATTTGGTATGTTAGGTGGAAGCTAAATGTGATTTGATTTGTGTTTGTCTTGATTTGAAAATGAGGCTCTTATTTAACAAATTTGGTATGTTAAGTAGGAGCCAAAATGTGATTGATATGAAAATGAGATTCTTACTTAACAAATTTGGTACGTTAAGTAGGAGCCAAGTATGATTTGATTTATGTTTATTTTGATTTGAAAATGAGGCACTCACTTAACAAATTAAGTATGTTAAGTAGGAGCTAAATGTGATTTGATTTATGTTTGTTTTGATTTGAAAATGAGGCTCTCACTTAACAAATTTGGTATGTTAAGTAGAAGCCAAATGTGGTTTGATTTGTGTATGTTTGATTTGAAAATGAGACTCTTACTTAACAAATTTGTTTTGTTAAGTAAGAGCCAAATGTGGTTTGATTTGGGTATGTTTATTTGAAAATGAGGCTCTTACTTAACAAATTTGGTATATTAAGAAGGAGTCAAATGTGTTTTGATTTGAAAATGAGGCTCTTTCTTAAAAAAATTGGTATGTTAAGTAGGAACCAAATATTGTTTGATTTATGTTTATTTTTTGAAAATGGGATCCTTACTTAACAAATTTAGGTATGTTAAATAAGATCCAATTGTGCTTCATATGTTTATTTTATTTTTATTTGAAAAAGGGGAACTCTTATTTAACAAATATGGGTATGCTAAATAAGGTTCAATTGTTTCATGATTTGAAAATGGAACTCCATTTGAAAATTTGGGTATGTCAAATGGAGTTCAAATGTATTTTGATTTTGAAAGAGGGGAAATCTATTAAACAAATTTAAGTAGGTAAATAGAGTTCAATTTATTTTTGGATTTTTGAAAATGAAACTCTCATTTGACAAATCTGAGTATGTCAAATGGAGGTCAAACATGTTTTGATTTTTATGTGTGATATTTGTTTTTGAGAAGATGGAACTCTACTTAACAAGTTTAGGTATGTTCAGTAGCGTTCAACTTGTTTTATGATTTTTGAAAATGAAACTCTAATTTGACAAATTTGGGTATGTTAAATGGGGTTCAAATGTATTTTGATTTTTGTGTGTGATATTTGCTTTTGAAAAGAGGGAACTCCAACTTTAGCATATATGGAATATGCTAAGTGGAGTTTCAATTTCATGTCATGATTTTGTTTGAAGATAGAATCTTCATTCAACAAACCTAGGTATGTTGAAATAGAGATAGCAATTTTCAAAAATATGGTTTTGAAAAAAAAGGGGGAAACTCCAACCTTAGCATATATGAAATATGCTAAGTGGAGTTTCAATTTTTTATGTCATGATTTTATTTGAAATATAATCTCTATTCAACGAACCTAAATATGTTGAAATAGAGATAGCTACTTTCAAAAATTGTGCTTTCTAAAAAAAGGATTTTGAAAATTATTTGATTTTGAAAATAACTTCCATGTAACAATTGTAGGGATTGTTAAATGAGGTTTGGCTATCGTTTTGTCTTTTAAAGAACTTCTTATAAATTTTGTGCAAATCTCTTTTATTATGTGAATTTTGGAAAAGTGCTTTTGAAAAGTGCTATTTTGGAAATTATGCTTTTGAAAATTGTGTTTTTTTAACAAATTATGCTTTTGAAAATTATCATGTTTGAAAATGTTTTAATCTATTGAGTATAAGCCGAAATTTGCCTCACCAAGTTAGTGGTAAAGAGGTTCTAAAATTTTAGTCATCTCCTTTTATTAGTTGATTTATTTTTAACCTATTGGGGGATCTAATAGGAGTTTCAAGACCTACATGGAGTGAGGTCCTAAAACCTATAGGATGTTGGCTAGCTTTGCTTAAGAATGAAAGAAACTAAATGCCAACAGAAAGAAAGATAGTCTCGAACCTATATAAAAATATAAGTCCGTTATTGATGCTTGGAGATAATAATTGTCTACTAAAGATGGAGAGAAGAACCATCCCCAATGGAGTCGCCAGGAAAATCTGTGGTGTTTAATTTTGGATATGTGTATATGGGGGATACCACGCAGATCTGAGGGTGTACTTATTGAAGAGATCGAGTATGAAATTTAAGGAATGGTGCACTATCTCGAAAGATAGAAATCACCGACCTATAATAGACCTAATCACCTAATAAGGACTCCTAAGGCGTGATGGGTCTTCAAATATACTAGAGATTTTTTCTCTACTTTACATGAATGAATAAAGTAGGGTTTATATTAAACTAGGTTTTAAAGTTTCCTATGGGGGAAAGCCTCCATAGTTAATTACATCCTAAGGAAGGTGGCTTTCATAGGAATAATCTAGATTAAAGTAGGCAATTATTATCTCCAAAAATTTCAAAGATAGGACTTTCAATAAATTGGTTATGTTTGGAAAATCAATAGTTCAAAAGGAGAGACTTATTTTAGAAGCGAAAGGGAAGAAGTAGGGAACACTGATGACAGTAGGAAACCTAGTGAGAATTCCAATCTATCCTATGGTTGGGCTTTATAAATTTGAAATTGAAGAGATTATCTTGTTTGCGTTAAAATTTTATTAGATTGTTAGGGCTTATAATCCATCAATACAAGATTGTGGAAATGCCTAAGAGGTGAGAATTTATGCTAGTAGCCTGAAGGAAACAACAACCTTGATCCTAAATCTAGGGAGCTTTAGCAAGAGCTAAAGCATGACCTAAATTTAAGCAAAAATGTTTATATGGTTTACCTCCATAAGAGAGAGTAAACCACCCAACTGTTGGACTTATAATTGCCTGGAGTGGCAGCCAGTTAACTCCTCATACGCTTTAAAATCATGTAGGAAGTCATATGATTTTGTATGATAGTTAGGTTATTATTATTTAGAAAGAGACTAAAGTCCTTAAACCCACTCCCTAAGAGACTAGAGCATGAGTGGTATGAGCAATGACTTGGTATAATGCAAATATTTTCAATTTCTATTTGATTTTGACACTTCATTTTGACAAAGGCCATAGAATTTTTTTATATGCCTAAATGCATGATTGAATGAGTTATGGGCCAAATCAGAAATAAAGAGATATTTTCCACCACAAAGGAGATCCTCAAAGGTCAAGTCTTCCATATCGAGCAAGGATGGAAACCTTCTCTTAACAAGAGTGAAATAATATGCATGCGTGATGTTAAGCATACAACATTCAACTAAGGGGTTGCTAAATCTTTTAATTATCTTGATTTAATGCCTAGGCTTTATGTGAGATAATGAGTTATTTAAAAATTTAATTATGAGTTGTAGTTGGGGCAGAAAATTTATTTTTCCCTAAGAGCCTAATCGGATCCAGGCCACACATTAAATCACCATTCATAAAGAAACTATAAAGGGGCATGCCATTTCTATTGTGCAATTAAACATGGCATCAAATAATTTATAAATCTAGCACAAAAGAATAAAAGGCCAGTGCAATCGAGTACAGCCGTATAACTCAAAAAAAAAAAAGGGTAGCCGAGCTCTATCCTTATACAACCAAAATATAGAAGAATAATTACAAATTATAAATGATAAATGCTATGGGGGTCTTCTTATCTTCAAGTCTTTTTTGATTTCTTCATTTGGTTTGATTTACTTCAAAGGCATCACAGTGCCTCCCAGGACAAAACCTTCTAGCCACTGCTCATCCTAATCCCCCAGAATACTAATCCTAATTTCTAATGCAAAATTGCATTAAAAATAAGAAAAGTAAATCTAATTACACCTATAAAATAGGTGTTAGCTAAACACACCATACAACCCAAGTAGTTATATGTAAAATTTGGACTTAGCACCCTGCACATGGGTAACCAATCCCACCTATTCTAATTTGGATTATGCTTAGGGGTTAAGTAACCTGCAAAAAGAGCATTTATATTTATTTTTAATTACCCCTTAAGCACAATTCTCTACAAAAAACATGATTAGGTTAATATTGGCCTACTATCTAGTCTACGAAACATACACCCTAACATCCAACCTAAAATAATACATCATAAAATCAAACATACACCAAACCATGCATCGCCCTAACATAAAGCTATAAGTGGTGACTTAGTCTAAAGTGTGTGTAGTAAGACTTGTGTAGTATGTCCTAACTAGGATTTGTTATGATTTTCTAAGTATGAAAGGATATTTAATCATTAAAGGTTGGTTTCATTTTAAGTAGTTTAGTTTATTTGAGAATTTTAATTTGTATTTTATTTTATTTTATTTGATTAACACTTAGCAACTAAATGTTATAAAGAGAAGAAAGAGAGGGGATTACTCTCTTTTATCCCTACCTTAAATCATTTCTAAAGCATCTTAATTAATAAGTTATCTTTAGTGAATGGCTTATTATATGTTTTAAATTATTCCTAAGTTTAAGTTCACTTTAAATAATCATATTGAATAAGAGAGTCATCTTAAGATTAATTGAAATGAATTACTGTCACATGATACTTGTCCATCCATTTCTTTCCATCATATGTAGCATGCATATGATGTTAAATCCTAAGTATACCTACACATACAATATGTCTTAACACACTCAAATGATGGATGCAAACATGTACATTTGGAATTTAGATGTTTCATTTGATTGAATTATTTTATCATATTAGTTTAAAGATCTATCTAAATTCTTATATAAAAATACATAGGAATGAAATTAAATAGGTATCTGTCATTGTTAACCAGGGAAGTGAGGTAATCAAATAATCTCCTTGGGGCTAGCTAAAGGCTCGTGTTCCCAGGATGTCCAAACTATATACCCATTACATTCAAACATATGTAAGTCTATACACATGAACATAAGAAAGAGGGCTTTAAACCATACGATCAATTAATTTAATCACTTGAACAAATATGAATGCATGTCTTTCTTAATAGAAAAATAAGATTTTCATTCATTAGATAAATGCACGTACAAGTGTATAAAAGTTTTAAGTGGATACTTCGTCATTGTTAAACCAGGGGAGTGAAGTAAAGACCTCCTTGGGGCTACTTAAAGTCGTGCATCCCCGGGATGTCTAGACTAGATATACCCACTACTCTTAAATACACATGAATGCACAAATAACTATAAGGATGGAAATCATGCAAGAGTTGTGTTTCTTTAAATGTTTATGCATATGGAATAAAGTCTTATCTAAATTATAGTATTGAAACATGTAAGAATGAAATCAAATGGAGTACATGCCATTGTTAAACTGGGGAAGTGAGGTAATCAAATGTCCTCCTTGGGGCTAACTAAAGCCTCGTATTCCCGGGATGTCCAAGCTATAAACCCATTAACATTCTTACTTACATAAATTAATACATGAATGAAAGAAAAGAAACTCAATTTCATATACTTAAGCTATAATCATATACATCTCCTATATATTTATAACTGACATTTATAGTAAATGTAATCATTCATTCATAAGTTTTGGAAAATAGATTTGGATTTAATAATGATAATAGCCACACATATTATAATTTAAATCAACACATGCAAGCTTGACATAAAAGAAATTATTTCATTTAATTAATTTTTGAAAAGGATGAATGCATTAATCAAGTGACATACAATATTTAATATGCTTAGAAATAAATAAAGAGACATAAGCTCACAATTTCATTCAAATCCAATTAATTCCTAAGGACAATCATACCAAATAAGCCTATTTAAAATAAACCAAAATTTCATAATGTCATTTTTAATTTAATGTTTGATTTGATTTAAGAGATATGAGAGGAGGTTTGCTAAGCCTAATTCCATCCCCTGTGTGTGAGTTAATTTGATTTAATGAGAAGGAATTAGGTTGATTTTATGGGTTAATTGGGTTAAGGTATGAATTAAATCAATTAATTAAACCCTTACCTATGTTACCTTAAGGTAATTAATTAAATGATTATGAATCAATGTAATATGCAAATAAATTGAAAAGTAAATAGCAATGATCCTATGAAATGAAAGGGGCTTAAAATAATTATCTCACAATCATTAATTAATTAGGCTTAAGGAACTAACTTAATTATTTTTATGATTTTCTCACACATGTGAGTTAACCATAATTTTAATTAGGTTAATCAAGTCATTAATCCATTCTTCTCACTTAATTACCAAATTTGATTAATTAAACTTTGAAATGAAATAGGCTTAAGGAGAAAAGGTTGGGAAAGAGGTCCCAACTTGATTCTATAAGCCTCTTACTTAATCAAGCATGATTTGGTCTGATTTGAGTTTCAATTTTACTAATTAAGTCATTAATTAGTTAATTAATTTTTACATAGCATTTTTGTTGAAAAAAAGAGAAGGAAACATAGGAGAAAGATTAGGAGGGAGGTCCCAATCCAATTCTCTAAGTCTCCCCACTATTCAACAGTGATTAAGGGGTTCAATTTATTGATTAATTACTATTCACATGCATAATTATCACTTAATTAAGTTAAGAAGGTAATGAAGGCTTAAATAATCAATTTCCATAATTAATCAATCAATAAATTCCAAGAAAAAAAGTGGAAGTAGAGGTCATCGCCTTAAAGATTTTCAGAAAGTTTGAAATTGATTGGTTAATTAATTTAGGAGTAATTAGGCTAATTAAATTTTTATTTAAACCTTAATTAAGCCAAAATTACTATTCAAAATTAATTAAGAATAGTTTTAATGGATTCCCCTCTGAAACACCTTTAAAATGAGCCTAAGTTTATATTTTTTTGGATTTTTCTACAATTAGTTATGAATTATAGAAGTTTCAACCTTAAAACACATTAAATAATCTTAATTAAGCCTAATCCCATTGGTGCCACATAATGCACTTTCCATGTGGCACCGTGAGATTGGCTATTTAAGTTGTCACATCCGCATGCTGAGTCAATTGGCAGCAGACACGGTATTGATCTCTGCCATCCGATCTCAGATTGAACGACGCTGATCAAACCCGAGGTGTAAATGGAGAAAAATAGATGGATCTAACATGATTTGATCAGAGCCATCCGTTCTAATCATGCAGAACGGATGACCCGTGATCCTTCTTCTTATGAGCAATAAACAATGGCATCCGTTCATCATGGATCGTTCGATCCGAACTCACCTGAGCTTGGATGAACTCCAAAATCAACCGACACCATCAGGGAAGGAAATCAAACACATCCAATGGTCAAGATCAACTCACATGCAAATTTCCTTCGAAAAGCTCCAACAAAATTTTCCTATTTCTACAATTTTTAGGAATTACCATGCCAGAGCTCAAAATCGGCGGTAAGATCGATGGAGGTAGCTTCGTCTAGTAGAGATGAGGCCCTATTGAGAAGCAATCAAGCCAATTCCCCTAGGTTTCCTCGGTGGATCAAGTTCCATCATTTTAGAGCTCAGTGGTGATCAAAGTCTGTCCTCCAATAGCTTGGGATCTCGAGAAACAACTTGGGTGGCTTCGACGACATGCGTGGAAGGTGTGTGTAAGAGGAATTTGATTGAGATGGAGGAATGAGCAAGCTTGGATCGAGATTAGCCTCCCCTATTTTGGTTCTGCATGGGAAGAGGGAATGCTGAAGGAGGGAAGCTTGGGATGGCTCTGGGGATTGCAAGGAGGTTCAAATTCGTGCTAGGAAGCTCTCATGAAATGAATTGATCCATTTCCCATTCGAAAAGAGGGAGTATACCCCTCAGTTTATTGAGTTGGATAGACGGGATTGCTTTTCATTTTTTCGGCTAGCTACCATCAAAGCAGGAGTGGTTGCCATTGATTCCACGTGGCTGATTTGGTTGGAGGAAGGAGTGGCAGGAGGCTCCAAGGTGGATTTGGGCATATTGCTTGGCTTAGATCTCTTGGATGTTTGCTTGTAAGGGAGGTGAGTTGGCTCACCTCTCTTTGGTCCATGGCAAGATGCTCCATTTGGAAGTTTGATTTCTACCAAGGTGAAAGGGATCGTGGACTTTCCCATTTTTGGAAAAATCCCACATGGGGGAGAGGATCCATGGAGGATTTGCATTGGAATTGGCTCCAAATGGGTTTAAGTTAATTTTAGGTTGACCCGTGATGGGTTTCGGTCGGGTTTGGCCTCCTCAATGGGTCATCAATTGGTTTCATAATTTTTTGATTCATTTGGTCAAATTGGGTCAAACCAGGGTATGAGTTAGGTTCAAATGATGATTTGAAGAGTTTTGGTTCAAGTGGTTTCAATTAATTTGGCTTAGGTTTGATTTTGGCTCATTTGGATTTATATAGGTGTTGACCTCATTTTTAGAATGAGCTCTCAACCCTTCCATCTTAGACATAAGACTTCTCTTAGACACTAAGAGTTTCCTTAGTCTTAAGACACTTCTAGTGATTAGGTGAACACTTAACCTAACCCTAGAGACTTAGAAGAGTTAGCCATAGGAATAGGTTATGCCTTAGGGGTGTTAGGAAAATTTGCCTACCCCATAGCTTGAACCAAATCCTCACTTCCTCCTTTCAAGTCAAACTCCAAATTCAAATCAATCTTAAACTCAAATCAATTCCAAACCAAACCTTAAATCAATTCCAATGAATTTTCTCAAATCATGAATCAATTCCAAATGATTGAAGCCCATGATTGAAATCTAAATCCAAAATCTTTCCTAAGTCACTTTGATTCTATCTTATGGACTTGCCTCAAATCAAATCCAAATCAATTCAAATTCAAGAGATGTTCTCATAACCAATTTATATTCATAAATATAATTGAAATATAAATTCAAATATCCAAAAATCAATTCAAAACTCAAATCCAAATTCAACCAAAATTCAACCTAAGCTTTTTAAGTCAAATTCTTGAACTTAGCCAAACCCTTGATTTTTCTTCATGATTCAATCAATCCTTCAATCATGAATCCAAATATACACACAAATTTCAATCATCAAACCAAAACTAAATTTAAAAAAATCAAACCCAAATCAAACTCATGTTCACCGTTTTGAACTTGAAATTGTCAAATGAATCAAAACCCATTTGACTCCAAATCCCTTGCAAATGGATTTATATTTGAATCATAAGTCCATATGTGAGTTCAATCAAACTTGATTCAAGCCTTGATCATGTCAATTGACCCACTTAGGCTCACTTGACCCGAAGTGACCTAAAGTACCCCTTTTGAGCCAAATTCTAATCCTACATAAATTGGATTGAACTAAGCCCAACTAAGTCTCACATTGTGATCAACAATCATCATGAGATGATCAATCACTCAAATTGGGTCAAAGTCAAGGGTTGACACTTAGCCAAAATGAAACCTAAAATAGCCAAAATCCACCATAGGCCAAATTAATTGAAACCATTGATCTAGACCAATTCTAAATCAATGTTTGAACTTGACCAAGTCATCATTTGAGCCTAACCTAGCCCAATTGGCCACTTGACCCAAGTTGACCCAACTTGACCCTAAAAAGTTAAAATGTGTCAAAACTTGATCTAAGCCAAATTGATTGAAACCAATGGGTCAAGTTCATTCCAAATCACTTGTTGAACTTGACAAAAGCCTCAATTGGCCAACTAGACCCAACCTAGCCTAATTGACCATGAACCCAACTGGACCTAAAATGCCAAATTGTGCCAAAATCAAATTAAACTAAAAATTTATTGAAACCAAAGCTACCTAAACATTTCAAATGACTAATGAAACCTAAATCAACTAATGAATTAACCCATATAGGTTAAATGGGTCAAATTGGTCAACTTGACCCATTTGACCTAAATGAAATCAAATGAACCAAAACTAAATATAAACCAAATTGAACCAAATCAATGATACCAAAATATTTCAAATGGTTTTATGAACTTGACCCAATCCTTGGTTTGACCCAATTTGACCAATTGGTCAACTTGACCCAAGTTGACCCATTTTGACCTAAAGTGGTCAACATGAGCCAAATGACATCAAATTAACTCCAAATTCTTTGAAATTTAGACCAACCCAAATTTAAACTATTCTAAATCTGCCTAAAGTAAAATAAAATCCAAATGACCATTTTACCCCTAGGTCAAGGGGTAACCTATGGCCAACTCCACTTGAAATTTGGTCATATCCTTTCCATGGCCACTTGACACCCTCTTAGTGGACCAAGTGGACACTAGTGGGTGTGGTGCACATGACCCAATGAGTTTGGGTCAGCCAAAATTGACCACTCTCTTTAAAATAAGCACATGGGGATCACTCCTCCACTCTCTTGAGCACATGGCACCTTCACCACTCCACTCCTCTGGCCAAACTCATGCTACCTCAAATGACTTAACAAACTCAATCAGCCTAATCAATTTGATCAAAATGGCATGTGCATGCTCGACCATCCGATCCTCCAAGGGGGAGATATACTCCCCCTAATTTCATTTCATTTTCACTCACCCACACTCGATTGAAGCTAAGGAACTCAGTGCAAGCATCCTCAAGCTTCTCCAAGCATCCTCAAGCCATTTGGATTTCTCCATTCTCAGTTTTCTCAAGTAAAAAATAGGGGAGCTCCATTGGAATTTCTATCTCACTAAATACTTAATTTTAGCTCAATTCCTCCTTCAAGCACCTTGAGTGAACCCAATCAAGCTCACCCAAGTCTTCATCCAAGTTTTTAAGGCATGGGAGAGGGGACATTGATCAAGGCCGCAAGCAGTTGAAGCCCATAGGAAGATCCACTCAACCTCAAGCCCTTAAATCTTCAACAGAGCTTCGTCTCCACTAGACAAAGCTACCTCAATGGTTGGGAGCACTGGAGATAGCCTTCGGTAAAGTATGCTTTCAAGCCTAAAATAGGAAGTGTTTGGTCCTTTGTGAAAGAAACTTTCACCCCATTGTAAATTAACCATGGGATGTCTTGCCCCTTGCATGATGATGGTGTGGGTTAAGTTTGAGCTCAATCCGAGCTCGGATCATGCCCTAAAGAGTGGACATATACTCTCTCACACAGGCGAGCTTAGTGACAGATCATGGACAGTCCATCCATGCATTTTGGATGGATGGACCTGATTAATCCGCGTAGGATCCATCTATTTATCCCTTAAGAACCTCAGGCATAATCCCAACTGTCCGATCTTTGATCAGACAGTTGAGGAGAAAACACGTAGCGCCGCTGGCTGATGTGGGATCGGATGTGACTACTTAAATAGCGAATCCCTTCGAGCCACATGGAAAGCACATGCCGTGTCAGTGGTCCATGTGGCACCGATGGGATTAACTATATAATTAGGCTATTTAATTAAATTTTAATCACATAATATTTAAAATACATAACTACATGTAGAAAAATAAAAAAATACAAAATAAAATGCATTATGAAGATAATTCAGAGGGAAATTTATTAAAATTATTTCAAATTGATTTTGAACAATAAATTTTCCTTAATTAGGGTTTTAATGAAAGCTTAATAACCCTAATTACTCTATTAATTGATTCTAAGTTTCTTAGATGTATTTAGTGGGATGACCTCTGCCTCCCCTAATTTTCTTGGAATTTATTGATGAGTTAATTAGGAAAATCAATTAATGAATCCTTAATCACTCTCTTAAATGTAATTAAGCTTAATTGAATATGTGAATAGTGGTTTAATCCCTTGATTAAGTTAATAAAACTTTGTTTAAGTGAAGAGGAGGTTTATGGAATGGGTTTGGGGTATTTTTCATAAGTCATTCCCTAAACCCCTTTCCTTCCTTAATTTAAATTTAATTAAGGGGCTAATATACTAATGACCTACTTAATTAACTTGATAAAATTTTCAAAACATTCCAGAACTCAATCATTCCTTCTTGGGTAGATGCTTAGGTGTTCAATAACCTAAGTAAACCTATGGAAATCATACTTAACCCACATGTGTGGGAAAGGTTATGAGAGTACTTAAATTAAGCTCTTTAACTTAATTAATCATTAATTATGAGCCAAATGCATTAGGCCCCTTTCTTTCTTAAGTGCATTGTTGATTTAAATTTCTTGTGGTTTTATGTCATACATTGGCTCATAATTATTTGGTTAAATATGTTAAAGTGGTGTAGGCAAGGGGTAATTAATGAACTTAATGAACACCTTAACTTAATCAAAACATAAAATTCACTTAATGGTTCTAAAAATTAAACTAAATTGATTCACACATGGGGGAAAGTGGATTAGGACCAGCAAACCTTCTCACATTTCCTAAAATTCAAATCAAACTCAAAACAAAACAAAAATCTCTTTAAAATAATTTGATTTACTTTAAATAACCTTATTCCATAGGATTGTTTTTAGGAATTAATTAGGGCGAATGAATTTACATGCTTTCATCACTTTATTTCTTTTCTAGCATGCTAAATATGTATGTCATATGAAAATCATTCATTCATGTCTTTTAAAAATCAAATTAAAAAAATGAAATGTTTCCTTCATATAAAATTGTATGTTTTGGCTAAAGTAAGAATATGAATGGATATTATCACTACTAAATCCAAAACTATTTTTTAAAACTTATAAATCAAACATCACAACTGAAAAGTATGCTACTTATAATTATTTATAGGCATGCATGTGGATATAATATAAGGTATGCCTTGTGTGACTTTCCTTCTCTTCTCTTTTACCATAGTTTTGAATAGGATTTTGCAAAGTGTATAATTTAGTTAAAAAGAACACAACACTTGCTTAAATCTATTCCTATTCATTCATATGTTATCACTTAAGAAGGATATTCACACTTACATATGTAAATTGCATAAACAAATAAAACAAACAAACATAACATTTTTTGCATGACTCTCTTTCCATGCATTTCTTTTTATACATGCACATGTATTTAAGAAAAGTGGTATATTAGTTCGGACAACCCCAGGGTTGCAAGGCTTTAAGTAGCCCTAAGTAGGTCATGTACCTTACACCCCTAGTGCTAACAATGGCGCATGTTGACCTCATTTTTAGGATGAGCTCTCAACCCCTTCATCTTAGATATATGACTTCTCTTAGACTTTAAGAGTTCTTTAATCTTAAGACACATCCAGTCATTAGCTGGACACTCAACCTAGCCCTAGAGACTTAGAAGAGTTAGCCATAGGAATAGGTCATGCCTTACGGGTGTTAGGAAAATTTGCCTACCCTATAGCTTGAACCAAATTCCTCACTTCCTTTCTTTAAGTCAAACTTAAATCAATTCAAACTTAACTGATTTTTTTTTCAAACTCAAATCAATTCCAAATGATTGAAATCCATGATCAATTCCAAATGATTGAAGCCCATGATTGAAATTCCAAATCAAAAATATTTCCTTAGTCTTTTGATTCCCTCTTACGGACTTAGCCTAAATCAAGCTCAAATCACTTAAAATTCATGAAATTTTCTCATAACCCATTTATATTTTCATTTATATTCACATATATAAATGAAAATATAAATTCAACAAAACCAACTCCAAAAAAATCAAACTCAACAAATTAAATCAACCTAAGCTTTCAAGTCAAAATCTTGAACTTAATCCAAATCAAATTAAAAGCCAAACTCTTGATTTTCTCATGATTCAATCAACCTTCAATCATGAATCCAAATATAAACACAAACTTCAATCACCAACCAAAACTCAATCAAAAAATCAAACCAAGTCATATTCACCTTTGAACTTGAAATTGTCAAATGAATCAAAACCCATTTGACTTCAAAACCACTTTAAAATGGATTTATATTTCAATCATAAGTCCATATGTGAGTTCAATCAAACTCAAATCAAGCTTTGACCAAGCCATTTGACTTATTTAGGCTCACTTGACCCAAAGTGACCTAAAATTTATGAGCCAAATTCTAATCCCAAATCCATTGGATTGAACTAAGCTCACTAAGCTCTCATCATGATCAACAATCATCATAAGATGATTCACCACTCACCAAGTAAAGTCAAGGGTTGACCAAGTCAACACTTAGCCAAAATGAAACTAGCCAAAATCCACCATAGGCCAAATTGATTGAAACCATTAATCAAAACTCATTCATGATCAATGTTTGAACTGAATTGCCAATATTTGAGCCTAACCTAGCCCAATTGGCCACTTGACCCAAGTTGACCCAACTTGACCTGAAAAAGTCAAAATATGTCAAAACTTGATCTAAGCTAAATTGATTGAAACTAATGGGTCAAGTTCATTCCAAAATGATTGTTGAACTTGACCAAAACCTCAATAGGCCAACTAGGCCTAACCTAGCCCAATTGACCATGAACACTTGACTGGGTCAAACTCAAATATAAACCAAATTGATTAGAAACAAAGATACCAATCCATTTCATATGACCAACCAAACATGAACCAACCCATGACCTAACCCAAATAGGTCAAATGGTTCAATTTGGTCCACTTGACCCATTTGACCTAAATGAACTCAATTAACCAAAACCAAATATAATCCAAATTGAATCAAACCAAAGCCACCAAAATATTTCAAATGGTCATATGAACTTGACCCCACCCTTGGTTTGACCCAATTTGATCAATTGGTCAACTTGACCCAAGTTGACCCATTTTGATTTAAATGTGTCAACATGAGCCAAATCATATGAAACCAACTCCAAATTCAAAGAAACTTGGCCTAACCCATTTTTCAAACATATCAAACATATTCAAATTGAAATCCAAGCCAAATGACCATTTTACAGCTAGGTCAAAGGATAAATTTTGGCCAATTCCACTTGGAATTTGGTTAAATCCTCTCCATAATCACTTGGCACCCTCTTAGTGGATTAAGTGAACACCAGGGAGTATGGTGCACCCAACCCAATTGGTTTGGGTTAGCCCAACCTAGCCTAAGGCTTAAACCAACCACTTGCATGAAATTAAGCACATGGAATCCCTCCCCCACTTGATTTAAGCATGTGCAAGCTCCACTACTCCACTCCTTTGGCCAAACCGATTGTAAGGACACCCTAAATGACCTAACAATGCCACTCAAGGTGGTCAATTGGATCAAAATGGAAGGGAGAAGCTCGACCATCCGATTGCTCAAGGGGGAGATATACTCCCCCTAATTTGAATTCATTCCATCAGTCCCTAATTCGATTGAGTAATAGGAAGCCGGAGGAGCTTTTTCCAAGTGATCCCAAGCTTCTTAGGGTGAAATCAACTTCTCCATTTTTGGATTTACTCAAATCGAAAATAGGGGAGCTCCATTGAAATTCAAACTTAGCCTGCACTCAATATCAACCTAATTTCCTTTATAAGCTCCATCAGGGAGCTTGATCAAACTTTCCTAAGCTCTTTCCTAAGTTCCAAAGGCAAGGGAAGACCATTCTTGATCAAAACTGAGCTCAAGTGAAGGTGGACTTGACTCATAGAAGGATCCATCCAATCTCAAGGCCTAAAACTCTCAACAAAGCTCATCTCCACTAAATGAAGCTTCTCCAATAGAATCGAGCATCGGTGATCACCTCCAGTGAGGTTAGCCATTAAATTGAGCACAATTTCAATATAGTTTGGTCCTTTGTGAAGTGAAGTTTAATCTCATGAAAATCTAGCCATTGGATTTGTTTGCCTTTATGCTTAGATGGTGTGGGTAAGTTTTGGGATCAATTTGAGCTCAATCGAGCTAGGATCATCCCCTAGAAGATGGACTATGTACATTATTCATAGAGAAATATTGGGAAGGATCATAGGCCATCCATCCATGCATTTTGGATGGATGATCGTGATTAAGATGCATAGGATCCCACATTTCATCCTTTAGAACCGCAGCTTTAACCTCAGTCGTCCGATCCTTGATTGGGCGGGTGAGGAGAAAGCACGTAGCACCATCACTGACACGATGCTATGATGTGACAACTTTAATATTGAATCCCATCATGCCACATGGATGCGCGTCGTGCGCTGTGTCGTGAGATTAAACAATTAAATAGGCTATTAAATCACTAATTAATCATGGAAACTTCCTAAATTCATATCTATGCCTAAAAAAATTAGAAAAATATGAAATAAATTATATTGGATAGATAATTGAACATAGAATATTCTAAAAAAAATTTTAATGGATTTTGAAAAGTTCTTTTCTTTGAATTTGGGTTTTATTGGGAATATTATTTTGCTAATTATCCTCTAATTACTCTACTAATTAATCCCAAACATTTTTGTGCATAATTAGTGGGATAACTCCTACCTCCCCTAATTTTCATGGGATTTATTGATGGCTTAATTAAAGGAATTGCTAGTTCATTCCTTAATCACTCCATTAATGTAATTAAGCATAATTAAGGGTATAATTGGTGGTTTAACCCTCTGATTGAGTCAATTAAGTTTTTATTAAGTGAATATGAGGTTTAGGAAATAATTTTGGGATACTTTTATTAAGATATTTCTTAAACCCCCGTTCTTCCTTAATCCAACCTTAATTAAGGGTTAATTCACTAATTACCCCCTTAATTAATTTCATAAAATTTTAAAACTTTTCAGAACTCTAATCTATCTTGGGTAGATGCTTAGGTGTTCAAGAGCCTAAGTACAATTAAGAAAATCAAAATTCAACTCACATGTGTGAGAGGGGTTATGAAATTACTTAACTTAAACCCCTTAGCTTAATTAATCATTAATCATGAGCCAATTGCAATATGTACCTTTCTTTCTTAGGTACATTGTGATTTAAATTCCTTGTGTAGTTTTATGTTATATCATTGGCTCATAATTATTTGATTGACTATGTTAAGGTAGTGTAGGTAAGGGGTAATTAACACACCCAATTCATACCTTAACCTAAGTAACATATAAAAAAATCATCTAATAATCCTAAGAACAAACTAAATTAACAAACATATATGGGAATGGATTAGGAGCAGCAAACTCACCTCATATTTTTTAAATTAAATCAAACTCAAAATAAAGGCAAACCTTCTTTAAAAATAACTTGATTTGCTTTAAGCTTTCTTATTTCATGAGATTGTCTTTAGGAATTAATTAGGGTGAATATGTTTACATGATTTCATCACTTTAGTCCTTTCCTAACTTGCTAAATGTGTATGTCATATTAATTTCATGCATTCAACCTTTTCAAAATCAAATTGAAAATGAAATGTTTCCTTTATGTCAAATTGCATGTTTTGGCTAAAATAAAAATATGAATGGCTAATATCCCTATTAAATTCAAAACTATTTTTTTTAGAAAAAAAAAATCTATAAGTCAAACATCCAAAATTGAAAGTGTGCTATTTATAATTATTTATGAGCTTGCATGTGGATATAAATATAAAGATGTGCATAGTGTAGCTTTCCTTCTCTTTCCTTTTAGCATAATTTTGAATAGGATTTGGAAAAGTGTATAGTTCATTTAAAAAGAATACAACACTTGCCTAACCTCATTCCTATTCATTCCTATGCTATTACCTAAGAAGGACATCCACACTTGTACATATAAATTGCATAAACAAAATAAATAAACAAATACAAACTCTTTGCATCTTTCTTTTTTCCATTCATTTCTCTTGTACATGTGTTTGTATTTAAGGAAAGTGGTATATTAGTCTGGACAACCCTAGGGTTATGAGACTTTAAGTAGCCCTAAGTAGGTCTTGTACCTTACAGGTGCTAATGGCACATACTCACTTATGCCTTTCATACACATACATGTGCATGTGAATAATGGATAAAAGAAACCCTTCTTTTCTACTTAATGAAAATCATGCATCATAAAGCATTCAAATTTTCTTAAGTAATATTTCTTAGCATTCATCATAAAGTATGCTAAACATTTTCATTTGTATGAATATATATGCTTAGGATTCATTCATATGCATGTTATATATATTGGGAAAGAAATGAAGTGATGTGTGTTTTGTGATATTAATTCACTTTACTTAATCTTAAAATGCCTTTCTTTTTGAATATAAAATAAATAATAAAAATTCACTAAATAAGAATCAAATATGAATCCACTTTAGAAATTACTTAGGGTAGGGAAGGAAAGAGTGGTTCTCTTCTCTTTTCCTTCTCTTTACAACTTTTAGTAATTAAGTAGGTTCACTTAAACTAAAATAAATCATCAAATAAAATTAACCCAAGTCAACTAAACAACTTAAAAGAAACCTCCCACCTAAGTTGAACATCTTCATACTTATGAAATTTAAACCTTAAAGCCATAGCTAAGCATACCACACAAACCTTTTAAAGCACACATATTAGGTTAAGCCACCACTTCTAGCTTTAGGTTAGGGCGGTGCATGGCTTGATGTTTGCTCTTATTTTGTGATGTAATATTATAGTCTGGATGTTAGGGTCAATGTCCCTAGAATGAATGGTAGGACAATCTAGTCTAATTATTATTTTCTGCACTAGATTATGCTTAAGGGGTGTTGTAATAAAAATATATCTACTTTTGCTGTGCAGGTGTTTATACCCCTAAGCATAATCCAATAGGTTAGGTGGACTTGGTTACCCATGTGTGGGGTGCTAAGTCCAATATACATGCTTGGGATTTGTATGGTTTGTTTAAGTAATCTCTATTTTGTAGGTGTTAATTACATTTACTTTTCATTTTCATGTAATTTTTGCAATTAAAATTTTGGAATGAATGTTATGGGGGATTAAGATGAGCATTGGTCATAAGATTACATCTTATATATCATGTGAAGCCTTTGGAGCAACCACCTTCCAACCATCCAAAAGAAGGAACCAAAAGGAGAAAGAAGAAAGGAAGAAATGAAGACCCCCATAACATGAATTTCCTTACTTGATTGTAAATTAATTCATTTGTAATATGGGTTGTATAAAGGTAGAGCTCGGCTACCCAGTTTGTTTTCGGGTTTGTACGGTGGTGCCCGACCACAAATGACCTTTTATTCTTTTGTATTAGCTTTATAAAATGTTTGATATTTTGTTTAGCTTGTGCATTAAGATGGCAAATTTTCCTAGTTTCTTCCTTGTTTGATGTATGGCCTGGATGATGATTAAGATCTTAGGGAAAAATAAATCTTCTACCAAATTAATCAACTCAAAATTAAAAATAAATAACTCATAACCTCATTTAAAGCCTAAGTTAAAATCAAGATAAAAGAATTAGCAACCCCTTAGCTGGATGAGTATTTCTTTTATAACATCATGTGTAAAAGCATATTATTACACTTTTGATTGGAGGGCTTTCACATTTTCCAAGGAACTTGGCTTGACCTTTGAGGGTCATGATGGAAACTCACCTCCCCCCTTATTGATTTTGGCCCATAATCTTATTTCTCATGCATTAGGCATATGAATCCTATAAGCCTGAGTCAAATGATTGTCCAAAAATGAAAGTAAAATGTAATATGTCTTGCATTAGATCTAGGTCATTTTTCACACCCTTACATGATCTATTCTCTTAAGAAGCAAGTTTAAGGACTTAGTCTCTTTATAAAATAAATAACAACCTAACTATCTTGCATAAAGCATATGACTTGCCTACATGAATTTAAAATCATAGGAGGAGTTAGTTGGCACCCCCAGACGGTTGTAAGTCCAAGCAGTCGGGTGGTTTGCCCTCTCTTGTGGAGACAAACCAAATACCCATTTTTTTCCTTAGATTTAGGTCATGCTTTTGGCCCTTGCCAAAGCTCCCTAGAGTTAGGTTTTAATATTGCTTCTCCCTTCTATGGGCCATAAGCATAAATCTTCACCTCTTAGGTATTTCCATAACCTTGTATTATAAAATTATAAGCCCTAAACTTCTAATGAAAGTCCAACTCAAATAAATAATTCAATTTCAAAAACATAAAGCCCAACCATAGGATAGCTTGAGATGCTTGCTAAGTTTCCTAGCATCGCGAGCATCTCCTACTTATCTTCCATTGGCTTCGATAATAACTCTCTCTCTTTGATCAATCTTATTTGATCTTCCAAAATAAACTAATCGATTGATAGTCTTACTTATTGGAATCTTTGGAGACAATGATCATTTACCTTAGTCAAGAGTATTCCTAAGGAATCCCCTTCCTTAGGATGTAATTAACTATGGGGGATTGGTCCTGTAGGGAACTTAACAAACTCGATTTAAAATAAATCCTACTTTACTTTTCATGTAAAGTAGGGTAAGAATCTCTGGTACATATGAGACTCATTATCTTTAGGAGTCCTTGTTGAGGTGATTAGGTCCATTGTAAGGTGGTGACTTCTATCTTTTGAGATAGTACACCTCTCCTCAATGTCGTACCCGATCATCCTCAATAAGAGCATCTGTGGATCTACGTAGTGTCCAAAAATGCATAAAAAAGGAGTATATTTCTATCTTCATTTTATCCCACATAGAGTGAAGATGGAAGTATACATTTCTTCTAGAAATTCTCTATAAAAATTTCACCATAGATTTTTCTGGCAACTCCACTGGGGATGGTTCCTCTCTCCATCTTTGGTAAATAATCGTTGTCTCCAAGTATCGATATTGGGTTTGTACTTTTATATAAATCCAAGACTATCTTTCTTTCTATTGGCACTTAGCTTATTTCATCCTTAAGTTGAGTTAGCCAACATCTTCAGGTTTTAAGACCTCACCCAGTGTTGGTCTTAAAACCCCCATTGGATTCCCCAATGGGTGAAAATAAAAGTTTAAACAAAAATAATTAATTAAAGACTTCCTCCTTACCTTTTTTTTATGATAAGGAAAGGTTCATTCTTAAATAATAAAGACAAAATAAATCCTTCATAAAAATATCTTACTTTTCAAAAAGCACTCTTTCAAAAATGCACATAATAAAATATTTTGCACAAAATTTTCCTAAATCACCTTCATCTAACAATTTTTATGATTGTTATATCTAGGATCATCTTTACAAAAATAAAATTCCAACAATCACATTTTCTAAAAGCACAAATGAGTTTCTCCACCCAATTCATTTTTGGTGAGGGCCGTATTTTCAAAAAATAAAATTCCAACAATCACATTTTCAAAAGCATAAAATTTGAAGAAGGGCCTTTCCATTCAATACATCTAAATGTGTTGAATGGATATTACATCTTCAAGAAAAATCATAACTTTGAAATTCCACTTAACACATTCCACATGTGTTAGGTTGGAACTTTCATATTTAAAAAAAAAGCAATAATTACACACAAAATATACACCTTTGGAAAATGAAACGTAATTGATTTCCATCTTACATTCCCAAATTTGTTAAATGGAAATCTCCCTTTTCAAAAATCAACAAAAACAAAATTTTCAAAACATATTTGGAACTTCAATTTAGCATGCCCCATTTGCTATAATGAAGTCTCCATTTTCCAAAAACAAAAATTTAAAACACACTTTTGAAATTTCATACTCAAATTTGCTAAGTGAAATCTCCATTCTAGAAATTTTTTTTCAAAACATAATTGGAACTTCAATTTAGCATGCCCCATTTGCTAAAGTAAAGTCTCCCCTTTTCAAAATCCAAAGCAAAAATTTAAAACACACTTTTTAGAATTTCATTTAGCATACTCAAATTTGATAAGTGAAATTTACATTTTACAAAATTTTCAAAAAGATTTTTGGAACTTCATTCTTTAGCATATCATATTTGATAAAGTTAAGTCTCAATTTTCAAAACAAAACCAAAACACAAAAATTTTAAGCACCTTCTTGGAATTTCATTTAGCATACTCAGATTTGCTAAGCGAAATTTTTATTTCACAAAATTTTCAAAAAGCACTTTTGGAACTTCACTTTAGAATACCATATTGGCTAAAGTAACGTCTCCAAAATCGAATCAAAATCAAAAGAGAAACACATTAGGATTCCCTTAGAATACTTAAATTTGCTAAGGATCCTACTTTCCAAAAGCAAATCAAAATCAAAAGAAACACATTAGGATTCCCTTAGCATACTTAAATTTGCTAAGGATCCTACTTTTCAAAACCAAATCAAAATTAAAAGAAACACAATAGGATTTTCTTAGCATACTTAAATTTGCTAAGAATCCTATTTTCAAAAATTCCCAAAAAAAACACACCTAGATTTCCTCATTTAGCACACCCAAATTTTCTAAATGAGAATTTCATTTTCAAATCGCAAAAAAGTTTCAAAAAATAAAGCAAAGAAAGAAACAAAAAGAAGAAATTGTTTTCAAACATCTCACTTAGCATACCCAAATTTGCTAAGTAAGTAAATTCCAAAAATCTCAAATCCAAAACAAAAACAAATTGACCCTTTACTTTAACATACCTAAATTTGTTAAGTAAAGGTCCTCAAAATCAAAATCAAAATTCAAATATGAACCTATGGAAGCATCCCTTTAAACAAAAATATTAGAACCCATTTTCAACATATCCAAATTTGTTGAAAGTGGATTCTATATTCGAACAATTCCTCTTTCCAATCAAAATCTCAAAATCTATTCTAAATCATGTGAACTCGACTTAACATTTTAAAAATGTTGAGTATGAGTTATAATTCTAAATTAAAAATTAAAAATCACAGTCGATTCAAGTTTATTTTTTAACATTCTCAACTCTCATTGGTGTTTTAGTTCTAGTTTCAGTTCAATTTTTACTTGATAGAAATGGTTGCACAGAAGCAGTTATTTACCTTTTCCCACAGGATGGACTTGGCCCTGGATCAGGCTAACCTTCCTTGATTATGCCCACCTCATTCATTTTAGATGAGGTTTTGAGGATTACACGTGAGGCACTCCCCTCACCACTATTACCAGAGCACGCATGGCGATCATTGATTGATATGCCATTTGGAATCGATATTCCCTCAAGAGGAAGGCGGTGGTAGTTCCTATAGTGTCGGTGTGATTACCTTCATGGCGGTGCATGTACCGGTTGTTTTATCTTTGCCTGAGGGCTAGCACCCACTCATTAGCACCTTCCAAGGGGAAGGCTCCCCTTATCCCAGGGATAGTCTCTCCTACTTTTGAGATTGGCTCTAGCTCTTACTCAGCCCACCCACCAAGACTCAGAAGTGGAACAAAAATCATATGATAAAGCGGTACCATACACACATCGCCAGGGAGATGGAGGCAACTACACGATCAGTTGTTGAGGAGCTGCCCACTCTGATTTCCCTGCTGGTCACAGTGAACCCATTTCATCCTCTCTCTGGGTCTGGCAAAGAGGATCCTAGGAGGATCCCTACTTCACCTCCACCAGCGGTTCAATTTTAGCTCGCAATCAGTCAGAGTAGGAGGTTGTATGCCGACCTCCATTTAGTTCTGCCAGGTTGGTGGAGCTTACGGGTGTTTTGAGTCTGGGGCTCAATTTGACTTGAGATTTGTCATCCCCCGTAGCGTGGGGAAGCATCTATGGTAGGAAAGGGCTAGGGAGGCCCATACTACAGCTCATATCACTAGCCTAGAGAGGCAGAGATTTGGTCGGCAGTCAGTGGCCTCTGCACTCATTGATTTTCTTAAGCGTGATGCGCATCGATCACTCAGATAGTATTCTACTTATAGGGACTACTCACCATAGGAGGAGAGCCCTTATTCTGAGAGAGTCGGTGGTGTCTCCATTACACCACCCACCATCCAGATATTCATGTTTCAACATCTGGTTCAAGGCCATGAAGGCCACATCCGGGATAAGAGGACCACTTGGTGATCTGGTATGACCAAGGGATCCCATTCCATCCACACTTCTTGTGGCGGAAGCTTTCTGGTTGACCTCACCATTATGGTGCAAGAATGGTGACCACAGCATAATGCCTTCATCAACACCACGCCGGTGGGATCTGAGATGGTTACAATCGTAGGGAGAAGGTGGCAACCAGTTGCACCACGATCATAGAGCGTGGTGAAAATTCTATAAAGTCACCTTTCAAATCTATTGGTGAAAGAAAGAGGCCCTTATAGAAATTTGTCTTTAGGATGCCACGTAGATCCAGTAGATGCACTTATTCGGTCATCATCAGGAAATAGTGTACTATCTCAAAGAAAGTCACTACCCTTTAATGGACCTAATCACCTCAATAAGGACTCTTAAGGATGATGGATCTGCATATGTACCAGAGATTCTTCTTATACTTTACATGGAAAAGTAAAGCAGGGTTTATTTTAAATCGAGTTCGTTAAGTTCCCTACAAGATCAAGCCCCCATAATTAATTATATCCTAAGGGACGAGATCCTTTAAGAAAACTCTCGATTAAGGTAAATGATCATTGTCTTTAAAGATTCAATAGGAAGGACTATCAATCGATTGGTTTATTTTTGAAGATAAAATGGGATTGATCAAAAGAGGGAGTTATTATCGAAGCCAAAATGGAAGATAAGTAGGAGATGCCCATGATGCTAGGAAACCTAGCGAGCTTCTCAAACTATCCTATAGTTGGGCTTTACATTTTTGAAATTGATTTAGTTTATTTGAGTTGGTATTTTTCATTAAAAATTTAGGACTCATGATTCCTTAACACAAGGTTAAGGAAATGCGTAAGAGGTGAGGAATTATGCTTATGGCCCACAAAGGGGAGAAGCAACCTCAGAACCTAAATCTATGGAGTTTCGGTGAGGGCCGGAAGCACGACCTAAATCTAAGGCGAAAATGGGTATTTGGTTTGTCTCACAAGAGAGGACAAACCACCCGACAGCTTGGACTTACAACTACCTGGGGGTGGCTAGAAATTAACTCTTCCTATGATTTTAAATACATGTAGATAAGTCTTTATGCTTATGCAAGATAGCTAAACTATTATTCATTTAGAAAGAGACTAAGTCTTTAAACTCACTCCCTAAAGAGACTAGATCATGTAAAGGGACATGTACGTATTGCTCTAAATCTAATGTGATTTAAATTTTTATTTTATTTTCATTTTGGACAATATTTTGATTCATGCTAATAGGATTCATATGACTAATGCATGAGAAATCGATTGGCCAAAATAGAAGGAGGAGGTGTTTCCACCATGGCTCTCAAAGGTCAAGCCAAGTTTCTCTAGAAAAGGTGGAAGCCCTCCAATCAAGAGTGAAATAAGATGCATTTGTGCATGATATTATAAAGAAATGCTCATCCAGCTAAGGGGTTGCTAATTCTTTTATCTTGATTTTAAACCTAAGCTTAAGTGAGGTTATGGGTTATTTAATTTAATTTTTGAGTTGTTAAGTTGGGTAAAAGATTTATTTTTCCCTAAAGAGCCTAATCCACATCTAGGCTATACATCAAAGTAAGGAAGAAACTAGGAAAAACATGCCACTTAATGCAAAACCTAAACAAATCATCAACCAATTTATAAAGCTAATCGTAAAAAGAATAAATGGCCGTTGTGGTCAGGCACCATCGCACAAACTAGAAAATATCAAATATGGGTAGCCGAGCTCTACCCTTATACAACCTGGATTACAAATGAATTAAATTACAATTAAGCAAAGGAATTCATTATTATGGGTTCTTCAAGCTTAATTCTTCTTTCTTCTTTCTTTTTTTTCTTTTCTTCTTCTTTCTTTTCTTCTTTCTTCTTTAATTCCTTCTTTTGGATGGTTGGAAGGTGGATGCTCCAAGGCTTCACATGGAGCATAAGATAGGATCTTATGACCAATGCTTATCCTAATCCCCATAACAAATCATTCCAAATCCTAATTATACAAATTTTAACATGGAAGGAAAAAGTGGAAATCTAACTAACACCTGCAAAATAAAGGTTAGCTAAAACAAACCACACAAATCCTAAGCATGTATATTGGACTTATCACCCCACACATGGGTGACTAAGTCCACCTAGCCTATGGATTATGCTTAGGGGTATAAAGCGCCTGCAAGCAAAAGCATTTAATATTTTTATTTAATATAGCATCCCTTAAGCACAATCTCTTACATAAAAGAATAGTTAGACTAAGAATGTCCTACCATTCATTCTATGAGGACACACCCTAACATCCTATCTAAAACATATATCACAAAATAAAACAAACATCAAACTATGAACCAACCTAACCTAATGCTAGAAATGGTGACTTAGGCTATTATGTGTGCTTTGAAGGTTTGTGTGGCATGCTTACCTATGGCTTTAGGTTCAAATTTTTGAAGTGTGAAGAGCATGTTTAACTTAGAGGAGAGTTTCATTTAAGTTGTTTAAGTGTTTTGGGTTAGTTTTATTTCATATTTTGATTTGGTTTACATGGATCCTACAATTAATTACTAAGTTATGAAAAGAGGGAAAGAGAAGAGAAGTTCTCTTTCCTTCCCTAACCTAAGTAATTTCTAAAGTAGATTCACATTTTAGTTTCATTTAGGTGAATATTTTGATTAAATCTTTTAATTAATCCTAAGTTTAGATAAACTCTAAATAAACCTATTCAAAAAGAAAGGCATTTTAAGATCAAATAAAATGAATCAAAATTCATATAAAACACATTACTTCATTTCTTTGCCAACATATATAACATGCATATGGATGGATCCTAAGAATATCTATACATGCAAATGAGAGTATTTAACATACTTTATGATGCATGCTAAGTAATCCATTTAAAAAAAATTAGAAGTTGAATATGCATGATTTTTCTTAAGTAGAAATGATTTTTCTTATCCAAAATTTCATATACACACATGAAAGTAAGAAAGGCATAAGTGAGCGACATTGTTAACCAGGTGTAAGGTACATTTACTTAGGGCTACTTAAAACCTCACAACCTCAGTTGTCTAGACTAATATACCACTTTCTTAAATACAAACATATGTATAAAAGAAATGAAATAGAAAGGAGAATGCAAAAGTATTTAATGGAATTTATTTTGTTTATGCAATTTATGTATGCAAGTGTAGGTAACCCTTCTTGATGGTAGCATAAGAATGAATAGGATATGGGGTAGTGTTGGGTTCTTTTCAAATGAACCATATCTCACCAAATTCTATTCAAAACTATATAACATAAGAAAGAAAGAAAACTATACTAAGCATACCTTTAAATATTTCACATGCAAGCTATAATTAAAGTATAAGTAGCACACTTTCAGATTTGATATTTTATTTATAAGTTTTAAAAATATTTTAGATTTAATAGTGATAATATCCATTCATATTTCTACTTTAGCCAAAACATGCAAATTTGACATAAAGTAAACCATTTCATTTTAAAATTTAAAAAAAATGAAATTATGAATGCATGAAATCACATGACATACAAGTTTAACATATTGGGGAAAGATCCAAAGTAATGAAAGCATGTAAACAAACTCACTTCACTTAAATCCTAAAGACATTCTTATAGAATAAGAAAATTTAGAATAAATAAAAGTGAATTTCAAAGTGATTTTTGTTTAGTTTGAAGTTTAATTTAATTCTAAAAAAGGTGAGATGAGTTTGCTGTTCCTAACCCATTCCCACATATGTTTTATATTTTTGTTTAATTTTAGATAATTAAATCCATTTTTATGTGTTGATTAGATTAAGGTATGAATTAAGTAACTTAATTAACCCTTACCTACACCACCTTAGAAGAATTAACTAAATAATTATGAGCCAATGAGATGACATAAAACCCACAAGGAATTTAAATTTGTAATGCACCTAATAATGAAAAGTCCTAATGCAATTTGGCTCACAATTAAAAGTTAATTAAGTTAAGGGGTTTAGCTTAAGTAATTTCAAAACACCATTTCATACTTATGAATGGGGTTTTGATTTTTCTTAATTGAACTTAAGCTATTAAACACTCAAGCATCTACCCAAAGTAGATTAATTAAGTTCTGAAACTTTTTAGAATTTTTAGAAATTGATTAAGGGGATAATTAATGAATTAACCCTTAATTAAGAGGAGATTAAGGAGAGAGAGGGGGGGGTGTGGGTTAGGGAATAGCTTAGGGAAAATATCCAAACAATATTCCATAAACCTCCCACTCATTGGATTTGACCTTAATCAACCCTAATCATAGGTTAAAATAATTAATCATACCCTAATTATGCTTAATTACATAAGAAGGGTAATTAAGGAAACTATTTGTGATTATTCTAATCAAGCCTTCAATAAATCTCAAGAAAATTAGGAGAGGCAAGTCATCCCTAAAACTTACCCAAGATATTTGGGATTAATCAGAGGTCTAATTAAAGAGTAAATAACAAAATAAACTTTCCAATAAAACCCAAATTTAGGGAAATTCACAACTCAAAACTCATCAAAATTAATTTAAAAATGTTCTAGGTTTAATTATCTATCCATAGGATTTTATTTCATATTTTTTGAATTTTATAGCAAGAATTATGAATTTTTGAATTTCTCTAAGTGAATTAGGAATTAATTAATGCATTTTATTAATCCCTAACTAATCCCTACCTCACGATGCGACGCGTTACGATAATGGTCAGCGCTTTACATGTGTCACATCTTGAGGGGGTCACTTAAGCTGTCACCTCATAAATGATGGTAGCGGTGCATGTGCTTTAATCCTCTGCCATTCGATCAAAGATCGGATGGCTAAAGATCCCCGTAGTGTTTTAAAACTAATAAACTGATGTCTAAACATGCTAAATAATCTCAGTCGTCCATTTAAAATGCGTGGATGGATGGCTGAGATCATCCAAGTTCTTCCCCTTGATCAACAGAGATCGTCCATGATCAAGGGGAAGATCCAAGCTCGATGTAGCATGGAATCAAACCAAAATTAACCCACACCATCTAAAGATACAGAGAGGGAAAATCCAACGATAAAAAATCAATGGGGTAAAAATTTCTTTCATAAAGCTCCACACCACATTGAGTTTAATGGTCAAAAATCTCATACCACGCCATAGGTGATCACTAGTGCTCAATTTCCTTGGAGAAGCTTTGTCTGGTTGAGACGAAGCCTTATTGAGAGTATGAGCACTTGAGGTTGAGTGGATCAATGTATGGACCAACTCCTCCTTGCTTGAGCTTCAGCTTTGATCGAATTGGATCCTTCCTTGCTTTGTGAACTCCAATAGAAGCTTAGTTGCACTTGACTTAGCTCCTAGATGAAGTGTGCAAGAGCAATTGGAAGGAGGTGAAGTGTGGAAGAAGTTGGCAAGTCACTCTACCTCTCTTATTTTTCACTATTCAAAAGTTGAGAATAGGAAAATGGGAAGAGCTCTAGGAGGCTTAGGATCAATTTCCAATGGCTCCTCTGGCTTCCTATCCTTCAATTGACCTTAAGTGAATGAAAATAGAGGTGAATTAGGGGGAGTATATCTCCCCCTTGAAGGATCGAATGGCCGGTAATGGACTTGCCATTTTGATCCAATTGATCATATTGGAGAGGGCTGTTTGATCTATTTTGAGTGTGCACATGGTCGGTTTGATCCAAGGAGTGGATTGCCAACCTCCCATGTTCCTTAATTTGAGCTTGAGAGGGAGTTTGAGGTTTCAATTTTGAGCTAGGGGGTCAGGTTTGGTCTAAGGATTAAATGGACTAACCCAAACCCATTGGGTTGGGTGCACCACTCATCACTTAGTCCCCTTGTGCTTTAGGAAAGCCTCAAGTGAATGTGATGAGGGTATGACCAAATTACCCATGGGTTAGGCCAAAATTTGTTCTACGGCTTAGGGGTAGGATGGTCATTTTACTATTTTTCCACTGTAGATATGTTGGGTATGTGGAGAAACTAGGTTTGGCCAAGTTTCATTGGATTTATAATTCATTTGATAGGGTTTATGGGTCAACTTGGGTCAAGTTGATCAATTGGTCAAATTAGGTCAAACTAAGGGTTGGGTCAAGTTCATATGACCATTTGAAATATTTTGGTGGCTTTGGTTTGATTCAATTTGGTATATATTTGGCTCATATGACTTCATTTAGGTTAAATGGGTCAAGTTGACCTATTTGACCCATTTGACCTATTTGGGTTAGGTCAAGGGTAGGTTTAGGTTATGTTATTCATATGGAGTGGATTGGTATCTTTGTTTCTAATCAATTTGGGTTAAGTACAATATTGGCTCAACATGACCCCTTTAGGTCATGTTGGGTCTAAGGTCAATTGGGCTGGGTTGGGTCTAGTTGGCCAATTGAGGCTTTGGTCAAGTTCCACAAGTGATTTGGGATGAACTTGACCCATTGGTTTCAATCAATTTGGCTTAGATCAAGTTTTGACACATTTTGGCCCTTTAGGTCAAAATGGGTCAACTTGGATCAAGGGGCCAATTGGGCTAGGTTAGGTTCAAATGTTGGCTTGGTCAAGCTCAAACATAAGTCACGAGTGAACTCAGATCAATGGTTTCAATCAATTTTGCCTATGGTGGAATTTGTCCATATAAGGTTTCATTTTAGGTTAAGTGTTTACTTGGTCAACCCTTAGGTTTGACTTGTTTTGACCCAATTTGATTGATTGATCATCCCATGATGATTGTTGATCATGATGAGAGGGATATATGAGTTTGGTTCAATCCAATTTGGTTAGGATCAAAATTTGGCTCATAAGGGTACTTTAGGTCACTTTGGGTCAAGTGAGCCTAAGTGCACCAAATGGCTTGGTCAAAGCTTGATTTGAAGTTGGTTGATCTTGTATATGGACTTATGATTGAAATATAAATCCATTTACAAGTGATTTGAAGTCAATTGGATTTTGATCCATTTGAAAATTTTATATTCAAAGGAGGAATATGAAGGGGTTTTGGGTTTGATTTTTGAACTAGGTTTGATTGAGTCATTAAAATTTGGATTTATATATGAGCTCATGATTGTAGGGTTGATTGAACCATGAGATAAAATCAAGGATTTGACTTGATTTGAAATTGATTTGGCTAAGTTCAAGATTTTGACTTGAAAGGCTTAGATTGGATTTTGAGTTGATTTGAGTTTGATTTTTGGAATTGGTTTTGATTGTTTGAATTTAAATTTAATTTATATATGTGAATATAAATAAGAATATAAATTTATCATGAGAAAATTTCAATGATTTGAAGGGGTTTAATCATGATTTGGGCTAAATCCATTAAAGGGAATTTAAAGGATTTAAGGAAAATTTTAAATTGAAATTTAATTTTTGAATTGGATTTGATTGATTTATATTTATACTTAATTTATATATGAGAATAAATTGAGAATATAAGTGAATTTTGAGAAAATCCCAAGGATTTGAAGTGATTTAGATTTGATTTTGGCTAAGTTCATTAATGGAAAATTAAAGGACTTAGGGAAAATTTCAAGGATTTTAAATTTGGAATTTAATTTTTGGATTGGATTGGATTGATTTATATTTATATTTCATTTATATATGTGAATATAAATGAGAATATAAATGAGTTTTGAGAAAATTCCAAGGGTTTGAATAGGTTTGATCAAGATTTAGGTTAAATCCATTAAAGGGAATTTAAAGGATTTAAGGACAATTTCATGAATTAATTTTGAATTTTGAATTTGATTTGAATTTATATTTCATTTATATATGAGAATATAAATGAGAATAAAAATAGATTATGAGAAAATCTTGAAGATTTGAATTGGTCTTGATCATGATTTTGTTTAAGTCCTTAAGGGAGGCTTAAGGACTTAGGCAAAATTTGGACTGAGGAAGTTTTGCTGGGTTTTTGGTCATGGGTTTTAATCATAGATTTCAATCATGGAGTTCAATCATGGAATTGAATCATGGAATTGATTTGAGTTTGGAGAAAATCAAATAGAATTTATTTAGAGTTTTACATGAATGAAGGGAAGTGAGGAATGGTTTAGGCTAAAAGGTAGGAAATTTCCTAGCACCCCTAAAGCATGACCTATTCCTATGGCTAACTCTTCTAAGTCTTCTAGGGCTAGGTTGAGTGTCCACCTAATCACTAGATGTGTCTTAAGGCTAAGGAACTCTTAAAGTCTAAGAGGAGCCTATATCTAAGATGGTGGGGTTGAGAGCTCATTCTAAAAATGAGGTCAACAAGAACCTCCTAGGAATGTCACCGATGAGTATGAGTGTATATCTTATAACAGTAGAACCTCAGGTTGATTCAATAATAGGGGAGGTCCGATACCTCACAGTGCATGATGTTGATCCCACTACCGGTTAGCCGAAAGCATTTGTGCTAGTCCTGATAGATCGCATTTTAGATGACATAGTAGCTCACTGTTTCATGGAAAAGAAAGAGATACTAGGATATGATTGGTCTGATAAGAAGAAGATCAGGTTTGATCCCAATGAAGATGATTTGTTGGGAGACTCAGCAAGGGTTTTCATGGTAGATTCCAGGGGATCCCTCCTCAGAGAGAATTAGGCTATGAAAGGTGTTGAGGATGAGCAGGAAGACACAACCCAGTCTAACACCTCCTAGCATAAATAAAGCAAAAGGATGAAAAGATAGATAGGATGGAGAAGAGGCTTGAGGATCTATTAGCTACTATCTTAGTATTGCAGAACCAAGCCCTAGCAGTTCATCCTATCACAGCTGAGACTAGTCAGGTAGAGTTGGTGTATGTCTTGGACCCAGCCAAGACTTTATCTCAAGCAAGACCAAAGATGAAGAAGGAAAGGATACTCCATATAAAAAAAATATAAGTCCATGGTTGAGCGCAGTGAAGGAAGCGTTGGCTCAAGCCCGAGGAGGATCATCAGTTCCAAAGGGTAGACCCTACCCGGAGGAATCTGATGCAATCCAATATCCTAAGGGTTTTGTGCCACCTTCCTTCAAGAGTGTTGAAGGTATTGGGAACCTGAGGTAGCACATCACGCATTTCAGAGCTAGTTGATACAACACTGGTGGTAGTGATGCTTTACTTTTCCATCTCTTTGTTAGTAGCTTAACAGGGATAGCTTTTGATTTGTATGCTGAACTTTCCAATAGTTCAGTAAAGACTTTTGCTAAGTTGGAGAACCTCTTTATCGGGTTTGGAGCTCAAAGAAAAGGTCACTCATAAATCTCGGTCAACAAATTCTAGTGAGTCCCTCATTGATTACATTCTCAGATGGCATAATTTGAGTATGAAATATGAACCACAACTATCTGAACAACACACTATTGAGATTCTGTGCAAGAATATCCATGGACCGGTCACCTTCATGCTCAAAGGTTTCACCATCAAAACCTTTAAGAAATTAATCAAGAAGGTGGCTAGCTTGCAAGGAGAAGCCAAAAGTTACCTTTCGATCTACCAACAAAGCCAAAGATGTATATGAGAAGAAACTTGGATGCAAGAAGGATATGGGAAATAGGGCCAGAGAGCAGAGAGATCTGAGTAGCCATGCTTCCACCTTCTCTGCCACCACTGAGGAAGCCCTACTGGCCGCCACAGTAGCCTCCATGGCCTACTCCGCCTCCTCCTCAGCCACATCATCAGCAATAGCAGTACACATACCCACCGCCATGTAGCTATGGTCCACCTACTCTTTTGGATAAACTCAACAACCCTTATTTATTTAAGAGAGAGGTTATCAGGAAGATCTTTAAGAATCTCTTAAAGAAGCTTGATTTTCAGCTACCTGAGCCTAGGAGTCCGGAGGAAGTGGGCAAAAGCCATGATCCTAACTTTTGCCCCTACCACCATATGCTAGGTCATATTTTGGAGGATTGCTTCACATTTAAAGACTAGCTTAAACATAACTTCAAGACCAGTGCTATATTTATCCCGAAGGAATACCTTGTGGAACAACCATCCAGTTCCATTAGGGTAATCCTTGGGGATACTTGTGATCCTTCCAAAACCAAAGAAGGTTGTGATATCTCTTTATCCAAAATCCCTAAAAAGATTGTTAAGAAAATCAAGAAACTTTTCTTGTAGGTGCTTGAGTCAGCTCAAACCTCCAACATCAAGGAAGGTTTGCAAGTTGCCAGAGCCAACTCAAGGAAAGGGGAGCTCAAGACGAGCAAAGATGTGCACCAAGATAGCCCAGTGCAACCACCGATCGAGTCCAACCTCTAGTCCACCGTTGCAGCTACCACATCAGCGACTACCGCTATATCGCTAGTTCTTCTTCTTCTAGTAGACATCTTGTATTGGCAAATGAGGGCATCGAATCCCTCACCCTCTTATTTTACTTGATTTCTACTTATACCTTCTATCAAATCCAAGATATTGAAGAATAAAGCTAACTTGAATTACATCTGTGTCACTTTTGATGGGTTGTCTGAATCTGTTCCTAATAGCTCTTCAAGTCTAAACAACAACTATAATAATTTGATCTTCCTTTCATTGAGTTGGATTTTTTACTCAATACTAGGGTTCACCTCTTGAGATAGACTTGGAATCATCCCATTTCAAGGGTCCATAGGAGAAGCTAGGTGACTGCATAGAACTTCCATTACCTCCATGAGATCACCGAAGTCAACCTCTATAGTGGCAAGGTTCTACCTCCTAGGGCAGCATCTCAAGATAGAGGGAAACAAGTCATTGGTTCAGAGGATCGAGAAGCCCCTCCACAAGATGCTCCACCCTTGGATATGCTTGTGGAGGACCAGCCCAAGGTGGACTACAATATCCTTTCTCATCTAAAAAAGTTACCATCTAAGCTAAGCATATACGATGCCCTTGTCTTATCCAAAGAGATGAGGGAATCATTAATCAAGGCTCTCCTTGATCCTAGATATGCTTAGCTCACCATAGGTGAGGAGGCACATTATTTTAGAAGGGATCACTTTCAGATGAAGACCTTCTTTTGGGGACATGGAGCACAACCCTCTACATATTGACATATGATCGACTTGCTGAAGTTCTCATCGATCTAGGTGCATTGGTAAATATTATGAGTCTAAAGACCCTTGCCTATTTGAGGATTGACATCTCCACACTCCGAGGAGATTGAATGATGTTGAAAGGATTAAATGAACAGGGTGAGCGAACTTTAGGTTCCATAGTGTTACCTTTGGAGATAGGTGACTGGAAGATTGAAGCCAAGTTTTACATCATTGATTTGAATACTTCATTCATCTCTTTGCTTAGTAGGCCCTGGATATACTAGAACAAGATAATTCCATCCTTCTTCCATCAGTGCATCAAGTTCAGGAAGGATAGGATTGAATACTGTGCCAAAGGAGATGAAAAGCCATTTTCAGTTAGAGAGGTTGAAATATATGAGGATGTGACCTACTATCTTCCTCAAAACATCCTTTCTCATAAACCTGGACAAAACTCAAATTCAAAAGAAAAAGAAAATGGTGAAAAAGAAAAGGCAAAAGAAAAAGAAAAGAAAAAAGGAAAATCCAAGTGAACAAGAAAGGGAAATTGACGAAGAAATAGAGCCGCATATCACATTCCACCCACAATTCATTCCTTCATATAAACATGTGGGTAGAATGAATTAACCTCCACTAGGTAGATGTAGAGGCAGAAATAGAGATAGTTCTAGAGGTGGAAGACCCCCTGGTTGGTCATCAGCTAATAGGGGTTATATTCTAGTTCATAGGAGTACCCTACTATTCACATAAACTTGGAATCCAGTTTGGAGGACAAGTCTAATGTGATTAGCATTCCAGCCAACCCTTCTCAATGGGTTTCATTGGAGGTGGCACTCGAGCCAGAGAACAAGGAAGATCGGGCCTCCAGACAAAGTAAAGTATTCGAATCAGATGCATGTAAAGCTATCAGGCAACATTTGGGAACCTTAGCTCTAACCTCACTTTCACCCCAAAAATTTGAAGGTTTGGTAGTTAAGGAAGCCCCTAAGTCTTTCAGTGATATGAAGCCGAAGAGATTCTTTTTAGGATCATCCTCCTCAAGTCCTGAAGTTAATGTAGAAGTTGAGGAGAATTCATACAAAGAATTAATGGAATTACCGTTTAACTTTTACTCACCTTGTGTTCATAATCTTATACATAAAGGTTTGGTTCCTCATAGATTGTCCAAGCATAGGTCAGAGTATTTTGAGAAGTTGTGGAACAATACAGGCAGGGAACAATAATCAAGAGCTGGACTAGGATTCGATATAATGGGTCTAGTCGATGATGACGATTACAATTTAGTTGTTACCAATTATTTAGAATTTGATAGGTTCTTTTCACACAACATGAACTCTTATGAGAATGTGTATTTAGAAACCTCAGATAATCCAGATGATCTCTAAATCAAAGATGTACCACCAGAATTTGAAGAGGAGATCCATTCAATAATTGACAAGCTTAACGAAATCAACCTCGGGATAAAAGAAAATCCACGCCTGACATTCATTAGTCCATTGATAAATGAAGAAGAAACCAATGATTTAGTTAGGCTATTGATTGAGTTTAAGGACTGCTTTGCATGGAGTTATGAAGAGATGGCTAGATTATCTCCTGATGTAGTAGTCCATAAGCTAGCAATAGATCCTAGCACTAACCATATCAAGCAAGCTCCTATATGCATGTGATTAGAAATTGAACAACAGGTCATTTCTGAAGTCAAGAAATTGATCAATGCTAGTTTCATCAGGAAGAAAAATACTCTACCTGGTTAGCCAGTGTCATACCAGTTAAGAAGAAGAATGACCAAATTCGCATATGCATCGATTTCATGGACTTAAATAAAGCATATCCTCAGGATGAGTTTCTCTTCCTATACCGTAATTAATGGTGACATCATCTCATGCAATTTTCTTTTCATGGATATGGCTATAACCAAATAAAGATGTCCCCTAAAGATGAAAGAAATGCTACTCAACCCCAACGTAATCTTGTTATAGGGTCATGCCTTTCGCCTTAAAAAATGTTGACATACCAACGCCATGACTCGATCTTCAATGAACTCATCCATCATCGAGTGTTGATGATATAGTCAAGAGTGAGAAAAGGAAGACCATCTCTTTGACTTGAGAGTAGTTTTGAATGGTTAAGACAATATAACCTCAAAATGAATCCTGAAGTGTGCATTCGAGTTGATTGTGGAAATTCCTGGTTTGTTGTCCCACACCGGGAATAGAAATAGATCCAAAAGATCAAAGATATCTTAGAAATGCCACCTCCTAAGAGTTTAACTCAACTGATCTTCAAGGATGAAGGATCTAAGATGCTTTATTTCCAACCTATTGGGGAGATACAAGCCATTTTCAGCACTTGTCAAAAAGGATGCCAAGTTCAAGTGGGATGATAAGTGTCAGCATGTCTTTGAAGATATCAAGCAGTATTTGATGAAGCTGCCAGTTCTAGCAGCCCTTATCCCGGGCAGGCCACTGATCCTGTACACTGCTGCATTGGATGACTCTCTCAACGCTCTGTTGGCCCAAGCCAATGATGAAGGGAAGGAGAGCACGCTCTACCACCTCAGTCATCATCTGATTCCTACTAAAGCAAACTATCCACCTATTGAGAAATATTGCCTAACTTTGATCTTTGCCTCCCAAAATCTATGACACTATATGCTTTCTCATAAGGTGAACTTGATCTTCTAAACCAATCCATTGCAGTACCTCATGACATGGCCAATACTATCTGAACGTTTGGAACACAGGTCCATGATGCTCTCATAGTTTAATATCATATTTGTACCCCTTAGTATAGTAAAAGGATAAGCACTAGCAAATTTCTTAGCAGGACACCCACTTCCTACTGATTCTCCACTTAGTGATGATCTCCCTGATGAACAAACCATAAACTTAGGGGAGGTTGACAACTACCGATGGGAGATGTATTTTGATGGTGCAGCTTATTTTCATAAAGGTGAAGCACCACAATCTACTCTTCCAAGAAAGGCAAGGGCATGAATAGTTCTTCTAACTCCAGACCGCGATGTGATGAGATTCTCATACTATCTTTCTAACCCCTGCAACAATAATGAAGCTGAGTATGAGGCTTTGAGTGCCAATCTGGAGTTAGCCATCACAATCAGTGTCAAGAGCATCAACATCTTTAGGGATTCTCATTTGGTCATCAATCAGATTGTCGGGTCCTATAAGGTTCTCAAACCCAAACTTCATCATTACCATGAGTATACCATGAAGTCGGCCCAAATCAAGTCACCATCTATAAGGTTTCAGAACATAGAGAGATGCTTTAGCCAAACTTGCTAAAGAATTGGCACGTCCGAACAATGAGTCCATTCCAATAAGGGTCCAGAATAGACAAGTCCTATCCCTTATTGATGCTGAACTCATTGAGAGACTTTCTCTTGAAGGAGAGGTTGTCATTGCCTATAAGGACAAGGAACCAGATTGGAGGTAACCGTTCATAGACTATTTGAACACTAGCAAACTTCCTCAAGAAAGGTCACAAGCCCATCAGGTGAAACATAGAGCTCTCTCTTATGCTCTCGTTGATGGCACCCTGTACCGACGATCCTTGGATCAAATGTGATTAAGTTGTTTAGATAAACATGAAGCTCATGGCATTATAATCAAGGTACATTTAGGTCTATGTGGAGCACATCAATCTGGTCCAAAGATGAAGATGAAAATCAAGAGTCTAGAATACTACTGTCTTTGATGATTACAGACTACATGGATGTAGCTAGGAAATGCCATCAGTGTCAAGTGCACGATGTGGTCTTACATCAACTACCCAATATTCTACACCCTACATTGGCCTCATGGCCATTCGAGTGTTGGGGTACCAATATTGTGGGTCCGATCGATCCTCCTTCTTCTAAGGGTCATCATTTCATTCTAGCTGCCACCAACTACTTTTCAAGTTAAGACAATCTCCTCGAGAGGTCACAAACCATGTGCTTCAATTCGTGAACCATATCGTATATAGGTTTAGGGGTGCCTCGATGAATTATATCCAATAATGGTATTGCATTCAAAAGCACCAAGATCAACAAATTTTGCAAGACATGGTATAGATTGGAGATACTCCACCATCTACTACCCCAGAGGAAATGGATTAGTAGAAGCATTCAACAAAACTCTCATCCAAATACTAAAGAAGACTCTTGATGATAACAAGCGATAGTGGAATGAGCAATTGGTTGAAGCCTTGTAGGCCTATCGCACCACATACCAAACTCCAACTCAATCTATCCTATTTTTCTTAGTGTATGGGTCTGAAGCCATTCCACCTTTAGAAGTTCAACCCCCATCACTAAGGATAGCATTGTGTAGCAAGATCACTATAAAGGTAATACAAAGAGAAAGAGCTTGAGGGAGAGAGTCGCTATGGGCATGAACCTCGAGTTGTACAAGGCCAAAATGATTCAAGCTCACAACAAGCTGGTTCATCCTAGTCTTTTCGAGTAGGAGAACTTGTGTTACTTCTAAGGAGACCAATTATTGCCCATCGAAAGATGGGAGGCAAGTTTGAACCCACTTAGGAAGGCCCCTATGTCATAGAGAATGCTTACCAAGGAGGATCTTATGAACTTATTGATTGTAAAGGGGAACACCCGATGCTTCCAATTAATGGGCTCTATTTGAAGAAATATTACCCATAAAAATCATGTTTGAAAATAATTCTATCAATAAAAAAAAATCTGATCCCATTTCATCAAGATCTTCTCTTCTTTCAAAGAGTTGTCTACTTATCTTGCGGATCCATCATGACGTATTTAGGATAGGTGTAAGAGTCCCCCAGTGGCATCTATCCCTCTTTCACAATACAAACATAATTTCCCAGTGCTATTAGACTAGGTGTGAGAGAACCCAAGAGGCATCCTGTTTTGATTAGCATAACTAAGTTAAATGTGAGAAAACCCAAATGACATCCTTTCTTAGTGGGAATTTCCATTTGCCACCCGTGGCACCATTTCATCAAAATCCCTAAGTGTGTTTAAGGTAGGTGTAAGGTTCCCCTAGTGGCATCCTATTACCTTTAACACAAGCACAAAAAAATAACACTATCTTTTATCTTTTACTTGATGTCAAGCCCCGTGGCACTCATTAAGTTATTCTAGTCGCTACATACCTCATAGTATGTCGCCCTAGTGGTCACTTGTTTGGAAGATGTGAGTCTTCATACTTTCTTTCTAACTTGACCATTGAAAACCAATGAGCGCCTTGTTAGTATGGTAGACTTCACTGCCCAGCCTGTAAGCTACCTCATGTTGATTTTTGTTTAAGAAGATGTGAGTCTTTGAGCTTTCTTCTTGAATTAATCATCATGATCTAACTAGGTCGAGTATATTTGAGGTTTAGGATAAGTCTCCTAGAGGCTCCTTTCCTCTTGACTACATTTGAGTTGATATAAGTCTTCCAGTGGCATTCACTTAGTAGTCACCCTAGGTCGGATAGCACTGTAAGATATACTATCCGAATCACTGCTATATGAGGATGAGTCCCCAAGCTTTCTCGTGATTATTGCAAACCAATGCACCTTAGGTTGATATTCTCTATCGACAAGAACTCACCGGGATACACTACTCTTGGCAAATGTGAGTTCCTGTGCTTTCTCCTTGAGTTGGCCATCAAATACCTATTTAATTTATGACTGCCATGTCATCTTCTCTGGGATTTTGGATTAAGATCTTAGCGACCCCTCTCCCTGTGGGCATTCTATTTCGATCACATCCTTTGTGACCCCATTTAGACACTACCCGGGTTACTTTTGGATAAGACAGTCCTCCTTTCCTAGTAACCACCACTGTGGTTAGAGAATTTGTTCAGCGGATGCATAGATTCCCCCTTGGTTCAGTAAATTTGAGATAGGTCTAGGCTGATATAAGCCCCTTCTCAATTTGATCCCTCACAAACTAATAGGGTGCATGATAATAAACTAAACAAACAAACAAATTAATTTGCTTGTGGATTAGGAATTCAAGCCCCTAAAGGGCCCCTTTTCCCAAGTTGGCATCCTATCTTTAGGGCAGTGTCAGTAAAACTCCCTATAAGAATTGCCTGACTACCTAAGTTAAGATAAATCCCTAGGTTGGTACTCACTATGTAGTCACTCTTAGGGCAGGTTCAATCTATTTTTCCACAAGTCATTTACCTCGACAGTCATTCCACTTTGGAAAATGTAAGACTATGATGTTTTCTGATGATTATTATAAACCTAGTGATTTGTTGCCCAAACCAACAAATCACCCGGTCTTTTAGTGGAAGATGTGAGTCCCCGCTTTTTCTCTTAAATTGATCATTACAAACCAAGGGAACTTTTGGTTGATAGTTCTCCCATCCCCAGAGTTTCCCTTGGACAAGTGTCTGGGTTAGGTATATGCCTCTACACGCACCCATCACAAATTGATGGGATCCATCAAAACAAATCTAAAAATAATATTAATCTTTGACTATCTTTGAGCTGATTTAAGTCCCACAGTGGCATTCACTCAATAGTCAGCCCTAGGTCAGGTCTAATTTGTTGCTCAAAGCAAGCAATCACCTCAGTGATTTCTTATTTCTAGAAGATATGAGTCCTTGCACTTTCTTCCTAAGACTTGACCATTGTAAATCGAAAGGCATCCCCTTGGTCAGATAGTCCTACCTTGTGTTTGGTAGACTACTCCCTTTGGATTGGTAAGTCTGAGTTAGGTCTAGGCCTCACATCTCTACGCGGTCCCATCACAAACTGATGGGATCCATCAAAATAAATCTAAAAATAAAATTAATCTTTGACTATCTTTGAGCTGATTTAAGTCCCCTAGTGGCATTCACTCAATAGTCAGTCCTAGGTTGGGTTCGATCCGTTGTCTTACCAATGGGTCACCCAAGTAACTGGTCCCTACTTTGGAGGATGTAAGTCTACTATGCTTTCTTCCTACAATTGATACAAAGTATCCTTTGGCTAGTACTATGTGTTTAGTAGACTACCCCTTTAGATTTGTAAATCTGAGTCAAGACTAGGCCTCCATGGCTCCTACTCAGTACGATCCATCACATACCAACAGGGTCCATTTTAAAATCCAAAATTAAAAATTTGAAACAAACAAAATAAAAATAATCAATCAATCCAAATCTGCTTGTTTCTCAATGAGATGCAAGTCTTTTCTCCTCAGCAATCTAGAATTCTAATCCCTCAATAGATTTCACAACCTTCCCTCCCATGTGGATGACTTGAACTTGCCTCCCTAGTGGAGAGTTCATTTGTCTATCCCCAGTGGAGTCAAAATAAACACAATTAAACAAACAACAAATTGAAACAAATTCAACCCTCTTCCCTAGTAAAACTTAATTAAACAAATCAAATTTCTCCCTAGTGAGACTCAAATCAAATCAACCCCTCATCCCCTTGTGGATGACTTGAACCTGCTTTCCTAGTGGAAGGTTCATATACTTTATCCCTTGTGGATTCCTCCTTCCCTCTCTTATGCCATTGACATAAGTAGAGCCACATTGCACTAAGATCTGGATTCCTTCTACACCTCGAGTTAGGAGTAGATTGTCTCTATTAGTGTTTGTGATCATTCAGTGTTGTTGATCATTTTGGTCAACACCAATACATGCGGTGTTCCTTGTCAGTCACTCCACACCTATTGGGTGCCCTTTGTTGACCTCATTTTTAGGATGAGCTCTCAACCCCTCCATCTTAGACATAGGATTCCTCTTAGACTTTAAGAGATCCTTAGTCTTAAGACACATATAGAAATTAGGTGGACACTCAATCTAGCCCTAGAGACTTAGAAGAGTTAGCCATAGGAATAGGTCATGCCTTAGGGGTGTTAGAAAAATTTTCCTTCCCTATAGCTTAAACTACATTCCTCACTTCCTTCCTTCAAGTCAAACTCTAAATCAAACCAACATCAAACCTAAATCAATTATGGCATAATTTATTTTTTCCAAACCCAAATCAATGTCAAATGATTGAAACCCATGTCTGAAACTTGTGATTGAAGCTTATGATTGAAATTCTAAATTTTAAATCTTTCCTAAGTCCTTTGATTCCCTCCTAAGGACTTAGCCTAAATCAAATTCAAACCAACTTAAATTCATGAACTTTTCTCACAACCCATTTTTATTCTCATTTATATTCACATATATAAATGAAATATAAATTCAAATCAATCAAACAAAATCCAAAATTCACCAAATAAAAAATCTTCCTAAGTCACTTTGATTCCTCTTAAGGACTTAAATCAAGTTCAAATCACTTCAAATCCTTGAAATTTTCTCATAGTTCATTTATATTCTCATTTATATTCACATATATAAATGAAATATAAATTCAAACAACCAAAAGTAACTCCAAAAATTAAACTCAAATTCAATCAAAATCCAACCTAAGCCTTTCAAGTCAAAATCTTGAACTTAGCCAAATCAATTTCAAATCAAGCCAAACCCTTGATTTTTCTTCATGATTCAACTAATCCTTCAATCATGAATCCAAATATAAATGCAAACTTCGATTACCAAACCAAAACTCAATTCAAAAATCAAACTCATGTTCACACCTTGAACCTGAAATTGTCAAATGAATCAAAACTCGTTTGACTTCAAACCACTTGCAAATGAATTTATATTTCAATCATAAGTCCATATGTGAGTTCAATCAAACTCAAATCAAGCTTTGACCAAGCCATTTGGCCTACTTAGGCTCACTTGACCCAAAGTGACCTAAAGTAACCTTATGAGCCAAATTCTAATCCTAACCAAATTGGATTGAACCAAGCCCACCTAAGCCTCTCATCATGATCAACCATCATCATGAGATGATCAATCACTCAAATTAGTTCAAACCAAGTCAAACTTAAGGGTTTACCAAGTTAACACTTAGTCAAAATCCATCATAGGCCAAATTGATCGAAACCAATGATCTAAGTTCATTCAAGATCAATGTTTGAACTTGACCAAGTCAACATTGGAGCCTAACCTAGCCCAATTGGCCACTTGACCCAACTTGACCCAACTTGACCTAAAAGGTCAAAACGTGTCTAAAACTTGATCTAAGCCAAATTAATTGAAACCAATGGGTCAAGTTCATTCCAAAATGATTGTTGAACTTGACTAAAACCTCAATTGGCCAAGTAGACCTAACCTAGCCCAATTGACCATGAACCCAACTTGACCTAAAAGGTTAAATTGAGCCAAAATCAAATATAAACTAAATTGATTGGAAACAAAGATATTAATCCATTTCATATGACCAATCAAACATGAACCAACCCATGACCTAACCCAAATAGGTCAAATGGGTCAATTTGGTCAACTTGACCCATTTGACCTAAATGAACTCAATTGAACCAAAACCAAATATAAAACAAATTGAATCAAACCAAAACCACCAAAACATTTCAAATGGTCATACAAACTTGACCCAACCCTTGGTTTGATCCAATTTGACCTAAGTTGACCCATTTTAACCTAAATGGGTCAACATGAGCCAAATTATATCAAACAAACTCCAAATTCAATGAAACTTGGCCTAACCCATTTTTTAAACATATCAAACATATTCAAATTGAGCCAAATGACCTTTTTACCCTTAGGTCAAAGGGTAAATTTTGGCCAAATCCATTTAGAATTTGGTTAAATCCTCTATAACCACTTGGCACGCTCTTAGTGGATCAAGTGAACACTATGGAGGTACCAACCCAATGGGTTTGTCCAAACCTAGGGCTAAAATCGACCACTTGCATGAAATTAAGCACATGGAATCCTCCTCCACTTGATTTAAGCAATACAAGTTCCACTCAAACACCTCCGGCCAAACTTATTGTGCAAGGGCACCTAAAAGCCTTACAAACTTACTCAAGTGGTTAATTGGATCAAAAAGGGAGAAGCTCCACTGATTGCATGGGGAGATACACTCCCCTAATTTGAATTCATTCCATCAGTCCCAAATTCTATTGAGTAATAGGAAGCCAGACGAGCTTTTGCCAAATGATCCCAAGCTTCCTAGGGTGAAATCAACTTCTCCATTTTCGGATTTACTCAAATCAAAAATAAGGGAGCTCCATTGAAATTCAAACTTAGCCTACACTCAATATCAACCTAATTCCCTTTGCAAGCTCCATCGAAGCTCGATGAATTTGCCTAATCCCCTCTCCTAAGTTCCAAGGGAAGACCATTCTTGATCAAGATCAGCTCAAGTGATGGTGGATTTACCATAGAAGGATCCATCCAATATCAAGGCCTCAACTTTCAAAAAAAGCTTAGCTCCACTAGACCTAAGCTTCCAAGGAATCGAGATCGGTGATCACCTATGCCATTAAACCGAACACATTCTCAATATAGTTTGGTCCTTTGTGAAGCAAACTTCCTAAATAAATATCTAAGCCTAGAAAAATAAAACAAATATGAAATAAATTGCATTAGATAGATAATTGAATATAAAATATCCTAAAAATGATTTGAATGGATTTTGAATAGTGCTTTTCTCTGAATTTAGATTTTATTAAGAATATTATTTTACTAATTATCCTTTAATTACTCCACTGATTAATCCCAAACTTCTTATTCATAATTAGTGGGATGACTCCTACCTCCCCTAATTTTCATGGGATTTATTGGTGGCCTAATTAGGGGAATTGCTAGTTCATTCCTTAATCACTCCTTTATGTAATTAAGCTTAATTAAGGGTATAATTGGTGGTTTAACCCTCTGATTGAGTCAATTATGTTTTGCTTAAGTGAATATGAGGTTTAGGGAATAATTTTGGGATACTTTCCTTAAGATATTCCTTAAACCCCATTTCTTCCTTAATCCAACCGTAATTAAGGGTTAATTCACTAATTACCACCTTAATTAATTTCATGATTTAAATTTCTTTCTTAGGTACATTGCTAATTTAAATTTCTTATGTGATTTTATGTCATATCATTGGATCATAATTATTTGATTAACTATGCTAAGGTGGTGTAGGTAAGGGGTAATTAACACACCTAATTCATACATTAACCTAAGCAACATATAAAAAAATCATCTAATAATCCTAAGAACTAACTAAATCAACAAACATATATGGAAATGGGTTAGGAGCAGCAGACTCACCTTATATTTCTCAAATTAAATCAAACTCAAAACAAAGTCAAACCTTCTTTAAAAATAACTTCATTTGCTTTAAGCTTTCTTATTTCATGAGATTGTCTTTAGGAATTAATTAGGGTGAATGCGTTTACATGATTTCAATACTTTAGTCCTTTCCTAACAAACTAGATGTGTATGTTATATGAATTTTATGCATTCATCCTTTTCAGAATTAAATTGAAAAATGAAATGTTTCCTTTATGTCAAATTGCATGTTTTGGTTAAAATAAAAATATGAATGGCTAATATCACTATTAAATTCAAAACTATTTTTTTTTAAAAAAAAATCTATAAATCAAACATCCAAAACTGAAAGTATGCTATTTATAATTATTTATGAGTTTGTATGTGGATATAAATATAAAGATGTGCATTTTGTAACTTTCCTTCTCTTTCCTTTTAGCATAGTTTTGAATAGGATTTGGCAAAGTGTATAGTTCATTTGAAAAGAACACAACACTTTCCTAACCTCATTCCTATTCATTCCTATGCTATTACCTAAGAAGGACATCCACACTTGTACATATAAATTGCATAAACAAAATAAACAAACAAATACAAACTCTTTGCATCTTTCTTTTTCCATTCATTTCTCTTATACATGTGTTTGTATTTAAGGAAAGTGATATATTAGTCTGGACAACCCCGGGTTGTGAGGCTTTAAGTATCTCTAAGTTAGTCTTATACCTTACACCCCTAGTGCTAACAATGGTGCCATACTCACTTATGCCTTTCATACACATACATGTGCAAGTGAATAATGGATAAAAGAAACCCACTTTTCTACTTAATGAAAATCATGCATCATAAAGCATTCAAATTTTCTTAAGTAACATTTCATAGCATTCATCATAAAGTATGCTAAACATTTCCATTTGTATGTATATTTATGCTTAGGATTCATTCATATGCATGTTATAAATGTTGGGAAAGAAATGAAGTGATGTTTGTTTTGTGAGATTAATTCACTTACTTAATCTTAAAATGCCTTTATTTTTTAATAGGTTTGTTTAGAGAAAATCTAAACTTAGGATTAAATAAAACACAAAATAAAACATTCACTAAATAAGAATCAAATATGAATCCACTTTAGAAATTACTTAGGGTAAGGAAGGAAAGAGAGGTTCTCTTCTCTTTTCATTCTCTTTACAACCTTTAGTAATTAAGTAGGTTCACTTAAACTAAATTAAATCATCAAATAAAATTAATCCAAATCAACTAAACAACTTAAATGAAACTACCCACCTAAGTTGAACATCTTCATACTTAGGAAATTTAAACCTTAAAGCCACAGCTAAGCATACTGCACAAACCTTTTAAAGCACACATATTAGGTTAAGCCACCACTTCTAGCTTCAGATTAGGGCAGTGCATGGCTTGATGTTTGCTCTTATTTTGTGAAGTAATGTTTTAGTCTGGATGTTAGGGTGAATATGAGTAGAATTAATGGTAGGATGATTTAGTCTAATCATTATTTTTTGTAAGAGATTATGCTTAAGGGGCACTGTAATAAAAATATATCTATTTTTATTGTGCAGGTGTTTGTACACCTAAGCATAATCTAATAGGTCAGGTGGAACCTATGTGTGGGGTGCTAAGTCTAATATATATGCTTGGGATTTGTTGATTTGTTTAGCTAATCTCTATTTTACAGGTGTTAATTATATTTACTTTTCCTTTCATATAATTTTTGCAATTAGGATTTTGGAATGAATGTTATGGGGGATTAGGATGAGCCTTGGAAATAAGAATACATCTTATGTATCATGTGAAGCCTTTGGAGCAACCACCTTCCAACCATCCAAAAGAATGAACCAAAAGAAGGAACCAAAAGGAGAAAGAAGAAAAGAAGAAATGAAGACCCCCTTAACATGAATTTCCTTACTTGATTGTAAATTAAATCATTTGCAATTCAGGTTGTATAAGGGTAGAGCTCGGCTACCCAATTTATTTTTGAGTTTGTGTGGTGGTGCCCAACCACAAATGGCCTTTTATTCTTCCGCATTAGCTTTATAAAATGGTTGATGTTTTGTTTAGCTTGTGCATTAAGATGGCATATTTTCCTAGTTTCTTCTTTGCTTGATGTATGGCCTAGATGATGATTAAGCTCTTAGAAAAAAATAAATATTCTACCAAATTAATTAACTCAAAATTAAAAATAAATAACTTATAACCTCATTTAAAGTCTAAGTTAAAGTCAATATAAAAGAATTAGCAACCCCTTAGCTGGATGAGTATTTCTTTTATAACATCATGCATAAAAGCATATTGTTACACTCTTAATTGGTGAGCTTTCACCTTTGTTAGAGAACTTGGCTTGACCATTGAGAGCCATGGTGGAAACACACCTCCCCCTTCTTGCTAATTTTGGCCCATAATCTTATTTCTCATGCATTAGGCATATGAATCCTATAAGCTTGAGTCAAATGATTGTCCAAAAAAGAAAGTAAAATGTAATATGTCTTGCATATCTAGGCCATTTTTCATGCCCTTACATGATCTAGTCTCTTAGGGAGTGAGTTTAAGGACTTAATCTCTTTCTAAAATAAATAATAGCCTAGCTATCTTGGATAAAGCATATGACTTTCCTACATGAATTTAAAATCATAGGAGGAGTTAGTTGACGGCCACCCCCAGGCGGTTGTAAGTCTAAGTAGTCGGGTGGTTTGTCCTCTCTTGTGGAGGCAAACCAAATGCCCATTTTTGCTTTAGATTTAGGTCATGCTTTTGGCCCTCATTAAAGCTACCTAAATTTAGGTTCTGAGATTGCTTCTCCCTTCTATGGGCCATAAGCATAAATCCTCACCTCTTAGGCATTTCCATAACCTTGTATTATGGAGTTATAAGCCCTAAACTTTAATGAAAATTTAACTCAAATAAATAATTCAATTTCAAAAATATAAAGCCCAACTATAGGATAGTTTGAGATGCTCGCTAGGTTTCCTAGCATCGTGAGCATCTCATACTTATTTTTCATTGACTTTGATAATAACTCTCTCTCTCTTTGATCAATCCTATTTGATCTTCCAAAATAAACTAATCGATTAATAGTCCTACCTATTGAAATCTTTGGAGGCAACGATCATTTACCTTAATCGAGAGTTTTTCTAAAGAATCTCCTTCCTTAGAATGTAATTAACTATGGGGGCTTACCCCTGTAGGGAACTTAATAAACTCGATTTAAAATATACCCTTCTTTACTTTTTCATGTAAAGTAGAGAAAGAATCTTTGGTACATATACAGACCCATTGTCCTTAAGAGTCCTTGTTGAGGTGATTAGGTCCATTGTAGGATGGTGACTTCTCTTTCAAGATAGTACACCTCTTCTCATTGTTGTGCCCAATCACTCTCAATAAGAACATCTGCGAATCTACGCGGTGTCCAAAAATGCATAAAAAGGAGTATATTTCTATCTTCCTTTTATCCTACATAGAGTGAAGATGGAAGTATACATTTTTTTTTAGAAATTCTCTATAAATATTTCACCACACCTTCTAGAACTTAACTAATTCACTTTGGGTAGATGCTTCAGTGTTCAATAAACTAAGTACATTAAGGAAATCAAAATCCAACTCACATGTGTGAGAAGGATTATGATATTACTTAACTTTAATCCCTTAGCTTAATTAATCATTAATCATGAGCCAAACACATTAGGCTTTTTTCTTCTTAGGTACATTGCTGATTTAAATTCCTTGTGTGATTTTGTCATATCATTGGCTCATAATTATTTGGTTAAATATGCTAAGGTGGTGTATGTAATGGGTAATTAACACACTTAATTCATAGCTTAACCTATTCAAAATATAAAAATCATCTAATCATCTAAAGATTAAACTAAAATGCCATACACATGGGGGAAATGGGTTAGGATCAGCAAACATTCTTTCACATTTTCTAAATAAAAAATAAAGCAAATTCAAAACAAAAATCACATTAGACAAACTTTGATTCACTTTGAACTTTCTTATGTCATAGGATTGTCTTTAAGAATTAATTAGGGTGAATGAATTTACATTGATTTCATCACTTTTTTTCTTTCTTAGCATGCTAAATATGCATGTCATATGAGATTCATGTATTCACAACTTTTAAAAATCAAAATTAAAATGAAATGTTTTCTTTATGTCAAATTGCATGTTTTGGCTAAAGTAGAAATATGAATGGATATTATCATTATTAAATTCAAAATTATTCTTAAAACCTATAAATCAAACACCTAAAATTGAAAGTGTGCTACTTATAATTATTTATAAGGTTGCATATGGATAGAAATATGAAGATGTGCATAGTGTGGCTTTCCTTCTCTTCTCTTTTAGCATAGTTTTGAATATGATTTGGCAAAGTGTATAGTTCATTTGAAAAGAACACAACACTTGCCTAACCCCATTCATATCCATTCCTATGTTATTACCTAAGAAGGACATCCACACTTGTACATATAAACTGCATAAACAAAACAAATAATCAAATACAAGCTTTTTACATCTTTCTTTTTTCCATTCATCTCTTTTGTACATGTGTTTGTATTTAAGGAAAGTAGTATATTAGCCTGGACAACCCCGAGGTTATGAGACTTTAAGTAGCCCTAAGTAAGTCTTGTACCTTACACCCTTGAAGCTAATAATGGCATTGTACTCACTTATGTCTTTCATACATACACATGTGCATGTGAATAATGGATAAAAGAAACCCCTCTTTTCTACTTAACGAAAATCATGCATCATAAAGCATTCCAATTTTCTTAAGTAATATTTCTTAGAATTTATCATGAAGTGTGCTAAAAATTTCCATTTATATGTATAGATATGCTTAGGATTCATTCATATGCATGTTGTACATGTTGGGAAAGAAATGAAGTGATGTGTGTTTTTTTATATTAATTCACTTTACTTAATCTTAAAATGCCTTTCTTTTGAATAGGTTTGTTTAGGGAAAATCTAAACTTAGGATTAATTAAAATACATAATAAAACATTCACTAAACAAAACCAAATATGAATCCACTTTAGATATTACTTAAGGTATGGAAGGAAAGAGAAGTTCTCTTCTCTTTTCCCTCTATTTATAACTTAGTAATTAATTATAGGATTCACTTAAACCAAAATAAATCACCAAATAAAAATCAATGGAACCACCCATCTAAGTTGAACATCTTCACACTTAGAAAATCTAAGCCTTAAAGCCATATCTAAGCATACCACAGTTCCTTTAAAGCACACACATTAGACCAAGTCACCATTTCTAGCTTTAGGTTACTACATGGTTTGATGTTTGCTTTTGTTTTATGATATATTTATATCCGATGTTAGGGTGAATGTGGTAGAATGAATAAGATCTAAGCCCAACCATTGTCTTCTGTAGATTGTGCTTAAGGCGTTTGTAATAAAAAATATAAATGCTTTTGTTATGGTGCTTATACCCCTAAACAAAATCCATGTGTGGACTTGGTTACCATGGGGTGCTAAGTCCAATATACATGCTTGGAATTTGTATGATTTATTTAGCTAATCTCTATTTTGTATGTGTTAATTAGATTTACTTTTCCTCTTCATGAAATATTTCTAATTAGGATTTTGGAATGAATGTTATGGGGGCTTAGGATGAACATTGGTCATAAGATTACATCTTATGTGTCATGTGAAGCCTTTCGAGCAACCTCCTTCCAACCATCTAAAAGAAGGAACCAAAAGAAGAAAGATGAAAAGAAGAAATGAAGACCCCATAACATGAATTTCCTTACTTGATTGTGAATTAATTCATTTTGTAATCTGGGTTGTATAAGGGTAGATCTCTACATTGTTTTGGTTTGGCGGTGGTAACCACAAATGGCCTTTTATTCTTTTGTGTTGGCTTTATAAAATGTTTGACATTTTGTTTAGATTATGCATTAAGATGACCTATTTTCCTAGTTTCTTCCTTGCTTGATGTTTGGCTTGGATGATGATTAGGCTCTTAGGAAAAATAAATCTTCTATCAAATTAAATAACTCAAAATTAAAAATAAATGACTCATAAACTCACTTAAAGCTTAGGCTAAAAATTAAGATAAAAGAATTAGCAACCCTTTAGTTGGATGAGTATTTCTTTTCTAACATCATGTATAAAAACATATTATTTCACTCTTGATTGGAGGGTTTCCACCTTTGCTAGAGAACTTAGCTTGACCTTTGAGAGCCATGGTGGAAACACACCTCCCCTTATAATTAATTTTGGCCCATAATCTTATTTCTCATGCATTAGGCATATGAATCCTATAAGCCTGAGTTAATTGATTGTCCAAAAATGAAAGTAAAATGTAATATATTTTTCATTAGATCTATGTCATTTTTCATGCCCTTACGTGATCTAGTCTCGTAGGGAGTGAGTTTAAGGACTTAGTCTCTTTCTAAAATAAATAACAGCCTTGCTATCTTGTATAAACATAAGACTTGCCTACATGAATTTAAAATCAGTTAGTTGGTCACACCTTGTAAGTCCATAATAGTTTATCCTCTCTTGTAAAGGTAAACTAAATACCCATTTTCACCTTAGATTTAGGTCGTGTTTGTAGCCCTCACCAAAGCTCCCTAGATTTAGATTTTGAGGTTGCTTCTCTCCTTTGTGGGCCATAAGTATAAATCCTCACCTCTTAGGCATTTCCATAGCCTTGTACTACAGAATTGTAAGCCCTAACATTCTAATAAAAAAATTTAACTTGAGCAAATTAATTCAAATTTCCAAAATGTAAAGCCCAACTATAGGGTAGTTTGGGATGATTACTAGGCTTCCTAGTATCTTAAGCCTCCCTTATTTGTTTCCATTTGGCTTCGATAAGAACTCCCTCCTCTTCATCAATCCCACTTGACTTTCTAAAAATAAATCAAATGATTGATAGTCCTACCTTTTTAAAATCTTTGAAGACAACAATCATTTACCTTAATCGAGAGTATTCCTAAGGAATCTCATTCTTTAGGATGTAATTAAATATGGAGGCTTGCATAGGAACTAATGAATTTAAAATAAACCTTACTTTACTTTTCCATGTAAAGTGGGAAGAATCTCTGCACATAGACCCATTGTCAAGTCCTTATTAGGTGATTAAGTCCATTGTAGGGTGGTAACTTCTACCTTTCAAGATAATACACTTCTCCTTAATTTCATACCCGATCACCCTAATAAGAATATCTGCGGATCTACATGGTGTCTAAATGCAAAAGAGTATATTTCTATCTTCATTTTATTCCTCATTGAAGATGGAAGTATAAATCTTAGAAAATAAAGATTAATTTTTCACCACAGTGTTGTACTCACTTATGTCTTTGATATTTGCAAATGTGCATATGAAAAAATGGATAAAAGAATCCCTCTTTTCTACTTAACAAAATCATGCATCATAAAAAAACATCCCAAATTTCTTAAACAAACTCTCTTAGCATTCATCATTAAGGTGTGATAAACACTTACATTTGGATGTATAGATATGCTTAGGATTTATCCATATGCATGTTACACATGTCGGGAAAGAAATGAAGTGATGTGTGTTTTATGATAGTAATTTACTCTACTTAATCTTAAAATGCTTTTCTTTTTGAATAGGTTTGTTTAGGAAAAAAAATCTAAACTTAGGATTAATAAAAACACAAAATAAAACATTCACTAAACAAAACCTTCAATGAATCTATCTTAGTAATTACTTAAGGTAGGGAGGAAAGAGAAGTTCTCTTCTTTTTTCCTCTCTTTATAACTTAGTAACTAATTGTAGGTTCATTCAAACCAAATCAAAATATCAAATAAAAAATCAATCAAATCAACTAAAACACTTAAATGAAACCACCCTCAAAGTTTAACACCTTCACACTTAAAAAACTTCAACCTTAAAGCCTAGCTAAGCATACCACACAAACCTTAAATAGCACACACACATTAGTCAAATTTAATTTATGATTTAGGTTAGGGTGCATGGTTTGATATTTTTTTGTTTTGTGATGTATTATTTAGTCTAGATGTTATGGATGTGTAGACTGAATGGTAATCTTAGTTTAATCATTATCTTCTAGAGGGATTATGCTTAAGTTGTAATAAAATATAAAAGCTTATATATACATAATCCAAAATATGTGGACTTGGTTACCTGTGTGGGATGCTAAGTAATATATATATATATATATATATATATATATATATATATATATATATATATATATATATATATATATATATATATATATATATATATATATATATATATATATATATATATATATATATATATATATATATATATATATATGCTTGGATTGCATGGTTTGTTTAGCTAATCTCTATTTTGCAGGTATTGGTTAGATTTCCTTTTTCTTATTTTCATATAATTTTATCATTAAGATTTTGGAATGATTGTTATGGGGGATTAGGATGAACATTGGTTATAAGACTATGTCTTATGTATCATGTGAAGCCTTTGGAGAAACCTCATTCCAACCAACGAAAAGAAGAAAGAAGAAAGTAGAAAGAACAATGAAGAAATGAAGAATGAAGACCCCCATAACAATGAATTCCTTCTTAGTTGTAGTTTATTCATTAGTAATCTGGGTTGTATAAAGGTAGAGCTCAGCTACCCAATTTGTTTTTCGGGTTTGTGTCATGGAGCCCGACCACAAATGACCTCTTATTCTTTTGCTAGCTTTATAAATTGATTGATGTTTGTTTAGCATGTGCATTAAGATGGCATCTTTTCATAGTTTCTTCCTTGCTTTGATGTATGGCCTAGATGATGATTAGACTCTTAGAAAAATAAATTTTCTATCCAACTAATCAATTCAAACTAAAATAAAAAAACTCATAACCTCACTTAAAGCCCAGGTTACAAAACAAGATAATAGAATTAGCAACCCCTTAGCTGGATATTTTATTTTCTTTCTCACATCATGCATAAAAAGCTTATTATTTCACTCTTGAGTGGAGGGCTTCCACCTTTGCTAGAGAACTTGGCTTGACCTTTGAGAGCCATGGTGAAAACACATCTCCTCATCTTGCTAATTTTGGTCCATAGTCTAATTTCTCATGCATTAGGCATATGAATCCTAACGCCTATGTCAAATTGATTGTCCAAAATGAAAAATAAAAATGTAACAAAATTTGCATTAGATTTAAGTCATTAAATCATACCCTACATGATCTAGTCTCTTAGGGAGTGTGTTTAAGGACTTAGTCTCTTTCTAAATAAATAATAGCTTAGCTATCTTGTAAAAGCATATGAATTGCCTACATGTATTTAAAATTGTAGAAGGAGTTAGTTGGTAGCCACCCCCAGGCAGTTGTAAGTCCCAACAGTTGGGTGGTTTATCCTCTCTTCTGGAGGTAAGCTAAATACCCATTTTTGCCTTAGATTTAGGCAATGCTTTTGGCTCTCGCCAAAGCTCCCTAGATTTAGGATCCGAGATTGCTTCTCTCCTTTACGGGCAATAAGCATAAATCCTCATCTCTTAGGCATTTCTATGACCTTGTATTATGGAATTGTAAGCCCTAACTTTTTAATAAAAATTTAACTCAAAACAAATAATTCCCTTCAAACTTCAAAAATATAAAGCCCAACCATAGGATAGTTTGGGATGCTTAATAGGATTCCTAGTATCATAAGCATCCCCTACTTATTCCTCTTTTGGATTGATAATAACTCCCTCCTCTTGAACAATCCCACTTGATCTTCCAAAAATAAACCTGATTGATAGTCTTATCTTTAAAATCTTTGGAGACAATGATCATTTATCTTCATCAAGAGTATTCCTAAAGAATCATGTTCCTTAGGATGTAATTAATAATGGGGGCTTACCTCCATAGAGAACTTAATGAACTCAGTTTAAAATAAATCCTGCTTTACTTTTCCATGTAAAGTAGGGGAAGAATCTTTACATTTTATAAGACCCATAGTCCTTATTATTGTGATTAGGTCCATTGTAGGGTAATGACATCTATCTATCAAGATAGTACACCTTTCCTCAATGTTGTACCCGATCACCCTAATAAGAATATCTATGGATTTACATGGTGTCCCGATAATGTGTTATATTTATGTTTTTATTTATCCTCTTTCCGAAAAAAATGGATGAAGGTGGGAATATATAAAAATTTTCACCATAGATTTTTCTGGCAACTCCACTGGGGATGGTTCCTCTCTCCATATTTAGTAAATGATTATTGTCTCCAAGTATCGATAGTGGGTTTGTACTTTTGTATGAATCCAAAACTATCTTTCTTTTTAGTTGGCACTTAGCTTATTTCATCCTTAAGTTAAGCTAGCCAACATCTTTAGGTTTTAGGACCTCACCCTATGTTGGTCTTAAAACCCCATTGGGTGAAAATTAAAATTTAATAAAAAGAAAATAATTAAATACTTTCTCCTTACAATTTTTATGGTAAGGAAAGGTTCATTCCAAAAATAAAAAAAATAAATCCTTCAATTTCCAAAAGCACTTTTTCAAAATGCATATAATAAAATGTTTTGCACAAAAAATTTCATAAATCACTCTCATCTAACAATCTTCATGATTGTTATATGTTGGATCATTTCAAAATTAAAAATAAAAAAGAATCATACTTTCCAAAAGCACAAATTAACATCTGCATTCAATTTATTGAATGAAGATTTCATGTTCAAACAAAATGAACAATCATCTTTTCTGAAAAGAAAATTAATAAAAACATCTTTTCAAAAATAAAATCCAAAATCAAATTTTCAAAAAACACAAATGAACTTCCTCATTCAATTTATTGAATGAGGATTTTCATTTTTAAAATAAAAAGACAATCATCTCTTTCAAAAATAAAATTTAACAATCATATTTTTTAAAAAGCACAAATGAACATCTTCATTCAATTTATTGAATGAAGATTTCATTTTTCAAAACAAAAATGAACAATCATCTTTTCCAAAAAGAAAATCAACAATTTATTTTCAAAAATAAAATTCAACAATCATATTTTCAAAAGCACAATTGAACATCTTCATTCAATTTATTGAATGAAGATTTCATTTTCAACAAAATCAAAATGAATCACATTTTCAAAAATAAAATCAACAAACACTTTTTTCAAAATCGAAATCAAAATAAAATCAAAAAAAAATGACACTTATTCTTATTTAGCATAAATTTCAAAATGAAGATCCCACACAAAATAAAATCAAAATCAAAAAATCAAAAAAAAAAAAAGGTCTTTCATTTAGCATACCAAATTTGCTAAATGAAGATCCCCTTTTCCAAAATCAAAATCAAAAACAAAATAAAAAAATATGATTTCTTTATACCAAATTTGCTAAGGATCCTCTTTTTCAAAATCAAATCAAAAATAAAAAAAAAGCATTTAGATTTCCTTAACATACCTAAATTTGCAAATGATCCTCTTTTTCAAAATCAAATAAAAAACAAATGAAACACATTTGGATTTCCTTAGCATTTTCAAATTTGCTAAGGATCCTCTTTTTCAAAACCAAATCAAAAAACAAAAGAAACATATAGGATTTCCTTAGCATACCTAAATTTGCTAAGAATGCTCTTTTTCAAAAATCAACCAAAAACCAAACATACTTGGATTCTTCATTTAGCATACCTAAATTTGCTAAATAAGGATTGTATTTTCAAATCACAAATGATTCACAAAACAAGCAAACAAAGAAGAAGAAATTATTTTAAAACACCTCACCTAGCATACCCAAATTTGCTAAGTGAGTAAATTCCAAAAATCCAAAAAACAAAAAAAAAAACAAAATCAATTTACCCTTTACTTTAACATACTCAAATTTGTTAAATGAAGAGTACTAAAAAAATCAAAATCAAATATGAACCTATGGAAGCATCTCTCCAAAAATATTTGAACCCATATTCAACATACCCAAAATTTGTTGAAAGTGGATTCTATATTCAAAAAAATTCTCTTTCTAATTAATCTCAAAATCTCTTCTAAATTCATTTGAGCCCCACTTAACACTTTCAACTTGTTGAGTGTGGGTTCAAATTCTAAATTCAAATTCAAAAATCAACAAAGCAAGAAATTTGATTCAAGTTTGTTTTCAACATTAACTTTCAGCCAACTTCAGTTAATTTTCAGTTAGTTCTGGTTCAGTCAATTCATTACAGTGGTAGTGCAGAAGTATGTGTTCACATTTCCTCATGAGATGGATTTAGCCTTAGATCAGGCCAGCCTTCCACGATTTTACTATGCCCACCTCATCCACTTTGGTCGAGGCTTTGAGTGGGCCAGGATTACATATGAGGGAACCCCCCTCACGACAGTTAATAGGAGCATGGTGACCGGGCAGATGCAGCTCATCCAGGTCAACATGTCATCTAATTCAGAGATCCCCTCACTAAAGAGAAAGATTGTGGCGGTACCCACAGTAGTAGTAGTAGTGACAATGCCAGCGTGCCCTGTTGTTCCCCTTGCTGCCCCACTTAGGGCTATTACCCACTCGCTGACTCCCTCAAAGAGGAATGCTCCCCTAATTCCAGGGATTATCTTCCTTGCCTTTGAGGTTGGATATAGTTCCTTCACTACTGACCTACAGCTAAAGAATAATGATCAAGCGGTATCACACCGCATTACTAGGAGTTGGAGGCAGTCATTATTAGAGTTGCCTAGGATGGTTTCTTGGTTATAGAAACCGTTCCACCTTCTCACTGGATCTGATAGAGAGGATGTTAGGAGAATTTCTACTTGACTCATACGGTTCAATTTTGCAAGTGAGAGGAGGAGATGCACTTTGATCGGTTTACAAGTGAGAGCCTATGGGCATCGAGTATGAGGCTTAGTTTGATTTGTTCATCATTCCCATAGTGTTGGCGGTGACTTAAAGAGGGCCGATACATCAATTCATGTTACTAGCGGGAGGTAGGTACATGATATTCCTCTTATGGATTTTTGATCGGCGTGCTACCCATGCCATATGCGGCTATCTTATTGGGATTACCCATCATGAGAGGAGCTCTATCCCAAGAGAGTCGGTGGTGCCTCCACCACACTCTTCTCATTCTTTGTATGTTCCAACATCTACTATACCAAGGCCATGAAGGCGCATTGGGGAGAAGAGAACGCATTGACTTCGTTCCGGTTACGTATTGCTATCTATGTCACCTCTTGTGGTGAGGGTCAAGCTCTAAGCTTGACCTTGCTAGTTATGGTGAGGAAGGAATGGCGACTCGAGGTATCATAGTGTCCGTCACCACCACCACTGTAGCAGGCTATGGAGATAGTCACAATAGTTGATGGAGGAGGAGACAATTCAGTCGCCCCTATGGCCACATATCCTCCTAGGAGTACCACTCCACGTAGATCTAGCAGCAATTAGGAGTATCTTTCCTCTAGTGAGCGTAGTCCTCACAGGATCAGCTCTCCAGCAACATCAGAGGTTAGGCGTCTATGTTCATGACAATGACCCTACTACTGATCAGACCCGATCTTTCATGCCTATTCAGTTGGACCGATCCCTAGATGACATAGTAGCTCAGTATTTAGTTAAGAAGAAGGAAATCTTAGGATATGCCTGGTCTGATTTAGAGGATGAAAAGGTCAGTTTTGATCTTAATGAAGATGATCTGTTAGACGATCTCGTTATGGCTCAACAAAACCCCGATGGGTCACTCATTGATTATATTCTCATATGGCATAATTTGAGTATGAAATGTGAACCACATCTGTCTGAACAGCATGCCATCGAGATTTTGCTTAAGAATATCCATGGCCCGGTTGCCTTCATGCTCAAAGGTTTCACCATCAAAATATTTGAGAAGCTAATCAACAAGGCAGCTAACTTACAAGGAGAAGCCAAACAATTGCTTTTTCCATACCAATAAAAAAAAATAAAAGCTACAGAAAGCTTACAAGAAGAAGCCTGAGGCAGTGATAGCAGTAGACAAGGGAAAATAGTTGATCAGAGAGCAGTTTGAGAGACCTCATGCTCCACAACCATCACTTCCACCTCCTCTACCACCATTGAGGCGTCTAAGACCACCATCCTCCATGACCTGCGCCTCTTCCTCCATATATCAAGATGGTACACATGCATCTTTGCTAAGTAGCTACTGTCCACCTACTCTTTTGGATAAACTTAACAAGACTTATTCATTTAAGAGAGAGGTAATTAGGAAGATCTTTAAGAATCTCTTAAAGAAGCCTGATTTTCTGCTACCCGAACCTAGGAGACCAGAGAAAGTGGCAAAATATATGATCCTAACTTTTGCCCCTACCACCGCATGCTAGGTCATGTTTTGAAAGATTGCTTTACATTCAAGGACTAGCTTGAGCATAGCTTCAAGATAGGTGCTATAGTTATCCCGAAGGAATACCTTGTGGAACAACCATCCAGTTCCATTAGGATAATCCTTGGGGATACTTATGATCTGTCCAAAACCAAAGAAGGTTAGGATATCTCCTTATCTTATACCATTAAGAAAATTGTCTCCAAAATAAAAAAAAACTTTCCTTGCAGGTGCCTGAGATAGCTCAAACCTCCAACATCAAGGAAGGTTTACAAGTTGCCAAAGCCAACTCAGGGAAAGGGGAGCGATCAACATATGCCATGGATAGCCAAGTAAGCAACCACCCGAGTCCGACCATCTTGACATCACTTTTGAAAGCTCTTAACCTCCTCTTCTTAGACTTAAGACTATTCTAAACTCTAAGAACTCCTTAGTCATAAGGCACAGCTAGTGATTAGGTGAACAATTAACCTAAGCCTAGAGACATAGAAGGGTTAATCATAAGATTAGGCTATGCCTTAGAGCTTAAGGAAATTATATATCCTATAGCCTAAGCCCAATCTAGATACACTTTCTCAAATCAAACCCAGAAGCAAATCTCAAACCAAACCTCAAATTCAAATCTAAATTCCAAATCTATATCCCAAATTTGACTTCAAATGATTGAAATCCAAAATCAAATTCAAACCCCAAGACTAAATCCAGCATTAAACCAAAATCCAATTTATACCCTTTAAGCTAATTCTTTAGAATTAGCCAAATTCTACCCAGATCAAGTCAAAACCTATGGATTTTCTCTTAAATCAATCATTCATTCAATTATCTACCCAAAAATAAATAAAACATACAATCATCAAATCAAATAGAGGACAACTCACGTCAAAACCAACCTAGCCCTTTTGAATTGAAAATTTCAAATGAGCCAAAATCTCTTAGACTCCAAATTGATTATTGTTAAATTTATATTTCAATCTAGGGCTCATATATAAGTTCAACTAAACTTGGATCAAATCAAAACCAAACCAATTGACCCACTTAGGTCCACTTGACCTCAAGTGACCTAAAGGACCCATTTGAGCTAACTTCCAATCCAACCTAAATTGGATTGAACCAAGCTCACCAAAACCTTCCACCATGATTATTGATTACCCTAGAATGATCGATTGCAATCAATTGGGTCAAACCAAGTCAACTTAGTCATTTGACCAAGTCAACCCTTAGCCAAAATGAACCAAAACTAGCAAAACTCATCCTACATCAAATTGATTGAAACCAATGATTTGAATCAACCCAAAATCAATATTTAAATATGACTTGACCACCAATTGAGCCAAACCAAGCCCAATAGGCCATTCGATCTAAGTTGACTCAAATTGGCCTAAAGAACCAAATTGGGTCAAATCATGATTTAACCCAAATTGATTGCAACCAATGGCTCAAGTTCATTCCAAATTGATTATTGAACTTGACCAAAGCCATAATTAAACAATTTGATCAATCGAGCCCACTTGAGCCATTTAGCCCAAATTGGCCTAAAGGGTCAATTTGGCCTAAATCCAAATTGATTCGAACTAAAGATCACATTCATCTTCAATTAGTCAATTGAACATAAATCAACCCATAACCCAAGAAATTTGGCTAATTTTGGTCAAATTGGTCAACTTGACATTTGACCCATTTGACTCCAAATGAGCCAAAGTCAATTCAAGGAGAAATTAAATCAAATTGATCATACCAAAACTCTTCAAATTATTATTTGAACCTAACCTAAGTCTTGGTTTGACCCAATTTGACCAATTGGTCAACCTAACCTGATATGACCCAATGTGACCCAAATTGAGCCAAATCCCTTGAAACCAAGCCATGACCCATTGGGGGCTGATCAAACCCAACCCAAACCCATTTGGCATCAGCCCAAAATCAACCCAACCTAATTAAACCCCTCATCGGTCCTCCCTCACATAGGATTCCACCCAACTTCATTTAATTCTTCCCATCACATGCATTCAACTTCCCCCATCCATGGCATTCAATGAAGCTAATCATATTGTAGTAAGAGAGGACTTTGTAGCAAAAAGCTAGAGTCCTCAATCAATCCATCATCCATCCCAACCATCCCAAAAAAATGACAACACCTTGGAGCCAAAAATTTTAAAAAAGAGGATTTTCAGCCACTATTAAAGGAGGGGGCAAATGAGGCTTCATTCCTCTTCTTCCTACCACTATTCAGCCTCCAAGAGCTCCCCAAAGCAACCAGCCACCACTTCCCCGCCTCTTTTGAGCCAAAAATATCAAAACCAGATAGATTCTAGTGAGAAAATGGCAAGCACCGAAAATACATCATTCTGAAGTGAGGGCAAAGGCTACACTCATTCCAAAGCTTTCTCTTGCACCTAGGAGCTCACTTAGATCTTCACTGCTACCGGAAACCATCTTCGGCGAGGTAAATTTTGCCAAACTTTAGCCGACCTTAGGATTTCTTGCTTTTTGTATTAATTTACTTGAGATTTTAGGAATTTCTCATAGATAAACCCTGCATTTTTTTATTTTATTTGATCCCAATATGAAGTAGAATTTTTTGGAGAAAATTAACTCAAAAACGAGTTCAATTGACCTCATTTTTTTTTTTTCATTTTTCTCGTCGATTTCGCCTGTTGGTGAGCAGCAGTCATTTGATCCCACGGTCAATGGATTGGACGGCTCAGATCGTGTTGGACCCGCATCCTTCTGACACCCAGAACATGCAATCTACTCTCTGATCCCATGGACTGGATCTAGACCGTACGATCTGCGATTAGACGGTCTGGATTGAACCACACATCATTTTCCCAGGTCTCGTATTTTCCTGCTCATGCGGTGTGTCAGTACCACGTGGCACCGCGCACCAAATTGCGTGGTGCCATGTGGCACCAAGTTGCCCCGTCAGCGCCTGCACAACACTAACTGGGTTAAGTGGGAAAAGCACCTATTTTTAGATTTAAAAATTATTTAATTGTCCTGAAACTTTGAAAATTCATAAAAAATAAAATACCCAATGACAAATCACAAGGGCTCATTAGATTTGTCTTTCCAAGAAGAATCCAAAGAACCAAAAATTCCCAAATTCCACTAAATGGTTTGAGCTTAATTTAGATTTTAGTGAAAATAAAGTTTCATTAATTACTCTAAAATATAAGTCAGATTAAGTTGAAATTTTTAGAGATTGAAATTAGCTTTAAAGCACACCTATGATAAAAATCTCAAGTAAAAAAGACTTATGTATTGGGAGAAATTAAATTTTGAAGTTTAGATTATCTATTTTAATAAAATAAATCAAATAAAAATCCATAAATTTACAACAATCTTCAAAACAGCTTAAATCATTTTAGTTAACATTTAAGATCCTAATAATAATAATAATAATAATAATAATAATGATAATAATAATAATAATAATAATAATAATAATAATAATAATATATGATCTTAAGAACATGAATATAATAAATATTTATGATTAATATTTAACAAATTAAGGAATTAATTAAAATGAAATTCATAATAATCTAAATAATAAATTAAAATCAAAAATAAAATAATAGTTAAGCAATCATTAATCAAATCTCAAATAAAAAAATCATAAAATCCTTAGAGAAAATTAAATTAAATATGATTAAACCTATTTAAGTTAATAAACTCAATTAAATGATTAAATCTTAAATCAAACTTAAAATTAAACAAATCTAGGAAACTTTAATATGGGTCAAACTAGTATAACTAAACCTACACTAAGCATGGAATCTTAATCATGTGAAACTCCTTAATGAATATAAATAAATTGAAACTAATTAATCATTAAGTAAACTCAAAAGTTAAATTAATTATAAATCCAATACATCATAATCACCTAATATTAATCAAACCAAATTAATCAAGCATCTAATTAATGCAAACTTAATGAATTAATCCATCATCTTAATGAATCAAATTAATTTAAATAAATTACATTCTAACTCTTAAATTAAGCCTAAATCAAACCCCTAATTAAATTTAATAATTAATCACACCCCTCAAGTAAACTAATTAAGTTAATCAAATTAATCATATAAAACCTAAGCTTAATCAAACATAAATGTAATTAAATACCAATCAAAACCTAAATTAAACATAAATCATTAAGTCATTAATTTCATCATTAATCTAAATAAATGTAAAACCAAATTAAAAATTAAATAAATCATTATTTAATTTAGTAAGAAACTTAAACACACTTCTTAATTAAACTAATTACCCTTAAGCTAATCCAATTGAATAAACACCTAATTAATACAAACTTAATGAATTAATCCATCATCTTAATAAACCAAATTAACTTTTTTTAAATCAAATTCAAATCAAGCACTTAATTAATCTACTAATTAATTTGATCACACATCTTAAATAAAATTAAGTCATTAATCATTAATCAACTTAAACTTAATCAAACATAAATGCAATTAAATCCTAATCAAAACCTAAATTAAACCTAAATAATTAAGTCATTAATTAAATCATTAACCTAAACAAATATGAAACCAAATTAAAATTAAACAAATCCTTATTTAATTTAATGATAAACCTAAACACACTTCTTAATTATACTAATAATCACATTGAACCTAAGCAAACCCATAGATCAATAAAGCTAATCAAATCAAATTAAATCAAATAAAGAAAGACTCTCATCAATTAAATATGAAATCAAATCAAATCTCATTCAACCTACTTAAATAAGATAAATTAATTAACTATCCAATGTATGAATTCAAAATACAAACCAAACTTCGATAAATTTGACAAATGGATGAGATTAAAAATGAAATCCTAATTACAAAGAATCAAACTCAATTAAAAATCAAAATAAAATTTCAATTAATCTAATCCAATCAAACTACAAATAAATGAACCATGATAAACATAAAATTAATTCACATAATCATAATCAAAGAAAATATTTAAATATTAATTTAAAAGGATATTAAATTATCAAGATTTAATTAAACCAAAACATCTAATCTAAAATTAATCAATCAAAAACACATGGATTTAAACAAACTTAAACTTCATTAGATATTAAGGATATTATTAAGGATGTTGAATTATCAGATTTAATTAAACAAAACATTTATCTAAAATTAATCAATCAAACACATGGATTTAAACAAACTTAAACTTCATTAGATTAAGATATTATTGAATTTTGATTTAATTAAGCCAAATTTAATCCAAAATCAATCAATCAAATACTTAAATAAACTCTTCTAAATTCTAAATCAAATCAAATGAATTGTATAAATTCAAATGGGCTAATTAAGATACTTAAGGACCTTAGTTTTTAGGAGTTAGGATGTAGAATAGGGTGAGTTGCTACAAATGGAATTCATTCTACTCTTCATTCTTGAAAACCTATCATTTTAACCAAATAAAAGTGAAATAAAAAAATTAAAAAATAAATCATTAAATCATTTAAATTGAAATCACCCAAAGGTAAAATTTAAACAAATTCAAACTCCAAATTGAAACTTAAACTAAAGAAGCCTAGTAAAGTCTTGCCACACAAGCCTTAAGCACATACATTATAATACTAAGTCACCACTTTTAGTGCTAAGTTAGGGTAGTGTATGTGTGATGGATGATTTATTTTGTGATGTAATATTTTAGACTAGTAGGGTGTATGCCTCGTTGACTAGATGGTAGGCCGTGATTAGCCTAATCATATTTTTTGCAGGGGGTTATGCTTAAGGGGCCTTGTATATATATATATATATATATATATATATATGTGCTGTTAGCAAGCCCTAAGCATAACTCATGTTAGGACACGTGGGCTTGGTTACCCATGTGTGGGGTGCTAAGTCCAAATTATTCATATAACTGCTTAGGTTATATGATGTGTTTAGCTAACATTTATTTTGCAGGTGTAGCTAGATTTACTTTTCCTATTTTTAATGTAATTTTGTATTAGGAATTAGAATTAGTGTTATGGGGGATTAGGATGAGTAGTGACCAGAAGGCTTAGTCCCTGGGGTACCCTGTGATACCTTTGGAGCAAATTAAATCAAAAGGAAAAGGAGGAAATGAAGAAAAGAAGACCCCCATAATATGTATTATTTTTGTAATCCGAGTTGTATAAGGGTATAGATCGGCTACCCATCTTTTTTTTTTCGGGGTGTAGGATGGAACCCGACCGCACTGGTCTCTTATTCTTTTATGATAGTTTATAAAATTGTTTGATATTGTGTTTAGATTGTGCACTAAAATTGCATGTTTTTTGTAGTTTCTTCATGTTTGATGTTTGAAGGTGTGGCCTGAATGCGGTAGACTCTTGGGATGAAATTAATTTTTTTATCCCAATTAACAACACATAATTAAAATTTTAAAATAACTCATAACCTCACATAAAAGCCTAGGAATTAAACCAAGATAATAAAATTTTTAGCAACCCCTTAGGTGGATGATTGTATGTATAACATCATGCATGTCATATTCTTCCACTCTTATTAAGAGGAGGCTTCCATTTGTGCCAAAGAATTAAGGCTTAACCTGTGAGAGCCTTTGATGGAAGAACACCCCTTTCTCTTTTGATTTGATCCATAATCAAGTTCTCATGCATTTAGGCATACAAAATCCCATAGCTTATGTCAAAACAAAGAGTCCAAAAGAATCAAATAAATTTGATAAAATTTGTATTAGATTAAGTCATGAATTCATACCACTCATGCTCTAGTCTCTTAGGGAGTGAGTTTAAAGACTTAGTCTCTTTCTAAATAAATAACAACCCAGTCATCTTGCAAAACATAAGACTTGCCTACAAGAATTTAAAGAGTAGGAGGAGCTAGCTGGCTGCCACTCCAGGCGATAATAAATCTAGCAGTTGGGTGGTTTATTCTCTCTTGTGGAGGTAAACCATATGCCCATTTTCATCTTAGATTTAGGTCATGCTTTGGCCCTCTCCAAAGCTCCCTAGATTTAAGATCTAAGGTTGCTATTTCTCTTTGTAGGCTACAAGCATAAATCCTCACCTCTTATGCATTTCCACAATCTTATGTTGTGGGATTATAAGTCCTAGCATTCTAATAAAATGTCAACTCAAATAATTAATTCTCTTCAATCTCAAAAATATAAAGCCCAACCATAGGATAAATTGGATTGCTCACTAGGCTTCTTAGTATCATAAGCATTCCCTACCAATCTCCCTTTTACTTCCAATAATAAGTCTTCTCTTTGATCTATCCCATTTGATTTTCTAAAACAGCCAATCATTTGATAATCTTAACTTTGAAATCTTTGGAGACCTTAATTGTCGACTTTAATCGAGAGTATTCTTAAGAAATTCCCATTCCTTAGGATATAATTAACTATGGGGCTTACCTCCATAGGGAACTTAAGGAACCTAGCTTAAAATAAATCCTACTTTATTTTTCCATGTAAAGTAGGGGAAAAATCTCTGGTACAATCGAAGACCCATCATGCCTTAAGAGTCATTATTAGGTGATTAGGTCCATTATAGGGTGGTGATTTCTATCTTTCGAGATAGTACATCATTCCTTAATGTCGTACTCAATCACTTCAATAAGTACCTCGTAGGATCTGCATGGTGTCCCACATCTCAAAAAGAAACACCACAGATTTTTATGGTGACTTTGCTGGGGAGGGTTCCTCTCTCCATCTTTAGTAGACAATTATTATCTGCAAGCATCAATAGTGGACTTATATTTTATATAAGCCTGAGACTATCATTTTTTCTGTTGGCACTTAGCTTATTTCATCCTTAAGCAAAGCTCGCCAACATCCTTTAGGTTTTAGGACCTCACTCCATATAGGTCTTAAAATCCTTATTGGGTTCCCCCAATAGGTGAAAATTAAAATTAATCAAACAAAGGAGATGACCAAAATTAAGAACCTCTTCACCATCCGGATGGTGAGGCAAGGTTCATCCCATTAACAATAAGAAAATAAAACCCTTCTATAAAATAACATGTCTTCCAAAAGCACTTTTCAAAATCCACATAATAAGAGATCTTTACACAAAAATTTGTAAAAAATTTTCAAAAAAGCATAAAATACATATAACCATACCTCGTTTAACAAATCCTATGATTATTACATGGAGGTTCTTTTCAAAATCAAAATCAATCATTTTTAATGTCTTTTTCAAAAGCACATTTTCTTTAGAAATAGCTATCCCCCATCCTCAAATTTGTTGGATGGAGATTCTATTTTTGAATAAAATCATGATATAAAATTGAAACTCCACTTAGCATACTTCACATGTGCTAGAGTTGAAGTTTTCCTCCTTTTCAAAAAGGAATAAATCATACATACACAAAAGAGAAGTCAAGACATATTTGACATACCCAAATTTGTTAAATGGGAGTTCCCCTTCCCTTGGTGAAGGTAAAGCAAATTGAATTCTATTTGACACCATTTGCATTTGTCTGATAGAACTCCTTCTTGCCAAAGTCTTGGACTTCAAGACACATTTGGATCTCATTTGACATGTCTAATTATGTCAAATGAGAACCCCCTTTTGAAAATCATAAGAACAAATTCAACTCCATTTAATGTACCTAAGTTTATTAAATAAGTTATTTTCTTTCAAAAATCATAAACACATTTTACTTTCACTTAACATATCAAATTTGTTAAGTGAGTGTTCATTTTCAAAATCATAAACACATTTGACTTTCACTTAACATACCAAATTTGTTAAGTGAGAGTTTCATTTTCAAAATCATAACCGCATTTGACTTTCACTTAACATACAAAATTTGTTAAGTGAGAGTTTCATTTTCAAAATCATAAACAAATTTGACTTTCACTTAACATACCAAACGTATTAAGTGAGAGTCTCTTTTCAACACACATTTGATCCTTATTTTAGCATACCAAATTTGTTAAATAAAGATCTAATTTTTCATATTAAACCACAATTGAGCTTTCACTTAACATACCAAATTTGTTAAGTGAGAGTCTCATTCTAAAAGAAAAATAAACATATCTCAAACACATTTGGAGCTTTCACTTAACATAACCAAATTTGTTAAGTGGAACTCCCATCTTCAAAGAAATGCAAATATATCTCACAATCACATTTGGCTTTCACTTAACATACCAAATTTGTTAAGTGAAAGTCTAATCTTCAAGCACGAAAGCAAATCAAACACATGTGGCCTCTACTTAACATACCAAATTTGTTAAGTAAGAAACCCCATTTTTCAAATCAAAATATCACACAAACAAATCTTCACAAGCAAAGGCATTCTACAAAAAAATTTTAAACACAATCACAACCTCTTCTTAGCATACCAAATTTTCTAAATAGAGATTCTTTCAAATCATCAATATTTTAAAACAAGATGCACAAAACACAAATATCTCTAAGAAAATCTCTCCTCAAATTTTAAAACCCCACCCAACCTACCTAAATCGTTGAGTATGGGTTTGATTTCAAATGGCAAGACTCTCCAAATCTCTCCAATGAACCCCACTTAACATATTTGAATTGTTGAGTGTGGGTTCAAAACTCCAAACTTCTATTATTTATGTGGAACAAATATCAAGGAAAAAAATCTGATACAAGTTATATTTCAACAAATGTAGACATACAGCTCAGATCAGCTAGTGCAATCTTTATCGTTTTCACATATGGCCTCTCAAAAGTTTTTTTTCACCTTTTCCACTCAGGATGGATTTGGCTTTGGATCAGGCCAGTCTCCCTCAGACTGACTCCACCCATCTAGTGTTCTTTGGCTGAGGATTTGAGGGAGCTCGCATCACTTGCATCACTACTGTTAGCTGGGATGAGGTGACTGGGTAGATGCCAGTCATCCAGATTGACCTACCATCTAACACTGAGTATCCTTCCCTAAAGAGGAAGGAGGTTGAGGTTTCGCTAGTCAGTCAAGTTCATACTCAGTCAGTTGTTCCCACAATCGCCCAAGTGCATGTTAGCACCTCCTCGATGGTCCCATCTAAGGGGAAGGCTATCATGGCTTTAGAGATAGCTTCCCCAATCTTCAAGGTAAGATATAGCTCTCACGCCGCCTCACTCAACAGTACACAGCGCCACACACTGCGATGCAACAAGAGCGGCAAGATCAAGCGGCACCACGAGTGTGCCTCCTAGGATATGGATACCGCATCCCACATTGCAGAGGAAGGTTGGGATATCTCCCTATCCGAACCTCCACAAAAATCATCTCTAAGATTAGAAAGTTACTCTTGCATGTGCCTGAAGCAACTCAAACCTCCAACTCTAAGGAAGGTTTGCAAGTTACTAAGGATAACTTCAACGAGGTAGAAGCCTAGCAACAACAGTCCACCTTACTTTCCCGGGATAGCATAAAAGTACAACCACTATCCAAGTCCAACACTCCATCCATCATTGCAGCTACTACTTCTTCCTCAACTAGCTCCTCTTCTACCACCAGGAGCGTTGTATTTGTGGACAAGGGCACTAAACCCATTACCCCGCTTACTTTATTAGATTTCTATTATGTACCTCCATCTAAGAAGAAATCAATGAAGAAAGCTTTCACTTACATCTTGTCTACTTCTGATACTCTAGATTTTATTCCTCTCAAAAACTCTCAAAGTCTACAAAATATTAATGATAACTCTAGTTCTGATCATTCCTCTTCTGATTTAGAAATGGATTTCCCATTTCTAGTTCACAAGAGTTCATCTCTTGAGATTGATGTGGAGTCATCTGACTATGATAATATTATAGGAGAAGCTGGAGGTAAACCTGATGAGTAGGTAGAACTTTTCACTAAATCATCTCATGAAATCACTGAAGTCAACCTCTGTAGTGGCAAAGTTCTACCTCCTAGGGTAGCACCTCAGGATAAGGGTAAAAAAGTCATTGGTTCTAGTGATCAAGAAGCCCCTCCACAGGATGCTCCACCTATGGATATGCTTTATGGAGGATCACTGAGTACAATGACAATGTTCACCTAAGAAAGTTGCCAACTAAAGTAAGCATATATTATGCCCTTGTCTTATCCAAAGAGATGAGGGAGTCATTGATCAAAGCCCTTCTTGATCTAGAAATATGCTTAGCTTAGCTAGCCGCTATTGGAGAAGAGGCATGTTATTCAAGAGAAGCACGTGAAGTAACATTCATAGATGAAGACCTCCTTTTGGGGACAAACCGGTCCCCTACATCACAAAGGGACATGAGTGATTCACTCTCCGGTGTTAGTAGATCCAAGTACATCAGTGAACATAATGATCTAAAAACCCTCGCATACTTGAGGATTGACATCTCTAAACTTTTAAAAGAGAGGATGATATTGAGATAATTAAATGAACAAGGTGAGAGGGCCTTAGGCTCTATAATGTTGCCATTAGAAGTAGATGATTAGAAGACTACCGCCAAATTTCATATTATAGACTCAGACACATCTTTCAATGCTTTGCTTGGGAGACTGTGGATATATGAGAACAACGTGGTTCCATCCTCTCTACATTAGTGCATGAAGTTCATGAGGGGTGGGATTGAATGCTATGTCAAAGGAGATCTTAATCCATTCACAGTTCATGAGGTTGGAATATATGAGGATGCAACCTACTATCTCCCTCAAAATCAACAAGTTTATTCTCGTGAACTTGGCAAAAGTTCAAAGATAAAAGAAAAAGAAAAGGAAAAAGAGAAAGAAAAAAAGAAAAAGAAAAATAAAATGAAAAGAAAAAAGAAAATGAGAAATAAAATAAAAGGGAGCGAGAAATAGACTTGAAGGAGAAAGTAGAGCCTGATATTAGATTCCACCCACAGTTCTTTACTCCATTCGAACATATGGGTTGGATGAGTCGATCTCCACTAAGCAGAGGAAGAGGTAGATCCAGAGACATGCTTAGGGATGGAAGACCTCCTTATTGGCCACCCAATAGGAGTTATGTCCCTACTACCAGGAGTACACTTACTATCTATATATACTTAGAATCTAGTTCAAAGGATGAGTCATATAAGATTAGTGCACCAGCTAGCACTTCCAAACACAAATCCTCATGCAAATGACAATTGAGCTAGACAGTGATGAAGACCAAGCTTCTAAGCAAAGCATGAATGTATTTGAATAACTATTATGTAGAATACAAAGGAATTGAGAACTTTAGCTATGACCTACCTTTCTTCCCAGAAAGTTGAAGGTTTAGTAATTAAAAAGGCTCCCAAGTCATCCACAGATGTCAAGCCAAAGAGATTTTTGTTGGGAGCATCATCCTCAAAATGTAGAACTTGAGGATGATTCATATAAAGATTTAATAGAATTACTTTTTGATTGGTACTCGCCTTGTATTCTTAACTTAGCAAAGAAGGGATTAATCCTACATACTTGATCTAAACACAGGTCATTCTACTTTGAAAGGCTATGGGGCAACCAAACCAGACATCCGAAATCAAGACAAGGACTAGGATTTAGCATAATGGGTCCAGACAATGATGACAAGCATTGCCTAGTCATCATAAATTATTTAGAGTCAAATAGGTTCTTCTTAAATCATGCTAACTCTTATGAGTGACCCAAGTGAGCCTAAAGTTAGAAATACACCACCAAAGTTTGAAGAAGAGATCAAATCAACCATCGGTGAGCTCAAACAAATCAACTTGGGAAATAAAGATAATCCACGTCTAACATACATCAGCCCTTTATTGAATGAAGAAGAAACCAATGACTTTTTAGGCTATTAGCTGAGTTTAAGGACTGCTTCGCATGGAGTTATGAAGAAATGCCTGGTTTATCTCCTGACATGGTAGTCCATAAATTGGCAATAGAACCTAATGCTAACCCTATCAAGCAAGCTCCTAGATGTATGTGATTAGACATTGAATAGCAGGTCAATTCTAAAATCAAGAAATTGATCGATGTTGGATTTATCAGGGAAGAAAAATATCTTACCTGGTTAGCCAGTGTCATCCCAGTTAAGGAAAAGAATAGCCAAATTCTCATATGCATTGATTTTAGGGATCTAAATAAGGCATGTACTAAGGATGAATTTCTACTTCTTATACCAGAATTAATGATGGATATTACCTCATTTCATGCAGTATTCTCATTTATGGATGGGTCATCTAACTATAACCAAATCAAGATAGCCCCCAAGGATGAAAGAAACACTACTTTTTGAACCCTGATCGGAATCTATTATTATAAGGTCATGCCTTTCAATCTTAAAAATGTCAGTTCCACATACCAGCGGGCCATGACTCGAATCTTTGATGAACTCATTCATCATCAAGTTGAATGCTACGTCGATGATCTCGTTGTCAAGAGCAAAGGAAAGGAAGACCATTTCTTTGACTTGAGAGTAGTTTTTGAATGGTTAAGACAATACAACCTAAAAATGAACCCCTAAAGTGTGCATTCGGAGTAGCTTCAGGAAAATTTCTTGGGTTAGTTGTCCGACACTGGGGAACTAAAATCGAACCACAAAAGATCAAAGCGATATAAGAAATGTCACCCCCTAAAAGCCTAGCATAACTCAGGTCATTCCAAGGGCAGTTTGCATATCTAAGATGTTTCATATCCAACCTATCAGGAAAATGCCAACCATTCTTAGCACTTATCAAAAAGGATGCCAAGTTTAAGTGAGATTATAAGTGCCAGCATGCCTTCAAAGATATCAAGTAATACCTGATGACGCTGCTAGTTCGACTCTATCCCGTAAGCCGCCATATTATATATAGTATTAGAGATGACTCCCTTGGTGCTTTGTTGGCTCAAACCAATGATGAAGGGAAGGAGAATGCTCTCTATTATCTCAATCATCATCTAATCCCTGCTAAGGTAAACTATCCACCTATTAAAAAGCACTACCTAACTTTAAACTTTGCATCCCAAAAGCTACAACATTACATGCTTTCTCATAAGATGAACTTGATCTCTAAAGTCAATCCACTATAATATCTCATGACACGGCTGATATTATCCGGACGGCTGGCGCATTAGCCCAAGATTTTGTCTCAGTTTGACATAACATTTGTACACCTCAGTGCCATGAAAAGCACTTATGGATTTCTTAACAGTACATCCACTCCCTGCTGATCTCCGCTTAATGATGACCTCTCCGATGAACAAATCATGAACTTAGGGGATACTAGTACTCATTGCTAGGAGATGTACTTTGATGGTGCAGCTTCCTCTCAAAGAGGAGAAGAACCATAATTTACTATCCCAGAGAAGGCAGGGGTAGGATTAGTTCTCCTAACTCTGGACCGCGATGTGATGAGATTCTCATATTATTTGTTTAATCCATGCACCAACAACAAAACCGAATATGAGGCTCTGATTGCCTGTCTGGAGTTAGTCATTACACTATGCATCCAGAGTATCAACATATTTGGGGATTCTCAATTAGTCATCACCAAATCACTGGGTCCTACAAAGTTCTAAAGCCTAAGCTCCATCATTACCATAAGTACCCTATGGAGTTATTTTCTCAAATCCCAGAGATTACCATTTATAAGATTCCTCGAGGAGAAAATATAGTAGCAAATGCACTAGCCAAGCTTGCCAAAGAGTTGGCATGTTTGGAAGATGAGTTCATTCCAATAAGGGTCCAAAATAGACAAGTCTTATCCCATATTGATGCTAAACTCATTGAGAAATTCTCTCTTGAAGGGGAGGTTGCCATTGCCAAAAAGGATGAGGAGTTAGATTGGAGGCAACCATTCATGGATTATTTAAATATACACAAACTACCTCAAGAGAAATCACTGGCACACCATGTGAAGCAGAGAGCCCTTTCCTATGCTCTCGTAGGCGACGCCTTGTACCAGTAGTCCTTTAATCATATGTGGTTACATGTCTGGACAAACATGAAGCCTGTAGGATCATGATTGAGGTACACTTAAGTTTATGTGGAGCGCATCAATCCGGTTTGAAGATGAAAGCCAAAATTAAGAGACTAGGATACCATTGGCCTACGATGATTATCGATTGCATGGATGTAGCCAAGCGTTTCCATCAGTGTCAAGTACACGGCATGGTCCTACATCAACCACCCAACATTCTACATCCTACATTGGCCTCATGGCCATTTGAGTGTTGGGGTACCGACATAGTGGGTCTGATCGATCCTCCTTCTTCCAAGGGTTACCTATTCATTCTAGCTACCACCGACTACTTTTCTAAGTTGGCGGAGGCAATCCCACTTAGAGAGGTCACAGCTCAGCATGTGCTCCAATTTTTCAGGAACCATATCATATATAGGTTCAAGGTTCCTATACGAATTATATCCTATAATGGTACTGCATTCAAGAGCACTAAAATTAATAGCTTTGCCCGGAGACATTGTATAGATTAGAGATATTCCACCATCTATTATGCAAGGGCAAATGGGTTAGCAGAAGCCTTCAACAAAACTCTCATCCAAATATTAAAGAAGACACTCGATGATAATAAGTGATAGTGGCATGAGAAGTTAGTTGAAGCTTTATGGGCTTACCGCACCATATACAGAACTCCAACTCAATCTACCCCATTCTCCTTAGTGTATGGGTTTAAAGCCATTCTACCATTAGAAGTCCAACTCCGATCACTAAGGATAGTCGTGGGTAGTAAAATCACAATGAAGCATAATGTTAAATTGTGATTGGAAGAGCTCAAAGGTTTGGAGGAGAGATGCCTCCAGGCATGTTAGAACCTTAAGTTGTACAAAGCCAAAATGATTCAAGCTCACAACAAGTTGGTCCATCCTAGAGCTTTTCAAGTAGGAGAGCATGTTTTAGTTTTAAGGAGACCAATTATTGCCCGTCAAAAGATGGGAGGCAAGTTTGAACCCACTTGGGAAGGCCCTTATGCCATAGAGAAGGCCTACCAAGGAGGATCTTATCAACTCATAAATTGTAAAGGAGAGCGCCCAATGCTTCCAATCAATGGGCTCTACTTAAAGAAATATTATTCATAAATCTTGTTTGAAAATAGTCATTAATAATACTTCTTTTCATCTCTTTTGTGTCAAAAATAATTTTTGCTTGCAAATCTGCCACGATGTGTTTAGGGTAGGTATAAGAGAACCCAAGAGGCATCCTAACCCTCCACAACACAAACACACACTACAAACAATCCTCTAGTACTATTAGGATAGGTGTAAGAGAACCCAAGAGGCATCCTATTTTGACTAGTGCAACTAAGTTAAGTGTAAGAGAACCCAAGCGGCATCCTTCCTTGGTGGAGTCACATTGCCCCTATGGCACCATTTCATCCATTCTTCGATGTGTTTATGGTAGGTGTAAGAGAACCCAAGCGACATCCTATCCTTCATCAACACAACACAACCACATATAAAATAAACATATATCTTTTATCTCGGGCTTTTTGATGTGGGAGCATGCCCCCTTTGGCACTCACTCATTAGCTGCTCTTGGTCAGGCTGACATGCTACCTTGCTAGTGTGTCACCCTAGTGGTCACTTATCTGGTAGATGTGAGTCCCCGTGATTTCTTTCTGACTTCACCAATGCAAATTGATGAGCACCTTATTAGTTTGATAGGCCTTACTACACATCCAGTAAAGTATCCCATGTTGGCTTTTTTTTAAGAGATGTAAGCCTACACGCTTTCTTCTTGAACTAGCCATCATGCACTATCTAGGTCAAGTATATTTGAGGTTTAGGATAAGTCCCCTTATGGCTCCTTTCCTTTTGACTTCTTCAAGCCTTGGTTTAGCCCTTACACGGGACTCCCCACTTGGTAGTCGCCCTAAGTCAGATATTATTTGTCCCTCTAATGACGGACTATCCCGATGATCACTTTCGTCTGTGAAGATGTAAGCCTACAAGCCTTCTTCTCAGGTTGATCATCGTAAATCGACGGGCACCTTAGGTTGGTTGGTTATCGCTATGCTGATGGTGACCTACCCGATGGATACACCACTCTTGACAGATGAGTCCCCATGCTTTCTCCTTGAGTTGGCCACCGAATAGGTACAGACTTTCTTTTACAAGATTTTGGATAAAACCTCTAGCGGCACCTCCCCTATGAGCACTCTATTTGGATCATGTCCTTAGCAACCCCATTAAGACACTACCCAGGTTACTTTTAGAGTGGACATTCCCCCTTTCCTAGTAGCCACTCTTGTGGTTGGAGAATTTGTCTTGTGGATATGCAGATTCTCCCTTGGTCCATGTTGACCTCATTTTAGAATGAGTTCTCAACCCCTCCATCTTAGACATAGGACTCCTCTTAGACCTTAAGAGTTCCTTAGTCTTAAGACACATCTAGTGATTAGGTGGACACTCAACCAAGCCTCAGAAGACTTAAAAGTGTTAGCCATAGGAATAGGTCATGCCTTAGGGGTGTTAAGAAAATCTCCTACCCTTTGCTTAAACCATTCCTCACCTTCCTTCTTTCAAATCAAACTCCAAATCAATTTTATTTGATTTTCTCCAAAACTCAAATTAAATCCATGATTGAAATCTATGATTGAAACCCATGATCAAAATCCATCAAAAATTCCTAAGTTCTAAATTTTGCCTAAGTCCTTAATCCTTACCTTAAGGACTTAACCAAAATCGTGATTCAAACCTATTCAAATCTTTGATATTTTCTCATAATCCATTTATATTTTTATTTATATTCACATATATAAATGAAATATAAATTCAAATCAATCAAACTAAACTCAAAATTCCACCTCAATTCATAAAATTCCTAAGTCCGAAAGTCCCTTAAATCCTTTAAATTCCCTTTAGTGGATTTAACCTAAATCATAATCAAACCTATTCAAACTCATGGGATTTTCAAAACTTATTTATATTCTCATATATAAATGAAATATAAATATAAATCAATCAAATCCAATTCAAAAATTAAATTTCAATTTAAAAATTTCCATAAATCCTTTAAATTCCCTTTAATTGATTTAACCTAAATCATGATCAAACCTATTCAAACTCATGGAATTTTCTCAAAACTTATTTATATTCTCAGTTATATTCTCATATATAAATGAAATATAAATATAAATCAATCAAATCCAATTCAAAAATTAAATTTTAATTTAAAATTTTCCTTAAATTCTTTAAATTCCCTTTAATGGATTTAACCTAAATCATGATTAGACCACTTCAAATCCTTGAAAATTTCTCATGATCCATTTATATTCTCATTTATATTCATATATGTAAATGAAATATAAACTCAAACAACCAAAACTAATTTTAAAAATCAAACTCAAATCAACTCAAAATCCAACCTAAGCCTTTCAAGTCAAAACCTTGAACTTAGCTAAATCATTTTCAAATCAAGCCAAACTCTTGATTTTCTCTCATGGTTCAATCAACCCTACAATCATGAACTCATATATAAATCCAAAATTCAATCACTCAATCAAGACCTAGTTCAAAGATCAAACCCAAAATCCTTTCATATTCTTCCTTTGAATATGAAATTGTCAAATGGATCAAAACCCATTTGACTTCAAACCACTTGTAAATGGATTCATATTTCATTCATAAGTCCATATACAAGATCAACCAACTTCAAATCAAGCTTTGACCAAGCCATTTTGACCCACTTAGGCTCACTTGACCCAAAGTGACCTAAAGTACCCTTATGAGCCAAATTCTAATCCTACCCAAATTAGATTGAACTAAACTCATATACCCCTCTCATCATGATCAACAATCATCATGGGATGATCAATCAATCAAATTGGGTCAAACCAAGTCAAGCCTATGGGTTGACCAAGTCAACACTTAACCCAAAATGGAACTTAACATAATCAAATTCCACCATAGGCCAAATTGATTGAAACCATTAATCTAAGTTCACTCATGACTTATGTTTGAACTTGAACAAGCCAACATTTGAGCCAAACCTAGCCCAATTGGCTCACTTGACCCAAGTTAACCCATTTTGACATAAAGTCAAAATGTGTCAAAACGTGATCTAAGCCAAATTGATTGAAACCAATGGGTCAAGTCCATTCTAAATCACTTGTGGAACTTGACCAAAGACTCAATTGACCAACTAGACCTAACATTATCCAATTGACCTTAGACCCAAAATGACCTAAAGGGATCATGTTGAGCCAAAATTGAACTTAACCCAAATTAATTGGAAATAAAGATACCAATCCACTCCATATGACTAACCAAACCTAAATCTACCCTTGAACTAACCCAAATAGGTCAAATTGGTCAAATAGGTCAACTTGGCCCATTTGACCTAAATGAAGTCATATGAGTCAAATCCAAAGCTATACCAAATTGAATCAAACCAAAGCCACCAAAATATTTCAAATGGTCATATGAACTTGACCCAATTTGATCTATTGGTCAACTTGACCCAAGTTGACCCATTTTGACTTAAATGAGTCAACATGATCCAAACCCTATCAAATGAATTCCAAATCTCATGAAACTTAGCCAAACCTAGTTTATCCACATACCCAACATGTCTAAAGTGGAAAATTAGCAAAATAATAATCCTACCCCTAGGCCATAGAGCAAATTTTGGCCTAATCCATGGGTAATTTGGTTATACCCTCTTCACATTTACTTGAGGCTTTTCTAAAAGCTCAAGAGGACTTAGTGATGAGTGGTGCACCCAACCTAATGGGTTTGGGTCAGCCCATTTGGTCCCTAGACCAAACCCAACCCTATGGTCAAAAATTGAAAATTCAAACTCCCCCTCAAACCTAAATTCATGCTGATGGGAGGTTGGCAATCCACTCGTTGGCTCAGACCGGCCATGTGCACACTCCTAACTGATCAAATAGCCCTCAGCCTATTATCAATTGGATCAAAATAACATGTCCATTATCGGCCGTGCAATCCTTCAAGGGGGAGATATACTCCCCCTAACTCACTTCTATTCACCAACGGGTCGATTGAAGGATAGGAAGCCAGAAGATCCATTAGAGATTGATCCTAAGACTCCTAGAGCTCTTCCCATTTTCCTTTTCTCGGCTTTTGAACATTGAAAAATAGGGGAGGTAGAGTGAATTGCCAACTTCTTCCACACTTCATCTCTTTCCAATTGCTCTTGCATACTTCATCTAGGAGCTAAGTCGAGTGCACCTAAGCTTCTATTGGAGTTCCCATAGCAAGGAAGAGTCCAATTGGATCGAAGCTGAAGCTCAAGAAACCAGGATTTGGTCCATACATTGATCTACTCAACCTCAAGTGCTCATACTCAAAGGCTTCGCTCAACCATGAAGCTTCAAGCTTCTGCGGAGGTATGGGATTTTTTGACCATTAAACTCAATGTGGTGTGGAGCTTTGTGAAAGAAATTTTCACCCCATCGATTTTTGATCGTGGATTCTCCGCTCTCTATCTTTAGATGGTGTGGGTTGAATTTGGTTTGATTTCATGCTAGATCTAGCTTTGATCTTCCCCTTGATCATGGACGGTCTCTGTTGGTCAAGGGGAAGAACTTGGCTGATCTCAGTCATCAATCTGCATATTTTAGATGGACGGCTGAGATTATTCAGCACGTTTAGAAATTATTTACCCTTTTTAAAATGCGGGGAGATCCTTAGCCGTCCGATCTTTGATTGGACGACAGAGGATTAAAGCGTGTGTGCCACCATAACCGCCTGTGAGGTGATAACTTAAGTGACCCCCTCATGGCGCAACGCATGTAAAGCACACTGACCATCACCACCACACGTTGCGCCATGAGCCAGGGATTAGTTACGATTAGTTAAAAATGCTTCGTTAATTTCTAATTAATTTAGAAACTTTCCAAAATTCATAACTCTGTCTAAAATACTCAGAAAACTATGAAATAAAATCCTATGGATAGATAATTAAATCTAAAACATTTTAAAATTAATTTTGATGAGTTTTGAATTATGCTTTTCTTTGAATTTGGATTTTATTTAAAAGTGTATTTTGCTAATTACTTTTTAATTAGACCTCTGATTAATCCCAAATTTATTGGGAAAGTTTCAGGAGATGACTTCTACCTCCTGTAATTTTCTGATATTTATTGAAGGCTTGATTAGAATAATTGCATATGGTTTCCTTATTTACCATTCCTATGTAATTAAGCATAATTAGGGTATGATTAGTATTTTTATCCTATGATTAGGGTTGATTAAGGTTAGATCTAGTAAGTAGGAAGTTTATGGAATAATTTTGAGGCATTTCCCTTAAGCTTTTCCCTAAACCCCCTCTTCTCTCCTTAATCTCCCTTAATTAAGGGTTAATTCATTAATTATCCCCTTAATCAATTTTATAAAAAATTTTAAAAAGTTCCAGAACTTAATTAATCTACTTTGGATAGATTCTTAGATGTTTAATAGCTTACGTTCAATTAAGGAAATCAAAACCCCATTCATAAGTATGAAAGGGTGTTTTGAAATTACTTAAGCTAAACCCATTAGCTTAATTAACTTTCAATTGTGAGCCAAATTGCAATAGGCCTTTTCATTCTTAGGTGCATTTCAAATTTAAATTCCTTGTGAGTTTTATGTTATCTCATTGGCTCATAATTATTTAGTTAATTCTTCTAAGGTGGTATAGGTAAGGGTTAATTAAGTTACTTAATTCATACCTTAACCTAATCAATGCATAAAAATGGATTTAATTATCTTAAATTAAACAAAAATAGCAAACACATGTGGGAATGGGTTAGGAATAGCAAACTCATCTCACCTTTTCAAAATTAAATCAATCTTTAGATTAAACAAAAATCACTTTGAAATTCAGGTTGATTTATTCTCTTATTCTATATAAGAATGTCTTAGATTTAAGTGAAGTGAGTTTGTTTATATGCTTTCATTACTTTGGATCTTTCCCCAACATGTTAAACTTGTATGTCATGTGATTTCATGCATTCATAATTTCATCTTTCAAATTTGCATGTGTTGGCTAAAGTAGAAATATGAGTGGCTATTATCACTATGAAATCCAAAATATTTTCAAAACTTATAAATGAAATATCAAATCTAAAAGTATCTTATACTTTAATTATAAGCTTGCATGTGAAAGATTATAAAGGTATGCTTTTGTAGGTTTCCTTTCTTTCTAGCTTTTGAATAGAATTTGGTGAGATATATATTTAAAAAAGGACCTAATGCTCACCTAATTTCATATCCTATTCATCCCTATGCTACCATCTAAGAAGGGTTTCCTACACTTGCATACATAAATTGAATAAACAAAATGAATCCATTAAACAACTTTTGCATCTTCCTTTCCATTTCATTTCTTTTATACATATGTTTATACTTAAGGAAAGCGGTATATTAGTCTAGAAAACCCGAGAGGTTTGATTTTAAGTAGGTCCTATTCTCCTGTTAATAATGGCGTTGTACTCACTTATGCCTTTCTTACTTTCATGTATGTGAAAATTTAGATAAGGAAAACCTTTTTTTACTTTAGAAAAATCATTCATATTCAAATTCTAATTTTCTTAAATGAATTACTTAGCATGCATCATAAAGTGTGTTAAATACTCTCATTTGCATGTATAGATATGCTTAGGGTCCATCTATATGCATATTATATATGTTGGGAAAGAAATGAAGTAATGTGTGTTATGTGAATTTTGATTCATTTTATTTAATCTTAAAATTCCTATCTTTTTGAAAAGGTTTTTTTAGATTTTATCTAAACTTAGGATTAATCAAAAGATGTAATCAAAACATTCACCTAAGTGAGACTAAAATGTGAATCCACTTTAGAAATTACTTAGGTTAGGGAAGAAAAGAGAGGTTCACTTCTCTTTCCCTCTCTTCATAACTTAGTAATTAATTTTAGGTTCCACTTGAACCAAATCAAAACATGAAATAAAATCAACCCAAAATAATTAAACAACTTAAATGAAACCCTCCTCTAAGTTGAACATGTTCTTCACACTTAGAAAATTTGAACCTAAAGCCATAACTAAGCATACCATACAAACCTTCAAAGCACACACATTAGCCTAAGTCACCACTTCTAGCCTTAGGTTAGGTTGGTGCATGGTTTGATGTTTATTTTATTTTATGATATATGTTTTAGACTGATAGGTGTATGCTCATAGGATGAATTGTAGGACGCCTTTAGTCTAACTATTCTTTCAGAGTGGATTGTGCTTAAGGGCTATCATAAATAAAAAATATAAATGCTTTTATACCACTAAGAATAATCCATAGTTGTGGACTTAGTCACCCATGTGTGGGGTGACAAGTCCAATATACATGCTTGGGATTTATGTGGTTTGTTTTAGGTAACCTTTATTTTGCAAGTGTTAGTTAGATTTTCACCTTTCATTTTCATGTAAAGATTTGTATAATTAGGATTTTGGAATGATTATTATGGAGATTAGGATAAACATTGGTCATAAGATCCTATCTTATGCACCATGTGAAGCCTTAGAGCATCCACCTTCCAACCATCTAGAAGGAAGAACCGAAGAACAAAGAAGAAGAAGAAAGAAAAGAAGAAGGAAGAATAAAGAAAGCTTGAAGACCCCCATAATAATGAATTCCTTTGCTTAATTATAATTTAATTCATTTATAATCTGGGTTGTATAAGGATAGATCTCAGCTACCCATATTTGATATTTTTGGGTTTTTGCAGTGGTGCCCGACTACAACTGCCTTTTATTCTTTTTGTGATTAGCTTTATAAATTTATTGATGATTTGTTTAGCTTTTCCATTAAGTGGCATGATTTTTCTAGTTTCTTCCTTGCTTTATGTACGGCCTGGATGAGGATTAGCCTCTTTAGGAAAAAAAATAAATCTTTTACCCAACTTAACAACTCAAATTAAAATTAAACAACTCATAACCTTGCCTAAAGCTTAGGTTTAAAATCAAGATAAAAGAATTAGCAACCCCTTAGCTGGATGAGCATTTCTTTTGCAATATCATGCACAAATGCATCTTATTTTACTCTTGATTTGAGGGCTTTCACCTTTGCTAGAGAAACATGGCTTAACCTTTGAGAACCATGGTGGAAACACACCTCCTCCCCTCTTGCTAATTTTGGCCAATAACCTAATTTCTCATGCATTAGTCATATGAATCTTAATATCTTGAGTCAAAATAATTGTCCAAAATAAAAATAAAATGAAATTTGAAATTGCATTAGATTTAGGTCATTTGAAGCATGTCCCTTTACATGATCTAGTCTCTTTAGGGAGTGAGTTTAAGGACTTAATCTATTTCTAAATCCACCTATCCGTGGTTTATCCTCTCTTGTGGAGGCAAACCAAATACCCAATTTCACCTTAGATTTAAGTTATGCTTTTGGCCCTCATCAAAACTCCCTAGATTTAGGTTCTGAGATTGCTTTTCCCCTTTGTGGGCCATAAGCATAATTCTCACCTCTTAGGCATTTCCTTAATCTCGTGTTAAGGAATCATAAGTCCAAAAATTCTAATGAAAAATGCAACTCAAATAAACTAAATCAACTTCAAAAATGTAAAGCCCAACTATAGGATAGTTTGAGATGCTCACTAGGTATCTTAGCATCGTGGGCATCTCCTACTTATCTTCCATTTTGGCTTCGATAATAACTCCCTCTTTTGATCAATCCCATTTGATCTTCAAAAATAAATTGATCGATTGATAGTCCTTCCTATTGAAATCTTTCTTTAAAGACAGCGATCATTTACCTTCGAGTTTTCTAAGGATCTATCCCTTAGGATGTAATTAACTATGGGGCTTGCCTGTAGAACAATAAACGATTTAAAATAAACCATTTACTTTTCATGTAAAGTAGGGAAAGAATCTGTACATATGCAGTCCCATCATCCTTAGGAGTCCTTATTGAGGTGATTAGGTCCATTAAAGGGTAGTGCCTTCTATCTTTTAGGATAGTACACTATTTCCTTGATGATGTACCTGATCACCTGAATAAGTACATATGTGGATCTGCGTGGTGTCATAAAGAGACGAATTTTTGTAAAGGCTCCTCTATCTTTTCACCCCACAGATTTGAAAGGTGGCTCCCTTGTCAGAAAATTTTCACCATAGATTTTTCTAGCGACTCCGCTAGGGATGGTTCCTCTCTCCATCTTTCATAAATGATCATTGTCTTTGAGTATCTATGATGGGTTTGTACTTTGGTATGAATCCAAGATTATCCTTCTTTTCATTGGCACTTAGCTCATTTCATTCTTGAGTTAAGTTAGCCAACATCTTTAGGTTTTAGGATCGCATTCCTTGTTGATCTTAAAACCCCCGTTGGTTTCTCCAATGGGTAAAATGAAAAGATTTAAATAAAAATAGAAACATCTTAAAGACTTCCTCCTTATCATTTTCATGATAAGGAAAGGTTCATCCTAAAATAATAAATCTTCCATAAAGAACATTGCTTTTCAAAAGCACCTTTTCAAAAATGCACTTAATAAAATATTTCCCACAAAATTTTGTGACCTTCATTTAACAATTTCCATAATTGTTACATGTAGAGATTTTCAAAAATAAAACTACCAACATTTTCCAAAAGCACAAATTAACATCTTCTTTCAATTCACTTTCATGAAGATTTCATTTTAAAAAAAATGAATAATCATCTTTTCCAAAAATCACAATCATAATCATAAAGTTTTCAAAAGCACACATGAATTTTTCTATTCAATACACTTTCATTTATTGAATAGAAAGTTCATTTCCAAACAAAATTAAAATTTTCAGAAAGCACATATGAATATCTTCATTTAATATACTTAAGTTTATTAAATAAAGATTTCATTCCCAACTACAAATAAAATATCATTTAGGCAATCCCACTTAAAAATATCTCACATATGTTTTAAAGTTGGAATTCCTCTCTTTCAAAGAGCAACAATCACACACAAAAATTTTATATTTCAAAAATAAAATAGATCTCCATTCACATACCTAAATTTGTTGAATGGAAGTCCTCTTTCCAAAATATTAAAACTTTAACAATCATAATTCAAAATTTTCAAACACATTTGGAACTTCATTTAACATACCAAATTTGTTAAGTGAAGTCTCCAAATTCAAAATCCAATAAAAAATTTTCAAACACACATTTTGGAACTTCATTTAGCATAATCAAATTTGCTATGAAGTTTCCAAATCCAAAATCAAAATCAACAATCATATTTCAAAAAATTTCAAACAACATTTGGAACTTTATTTAGCATACCCAAATTTGTTAAATGAAGTTTCCAAATTCAAAATCAAAATCAATAATCATATTTTTTAAAACAAAAAAAATCAAACAATATTTGGAACTTTATTTAACATACCCAAATTTGTTAAGTGAAGTCTCCAAATTAAAAAATTAAAAAAAATTAAAACACATTTCGAACTCCATTTAGCATAATCAAATTTGCTAAGTGAAGTTTCCAAATCCAAAATCAAAATCAACAATCATATTTCAAAATTTTCAAAACACATTTGAAACTACATTTAATATACCCAAATTTATTAAGTGAAGTATTCAAATTCAAAAATTCAAAATTTTCAAACATATTTGGAACTTCATTTAGCATAACCAAATTCGCTAAGTGAAGTTTCCAAATCCAAAATCAAAATCAACAATCATATTTCAAAATTTTCAAAACACATTTGGAACTTCATTTAACATACCCAAATTTGTTAAGTGAAGTATTCAAATTAAAAAATTCAAAATTTTTACGAAAAAAACACACCATTTGAAATTTCACTTAACATACCCAAATTTGCTAAGTGAAGTTTCCAAAAACAAAATCAAACATTTTTCAAAACATATTTTGGAACTTCACCTAACATACTCAAATTTGCTAAGTGAAGTTTCCAAAGTCAAAACAAAAATCTTTAAATACTTTTGGGACTTCTTCCCTTAGCATATCAAATTTTCTAAGTAGAAGTTTCCATTTTTCAAAACCAAAAATAAAATCAAAATTTTAAACACACCATTTGGAATTTCATTTAGCATACTCAAATTTGCTAAGTGAAATTTCAATTTCACAAAACCAAGTGGGACTTCATCTTTAGCATACCAAATTTACTAAAGTTGAGTCCCCACTTTCAAAACACATCAAAAACAAAATGAAGCACTTAGGATTCCCTTAACATACCAAATTTTCTAAGGATCCTACCCTTTTCAAAAAAAAAAATCAAAACATTCTAAACATATGAAACACTTAGGATTTTCTTAGCATACCTAAATTTGCTAAGGATCCTATTTTCAAAAATCAAACAAAACACACTTCAATTCTTCACTTAGCATACTTAAATTTACTAAGTGAGAATTCCAAGTTTTCCAAAATCAAAACAAAATCATGAAAAGAAACAATCACTTTCACTTCACTTAGCATACCTAAATTTGCTAAGTAAAGTGAAATTTTGAAACAATAAAACAAAAACAAAATTATTTGATCCTTGCTTTAACATACCCAAGTTTGTTAAAGGAAAGGGTCCTCCAAATCACAAAAATTCAAATTCAAAACATCAATGAACCTATGGAAGCATCCTATCAAAAATTTTGAATCCATATTTCAACATACCTAAATTTATTGAAGTTTGGATTCATATTCAAATTCCTCTTTCAATCAATCTTCTTAACTCATTTGAACCCCACTTAACTTCCAAGTTGTTGGATGTGGGTTCAAATTTTCAAAATTCAAAATTCAAAATCTATGGAGCAAAATTTTGATACAAGTTCATTTCTCATTACAGATTCTTTTCAAACTGATGCGGTTGGGTTTTTTGATTACTATCGGTGAGATGGCAAGTTCTCAGAAATTTGTCTTTGCCTTCCCCCACAGTATGGATCTAGCTTTAGATCAGGCTGACTTCCCTTGTTTGGACCATACCCACCTGATTCACTTTGACCGGGGATTTGAGGGGGCCAAGATCACTTATGAGGGCATTCCCCTCACCATAGTCAGTAGGACGAAGGTGACCAGGCTGAAATGATCATCGGATAGACTTACCTTCTAATTTTGATGTCTTCTCATTGAAGAGGAAAGCTATCGTTCAGACTTTAGGTATAGTTAGCATCGATGTCTTGGCTCGGTTCAGTTCATTCTAGAATTGATCATGTTGCCCTAGTGCAGGCTAGCACCCTACCATTTGTACCCTCCAAGGGTAAGGCTCCCATAGTCTCAGGGCTTGCCTCCCCTACATTTGAGTATGGGTCTAGCTTGCACTCCTCCCATCCTATCCCTACCCAGTGTAGGAACAAGAATCGTATGACCAAATGATTCCACACTTGGATAGCTAGGGAGCTAGAGGCAGCAGCTCGATTAGCCATGGATGAGTCTCCCATCAATACTTCACCATTGGTTAAAAAAAATCAATTCCATCCTCTCTTGGGATTAGACAGAGAGGATGCCAGGAGGATCCATTCATCACCTCTTCTGGTGCACTTACAGGGTGATTTCTAGGAGTAGGAGGTCATCATGACCTGGTCTATTCTATAGGTGGGCATCTGATGCTGAGTCAGACAGTTTGACCTTGATCTTATCCCCTAGTAGGGAGGCATCCATTAGAGAGGGCCATGAGGCCCATACATCACACATTACTAGTAGAGGCGGCGAGGTTTTGCCACTTTTGGTTGATTTTCCACTCGCTGCCGTCTTGACCATACTAATAGTATTCTTCTCACGGGACGCCACCATGGAGAGGCGGTTCTATGCACAAAATTCTGGTGTCTCCACACCACTCATCCCTCACCACCGCCAGTGTTTCAACATCTCCCATTCCATAAGGCCATGAAGGCCGCGTCGAGAAAATACCTGTTGGTGATCCGACAATGGCCAAGGGATCCTACCCCTTCTACACCACCCATTATTGTAGGGTTGAGCTCTCCTGCTTGACCTTCTACCCTAGTGGTGGTGCGGAAGGAGTAGCGACCCCGAAGCATCATGGTCGTTCCTTCACCAACTCTGCCCATACAGTCGAATGTTGAGATGGTGATAGTTATCATAGATATTCCAGATGACAGTACAGTTGCAGCAGTGGTAGAGGATCATCCTAGGATTGTTACCCTCATTACAGCTAGTTGTAGTCAGGAGTATCATTCTGCCAGTGAGTACAGTCCGCACAGGATTGACTCCCCAGTGACAGGCAAGGTCTGATTCCTCTCAGTGTATGATAGCGATCACACCAGTCAGCCTAAACTATTTGTACTTGTTGAGTTAGATCATTCCTTAGATGAGATAGTTGCACAATATTTTATGGAGAAGAAGGAGATCTTAGGTAATGGTCCGATGAAGAGAGAGTCAACTTCGATCCCAACAAAGATGTCTTGACTTCTCTTGATCAACCTCATCACCTTCCATGGCCTGTTGTTCCCTAAGAAGAGATCCCCTGGTGTCAACCATGCATACTCCAGTTGAATCCAGCTGAAGTCAGAGGTGCTGGGCTAATTGTTTTGATTGGTAGGATGGCACATCAGTTACAGGACTTATTAGTAGTAGTGTTAATGCTTCAAATACAAGCCCTTCCAATTCATCCTATTACAGTTGATGTCAGTCAGCCTGAGCTAGTGCATGTTTTAGACCGGTTAATACCTCCATTGAAAGGTAGCTATAGGTAGTGGAAAGTACCTCCATACATGAAAAAGATCTAAAATCCATGGTTGAGAAGCAGGTGAAGGAAGCTTTGGCTCAAGCCCGAGGAAGATCATCGGTTCCAAAGGGAAGACCCTACCGAGAAGAATTTGATGCTATCCAGTATCCCAAGGGTTTCGTGCCTCGTTCCTTTAAAAGCTTTGATAATGGGAATCAAGCGCATAGCTCACTTAGGCGGTTATTGTAACAGGTGCAATGATGCTTTACTCTTTAGACTCTTTTGTCGGTAACTAGCGGGTATTTCTTTTTGATTGTATCTTTGAACGCACAATGGTTGAAGATATTTGCTGAGTTAGTACAACTCTTCATTAAGAGATTTTTTGGACTCAATAAAGGTTACTGTAGGTCATCTCATTGTAGCACAATAGCACCTTGGTGAGTCACTTGTTGATTATATTCTCCGATGGTGTAACCTGAGTATGAAGTGTGAACTGCAACTGTCTGAACAGCATGCCATTGAGATTCTCTTGAAGAATATCCATGGCCCGGTTGCCTTCATGCTTAAGGGCTTCACCATCAAGACATTTGAGAACTAATCAATAAGGCGGCTAGTCTACAAGGAGTGGCCAAATAGTTGTTTTTCAAGATCAGTTGCTGAAATCCCAAGGTCTATGAAGAAGCTAGAGCGATGGTAGTAGTTGATAAGGAGAAGCGACTGCTAGAGATCAGTCAGAGACCACGACCTCTCGGCCTCCACCTCCTTTGCCACCGGACCCTCGGCCTCCATGACCTCCCTACACACCCCATACCACCACCACCACCAGCATGCATATCTACCTCCAGGTAGCTATGGTCCACCTACTCTTTTAGATAAACAAACCTTATTCTTTTAAGAGAGAGGTAATCAAGAAAATAGTTAAGAACCTCTTAAAGAAACCTGATTTTCAACTACCTGAGCCTAGGAGATTGGAGGAAGTAAGCAAAATTCATGATCCAAACTTTTTCCCTTACCACCATATGCTAGGCCATGTTTTGGAGGATTACTTCACATTCAAAGACTGGCTTGAACACAGTTTCAAGACCAGTGTTGTAGTTAACCCAAAGGAATACCTTATGAAACAACCTTCCAGTTCCATTAGGGTAATCCTTGAGGATATAAGTGATCCTACCAAAACCAAAGAAGGTTGGGACATTTCCTTGTCTAAAACCTCTAAGAAAATAATTCTAAAGATCAAGAAGCTTTCCTTGTTGGTGCCTGAGTTAGCTCAAACCTCCAACACCAAGGAAGGTTTGCAAGTTGCCACTACCAACTCTAGGAAAGTGGGAGCTCAGCAGTAGCAACAACATGTGTCGAGATAGCCCTTAGCATAGCCGCAGTGTCAGCCTCCATGAGTAAACTTTCACCTGATAAGGGCATCAAATCCCTTACTTCACTTACTCTACTTTAATTCTACTTTGTACCTCTAAATATAACAACAATAACAATAACAAGCCTTTATCCCACTAAGTGGGGTTGGCTACATGAATCCTTCATCTCCATTGTGTCCTATTATGTGTCAAATTCTCATTTAATTCAAGTATACTAAGGTCATTTTTTATACATCTTAACCAATTTTTTTTTTGGGTCTCTTTTCTTAACATAAGCAAATTTAATGCATCTACTCTACCAAGTCATGGACGGACGCTTTATGTGGCCAAACAATCTAAGGTGACTCTCTAATCTTATCACGCCCTGGAACTCAACTTTTTTCCTAGCATACTCATTTCGTATTTTATCTCTAAGAGTATAGCCACTCATCCACCTGAGCATCCTCGTCTCTATAACACATAACTTAGTCTTATGCATCTCTTTTATTGGCCAACATTTTGCACCATAAGTCATTGCAGGTCTACCACCATCTTATAAAATTTTCCCTTAAGTTTAAGTGGAACTTTTCTATCACACAACGGGCCAAATTCATTCCTCCACTTCAACCATCCAACTTGAATTCTACTAATAACATCTCCATCTATTTCACCATCATTTTGAACAATAGATCCTAAATATTTGAATCACTCACTCTTATTAATGACTTGTTCACTTAATATCTCAACACTACCACTAGAACTTCTACAACTAAAATTGTACTCTATATATTCAGTTTTAGATCTACTTAAATGAAAACCTTTAGAGTCTAATGTTGACCTCCATAATTCAAGTTTCTCTTGGACTCCCTCTCTAGTCTTATCAACAAGTAGAATGTCATCAGCAAAAAGTATACACCATGGTACATCTTTTGTAAATGCAAGTAAGAATATCCATAACTAAAGCAAAAGATAAGGGCTTAAAGGATCCTTGTAATCCAAATGAAATAGGAAAATATTTGTCAATCCTCCTTGTGTTTGGACACAAGGAACAACTCTAGTATACATATCCTTAATGACTTGAATATAACCAATATTAACTCATTTCTATTCTAGAACTCTCCAAAGAACATCTCTTGAAACTTTATCATAAGCTTTCTCTAAATTAATAAATATCATATGTAGATCCTCCTTACTTTCTATACTTCTCCATCAAACCTCTTAACAAATGTATAGCATCCATAAGATCTACTTGGCATGAAACCCGGTGTGAGAAACTTTTGTATCACATCATAACCTATGCTCAATTACACTCTCCCATAATTATAATGTATGGCACATTAACTTAATTCCTCTATAATTTGCATAGTCTTGTGCATCACCTTTATTCTTAAATATAAGAACCAATAAACTCTTACTCCACTCATCTAGCATCTTTTTAGTCTTTAAAATAACATTAAAAAGATTTGTAAGCCAAGAAATTTCTTCATCTCCTAAACATTTCCACACTTTATTAGAATATCATTTACTTTGTACCTCCAAATAATTCCAAGAAATTGAAGAATAAAGCTAGATTTAATTACATATGTGTCTCTTCTGATGAGTTATCTTCTTATATTCCTAACAATAACTCTTCAAGTCTAATTAACTATAATAATTCTCATCTTTCTCTTTCTGATTCAAGTTGGACCTTCCATCTCTTAATACTATGGGTTCACCTCTTGAGATAGACCAAATCATCCGATCAGAGTCCCATAGGAGAAGGCTGTAGGTGAGCAGTGCAGGTAGAACCTTCCACCACATTGCCTTAAGAGATTACCGCAGTCAATCTCCATAGTGGAAAGGTTCTACCTCCTAGAGCAGCACCTCAAGATAAAGGGAAAAAATTCATTGGTACTGAAGATCGAGAAGCCCTTCCATAAGATGCTCCATCCTTGGATATGCTTGTGAAGATCAGCCGAAGGTGGATTACAATGTCCTTTCTCATCTAAGAAAGTTGTCATCTAAGCTAAGCATATATGATACCTTTATTTTATCCAAAGAGATTAGGGAGTCACTAATCAAGGCCCTCCTTGATCTTGAAATATGCTTAGCTCAGCTGATCGCTATAGGTGAGGAAGCCCATTATGCAAAAGAAGCCCAAGGGATCACCTTCACAGATGAAGACCTTCTATTGGGGGACTTGGAGCACAATTGTCCCCTCTACATCACAGTCGACATGGACAGGTTCAGACTCATCAAGGTTCTCATGGATTCAGGTGCATCAGTGAACATTATGAGTCTAAAGACCCTTGCCTATTTGAAGATTGATATCTTTACACTCTGAGCAAATAGGATGATGTTGAGAGGATTCAATGATTGGGTAAGGTGCTTTAGGTTCTATAGTATTACCATTGGAGATATGGTAGGAAGGCAAGCATTACATCATTGATTTGAATACTTCATTTTGCTTTGCTTGGTAGGCCTTGGATACATCGACAAGATCATTCCATCCTCCCTTTATCGATTATCAAGTTCGAAAGATGAAATTGAGTACCATGTCAACGGGGATGAAAAGCCATTTTCAGTTAGAGAGGTTGATATTTATGAGGATGCAACCTACTATCTTTCTCAAAACACCCTTTCTTGTGAACTTGGACAAAATTCAAATGCAAATATAAAAGCAAAAGAAAAGGAAGCAAAAGAAATGATAAAAGAAAATGAAAAGAAAAATAAAAGTTCAAGTACACAAGAAAGGGGAATTGAAGAAGAAGTAGATCCACATATTACATTCCACCCACATTTCATTCCATCATATAGACATGTGGATAGGATGGCTCAACCTCCACCAGGTAGAGGTAGAGGCAAAATGAAAGGCGAGAAATGAGGTTAGTGGAAGACCTAGTTGGCCTTCAGCCAATAGAGGTCATGTTCCAGTTCATAGGAGTATCCTTACTATTCACATAGACTTGGAATCTAGCTCAGAGGATGAGTCTAATGTGATTTGTATACCAGACAACCCCTTTCAGCAGGTTCCATTGGAGGTGACTTTTGATCTAGACAGAGATGAAGACCAGGCCTCCAAGCAAACCAAAGTATTTGAATTTGGTTTATGTGAAACTATTAGGCAGCAGTTGGGAACCTTAGCTTTTACCTTATTTACATCTCAAAAAGTTGAAGGTTTAGTAGTTAAGAAATTCTCTAAGTCTTCCAGTGACATGAAGCAGAAGAAGCACTTTTTGGGATCATCCTCCCCAAGCCTTGAAGTTGATGTGGAGCTTGAGGAAGATACTTTTAAAGAATTAATGGAATTACCTTTTGACTTTTACTTGTCTTGTGTCCAAAATCTTATATAGAAAGGTTTAGTTCACATACATGGTCCAAGCATAGGTCAGAATACTTTGAAAAGCTATGGAACAATACAGGAAGGGTAGCATAATCAAGAGCAGGAATAGGATTCAGTGCAGTGGGTCTGGTCGATGATGAAGATTATTGCCTAGTTGTTACCAACCATTTGAGTCTGATAGGTTCTTCTCACACATCCCCAACTCTTATGAGAATGTGTGTTTAGAAACTTCAGATAATCCAGATAATCTCTGTGGTGAAAAATTTCTATAGGGAGTCGCCTTCAAATCTGTGGGGAGAAATAAAAGGTAAGACACTATAAAAAATTCATCTTGGTAAGACGCCACACAGATCCGCAGATGTACTTATTCAGGTGATCGAGTACGTCATCCAGGAAATATTGTACTATCTCGAAAGATAGAAATCACTACCTTTTAATGGAATTAATCACCTCAATAAGGACTCCTAAGGACGATGGGTTTGCATATGTATGAGAGATTCTTCCCCTACTTTACACGGAAAAATAAAGCAGCATCTATTTTAAACCAGGTTCGTTAAGTTCCCTACAGGGGCAATCCCCCATAATTAATTACATCCTAAGGAATGGGATCCCTTAGGAAAACTCTTGATTAAGGTAAATGATCATTGTCTCTGAAGATTTCAATAGGAAGGACTATCAATCAATTAGTTTATATTTTTGAAGATCAAATGGGATTGATCAAAATAAGGAGTTATTATCAAAGCCAAAATGTGAATAAGTAGAAGATGCTCATGATGCTAGGAAACCTAGCAAGCATCTCAAATTATCCTAAAATTGGGCTTTACATTTTAGAAATTGACTTAGTTTATTTGAGTTGCATTTTTATTAGAATTTTAGGACTTAAGATTCCTTAACACGAGATTAAGAAAATTCCTAAGAGGTGAGGAATTATGCTTATGCTCAAAGGGAGAAGCAACCTCAAACCTAAATCTAGGGAGCTTGGCAAGGCCAAAAGAACAACCTAAGGTTAAAATAGGTATTGGTTTGCCTCCACAGGAGGACAAACCACCCCTTGGACTTACTGGCTGGGGTGGCCGCCAACTAACTCCTCCTACAATTTTAAATACATATAGACAAGTCTTTATGCTTATGCAAGATAACTAGGCTATTTTTTTAGAAAGAAGCTAAGTCCTTAAACTCACTCCCTAAAGAGACTAGATCATGTAAAGGGACATGCTTTAATGACCTAAATCTAATGTATTTCATATTTTAATTTATTTTTATTTTTGGACAATCAATTCGACTCAAACTAATAGGATATTTATGATTAATGCATGAGAAAATAGATTATTGGCCAAAATCAGCTAGAAGTTTAGGATGTGAGTTTCCACCATGACCCTCATAGGTCAAGCTGGGTTCTCTGGCAAAGATGAAAGCCCTCCAATCAAGAGTGAAATAAGATGTTATTGTGCATGATATTATAAAGAAAAGAACTCATCCAGCTAAGGGATTTCTAATTCTTTTATCTTGATTTTAATCCTAAGCTTTAGGTGAGGTTATGAGTTATTTAGTTTTAGTTTCAAGTTAGTAAGTTGGGTAAAAGATTTATTTTTTCCTAAAGAGCCTAATCCTCATCCAGGCCATACATAAAGCAAGGAAGAAACTAGGAAAAGCATGCCACTTAGTGCACAAGTTAAACAAACATCAATCAATTTATAAAACTAGTGCAAAAAGAATAAATGACCATTTGTGGTCACATACCAAAAAATATCAAATTAGGTAGTGAGCTCTACCCTTATACAATGATTACAAATGAATTAAATTACATTTAAGAAAAGGAATTCATTTTATGGGGTCTTCAAGCTTTATTCTTCTTACTTCTTCTTCTTCTTCTTTCTTCTTTTCTTTCTTTTCTTCTTTGGATCTTCCTTTTTGGTGGTTGAATGAGATTCTCAAGGATTCACATGGTGCATAAGGTGGAACCTTATGACCAATGTTCATCCTAATCCCCCTCCCCCCATAACAAATCATTCTAATTCCTAAATATACAAATTTTTACATGAAAAGGGAAAGCATAAATCTAACACCTGCAAAATAAAGGTTAGTTAAATCACACCACACAAATCCCAAGCATGTATATTGGACTTATCACCCCACAGATGGGTGACTAAGTCCACTTGTCCTATGGATTATGCTAAGGGGTATAAGCACCTGCAGGCAAGAACCATTTATATTTTTATTTATGATAGTGCCCTTTTAGCACAATCTCTTGTAGAAAAAAATGGTTAGACTAAACACATCCTACCAATAATTCTATGAGCATACACCCTAATATCCAGTCTAAAATATTCATCACAAAACATAACATAACATCGAGCCATGCACCGACCTAACCTAAAGCTAGAAGTGGTGACTTAAGCTAATGTGTGTGCTTTGATGGTTTGTGTGGCATGCTTAGCTTAGGACTTTAAGTTTGAATTTTCTAATTGTGAAAGGCGTATTCAACTTAGAGGAGGGTTTTATTTAAGTTGTTTAGTGAATTTGGGTTATTTTTATTTTATGTTTTGATTTGGTTTAAGTAAAACCTAGAATTAATTACTAAATTATGAAGAGAGGGAAAGAGAAGAGAACTTTTCTTTCCTTCCCTAATCCTTAAGTAATTTCTAAGACAAGTTTCATGTCTTAATTTCATTTAGGTGAATATTTTAATTACATCATTTAATTAATCCTAAGTTTAGATCAATTGTAAAAAAACCTATCATAAAAGAAAGGCATTTTAAGATTAAGATAAATGAATCAAAAATCCACATAACATACAATTCTACCCCAACATATATAACATGCATATGGATAGACCCTAAGCATATATATACATGCAAATGAGATAATTAACACACTTAATGATGCATGCTAAGTAGTTCATTTAAGAAAATTTGGAAGTTAAACATGTATGATTTTTCTTAGGTAGAAAAGGTTTTCTTTCTCCAAAAACTTCACACACACATGCATGAAAGTAAGAAAGGCATAAGTGAGTATAGCCATTGTTAACCAGAGGTGTAAGGTACAAGAATTACTTAGGGCTACTTAAAGCCTCGTAATCTCGGGGTTGTCTAGACTAATATATCACTTTCCTTAAATACTGACATGCATATAAAAGAAATAAGGTGGAAAAGGAATATGCAAAAATTTACTAAGCATTCCTTCTTCAATGAGAGCATAGGGATGAATAGGGTTTGCAATCAAGTAAGTGTTGGGTTCTTTTTAAATGAACCCTACACTTTACTAACCCATATTCAAGACTATGCTAACATAAGAAAGCCAATACTACACATGACTTTATAATCTACCACATGCAAGCTTATAATTAAATTATAAGAATAGCACACTTTCAAATTTTATGTTTCATTTATAAATTTTGAAAATATTTTGGATTTAGTAGTGATAATAGCCACTCATATTTTACTTTAGCCAACACATGCACTTTGACATAAAATAAATAATTTCATTTAAAATTTTGAAAACATGAAATCATGGATGCATAAGTCATATGGCATACAACATATTGGGAAAGATCTAAAAATGTAATCACATGAACAAACACTTTACTTAATTCCTAAAGACATTCTTAAAGAATAAGAAAACTTAGAATAAATCAAAGTGAATTTCAAAATAATTTTTGTTTGATTGAAGTTTGATTTAATTTTAAAAGGGTGAGATTAGTTTGTTGTTCTAACCCATTCCCACATATGTTTTGTATTTTAGTTTAATTTTTAGATAATTATATCCATTTTTAAGTGTTTATTAGGTTAAGGTATGCATTAAGTGATTTAATTAACCCTTACCTACACCACCTTAGGAAAATTAACTTAATAATTATGAGCCAATGAGATGACATAAAACAAGATATGTAAATTTAATGCATCTAATAATGAAAAGGCCTAATGCAATTTGGCTCACAATTAAAGTTAATTAAGATGGATTAAGTACTTTTAAAACACCCTTCCAAACTTATGAAAGGGGGTTTAATTTCCTTAATTAGACTTAGGCTATTGAACACCTAAGCATCTACCCAAGGTAGATTAATTAAGTTCTAGAGATTTTTAGAGCCTTTGAAAATAATTTAGAAGGGTAATTAATGGATTAAACCCTTAATCAAGAAAGGGATTAATGAAAGAAAGGGGGGGTTTAGGGAATAGCTTAGGGAAAATACCCCAAAATTATTCCCTAAAACCCCTATCCACTGGATCTAACTTTAATCCAACTTAAACATAGGGAAAATCCATTAATTATATCTTAATTACCCTTAATTACATGAAGAGGGTAATTGGGGAATGAGCTAACAATGTCCCTAATAAAGGCCTTAACAAATCTCAAAAAAATTAGGGGAGGTAGAGGTCATCCCCTAAAATAATTCCTAAAAATTTGAGATTAATTGGTGTCTTAATTAGGAAGTAATTAGCTAATTATCATTTCTAAAGAAACCCAAATTTAAAGAAAAAAGAAAATCAAAATATGTTGAAAATAATTTTAAAATATTCTAGGTGAAATTATCTATCTAGAATTTTTTCTTTTATTTTTCTGAGTTTTCTATGGAGAGTTATAATTTTTAGAAGCCATAGAAATTAATCAAGAAATTAATTAATTAATTAACTAATCCCTCTTAATCTCCATGGCGTGGCGCGCGTGATGTGTGCTTTACATGCGTGTATGAGCCTAATTAGTCAAATTGAGAGGTGGATGGCCATCTTGTCTTTAGCCGTCCGATCAAAGATCGAATGATAGAGGGTAAACCTGCGGGATTAAAAGGGAAAATGATTTATAAAATGTGGGAAATAATCTCAGCCATCCATTTAAACATGTGTGGATGGACGACTGAGATTAGTTGAGTTCTTCTATGAGGAGGAATGTGAGCCGTTCATAATCTAAGGGAAGATCTAAGCCCGATCTCTCATGGATTCAAACAAAATTCAGCACACACCATCTAGGGGACCAAAGCGGCCTATCTAGTGGCTAAGATCCCATGATATGAAAATCCACTTCACAAAGGACCAACACACCTTAGCCTAAGTGGTCAAAAATTCACTAACCTTGAGGTGATCAGCGGAATGATAGTAGCTAATGGCCAAAGCCCTCAAGGTTCCAAGCTCTTGAGGTTAAGTGAATGAGTGGGTGGACCAACTCCCCACTTGCAACTTGATTCTTCCTTGATGCGAACAATTGCAAGCTTGGGCAAGCTCGAATGGATCCTGATGATAAGTGTAGGAATTTGGATTGAGTGGAAGAAGTTTGCACTTCAATGTATCTCCCATATTTTCACTGTTTGAAAACCAAAGATGATGAATTCTCAATCTCCCCTAGAAGCCTTGGGAAAGCTCTATGAGTGTTCTCAAAGCTTTTTAGGTCTCAATCAATTATGAGTGTGTTTTGATTTCAATGAATTAGGGGGAGTATATCTCCCCCTATGGTAATCGGATGGCTGAGCCCATTAATGCCATTTTGAACCAATTGACATAATTGAGTGAGTTGTTTGATGTTAGAGTGTATGGTCGATTTGCAGGAGTGGATGCCAACTTCCATGTGCAATCAAATGAGGTTTGGGGTGAGTTTGAAAATTCAATTTGGTGCCATGGGTGGGTTTGGTCCATAGGCCAAATGGGCAACCCAAACCCATTGGGTTGTGCACCTCATCACTAGTCCCCTTGAGCTTTTGGGAGAGCCTCAAGTGATTGTGATGAGTGCATGACCAAAATACATGGCTAGCCAAAATTTGTTCTATGGCCTAGGGGTATAATGGTCATTTTGCTATTTTTAATTTGGGTAAGTTTGGTATATTGAGAAAATAGGTTGGGCTATGTTTCAATGGATTTGGAATGCATTTGATAGGGTTTAGCCCATGTTGACCCATTTAGGTTAAAAATGGGTCAACTTGGGTCAAGTTGACCAACAGGTCAAATTGGGTCAAACCAAGGGTTGGGCCAAGTTCATATGACCATTTGAAATGTTTTGGTGCCTTTGGTTTGGTTCAACTTGGTATAGATTAGGTTTTGGCTCATATGACCCATTTAGGTCAAATGGGTCAGTTGACCTATTTGACTCATTTGACTTATTTGGGTTAGGTCAAAGGTAGGTTTAGGTTTGGTTGGTCATATGGAGGGGATTGGTATCTTTGTTTCCAATCAATTTAAGTTAGGTTCAATTTTGGCTCAACATGACCTTTTTAGGTCATGTTAGGTCTAAGGTCAATTGGGCTAGGTTGGGTCTAGTTGGCCAATTGAGGCTTTGGCCAAGTTCCACAAGTGATTTGGGATGTACTTGACCCATTGATTTCAATCAATTTGGCTTACATCAAGTTTTGACACATTTTGGCCCTTTAGGTCAAAATGGGTCGACTTGGGTCAAGTGGGCCAAATGGGTTAGATTACGCTCAAAGGTTGACTTGATCAAGTTCAAACATAGATCATGAGTGAACTTGGATCAAAGGTTTCAATCAATTTGGCCTATTGTGGATTTTTTGTTAGGTTTCATTTTGGTTAAGTGTTGACTTGGTCAACCCTTAGGTTTGACTTAGTTTGACCTAATTTGATTGATTGATCATCCATGATGATTGTTGATCATGATGAGAAGGATATATGAGTGATTTCAATTTGGTTAGGATCAAAGTTGGCTCATAAGGGTACTTTAGGTCACTTTGGGTCAAGTGAGCCTAAGTGGGTTAAATGGCTTGGTCAAAGCTTGATTTAAAGTTGATTGATCTTGTATATGGACTTATGATTGAAATATAAATCCATTTACAAGAGGTTTGAAGTCAAATGGATTTTGATCCATTTGAAAATCTCATATTCAAAGGAAGAATATGAAGGAGTTTTGGGTTTGATTTTTTATTTGGGTTTTGATTGAAGGATTGTTTGGATTTATATATGAGCTCATGGTAGGATTTTGAACCATGAGAAAATCAAGGATTTGGCTTGATTTGAATTGATTTTGGCTAAGTTCAAGATTTTGTCTCGAAAAGCTTAGATTTGATTTTGATTTGATTTAAGTTTGAGTTTTGGAGTTGGTTTTGATTGTTTGAATTTATATTTTATTTATATATGTGAATATAAATGAGAATATAAATTGATCATGAGAAAATTTCAAGGATTTGAAAGAGTTTAATCATGATTTAGTTAAATCATTAAAGGGAATTTAAAGGATTTAATTAAATTTTAATTTGAATTTTAGGTTTTGAGTTGATTTGATGATTATATTTATATTTCATTTATATGAGAATATAAATGAGGATATAAATTGATTTTGAGAAAATCCATGAGTTTGAATAAGTTTGATCAAGTTTTTGGGGTAAATCCATTAATGAAAAATTAAAGGATTTAAGGGATTTTAAACATTTTAATTTTAAATTTAATTTTTTTGATTTAATTGAGTTATATTTATATTTTTTATTTATATGAGAATATAAATGAGATAAATTTGATTTTGAAAATCCCAAAGTTTTGATAAGTTTGATCAAGTTTTCGAGTTGATGTTGGCTAAGTCCTTTAATGGAAAATTAAAGGAAATTAGGAAAATTTTCATGAATTGTTTTGGAATTTTGAATTTGATTTGATTGATTTGAATTTATATTTCATTTATATATGGGAATATAAATTAGAATATAAATGGATCATGAGAAAATCTCAAAAGGTTTGAATAGGTCTAGGTCATAATTTTGGCTAAGTCCTTCAGAAAGGATTAAGGACTTGGGAAAATTTTGACTTAGAAATTTTTGATGGATTTTTTATCATGGCTCTTAATCATGGACTTTAATCAAGGATTTCAATCAAGGAATTGAATCATGGAATTGATTTGGAGTTTGAGAAAATCAAATAGAATTGATTTAGAGTTTGACTTGAAAGAATGAAAGTGAGGAATGGTTTAGGTTAAAGGGTAGGAGATTTTCCTAACACCCCTTAGGCATGACCTATTCCTATGGCTAACTCTTCTAAGTCTTCTAGGGCTAGGTGAGAGTGTCCACCTAATCACTAGATGTGTCTTAAGACTAAAGAACTCTTAAAGTCTAAGAGGAATCCTAAACCTAAGATGGAGGTGTTGAGAACTCATTCTAAAAATGAGGTCAACAAAGTAATAGTGTGTAAAGAACATTTATTGGTGTTCCAAATGATCAATATTTGAAGATTAACACTTAATATCTATTAAACCCAGGAAAGAGAATCAGCTTAGTGCAATGTCTACTTATGTCCAAGACATAAGAGAAGAAATCCACTAGGGATAAAGTGTGAACCTTCCACTTGGGAAGGTTCAAGTCATCTACAAAGAGATGAAAGGTTTGATTTGATTTGAATCTCTAAGGAGAAATCTCCTTTGGGGAGATTAATTTGTTTCAAATTTTTTTTTTAGGTTTAATTTTTTAGAAAGAACCTTTTGGTTTGCAATGGGTTGTAGCAAAAGGCTAGACCTAATTCAAATTTACCAATAATAGTCTACTAAGAAAATAGTAGGGCTAACCAAAGGATGTCTTTAAATTTATTTCTATATTAAAAGAAAGCTAGTAGACTTACATCCCAAGTAGAAGATTGTTGGGGTAATTATAGGAACTGAAAACCAACCTCATTATTGAGTGAATGCCACTAGGGGACTTAGATCAACTCAAATATAGTCAAGATTAATTTCATTTTGAGGTTTGTTTGTTTGATTATGATGGATAATTTACGATGAACTATTTGGTAGGGGATGAGCCTAGAAATCCTACAATTCAAGTAGTCTACCAACCACAAGGTATCCAACCAATGAGAAATGCCTTTTGGTACATAATGGTCAAATATTAAGAAGAAAGTACGGAGACTCACATCTTCTAGAGACAAGAAACCACTAGGGTGAACAGTTACTTTGGGCAACAAATCAAGCCGACTTATGGCTGACTATTGAGTGAATACCACTAGGGGACTTAGATCAGCTCAAGAATAGTCAAAGATAGATTTCATTTTTAAATTTATTAATTTTTTTTGTTTAGATGGATTCTATCAATTTACGATGGATCACACTGAGAAGGAGCTTATAAAAGCCTAGACCTATCTATGATTTACTGAACCAAAGGGAGTATCTTCCTGATATATGGGAGAATTATCTTAACAAAGGAGTGCCTTTCAATTTGCAATGATCAATTGAAGGGAATAAAGCTTGAGAACTCACATCTTCCATTATAAAAAGACCATTGGGGTGATTGATTTCTTTGGGCAACAAATCAAACCTGACCTGAGGCTACCCGATGGTTTGTGACAATCATGCTAGAAAGAATGCGTCATAGTCTAATATCTTTCAGATTAGATGGCCAGAGATCTCCCCACGATTTTAAAATGGGTAACGAATATATAAACAAGGGGAATTATCTCGACCGTCCATCCAAAATGTGCAGATGGATGGCTGAGATCTCCCAAGTTCTTCCTTATGATCAATAGAGACTGTCCATGATCAAGGGAAAGATCCAAGCTCGATCTAGCTCAGATTCAAACCAAATTCAACCCACACCATCTAAAACTAAAGAGCGACAAATCCAACGGTCAAAAATCCATGGGATTAAAATTTCTTTCACAAAGCTCCACACCACATTGAGTTTAATGGTCAAAAAATCCCATACCTCGTCATACGTGATCACCGGCACTTGATTCCCTTAGAGAAGCTTCGTCTAGTTGAGACGAAGTTGTATTGAGAGTATGAGCACTTGAGGTTGAGTGGATTGGAGTATGGATCAACTCCTCCTTTGCTAGCTTGCAGCCTTGATCCAATTCAGCTCTTCCTTACTATGGGAACTCCAAAGGAAGCTTGGGTGCACTCGATTTAGCTCCTTGATGAAGTATGCAAGTGCAATTGGATGGAAATTGAGTGAAGAGGAACTTCAAGAATGGATTGAGCTCCCCTATTTTCACTATTCAAAAATTGAGAAATGGGTAATGGCAAGAGCTCTAGGAGGCTAGGGATCACTCTCTCATGGCTCCTAAGTCTCTCTAGTACTCAATCTAATTGAGGAATTCTGAATTCAAATTGAATTAGTGGGAGTATATCTCTCCCTTGAAGGATCGGATGGCCGCAAGCTTGTGTGCCATTTTGATCCAATAGATCATAGGTAATGGGTTGTTTGATCAGTTAAGATTGTGTGCATGGTCGATTTGAGCCAAGGACTGGATTGCCAACCTCCCATGTGCTTGAATTTGAGTGGGACGAGGATTTTGAATTTTTCATTTTGACCCATGGGGTCGGGTTTGGTCTAGGGATCAATTGGACTGACCTAAACCCATTGGGTTGGGTGCACCACTCTTCACTAGGTCCCACAGAGCTTTTAGGAAAGCCTAAAGTGAATGTGAAGGGGGTATGACCAAATTACCCATGGAATATGCCAAAATTTGTTCTATTCCCTAAGGGTAGAATGGTCATTTTATTGATTTTCCACTTTGGGTATGTTGGATATGTGGAGAAACTAGGTTTGGCCAAGTTTCATGAGATTTGAAATTCATTTGATAGGGTTTGGCTCATGTTGACCCATTTAGGTTAAAATGGGTCAACTTGAGTCAAGTTGACCAATTGGTCAAATTGGGTCAAACCAAGGGTTGGGTCAAGTTTGTATGACCATTTGAAATGTTTTGGTGGCTTTGGTTTAATTCAATTTGGATTAGTTTTGAATACGGCTCATATGATTACATTTAGGTCAAATGGGTCAAGTTGACCTATTGACACATTTGACCTATTTGAGGTAGGTCAAGGTAGTTTTGGGTTTGGTTAGTTATATGGAGTGGATTGGTATCTTTGTTTTCAATCAATTTTGGTTATGTTCAAATTTGGCTCAACATGACATCTTTAGGTCATGTTGGGTTGAAGGTCAATTGGGCTAGGTTGGGTCTAGTTAGCCAATTGAGGCTTTGGTCAAGTTCCACGAGTGATTTGGAATAGACTTGACCCATTGGTTTCAATCAATTTGGCTTAGATCATGTTTTGACACATTTTGACTTTTCAGGTCAAAATGGGTCAACTTGGGTCAAGTGGCCAATTAGGTTAGGTTAGGCTCAAATGTTGGCTTGGTCAAGTTCAAACATAAGTCATGAGTGAACTTAGATTAATGGTTTCAATCAATGTGGTCTATGGTGGGATTTGGTTATGTTAGGTTTCATTTTAGGCTAAGTGTTGACTTGGTCAACCCTTAGGTTTGACTTGGTTTGACCCAATTTGATTGATTGATCATCCCATGATGATTGTTGATCATGATGAGGGATATATGAGTTTGGTTCAATCCAATTTGGTTAGGATTAGAATTTGGCTCATAAGGTACTTTAGGTCACTTTGGGTCAAGTGAGCCTAAGTGGGTCAAATGGCTTGGTCAAAGCTTGATTTGATCTTGTATATGGAATCATGATTGAAATATAAATCCATTTATAAGTAGTTTGAAGTCAAATGGGTTTAGATTCATTTGATAATTTCATATTCAAAGGAAGAATATGAAAGGATTTTGGGTTTGATTTTTGGCTTGGGTTTTGATTGAGTGATTGGAGTTTGGATTGATATATGGGCTCATGATTGTAGGGTTGATTGAATCATGAAAGAAAATCAAGAGTTTGGCTTGATTTGAAATTGATTTTGGCTAAGTTGACTTGAAAGACTTGGATTAGATTTTTAGTTGATTTGAGTTTGATTTTCGGAAGTAATTTTGATTGTTTGAATTTATATTTCATTTATATATGTAAATATAAATAATAATATAAATGGATCATGAGAAAATTTCAAGGATTTGAAATGGTTTAATCATGATTTATTTAAGTCCATTAAGAAGGATTTAAGGACTTAGGAAAATTTGGAGTGAATTTTTTGAATTTAGTTTTGATTTATTTATATTTATATTTCATTTATATATGTGAATATAAATGAGAATATAAATGAGTTTTGAGAAAATCCCATGAGTTTGAATTGATTTGATGATGATTTAGGCTAAGTCATTAATAATTAATGATTTAGAAATTTTAAATTGAGAATTTAATTTTGATTGATTTGATTGATTTATATTTATATTTCATTTATATATGTGAATATAAATGAGAATATAAATAATTTTGAGAAAATCTCATGAGTTTGAATTAATTTGATCAAGTTTAGGCTAAGTCCATTAATGGAAAATTAAAGGACTTAAGAAAATTTCAATTGATTTGGAATTTTGAGTTTAGTTTGATTGATTTGAATATGTTTCATTTATATATGTGATAAATGAGAATATAAATGATTATAAGAAAATCTCAAAGATTTGAATTTTTTGTATTTTGGTTATGTCCTTAAGGGAAGGTTAAGGACTTGAAATTTGAACAAGGAATTTTGATGGATTTTGATCATGGGTTTCAATCATAGATTTCAATCATGGATTTCAAGCATATGGAGTTGATTTGAGTTTAGAGAAAATCAAATAGAATTGATTCAGAGTTTGACTTGAAAGAAGGAAAGTGAGGAATGGTTTAAGCTATGGGTAGGCAATTTTCCTAACACCCCTAAGGCATGACCTATTCCTATGGCTAACTCTTCTAAGTCTCTAAATTTGGGTTGAGTGTCCACCTAATCACTAGATGTGTCTTAAGACTAAGGAACTCTTAAAGTCTAAGAAGAATCATATGTCTAAGATGGAGGTTGAGAGCTCATTCTAAAATGAGGTCAACAAAGGGCAATAGGTGTGGTGTGATTGACAAGGAACATGTATTGTGTTGACAAAACAATCAACAACAAGATCACAAGAACTAATAGAAATCTATCCTTGACTTAAGGAAGAAAGAATCCAGAGCAGTGTAATGTGGCTCTACTTATGTCCAAGACATAAGAGAGGGAAGAATCCACTAAGGGATAGAGTGTGAACCTTCCACTAGAAGCGTTCAAGTCATCCAGGATGAAAGTTTGATTTGATTCTCACTTAGGAGAAAAAAGATTTGATTTAAGTTCCACTAGGGAAGAGGGTTGAATTTGTTTCAATTTTATTGTTAGGTTTTAGATTTTTAAATGAACCCTATTGGTTTATGATGGATCGCACTGAGTAAGAGCCATGGAGGCCAAGACCTAACTCAGATTTACCCATCCAAAGGGGTAGTCTACTAAACACGTGGTAGGACTAGCCAACCAAAGAGATGCCTTTCGGTATGCAGCAGTTGTACTAAGAATAAAGTGTAGTAGACTTACATCCTCTAAAGTAGAGACCAGTTACTAGGGTAATCTATTGGCAAGGCAATAGATTGCACTCAACCTAGGGCTGACTATTGAGTGAATGTCGTTGGGGGACTTAGATCAACTGCACTTAGTAGGGGCCATGGAGGCCTAAACCTAACTCAGATTTACTAACTCAAAGGGAGTAGTCTACCAAACCCAAGATAGGACTATCCAACCAAGGGGCTTCCTTTTGATATACAATGGTCAAGTCTTAAGAAGAAAGCACGAGGACTCACATCTTTTAGAAATAAGGAACCACTGGGGTGATTGGTTACTTTGGACAACAAATCAAACCCGACCTAGGGCTGACTTTTGAGTGAATGCAGCTGGGAGGCTTAAACCAGCTCAAGGATAGTCAAAAATTAATTTTTATTTTTAATTTATTTTGATAAATTTCATTGGTTTGTGATGGATCACACTGAGAAGGAGCTTATAGAAGCCTAGACCTATCTCAGATTTACTGAAATAAATGAAGTAGCTTCAAGGAGAGCTATCCAACCAAAGGAGTGCCTTTGGTTTACAATGATCAATTGAAGGGAAGAAAACTGGGGACTCACATCTTCCACTAGAAAGACCCTTGTGGTGATGGTTCTTTGGACAACAAATTGAACCCAACTTAGAGCTGCATGGTTTATAATCATACTAGAAAGAATGCATCATAGTCTTATATATTTCATAGCAGAATGACTGTCGGGGTAGTCTGCTTGTGGAAAAATAGATTGAACCCGACCTAAGAGTGACTACAGAGTGAGTACTGACCCGAGGGTTTATCTCAACTTAGGTAGTCAGGCAATTCCTATAGGGAGTTCTACTGACACAGCCCTAAAGATAGGATGCTTGCTTTGAAGAATAGGCCCTTTGGGGGCTTGAATTCTTAATCCATAAGTAAATTAATTTTATTTATTTTAATTGTTTATTTATTTTATCATGGACCCTGTTAGTTTGTGAGGGATTAAATTGAGAAGGAGCTTTTATCACCCTAAACCTATCTCAGATTTACTGAACCAAAGGAGAATCTGCACATCTGCTGAACAAATTCTCAAATCATAGGGGTGGCTACTTGGAAAGGGGAACTGTCCAATCCAAAAGTAACTCGGGTAGTGTCTAAATGGGGTCATAAAGGACGTGATCCAAATAGAGTGCCCGCAGGGGATGGGGCCGCTAAAGGCTTAATCCAACACCCTAGAGAGAATGACATAGCTAATCATATATCCAATAGGTATTCGATGTCCAACTTAAGGAGAACGTGCGGGGACTCATATTTGCCAAGAGTGGTGTACTCATAGTGAGTCTTTCACATAGCGACATCAACCAACCTAAGGTTCGTCAATTTGCAACAATCGACTAGGAAGAAAGCTGGGGACTCACATCCTCTATAACAAAACTAGCTGGGATAGTTTATCTTGACTCGAGGTGTTATCCACCTAGGCGACTACTAGTGAATGCCATTGGGACTTATATTGACTCAAAAGTAGTCAAGAGGAAAGGAGCCTCTGGGGACTTATCCTAAACCTCAAATATACTCGACCTAGTTAGAACATGATGGCTAGTTCAAGAAGAAAGCATGGGGACTCACATCTTCTTAAATAAAGTCAACATGAGGTAGCTTACTAGTGAGGCAGTGAAGACTACCATACTAACAAGGCACTCGTTGGTTTACAATGGTCAAGTTAAGAGGAAAGCACAGGGACTCACATCTTCCATACAAGTGATCACTATGGTGACATACTAGTGAGGTAGTATGTAGACCCGACCTAGAGCAGCTAATGAGTGAGTGCCACAGGGGGCTTGCTCCCACATCAAAATAGCTCAAGATAAAAGATTTGTGTTTGTTGTGTGCATGTGTTAAAAGGAATAGGATGCCTCTGGGGGACTCTTACACCTACCTTAAAACACACTAGTGGATTGATGAAATGATGCCACGGATGGAAAAAAAGTTTCCCACTAAGAAAGGATGTCATTTGGGTTCTCTCACTCCAATCTTAGTTGTGCTAATTAGAATAGGATGCCTCTTGGGTTTAGCATCGGAAGATTGTGTTTATGTTCTGAAAGAGGGATAGGATGCCACTAGGAGACTCTTACACCTACCCTAAATACGTCACAGCATATTCGCAAGATAAGCAAACAACACCTCGAAAGAAGAGAAGATTTGATGAATGGAATTAAATTTTTATTCTTTTTATTAATGATTATTTTCAAACATGATTTATTTCATGGGTAATATTTCTTTAGATAGAGCCCATTAATTGGAAGCATCGAGTGTTCCCCTTTACAATCAATAAGCTGATAAGATCCTCCTTGGTAGGCCTTCTCTATGACATAGGGGCCTTCCCAAGTGGGTTCAAACTTGCCTCCCATCTTTCAATGGGCAATAATTGGTCTCCTTAGGACTAACACAAGTTCTCCTACTCAGAAAGACCTAGGGTGGACCAGCTTGTTGTGAACTTGAATCATTTTGGCCTTGTACAACTCCAGGTTCTGGCACACTCGTAGGCGACTCTCCTCCAAACCTTCGAGCTCTTCTAACCGCAACTTTGCATTCTTCTCTGTAGTGATCTTGTTACCCAATGCAATCCTTAGTGATGGGAGTTGAACTTCTAAAGAAAGAACAGCTTTGGACCCATACACTAAGGAAAATGGGGTAGACTGAGTTGGGGTTTGGTATGTGGTGCAGTAGGACCATAAGCTTCAACCAACTGCTTGTTCCACTATCATTTGTCATCAAGAGTCTTCTTGATGTGGATGAGAGTTTTGTTAAATGCTTTACGCTAAACCATTAGCTCGGGTAGTAGATGGTGGAGTATCTCCAATATAATGTGTCTTCTAAAGAATTGATCTTCATGCTTTTGAATGCATACCATTATTGGATATAATTATTCAAAGGCACCCGAACCTATATGATATGGTTCACGAAAAATTGAAGCACATGGTAAGTTGTGACCTCTAGTGGGATGGCTTTTCACTTGGAAAAGTAGTCAGTGGTAGCTAAGATGAATCGATGCCCCAGAAGAAGGAGGATTGATCAACCCTGTCGGTACAACACTCAAATGGTCATGAATCCAATGTAGGGTGTAGAATGTTGGGTGGTTGGTGGAGGACCACACCGTGCACCTGTCACTGATGGCATCACCTTGCTAGATCTATGTAATTTATGATCATCGAAGGCCAGTACTATCCAAGTCTTTTGATCTTCATCTTCATCTTCAAATTGGATTGATGAGCTCCACATAGACCTGAGTGTACCTCAGTTATAATGCCATGGGCTTCATGTTTGTCTAAACAATGTAACCATATTTGATCAAAGGCGGTGCAGTACCATCATAAGAGCATAGGAGAGAGCTCTCTATTTCACGATGGGCTTGAATTTTCTTGAGGTAGTTTCTGTTCAAGTAATCTATGAACGGTTGCCTCCAATCCTACTTATCCATTTTGGCAATGCAACCTCCCCTTCAAGAGAAAGTCTCTCATGAGTTCAACATCAATAAGGGATATGACTTGCTATTTTGGACCTTATTGAAATGGACTCATCTTTATGCCAACTCTTTGGCAAGTTTGGCCAAGGCATCTTGCATTCTCGCTCGAGGAACCTTGTAGATGGTGACTTGAGAATTTGGGCCAACTTCATGGTATACTCGTAATAAAGAAACTTGGGTTTGAGAACGTAGGACCTGCAGTTGATGACGAGAATCCCAAAGATGTTGATGCTCTTGACACTAGTGATGGCTAACTCGGACCAATCATCAAAGCCTCATACTCGCTTCATTATTGGTGCAGGGTTGGATGATAGTATGAGAATCTCATCACATCATGGTTTGGAGTTAAAAGAACTATTCCTACCCTTGCCTTTTCTGGGAGAATAGATCGTGGTGCTTTACCTTTAAGTAAAGAAGCAGTGCCATCAAAATAAATCTCCCATTGGCAGTTGTCGGCTTCTCCTAAGTTCATGATTTATTCATCAGGGAGATCATCACTAAGCGGAGAATAGGAAGTGGGTGTCTTTGCTAAGAAATCTAGTGTCCTTTACTCGCGAGAGGTACAAATGTGATATTAAACTTCGAAAGTATCATGGACCAATGAACCAAATGTCCAAAAAGTGTTGTCCATGTCATGAGGTACTGCAGTGGATTTGTCTGAGATATCAAGTTCACCTTATGAGAAATCATATAATGTCGTAGCTTTTAAGATGCAAAAATCAAAGCTAGGCAATGTTTCTCAATAGGGGGATAGTTTGCCTTAGCGGGAATCAGACAACGGTTGAGGTAGTAAAGTGTGCTCTCCTTCCCTTCATCATTGGTTTGAGCCAATAGAGCATCGAGAGAGTCATCCAATGCGGCGGTGTAGGATAGTGGCACCGGGATAAGGTGCTAGCTGGCGACTTCACCAAGTACTCTTTGATGTCTTTGAAGGTATGCTGACACTTGTCATCCCACTTAAATTTGGCATCCTTTTTGACAAGCATTGAGAATGGCTTGCATCTCCCCGATAAGTTTGAGATAAAGAATCTTAGATACACCAACCGTCCTGGAAATGATCTGTGTTGAGTTAAACTCTTAGGAGGTGGCATTTCTAAGATAGCTTTAATCTTTTCAGGATCTATTTCTATTCCCCAATGTCGAACAACAAACCCAAGGAATTTCCACAGCGACTCAAATGCACACTTAGGATTCATTTTAAGGTTATATTATCTTAAGCTTGTTCAAAACTACTCTCAAGTCAAAGGTGGTCTTCCTTTTTTCTTTTGACTACTAGATCATCAATGTAGCACTTCGATGATGGATGAGTTCATTGAAGATCGAGTCATGGCTTATTGGTATGTAGCACCTAGCATTTTAAGGGAAAGGCATGACCTATAATAGATTTTGATGGGTTCAAAAGTAGTGTTTCTTTCATCTTTAGGAGACATCTTGATTTAGTTATAGCTAGATGATCCATCCATGAAAGAGAAGACCGCATGAGATGAGGCAATGTCCACCATTAATTCTAGTATAGGAAGAGAAAACTCATCCTTAGGACATGCCTTGTTTAAGTCCCTAAAATCGATGCAAATACAAATTTGGCCATTCTTCTTCTTAACTTGGATGACACTAGCTAACCAGGTAGGATATTTTTCTTTCCTGATGAAACCAGCATCGATCAATTTCTTGACTTTAGAAATGACCTATTATTCAATTTCTAATCGCATGCGTCTACGAGCTTGCTTAATAAGGGTAACGTTAGGATCTATTGCTAGCTTGTGGACTGCTATGTCAGGAGATAATCAGGGTATTTCTTCATAACTTCATGCAAAGTAGTCTTTAAACACGGTCAATAGCTCACTAAGCCATTGGTTTCTTCTTCATTCAATGAATGATATATGTGGGGTGATTTTCTTATCCGAGGTTGATTTCTTTAAGCTTGTCAATTGTTGAATGAATCTCCTCTTCAAATTTTGGCAGTGCCTCTTTGACTTGGAGATCATCTGGATCATCTGAAATTTCTAAACACACATTCTCATAAGAGTTGGGGATGTGTGAGAAGAACTATCATTATGGTTGGTAACAACTAGGAAATAATCTTCATCATCATCGACCCAATGTATTGAATCTAGTCACCTCTTGATTGTGCTTCCCTACTATATTGTTCCATAGCTTTTCAAAGTATTCGACCTATGCTTGGACCATGTGTGAGGAACTAAACCTTTCATAAGATTTTGAACACAAGGAGTAAAAGTCAAAAGGTAATTCCATTAATTCTTTAAAAGTATCTTCTCAAGTCTACATCAACTTCAAGGCTTGAGGATGATGATCCCAAAAGAACTTCTTCACTTCATGTCCTTTGGAAGACTTAGGGACTTCCTTAACTACTAAACCTTCAACTTTAAGATAAGTGAGGTAGAGCTAAGGTTCCCAACTAATAGTTTCACATAAACCAGATTTGAATACTTTGCTTTGTTTGGTCTTGTCTCACCTTAGAGGGGTTGGTGGTATACTAATCACATTAGACTCATCCTCTGGATTCCAAGTCTATGTGAATAGTAGGGTACTCTATGAACTGGAACACGACCTCTGTGGTGAGGCCAACTAGAGTCTCCTGGAACTACCTCATTGCCTCTACCTCTACACTGGAGGTTGAGCCATTCTACTCATATGTCCATATGATGAAATGAACTGTGGGTGGAATGTGATATGTTGATCTATTTCTTCTTCAATTCCTCTTTCTTATTCACTTGGACTTTTATTTTTCTTTTCATTTTCTTTTTATTTTGGTTTTACATTTGAATTTTTTCCAAGTTCACGAGAAATGGTGTTTTGAGGAAGATAGTAGGTCATTTTCTCATAAATCTCAACCTCTCTAACTAAAAATGGCTTTTCATCCCCATTAACACGGTATTCAATTCCATATTTTCTGAACTTGATGCACTCATGAAGGAAGGATGGAACGATCTTCTTCTGATTTATCCAAGGCCTACGAAGCAAAGTAGTGAATGAAGTATTTGAATCAATGATGTAGAACTTAGCTTCAGTCTTTCAGTCACCTATCTCCAAAGGTAACACTATGGAACCTAAAGCCACTCTTGATCATTGAATCCTCTCAACATCATCCTATCTCCTCAGAGTGTAGAGATGTCAATCTTCAAATAGGCAAGGGTCTTTAGACTCATAATGTTCGATGCACGAATCCATGAGAACCACGGAGTGCGAACTATCCATGTCCATGATGTAGAGGGGACGGTTGTGCTCCAAGTCCCCCAGAAGAAGGTCTTCATCATGAAGGTGATCCTTGGGCTTCTTTTGCATAATGTGCTTCCTCACCTATGGTAGTCGGTGAGCTAAGCATATTTTAGGATCAAGGAGAGCCTTGATTAGTGATTCCCTCTCTTTGGATAAGACAAGGGCATCATATATGCTTAGCTTAGATGGCAACTTTCTTAGATGAGAAAGGATGTTGTAGTCCACCTTGTGGTCTTCCACAAGCATATCCAAGGGTGGAGCATCTTGTGGAAGGGCTTCTGATCTTCAATACCAATGACTTGTTTCCCTCTATCTTGAGGTCTGCCAGGAGGTAGAACCTTGCCACTGGAGGTTGACTTGGTGATCTCTTGAGGCAAGGTGGTGGAAGGTTCTACACGCACTTGCTCACCTACTTCTCCTATGGGACTCTCAGTGGATGATTCCAAGTCTATCTCAAGAGGTGAACCCATAGTATTGAGTTGAAAATCCAACTCACGAATCGAAGAGGAAGATTGGAATTGTTATAGTTATTAGACTTGAAGAGTTATCATTAGGAATAGAAGAAGACAACCCGAAGTGACAGAGATGTAATTCAAAACAAGCTTTATTCTTCAATTTCTTGAATTATTTGGGGGTACAAAGTAGAAGTCAAGTAAAGTGAGTGGAGTAAGGGATTTGATGCCCTTATCTGCTGATACAAGAGTTCTACTAGTAGAAGAAATAAAAGATCTAGCTAAAATGGAAGAAGTCATTGGTGTGGAAGCTGCAACTAAAGGCTGGAGGCTAGACATGGTCGATGACTGTGCTGAGGGGCTATCCTAGGCTGACACATGCTACTGTTGCTAAGCTCCCACTTTCCTAAAGTTGGCACTCACAACTTGCAAACCTTCTTTGGTGTTAGAGTTTTGAGCTGACTCAGGCACCTGCAAGGAAAGCTTCTTGATCTTCTGAATAATTTTCTTAGAGATTTTAGACTAAGAAATGTCCCAACCTTCTTTGGTTTTGGTAGGATCACATGTATCCCCAAGGATTACCCTAATGGGCGGAAGGTTGTTCCACAAGGTATTCCTTTGGGATAACTACAACCATCTTGAAGCTTGTGTTCAAGCTAGTCCTTAAATGAAGCAATCCTCCAAAATGTGGCCTAGCATATGGTAAGGGCAAAAGTTTGGATCATGACTTTGCCTACTTCCTCAGTCTCTAGCTCAGTAGCTAAAATGTTTCTTTAAGAGATTCTTAAAGATTTTCTGATTACCTCCCTCTTAAAAGAATAAGGTTTGTTTAACTTATCTAAAGAGTAGGTGGACCATAGCTACCTAGCAGTGGATATCCATGCCGCCGTGGTATGGTTGGGATGGAGTCGGAGTGGAGGCTGTGGTGGAAAGGTAGGGTTACTCAATGGTGTGGCAAGGAGGTGGAGGCTGCGAGGTCATGGTCTCTCTCTTTAGGCGGCTACTTCCCTGTCAACCTCACTACTACTTGGGTTTCTTCTCATAGACCTTTTGCTTCTTGGGCAACTGATCTTGAAAAGGCAACTATTTGGCCTCTCCTTATAAACTAGCCCCTTATTTAGTAGCTTCTCAAATGTCTTAATAGTGAAGCCCTTAAGCATGAAGATGACTCGGCCATGGATATTCTTCAAGAGAATCCCAATGGCATATTGTTGAGCTGGTTCACACTTTTCGTTATGCCATCGGAGAATATAATCAATAAGTGACTCACAGTCTTTGTTATGCTACAATGAGATCACTATAGTAACCTTTGAGCTCCGCAAATCTCTTGATGAAGAGTTGCTCTAACTCGAAATATCTTTCTAAACCATTGGGTAGTTCACATACCAATCAAAGCAATACAGCTAGGCTAATCAAAGAGCAAAAGAGTAAAGCATGTTCGCCACGTTGCAATAACGGCTCAAATGCTATGTGTTGCCTTGGGTTTCCACTACCATCAAAGCTTTTGAAGGAAGGAGGCACGAAACCCTTGGGATATTGGATAGCATCGAATTCCTCTGGGTAGGGTCTACCCTTTGGGCGATGATCCTCCCGATTGAGCCAAAGCTTCCTTTACCTATTGCTCAACCATGGATTTTATATCTTTTTCTTGTATGGAGGTACTTTCCACTACCTTCCTATATAGTCTAGTGCTACCTTGCTCAACGGGAGGTAGAGTCTTGACTGGGTCCAAGACATATACTAACTCAAGCTGATTGATGTCGATTGTAGTAGAATGAATTAGAGGGGTTTATTTTTGAAGCAACCGCTAACAAGTCTTGTCATGTGCCATCCTATCAATCTACTCATCCCCTAACATGTCAGGTGATGGGTTGATTTTGTCTTCTTGATCAACCTCATCACCTTCCATGGCTTGTTGTTCCAGAAGAGATCCTCTAGTGTCAACCATGCACTCAAGTCTCCCATCAAGTCATCTTTGTTGGGATCAAGCTAACTCTTCTCTTCATCGACCAAGCATACCCAAGATCTTCTTCTTCTCCATGAAATAATGTGCTACTATCTCATCTAAGGATCGATCCAACTGTACAAGCTTGGGCATGTGATCACTGTCGTGCTGAGAGGCCGGACCTCCTATCCGGAGAGTCAATCATGTGTACTCACTATATGAATGACACACCTGACTACTACTAGTTATAAGAGGGGTAACAATCCTAAGATGTTCCTCTACCATTGCTAACTGTCATCACGGAATATCTAACAACTATCACCATCTCCATCACATGTAGAGTTGGTGAAGGGATGACCACGATGCTTTGGGCCACTCCTTCCACCACTTGGGGAGAAGGTTGGCAGAGAGCTTCACATAATGGGTGGTGTAGAAGGGATAGGATCCCATGGCCATAGCCAGATCACCAACGGGGTGCGATTTCCCCGGATGCGGCCTTCATGGCCTTAAATGGAATGGGAGATATTGTAATCTGTACTGGCAATGGAGGAGGAGGGGTAGAGCGATGGGGTGGAGACACCACCGACTCTCTATTGCAAGGCGCCCTCCCGGGTGGGCGGTCCCGGTGAGAGGTGGAAAATCAATCAGCGAGGTGTGGCACCTCCATGCTCCAGTATTGTATGGGCCTCATCTCTCCCACGGTGAATCTACCCCTATGGGGATAAGATCAAGATCAACGAGTGTAGACTCTAAGCATCCATATGCTCCACTTCATTAGATTGAGGCATCGACCTCTTGCTCACTAACTATGGGTTGCACCACTGGAGGTGATGAATGATCATCCTAACATCCTCTTTATGATCGAGAGAGGATGACGTTTCTACAGTCTTGAAGTGACAATGGAGACTCCATGGCGATTGAGCGTGCCTCTAGCTCCCAAGCTATCGGTGTGGTACCTCTTGATCATGTTCTTGTTCTACTGTTGGGTGGGATGGGTGGAGTCGAGCTAGACCCATACTCAAATGTGGGAGGCAAGTTTGAGACCAGGGAGCCTTACCCTTGGAGTCAGATGGTAGTACTAGCCTCACCGGTGCAACATGAGCAACTGGGAGGATGCATGGTATCAGACTTCTGCTTGTAACACAGAAGTCTATGGTTCCCTCTTTCCTTTAGTGAAGACATTAGAATCGAGGGGCAAGTCAATCGATGACCCGGCTACACACCTTGGTCCTTGCAGTGGTGAGGGGGGCCCTCACAAGTGATCCGGCTCCCTCAAATCCTCCAGTGGATCAAGTGGGTATGGTCAATGGGAAGTACGATCTAAAGCAGATCCATACCATGGGGAAGTGAAGACAAACTTGCATTTGAACAACTGTAATAGCGAAACTAAAAGCATCATGTGTAAATCGCAATGAAATGAACTTATATCAGATTTCTATCTCTATAGATTTTTGAATTTTGAATTTTGAATTTGAAAATTTGAACCCACATCCAACAACTTAAAGTGTTAAATGGGGTTCAAATGAATTTGAGAAGATTGATTGAAAGAGGAATTTGAATATGAATCCAAACTTCAACCAATTTAAGTATGTTGAAATATGGATTCAAAATTTTTGATAAGGATGCTTCCATAGGTTCATTGTTTGTTTTGAATTTAAATTTTTGATTTGAGGACCCTTTCCTTTAACAAATTTAGGTATGTTAAAGTAAGGGTCAAATTTATTTTGTTTTTGTTTGATTGTTTTAGAATTCTACTTACTTAGCAAATTTAGGTATGCTAAGAGAAGTGTTTCAGAATGATTGTTTCTTTTTGTGAATTTTGTTTTAATTTTGAAAGAAATTTGGAATTCTCACTTAGCAAATTTAGGTATGCTGAGTGAATAACCTAAGTGTGTTTTGTTTGATTTTTGAAAATAGGATTCTTAGCAAATTTAGGTATGGTAAGAAAATCCTAAGTGCTTCATTTTATTTTGATGTTTTGATTTTTGAAAAGGGTAGGATCCTTAGCAAATTTAGTATGCTAAGGGAACCCTAAGTGTTCCATTTTGTTGTTTTGATGTGATTGAAAGTGCAGATTCAACTTTAGCAAATTTGGTATGCTAAAGATGAAGTCCGACTTAATTTTGTAAATGAAATTTCATTTAGCAAATTTGGGTATGCAAAATGAAATTCTAAATGGTGTGTTCAAAATTTTGATTTCAATTTGGTTTTAAAAATGGAAACTTCTCCTTAGCAAATTTGGTATGTTATGGATAGAAGTTCCAAAGGTGTTTGAAAATCTTGGTTTTGACTTTGGAAACTTCACTTAGCAAATTTGAGTATGCTAAGTGAAGTTCCAAAATATGTTTTGAAAAATGTTTGATTTTGGATTTGGAAACTTCACTTAGATATGCTAAATGAAGTTCAAATATGTGTTGAAAATTTTTTGGATTTTGAATTTGGAGACTTCACATAACAAATTTGGGTATGTTAAATGAAGTCCCAAAAAGTTGTTTGAAAATTTTTTATTTTGGGATTTGGAGACTCCACTTAACAAATTTGGGTATGTTAAGTGAGGTTCCAAATGTGCTTAGAAAATTTTGAAATATGATTGTTGATTTTTGATTTTCGATTTGGAAACTTCACTTAGCAAATTTGAGTATGCTAAATGAAGTTCAAAAATGTATTTTAAAAAATTTTGAAATATGATTGTTGATTTTGGATTTTTTGGATTTGGAAACTTCACTTAGCAAATTTGATTATGCTAAATGAAGTTCAAAATTGTTTGAACCATTTTGAAATATGATTGTTGAAGTTTTAATTTTTGAAAAGGGAACTTCCATTCAATAAATTTAGGTATATAAAATGGAGATCAATCTTATTTTTGAAATATGAATTTTTTATTTTGTGTGTGATTATTGCTTTTTGATAGAGGGAATTACAACTTAATCATATGTGAGATATGTTCAAGTGGGATTTCCAAATGATGTTATTTTTGTTGGGAATGAAATCTTCATTCAATAAATTTAAGCATATTAAATGAAGATGTTCATATGTGCCTTTGAAAAGTTTATTTTTATTTGAAAATGAAACCTCCATTCAATAGGTGTGAGTGTATTGAATGGAAAGGCTCATGTGTGCTTTTTGAAAACTTTATTTTTGATTTTGATTTAGACTTTTGGAAAGATGATTGATCATTTTATTTTGAAAATGAAATCTTCATCAAAATGAATTGAAGGAAGATGTTCATTTGTGCTCTTTTTTTTTTGAAAACTTTATTTTTGATTTTGACTTTTGAAAAGATGATTGTTCATTTTATTTTGAAAATGAAATCTTCATCAAAATGAATTGAAAGAAGATGTTCATTTGTACTTTTGAAAAAGATTTCTAGTTTTATATATATATATATATTGAAAATTCCATCATGTAACAATTATGATAATTGTTAAATGAGGGTGATAAAATTTTTGTGAAAAATATTTTATTATGTGCTTTTTTTGGAAAGGGTGCTTTTAAAAAATTATGAAAAAAAATTTGTTTTATTTTAGAATGAACCTTTCCTCATATGATAAGGAGGAAATCTTTAATGTTTTCTTTTATTTAGATCTTTTCATTTTACCCATTGGAGAACCAATACCAAAGGATCCTTAAAGATGGCTAACTCAATAGGGATGGTGAAAGAAGGAAGTCTTAGATTTCTTTCAACAACTAAGACAGATCATTTACCAAAGAGGGAGGAACCATCCCATCATAGAAAAGTGAAAATTCTATAGAGTCATCAAATTGGGTGAGAGATGAGGTGACAAGAAGATAAGATTCCTTGTACTTCATGATAGTCAATCAAGGACTAATAGAGTCTTCTTGGATCATCCTCAGGACTCTAGGATGGGATATTTAGAAAGTAATTTTATTTTAGTTATTAATAGGGACAAGCCCATACATTGAAATGGGATTTCTTAGAAAACTGACAAGATAAATTATTGTCAAGATTTCAATATGAAAGGACTATCAATTGATTGGTTTTATTTTGAAGATCAAATGGGATTGATCAAAGAGAAAGGAGTTATTATCGAAGCCAAAATGGGAGATAAGTATGAGATGCCCATGATGCTAAGATACCTGGTGAGCTTCTCAAAATATCCCACGATTGGGCTTTACATTTTTGAAATTGATTTAGTCTGTTTGAGTTACATTTTTTAATAGAAATTTAGGACTTAAGATTTCTTAACACAATATTAAGAAATGCCTAAGAGGTGAAGAATTATGCTTATGGTCTATAAAAAGGAGAAGCAATCTCAGAACCTAAATCTAGGGAGCTGAAAGCAAATCTAAGGTAAAAAATGGGTATTTGGTTTGCCTCCATAGAGGACAAATCTCACCCTGACTTGGACTTACAACGGGTGGTGCAACTAACTCCTCTTATGATTTTAAATACATGTAGGCAAGTTTTTATATTTATGCAAGATAGCTAGGCTATTATTTATTTAGGAAGAAACTGAGTCCTTAAACTCACTCTCTAAAAAGACTAGATCATGTAAAGGAACATGCTTCAAATGACATAAATCTATTGCAATTCAAATTTCATTTTATTTTCATTTTAGACAATCATCTTGACTTAGGCTAATAGGATTCATATGACTAATGCATGAGAATAGAGTTATTGGCAAAAATTAGCGAGAAGGGAGGAGGTGAGTTTCCACCATGGCTCTCAAAGGTCAAGCCAAGTTTCTTTGGCAAAGGTGGAAGCCCTCCAATCAAGAGTGAAATAAGATGTGCATAATATTATAAAAGAAATGCTCATCCAGCTAAGGGGTTGTTAATTCTTTTATCTTGATTTTAAATCTAAGCTTTAGGTGAGGTTATGAGTTCTTTATTTTTAATTTGAGTTGTTAAGTTGGGTAAAAGATTTTTTTCCTAAAGAGCCTAATCCACATCCAGGACATACATAAAGCAAGGAAGAAACTAGGAAAAGCATGCCACTTAATGTAAAAGCTAAAAAAATCATCAATCAATTTATAAAGTTAATCGCAAAAGAATAAAAGGCTGTTGTGGTTGAGCACCACCACACAAACCCGAAAATATCAAATGTGAGTAGCCGAGCTCTACCCTTATACAACCTAATTTAAAATGAATTAAATTATAATTAAACAAGAAATTCATTGTTATGGGGGTCTTCAAGCTTTATTCTTCTTTCTTCTTTTCTTCTTTCTCCTTCTTTTCTATTTTTCCTTTCTTCTTTGGTTCTTTCGTTTGGATGGTTGGAAGGTAGATGCTCCAAGGCTTCACATGGTGCATAAGATAGGATCATCTTACACCAATGCCATCCAATTCCCATAACAATCATTCCAAAATCTTAATTGTACAAATTTACATGAAAAGGAAAAAAATGGAAATCTAACTAACACCTGCAAAATAACGGTTAGCTAAAATAAACCACACAAATCCCAAGCATGTATACTGGTCTTATGACCCCACATATGGGTGACTAAGTCCACCCAGCCTATTGGATTATGCTTAGAGGTATAAAGCACCTACAAGCAAAAGCACTTATATTTTTATTTATGATAGCGCCCCTTAAGCACAATCCCCTACAGAAAAGAATAGTTAGACTAAGAATGTCCTACCATTCATTCCACGAGCATACATCCTAACATCCAATCAAAAACATATATCACAAAACAAAACAAACATCAAACCATGCACTGACCTAACCAAAGGCTAGAAGTGGTGACTTAGGCTAATGTGTGTGGTTTGAAGGCAAGTGTGGTATGCTTAGTTATGGCTTTAGGTTCAAATTTTCTAAGTGTGAAGAACATGTTCAACTTAGAGGAGGGTTTCATTTAAGTTGTTTATTTATTTTGGGTTGATTTTATTTCATGTTTTGATTTGGTTTAAGTGGATCCTACAATTAATTACTAAGTTATGAAAAGAGGGAAAGAGAAGAGACTTCTCTTTCCTTCCTAACCTAAGTAATTTCTAAAGTAGATTCACATTTTAGTTTTGTTTAGGTGAATGTTTTGATTAAATCTTTAATTAATCTAAGTTTAGATAAACTCTAAACAAACCTATTAAAAAAGAAAGACATTTTAAGATTAAATAAAATGAACCAAAATTCACATAACACACATTACTTCATTTCTTTCCCAACATATAACAACATGCATATGGTGGACCCTAAGCATATCTATACATACAAATGAGAGTATTTAACACACTTTATGATGCATGCTAAGTAATCATTTAAGAAAATTTAGAAGTTGAATGATTTTTTCGTAAGTAGAAAGGTTTTCCTTATCCAAATTTTCACATACACATGAAAGTAAGAAAGGCATAAGTGAGTACAAAGATCATTGTTAACCGTAGGTGTAAGTACAAGACCTACTTAGGCTACTTAAAGACCTCACAACCTCGGGTTGTCCAGACTAATATACCACTTTCCTTAAATACATAACATATGTATAAAAGAAATGAAATAGAAAAGGAGAATGCAAAAGTTGTATTAATGGATTCATTTTATTTATGCAATTTATGTATGCTAAGTATAGAAACCTTCTTAAGTGGTAGCATGAGATGAATAGGATATGGAATTAGGTGAGTGTTAGGTTCTTTTCAAATGAACCATACACCTCACCAAATTCCTATTCAAAACTATACCAACATAAGAAAGAAAGGAAACTATGCTAAGCATATGCCTTTATAATTCTATCACATGCAAGCTTATAATTAAAGTATATGTAGCATACTTTCATATTTGGTATTTGATTTATATGTTTTAAAAATAATTTGGATTTAGTAGTGATAATAGCCATTCATATTTATACTTTAGCCAATACATGAAAATTTGACATAAAGTAAATAATTTCATTTAAAATTGGAATTTAAAAAATATGAATGCATGAAATCATATGACATACAAGTTTAACATGTTGGGGAAAGATTCAAAGTAATGAAAGCATATAAACAAGTTCACTTCACTTAAATCCTAAAGACATTCTTATAGAATAAGAGAGTTTAAAATAAATCAAAGTGAATTCAAAGTGATTTTTGTTTAGTTTGAAGTTTGATTTAATTTTGAAAAGGTGAGATGAGTTTGCTGTTCCTAACCCGTTCCCACATGTATTTGATATTTTTTTAAATTTTAGATAATTAAATCCATTTTTATGTATTAATTAGGTTAAAGTATGAATTAAGTAACTTAATTAAACCTTACCTACACCATCTTAGAATAATTAACCAAATAATTATGAGCCAATGAGATGACATAAAAACTCACAAGGAATTTAAATTTGTAATGCACCTAATAATAAAAAGGCCTAATGCAATTTGGCTCACAATTAAAAGTTAATTAAGCTAAGAGGTTTAGCTTAAGTAATTTCAAAACACCCTTTCATACTTATGAATTGGGTTTTGATTTCCTTAATTGAACTTAGGCTATTAAACACCTAAGCATCTACCCAAAGTAGATTAATTAAGTTCTAGAACTTTTTAGAATTTTTAGAAATTAATTAAGGGGATAATTAATGAATTAACTCTTAATTAAGAGGATATTAAGGAGAGAAAAAAGGGAGTTTAGGGAATAGCTTAAGGGAAATACCCCAAAAATATTCCATAAACCTTCTACTTATTGGATATGACCTTAATCAACCCTAATCATGGGTTAAAATCACTAATTAGAGCTTAATTATCCTTAATTACATAAGGAGGATAATTAATAAATTCATATGCAATTCTTCTAATCATGCCTTTAATAAATCCCAAGAAAATTAGGGGAGGCAGAAGTCATCCCATAAAATATACCCAAGAAATTTGGGATTAATCAGAGGCTTAATTAAAAAGTAATTAGTAAAATAAACTTTCCAATAAAACCCAAATTTAGAGAGAAATATAATTCAAAACCTATTGAAGTTAATTTTAAAATATTCTAGGTTGAATTATCTTGCCATAAGATTTTATTTCACATTTTTTTGAATTTTTTAGAGGGAGTTATGAAATTTAGAAGATCCCTGGGTTAATTAGAAATTAATTAAGGAATTTACCTAATCCCCTAGCTCACTGCGCAACGCGTGGCAGCGGTGGTCAACGTGCTTTACACATGTCACACCGTGACGGGTTTACTTAAATGTCAAATCCTAAATGGTCTGGCAGTTTGATCTCACGCCATCCAGATCGATCGGATGGCGAGATCTCCCATTTTAAAATGGGTAACAGATATACAAACATAGGGAATTATCTCGGCCATCCATCCAAAATGCACAGATGGATGGTTGAAATCTCCCAAGTTCTTCCCCTTGATCAACAGAGATCGTCCATGATCAAGGTGAAGATCCAAGCTCAATCTAGCTCGAATTCAAACCAAATTCAACCCACACCATCTAAAGCTAAAGAGCGGCAAATCCAACGGTCAAAAATCCATGTGAGTAAAATTTCTTTCACAAAGCTCCACACCACATTGAGTTTAATGGTTAAAAAATTCCATACCTTGCTAGAGGTGATCACTGGTGCCCGATTCCCTTGGAGAAGCTTCATCTGGTTGAGACGAAGCTGTGTTGAGAGTATGAGCACTTGAGGTTGATTGGATTGGAGTATGGACCAACTCCTCCTTAGGTAGCTTGCATCCTTGATCCAATTTAGCTCTTCCTTACTGTGGGAACTCCAAAGGAAACTTGGGTGCACTCGACTTAGCTCCTTGATGAAGTATGCAATAGCAATTGGATGGAAATTGAGTGAAGAGGAATTTTAAGAATGGATTGAGCTCCCCTATTTTCACTATTCAAAAATCAAGAAATAGGGAAATGGAAAGAGCTCTAAGAGGTTATGGATCACTCTCTGATGGCTCCTAAGTCTCTCTAGTACTCAATCGACTTGAGGAATTTTGAATTCAATTTGAATTAGGGGGAGTATATCTCCCCCCTTAAAGGATCGGATGGCCGCAAGCATGTGATGTTTTGATCCAATTGATCATAGGAAGTGAGTTGTTTGATTAGGGGTGCACATGGTGTGGTTTGAGCAGGGGATTGACCTCCCATGTGCTTGAATTTGAGTGGGAGGGGATTTTGAATTTTGCATTTTGAAACATGGGGTCGGGTTTGGTCTAGGGACCAATTGGGCTGACCCAAACCCATTGGATTGGGTGCACCACTCTTCACTAGGTCCCCTTGAGCTTTTAGGAAAGCCTTAAGTGAATGTGATAGGGGTATGACCAAATTACTCATGTATTAGGCCAAAATTTAATCTATGGCCTAGTGGTAGAATGGTTATTTTATGGATTTTCCACTTTGGATATGTTGGGTATGTGGAGAAACTAGGTTTGGTCAAGTTTCATGAGATTTGGAATTCATTTGATAGGGTTTGGCTCATGTTGACCCATTTAGGTCAAATGGGTCAACTTGGGTCAAGTTGACCAATTGGTCAAATTGGGTCAAACCAAGGGTTGGGTCAAGTTCATATGACCATTTGAAATATTTTGGTGGCTTTGGTTTGATTCAATTTGGATTAGTTTTGAATATGGCTCATATGACTTCATTTAGGTCAAATGGGTCAAGTTGACCTATTTGACCCATTTGACCTATTTGAGGTAGGTCAAGGGTATTTTTGGATTTGGTTAGTTATATGGAGTGGATTTGGCTCAACATGACCCCTTTAGGTCATGTTGGGTCGAAGGTCAATTGGGCTAGGTTGGGTCAAGTTGGCCAATTGAGATTTTGGTTAAGTTCATGGACTTGACCCATTGGTTTCAATCAATTTGGCTTAGATCATGTTTTGACACATTTTGACTTTTTAGGTCAAAATGGGTCAACTTGGGTCAAGTGGCAAATTGGGTTAGGTTAGGCTCAAATGTAGGCTTGGTCAAGTTCAAACATAAGTCTTGAGTGAACTTAGATCAATAGTTTCAATCAATTTGGCCTATGGTGGGATTTGGCTATGTTAAGTTTCATTTTGGCTAAGTGTTGACTTGGTCAACCCTTAGGTTTGACTTGATTTGACCCAATTTGATTGATTGATCATCCCATGATGATTGTTGATCATGATGAGAGGAATATATGAGTTTGGTTCAATGCAATTTGGTTAGAATTAGAATTTGGCTCATAAGGGTACTTTAGGTCACTTTGGGTCAAGTGAGCCTAAGTGGGTCAAATGGTTTGGTCAAAGCTTGATTTAAAGTTGGTTGATCTTGTATATGGACTCATGATTGAAATATAAATTCACTTACAAGTGGTTTGAAGTCAAATGGGTTTAAATCCATTTGACAATTTCATATTCAAAGGAAGAATATGAAAGGATTTTGGATTTGATTTTTGGCTTGGGTTTTGATTGAGTGATTGGAGTTTGGATTGATATATGGGCTCGTGATTGTAGGGTTGATTGAATTATGAGAGCAAATTAAGAGTTTGGCTTGATTTGAAATTGCTTCGGCTAAGTTCAAGATTTTGACTTGAAAGACTTAGATTGAATTTTGAGTTATTTTGAGTTTGATTTTTGGAATATGTTTTGATTGTTTGAATTTATATTTCATTTATATATGTGAATATAAATGAGAATATAAATGGATCATGAAATTTCAAGGATTTGAAATGGTTTAATCATGATTTGGGCTAAGTCCATTAAGAAGGATTTAAGGGACTTAGGAAAATTTGGAGTAGGGATTTGAATTTTTGAATTTTGTTTTGATTGATTTATATTTATATTTCATTTATATATGTGAATATAAATGAGTTTTGAGAAAATCCTATGAGTTTGAATTGATTTGATGATGATTTAGGCTAAGTCCATAAATAGAAAATTAAGGGATTTGGGAAATTTTAAATTGAGAATTTAATTCTTGGATTTGATTTGATTGATTTATATTTATATTTCATTTATATATATGAATATAAATGAGAATATAAATAAGTTTTGAGAAAATCTCATGAGTTTGAATTGATTTGATCAAGGTTTAGGCTAAGTCCATTAATGGAAAATTAAGGGACTTAGGAAAATTTCATGAATTGATTTGGAATTTTGTGTTTAGTTTGATTGATTTGAATTTATGTTTCATTTATATATGTGAACATAAATGAGAATATAAAGGGATTATGAGAAAATCTTAAAGATTTGAATTGGTTCTGATTGTAATTTTGGTTAAGTCCTTAAGGGAAGGGTAAGGACTTAGGTAAAATTTGAACTTAGGAATTTTGATGGATTTTGATCATGGGTTTCAATCATTCAATCATGGATTTCAATCATATGGAGTTGATTTGAGTTTGGAGAAAATCAAATAGAATTGATTTGGAGTTCGACTTAAAAGAAGGAAAGTGAGGAATGATTTATGCTAAGGGTAAGCAATTTTCTTAACACCCCTAAGGCATGACCTATTTCTGTGGCTAACTCTTCTAAGTCTCTAGGGCTAGGTTGAGTGTCCACCTAATCACTAGATGTATCTTAAGACTAAGGAACTCTTAAATTCTAAGAGAAGTCCTATGTCTAAGATGGAGGGGTTGAGGGCTCAATCTAAAAATGAGGTCAACATATTAGTACTTGCCTTGTGTTCTTAATCTTGTGGAGGGTTTGATTCTTTATTCATGGTCTAAGCATGAGTACTTCAAAGGGTGGAACAACAAAGGCGGGGATGCTCAATCAAGATCGACTAGGATTGATGCATGGGTCTAGTTAGATGATGAAGATTCTTGCTTGTCTGTCATTTGAGTCTAATAGGTTCTTTTCACACTGCACTAGCTCTTTTGAAAATGTGTGTTTAGAAACTTCAGATGATCCAGATGATCTCTAAATCTAAGATGCACTGCCAGAATTTAAAGAGGAGATTCATTCAACAATTGATAAACTTAAAGAAATCAACCATGGGATAGAAGAAAATCCTCCCCTAACATACATCAGTTCGTTGTTGAATGAAGAAGAAACCAATGACTTAGTTAGGCTATTGACTGAGTTTAAAGACTGCTTTGTATGAAACTATGAAGAGATGCCCAGATTATCTCCAAACGTAGTAGTCCACAAACTAGCAGTAGATCCTAGCGCTAACCCTATCAAGCAAGCTCAAAGATGTATGCGATTAGAAATTGAATAATAGGTCATTTCTAAAGTTAAGAACCTGATCGATGCTGGTTTCATCAGGGAAGAAAAATACCCTACCTGGTTAGCTAGTGTCATTCCTGTTAAGAAAAAGAATGGCCAAATTGCATATGTATCAATTTTAGTGACTTAAATAAAGCATGTCCTAAGGATGAGTTTCCTCTTCCTATACCAGAATTAATGATGGACATCGCCTCATCTCATGCAGTATTCTCCTTCATGGATGGGTCATCTGGCTACAACCAAATCAAGATGGCCCCCGAGGATGAAAGAAACACTCAAACCCCAATTGAAATCTATTATTATAAGGTCATGCCTTTCGGCCTTAAAAACGCTGGTGTTACATACCAATAGGCCATGACTCAAATCTTCAATGAACTCATCCATCATTAGGTTGAGTGTTATGTTGATGATTTAGTGATCAAAAGCAAATAAAAGGTGGACCATCTCTTTGACTTGAGAGTAGTTTTCGAATGGTTAAGATAATATAACCTCAAAATGAATCCCCTGAAGTGAGCATTCAGAGTAGCTTCAGGGAAATTCCTTGGGTTTATTGTCTGATACCGGGGAAAAGAAATACATCCAGAAAATATCAAAACTATTTTAGAAATGCCACCTCTGAAAGTTTAACTCAACTAAGATCTTTCCAAGGATGGTTGGCGTATCTAAGATGCTTTATTTCCAACATATTGGGGAGATGCAAGCCATTCTCAACACTTGTCAAAAAGGATGGCAAGTTCAAGTTGGATGATAAGTACCAGCATGTCTTTGAAGATATCAAGCAGTATTTGGTGAAGCCGTCAGTCCTAGCAGCCCCTATCCCGGCCAGACCACTCATCCTCTACACTTCTGCATTGGATGACTTTCTTGGCACTTTGTTGGCCCAAGCCAATGATGAAGGGAAGGAGAGTGCTCTCTACTACCTCAGTCGTCATCTAATCCCTGCTGAAGTGAACTACCCACCTATTGAGAAACATTGCCTAGCTTTGATCTTTGGATCCCAAAAGCTATGGCACTATATGCTTTCTCATAAGGTGAACTTAATTTTAAGAACCAATCCACTGCAATATCTCATGACACAACCAATACTATTTGAATTTTTAGCACATTGGTCCATGATTCTCTCGCAGTTTGATATCACATTCATACCCCTCCGTGCAGTAAAAGGACAAGCACTAGCAAATTTCTTAGCAGCATGCCCACTTTCAGTTGAGTCTCTGCTTAGTGAGGATCCCCCTGATGAACAAATCATGAACTTATGGGAGGTTGACAATCACATTAGGAGATGTATTTTGATGGTGTGGCTTCCTTTCATAAAGGGGAAGCACCACGATCTACTCTTCCAAGAAAAATAGGGGTAGGAATAGTTCTTTTAACTCCAAACTCTGATGTGATGAGATTCTCATACTATCTTTTAATCCATGCACCAATGAAGTTGAGTATGAGGCTTTAATTATCGGTCTGGAGTTAGCCATCACAATGTGTGTCAAGAGCATCAATATCTATGGGGACTCTCAGTTGGTCATCAACCGGATTGTGAGGTCCTACAAGGTTCTCAAACCCAAGCTTTGTCATTACCACGAGTATACTATGAAGCTGTTGGACCAGATCCTTGAGGTCACCATCTACAAGGTTCCTCAAAAAAAGAATACAGTAATAGATGATTTGGCCAAACTTGCCAAAGAATTAGCATGTCCGGAAGATGACTCCATTCTAATAAGGGTCTAAAATAGACAAAGTCTCATCCCTTATTGATGTTGAACTCATCGAGAGACTTTCTCTTGAAGGGGAGATTGTCATTTCCTATAAGGACAAGGAGCTAGATTGGAGGCAACCGTTCATAGATTATTTGAACACCGGCAAACTACCTCAAGAAAAATCACAAGCACACCAGGTGAAATAAAGAGCTCTCTCCTATACTCTCGTCAATGGCACCTTGTACCGACGGTCTTTCGATCAAATATGGTTACGTTGTTTGAACAAAGACAAAGCCCATAGGATTGTGATCGAGGTACATTCAGGTCTATGCGGAGCACATCAATCCGGTCTAAAGATGAAGATAAAAATTAAGAGACTAGGATACTACTGGCCTTCGATGATTACAGACTACATGGATGTAGCTAGGAGATGCCATCGATAAGTACAGTGTGGTCCATTAACCACCCAATATTCTACACACTTTGGCTTAATGTCCATTTTGAGTGTTAATGCGACATTGTGGGTCTAATTGATCCTCCTTCTTCCAAGGGTCATCGGTTCATCTTAGCTGCCACCGACTACTTTTCCAAGTGGGTGGAGGCAATCCCACTCAGAGGTCATAGCTTCGGCTTGGTTTTAAAAACCATATCGTATATAGGTTCAGAGTGCCTCGACAAATTATATCTGATAATGGTACTGCATTTAAAGCACCAATATCAACAGCGCTAGAAGACAAGGTATATATTAGAGATACTCCACCATCTACTATCCTAGAGCAAATGGCTTAGCAGAAGTATTCAACAAAACTCTCATCCAATTTCTAAAGAAGACGCTCAATGACAACAAGTGACAGTGGAATGAGCAGTTGATTGAAGCCTTGTGAGCATACCGCACCACATACATAATTCCATCTCAATCTACCCTATTTTCCTTAGTGTATGGGCCCGACACCATTCTACCTTTAAAATTTCAACTCCTATCAGTAAGGATAGCATTGGGTAGCAAGATCACTATAGACCAGAATGCAAAATTGTGGTTAGAAGAGCTCAAAGGTTTTAAGGAGAAACGCCTACGGGCATGCCAGAACCTCAAGTTGTACAAGGCTAAAATGATTCAATCTCACAACAAGCTGGTCCGCCCTAGGTCTTTCCAAGTAGGAGAACTTGTGTTAGTCCTAAGAAAATTAATTGTTGCCCGTTGAAAGATAATAGGCAAGTTTGAACCCACTTGGGAAGGCCCCAATGTCATAGAGAAGGCCTACCAAATAGGATCCTATCAGCTCATTGATTATAAAGGGAAACACCTGATGCTTCCAATTAATGGGCTCTATTTGAAGAAATATTACCCATAAACCATGTTTGAAAATAATTATCAATAAAAGAACAAAAATCTGATTCCATTTCATAAAAATCTTGTCTTCTTTTGAAGCGTTGTTTGCTTGTCTTATGAATCTACCATGACGTGTTTAGGATAGGTGTAAGAGAACTCAATAGGCATCTTATCCCTCTTTCACAACACGAATACATTCAAACACAATCTCCTGATGCTATTATATAGGTGTGAGAGAACCCAAGAGGTGTCTTATTTCGATTAGCACAACTAAGTTAGGTGTAAGAGAACCCAAGCGGCATCCTTTCTTAGTGGGAATTTTGGTTGCCATCCGTGGCACCATTTCATCCAATTCCCCAAGTGTGTTCAGGGTAGGAGTGAGAGAATCCAAGGGGAATCTTATTCCCTTTAACACAAACATAAAAATAAACATAAATCTTTTATCTCAGGCTATTTTGATGTGTGAGCAAGCCCTTGTGGCACTCACTCATTAGCTTCTCTAGGTCGGGTCTATATGCTACCTCACTAGTATGTCACCCCAGTGGTCACTTATTTGGAAGATGTGAGTCCCCGAGCTTTCTTCCTAATTTGATCATTACAAACCAATGAACGCCTTGTTAGTTTGCTAGACTTCACTGCCCAGCCAGTAAGTTACCTCGTGTTGATTTTGTTTAAGAAGATGTGAGTCTCTGCACTTTCTTCTTGAACTAATCATCATGATCTGACTATGTCAGGTATATTCGAGATTTAGGATAAGTCCCCCAGAGGCTTCTTTTCTTTTGACTACATTTGAGTTTATATAAGTCCCCTAGTGGCATTCACTAGTGGTCATCACAGGTCGATATTGAAGAAGATAGACTATCCAAGTTCTACTATAGGAGGATGTGAGTTCCCAAGCTTTCTTCCTAGGCTGATTATTGTAAACCGACAAGCACCTTAGGTTGGTTGATGTTCACTATACTAATAGTGACTCACTCGGTGGATACACCACTCTTGGCAGATATGAGTCCCCGCGCTTTCTCCTTGAGTTGGCCACCGAATACCTATGCATATTATCTTCTCCAGGGTTTTGGTTCAAGCCCTTAGTGGCCCCTCTCCCTGTGGGCATCCTATTTGGATCACGTCCTTTGTGACCATTTAGACACTACCTGGGTTACTTTTGGATTGGACAGTCCCCCCTTCCTAGTAGTCACTCCTGTAGTTGGGTAGTTTGTTCAGCGGATATGCAGTTTCTCCCTTGGTTCAGTAAATCTGAGATATGTTTAGGCTAATATAAGCTCCTTCTCAGTTTGATCCCTCACAAACTAATAAGGTCCATGATAAATAAACTAAACAAACAAACAAAATTTTTGCTTATGGATTAGAAAATCAAGCCCCCAATGGCCCCATTTCCCAAGCAGACATCCTATCTTTAGGGCAGTATTAGCAGAAGTCCCTATAGGAATTGTCTGACTACTTGAGTTGAGATAAGTCCTCGAGTTAGCACTCTCTTGTAGTCTCCCTTAGGTTGGGTTCAATCTATTTTTCATAGACAAGTTACCCCGACAGTCATTCCGCTTTAAAAGATGTAAGCGTCATGAATTCTTTTAACATGGAACGACATCTATGTTCAATTTGTTACCCAAATCAATCAATTACCCCGTGGTCTTTTATAGTGGAAGATGTGAGTCCACATGCTTTCTTCCCTTGAATTGACCATTGTAAATCGAAAGGCACTCCTTTGGCCGGATAGTTCTCCCCTCGGTCGGGAAGCTATTCCCTTTGGTTCAGTAAATCTGAGATAGGTCTAGGCTGATATCAGCTCCTTCTCAGTATGATCCATTACAAACTGATGAGATCTATCAATTCAATTAAAATATGAAACTAATCTTGACTATCTTTGAGTTTATTTAAGTTTCCTAGAGGCATTCACTCAATAGTCAGCTCTAGGTTGGGTTTGATTTGTTGCCTTACCAACCGATCACCCCAGTGGTTCCTTGTTTTGAAAGATATGAGTCCCCGCACTTTCTTCTTACACTTAACCATTGCAAACCAAAAGGCACCCATTTAGTTGGATAGTCATACTATGTGGTTGGTAGACTATTATTATTGGTAAATCAGAAAGCTCTAGGCTTGCCCTACTGGTGCAGTCCATTGCAAACTGATGGGATCCATCAAAACAACTCATAACTAAAAATGAAACTAATCTTAGACTATCTTTGAGCTGATTTAAGTCCCACAGTGGCATTCACTCAAATAGTCAGCCTAAGATTGGGTTCAATCCATTGCCTTGTCAATGGATCACCTCAACAACTGGTCCCTACTTTGGAGGATGGAAGTCTACTATGCTTTCTTTCTAGTACAGCTGCTGCACACCAAAAGACAATCCCTTTGGTTGGCTAGTCCTACTATGTGTTGGGTAGACTACCCTTTGGATTGGTAAATATGAGCTAGCCCAAGGCCTCCATGGCCCCTACTCAATGTGATCCATCGCAAACCAACATGGTCTATCTCAAAAATCAAAAATCTAAGAATCTGAAACAAATTCAACCTTCCTCCCTCAATGGAGTCAAACAAAAATAAACAAATGAATCAAATCAATATATCCCCCAGTGGGGTCAAAATAAATCAATCCAAATAAATCAAATAATCAAACAATCAAAATAAACAATCAAACAAATCAAATCAAATCTCTCATCCCCTAGTGGTGACTTGAACCTCTTTTCCTAGTGGAAGCTTCACATACTCTATCCCTTGTGGATTCCTCCTTCACTCTCTTATGTCTGTGCCATGAGTAGAGTCACATTGCACTAAGCTCAGGATTCCTTCTACACCTTGGGTTAGGAGTAGATCATTTTTGTTAGTGCTTGTGATCGTTAGGTGTTGTTGATCAATTATCAACACCAATAGCGGTGTTCCTTGTCACACCATATTGAACTTTGTTGATCTCATTTTTAGAATGAGCTCTCAACCCTTCCATCTTAGACATAGGACTTCTCTTAAACACTAAGAGTTTTCTTATTCTTAAGACACTTTTAGTGATTAGGTGAACACATAACCTAACCCTAGAGACTTAGAAGAGTTAGCCATAGGAATAGTTATGCCTTAGGGGTGTTAGGAAAATTTGCCTACCCTATAGCTTGAACCAACCCCTCACTTCCTCCTTTCAAGTCAAACTTCAAATTCAAATCAACCTTAAACTCAAATTAATTCCAAACCAAACCTTAAATCAATTCCAATGGATTTTCTCAAATCATGAATCAATTCCAAATGATTGAAGCCCATGATTGAAATCTAAATCCAAAATCTTTCCTCAGTCTTTGATTCTATCTTTTCAAATTAGCTCAAATCAAATTCAAATCCATTCAAATTCAAGAGATTTTTTTAGAACCCATTTATATTCTCGTTTATATTCATAAATATAAATGAAATATAAATTTAAATATCCAAAAATCAATTCAAAACTCAAATCCAAATTTAACCAAAATTCAACCTAAGTTTCTCAAGTCAATTTCTTGAACTTATCCAAATCAAATTCAAATCAAGCCAAACCCTTGATTTTTCTTCATGATTCAATCAATCCTTCAATCATGAATCCAACTATAAACAAAAACCTCAATCATAAAACCAAAACTAAATTCAAAAAAAAAAAAAAATCAAACCCAAATCAAACTCATGTTCACCCTTTTGAACTAGAAATTGTCAAATGAATCAAAACTCATTTAACTCCAAACCACATGAAAATGGATTTATATTTCAATCATAAGTCCATATGTGAGTTCAATCAAACTTGATTCGAGCCTTGATCAAATTAATTGACCCACTTAGGCTCACTTGACCCAAAGTGACCTAAAGTACCCCTTCTGAGCCAAATTCTAATCCTATCCAAATTGGATTGAACTAAGCCCAACTAAGCATCACATTGTGAACAACAATTATCATGAGATGATCAATCACTCAAATTAGGTCAAACTAAGTCAAACGTAAGGGTTTACCAAGTGTTGACCTCATTTTTAGGATGAACTCTCAACCCCTTCATCTTAGACATAGGACTCCTCTTAGACTTTAAGAGATCTTAGTCTTAAGACACATATAGTGATTAGGTGGACACTTAACCTAACCTTGGAGACTTAGAAGAGTTAGCCATAGGAATAGGTCATGCCATAGGGGTGTTAACAAAATTTTCCTACCCTATAGCTTGAACCAACTCCTCACTTCCTTCCTTCAAGTCAAAATTCAATTCAACTCCAAATCAAACCTTGAATCAATTTCAATCGATTTTCTTAAATCATGAATCAATTCCAAATAATTGAAACCCATGATTCAAATCCAAATTCGAATTCCAAAAATCTTTCTTAAGCCCTTTGATTATATCTTATGGACTTAGCTCAAATCAAATCCAAATCAATTCAATTTCAAGAAATTCTCTCACAACCCATTTATATTCTCATATATATATATATATTCAAATCAATAAAACTAAATCCAAAATTCAAATCCAAATCAAAAATCTTTCCTAAGCCCTTTGATTCTATCTTATGGACTTAGCTCAAATCAAATCCAAACCAATTCAAATTCAAGAAATTTTCTCATAACCCATTTATATTTTCATTTATATTCACACATATAAATGAATTATAAATTCAAATATCTAAAACCAAATTCAAAACTCAAACTCAAATTCAACCAAAATCCTACTTAAGCCTTCAAGTCATAATCTTGAACTTAGCCAAATCAAACTCAAATCAAGCCAAACCCTTAATTTTTCTTCATGATTCAATCAATCCTTTAATCATGAATCCAAATATAAACATAAACTTCAATCCTCAAACCAAACTAAATTCAAAAATCAAACCCAAGTCAAACTAATGTTCATCCTTTGAACTTGAAATTGTCAAATGAATCAACACCCATTTGGCTTCAAATATCTTACAAATGGATTCATATTTTAATCATAAATCCATATGTGAGTTCAACCAAACTTGAATCAAGCCTTGATCAAGCCAACTAAACCCAATTGGCTCACTTGACCCAAAGTGGCCAATTTGACCTACATGAATCAAAATCCAATTCAATTCAAATCAAAGTTAATTAATCCAATCCAAACTTCATGTCATGTTTGTTGATCATCATAGGTTAATCAATTGTCATGAATTGAGTCAAACCAAGTCAACCTAGCCTGTTGACCAAGTCAACCCTTTAACCCACATGAACCCAAACTAGCCAAATTGTAACCTAAACCAAATTGATTGCAACCAATGACTCAAGTTCACTCAAAATAGTCATTTGAACTTGACCAAAGCCTCAATTAAACCCAACTTGACCAATTGGCCAACTAGACCCAATCTAGCCCAATTGACCATGAACCCAACTTGACCTAAAAGGTCAAATCAAACCAAAATCAAATATAAATCAAATTGATTGGAAATAAAGATACCAATCCATTTCAAATGATCATTCAAACCTAAACCAAGACATGATTCAAGCCAATTTGGTCAATTGGGTCAAATCGGTCAACTTAGCCCAAATTGACCTAAAGGATCAAATTAGCCAAAATCAAAATTAAATCCAAATTTAATCAAATTAATTGAAACCAATTGAACCAATTTACTCTAAATAGTCATTTGAACTTTACCCAACTCTTGGTTTGACACAATTTGAATAATTGGTCAACCTAACCTATTTTGACCCAATTTGACCCAAAGGGGTCAAATTAACCCAAATTAAACCAAATGAATTTCAAATGACATGAAATTTGGCCCAACTTACTTTTGACTCATTTCAAATTTGTCCAAATCAAACCCAAAGTTAAATGACCACTTTTCCCTTAGGTCAAGGGCATCCCATGAGAAAAGGCACTTTCCCAAGGGGTCATTTCTCTTCCTTTGCCACTTGGCACTCATCCATTGGTCCACATAGGCACCAGACACTGATTTTCTGACCCAAGGAGTGTTTGGAGCAGCCATGACTCATGGGGAGGTGAAATGAGCTCACCTCTCCCATTGGAACACTTGGCATGAAGGACACTCACCTCCCCTTAGCTAGGACACCCACTTGTCCTTCATGGCAGCCACTTTCCATGTCTTAGCCAACCATAGGGAACCACCTAGGATAATTCTCTTCCATTCCCAATCACCCCAAGCCAAATGACATGAGTTTGGAGCCAAATTTTTAAACAAAAAGTGGATTTTTATTTCATTAGACTTCACTTTTCATTCTAAGGCTTTAGTGGCTGAAGGAAACCCTCATTCCTCTCATTCTCCCTCTCCTAGAGCTCCCAAATCCATTAGCAATCACCCCCACCTCATTTTGGAGAGAAATACTTCAAAATTAAGTGGATTTCGGCGAGGAAAAGGCGATCACCGGAGGAAACTTCATTTTGACGTGAAGCCGAGGATTAAGCTCAGTCCAAGGCTTCTTCCTTCACTCAACAGTGCGCTCAAGTTACCACAGGCACCAAAAATCATCCTCGGTGAGGTAACCTTCAAAAAAGCTATAGCCGACCTTAGGATCCCTCATTTTGTGATATTTTTGAGTGATTTTTAGGAATCTACCCTAGATAATTCCACATTTTTACTTTAAATCATCCCAATTAAAAAATATAAATTTTTTTCAGTGCAAATCGAAGTAAAAATGAGTCCATTTGGACAAGTATTCACTTAGAAATCTTATTTTTCTTTTTAAAAAAATCCTATTTTTACTCTTCATTCTTTGTGGGCTACACCCGCGATCCCCGGTTCGGGACCCGGCGGCTCAATCATGTGATCCAGAGCATCACTTGATGTGATCACCATCCGATCATGGTCGCGATCGATGGCACCATCTTGAGTCGATGTGCAATCCGGCCTCGATCATGCCATCAGTCTAGGCGTCGTCGGCGACGGGGTCCAAAGCAAATCGTGGGTCACTTTCTATGCGTTGATCGATCTTCCCGCCCTTCTGGGTGATGGGACACCACACGCGAATCATGTGGCACCGCACATCCAATCGCACGGTGCCACGTGGCACCGCATTGCCACGTCAGTGCCGAGCAAATTTTCTGATTTAAAAATTAATTTAAATCACCTAAAATTTCAAAACTTCATAGAAAATAAAATACTTAACCAAAAGTTGCAAACATGAGCTCGTTGGATTTGTCTTTCCGAGAGGAATCCAACAAACCTAAAATCCCCAAAATTTATTGAGTATTTTTAACTTAATTTGAGATTTAATAAAAAATATATTTCTTTAATTAAACCAAAAATGCATGTTAGATTAAGTTGAAATTCTCAAAGATTAAGACTGATGCTAAAATACACTTACCATAAAAATTTCAAGGAAAAATGACCTCTGGATTAAAACATATTGAATTTTGAGTGTCAAATAATTTATTTTAATAAAATAAATTAGCAGAATTCTTAAAAATCACTTAAATCAATTGAAACTTCCTAAATTCATAACTAATTATAGAAAATTCCAAAAAATTATAAACTTAAGTTCATTTTAAAGATAATTTAGAGGATAATCCAATAAAATTATTTCTAATTGAATTTCGACAGTAGATTTTCCTTAATTAGGGTTTATTTGAAAAATTAATAACCCTAATTACTCCTTAATGACTTCATTAATTAATTCCAAACTTCTGAAGCATGTTTAGTCGGATGACTTCTACCTCCCCTAATTTTCTTGGAATTTATTAATTAGTTAATTAGAAAAATTAATTAATGAACCCCTAATCACCCTCTTAATGTAATTAAGCTTAATTAAGTATATGAACAATGGTTTAATTCCTTGATTGAGTTAATTAAACTTTGTTTAAGTGATTAGGAGGTTTATGGAATGATTTTGAGATATTTTCCTTACGCTATTCCCTAAACCCCCCTTTCTTCCTTAATCTAAGTCTAGTTAAGGGTTAATCCACTAATAATCTACTTAATTAATCAAATCAAATTCTCAAAGTCAAAATTAATCTAGAAAATTAATCAATCCTTCTTGGGTAGATGCTTAGATGTTCAATAACCTAAGTAGCTTAAGGAAATCATACCTAATCCACATGTGTGGGAAAGGTTATGAAAGTACTTAAATTAAACCCTTTAGCTTCATTAATCATTAATTGTGAGCCAATTGCATTAGGTACCTTTCTTTCCTAGGATGCATTACTAATTTAAATTCCTTATGGTTTTATGTCATACATTGGCTCATTGTTTGATTAAAATGGTATAGGTAAGGGGTAATTAATGAACTTAATCTACACCTTAACCTAACTAAAGCATAAAATTAATCTAATCACCTAAAAATTAAATTAAAATAATACACACATGTGGGAATGGGTAAGGACCAGCAAACCTTCTCACACTTTCCTAATTCAAATCAAATTCAAAACAAAATGAAAGTCTCTTTAAATGATCTTACTTTATAAGGTTGTCTTTAAGAATTAATTAGAGTGAATGAAATTACATGCTTACCTCACTTTATTTCTTTCCTAGAATGCTAAATGTGTATGTCATATGAAAATCATGCATTCATGCTTTTCTAAAATCAAATTTAAAATAAAATATTTTCTTTATGTCAAATTATATATTTTGGCTAAAGTAAAAAAATATGAGTGGCTACTATCACTATTAAATTCAAAACTATTTTCAAAATCTATAAATCAAATACATAAAACTGAAAGTGTGCTACTTATAGTTTTTTTATAAGCTTGCATGTGAATATAAAAATATGTCTGATGTTTGTTTCCTTTCTTTCTTCTTAATATGGATTTGAATAAGATTTGTAAAGTGTATAGTTCTTTTAAAAGAACATAACACTTGCTTAAATCTATTCTTATCCTCTTCCATGTTATGCCTTAAGAAAGATCCTTGCACTTACACATATAAATTACATAACCAAGTCCAAACATAAGTACAATTTTTTGCATCTTTCTTTTCCATTCATTTCTTTTGTACATATGCTTGTATTTAAGAAAAGTGGTATATTAGTCTAGACAACCCCGGGGCTGCGAGGCTTTAAGAGCCCTAAGTAAGTCTTGTACCTTACACCCCTGGTTAATAATGGCATCATACTCACTTATGCCTTTCATACATACATGTGTGCATATGAAAAGTGGATAAGAAAACCTCTTTTCTACTTAATGAAAATCATGCATCATAAAGCATTCAAATTTTCTTAAGTAACTCACTTAGCATTCTCTTTCCATGCATTTCTTTTTGTACATGCACAAGTATTTAAGAAAAATGATATATTAGTCCAGACAACCTCGGGATTGCAAGGCTTTGAGTAGCCCTAAGTAGGTCTTGTACCTTACACCCCTAGTTAACAATAGCGTCGTACTCACTTATGTCTTTTATACTTGTAAATGTGCATATGAAAAATGGATAAAAGAATCAATCTTTTCTACTTAACAAAATCATGCATGCATGAAACATTCCAAATTTCTTTAAGTAACCTCACTTAGCATTCATCATACAGTACGCTAAACATTCCCATTTGCATGTATAGATATGCTTAGATCCATTCATATGCATGTTATACACATGTGGGAAAGAAATAAAATGTTGTGTGTTTTGTGACAGTAATTCACTTTACTTAATCTTAAAATATTTTTCTTTTTGAATAGTTTGTTTAAAGAAAATCTAAACTTAGGATTAATTAAAATACATAATAAAATATTCACTAAATAAAAATTATTAATGAATCTACCTTAGAAATCACTTAAGGTAGGGAGGAAAGAGAAGTTCTCTTCTCTTTTTCTCTCTTTACAACCTTTAGTAATTAAGTAGGTTCATTCAAAATAAATCAAGTTATCAAATAAAATTAACACATATCAACTAAACAACTTAAATGAGACCACCCTTCTAAGTTGAACCTTTTCGCATTTAGAAAATCCTAACCTAAAGCCTGGCTAAGCATACCACACAAACCTTACATGACACACACATTAGGCTAAGTCACCACTTCCAGCCCTATGTTAAGGTGATGCATGGTTTGATGTTTGCTTTTATTTTGTGATGTGATATTTTAGTCTGGATGTTAGGGTGTATGTGTGTAGAATGAATGGTAGGATATTTAGTCTAATCATTATCTTCTGTAGGAGATTATGCTTAAGGGGTGCTTTAATAAAATGTATAATATTTTGTTATGGTTGCTCATACCCTTAAGCATAATCCAAAATAGGCCGTGGACTTGGTTACCCATGTGTGCTAAGTCTAATTTGTTTATATACATGCTTGGGAATGTGTGGTTTATTTAGCTAATCTCTATTTTACAGGTTTTTGTTAGATTTACTTTTCCCTTTTCATGTAATTTTGTAATTAGATTTTGAATGATTATTATGGGGGATTAGGATGAGCATCAGTTATAAGATCACACCTTATGTACCATGTGAAGCCTTTGGAGTATCCACATTCCAACCATATAAAAGAAGGAACCAAAAGAAGAAAGAAGAAAAGAAGAATTAAAAAAATCAAGAATGAAGACCCCCATAACATGAATTCCTTGCTTAATTGTAATTAATTCATTTGTAATCCGGGTTGTATAAGGGTAGAGCTCGGCTACCCAATTTATTTTCGAGTTTGTGCGGTGGTGCCCGACCACAAATGGTATTTTATTCTTTTGTGTTAGCTTTATAAAATGTGTGATGTTTTGTTTAGCTTGTCCATTAAGATGGCATATTTTCCTAATTTCTTTCTTACTTTGATGTATGGCCTGGATGACCATTAGGCTCTTAGGGAAAAATAAATCACCTACCAAATTAATCAATTCAAAATTAAAATAAAAAACTAATAACCTCATTTAAAGCTTAAGTTAAAATCAAGATAAAAGAATTAGCAACCCCTTAGCTAGATGAGTATTTCTTTTATAACATCATGCATAAAAGCATCTTGTTTCACTCTTGATTGGAGGGCTTCCACCTTTGCTAGAGAAACTTGGCTTGACCTTTGAGAGCCATGGTGGAAACACACATCCTCCCTTCTTGCTGATTTTGGCACATAATCTTATTTCTCATGCATTAGACATATGAATCTTATACACCTGAGTCAAATGATTGTCCAAAAATGAAAGTAAAATGTAATATGTTTTAAATTAGATCTAGGTCATTTTTCATTCCTTTACATGATCTAGTCTCTTAGGGAGTGAGTTTAAGGACTTAGTCTCTTTCTAAATAAATAACAACCTAGCTATCTTGCATAAGCATAAGACTTGTCTACATGTATTTAAAATTGTAGGAGTTAGCCCACCCCGTGCTTGTAAGTCCAAGGTGGTTTGTCCTCTCTTGTGGAGGCAAACCGAATACCCATCTTTCGCCTTAAATTTAAGTCATGCTTTTGGCCCTCATCAAAGCTCCCTAGATTTAGGTTCTGAGATTGTTTCTCCCTTCTATGTGCCATAAGCATAAATCCTCACCTCTTATGCATTTCCATGACCTTGCATCATGGAATTATAAGCCCTAAATTTCTAATAAAATTCAACTCAAACAAATAAATCCTTTTCAAATTTCAAAAATGTAAAGCCCAACCATAGGATAGTTTGAGATGCTCGATATGTTTCCTAGCATCATGAGCATCTCCTACTTATCTTCCTTTGGCTTCGATAATAATCCTCTCCCTTTGATCAATCCCATTTGATCTTCCAAAATAAACCAATTTATTGATAGTCTTACCTTTTCAAAATCTTTGGAGATAATGATCATTTATCTTAATCGAGAGTATTCCTTAGGAATTCCCTTCCTTAGGATGTAATTAACTATGGGGGCTTTCCCTGTAGGAAACTTAATGAACCCGATTTAAAATAAACCCTACTTTACTTTTCTATGTAAAGTAGGGGAAGAATCTCTGGTACATGCGAAGACCCATAGTTCTTAGGAGTCCTTATTCGGGTGATTAGGTCCATTGTAGGGCGGTGACTTCTACCATTCGAGATAATACACCTCTCCTCAATGTCATACCTGATCACCCTAATAAGAACATCTATGGATCTACGTGGTGTTCCAACAAAAAGGCGTATATTTCTATTTTCATTTATCCTCTTTCAAAAGGATAGATGAAAGCGGAAATATTTTCACCACAAATTTTTCTAGCAACTCCGCTAGGGATGATATACTAAATTTATTGAATGAAGGTTTTCATTTTCAATCAAAATCAACAATCACATTTTCCAAAAGCACAAATGAACACTTTCATTCAATATACTCAAATTTATTGAATGAAGGTTTTCATTTTCAATCAAAATAAACAATCACATTTTCCAAAAGCACAAATGAACACTTCCATTCAATATGCTCAATTTTATTGAATGAAAGTTTTCATTTTCAATCAAAATCAACAATTATATTCTCCAAAAGCACAGATGAACACTTTCATTCAATATACTCAAATTTATTTAATGAATGTTTTCATTTTCAATCAAAATAAACAATCACATTTTCCAAAAGCACAACTAAATATCTCCATTCAATATACTCAATTTACTGACTGAAGATTTCATTTCAAAATAAGAAACAACAATCATCTTTTCCAAAATAAAATCAACAAACACCTTTTCAAAAATCAAAATTAGCAATCATCTTTCCAAAATTAAAATAACATTTAGATTCTTCATTTAGCATACCCAAATTTGCTAAGTCAAGATCCTCTTTTTAAAATGAAATCAATAAACATATTTTCAAAACATAAAACAACATTTGGATCTTTCATTTAGCATACCCAAATTTGCTAAGTGAAAATCCTCCTTTTCAAAAATGAAACAACATTTGGATCTTTCATTTAGCATACCCAAATTTGCTAAGTGAAAACCCTCTTTTTCAAAATCAAAATACATTTGGATTTCCTTAGCATACCTAAATTTGCTAAGAATCCTCTGTTCAAACAAAAATCAAAATAATGAAAAACATTTGGATTTCTTTAGCATACCTAAATTTGCTAAGGGTCCCCTTTTCAAAAATCAATAAAAGTCAAAAAAAAAACCACATTTGAATTTCCTTAACATACCTAAATTTGCTAAGGATCCTCTCTTCAAAATAGTCAAAATGAAACACATTTGAATTTCCTTAGCATACCTAAATTTGCTGAGAATTCTCTTTTCAACAAAAGCACACTTGAATCTCCCATTTAACACACATAAATTTGCTAAGTAAAAATCCTCTTTGAAAAAAAAATCAAGAGAACAAAATCAATCACATTGGATCCTTTATTTAGCATACCTAAATTTGCAAAGTAAATATCCTCTTTTTCAAAAAAAAATAATAATAAAATATTTGGATTCTTCATTTAGCATACCCAAATTTGCTAAGTGAAGACTTCATTCTCAAAATTCACATGATTCACATAAAATAAAGCAAACAACAAAAGAACAAAATTATTTTCAAACACATCACCTAACATACCTAAATTTGCTAAGTGAGAAAAATCCAAAATCAAAAATTCACAAATCAACACAAAAATCAAATTGACCCTTTACTTTAACATACTCAAATTTGTTAAGTGAAGGGTCCTCAAACATAAAAAACAAATTCAAATATGAACTAATGGAGGCATCAAAAGTCTCTCCAAAATGTTTAAACCCCATTCAACATACCCAAATTTGTTGAATGTGGGTTCTAAACTTAAATCAAATTTGAGGTCTCTCCGCCAGAAATTCGAAATCTCTCCAATATTTGGAACCCCATTTAGCATACCCAAATTTGTTAAATGAGGGTTCCAATCCAACAACCAAATCAAGTTAACAATTCAAATCAACAACATTCGAAGGCCTATGGTTCTCTTTCCAACAATGCAGATTTCACCTCACGATCCGTGGAGAGGAGGTGGAAGCCACTTCCCGCCTTGACCTACAGTCTGATTCTGGGTTTCCCTCACCAAAGGAGAAAGGCCACAAAAGTTTCTTCAAGAGCCAAGAACATGATTAATAAGGATTTTTGAGTATATCTTATCCATTCCAGATAAGTATGACTCAAATAACTTGAATCATAATTCCCAAAAGAAGACAACTCCAAAAACGATAACCACAATAATGATCGTGATCCATAAAATAGGGGTACCGATGGACTTGATACCTTCAAGGATTCCAACTCAAGAAGAAACACCCCCATCCTAAAACTATCGGGGTGTCGCCATCAACAAAGAGTTAGAGTCATCAAATCCAACAAGAAGAAACTTTGGGCACTATAAAAAAGTAGGTAGATATCAATTCCACCTCTCTTCTAGAAGATATCACAGAAACCAGTTATTGCAACGTCAGGGTCTACAAACTTTGGACACTATAAATCCTTGATTTTTCTTCATGATTCAATCAATCCTTCAATCATGAATCCAAATATAAGCACAAACTTCAATCATCAAACCAAAACTAAATTCAAAAAAAAAAATCAAACCTAAATCAAACTCATGTTCACCCTTTTGAACTAGAAATTATCAAATGAATCAAAACTCATTTGACTCCAAACCACTTGCAAATGGATTTATATTTCAATCATAAGTCCATATGTGAGTTCAATCAAACTTGATTCAAGCCTTGATCAAGTCAATTGACTCACTTAGGCTCACTTGACCCAAAGTGACCAGAAGTACACCTTTTGAGCCAAATTCTAATCCTACACAAATTGGATTGAACTAAGCCCAACTAAGCCACACATTGTAAGCAACAATCATCATGAGATGATCAATCACTCAAATTAGGTCAAACCAAGTCAAACCTAAGGGTTGACCAAGTCAACACTTACCCAAAATGAAATCTAAACTAGCCAAAATCCACCATTGGCCAAATTGATTGAAACCATTGATCTAGACCCATTATAAATCAATGTTTGAACTTGACCAAGTTATCATTTGAGCCTAACCTAGCCTAATTGGCCACTTGACCCAACTTGACTTAAAAAGTCAAAATATATCATAACTTGATCTAAGCCAAATTGATTGAAATCAATGGGTCAAGTTCATTCCAAATCACTTGTTGAACTTGACCAAAGCATCAATTGGCCAACTAGACCCAACCTAGCCCAATTGACCATGAACCCAACTTGACCTAAAAGGCCAAATTGAGCCAAAATCAAATTAAACCAAAATTTATTGAAACCAAAGCTATTTAAACATTTCAAATGACCAATGAAACCTAAACCAACCCATGACCTAACCCAAATAGGTCAAATGGGTCAAATTGGTCAACTTGACTCATTTGACCTAAATGAAATCAAATGAACCAAAACCAAATATAAACCAAATTGAACCAAATCAATGATGCCAAAATATTTCAAATGGTCATATGAACTTGACCCAACCTTTGGTTTGACCCAATCTTTGGTTTGACCCAATTTGACCAATTGGTCAACTTGACCTAAGTTGACCCATTTTAACCTAAAGGGGTCAACATGAGCCAAATGACTTCAAATCAACTCTAAATTCTTTGAAGTTTAGTCCAATCCAAATTCAAACTATTCTAATCTGCCTAAAGTAAAATCAAAGCCAAATGACCACTTTACCCCTAGGTCAAGGGGTAACATATGGCTAATTCCACTTGGAATTTGGTCATATCTTTTTCATGGCCACTTGGCACCCTCTTAGTGGACCAAGTGGACACTAGTGAGTATGGTGCACATGACCCAATGGGTTTTGATTAGCCAAACCCAATCCAAGGCCAAAAATGACCACTCACTTGAAAATAAGCACATAGGGATCACTCCTCCACTCTCTTGAGCACATGGGAGCTTCACCACTCCACTCCTCTGGCCAAACTGAATCACATGCTACCTCAAATGACCTAACAAACTCAATCAACCTGATCAATTTGATCAAAATAGCATGTGCATGCTGGAGCATCCGATCCTCCTAGGGGGAGATATACTCCCCCTAATTTCATTTCATTTCATTTTCACTCACCCACACTCGATTGAAGCTAAGGAACTCAGAGTAAGCATCCTCAAGCTTCTCCAAGCATCCTCAAGCCATTTGGATTTCTCCATTCTTGATTTTCTCCAAAAAATAGGGGAGCTCCATTGGAATTTTCATCTCACTCAATACTCAATTTTAGCTCAATTCCTCCTTCAAGCACCTTGAGGGAACCCAATCGAGCTCACCCAAGTCTTCATCCAAGTTCTCAAGGCATGGGAGACGGGACTTTGATCAAGGCCGCAAGCAATTGAAGCCCATTTTGGTCCATAGGAAGATCCACTCAATATCAAGCCCTCAAATCTTCAACAGAGCTTCGTCTCCACTGATGAAGCTACCTCAACGATTAGGAGCACCGATGATAGCCTCCGGCGAGGTATACCTTCAAACCAAGCCTAGAATAGGAAGTATTTGGTCCTTTGTGAAAAAAACTTTCACCCTATTGCAAATTGACCATTGGATCTCTTGCCCCTTGCATGATGATGGTGTGGGTTAAGTTTGAGCTCAATCTGAGCTCAATCGAGCTCGAATCATGCCCTAAAGAGTGGACGGATGCCCTCTCCTGCATGCGAGCTTAGTGAATTATCATGGACCGTCCATCTGTGCATTTTGAATGGATGGTCCTAATTAATCCACATATGATCCATGGATTTATCCCTTAAGAACCAGCAAATCAATCCGATCTTTGATCAAAGCCGAGGAGAAAGTGCATACTACCGACAGATCGGATGTGACTATTTAAATAATGAATCTCATCATGCCACATGGAAAGCACGCACCACATCAGCAATCCACGTGGCACCGATGGGATTAACTATATAATTAGGCTATTTAATTTAGTTTTAATCATAGAATCTTCAAAAAAATACATAACTAAATGTAGAAAAATTAAAAAAAATACAAAATAAAGTGCATTATGAAGATAATTCAGAGGGAAATTCATTAAAATTATTTCCACTTAATTTTTAACAATGAATTTTCCTTAATTATGGTTTACTGAAAACTTAATAACCCTAATTACTCCATTAATTGATTTCAAGTTTCTTAGATGTATTTAGTGGGATGACCTCTGCCTCCCCTAATTTTCTTAGAATTTATTGATGAGTTAATTAGGAAAATCAATTAATGAATCCTTAATCACTCTCTTAAATGTAACTAAGCTTAATTAAGCATGTGAATAGTGGTTCAATCCCTTGATTAAGTTAATTAAACTTTGTTTAAGTAAAGAGGAGGTTTATGGAATGGGTTTGGGGTATTTTCCCTAAGTCATTCCCTAAACCCCTTTCCTTCCTTAATCTAAATTTAATTAAGGGGCTAATCTACTATTGACCTACTTAATTAACTTGATAAAATTTTTAAAACATTCCAGAACACAATCATTCCTTCTTGGGTAGATGCTTAGGTGTTCAATAACCTAAGTAAACCTAAGGAAATCATACCTAACCCACATGTGTGGGAAAGGTTATGAGAGTACTTAAATTAAGCTCTTTAACTTAATTAATCATTGTGAGCTAAATGCCCAGCCCCTTTCTGGTGCATTGATTTAAATTCCTTATAGTTTTATGTCATACATTGGCTCATAATTATTTAGTTAAATATGTTAAAGTGGGGTAGGTGAGGGGTAATTAATGAACTTAATGAATGCCTTAACCTAATCAAACATAAAATTCACTTAATGGTTCTAAAAATTAAACTAAATTGATTCACACATGGGGGAAAGTAGGTTAGGACAAGTAAACCTTCTCACATTTCCTAAAATTCAAACTCAAAACAAAATAAAAATCTCTTTAAAATAATTTAATTTTCTTTAAATAATCTTATTCCATAGGATTATCTTTAGAATTCCTAGCATGCTAAATGTGTATGTCATATAAAAATCATGCATTCATGCCTTTTAAAAATTAAATTAAAAAAGAAATGTTTCCTTTATGTCAAATTGTATGTTTTGGATAAAGTAAGAATATGAATGGTTATTATTACTACTAAATCCAAAACTATTTTTTAAAACTTATAAATCAAACATCACAACTGAAAAGTATGTTACTTATAATTATTTATAGGCTTGCATGTGAATATAATATAAGGTATGCCTTATGTGACTTTCCTTCTCTTCTCTTTTAGCATAGTTTTGAATAGGATTTTGCAAAGTGTATAGTTCATTTGAAAAGAACACAACACTTGCTTAAATCCATTTCTATTCATTCATATGTTATCACTTAAGAAGGATATTCACACTTGCATATGTAAATTGTATAAACAAATCAAACAAACAAACATAAACATTTTGCATGACTCTCTTTCCATGCATTTCTTTTTGTACATGCACATGCATTTAAGAAAAGTGGTATATTAGTCTGGATAACTCCGGGGTTACTTTAAGTAGCCCTAAGTAGGTCTTGTACCTTACACCCCTGGTGCTAACAATGGCATTGTACTCACTTATGTCTTTTATACTTGCAAATGTGCATATGAAAAATGGATAAAAGAATCCCTCTTTTCTACTTAACAAAATCATGCATCATAAAAAAAAACATCCCAAATTTCTTAAACAAACTCACTTAGCATTCATCATTAAAGTGTGCTAAACACTTCCATTTGCATGTATAGATATGCTTAGGATTCATCCATATGCATGTTACACATGTTGAGAAAGAAATGAAGTGATGTGTGCTTTGTGATAGTAATTCACTCTACTTAATCTTGTAATGCCTTTCTTTTTGAATAGGTTTATTTAAGGAAAATCTAAACATAGGATTAATTAAAACACATAATAAAATATTTACTAAATAAAAATTTTCAATGAATCTATCTTAGAAATTACTTAAGGTAAGGAGGAAAGAGAAGTTCTCTTCTTTTTTCCTCTCTTTACAACTTAGTAATTAATTGTGGGTTCATTCAAACCAAATCAAAATATAAAATTAAAAGTCAATCAATTCAACTAAAATACTTAAATGAAACCACCCTCTAAGTTGAACACCTTCACACTTAGAAAACTTCAACCTTAAAGCCTAACTAAGCATACCACACAAACCTTAAATAACACACACATTAGGCTAAGTCACCACTTCTAGCTTTAGGTTAGGGAGATGCATGATTTGATGTTTACTTTTATTTTGTGATATAATATTTTAGTCTGGATGTTAGGGTGCATGTGCGTAGACTAAATGGTAGGGAGATCTTAGTCTAACCATTATCTTCTGCAGGGTATTGTGCATAAGGGGTACTGTAATAAAAATATAAAAATGCTTTTGTTGTGCAGGTGCTTATACCCTTAAGCATAATCCAAAATAGGCCAGGTGGACTTAGTTAACCATGTGTGGGGTGCTAAGTCCAATTTATATATATACATGCTTGAGATTGTATGAGTTGTTTAGCTTATATCTGTTTGCAAGTATTAGTTAGATTTCCTTTTCCCATTTTCATGAAATTTTGCAATTAAGATTTTGGAATGATTGTTATGGGGGATTAGGATAAACATTGATTATAAGACTATGTCTTATTTACCATGTGAAGCCTTTGGAGCAACCACATTCCAACCAACCAAAAGAAGAAAGAAGAAATAACAATGAAGAAATAAAGAATGAAGACTCCCATAACAATGAATTCCTTCTTAATTGTAATTTATTCATTTGTAATCCGGGTTGTATAAGTATAGAGCTCAACTACCCAATTTCTTTTTCAGGTTTGTGCAGTAGAGCCCGATCATAAATAGCCTCTCATTCCTTTATACTAGCTTTATAAATTGATTGATGTTTGTTTAGCTTGTGCATTAAGATGGCATCATTTCTTATTTTTTTTCCTTGCTTTGATGTATGGCCTGGATGATAATTAGGCTCTTAAGAAAATAAATTTTCTATCCAACTAATTAATTCAAACTATAATAAAATAACTCATAACCTCACTTAAAGCCCAGGTTATAAAACAAGATAAAAGAATTAGCAACTCTTTAGCTGGATGTTGTATTTTTTTCTCACATCATGCATAAAAAGCATATTATTTCACTCTTGAGTGGAGGGCTTCCACCTTTGCCAAAGAACTTGGCTTGACCTTTGAGAGCCATGGTGGAAACACACATCCTTATCTTGTTGATTTTGGCCCATAATCTAATTTCTCATGCATTAGGCATATGAATCCTAAAGCCTGTGTCAAATTGATTGTCCAAAATAAAAAATAAAAATGTAACAAAATTTGCATTAGATTTAAGTCATTAAATCATACCCTACATGATCTAGTTCTTAGAAAGTGTGTTTAAGGACTTAGTCTCTTTCTAAATAAATAATAGCTTAGCTATCTTGCAAAAGCATATGACTTGTCTACATGTATTTAAAATCGTAGGAGGATTTAGTTGGCAGTCACCCCCAGGCGGTTGTAAGTTTCAACAGTCGGGCGATTTATCCTCTCTTGTGGAGGTAAACCAAATACCCATTTTTGCCTAAGATTTAGGTCATGCTTTTGGCCCTCGCCAAAGCTCCCTAGATTTAGGATCCGAGGTTGCTTCTCCCCTTTGTGGGCTACAAGCATAAATCCTCGCCTCTAAGGCATTTCCATGACCTTGTATTATGGAATTGTAAGCCCTAACTTTCTAATAAAAATTCAACTCAAAATAAATTATTTCCTTCAAACTTCAAAAATATAAAGTCCAACCATAGGATAGTTTGGGATACTTACTAGGCTTCCTAGTATCATAAGCATCCCCTACTTATTCCCCTTTTGGATTCGATAATAACTCCCTCCTCTTGATCAATCGCACTTGATCTTCCAAAAATAAACCAATTGCTTGATAGTCATATCTTTGAAATCTTTGGAGACAACAATCATTTACATTAATTGAGAGTATTCCTAAGGAATCTCGTTCCTTAGGATGTAATTAACTATGGGGGTCTGCCTCCATAGGAAACTTAACAAACCTGATTTAAAATAAACCCTGCTTTACTTTTCCATATAAAGTAGGGGAAGAAACTCTGGTACATACGAAGACCCATAGTCCTTAAGAGTCCTTATTCAGGTGATTAGGTCCATTGTAAGGTGGTGACTTCTATCTTTCGAGATAGTGCAACTTTCCTCAATGTCGTACTTGATCACCCTAATAGGAATATATGTGAATCTATGTGGTGTCTCGATAAGGTGTTATATTTCTATTTTCATTTATTCTCTTTCCAACAGTGATGGATGAAGGAAGGAATATATATGAATTTTCACCACAATAAGTCAAAATGGGCTAAGTTGACAAATTTGATCAAATTGGTCGAATTGGCTTAGGTTAGGTGTTGGTTCATGTTTAATTGGTTAACTAAAAATGATTGTAGGCTTTGGTTTGAATCAATTTAGATTTAATTTGGATTTTGGTCAATTTGCACTAGGTTGGGTCAAGTTGACCAATTGGTCAAATTAGGCTCAATTATGGCTTTGGTCAAGTTCAATAATTGATTTGGAATGAATTTGGATCATTGGTTGCAATCAATTTGGGTTAAATCATGATTTGACTCTTTTAAAATTTTCAAGTCAAAAAGGCTAACTTGGGCTTGACTTTGGTTAATTTCAATTTGGCTAGATAATTATGGGTTTAATTTATATTTGGATAGATGGTTGAAGGAATGACTGGTTCAAGACAAAATTCATTGGTTTTGACTTCATTTGGGTAGGATTTGGCCAAGTTCAATGAATTGGCTTAAAGTGCTTGAATTGGGTTTTGACTTGATTTTAGACTTGGTTTTGGTCATGTGAATTTATATTTCATTTATATTTGTGAATATATATGAAGACATAAATGATTTATGAAAGAATCACTTGATTTTGGAGTGATTTGGAAGCAAATTTGACTAAGCTCATGGAGGTAGGTCAAATGGGCTTAAGTAGGGATTGATTTAGTTTGATTTATTTTTGGTCATTTGAATGGGGGTTTCATTTATATCTGTGAATATAAATTAAATAATAATTGATTTATAAAGAAATCAATTGAGTTTGGGTTGATTTGCATGAGGTTTGATTAAGCTCATGGAGGTAGGTCCATAAGGCTTAAGAAAGGTTTTGATTGAATTTGAATTTAGTTTGATTTAGTTTTGGCTATTTGAGCATGGATTTCATTAATATTTATAAATATAAATGAAGGGATAATTAATTTATAAAGAAATCAATCAAGTTTGGGTTGATTTAGGTGGAGATTTAGCTAAGCTTAAGAGGATGGGTCATATGGCTTAGGAAGAAATTTTGGAATTTGGGTTTGATTTTAGGATTGAATCATTTGGTTTGGATTTGAATTTAGATTTTATATTTGATGGAGGGATCAATTGATCTTAGAGAAAATCAATTGAATTTGGATTGATTTGAATTTGGTTGAGGCTAAGTCCATAGGATAAAATCATAAGGCTTAGGAAGAATTTTGATTTTGGATTTGATTATGGGTTTCAATCATTTGGTTTGGAATTTAGATTTGAATTTAGTATTTGAATTTAAATTTGAGTTTTGGTTTGTGAAGAAAAGGCATAGGTTGGGTTTAAGCAATAGGATGGGTAAGTCTCCCTAAATCCCTAAGGCACAACCTACTCCTATTGCTAACCCTTCTAAGTCTCTAGGCTCAAGTTAAGTGTTCACCTAATCACTAGAGGTGTCTTAAGACTAAAGAGCTCTTAGTGTCTATAAGAGTCCTAGATCTATGATGAGGAGGTTGAAGACTCACTCTAAAGTGAGGTCAACATGGTGTCATTGGTTTGGTTCAATTTAGTTTAGATTTAATTTTGGTTCATTTGGGTCAAATGGGTCAAGTTGACCAATTTGACCCAATTTACCAAATTGACTTGGTTTGGGTTTGGTTGCTCATTTTAAATATATTGTAGGCTTTGATTGATTTTAATTTAGATTTGATTGGGTTTTAGGTTGGTTTGACCCTTTAGGTCAAGTCAGGTTCAATATGTCATTTGGGTCTAGTGGATCAATTGGGCTCAATTGAGGCTTTGGTGAATTTCAATAGTTAACTTGGAATGAAATTAGGTCATTGGTTGCAATCAATTTGGTTTATATTTTGATTTGACCCAATTTAGTCTTTTAGGTCAATTTGGGTTAAGAGGGCCAATTAGGTTTGGTTTCGCTCAATTGAAGGTCAACTCATGTTCAAATATTGATTTTGAGTTGGTATGAATGATTAGTTTCAAGAGATTTGGCTTAGGTTGTAATTTGGCCAGTTTGGATTTATGTGGGTTAAGAAGGTTGACCTTGTTTGACCTAATTTGTGATAATTGATCAACCTAGGGTGATCAACAATCATGTTATAAAGTTTGGATTGTCTTAATTCATTTTGATTTGGATTGAATTGGATTTTGGTTCAAATAGGTCATGGTCACTTTGGGTCAAGTGAACCAATTGGGTTTAGTTGGCTTGATTTTGGGTTGAGTTTGATTTAGTTGAGTATATATATGAATTTGGGATTGATATTTAAATCCAATTGCAATGGGTTTGGGTTCAAATGAGTTTTGGTTCATTTGAGAATCTCAAATCCAAAGGGCTAGGTTGGGTTTTACTTGAGTTAATTTTGATTTGGCTTGATGATTGTAGATTTTATTTATATTTTGGATGATAATTTAAGGAATAATTGATTCATGAGAAAATCAATTGATTTGGGTTTGAATTGAGTGGATTTTGGCTAAGATCATGTAGTTGAGTCATGTGGCTTATGTTTGAATTTTTGATTTAATTTGATTTAATTTTGATGATTTAAATGTATGTTTCATTTATATTTGTGAAGATGATTGAAGATATGATTGATTCATGAGAAAATCAATTATGTTTGAAGTTATTTGAAGGCAAATTTAGCTAAGCTCGTGAAGGTAGTTCATAGGGCTTAGATTTGGATTGTGATTTGATTTAGTTTTTATCATTTGAATGTAGATTTGATTTATATTTAGGAAGATAATTGAAGATATAAATTGATTATGAGAAAATCAATTGATTTTGGGCTGATTTGAATTTGTCTAAGGCTAAGTCCACAAGATAAAATCATAAGGCTTAGGCTGATTTTGAATTTGGATTCAATTTGAAATTGGTTATAAATTACAATCATTTGATTTGGATTTGGATTTGGAATTAGATTTGGTATTTGAATTTAACTTGAGGTTTGGTTTGAGTTGGTGAACATGGATTGAGTTTAGGTTATAGGATAGGTGAATCTCCCTAAGTCTTAAGGCATAGCCTAATCCTATGGTTAACCCTTCTAAGTCTCTAGGCTTAAGTTAAGTGTTCACCTAAGTGCTAGCAGTGTCTTATGACTAAGGAAGTCTTAGTGTCTAGAAGACTTCTAAGTCTAAGATGAGGAGATTAAGAACTCACTCCAAGAGTGGGGTCAACAGCTGTTTAACCAGGTTAGTTGGAATCCCCAAGATTGAGAAAAACTAGAGCCTGTGAGGGGGGTCAGCACCATTATATAGGTCAGTGGAGGCTACCAATGAGAGGAAAGTAAGGAGTGAGTTTTCACTTACCTTTGGGGGGTATTTATACTAGAAAAATGACTTTTCAAATTCTTAAAATTAATAATAATAATAATAATAATAATAATTAATGCCACCCCCCTCTCCGTGATGTCTGGCAAAACACTAGCCATTTAATTAAAAAATAAAATAAAATTTCTCTCTCTCTCTTTCACGGTAAAATAAAATTTAAAAAAAAAGAAATTGGGGAGGTGGGGTGCAAAAGTTATTTTATCTAAAGTTATTTTATTTTTAAAATGTAATATATTTTTGGATGAAATAAGCTTTATCATCCAAAAATAGGGCAAAATAATATATCCCTCTAAAATTTATAAATCAAGCATGAATTTTAAGTTAAATAATATATTCAATCAAATTAAACGACTTAGTGAGATGAGTTTAATAACACTAGAATCGAGTCAAATCGAACCCAAATGAGCTCAAATCAAGCCCAAAAGCTACAGATGAAAACTTCAAAATACTAACTAGATGATCAAATGACTTCCAAATTTGACGTGCTTATAGTGGAATCGAGTGAGCCGACGAGACGAATCTAACGAGCCCAAGATCACTCAAATCAAATGTCATTTGAATGATCAAATCACCAAAAAAAACTATCTATGATCAAATGAATCAATATACACCGTCCGATGGAGTGTTTAGGTATTTTAGCTATAATGACCAAAATGCCCATTTCAGAATCCTATAAATAGGATCCCATTCTTGTCATGAAGGGGGGAAGAATGAGCTAGAAGCAAACTTGGGAGAAAGCAGAGAGAGAGCTTGAAGTTTGAAGTTCATCACCACCACTATTGTTACCGATCGCCGACTATTATCATCACTGACTGCCACCAACAACTGTTACAGCCAAACTACTGTTGCATAGTTATTGTTACCTGATTATGGAATTCCCAATATCAGGCTCTCTCACATACAATCTTGTAATCTCATTATTGGGAAGACTTAAATGTTGAACTCCAAAGCAGATATATAGTGGAGCATTTTTACTGGGCTAGGCCCCATGATTTTTTTCCCCTCTTTATGGAATTTTCCACGTAAAAATTCTGGAGTGTCTTGTTCTCTTTTTAACTATCTATGTGTGTGCTGGATTTCTCAACAAAGCTAAGCCGTGAAATTTTATTCTATCGCTACTATTTTTCTGGCACGCAACATGGATATATTAACAAAGATTGTCCGATGATGTCCTAATTTGTGATCAAAATGATCATAATGCTCCTCCATAAAAATCTATAGATAAACCAACTTTTTGATATTATGAGCTAAGCTCAAATAAGGTTCCAAAGGAAAAAAATTAGCAACTTTAATTACTAATATTGATGTCCATGGCTTGCTACCAATAAAGTCGAGGCATTTCATCAGTATCAACTTCAGTATTTATTGTCACCAAGAAGGTTGAAACATGCAATCAATATTAATGTTGGAACCATTTCTAAGACTAATAATGATGCTTAACATTGACACAAATGCTAATGCCAATAACTAACATTGACATAAAGAGTGATTCCTGATATTAACAACAATGCTAATACACAACATCAAGACCAACGCCAATGCTCAATATCAATATTAATATCATTGTCTAACATCAACACTTACATTGATGTTCAATGTCAAACAACTACTTTAATGCCCATTATTGACATTATTGGTAACCCACATAATTGTCAATAAGATCTATGCTCCATGTTAATATTACTACTGACTCCTATCATCATTAACAATAAGGTTGACACCCATCAACATTAATGTTTTCGCCAATAAAGATAATGTCCACTATCCCTTATAAAGTTAATAAATGTCATTGCCTATAAATTTAACACTAGCCATCAACAATAACATCAATGCATGTTCTTACTAATAAGGTCCATATCTAATATCAACATTAATGTTGATTCTATCATCAACATTAATGCCAATGCCTAGTGTTATCAACAATGATGAAGTACATCATCAACATTAATGTTAATACCATTCATTTGTAATTAGGCTAACACACATCATTAACACCAATTTTGACACCTATTGTAAATATTAATACTAATACACAACATCAATATCAACATTAACATACAATATTTATTTTAAACTTCAATAAAACATTAACACCCGACATAAACCTTAACATCAATTCATCATCTCTAATTAGGCTCATGCACGATATCAATCTCAATGCTAATGCCTATTATTGGATATAAATTAATGCAAATTATAGCCAAAAAGGTTGACATCCATCATTAAAACTAATATCAATACTCATTTTCATTATTATCACATTCATCAATCATCTGTTTTAAGGTTGATGAATTTTCCCTCCAAAAAGCTAAATAATCAAGCAAACCACTAACAATTTCTTAATGAGAACCTTGATACATCAAGATTTCTTCTAATTTCATAATGAAAGTCAACTTTCATAGTTTATATTAACTATATCATATAAATGACTTCTTCTAATATAAAGAAGGATATTCTTTGTAACATATTACTCACACTAGTTTAATCATTTCAATTCAGCCAAGCCCTATAATGTTTTTCCTTATAACAAAAAAAAAAACTATATCCCTTATGAGTTGCTCTCTAATACATGGATTTGCATACGCAGACACGCCACACACACACACACACACACACACACACACACACATATATATATATATATATATATATATATATATATATATATATATATATATGTGGTCTCTAATTTAATGTCATAAAAATCATAAGAGGAATTGATAGACAAGATCACCACTTATTTTAAAAAAAAAAAATTAAAGAACATAAGTCTTAAAAGATACAATATCTCTATTTACCTATAAGTCCCCAGAGAGCACATTATATTTAGAAGGCCAATCACATTATTGAACAAAATTCTTATCATAATTATTTTAAAAATATTTAAATAATTTTTATGCTTTATTATATAATTTTTAGAACAATGTATAGATTTTATTTACAAAGTTAGAACTAATATAATCTATAAAAATATTTAAATTGATCCAATAATTTTCAGGTTGCCTAGCAAGACTTTATTAACATATCAAGTATATGTTAGGTATTTTACTAAGGCCATAATAATGATTACATTGAACTAACTATTGATTAAATTAATTTCTTCAAACTTAAACCAACTTAACTTGATCAAAATTCATTACTAGAGGCCTCCCTTAATCTACTTTATTTTAAAGCTTATATGCTACTATATTAAAAAAATCCACCATTGAAAAATTTGAAGTTCGAAGTAAAGAGTTCACACACATTCTCCATTCTTCACAAGGCAAATAACAATGTGTAAGGCACATATGTTTATGCTCATCATTATAAATAATAGAGATGTTTGTCATTGACACTAAGATTGATGTATGCTATTTCTACTAAGATTGATGTTCATCATCTCTATCAGGTTGATGTTCATCTTGGTTTTAAGCCTTCCTTTTTTAAATAAAATGATAAGTTGATCGCCAAAATCCTTTTGAGAATATATCTTTAAAACCTTAAAGCTTCTCCTTTTTATATGAAAATCATTTTTATAGTTTGTGAAAACTACATTATATAAATGTCGAGTTCAATAAAAAGAAATGATATCGTTTGTATTTATGACACTTGCTACTTGAATCATTTCATAGAGCTATACCCCATGCATAATTTTTTCTCTTCTATAAATTCTCTCTTCATCTACTACAATAAATATCCTCACAGCTAACAAGCATGAACATTGGTCACAAATATCCCCACAACTAACAAATATACCTCACCATTATTTAATTGTTGTTTTAATTTTGCAAGATTAATGAATTTTTAATTAACTAATAACTTTATAACCAATTTTAGGTTGAAACATGCTGGAACACAAATTTATAAAGAATATAGTCTTACCTGTTAACTAAAAGTTCATGTGAAAAGAAAGGCTCTTTCTAAATTAAAGATCTATGTTGCATTTGGAGCAATTTTTTGCTTGTAGTGCAGTTAGAATCATACCGCTAGTGGCATTAATTGTGTTATAGTTGCGTTTTGAAGAGAATACACTGAAAAAATTATAGTTTTCAACTTGACCTAACAAAGTATGTTGGTTGCCAAAAAACTGTGATTTGTTTATTTTTTTAAAAATAAAAAAATTTCTAATACTTATCACAACTTCGTAGACAATTACTTCATCATTGTATTTTCATACTATTGCAGTTATCCAAAATAAATCCTTAGTAAATAAGCACTAGTGAAAAAACCAACTAGTCTTAGAAAAAAATTTATTTGGCAAATAAGTCAAGCTTGAAGTTTTACATTAACTTTAGAAAATAGTGTGCTCGACATATATATAAGATTTATTTATGCTCATTTTTCTAGATAGTGGTACAAATTTGAAGTAAATGAAACAAAATTTGACAAATAAGTCAAGCTTGAATATTGACTCACAAGTTTATCAATGTTTGTAAAAATATTTATTTAATGATGACTAATTTCAATAAACATTTTTTAATAATATTTATTAACAAATATTAAAAATAATGAGTACATTAATACAATTAGTTTTATTATTTATAAAAAAAAAATTTGATAAAATGATTATGAGTATATTCATGATTAATAATAAGACTATTTGTTAAAATCAAAACATCATTTATATCCATTGTTAGGCATGGTTGTGTTGAGCTCAACTGATATGTGTGGCAGGGAAATATGTGTTTTATCAGGTACCTCAAAACCCCATACATGTCTTTCTTAGCATGGTGGGACAACGCATTCAGGCCGTGGTTTATACCACCCATACACGCCTTTCTTGGCATGGTGGGCAGGTCGAGCATACCCGAGGCAGCCCCTACATGGGGACGACGTTGGGATATTATCGAAATGCTGCCAAACTTCACACTGATATGAGGCCTAAACAGCTTGACATAAAGTCAGACCAAAATATAAAATTGTTGTTTAAATTAATATTACAGGTGTATAAGTACTCATACACGCCTTTCTTAGCATGGCGGGAAAATATGTTTCAATAGAACTTTAGAGCCACATACATGCCTTTCTTAGTATGGTGGGATGGCACATTCAGGTTGTGGTTTATACAATTCATACACGCCTTTCTTGGCATGGTGGGCAAGCCCAGTATACCCGAAGTAGCCCCTACAAGGGGATGATGATGGGATGCTGCCGAAATGCTGCCAAACTTCTACACCGACAGGGAGGCCTGCACAGCTTAACTTAAAGTCATGCTGCAATATAAAATTATTATTTAAACTAACATTGCAGGTGTATAAGTGCTCGTATACACCTTTCTTGGTGTGGTAGAGAAATCTATTTCAGCAAGTATCTCAAAGCCCCATACATGCCTTCTTTATGGATGGTGATCTGTGGTTTATACCACATGCCTTTCTTGGCATTGGGTAAAATCATCTTAACTATATGAGCTTTGGGATGTTTAAAATGCTACCAAACTTTTACACTAATAGAAGGCATAAACAGCTTAATAAAAATTCAAAAAAACTAAAATTAATATTTTAACTTGACATTACAAGTATATAAGTACATGTATGCATCTTTATTGGCATGGCGAGGAAATCTATATTACATGCAGGTACTTTAGAGACTCATACTTGTCTTTCTTAGCATGATGAGATGATGCATTCGACCGTGGTGTTTACACCACCCATACATGTCTTTCTTAATGCCACTCATGTAGCCCCATGTCAATGAGAGGCCAAATGTCCAAAAGTTTTTCTAAAATTATAAACTTACAATAAAGCTCAATCAAAATAGGCAATACTATTCAAATCTCTAAAGTTAAATCAAGTTTAAATTAAATAATCATCATGGGCCCTGACATTATATTGAATGCTTAAACTTAGTGTCTGAGGATGTTACGCGGGCTGATTCCCGGTTGGGTCTTAGGATTGGGTTCGGGTTAACAAAACCTAAAAATCTAATGATATTTTTATAATATTTTCAACCTAATAAAACATTTGAGGAGATAATCCTATCATATGACAGTAGATCTGATCTTCTATTATTAAACTAATAGAGTCGATAGGATCTGAGATAGTAAAATAATACATCTACCCTGATGATGGCTGTGTTGAATGAAGATTTCAACCGGATGGGATACTACTATCAACGTATGTTTAAATTTCAAGTCAAGTTAATATAAATTAAGTATCAATTCAAATGCAAAATCCAACAAGTTATTAAGTGTTAAATGCTTAAATGAAATTTAATCTTTAAAGAACTTAAAACTAAAACGCAATTCATATTTTGCAATTATTTGTTGAAGGTGACAAATTAAGAAAACTGTCTCACAAAGAAGCCAATGTCAAATCAAGTATATCTTTGTATTCACTCTCAATTAATCTCAAAGGAGTGTCCTCTATAGACTGAGGCTCCACATATGATGTAGTTAACCGAGTCCATATGGGTGGTTGTCGCCAAATGATGTCATTATATACGAGTATCTATGTCTCTAATGGCTCTACCCTTTGAGTTGTGAACCATAGGGTATACTTGATATGACAAATAACCCTCTATTAGCTAAGGTGGACTTAAGTCTGTCTCCTTAGACAAATACTACCCTAGATTTACAAGGATTTCTTAAACCCATAATATACAATCCTTCGTTTACTACCTGACTAAGTAGACTACCGCAATGGGATGAATAATCATGGGATCTAGATCGGGCGCGTCATTGTTCCCTCAACCATCCGCTTTAAGTTAAAATGATGAATTTCATAAATTCCAAATTTTAAACTTCACATGTTGCTACTATATGCTATGCATTTAGCGATCTAACGACTAGTCTTAATCGAAAGTTCTCTCAATATTAGAGGTAATTAACTATGTGCAGCATAGGAAATGGAACGATCTAAAGTTCTCACAAAACAGAGTGAAATCTCAGTAGTGTCTTATCTACTATTTCATCTTTTAAAATTTCACGACATCATTCCAAGCTCTCTTATAAGAGGTCTAAATTTTAAGATTAAAATTTTACTATTGAGAAACTTTGATAATAATAAATAATTTTTAATAAAATTCTAAATTTTAATTATGATTAAATTCAAATTTGACTCAAACTCATTAAAATCATCGTCAATAAAGGTATACATAAAAGCTTTAATTGTACAAATAGGTATTTTCTTAGAATAGGAAGGAAGAGCTAGCATAATTTTAAAGTCACTACAGGAAAAAAAAAAAAACATTTTTCAACAGCAAAGTTGATTCTTAGGTTTTTTTTAAAAAAAATATCTTTAATACACTAGTATTTTTCTTTTGTCCCTTCAAATAAATCATGTAACAAGCTAGCTCCTTTTTTTTTCTCTCTCTTCCATTAATGAAAGAAAGTAAGAGATTAAGCCACGTACAACTAAGACAATTACTCTCAGAAAAAAAACACTAACTTGTAAGAAACATATATAAATATCACATCAACAATTACAAATGTAGTTTTATACTACTAATTCCTTTGAAATTAAGAGTATTTTCCATTGAAGAAGTACTGAAAATACAACTGGTTTCATGCACAGAGTTCCCCATCTCTTTAACTGTTCCCCATATATAAATACAATATTGCTGATGGCTTCTGTTTTGCATGCCAGCAAGCGTTCGCTAAACAAATCTTCAATTGTATCTTATAATATTCCCTCTTATGACAGAAGAGACTTATTCAACTACGACTGAAAAAATTAAATTTTGAATCAGAAATATGGGACTGGAATAAAAGAGCTGACGCCAATTGCCAAAACAAAATAATATTTTCTTTAGTTGGTGTGATTCATCTCAACAAAGTGAGTTATTTTTAAAAAAAAATTGAAAAATTATTTAATCTTTCTGTCTCACAGCCACTACTGAGCAGCCATCAAACGTGCCTTGTCATTGTGGAAACCACCTTTGGTAGTCTGTTAAATAAATCATATAAGCCAAATGATTCAGTTCTATAGCTAATGAGTGTCTAAGACTCTATTAATGCTCTACAGAGATTGGTCATATCATTTGTTAAAGCTTTCAGCTCAAACTAAAAGATAAACAATCCATACACACTAATTAATTTGCATTTTGCTCTCAAAATTTTTTTTAATATATATATATGACAGCTAGCGAATTTGATTATATATATATATTAGATCATTAAAACATAATGTATACGTTTGGACTAATTTTAAAAAATGTTGTCCACATTTACAAGGGAGCTAGAAAATAGTAGTTTATTAATGTTATAAGACCAATTCTATCAAAAATTTTGATTCATAGGATACCATTATAAATGTGTGAAATGGATATGTTTACCATAATATATCTAAATGCAATAATCATGTTGTAGTGATCAATCAATCTTATTCTATGAAGGAGGTAAGATGGGGAAATAAAAAGATACAAAGAGTAGCAGAGAAAGTTTTCTTCTTACTAAAAGAAAAGTGGTTGTTGTGGCTTAAATCTTTAGTATTTTAGAGAGAGTGTGAATTAAGATAGCTATAGGGTCAATTAAGGAAGAGCTTCTCCTTCCTCCTTTTATGTTAAGTTTCTTTCAATAAAAAAAATTTAGTTTTTTCTCCACACAAAACATAGTTTACTTCTATTAAATTTGTGTGGCTTTCATTGAGAGAATAGCGTATAAATAAAATTGTTTATGTCAAAATGCCTAAGGTTGAAGATAACCCTTAGTACATGATGTTGATGAAGCTTGAATATAAGAAGTAGGTATTCTTGACTTAGAATAAATTTTAACAACGCAAGGAGGAGTTGAGCGTCAACTAACTAGGGAGAAAACTGTAATGAATTTGCAATTCATGGTGCACATCACTATTATCATATATATATATATATATATATATATATATATATATATATATATATATATATATATATATATATTGCAAAGAGTCACCATCAATTATGTAAGAAATTAATGAGATCTCCAAAAGGTAGAAGTACAATTCAAAAAATTAAGGAATCAAGCTTTCTTTTCACATGAGAATTTAACTAGGGCTGCAAACGAACCGATCAAGCCGAGTATAAGCTTGTTCAAGTTCATGCTCGTTTGTCATTATTGAGCTTGACCTCGGCTCGAACTCGATTCGAGCTTTTAGGATGGTATTCAAGCTCGAGCTTGTTTAAAAAAATCATGTTCGAGCTCGGCTCGAGCTTGTTCGTGAGCTCGGTTCAGATTAGGCTTATCGAGCCTGTTAACAAGCAGCTCATTTAATAAAATCGAGCCTTAATCGAACCTTAATCGAGCCTTAATCAAGCCTTAATCAAGCCTTATACAGTATCATTAATAATCTTATACAGTATCGTTTATGAACAAGCCTTAATTGAGCCTTAATCGAGCCATTATCGAGCTCCTTAACGAGCTTGTTCGCAAGCTTTAAATGATAATGTTCATGAACATAAATGAACTGAACAACAACTTGTTCAAGCTTGTTCATTTATCAATCGAGTATTTACAAAAGTGTTCAAGCTCGTTCGATTAGTTAAATGAATGAACATAAACGAGCTCTAATCAAGTCACGAGTAGCTTGTTGAACTCTCAGTTCATTTGCAGCCCTAAATTTAACCATTTACCTAAAGGTAATGATTGCATCACTACCTTCAATGGAGCCATTAATGTAGAGAAGTTGGATACTTCTGTAGATTAACTAGAGACTTATTTTGATCTCTATGGTATATATACTTCTCAAGAGAAAGTTTGTTTTGCAAGATGGAAGTTCATGAAGCATACATTTGACTTTATAGACCACTCATCTTTTTTGCGAGCCTCAAATTATTTTTTGGAGCTAGTTTAAGAAGTTGCTCCACAAAGGAGCATACTTAGTGAGCTACAAAAAAGAAAGAAGAAATGACACCTGTTGCATCAACGACAAGATCAAATTAAACATACCTGATTATATGATGTGTACTCAGAGCCTACATCAAACACTAACCGCACAAGAGATAGAAAATCACCAACATGGCTTAAAGACCATGTCAAGTAAGACAGGAAAATGACATCAACTAATAGAAAGATAGAATACAAAGGCTAAGCAAAAAGCTAAACTAGATCCAACCAACAGAACATCCGAGGAAACGTAAAGTACAATAAACAAAAAAACCTCCTTTGTAAAGAACTTCAAGAACCGAGAGAAGATGTAACAAAACTCTAAAACATATTCAGTTAGAAACCAAGAAGATTGTAACCCTTGCTTATAAATAAAAAGAGTAAATAACAAAGAAAGGGATGAAAAACTTATCCTAGAAATATCTCTACTTCTTCTCCTTCTTCTTCTTCTTCTCCGGCAAGTCTTCTTCTCCATCTCTTATTCCTAGAAACCCTCCCTTCTCTAGAGCTTAGCCTCTCAAATGGCATAGTTTGGATTCGAATAGTTAGGATAATACCAAGGCAGATGCGTTCCTTCTCGAAGAAGCTATCAGTCCTTCTCCCGAAAGCTACCCCAATCTCTAAGCCCACGTGGTGACATCGCAGGAAGCCGGTTCATGAATCTCCAAGGACGCTTGTCCCCATCATTGGTGCTCTCGTTGAACCTCTGCACAGAAAAATGGCAGAAGGCACAAGACACACAACAAAAACTATAGAAGAATGTGTAGAGCAACAACAAAATGATAAGTGATGACATCAATTACCTAATCTCAATGAAGTTTCACAGATTATCGACCATTGAAGATAAGTCGGAGAAATCAATTCAAGAACAAGAACAAGGAAGTAAAGAATCACGTGTATGTCATTCTACACCCATAGAATTTACTCCACAAATAAAACCAACAAATATAAATTCAAGACCAGTTAAAGTAGACATGCCCCGTTTTAATGGAGAAAACCCAAGAGGATGGCTATTCAAAGTAGATCAGTTCTTTCAGTACTATAATCTTTCAGAAGAACAAAAGTTTATCATAGCATCAGTATACATGGATGGGTCAGCATTAAGTTGGTTCCAATGGATGCATCTTAATAAACTACTCAATTCTTGGCAAAATTTCAAAGATCAAGTCATACAAAGATTTGGACCATCATTATATAGAGACTTACGGGGAGAACTAGCCAAAATACAACAAAAAACTTCAGTACAAAGCTTCTACAATGAATTTGAAGATTTAGCAAATCAAATTTTAGGAATTTCACCAGATTTCCTTCAAAGTTGTTTTGAATCTGGACTTAGACAGGACATAAAAATAGAAGTGAGAGCTTTACAACCAACATCATTACAACAAGATTTTCAGTTGGCAAAACTAATGGAAGATAAATTATCAGATGAAGTAAACATAGGGAGAAGTTACTGAAACAATCAAGCAACAGCATTTAAACAACAGCGACCTCTACTGCGCACACCAACTACTCAAATCCAAAATAATCAAGAAAATAGTAAACTTACACTGCCAATTCAAAGTCTTACAGCAGCTCAGCTGGAAGAAAGAAAAAATAAAGGATTATTCTTTAATTATGATGAGAAATATCATAGGGGTCACAACTGTAAATCCAAGCTATTTGCCCTCATGATAGTCAATGATGAACAAGAACACAATCTGCAACAAGAAAGCCAATAGAAAAATACTTTAGACTAGTATGATATCCCAGAAATCAGGACAATCAAACCCAAGAACTTTACGTTTACAAGGAATAATTGAAAATATTACAGTACAAGTATTGATTGATAGTGGATCAACACACAATTTCATCCAATCCAAACTAGCCAAAATTATAGAACACACGGTAACACCTACATCCTTCTTCAAAGTATTAGTAGGAAATGGGGAGACACTACAATTCTCAGGAATTTGCAATAACATACAAATCAAACTACAAGGCTACACATTTATAACAGACTGTTACTTGTTACCAATGCAATGAGCAGATGTAGTTTTAGAAGTGCAATGGCTAAAATAGCTTGGAGAGTGCACAACAAATTACAAGAAACTCATAATGAAATTTAAATACAATGAAATAGTAATACAATTACAAGGAGACACAACACCAAACTGAGAACAGATTTCTCTACACCAGTTTACAAAGCGAAAAACAAGACTGAAGAAGTATCATACCTACACATCAGAGATGTTTTAAAGCAGCCACGGTATCCATTGAATGATTTCAATGACTTACCTGCAAACATATAGCAAGTATTACATCAGCTCAAACAAAATCTACAAGAGGCCCAAAATCGAATGCAACAAATGGCTAACAAAAAAAAAGAGAGTTACAATTTCAAGTAAATGATCTAGTTCTAGTTAAACTCCAACCATACATGCAGACATCAGTAACTATTCAGCCTTATACAAAACTCCAAAGGCAATACTACGGCCTATTAAAATCATACAAAAGATAGGAGCAGTGGCATATAAATTGGAGCTTCCAAACACAGCAAAAATTCTCTCAAGCCAAACAAGACTCCTACACTCAACAGAACTCCCAACACAATTTATCGAAGGCCAACCATTCGTTAAACCAATCAAAATCTTAGATGAAATAACCGTGGTACAAGTAGATAGAACAATCAAAGAAATATTAATGCAATGGGATGGATTATTAGCCAAGGATGCATCTTGGACATCTCTCAGAGACTTTCAAAAAGCTTACCCTAACTTCGAACTTGAGGATAAAGTCAATTGTCGGGAAGGGAGTAATGATGTGTACTCAGAGCCTACATCAAACACTAATCGCACAAGAGACAGAAAATCACCAACATGGCTTAAAGACTATGTCAAGTAAGACAGGAAAATGACATCAACTAACAGAAAGACAGAATACAAAGGCTAAGCAAGCTAAACCATCCAACCAACAACATCGGAGGAAACGTAAAGTACAACAAACAAAAAACCCTCCTTTGTAAAGAACTTCAAGAACCGAGAGATGATGTAACAAAACTCTAAAACAGATTCAGTTAGAAACCAAGAAGATTGTAACCCTTGCTTATAAATAAAAAGAGTAAACAACAAAGAAAGGGATGAAAAACTTATCCCAGAAATATCTCTACTTCTTCTCCTTCTTCTTCTTCTTCTCCGGCAAGTCTTCTTCTCCATCTCTTCTTCCTGGAAACCATCCCTTCTCTGGAGCTTAGCCGCTCGAATGGCATAGTTTGGATTCGAATAGTTAGGATAATACCAAGGCAGCCGCGTTTCTTCTCGAAGAAGCTATCAGTCCTTCTCCCGGAAGCTACCCCAATCTCCAAGCCCATGTGGTGACATCGCAGGAAGCCGGTTCACGAATCTCCAAGGACGCGTGTCCCCATCATTATATTACATATTTAAGGAGATAAGCCCCAATGATTGAAACCTCTCTAGAAGTTGTGTTCATGTTGATGAAGTATACAATAAGGTCGCATCACAAACCTTTTTCATGTCAATTATCTTAAACAGGCTAGCATGTTTATTATAGTGATGTAGAAAAAAGAATAAGATAAAGATTGATAAACGTCTCACCAAGAAGAAAAAGAAAAGAAGAAATAATGCTAAAATGATTTGGGATATTTACAATCATACCACATAGTTCTTATATATTTACATATCTAACATCTAAACTTCAATTTTTACATATATAACACTCTAATCTTCAATATCGTATAAAAAAATACTATCATCACACACCTTTTAAAAATAAAATACATATTTTTAAATATGAAAAAATGTTAAATAAGCAAATATCTAACTTGAAGTGTTAGATATATAAATACATAAGAATTGAATGGTATGTATGTAAATCTTCCAAATGAATTTGAAAGAGATAATTCTATTAATTTTTCTTTAAAAATATGTTTTTTATTGTTTATTACGATTAATGCCCAACCACACGCCATAGTGATAAGGAATACTAAAAACTTCATTTGAAACTAAAAGTTCACAAGAATTATATGAAAAAGTAAAAGGTGGCCTCCACTATAGAACATGATCGAACTGTAGCGATTGTAAAATGTCAGAGACTAAAGCCTTTTCTTAATAGTAATGCTGAAGGAAGAAGGGATGATAGCTGACTACATTTTGTAGAATATTATAACATATGATAAATAACAAATTATATTAACTTTTATTATTTTAATTAAAAATATAACTTTTTGAAGTGGCTTTCTCTGTTTAAATTCAAAATATGTGTAAAGATAATAATATCCACACTGTACCTAATGGAAAAGACAAGGCCGATGAAGTTTATGGATTCGTCATAAAATTTTTAAATATTTTATTCACAACTATATTTAAAACGACAAGCTATTGACAATTTTATTTTTTTTTCTAATTTTTTTTAATTTGTTGGTCAACAATAATGTTCTGATCAAAATAATCTTTCATCAATTTGATTGCCGTGCTCCATTAAATCCGAATGAGTTATTGTAGCATACTTATTTGATTTAAAGTATTTTTAAACTTTATTTTATTGGCAATTTTCCTTTTTTTTTATTGTCATTATTTTTGGGGTTGTTTTGTTGCTCGAAAAAAATAGTATAAAATAAATGTTGTGTAAAAGGAATGCATTGTATTTGGATTACTTTAAATTGTTTGGTTGAAAATTTTATAAATACATGAATTTCTTTATTTTTTTTGATAAAATAAATATAATGTAAAATATTTTTGAGATTAAGGGCGGCGGCGGCGATCGACGACCGACGGCGAGAGGTTGTCAACCACTGGTGGCGGCGAGCGACGATGGTTGACGACCGGATGACAAAGGTGGCTGGGGTCGACCACCGGGCGAGTGGAATAACCGGTCTACCGACGATGGTGGCAACCGGCAGCGGGCAGAGGTAGTCAAAATACTTTACATTGACCGGTGTATTTAGAATTTTACTATAAATGCATTTCAAATACGCTACAAATATATTGAAATTTTACTTTGCACTATACCAAACACTCAAAAAAATTAGATTACTGCATTCGATTTATTTTACACTCTAAATACAGGCAATCAAATAACCCCTATGTGTTTTTTAGTCATTGTTATACAAGGTTCTACCTATAATTATTTGTTTAAGTGAATTGAAAAAAAAATAATTAACTTTTTTTATTTTAAAATGGTAGAACTTAGGTGGACCAATATGTCAAATCACACTGAATATTAATTAGTTGGTAAATTATCTATGGTCCAAATATTATATTTATGATATTTAAAGTTATCAGTATAATGTGCAAATAATTAATATCTTGTAGACTTGGCTAAAATTAGTACATCTTGAAATTGTTGGCAAGTCTTTTTTTTTTCGTAAAAAAGTGCATTAATTAATTAAAGAGATAAAAATTTCATAAATTAACTAAATGGATTAATTATTAATTCATTAATTACATGGTAAAGTAAAAACCTAACAACTATTTGAAGTTGAAGCTTATTTTTTTTAAAAGAGGTGCATTAAAATTAAAGAAATAAGCAATTAATGAATTAAGTTAATGGATTAGTGAGTAATTAACTTATTATAAAAAATTCAAATTAATAATAATTCAATTAAATAAATAATTATTAATTAATTCAAAAAAAATGAAATAGAAATTTAAAAAAAAATACAAGGAAGTAATTTAATGAGTTTGATTTGACTAGTGAAAGTCGATATAACCCAACCAATTGGAGCAGTGTTCTTCACCCATTAGATGCCATAGGTCTCATCAGTATTAAATAAAGGAGAAAGTTGACCTTATGGCCACAAAATAAAGGATGGTGCTATTATCAGTGTATAGTTGCAGCTTCTCCAACTTAGAAATTGGACCTGTAAAATAGGAAAAAGTTAAATTCACAAAAAAAAAAATTTAATGAATATAAAACGTAAAATTGATATAAATGAAATTAAAATTTAAATTATACCTATAATTTTAAATATCTTTATAAGTTAAATTAATTAGCATCCATTAAATTTATAAAATAAGAAATAACATCTGAAAGATAGTTCTTGCAGTGTTCAAATCATTTAAAAGCAATTAAAAGAATCTAAGAATAAGAAAAAAAAAATTCAAACTAAAGTCAATTGACCTAATCTTAAATATAAAAAATTTAAAATCACCATTTTAATGATAAGAAAATAAATTTGAAGTTTTAACCAATCATGTCATAACCTAAATATGACATTCCTTGTCTTATTGAACTAGTCATGATGAGCCATCACTATTCATTTGAAAATTTTGGTCTAATAGTCGATGCAAATTTTAGTGGGGCAGTTATATCATTCAACTATGCCCTAGATTTTGCTTTAATTTTACAACTAAATTGCAAGTGTCAATTTGACCACTAAACCTAAGATCCAAATGAGCAAGACTCTGCCATCATTAGGTTGCCTATTAGCTGGCATAATTAAGTAAAAAAATGATACAATTTTTATATTAAAAAAGAATAATTATACTATTCTCTTTGAAATCTTTGTTGATTATTGTTCAAGATACTATCATAGGTCATTACACAAGTGATATATATTGCACTCATTATATTTTGAGATTCCATTTACCATGCTCGAAAGTATCATCAATCCCAAATTCATGGCATAATCTTAGACTAGCCTTAGCTTTCAAATATGCTCCACCTTACAATGGGCACTTAATAGTTCGATGATTAGAGTACATAAGTTATTTGTTTTATTGACCCTCCTTATATAGTTCATAGACTCATCATTATGTGAATCAACTATTTCTCAAAAATGAGGTCATATCATTCAAAGAAGTTAAGAAAAAATATATTTTACATTTCTTTTAAAATCATATTATTTAACATTTCATATAGTAACATTCTAAATAATAATACAACATATAAGAATATGAATATTACTAAAGTCTCTCACCGATATTTTATTGATTAATGACATTATATTATTTATTATCTTGGAAAAAATTGTCTAATAAAGGCCTCCAATAAAGCCATTATATAGTTTATCAAGACTCTTTCAATATTAATAGGTAGAATCTCATGACAAGTTGTTGAAGGAATTATGAATTATAGGACTACCTATCATATGTCAACTCCATTAACTCTCTTTTTATTGCTCTTTAAATTTAAGATACCCTTTTATTAGATGTAGTGCATGCTTACCTTCTTATTTGTAGCCCTTAACTAGCAATTAGCTTATGAAAAGAATGCTCGATACCTGTATGGCCCCAAATTATTATCAAGATGGCATGTTTAAGCCCGCATAGAAAGTCCCTTTTATGATGGATTTAGCATATAAATTTATTGTTTGGTTGTGAGGGAGCGGGTGCACTTCTAGCTCTTTTAATCAATGAACAATATCTAAAGAAGTTCTACACCTATGATGGTAGATTCTTCTTTTAATTTAGTTCCTTATAAGTGAAATATGATTTGAGTAGATTTTAAAATTTTTATTTATATATATTCATGGTGAGCAACAATCATGCTTTTAGATCCCCTATTTTATACAAGATCCATACTTAGCTTCTCATGATTTGAGAATTAGTTAGATAAATGTTATAATAATTCTTATTATAAAAATTCTTAGTGATGCATACATATTATAATTTATCCTTGCATAGGATGGCCATGACATAAATTCATGAGGCTTAAACTTCTCTCTCAATTTAGCTTTTAATAAGTCTAGACTAATAAAACCTAAACTTAAATTTTTAATGAAGTCAACTTATAAAATGCCACCCTATTGGTTATATTTGTTCCTATCAAATTTAGCTACCTATACATTGGGTTAAAAAAACATACAGTAAGACCCACTTTGAATCCTAAATTAAATATGATTTTTTAGATTATCTTTACATAGACTAAACCTGCCTTATAAAAACTAACTCATCTCCACCAATTTTGCCCTCTATGAGCTAAACATGGTAATGTAACATGAAACTCAAGTAGAAAACTTCACCTAAAACTAAAACAAGTTTTACACTATTGAACATATAATTCTACTTAGAGCGGACAAGCAGCTAACTCATCTTATCACTTCAAAACCATGATGTTTGACCACAAGCATATGCAAGATAGATAGGGCTATTGTTTATTAGAAAGAGAATATATATCTAGCCATTAAAGCTATGATATGTAGGCTATGCAATGCTTATAGGTTAAATACATGATATTTTATTCTTTTATTTATTGTTATTAAACAGAACTCTAATATGTAATATAAATGTTATGACTTAAAAATAATTTTGGCCCTACCTAATACTCACATATTTTTTGAAGTCAATTGCCACCTCAAAGGTCAAGTAGCTCCTATTCATGCAATGGAGATAGAGCACGCTAAGGAGGATGCAACATAAATATGACTATGATGACATAACTTAGGGGTTCCCACTTTATTTTATTTGTATGCGATTTATTTATTTTTTTAATTTCAATAGAATGTTTTATTCCTAAAGCTAACAACAACTCATCTAGACAATGTCAGTATCATGAAAGGATATGTAATGAATAAATAGTTTAATTCATTAGGTGTGCACAAACAATAAATAAATAAATAAATACACATCAAATAATTTAAAATAATTTATAAAATAATAGAAAAAATACTGGTGTGATTAAGTCTATGAAATTCAATCACAAAAAGGAAAAGTAAATGACAACTGAACTCTACTTTATACAGCCTAAACTAGACTTAAAACTAACATGCTCAACATGTAGGTCTTTTTGCTTCATCTTTTGATTCTTCTTATTCCAAATGCTACAAAGCTTCATCTTGATAGAGCTCAACCATTTTGCTTTTTTTGCTTCCTTATAACCCCATAGGCTCATAAGACTACTTTTTAGAGTCTAATAAATACATTCTTAAAAATAAAAATGACAATTTTGTTCCTACAAATAGAGGATAATAAAGCATTTATATTTTAAATACATTCAAATAAACATTCAACACATAAAATGCATGACTGTGGGCTCCGAAAATTCGCCACTAACCTCTCGACAATTTTTTGATATTGAATTGAAGCGAGTGTGATTTGAAGTGTCGGTGTAATTTTTAGAAGGCAAATGGAATAGTAGATAAGACACTACCCAGAGATTTCACCTTCATTTTGGTGCGGATCTAGTTCCAGGTTTCCTATAGGTGTAAGCCCCTATAGTTAATTACCCATCTCAATAAGTGAGAGAGAACTTTCAATTAAGACTAGTCGTTAAATCGCTTAATGCATAGCGTATAGTAGCAACATATGGAGTTTCCAAATTTAGATTATGAAATTCATCATTTCAGCTTGAACCAGATGGTTGGGGGAATGATGATGTGCCCGATCCAGATCCCATGGTTTTGTCATCCCGAGCCGTCATGGTCCCTAGTCTACTGAGGAGGTAGACCAACCTACGAAGGATCCTCGAACACATGAGTTACGTCGTCCAAGAAATTCTTATAGACTTGGGGTCATGTTTGTCTAAGGAGACAATCTTAAGTTTACCTTAGCTGATAGAGGATTGTTTGCCCTATCAAGTATATCCTATGATTCACAACTCAAAGGGCAGAGCCATTGGAGAGCATACAGGATATGGTTGTGATCGTAATATAATGGAGTCTGACTGGCCAAACCACCTGATCAGAGGACTCTAGTCATAACTACTTTATCTGGAGCCTTGGCCCCAATCGAGAGGACACGTCGCGTCATACGCAAGAGATTAATTAAGAGTGAACATAGTAGAATACCTGATTTGACATTGGCTTTTTTGTGAGCTAAAGTTTTCTTAGTTTGTCACCCTCGAAAAATAGTTATGGAAGATGGATAGATTGAGTTTTGATTTAAGCTTTTAATGATTGAATTTCATTTAAGCAGTTTCAGATTGCTACTTAATTTGATTTGAAAAATTGATTAATTTGAATATGTTTAACAATTTTAGATCTTGTCAACTCTGTTTACTTGCTAATAAAAGATTAGATCTACTGTCACCTGACAGAATCAGTTTCTTAGATATTTCACTGATTTGAACTCTTATTATAAGTTTTTAGGTTTTATTAACCGGGACCCAGTCCTAAGACTAAATTAGGAAGCAACCCGCGCAGCATCTTCAGACAGTTGAATTTCAGCATTCAGTGTAGTGTCGGGGCACATGCGGGTGTATAGTAATTTTAGGTAATTTTTTGTTTGAATTATAAGAATGATTTTCTATTTTTATTTTTTTTATTTCAATTTAGCCAGCGCAGCTTTTTCAGACATTAAAATTTGCACTTGAAATCTCTATGTCCCAGCACATGCAGGAATGTATAGCTTAGATAAGTTCACCTAATTAGTAATTTTATTGATTTTAAAAATCATAATTAGAATGAAATTCCTTAATTTTTTATTAAAAGAAGCCCTATGATTTTTGTAGAATTGGATTTAGTATCACCTTCTGTTTACTTGTACAAAGAGTTGCAGATCTAGTGGCGAAAAAGGTATTTTAATTTAGATTGTAGTTTAGAACATTACTTGCACTTAGTTTACTTGTTGAGTTTTTATAATTATCCCAACTTGATTATGTTTAATTTATATCAATTTTGATAAGTTATGCTGATTTCAGTGTTTATTTCTTTAGCCCTACTCATGCTTATTAACTAGCACAGTAATTACCTCCATATTCGTACAAGAGTTATTAAACCCAATTTGGATTCCTCCTTAGGCTGTAAGTTTATTGCAAGTTTGTTATGAGTTTAGTATTAGTCTCCCCAAATTTCAATTAAAGCTTGTTTAATTTTGAGAAATTTACAAGAAAAGAGAACTCACTCATTATTTCAATTTAAGCTATAGAGAATTCCTATTAGAGTTTGTGAGTTTAATACCCCCCAAATTTTACTTGCATTTTGAATGAGTGTTCTACTCTTTCTAAAATTTTCTTTAACCCCCATTTCTCTTTGATTTAGCATTTATCTTCATATTTATCATATATTCTTTTGTTTGACGTAAGTTTAGGTAATTCTCATTTGAATTTATTTAAGTCCTAAATTCTATTCTAAATTTTGGCAATCTCCCGGCTTCATCCCCGTGTAGAGGGCTACATCGGGAGTGTTTTGGCTTACTCGGTACGCCCTCTTGAGCATAGCGAGTGGTGTCTTGCGACACCACAGTCAATTTTTTATCTCGTCATGCTCTTTTGAGTACGATGAGGCCTTCAGACCTGAAAGAAGACATATAGTGCAATATATATTCATCCCCCCTCTTTTTTTTCTAAGTCTAGAAATTAGACAAAATTTTGGCAGCATTTCGTCTAGGGGGAGCAACATCTAACAGGAGTTAGCTTACTCGGTACACCCTCTTGAGCGTACTAAGCGGTGTCTTGCAACACCACGGCCTATTTTTTATCTTGTCGCGCCCTCTTGAGCACAATGAGGTCTTCAAACCTACAAAGAAATACAAGCATGTATATATATTCACATTCACAGATCACACATGTTCTAATGCATTTTTTGGCGTGCTGCAATGCTCGGCAAGGGAACAAGGTTGGGTATGCAATTGGGAATGTAATGCAAGGAGTGTGACACCATAAACCAAAAGAAGAATTTGCCTCTTGACGATGTTCTTCCCCGGTTTGTGGCGAAGCAAAAATTGGAAGGCTAAAGAGAGGAGTGTGATGCTGAAAATCGAAAGAAGAATTCACCTCTTGACGATGTTCTTCCCCCGATTGCGGCAAGGCAAAAATTTGACGGGTTATGCAAGGAATGTGAGGTCAAAAACCGAAAGAAGAATTCGCCTCTTGATGATGTTCTTCCCACTCGGTGAAAAGAAAAACAGAGGAATGTGGATAAAACTGAAAGAAAAATTCACCTCTTGACGATGTTTTTCAATGGTTTTGAGCAAAAGTGGAAGGTTGCATGGGGAAGGGAAGAAGTCTGGCAAAATCAAGCAGCTGCGGAGCTAATTTTTTGCAGCCATGGGAGCAAGCAACAGGGCTGAAGGATCTTGGGTCCCGGACCCAATTCAAGGGGGCGGTCGAATGAGCGGCGGTTGGAGCGAGCAGTGAGATCGAGGCGGGGATTACATCGGTGGGATCTGAGGCTCGGGCCGCGATGGGATAGGCTGGATGGCTTTAATGTCGGATGGGCTTATTGCGAGAATGACGCCATGGTGGGGCGGATTATCTGGCCGAGTCAGCGGCCCAGCTATGAGCAGGCGGAAACGAGCCCTGGCGATGTGAACCCAGTTGCAACAGGGCAGGCAGCGGATCTGGGCCAGTTGAATGGGGCCAGCGATGTAGCTAACTTGGTTGTGGAGCCTCACGGTGGGAGCTGAGTTTGGTGGGGATGGCACAGCTGCCGGTGAGGTAGAGGAGGAGATTTTGAGAGTGGAGAATGGAATTTTACATGGAGGAGTTTCAACATGAAGAGAATGGAAGCGGAGAATTTTTTTTCTTTGGAGGTTGGCTAAAATAAGGGGCGGAAGTTTTTTCTTTCTTTTTTTTTTTGAATCAAATAAACTGAAAATAGGGGGAATGGCTGAGCATTGGGGAGGGTAATTTAGGGATTTTAAATTAATTAAAATTGATTAAATGATTTTAATATAGATTTTACGTCGGTAAATGCACATAGTTAATATATATATATATATATATATATATATATATATATATCAAGGTAATTTTGATGTTCTAAACACAATGATGCTATATGTTTCACGATTGGAGGCCATTTGGTTCGAGTCGGCGTCAAATTGAGTCCATTTCAGCTCAAAATGCACGTCGTCGCTTTTGACTGCTCAATTTTCGCATAGACGCGTCCGAATTGAGTGTGAACAGTCTTACTTGATAGATTTCGATGTCTCAAAGCCAATGGCGTGATCAATTTTATGAACGGATGTCGTTTGATCCTCGTCGATGCCTCTAGACCTCATTATACGTGCAAGCGCATTGATGACTCTAGTTCTTGCTAGGTTGATCATCAAGTTATGCAATATTTATATCCTAACCAATTTCGATGTTCTGAACACAATGGGAAAGTCTGTTTGTCGATCAAAGGTTATTTGAGTTAATTTTAGTGATGTATTGTGCATTTCATCCTCGATTTGCGTGTTGTCACTTCAAATCATTTGACATTTGCATAGAGTCGTTCAAATTATACACGGATAATCCTATTTGATAGATTTTGACATTTTGAAGCTAACGACACAATCAATTTCATAAATGGGGATCATTTGACTTACATCGATGCCTCCTGACTTTGATATGCGTGCAAGCATGTTGACGACTCGAGCGCTTGATCAGTTGATCATTAAGTTGTACAATATTTATATCTTAATCAATTTCGACATTCTGAATGTGACGGCAAAGTCCGTTCATTGATCGTATATCATTTCGACCATTTTCAGAGACGTCCAGTACATTTCAGCCTCGATTTGCGTGCTGCCATTGCTGATTATTCGACATTTGCATAGACTCATCCGAATTAATTGTGAATAGTCTCATTTGATAGTTTTTGATGTTTTGAAGCTAATGGAATAATCAATTTCATGAACGGAATCGTTGGACATCGTCGCGACTACGAATTCGATATCGCGTCGACTTGATATTAGCGCTTGTCGATTGATCGTTAGATTTTGCAATATTTATATTTAGATCGATTTTGATGTTCTAAACATAACGGTGAAGTCCATTCATCGATCGAAGGTCATTTTGACCATTTTTGATGATGTCTAGTATATTTTGATCCCCAGTTTGCACACTGTCATCTCCGAAGTCCGCTGAATTCGATTTGTAGACTTGACTTGACTTATGACACATATGTGGAGGTCAACAAATTCCCCTAACAAATATGATTCATGCATGGAGCGAGTCACATTTGTTGAAAATTAGTTGATCCTTTGGACTGGTCATAGAACTTGGATCACTTCAGCTTCGATTGCAATAGCTTACGAAGCTTTGATAGGATTTGTCATTAGTATGATACCTTATTCAGGACATGCTTAATGATGGGCTTGACCGATTCTTCAGAATCAACTTGTCTGATTGATAAGATCTCTTACACTATCTATTATCTACTTCAATGGCTTTGTTGAAGATCTCTTTCTTTTATGTCATTGCAGATTTGAGTTTCCTCTAACCCTAGCTTCGTGCTTGGTTGGGTTTGATAGAGGAATTGGTCTGTTTATTTTGATGAAGGACTCCGCTAGGGAATCAATTCATCCGTGCTTGGTCGGATTTGAAATTCCTTATGTTATAGCTTTAAGCTTGACGGACTTGAAGAAGGAATGACCTGATTGGTCCCTATTGACTTGTCATGAAGTGTATGCACTCCCTAAACCCTATGCTTGTTGCTTTGACGGAATCGTTGAAGGGTACATACAGATGACCCAGCCTTCCGGCTTACATAGGGTCAATGTTGAATTATTAGTCTAGCAGGTGTGCTTTAATAGACTGAATAACCATAAAATTCATTTAGTTAAGCCATCGGTTTTGTATGAACTATGGAATTGCTTCCTCGATCCTGTGCTTTCTGCTTTGATGGACTTGATGAGGAGAATGACTTTGATCTGTGCTTTGATCTTGATCAGATCATTTGAGGATAGATTGAGATATCACCCTGTGGGTAATATATAGATTGATTTGAGGTAGCTCTGAATTGAGAGTTTCCTCAGATTATCTTGACCTACCGATCAAGTAGAAAGATCTCTTAGATCCTGGTTGCTTGTAATCACTAAGTTGAATCTGGTTTAAGATTAAACAGCTATCATTATTGGACTGACGAGCAAGGGCCCTTTCAGTGCGACCTTTTCTTTTGGCTTATTGAGTGAGGAGAGCGTCAACAACTCGGCAACATTTGGTCTTGTTGAGTTCGACCTTTAGAGCCTACTCGAGTCTTCGACTTGAGCTGTAGTGGGTTGGTGGTTTTGTCATCAGACTGACGAACGGGGGCTCTTTTACTGCGGCCTTTTCTTGTGGCTTATTGAGTTAGGAGATCGTCAGCAACTCGGCCATTTGTGGGCTTGTTGAGTCTGACCTTTAGAACCCATCCGTGTCTTAGACTTTAGGATGTAGAGGTTGATGTTTTTTCAACTTAATTGATTGAAGCTTTTGAAATTAGGAGTTCTTCTAACTTAATCTCCAAAATTTGGCAAATCTGGGAGATAAATTTTTGACATTTGGGGTTACATTTTTATGTATAGAAATAGATTCTTTTTGCTCCTGCAAGAACATGCAACTTAACAATGATAATTATAGATATATTCAGGGATTTTGGCATAATGCTCGATATTAACCTGAATCAGAATATCTTTGAGGATCTCATCTTATGGCACGATGTCAACTCAAATAAACTTAATATAAACTAAAAAAATGCCCCCTATCTTACACGGGAAATTCTAAAGTACATTTAGGAGAATTTTCAAGATGAAAATATACAAATACATTCATATTTGAATTGATGCACTCTAAAGGGGATTTTAACATACAACATTGATTTCAACTATATATAGAAATCTAAAATTGCCCCCTCTGTAATAAGGGAATTTTCACAAAAAAGTTCTTCATCTGGAGTATGTTTATTTAGGGATCTCGGCTTGAAGCACAATGTCGACCTAAATAGATATACTAAAAAAATGCCCCTGTCTTGCAGGGGGATTTCTATTGTACCTCAAGAATGTATTTATCATGTATAATACTTTTTAAGTATCGACCATTAATTGGCGGTATTGGTCTTTCACCCTTTAGGTCAATGAGTTGGTATGCCCCTCCTTGATACACTTTTTCAATGACAAAAGGACCTTCCCAATTAGGCTCAAATTTGCCACCAAATTTTTGATTAGGGATAATTGGTCTTCTCGATTACCAAATTCTCCTTTTGGAATGTTGGTACGTATGGTCAAAAGCCCTGGACATCTTTGCTCAATAGACTTCTAGATTTTGATGAGCTTATAATCTAACTTCATCAAGCGCGTTGAGTTTCTCCATTCTCAAATGGGTATTATGATATTTGGTTAGATTGTATTGGATGGTTACTCGAAGTGAAGGCAACTCAACTTCGAGCGAAAGAACTGCTTGAATTTCAAATATCAATGAATAGGGAGTGGCTTTAGTCGGTGTTTTGTAGGTGGTTCGATATGCCCATAGTGCCTCTACTAGCTTGGTATGCCATTCTCTTTTATTTTTGGTGAGAATTTTCTTGAGCAGTTTGACTAATATCTTGTTGAAGACCTCTGCCAAACCATTTTCTCTTGGATTGTATATTAAAGAGTATCGCCAATCAATGTTGTGTCGATTAACGAATCTATAAATCTTTGCACTTTTAAAGGTTGTGCCATTGTCAGAATTTATTCGGCGTGGCACTCTAAATCTATAGACCACATTATGCATGAAAAAGTTGATCACTCAGTCAGCAGTAACTTCTTTAAATGGAGTAGCTTCAACCCACTTAGAGAAATAGTCAGTCACTGCTAGGATGAAGCGATGTCTAGCTAATGATGGTGGATCAATTGGTTCAATTACATTTGTGCCCCAACATTCAAATGGCCAGGATGCTATTGTTAGGTGTAATGGATTTGGAGGTTGATGGATGAGATTTCCATGTACTTGACACTCATGACACTTCTTAGCGTGATTGATATAGTCCCTCACCATAGATGGTCAATAATAGCCCATCCTTTTGATCTTTATTGCCATCTTGGGACCTGACTGATGTGCACCACAAAGTCTTTCATGAACTTCAATCATCACTTTGGTAGCTTCATCTACATCTAGGCATCATAGCCACATTTGTTCAAAGGATCTATGATATAAAGTGTTGTTGACGAAAGCATAGCGTAGCATTCTCTTCTCGATTTGAGCTGCTAGTGATTTATTATTTGGTAATTTTCCTTCTTTAAAGTAGCCGATGAAGGGTTGCCTCCAATCATGTGACTCTTCTACCGTAAAGGCTTCACACTGCTTTTTTTGAGGCAATGTCATTCTTAGCTCTTCTCGGTATAATTTCTTGTTGATTTTGGGGATTATGAGGAGCAACCTGAGTCACATCCTGTTATGTCAAATTTGGTAACCCCTCTATCTGCGGGGATTGATATTTTATTGGCTCTAGAACTCATCAAGTAAATATGCCGATCATGATATAATCATCATTCATACTTGTCATTTTCTTAGTTAATTTTGCCAAGCAATCTGCTTTACTATTCTCAGATCGAGAGACTCGAGTTAGTGTGATATTTGGTATCTGCTTCATAAGCTTGAGAACTCGCTTGTGATAGAAAGCTAACTCAAGCTTATTGATTCTATAAATGTCAAGTACTTGCTTTATAATAAGCTGAGAATTGCTAAAAATATACAAGTTTTGAATGCCTATGAAAATAGCTTCTTCCAGACCTATCATTAATGCTTCATATTCAGCTTCATTATTAGTTCTTAGCTCAGTCAATCCATATGATCATCTCAGTATCCCTCCTTCTGGTGTTATGAAGATGATGTTGTTTCTTGCTCTTGCTCTTGGAAAATTTAGATGTTGGACTTGTTTGATCGATGAGACTCCATCAAAGTACATTTTCTAAATTTGTGATTTTTCTCTTTCATGAATAAGCATAATTTGCTCATCAGGTAAATCATCATTAAGAGAAGAGTCTACAAGGATGAGATATGTAGCAAGAAAATCTGCTAAGACTTGTCCCTTCACTTTTTTCTGCAGAACATATGTGATATCAAATTGCAAAAGCAGTACTGTCCATCTTACCAAGTGACCTATCAACGCTGGTCTTGTCATCAAGTACTTCAGTGGATCGATCCTTGAGATGAGGGTAATCTTGTGAGATACCATACAATGATGAAGCTTTTGGACTGCAAAGATCAATGCTAAACAGTGCTTCTCTATCAGAGAGTATCTCATTTCTGCTCCAATCAGCCTCCGACTGATATAATAAAGAGCATTCTCTTTGCTATCTTCATTGTGTTGTGCCAATAATGCTCCAAGGGACTCTTCTAATGCAGTTGTGTATAAAATGAGAGGCTTCCCAGAAGTAGGAGCTGTAAGGATTAGTGGATTTAATAGATAGTTTTTAATGCTATTGAAAGCTTCCTAGTACTCCTTATCCCACTTGAACGGAGCATCCTTCTTCATCAACCTTGCAAATGGTTGACAACATCCTAATAGATTTGATATGAATCGACGAATGAATGCGAGCTGTCCTTGTAAAGAACGGAGCTGACGCAAACTTTTTGACGGAAGCATCTCCACAATTACCTTGATTTTGGCAGGATCAATTTCAATACCTCTGTGACGTACAATGTAGCCGAGAAATTTTTCGGAGGATACCCTGAATGCACATTTTAGAGGATTCATCTTGAGATCATATTTTCTGATTCTCTCCAATACAATTCTCAAGTCTTCGAAGTGGTTTTCATGATTCAAGCTTTTTACTACAAATCCTCAACATAATATTCCACCTTTTAATGAATCAACTCATCAAAAATACGCATCATGGCTCTTTAGTATGTAGCTCTAGCATTTTTCAGGCCGAAGGGCATGACTGTGTAGGAATAGATGCCAATAAGTGTTATGAATGATGTATGTTTTTCATCCTCATGTGCCATTTTGATTTGGTTGTATCCCGACGATCCATCCATAAATGAGAACAAGCCATAGTTGGAAGTGTTGTCCACCAATAGTTCTGATATTGAAAGCGGAAAGTCAACTTTTGGGCATGCCTTATTTAGGTCCCGAAAGTCAATGCAGAGACAGATTTAGCCATTCTTCATCCTAACTAGGACAATGTTAGCTATCCAATCTGCATACTTCTCCTCCCGGATGAAGCCTGCTTCTATCAGTTTCTTGGTTTCTGCAATTACCTGTTTCAATCTCCAATCTCATTCATTTAGGAGCTTGCTTAATAGACATTGCATCTGGTTTAATAGCTAGTTTGTGAACTACTACATCAGGGGATAAGCCTGGCATTTCAGAATATGCCCAAAGCAATCAATTCACAAAGTAGTATTTTTAGCTCTTCAACTTTCTCAGAGTGATGAATGAAAGTTGGAGGATCATCCTCACTAGGTTGACTTCTTTAAGTTCATCCATAGTATTATTTGTCCACCATCTTGTGTTATTCGTGTTTGGCTTCTACTTCTTCATCATTTTTAAGGAGAATTTTATGGGAATCATCTTCTTCGTCACTATGAGTTTCTATCTCAACTTCTATTATATTACAACAAGCTTTATCTTGATGAGATTTGCGGATGAATCCCAGACCTTTAGTGATAAACTTATCACTTCTTTGTGATGCTTGAGGACTTATTTGGCTCCACATCTTGTTAAAGATTTGAGTCCTATGTTTATTAGTTCCAATATGAATTCCAAGCTTATGCATCATTCTTGAAAGTGAGCTATCCTCCTTGATGCAGCCATCTGAACAATATTTCTATAAGTAGATTTAAAATCATAGTCTGAATCAGAATCACTTCTTTCATACTCTACCTTTCTTGAGAGCTTATACGTTCCCTTAAGTTTGACAAGAATATCTTCCCCTTCTTCTGTATCACTTCCCAAATGAGGAACTGATTTGCTTGACTTAGGTGTAGAATCAAGTGCTTTAGGCAGAGTCAGCATTGCCTTTTTTCTTCCACTTTGCTTCTGCTCTTTCACCTTATGAAATTTATTTTTAGTTCCTGAAGTGGATGCTATCGCTTCAAAAGGCTCTATTGGCTTAGGCTCTTTGAGGATGAAGTACTTTGCCTCTTCATAAATCTTTGCTTCATTGACGGAGAATGGTTGTAAGTTACCGGGAATTCTGAATTCTTCTCCATCTTTCAGATACTTCATACATCGATGCATAGTTGATGGGACCATTCCATACTCATGTAGTCATGGTCAACCCAAGAGAGCTTTAAATGATATATCAGTATCGATTACATAAAACTTGGCTTCTATATATAAATCTCTGAACTTGAGCGGGAGAATAAAAGAACCCAGATTTTTTTACCCTTTTCATTGAAACCATGAACCATCAACTTATCTCTCCCAAGATGTTGGATATCGAGTGATAATCCTCCCAATACCTTTAAACTCATAAGATTAATAGAAGAATCGAGATCAATCAATATTCGGTTGATCGAGATGCCATCACTCTCTAGAGTAACATATAGAGGACAGTTGTGATCTGTTGTCCCCAACATAAGATCTTCCTCAGAATATGTGATTACTAGGAGATCTTGAGTTTGCAATGCTTCAGTCATGCATTTCTCAACAACGTAAGCTTCATAACTCGATTAGACTCAGATCAAAGTTTCTCAAGGTCTTTTGACATCAAGGGAGCCTCGCATTACACCGCAGTGTGGATCTTTCTCGTGTGTTATAGAATATTATAATTCCTTGATTTTTTATCCTAGATTTTGAAAATAATATCCTGACTTCAATTTATTTATCTTTATCTTATTTTTGCATTTCCTTCTTTCTTCTAAAGTGGTAAGACTTCTTCATTCTCATGAACTATTTTTCAACATCAATCACATTATATCTTGACTCATGATTCTTCATATGGTTATTATCTTTCTATTAAACCAAATTCCCTCTTCTTTTTTGATAAGAATTATGATGGGAAAAGGGCTACTCATTATCATTTAAATCGATGTTGAAGAATATCCATAATGCATGACAATATTCACCATTATCTACTTCATCTGATTGTGTGATCTAAAAATTCACCACCGACCTCTTCGATGAAAAGAGTGTTTTAAAGTATCGGTGTAATTTTCAGAAGGCAGATGGAATAGTAGATAAGACACTACCCAGAGATTTCATCCTCATTTGGTGAGGACTTTAGATCTTGGGAGATAAAGGCAAGCCCCTATAGTTAATTACCCCACTTAATAAGTGAGAGAGAACTTTCGACAAGTGCTAGTTAAATTGCCAAATGCATATATAAGAAGAAGATGTGGAGTTTCGAATTTAAGATATGAAATTTATCATTAAACCGAATGGTTGGGAATGATGACATGCCCGATCTAGATCCCATGGTTGTCATCCCGTGCAATCGCGTCCCCTAGTTTAGTCGAGGTGGCCTAACCAATGAAGGATCCTCACGCCACACATGGGTTATGTTGTCCAAGAAATCCTTGTAGACCTGGGGTGGTGCTTACCTAAGGAGACAGTCTTAAGTCTACCTTAGCTGACAGAGGGTTGTTTTTCCTATCAAGTATACCCTATGATTCACAACTCAAAGGGAAAAGCCATTGGGGAGCATACGGGCTATGGTCGTGATCGTAATATAATGGGGTCGGACTGACCAAACCACCCAATCAGAGGACTCTAGTCATAACTACTTCATCTATGGAGCCTATTGGCCAAGCCAAGCAGTCAAAAGACACGGGCCACATCCTTACTGGCATGAGATTGATTGAGAGTGAACATAGCATAACACTTGATTTGACATTGGCTCCTTTATGAGCTAGAGTTTTCTTAATTTGTCACCCCCGACAAACAATTGTGGAAGGTGGATAGATTGAGTTTGGTTTAAGTTTGTAGTGATAAAGTTTCATTGGAATAATTTCAGATTGATATTTAAAAATTGATTTGAAAAATTGATTAATTGAAATATGTTTAAGAGTTTTAGATCTTTCAACTATGCTTAGCTGCTAACAGAGGATTAGATCTACTGTCATCTGATAGAATCAGTTTCTCAAACATTTTGCTGATTTTAAACTCTTATTATATGTTTTTAGGTTTTGTTAACCTGGACCCAGTCCTAAGACTAAACCAGGAAGCAACCCACGTAGCATCCTCAGACACTAGAATTTAAGCATTCAGCATAGTATCGGGGCACATGCGAGTGTATATAGCTTAGTTATTTATCTAAGGAGATAATCTTAAGTCTACCTTAGCTGACAGAGGGTTATTTGCCCTATCAAGTATACCCTATGATTCACAACTAAAAGGCAGATCCATTGGGGAGCATATGGGCTACGGTCGTGATCGTAATATAATGGAGTCGGACTGGTCAAACCACCCGATCAGAGGACTCTGGTCGTAACTACTTTATATGTGGAGCCTACTGGCCAAGCTACGCAGTCAGAGGACATGGGTCACATCCTTATTGGCATGAGATTAATTGAGAGTGAACATAACAGAATACTTGATTTGACATTGGCTCCTTTGTGAGCTAAAGTTTGCTTAATTTGTCACCCCCAACAAACAATTGCGGAAGGTGGATAGATTGTGTTTTGATTTAAGCTTTTAATGATAGAGTTTCATTTGAACAGTTTTAGATTATTATTTGATTTAAGTTAATTTGATTAGAAAGATTGATTAATTTGAATATGTTTAAGAGCTTTAGACCCTGCCGACTCTGTTTAGTTGCTAATAGAGGATTAGATCTACTGTCACCTAACAGAATCAATTTCTCAAATATTTCACTTATTTAAAACTCTTATTATAGGTTTTTAAGTTTTGTTAACCCGGACTCAGTCCTAAGACTAAAGTAGGAAACAACCCGTGCAGCATCCTCAGACACTTGAATTTAAACATTTAGCATAATGACAGGGCACATGCGGGTGTATTTAAGAATTTAAGTAATTTTATGTTTAAATTAAGAGCTTTACATCCTATCAACTCTGTTTAATTGTTAACAGAGGATCAGATCTACTATTACCTGACAGAATTAGCTTCTCAAATATTTCACTAAGTTGAAATTCTTATAATAGATTTTTAGGTTTTGTTAACCCGCACCGATTTAAGACTAAATCGAAAGCAAAGATCCTCAACACTTGAATTTAAGCATTCAAAGATAAGGTCCAGCCCATGGTGTATTTGAGAATTTAGATAGTTTTTATTTTTGAATTATGAAATTGATTTTGTATTTTTATTTAATTCCAACTTAGATATTTTTCGCATTTACACTTGAAATCTCTATGTCCGAGCACATGCAGGTATTTATAGCTTAAATAATTTCATCCAATTAATGAAATCATTGATTTTGGAAATCATAATTAGAATAAAATCTCTCAATTTTTGATTAAAGGAAGCCCTATGATTTTTGTAGAACTAGATTTAGTATTGCCTTTTGTTTGCTTATACAAAGGGATGCAGATCCGGTGGCAAAGAAGGCATTTTGATTTAGATTGCAGTTTAACACACTACTAGCACTTAGTTTACTTGTTGAGTTTTTGTAATTTTTCCAACTTGATTATACTCAATTTACATCAATTTTGATAAATTATGCCAATTTTAGTGTTTGTTGCTTTAGCCCCACTTATGCTTATTAGCTAGCATAGTAATCACCTCCATATTCGTATAAGAGTTATTAAACCCAATTTGGATTCATCCTCAGATTTTGAGTTTATTTCAAGTTTGTTGTGAGTTTGGCATTAGACCCCATCAAATTCCAATTAAAGTTTGCTTAATTTTAAGAAATTTGCAAGAAAATGGAACTCACTTTACCGCTTCAATTTAAGCCATAGAGGATTGCAATTAGAGTTCATGAGTTTAATATTAGCCCCTTTTTTTCTTGTTTCACGCTTTTTAGTCTAAAATTAGCTGCATATTTTCCTACTTAGCGTTCTTAAGTCAGTTCATTTTACCCTCCCCTTTTTTCTAAGTCAAAATATTTGACGTAATTTCTGATCCTGATCATCCCTGTGTGGGAGGTCGCTTTGTGTTTCAACCACTGGTATGCCATGTTGAGATAATGGCTGTTCAGGACACCACTCCCACTGCCATTTTCATCTCGTCGCTCCCTGATGAGCACGACGAGGCCTTCAGACCTGAAAGAAGACATATAATGCAATACATATTCATCCCTCCCTTTTATTCTAAGTCTGAAAATTAGACAAAATTTCGACAGCATTTCGTCTAGGGGGAGCGACATCTAACAAGTGGTGGCTTACTCGGTATGCCCTGCTGAGCGTAGTGAGTAGTGTCTTGCAACACCATAGCCTATTTTTTTATCCCGTCGCGCCCTGCTGAGCACAACGAGGTCTTCAAACCTGCAAAGAAATACAAGCATACATATATATTCACATTCATAAATTCCACATATTCTGACGCATTTTTCGGTGCACTGCAAAGTTAGGCAAAAGAACAGGGTTAGGTATGCGATTGGGAATGTAAGGTAAGGGGTGCGACGCTGAAAATTGAAGAAAGAATTCACATGCTGACGATGTTCTTCCCTGATTTGTGACGCAGTGAAAATGGGGCTGCTAAAGCGAGGGGTGTGATGCCGAAAATCGGGAAGAATTCGTCTGCTGACGATGTTCTTCCCCGATTTATAGCCCAGCAGAAATGGGACGGCTAAAGCGAGGGGTGCGATGCCAAAAATGGAAGGAAGAATTCACCAGCTGATGATGTTCTTTCTCGATTTACGATGCAGCAGAAATAGGATGGCTAAAGTGAGGTGTGCAACGCTAAAAATCGAAGGAAGAATTCGTCTGCTGACAATGTTCTTCCCTGATTTACGATGCAATGAAAACGAGATAGCCAAAGCGAGGGGTGTGATGCCAAAAATTGAAGGAAGAATTTATCTGCTGACGATGTTCTTCCTCAATTTGCGATGCAGGGAAAACAGGGCGGCTAAAGCAAGGGGTGCGACGCCGAAAATCGAAGGAAGAATTCTCCTGTTGACGATGTTCTTCCCTAATTTGCGGTGAAGTAAAAATGACAAAATTTGGATAGGTTGCAAGCTGAAGGATTGCTAACGGCTATTTTGCGGGCCGGATTGCATAAAAACAAGGTAGATTAGTTACGAATGCCAAGGTTTAAGATGGCGACGTGGTTGTATATATGTGGAGGAAGGAGCTACGGCTGGTTTAATCGGAGGAAGGAGTCAGCAATGGAGGAAAGAGGCTATGGATGGAGAAAGGGCATTGCGGGCTGAATGGTGAAAGCGGCAAAATGCGGACGAACGGGCCAAAATGGTCGGCTCGACGAATGCGAAGACCGGCGCGGCTGGAATAGAGCGAATGGTGCAGGGTAGCGGCGAAGGCTGGGGAGCCGGGTCTGGGGTGGAAGGCGTGGAAGTCGGTCGAACAGAAGGAGCTGAGATGCTGGGAATCTGAGACAGGTGAGTCGTGGACGCCGAGATCGTCAAGGGTCGGTGGGCCTGAAGATAAAGAGCGCAGAGTGGCTTATGGTCGACGGTCAGTTTCCATGGGTCATGAAAGGGCGGCAGTGGAGAACGAGCATCTGAGTCGCGGAAAATGGGATGAACGCTACAGAGGAGAATTACCATCTTTTTCTTTCTTCCAACGAGAGAGAAAGGAGAAATGGAATGGGAATGAGAGGAGAGGAGGAAAATGGGGAGCGAAGGGAGAATGGTTATCTTTTTATTTTTTTTTATTTTCTTTTTTAGAAAATTGAAAATAGGGGGGAACGGTTGAGCATGGGGCTAATTTTGGAATTTTTAAATTAATTTTAAATTAATTTAAATTATTTTAAATTGGATTTCATACCGGTAAATACACTTAGTCAATATATATATCGATTTAAGGTAATTCCATTATTCTGAATGCAATGATGTTCGTTTTGCGATCGGAGGACGTTTGGTTTGAGTCGGCGCCAAATTGAGTCAATTTTAGCTCGAAATGTGCATCACTGCTTTTAACCGCTCGATTTTCATGCAAACTCATCCGAATTGAGTGCAAACAGTCTTATTTGATATATTTTGGTATTTTGAAGCCAATGGCATGATCAATTTCATGAACGGAGGTCGTTTGATTCTCGTCGGTGCCTCCTGATCTCGATATGTGTGTGGACGCATTGACGACTTGAGCACTTGATCGGTTGATCATCAAGTTATGCAATATTTATATCTTGACTAATTTCAATTTTTTGAATGCGATGGCGAAGTCCTTCATCAATTGGAGGTCATTTGGATTTATTTTGATGACGTCTAGTATATTTCAGTCTCAATTTGCGCACTATCACTTCTGATTATTCGACATTTGAACAAACTCATCTGAATTGAGCATGAATAGTCTCATTTGATAGATTTTGATGTTTCGAAGCTAACGATGCAATTAATTTCATGAGCGAGGTCATTTTGCTTGCATCGGTGCCTCCTGACTTGATATGCATGCAAGCTATTGACAACTCGAGCGCTTGATCAGTTGATCATTAAGTTGTGTTATATTTATATCCTGACCAATTTTAATGTTATGAATGCGATCGCAAAGTCCGTTCATCAATCGGAGGTCATTTCGATCATTTTCAGTGACGTCCAGTGCATTTTGAGCCTCAATTTGGGCACTATCACCTCCGAAGTCTGTCAAATTCAATTTGTGGGCTTATCTTGATTTATGACACATATGTGGAGGTCAACAAATGCCCCCCAACAAATGTGATTCATGCATGGAGCGAGTCACATTTTTCAAAAACTAGTTGACCATTTGGGCTAGCCATAGAACTTGGATCATTTCGTCTTTGATTGCGATAGCTTACAAAACTTTGACAGGATTTGTCATTAGTATGCTACCTTATTCAGGACATGCTAAATGACGGGCTTGATCGATTTGTCATAATCGACTTGTCAGATAGAGAAGAGTTCTTACACCATCTACTCTCTGCTTCAATGGCTTTACTGACGATCTCTTTCTTTTATGTCATTGCAGATTGGAGTTTCCTCGAACCCTAGCTTCGTACTTGGTTGGGTTTGATGGAGAAATTGATCTACTTGTTCTGATGAAGGACTCCACTGGGGAATCGATTTATCCGTGCTTGGTCAGATTTGAAATTCCTTCTGTCCTAGCTTTGAGGTTGACGGACTTGATGAAGGACTGACCTAATTTGTCCCTATTGACTTATCAGAAAATGTATGCACTCCATGAACCCTGTGCTTGCTGCTTTGATAGATTCATTGAAGGATATGTATAGTTGACCCGCCACATGGTCAATGTTGAGTTATCGTCCGTAACGTGTGCTTTAAATGACCAATAACCATAAAATTCTTTTAGTTTGGCCATCAGCTTTGTATGAACTATGGAATTGCATCCTCAATCCTATGATTTCTGCTTTGATAAACTTGATGAGGAGATAGATTTTGATCTCTGCTTTGAGCTTGATTAGATCATTTGAAAATAGATTGAAATATCACCTTGTAGGTAATATGAAGATTGATTTGAGGTAGCCCTGAATTGAACGTTTCCTTAGATTTCTTAGATCCATTGATCAAGTAGAGAGATCTCTTGGATCCTGATTGCTTGTAATCACTAAGCTGGATCTGGTTTGAGATTGAATAGTTATCGTCATTGAACTGATGAGCAAGGGCTCTTTCACTAACCTTTCTTACTTTGAGAAAGAAGAGCATCGCCATATTTGCTTGTTGAGTTCTTTAACCAGTCTTAAGTTATAGTGGGTTTGTGATTTTATCATCAGACTGATGAACGGGGATTCTTTCACTGCGGCCTTTTCTTGCAGCTTGTTGAATGAGGAGAGCGTCAACAACTCGGCCATATTTGGGCTTATTGAGTTCGACCTTTAGAACCTACCCGAGTCTTCGACTTAAGTTGTAGTGGGTTTGTGATTTTATCATTAGACTAATGAACGGGGGCTCTTTCACTATGACCTTTTCTTGTAGCTTGTTGAGTGAGGAGAGCGTCAACAACTCAGCCATTTATGGGCTTATTGAGTCTGACCATTATAACCTATTCATGTCCAAGACTTTAGGATGTAGATATTGATGTTTCTCCAACTTAATTGATTGAAGCTTTCAAAATCGGGAGTTCTTCTGACTTGACCTCCAAAATTTGGCAAATCTGAGAGGTAGACTTCTTGACATTTAGGGTTGTCCTTTCTTGCATAGAAATATATTCTTTTTATTCCTGCAAGAACATGTAACTTAATAATGATAACTATAGATATATTCAGGGATTTTGGCATAATGCTCGATGTCAACCTAAATCAGAATATATTTAAGAATCTCATCTTATGGCACGATGTCAACTCAAAAAAACTTAATATAAACTGAAAAATGCCCCCTGTCTTGCAAGGGGAATTCTAAAGCACAGTTAAAAGAATTCTCAAGATGAAAATATGCAAATATATTAATATTTAGATTGATATGCTCTTAAGAGAGTTTTAACATGTAACAATACTTCCATCTATGTATAGAAATCTAAAAATGTCCCCTATGTAACAGGGGAATTTTCATGAAAAAGTTCTTTCCTTTGGAGTATGTTTATTTAGGGATCTCGGCATGAAGCACGATGTCAACCTAAATAGATATACTAAAAAAATGCCCCCTATCTTGTAGGGGGATTTTTATTGTACCTCGAGAACATGGTCATCAAGTACAGTACTTTTTCAAGTATCGACCATTAATTGGTGGCATTGGTCTTTCACCTTTTAGGTTAATGAGTTGGTATGCCCCTCCTTGATACACTTTTTCAATGAAAAAAGGGCCTTCCCAGTTAGGCTCAAATTTGCCACCAAATTTTTGATTGGGAATAATTGGTCTTCTCAGCACAGCATCAGGATCAATTCCCCTTTTGGAATGTTCGAGGCCGCGTCGTATGGTCAAAAGTTCTGGATATCTTTGCTCGATAGACTTCCAAATTTTGATGAGCTTGTAATCTAACTTCATCAAGCGCGTCGAGTTCCTCCATTCTCATATGAGCATTTTGATCTTTAGTTAGATTGTACTGGATGACTACTCGAAGTGAAGGCAACTCAACTTCAAGTGGAAGAACTCAGCCCAAATACCAATGAATAGGGAGTTTTTACGATCTTGTAGGTAGTTCGATACGCCCATAGAGCCTCTACTAGCTTGGTATGCCATTCTCTTTTATTTTTGGTGAGAATCTTCTTGAGCAGTTTCACTAATGTCTTATTGAAGGCCTCCGCCAAACCATTTGCTCTTAGATTATATATTGAAGAATATCGCTAATCAATTTTGTGTCGATCGATGAATCTAGAAATCTTTACACTTTTAAAGGTTGTGTCGTTATCATAGATTATTCGGCATGGCACTCCAAATCTATAGACTAAATTATGCATAAATATGTTAATCACTCGATCAGCAGTAACTTCCTTAAATGGAGCAGCTTCAGCCCACTTAGAGAAATAGTCAGTTGCTGCTAGGATGAAGCGATGTCTAGTTGACGATGGTGGATCTATTAGTCCAATTACATCTATACCCCAACATTCAAATGGCCATGATGCTATTATTGGGTGTAATGGATTTGGAGGTTGATGGATGAGATTTACATATACTTAACACTCATGACACTTCTTAGCGTGATTAATACGCCTCTCATCCAATAATAATAACCCATCCTTTTGATCTTTACTGTCATCTTGGGACCTAACTGATGTGCACCACAAAGTCCTTCATGAACTTCAACCATCACTTTGCTAGCTTCATCTACACCTAAGCATCTTAGCCACATTTGTTCATAGGATCATATATAAAGTGATGAAAAGCATAGCATTCTCTTTTCGAGCTGAGTTATTACTTGGTAATTTGCCTCCTTTAAAGTAGCCGATGAAGGGTTGCCTTCAATCATGTGGCTTTTCTATAATAAAAGCTTCATACTGCTTTTCTGAGGCAATGTCATTCTTAGCTCTTCTTGGTACAACTTCTTATTGATTTTGGAGAGTATGAGGAGCAACCTGAGTCGCATCCTACTGGGTCAAATTTGGTAACCCCTCTACCTGCGGGGATTGATACTTTATCGGCTCTAGAACTCGTCGAGTAAACATGTTGATCATGACATAATCACCATTCATACTTTCCATTTCCTTAGCTAGTTTTGCTAAGCAGTCGGCTTTGCTATTCTCGGATCGAGAGACTCGAGTTAGTGTGATATTTGGTATCTGCTTCATAAGCTCGAGAACTCTCTTGTGATAGAAAGCTAACTCAAGCTTGTTGATTATATAGATGTCAAGTACTTGATTTATAATAAGCTGAGAATCGCCAAAAATATGCAAGTTCTGAATGCCTATGAAAATAGCTTCTTCCATACATGCCACTAATTCTTCATATTCAGCTTCATTATTAGTTCTTGGCTCAATCAATTCATATGATCGTCTCATTATCCTTCCTTCTAGTGTTATGAAAATGATGCCAATTCATGCTCTTGCCCTTGGGAAATTTAAAGTTTTAACACATGTAACGATAATGAGGAATAATTAGTCTTCTCAGCATCAAGACCAATTCTCCTTCTTGAAAAGTTCATTGGATTCACCGTGTGATTGAAAGCCTTGGACATCTTCACTCGGTAGACTTCTAGATTTTGCTGAGCTTGGAGCCTAACTTCTTCAAGCACCTCAAGCTCTTCCGTCAATAGACAGGCATTCTCATCTTGAGTGAGATTGTGTTGAATAGCTACTCGGAGTGAAGTTAGTTCAACTTCAAGTGGCAAGACTGTTTCAGCTCTAATACTTTGGCATAAGAAGTGGATTTTGTGGGAGGTTGGTCTAGATGTCATGTCGTTGCCTTTCTTTAAGGCAACTTCACTTCAAGTTTATGGCCTCCAAATTTGCTTATATTTTCGTCGGGACCTTTCAACGATGAATTCTTGGACTTGCGGTCTAAGTGTCATGCATCGATGCTCACCGTGCGAGATTTGAATTAGTATACATTTTGTCAGGGTTGTAAGAGGAGGTCTCTTTGGAGGAGCAACTCTAGTCTCCCTAAGGATAGGACATTCATATTTTCTTTTCATTAGTCATTTCTTCTTAGCAACTTTGAGGACCCGATACACTCTTGCATATATAGTTTCGAGTTTCCTCACTAAAGAAGTTGGAACCTGACACTATCGAGTCTAGAAGGACTGCTTGATTTGACCAGTAGAGTTGTTCCACTTTACCCATCTTAAGTTGTCAAACTTGTTATGAGTTGGAATACTCACTTCTAATTCCACAGCTGGTTGTACAATTTTTATTTGAACAATGGCTATTGAGCACGCAGTTTAGCATTTCTCATTCTCCGTAGTCTTTAGGTTAGCTTGCTTCTAGATGAAGAAGTTTTTGTGCTGCTACTTCTTCTCGAAGCATTGGCCTCCATATTTATTTTTCTTTCTACCAGGAACTTTCGGTAACGGATTCCCAAACACGCGATTCAAGTTCACGCCTCGATGCTCACCATGTTGGAATTGCTTAGAATAGTCTTGAGCACTTACTACCACTGATTGTAGTATTTATAGTGGAGCATTTTTGGCTTCTTTGATAATTGACATTTGATACATGTTCTTCATAAGATATTTTTCCTTAACAACCTTCAGAACTCTATGTGCTCGAGTAGAGAGTTTCATGTTATTTTTTAATAAAGGTTGAACCCGACTGCTGTTGAGCACAAAAATATCGTTTAACATCACCAGTAGAGCTATTTCATTTCACCCATCTCAAAATTTTCAAATTTATTATGGGGTTGAAATACTCACTTCTGGTTATAAAGTTGGTTGTATGACTTGTGATTCAGATAGCAACTACTGAGCTCGTAGTTTAGTGTTTCTTCTCCTTTTCCTTCTACTCAATTTTCCTCCAGAAGAGGAGACTTCAGTATCATACCTTCCTAGTGCAAAAGGTTCAACTGGAAGGATTATCGCATTCACAGGTATGACTGAAACTTTCTACCCAGTGAAGGTTTTCTTCATGATTGGCGCTTCAAAATGAATCAATCTTTTTAAGTACAAAGGCTCTCTTTTGAGGAACCTCAGTAGCAGTAGTGGCCATTCCAATTATCCTCCTCCATTACACAGGTTGGTGTGTACAATATGCAGATGCTTCAGCTGGAGGATTATTTGCAGTAGTGATGGTTGGGAAGTCTACACTATCAAATTGAATTGTAGCTCCAACATCCTCAATATTGATTAAAGTGTTAGCCAGATGAATATTGGCTCCGTGACCTAACTGCATGATAAATAGTGTTCTGAAGATCCATCGATATACAGAACAAATAGATTAGTCATAAGAATATGATTGATTTAAATTTAATTTCATTGATGATTGATTTTAAATATCAATTTTATCATGCTCCACTGCTACTATAGCTTAAATTTGACTAGCCAAAGATGAAAAAAGAATCTTGTCCCCTACGGAGTCGCTAGAAATCTGTGGGCTCCGAAAATTCACCACCGACCTAAATTTGACTAGCCAGATGAATATTGGCTCTGTGACCTAACTGCATGATAAATAGTGTTCTGAAGATCCATCGATATACAGAACAAACAGATTAGTCATAAGAATATGATTGATTTAAATTTAATTTCATTGATGATTGATTTTAAATATCAATTTTATCATGCTCCACTACTACTATAGCTTAAATTCGACTAGCCAAAGATGAAAAAAGAATCTTGTCCCCTGCGGAGTCACTAGAAATCTGTGGGCTCCAAAAATTTACCACCGACTTCTTCGATAAAAAGAGTGTTTTAAAGTGTCAGTGTAATTTTTAGAAGGCAGATGGAATAGTAGATAAGATGCTACCCAGAGATTTCATCCTTATTTGGTGAGGACTTTAGATCTGGTTCCAGGTTTCCTATAGGCGCAAGCCCCTATAGTTAATTACCCCCCTCAATAAGTGAGAGAGAACTTTCAATTAAAAAATTTAGTCGTTAAATGCTAAATGCATAGCATATAGTAGCGACATGTGGAGTTTGAATTTAAGATATGAAATTTATCATTTGACTTAAACCGGATGGTTGGGGAATGATGATGTGCGATCTAGATCCCATGGTTACGTCATTAGGCGTCGCGGTCCTAGTCTACTTCTTCGAGATGGTAATCGACCCAACGACAAAGGATCCTCATCGACACATGGGTTACGTTGTCAGAAATCTTTGTAGACTGGGGTGTGTTTGCAGGAGGCGATCTTAGTCTACCTTGAGAGGATTGTTTGCCTTATCAAGTATACCATATGATTCACAACTCAAAGGCGATTGGGAAGCATCTGATTCTGATCGTGATCGTAATATAATTAGTGGGGCCAAACCACCCGTCGAGGACTCTAGTCATGCTACTTTATCTGTGGAGACTCGTCAAGCCAGCGATTAGAGGGCCAGACATCCTTACTAGCATGAAATTAATTGAGAGTGAACATAACAGAATATTTGATTTGACATTGGCTCCTTTGTGAGCTAAAGTTTTCCTAATTTGTCACCCCCAATAAATAATTATGGAAGGTGGATAGATTGAGTTTGGTTTAAGTTTTTAGTGATAAAGTTTCATTGGAACAGTTTCATATTGATATTTCAAAATTAATTTGAAAAATTGATTAATTGGAATATGTTTAAGAGTTTTAGATCATCTCAACTCTACTTAGCTACTAATAGAGGATTAGATCTAATATCATCTGACAGAATCAGTTTCTCAAACATTTCACTGATTTTAAACTCTTATTATAGGTTTTTAGGTTTTGTTAACCCGGACCCAGTCCTAAGACTAAATTGGGAATCAACCCGCGCAGCATCCTCAAACACTAGAATTTAAGCATTCAGCATAGTGTCGGGACACATGCGGGTGTATATAGCTTAGTTATTTATCTAAGGAGATAATCTTAAGTCCACCTTAGCTGACAGAGGGTTATTTGCCCTATCAAGTATACCCTATGATTCACAACTCAAAAGGCAGAGTCATTGGGGAGCATACGGGCTACAGTTGTGATCGTAATATAATGGAATCGGACTAGCCAAATCACCTGATCAGAGGACTCTAGTTATAACTACTTCATCTGTGGAGCCTACTGATCAAGCCACACAGTCAGAGGATATGGGCCATGTCCATACTGGCGTGAGATTGATTGAGAGTGAACATAATATAATACTTGATTTGACATTGGTTCCTTTGTGAGCTAGAGTTTGCTTAATTTGTCATCCCCGATAAACAATTACAGAAGGTGGATATATTGTGTTTTGATTTAAGCTTTTAGTGATAGAGTTTCATTTGAACAGTTTTAGATTATTATTTGATTTGGGTTAATTTGATTAGAAAGATTGATTAATTTGAATATGTTTAAGAGCTTTAGACCACATGCTCTATTTAGGCGCTATGAGAGGATTATATATATTGTCACTAATCGGTTTCTGATATTTCACTGATTTAAAACTCTTATTATAGGTTTTTAGGTTTTGTTAACCCGTATCCAGTCCTAAGACTAAACTAGGAAACAACCCGTGCAGCATCCTCAGACACTTGAATTTAAGCATTCAGCATAGTGACGGGACCTATGTGGGTGTATTTAAGAATTTAGGTAATTTTATGTTTGAATTAAGAGCTTTAGATCTTGTCAACTCTGTTTAACTATTAACAGAGGATCAGATCTACTATTACCTGACAAAATTAGCTTCTCAGATATTTTACTGAGTTGAAATTCTTATAATAGATTTTTAAGTTTTGTTAACCGGACTCAGTTCTAAGACTAAACCGGGAAACAACCCTCGCAGCATCCTCAGACACTTGAATTTAAGCATTCAGCATAGTGTTGGTATTTGAGAATTTAGGTAGTTTTTATTTTTGAATTATGAAATTGATTTTGTATTTTTATTTAATTCCAACTTAGTCTGCACAGCTTTTTCAGACAATTAAATTTGCACTTGAAATCTCTATGTCCGAGCACATGCAGGTATTTATAGCTTAGATAATTTCATCCAATTAATGAGATCATTGATTTTGAAAATCATAATTAGAATGAAATCTCTCAATTTTTGATTAAAGGAAGCCCTATGATTTTTTATAGAACTTGATTTAATATCGCCTTCTATCTGCTTATACAAAGGGTTGCAGATTCGATGGCGAAGAAGACATTTTAATTTAGATTGCAGTTTAACACACTATTGGCACTTAGTTTACTTGTTGAGTTTTAGTAATTTTCCCAACTTGATTATACTCAATTTACATCAATTTTGATAAATTATGTCAATTTCACTGTTTGTTACTTTAGCACCACTTATGCTTATTAGCTAGCATAGTAATCATCTCCATATTCGTATAAGAGTTATTAAACCCAATTTGGATTCATCCTCAAATTTTGAGTTTATTTCAAGTTTCTTGTGAGTTTGGCATTAGACCCCTCTCAAATTCTAATTAAAGTTTGCTTAATTTTAAGGAATTTGCAAGAAAATGGAACTCACTTTACCACTTTAATTTAAGCCATAGAGGATTGCAATTAGAGTTCATGAGTTTAATATTAGCCTCCCCAAATTTTACTTGCATTTTAAATGAATGTTCCATTTTATTTTAAATTTGCTTTAAAGGCTCCGCCTCCTTTTTTCTTGTTTGGCTTTTAGTCTAAAATTCTCTCTACTTAGTGTTCTTAAGTCAGTTCATTTTGCCTTCCCCTTTTTTCTAAGTCAATAGATTTGACACAATTTGACGACCTCAAATCCCTGTGGGGGGCTTTGGGGTGTTTGGCTCGATGCATGCTGTTGAGCATAGTGAGTGGTGTCTTGTGACACCACTCCCACCAATTTTTATCTCATTACGCCCTGCTGAGCAAGACAAGGCCTTCATACCTGAAAGAAGACATACACTGCAATATATATTCATCCCCCTTTTTTTTCTAAGTCTAAAAATTAGACAAAATTTCGGCAGCATTTCGTCTAGGGGGAGCAACATCTAACAAGTGGTGGCTTACTTGGTACACCCTGCTGAACATAGCGAGTGGTGTCTTGCAACACCACAGCTTATTTTTTCCTCCCGTCATGCCCTGCTGAGCACAACGAGGTCTTCAAACCAGCAAAGAAACACAAGCATATGTATATATTCACCTTCATAAATCCCACATATTCTAAGGCATTTCTCGGCGCGCTGTAAGGCTATGCAAAGAAACGGGGTTAGGTATGCGATTGGGAATATAAGGTAAGGGGTGCGACGCTGAAAATCAAAGAAAGAATTCGCCTGCTGATGATGTTCTTCCCGATTTTGCGGAACAGGGTTTGAGGGATCGACAGAAATCGAGCGAAGAATTCTCTAAATATGTTCTTCCGATTCTACAATGAAACGGGATGGCTAAAGCGAGGGCTGCGACGCCAAAAATCGAAGGAAAAATTTGCCTGTTGATGATGTTCTCCCCCGATTATAGCGCAGCGAAAACGGAATGGCTAAAGCGAGGGGTGCGATGCCGAAAATTCAAAGGAAGAATTCTTCTGCTGATGATGTTCTTCTTTGATTTGCGGAAAATGGGATGACTAAAGCTAGAGGTGCGACGCCAAAAATCGAAGGAAGAATTCATCTGCTGAAGATGTTCTTCCCGATTCTGATGATAAAGGATTATGAGGGATGTCGAAAAATCGAAGGAAGAATTCACCTGCTGATGATGTTCTTCCCCGATTTGTGGCGAAGCAAAAATGGCAAAATTTGGATGGTTCTGAGCTTGGAAGGATTCTGAACGGGCGGTTCTGAGCTAGATTGAGCGAAACGAGCAAAATAATGGTACAGGGTTAGTTATAGTGGGTTGGGCCAAGGGTTTGAAGGCCTGACTAGTCATTTATGATTGTGGCTGGAGGAAGGAGATCACCAATTCTGATTTTAGTGGAGGAAGAGCTGCCCCAGAGGCTGGAAGGAATGAGCTTGGATGGAGGATTTGGCTTAGGTCGTAGCCTATGGCTGAATGGTGGTGCTAATTATACTGGAGAAGGAATGGGCGAAATGACCCGACAGAGACGGAATCTGGAAGATGGTCATCATGAACAGTCTGATAATTAACCTGATTTGGCCGGAGGAATAAAGCGGCTGTCTGAGCAGTAAACGGGCAATGAAGTCAGGCTGCAGCATGAGGCGGCAGTCGTGCCGAACGGCTTATGATGGGCATTGACAGCTAAACATGGCAACCAGGCTGAAAAGAGCTGACGGCAGAGTCATCTACAATTTGATTACAATCTGGTCAGCAATGGCGAGTTGGTGGTGTGGAGACGGAAAAGCGTCAAAAAGCCGTGAGTCTGGCATGGTGATGAAAACAGTCTGAGAGGGAGAATTAATCTTTTCTTTCTTTTGATGGCGAGAGAGCAAAGGGAGAATCCGGAATTGGGAATGAGGGGAGAGTGGAGGGAAATGGGGGGGAGTGGTTATCATTTTAATTTTTTTTTTAATTTTCTTTTTCATAAAACTAAAAATAGGGTGGAATGGTTGAGCATGAGAGTAATTTGGAAATTTTTAAATTAATTTTAAATTAATTTAAATTATTTTAATTTGGATTTCAAGCCGATAAATACACATAGTCAATATATATATTGATTTAGGATAATTCCATTGTTCTGAATGTAATGGTACTATCCGTTTCATGATCGGAAGCCGTTTGGTTCAAGTCAGCACCAAATTGAGTCGATTTCAGCTTGAAATGTGCATCACCGCTTTTAACCGCTCGATTTTCATGCAGACTCGTCTGAATTGAGTGCAAATAGTCTTATTTGATATATTTCAATGTTTCAAAGCCAATGGCATGATCAATTTCATGAACGAAGGTCATTCGATTCTCGTGCCTCCTGATCTCGATATGTGTGCAGGCACATTGACGACTCAAGCGTTTGATCGGTTGATTATCAAGTCATGCAATATTTATATCCTGACTAATTTTGATGTTCTGAACATGATGGCGAAGTTCGTTCATTGATCGGAGGTCATTTGGATTGATTTTGATGATGTCTAGTGTATTTCAGCTTCGATTTGTGCGCTACCACTTCTGATCATTTGACATTTACACGAACTCATCTGAATTGAGCGTGAACTATCTCATTTGATAGATTTTGATGTTTTAAAGCTAACAACATAATCAATTTCATGAATGAGAGTCATTTGGCTTGCATCGGCACCTCCTGACTTTGATATGCGTGCAAGCATGTTGACAACTCGAGCGCTTGATCGGTTGATCATTAAGTTGTGCTATATTTATATCCTGACCAATTTCAACATTCTGAATACGATGGCAAAGTCCGTTCATCAATCGGAGGTCATTTCGATCATTTTCAGTAACGTCCAATGCATTTTGAGCCTCAATTTGTGCACTATGACCTCCGAAGTCCGTCGAATTCGATTTATGGGCTTATCTTGATTTATGACACATATGTGGTGGTCAACACTGATTCAGCAATGTGAAGCTTAGGCATGAAGTCTGCAAGCCTAAATGGTTGTCTTGCCAGCTGGTGATACTCCTATAGATTGTTAATGATCTTTTGAGATGTAGTTCTCTTCTTGATCTTCTTTTTCTTAGTCAGCTTCTTTGATTTATGAGACATGCGCTTAGTAGACTGCTTCTCATGCTGTAATGAAATAGCCTTATCAGAATGCCGCTGAGAAGCCCAAATACTTGGTTTAGGCATCTCTCTCAAGTCCAATATAAGTTCAAGTGGTGATTTCCACTTAACACTAGAGACGTCTCTTATTTTCTTCTTTTTGAGACTAATGTTTGTCATTCTTGGTACGATTTCTCCTTCTATTTGTCTATGCTGGATGATACGGAAGAAGACGTAATCATCCTTGTAGACTCACTTTTTGGGTTGACTAGAACACTATCAGATAGTATAAATTCACCTCGTCGATACTTCCTTTCTAGCCAATCTTTGAATACATAACAGTCTTCGATAGGATGACTGATCATCCGATGATAGGGACAGTAATTTGGATTACTGGCTTGATCAACTTCTTCGGGCCTTTTAATTTCTGGTAATTGTAAACCAGCTTTGACTGCTTGTCAAAATAGTTTATCCACATTATCCCTTCTAAAGGAATATTCTATATTCATCTTTTCCTTAAGAGATGACTGCATTCGCTCGTTATCTCTTATTATTTATTTTGGATGCTCCCCACCACTTATTTTGGACACTCCCCACCATCCACCTCTGATGAGTTATTTTTGAGGTGGATTTCTGAGTATATATATCAGATGTCACACCTCTTCCATTATTCAAAGTTTCATTACGGGGCCTTAGCCTCCATATCTGTTTACCCTTTCGTTGGAACCTTTCAGCAGTGGATTCTAGGACACATGGTCTAAGTTTTGTGCTCCAATGCTCACCTACCAGAAGAGATGGAAACTTTCTTGGTGGAGCTTCAGTATTTTCCATCACCACATGCCTCTGAAATCTTCTTTTCTTTAGGCCTCTGTCTTTGGCTACTTTGAAAACTTTATGTATCCTGGCAGACAATGTTTTAGGTTGTCTCCTCTGTGATGGTGGAGCTTGACATAGTTGGTTCTAAAAAGACTACTTTATTTCGCCAGTAGAGTTATTCGTCTTTACCCACTTTAGATTGTCAAAGTTGTTCTGGGTAGGAATACTCACTTTTGGTGGCAGTATAGCTTGTTCACTAGGTCGTTCAAAGGGGATCTGTTGAACCCTTAGCTCAGCGTTTCTCCTTCTTCTCTGTCTTCTGGTTAATTTGCTTCCTGATGAGGAAGCTTCATGATCATACTTTTCGAATACAAAAAGTTCAGTCGGCACAGCAGTTGTACCATGAGTAATTAAAGACACAGTTTGCCCCTTGATGATTCTTTTTATCACGGGAGCTTCCAATTGACCTAGCCTTTTGAAAATTGAAGTTCTCTGTCAAGAGAACTCCTTGACAGCAGATGGCTATTGAACTGGTTGACGCACATGGCTAGCAGGAGCTTCAGTAACTTGAGGCCTTCCAGGATAGCCTCGAATGTACCACGGGTGGGTACTTCAGGAGTTGTAGCTACGATAGCCGGGAAATTCAAGCTACCAAATTGAATGGTAGCCCCGACATCTCTTGTGTTGATGACGGCATTGGCTAAGCAAATGTTCGCACCACGACCTAGCTGAACAGTGAAATGAGTGCTTTGTAGATCCATTCTGTGAGAGTGAAATATGGGGATTAGTAATTAGCAATTATTATTTCACCCCATACTTTCAAGATGCAGAGATACTACAAAATAAAATAATGGTGTAATAATGATATACTCTATATGATGATTCAGTCTACATAGAGCCTCATATTGAACTTATTACACACTTAAATCACCATTTTTTATTTCAAATTTTTAAAAAATTTATTGCTACTATAGCACATATATGACTAGCCAAAGATGGAAAGAGAATCATGTCCCCAGCAAAATTGCCAGAAATCTGTGGGATCCGAAAATTCGCCACCGAACTCTCGATAATTTTTTAATATTGAATTGAAGAAAGTGTGATTTGAAGTGTCGGTGCAATTTTCAGAAAGCAAATGGAATAGTAAATAAGACACTACCCAGAGATTGCGTCCTCATTTTGGTGAGGACTTTAGATCTGGTTCCAAGTTTCCTATAGGCGTAAACCCCTATAGTTAATTACCCCTCTCAATAAGTGAGAGAGAACTTTCGATTAAGGCTAGTCGTTAAATCACTTAATGCATAGCGTATAGTAGCAGCATATGGAATTTCAAATTTTAGATTATGAAATTCATCATTTCAGCTTGAACCGGATGATTGGGGGAATGATGACGTGCCCGATCTAGATCTCATAGTTTCGTCATCCCGGGCCATCGTGATCCCTAGTCTACTTAGTCGAGGAGGAGGTAGCCCAACCCCGAAGGATCCTCATCAGCAACACATGGGTTACGTCGTCCAAGAAATCCTTGTAGACCTGGGGTGATATTTATCTAAGGAGACAATCTTAAGTCTACCTTAGGTGACAGAGGGGTGTTTGCCCTATCAAGTGTACCCTATGATTCACAACTCAAAGGGCAAAGTCATTGGGGAGCATACGGGCTACGGTCATGATCGTAATATAATGGAGCCTAACTGGCCAAACCACCCAATCAGAGGACTCAATTAGCACTTTATGGAACCTACTTGTAGCAATGCGGTCGAGAGGACATGGGCCGCTTCTAGCAGAGATTAATTGAGAGTGAACATAGCATAACACTTGATTTGATATTGGCTCCTTTGTGAGCTAGAGTTTTCTTAGTTTGTCACCTCCGACAAACAGTTGCGGAAGGTGGATAGATTGAGTTTTGATTTAAGCTTTTAATGATAGAATTTCATTTAAGCAATTTCAGATTGTTACTTAATTTGATTTGAAAAATTAATTAATTTGAATATGTTTAAGAGTTTTAGATCCTATCAACTCTATTTAGTTGTTAACAGAGGATTAGATCTACTGTCATTTGACATAATCAGTTTCTCAGATATTTCACTGATTTGAAATTCTTATTATAGGTTTTTAGGTTTTGTTAACTCTAAGACTAAAGCGGGAAGCAACTCGCGGCATCTAACAGATTCAACGTAGTGTCGGGCATCTTGGTGTATAATAATTTTAGGTAATTTTGTGTTTGAATTATGAGATTGATTTTGTATTTTTCATTTTTTTTATTTCAATTTAGCCTGCGCAGCCTTTTCAGACATTAAAATTTGCACTTGAAATCTCTATGTCCTAGCACATGCAGGAATTTATAACTTAGATAATTTTACCTAATTAGTGGTTTCGTTAATTTTAAAATTCATATTTAGAATGAAATTCCTTAATTTTTGATTAAAGGAAGCCCTATGATTTTTATAAAATTAGATTTAGTATCTCATTTTGTCTGCTTATACAAAGAGTTGCAAATCTGGTGGCGAAGAAGGCATTTTGATTTAGATTGTAGTTTAGAACATTACTTGCACTTAGTTTACTTGTTGAGTTTTTGTAATTCTCCCAACTTGATTATGTTCAATTTACATTAATTTTGATCAGTTATCTTTGATTTCGGTGTTTATTCTTTAGCACTCTATTATTAAGCATAGTAATTACCTCTCTATTCGTATAAGAATTATTAAACTCAATTTGAATTTCTCCTTAGACTCTAAGTTTATTGCAAGTTTGTTATGAGTTTAGTATTAGTCTCCCCAAATTTCAACTAAAGCTTGTTTAATTTTGAGGAATTTACAAGAAAATAGAACTCACTCATTATTTCAATTTAAGCCATAGAGAATCACTATTAGAGTTTGTGAGTTTAATACTCCCCAAATTTTACTTGTATTTTGAATGACTGTTCTATTCTTTCCAAAAATTTCTTTAAAGGCTCCCCCCTATTTCTCTTTAATTTAACATTTATCTTCATATTTATCAGATATTCTTTTATTTGACTTAAGTTTAGGTAATTCCCATTTGAATTTGTTTAAGTCCTAAATTTTAGTCTAAATTCATTCGATTCTCCATGTATCGCATGGGATATTTCACTCGGTGGCCTCTTGGCGTGCAGTGGTGTCTTGACACCACTAATTTTCATCTCATCATGCCCTCTTGAGCATGATGAGGCCTTCAGACCTGCAAGAAGACGTACAATACAATATATATTCATCCTCACCCCTTCCCTTCTTTTTTTTTCTAAGTCTAGAAATTAGACAAAACTTCGGCAGTATTTCGTCTAGGGGGTGCGACATGTAATAGGTGTTGGCTTACTCGGTACGCCTTCTTGAGCGTAGTGAGTAGTGTCTTGCGACACCACAGCCTATTTTTCATCTCGTCGCACCCTCTTAAGGACAATGAAGTCTTCAAACCTGCAAAGAAACATAAGCATGTATATATATTCACATTCACAGATCTCACATGTTCTGATGCATTTTTCGGTGTGCTGCAATGCTCGGCAAGAGAACAAGGTTGAGTATATAATTGGAATGTAAGGCAGGGAGTGCGATGTCGGAAATCGAAAGAAGAATTCTCTTGTGATGTTCTTCCCGGTTTGGAAAGCAAAATGAAAATAATCGAGGAGTGCGATCAAAATCGAAGAAAATTACTCTTGACAATGTTCTTCCGATTGTGAAGTGGATGGGTTATCTGAGAATCTGTATGAGCGAAAAAGAATAATTCAACTCTTGACGATGTTCTTTCGGTTCCTGTGCGAAATTCGCAGTGGCGAGAATCGAAATCGAAAAGAATTAGATCTTGTGATGTTCTTGCAGTTTCTGATGAAGCGAAAAGTGAAAGGGTTGCGAGATGCGGGAAGGGAAGGAAGTGCAGGCTGGCGAGCTGGTGGGCTGGAATAGCGGGCTGGCTGTGGGCTGGAACAATGGGCTGGCGGGCCAGTGAGCTGGCGGGCTAGTGGGCTAGCGGGCCATGGGCTGTAGGAAAGCGGGCTAGTGGGCTGGCGGGAGGTGCATGCTACGCCAGCAGGCTGTGGGATTCAACGGACCGGGAAGGCGGGTCATGGACGGGGCGACAACGATTGCGGGCCAGAGCAGAGCGAGCTACAGGCAGCGAGTTCGGAAATGCAGCAGGCAGTTTACCTGGGACGCGGTGGCCCGGACGCAGTAGAACCTCGGGACGGTCCCTGGGACGCAGTGAAACCCCTGGGATGCACGGAATCGGAGGCGGGACCGGCTTGAGCGTGCACCGGTGGGCTTATTGCGGAGAATGGGATGTGGGCCGTGTGAGGTGGGGCGCGGGATGGCGCGGCAGGTCAGCAACACAGCTGGTGAAGCAGGCTGAGCCGGCAGAGCGCAACTGAACAGAGGAAGCAGAGCCACAGGCCGTGGC